>JADMNL010000029.1:213945833-215396666 GCA_016271365.2 Neoceratodus forsteri
CTCACCGGAGGGAATGAGGACGCCTGGAAACTTATTGATTATATAGGAATATAGAAAATAAATGAATTACTCAAAATTGAGGAAATAAATGTTAGATCTGAGTGCTTGAAGATTGATTAGTTTATATATCAATATGTGGAATGATACTTCAATGCACTTTATGTTTTATCTGGACCTATTTGTGTATAGTTTGAATGAATTGTTGTATGCCTGTATTGTCTGTTTGAGGAAAAATAAATAGAAACATGATACAACCCCCACCCCACCCACACACACACATTTCTGGGTGAGTTTTCCAAAAGCTAACTGCAGAACCCACCTAATGGGGCACGATTAGTAAGATATACGTGTGTCAGTGTCTCAGCAGGATATCACTTTTATGAGTTTTCAAACTAACTAAAAACAACAGAAACAAGGTGGCAGCCATATGAAATGATTATGCCCACAGGAAACAGAATCTGTTTTCGAATGGGCCAACTTTTTGTATGATACGGCTACCCAAAAGACTGTACTGAGCATGCTCAGAACCACAAACTCAAATCTTTATCACTATGGAACTAACATTTTTGACCAAACCAGCAAAAAGGCACCACTCTGGCCCCAAGCCCCTTCTACCCTAAACATTTCAGAGCAAAATTCCAAACCGTCTGGGTGCTAGGTGATGACAAAAAACAACACCCCCCACCAGCGTTTTCACTTTTTATGCTATCCATATATCTGACCAGAACAAAACTTGTCAAGTCAAGAGACCTTCCCCTGAGACCGCACATGCAAAATTTCATGCAAATTCATTGAACGGTGGCAAAGCTACTAAAGTGCAAAACTAGGGGCTTAACATTAAACAGCATGCTGAACCCTAACGATAGGTAGGGGGAAGGGGCAGCTGCAGTATAAGGTTTGCTAGCAGCACAAACGAGCAGACTCGATAGACCATAAGGCCTTTATCTGCTGGCAATTTCGTATGTTCATCTAATGGTGCTACCACACCACTATAATAGATGGACGGATGGATAGATACTTACATACATACATACATGGATGACATGACCTGACTGAAGCGATATGGGAAATGCAGGGGGCACCTGTGGGATAACCAAGTTATTTGTGGAGTAGCCTGTGACCTTGAGTAACCTCACAAGTGGCGAAGCCACACGTGAGGTTTACAAGAGGTCACAGGCTACTGTACAAATAATATAGTTATCCCACAGGTGTCCCCCGCATATTTGATTTATGTAACAGGATTTTTGGGGTTCAGTTTTTTTTTTCTTAAGTTCCTTTCCATGTTTTTTCTTGGTGCATGAGTGCTGTGTCTGCTTTGCAGGGTTGCTGTGCTGAGAAAGAGGGAAAAAATTGTTTGTTTTTTTTCTTTCTTGAGAGTGTTCTCATTTAAATTGTGGTTCCAGTTTAGGGGTTGGGGGATTTGTTTAGGGTTTGTATTTTGTGAGTGTTTGGGACAGTGATAGCTTGGGTAGTACAGAGCACTGTGAGAAGGTGAACGTGAAACTGGCAGGTAGCACAGGTGGTGGCGGTTAGTGATGTAGTCACTGTGTGGGTAAATGGGTGATGATGTAATCACTATGGGGATAACCTGAAGTTATACTCATAGTGATTACATCACCAACCATTTATCCACACAGTGACTCAGATAACTGAAGTTATGTGTCAGTTTTTATCCTGGCACCTGTTGAATAAATCATATTACACTTCATAAGAGGCTAATGACATTATGATATCTGATGCAAGTGAAGCCATGGGTGAGATATCTTAATATCATTGGCATCGAATAAACATAAATATGATATTGTCAGTCAGACCGTGTAATGTTCTGTTTATACAGATATATGTTTTGGGATAAACATGACTGGGAAGACTGGAAATGTGTGCCTTTGAAATGTGTGACTAACTTTCTGCTTCTTTTTTTCTTTTGAGTAGAAATGTTATTGAGCAGTTATTCATAACAATAGATTATCTACACCAGTACATTTACAGCAGTTCCATTACCTTTTGGAACCACTGACATCGCGGTTCGAATTTATATTATTAGTACTGGAATTGCATCTCTACTAGTAATGCTAGAAAGCTTGTCCATGTGTAACGGTCTCTAGTACACAAGATAAGTAAGGGGAAGTAAAGCCTCAGTGACCTCCCAAGTGACACTTGCACAGATTTCTTGTGTCCTTCCAGCTTCTCTTCTTTGTGTTCTTTGGTGATGTAGTGGGCTTTGATGCTGCCCGCGTCTGTCTTCCTTAATGTTTCTTCAGTCTTCTTTAAAGAGCTCCTGACACAGTTGAGTCAACTTAAAAAACAAGCATTTGCCAATATCGAATGTTGATTGCGTTAGTCTGTGGAGTTTGCTCAGTGGCCCTCTGTCACTGGCTCAGTCTGTTTTTCCCGGTGCTGCAGGCTGCTCTTTTGTACTGGGCTGCTGCCTGCGTTGGCAGCTTGTTCTGCTGAAGAAGAAATACGCAGGTGTCCTGACAGAGCTCCATTGAGGTGGCTCACTCCCCCTCTCTGACTCGCTCATTCTGTTTCTCCTGGTGCTGCAGGCTGCCCTTTTGTACAGGGCTCCTGCCTGTGTTGGTGGAATTTTCTACCCAAAAAGAAAACCACAGCTGTCCTGACAGAGCTCCATTGAGGGTGCTCACTTCGCCTGTCTCACTCATTCTGGTTCTCCTGGCGCTGCAGGCTGTCCTTTTGTACTAGGATCCTGCCTCTGTTGGCGCCTTTTTCTGCCCACAAAGAAATGTGCAGCAGTCCCTACAAAGCTCCGTTGAGCTCGCTCACTCCCCTTCTCTCACTCGCTCATTCTGTTTCTCCCACCGCTGCAGGCTGGCGTGTTGTATTGGACCCCTGCCTGTACTGACACCTTTTTCTGCCCACAAAGAAATCCGCAGCAGTCCTGACAGCGCTTCAATGAGTTCGCTCACTTCCCCTCCCTCACTTGCTCTCTCGTTCTGTTCCTCCCAGTGCTGCATGCTGCCCTTTTGTACTGGGCTCTTGTGTTGGGGCCTTCATCTGCCCACAAACAGATATGCAGCAGTCCTGGCAGAGCTCAGTTGAGCTTGGTCACTCCCCCTCCTCTCACTCAGTCGATCTTAATCTCTCCCAAACACTGATTTCCCAGAGTGACCGTGCTATAGTCTGGCAGGAGTGCAAAAACATACTGTAGCCAGGATATGAAAAATGACAGCTGTAGTGTTCATAAGGAATTGTGGAAAAATGCCACTGTTGAAAATGTGGCATGACAGTATTAGAAATTTGCGAGGTTACAAGGGTGCGTGGAAACAGTTCAATGCACGCTGGTAACATAGTCATGTTATGGCAGTCCCGACAAAGCTCCGTTGAGCTTGCTCACTCCCCTTTTCTCACTCGCTCATTCTGTTCTGCCGGTGCTGCGGGCTGCCCTTTTCTACTGGGCTCCTGCCTGTGTTGCTGTCTTCTTATGCCCACAAAGAAATTTGCAGCAATTACAATACAGCTCTGTTGAGCTCACTCACTCTCTCATTCTGGTTTTCCTGCCACTGCAGGCTGCCCTTTTGTACTGGGACCCTGTATGCATTGCTGCCTTTTTCTGGCACAAACAAATCTGCAGCAGTCCCAACAAAGCCCCGTAGAGCTCACTGACTCCCCCTCCCTCACTCAGTCGTTCTGTGTCTCCTGGCACTGCAGGCTGCCCTTTAGTACTGGGCTCCTGCCTGCAGTGGCAGCTTTTCTGGCCAGAAAAGAAATCTGAAGCAGTCCCTACACAGCTCCACTGAGCTCGCTCACTCCCCCTCTGTCACTCTCGCATTCCATTTCTGACGGCGCTGCAAGCTGGCCTTTTGTACTGGGCTCCTGCCTGTGTTGCCGCATTTTCTGCCCAGAAAGAAATCTGCAGCAGTCACACTAGAGCTCTGTTGAGCTCACTCACTACCGCTCTGTAACTCGCTCATTCTGTTTCTCTTGGTGCTGCAGACTGCGCTTTTGTATGGGGCTCCTGGCTGCATTGGCACCTTTTGTCTGTCCACAAAGAAATCTGCAGCTGTCCCGACAGAGCTCTGTTGAGGTTGCGCAGTCTCCCTCTCTCCTTGCTCATTCTGTTTGTCCTGGCGCTGCAAGCTGCCCTTTTGTACGGGGCTCCTGCCTGCATTGGCACCTTTTTGTGCCCACAAAGAAATCCCAGCAGGCCTGATAGAGCTCCAGTGAGCTGACTACGTCCCCTTGTCTCACTCACTCATACTGTTTCTCCCACCGCTGCAGGCTCTCATCACTCATTCTGTTTGTCCTGGCGCTGCAAGCTGCCCTTTTATATGGGGCTCCTGCCTGCATTGGCGCCTTTTTCTGCCCACAAAGAAATCCCAGCAGCTCTAACAGAGCTCCGTTGAGCTCACTAAGTCCCCTTGTCTCACTTGCTCATACTGTTTCTCCCACCGCTGCAGGCTGGCCTTTTGTACTGGGCCCCTACCTGCATTGATGCCTTTTTCTGCCCACGAAGAAATCGGCAGCAGTCCTGGCAGTGCTTCGATGAGTTCGCTCACTCCCTCTTCCTCATTCACTCTCTCGTTCTGTTTCTCCCAGTGCTACAGGCTGCCCTTTTGTACTGGGCTCTTGTGTTGAGGCCTTTGTCTGCCCACAAACAAATCTGCAGCAGTCCCGACAGAGCTCAGTTGAGCTTGGTCACTCCCCACTCTAACTCGGCTGATCTTAATCTATCCCAAATACTGATTTCCCTGAGTGACCGTGCTATTGTCCGGCAGGAGTGCAAAAACATATTTTAGCCAGCATGTGAAAAATGACAGCTGTAGTGTTCATAAGGAGTTGTGAAAAAATGCCACTGTTGAAAATGTGTCACGACAGTATTACAAATTTGCGAAGTTACAAAGGTGCGTGGAAACAGTTCAACACATGCTTGTAACACAGTCATGTTATGGAGTTTCATCACCAAATTTTCAACATATGGATTTTAGGATCTCTGCTCAGGAACAGTGCTACTGTCAATTTCTTAATCTGTCCCGAACACTGACTTCCTACAGTAACCACATTATTCTGCGCCGGAACTGTGAAAACTCATTTTGGTCAGGATGTGAAAAATGACAGCTGTATTGCTTGGAAGGAGATGTGAAAAATGGCACTGCTGAAAATCTGGTGTGACAATATTACAAATCTGCGAAGTTACAAGGGTGCGTGGAAAGTGCGCAACGCGCACTTATAACACAATCAACTGATGGGCTATCACCACTAAATTTTCAACATAAGCATTTTAGGACCTCTGCTCATGAACAGTATCATTGTCATTTTCTTAATCTGTCTCGGTCAGTGATTTCCCACAGCGACCACTCTATTCTGCGCTGGAAGTGCAAAAACACATTTCGGCCAGGATGGGAAAAATGACAGCTGCACTGTTCATAAGTAGGTGTGGGAAAATAGCAATGATGGAAAATCTGGAGTGAAAATATTATAAATTCGCGAAGTTATGAGCGTGTGTGCCAACTGCGCAACGCACGCTTGTAACACAGTCATTTTATGAAGTATTGTTACCAAATTTTCAACATAGGCATTTTAGGACCTCTACTCATGAACAGTATCACTGTCATTTTCTTAATCTGTCCTGAACACTGATTTCCCACAGCGACCATGCCATTCTGCACCGGAACAGCAAAAACACATTTCGGCCAGGATGTCAACAATGACAGCTATACTGCTCACAAGGAGGTGTGACAAAATGCCAATGTTGAAAATCTGGTGTGAAAATATTGTAAATTCGTGAAGTTATGAGGGTATGTTGCAGCTGCGGAACGCACGCTCGTAAAACAGTCATTTTTTTAAATTTGTCCACCAAATTTGCAACATAGGCTTTTTGAGACCCCACTTCATGAACACTGGCACTGTCATTTTATTAATTGGTTCCAAGGGTGATTCCACGCAGTTACTGGCAAACCACCTTTTGGGGCTGATTAACGCCATGACAGTTCATGAATTCATGAGGAGGGTCCCAAAAACCCCATGTTGAAAATTTGGTGAAATAATTCCAAAATGCCTGAGATATGCACTAAAGTTGAAAAACCCTATTTATTACATTATACAACTACTGGCATTTCCTCAGTTCGTGATCGGCTTTGAAGGTGCAGACATGTTCCCAGTCCAGCGAAGATCGTGCATGAGCTCCGGAGGTAAGTATGGGGTGAGGGGGTGGGGAGGCAGGATGTGCAGTGGGTGGGTGGGTGCGGGTTGTGGAAGAGGAGGCAGGGAGACTACAAGGGACCGTTTCCTTTTGCAGGTTGAACCTAAATTAAGACATCGAGGAAAGTTTTCTGATTTAACAGGTGCTGTGGCACTGGGGTGAGCTCGGTGTGCCACCTGTGTCAGAGTGGGTTGGCTGATGGGATTGAGCAGCCCCACCGGCAAACAAGGCTACAGGGGAGGGCTGCAGGGAGCCGAGGGGATTGGGCACCCTCGGCTACAGCAATGGAAGGGGGTTTCATTATGCCGATGGGGATTGGGCACCCGTCAGCAGGAACAAAACAGAGTAATCATTATGCTGCTGATAGAGTTGGGCACCCCGCCGTAAGGAACAATGGGGGGGTTACAGAATGCTGACAGGGGTGGGCTCCCCCCGTCAGCAGTAAACATGGTGGGGAGGGGATATTGTTTGTGAACATGGCAGCAACCCGCCACCATGTTCACAAACAATATCAGGGATTCCACATCCCACCCTGCAATGACGGGTTGCTCCTTCATTGCAACCGATGGCTGCCACTGGAATGACGAGGTGGCCCTTGATTGCAGTGGCTGATTTTTTAGAAAGTTGTGGCACGCTGGCTGAACTAGTGACAGCAGCAGCATGCCACGGCATTGAGGGATGGGGGAACAAGTCTTTGCAGGCTGTGGGGGCATTGGGCACAACAGTGCCACACCTCCACAACCTGCTTCTGGAGAAACCTGCCTCAACATGATTCTTGCGCATGCGCGCAATCAACATAAAAATGACACAGTTATAAGGAAAAGTTCAAAACATATTCAAAATACATTGGCCACACTGCGGTTCCCAGTTGGTGTTGAAGTAGAAGAACTTGTTTTCCTCACAGAGTGGCTTTTCGGCACTGAACTTATTTTAGGTGAGTAAGGGGTAGTGAGTGCTGAGTGGGGAGGTCAGAGTGGAGTGGGTGGGGGTCAGGGAGGCCACAAAAGATACTGATGGACAGTTTTTTGCTTTTCAGATTTTAATAGAACCAAACAGGGACAAAGGGTGTATAACACTTTGTCCCTCTTTTTTTTCTGTTAAAACCTGAATTTTTCCTGGGAAGAAGCTAGTTTCTGCTGCAGCCCTGTCACCTGGGAATCCTGGGGATTGGGCACCGCAGTGCCACAAGAGAGGGGCACACATCAGATATGGGGTGTCTCAGCAGGTCACGGCACATGTAGGGAGCGGTGGGGTTGCTTGCAGAGCTGATTTGCCATCTCACTTATCAGCACCACAGGGTGGGGAGAAATTGACTGCGGAGTACATTTACCCATGTACGGAGGACAGCAGCATATTTCAGATAGGAAGTAAGGGACTGCTTTACCATCTCACCTGTAAGGACTGCAGGGTGTAGGAAATAACTGCGGAGTACATTTACCCATGTACAGGGGACAGCAGAACATTTACTGCCTGCCTCCTTCCTACAGTCAACACTATGCAATGATGGCACTCAGCTGCTTGCTGGGTGGTGTCATACAGATGAAAGTGAGTTGCTCTGTGATAGGAGCAGCTTGTTCCTTTCATCTACACAAAATGTCTGCCCAGCAAGCAGAGAACAGTGTTATGATCAGCCTTACTGATCACTGGGCTGTCATTGTCGAGCCCGCTGCAGCCTCAGTAGCACTGGATCCAATAGTGACACACCCCTGAAACCTGTTACTGTAGCAGTATGTTTGATTTACACATGTGCAAGCTAACACAAAAATCAAACTTGAGCACAAGAAGCGCAAAATACATTGTACTGCAGGAACACCGTCAATCGATTTGTGCTAGCACTGGGGCAACAGAGTGTTGCTTAGTTTTTAGTTTGGATACATGGAGACTAAGGGAGCAAGTAAAGACAGAGGGCATTTTGTTCCAGAGTTAAGGGAACTAAAAAGTACTGGCAGTTTGCCCAGATTTCTTGTTCCCTTGAGGGATGTAAGGCTAATTATCCAGTTCCAGTCATAATAGGGTAGGGTGGCTGGCCTGTCAGTGCAGGGGGGGCAGCTACTGCTTGCAACGCCAGCGCCCCAGGTTCATGACCTGAGCCTAAATCATTGGAGGGCTGGGGAGGGAGGGGAGGAGGATCAAGTAACCCAAAGGATGCTCTCCCAGAAGAGTAGAAGCTAGTTTCTGCCACAGTGCTGTCACCTGGGTGTCCATGGAAGTGCAGGTAGAGATGCCTGACAGCTCCGTGTAGCATCAGGCAGCTGCAGGTATGTGGACCCTGCAATACAAGTAGACTAGACAGACCAAATGGCCTTCTTCTGCTGGCTTCTTCGTAGGTTTGTGTGTTCGTATGTAAATAATGGCCAATGCACTTAAAGTGTTTTTCCAAGTTTATTATTTCAGCCCATCTTAGAAGGGCCATCTTCATGACCTTGGTGAATCTTACTGTAGCCATTAGTAGCATAAAACAAAACCCTGAAACATTACCCCCACTGACTTTAATTTGGTGCACCCCATGCACTGCCTGGGAGCACATCATTATGTTCCTGAGTGCAGAACAGAGCAATCGGGAAGTGGAAGCGATCAGCTGCCCCCCTCACTGGAGCCAAACTACCTTACTTTCCCACCTCATGCAGTCTTTACAGAAAATTTTGAAATTTGTGGACAGAAACTTTAGCCAGTCTATCTCTCCAGACTAAGTAAGCACCTCATAGATCTTGGAACATTCCTTTAAAGATACCATACCTAAGATGGACTTACTAGATGTTTGATGCATACAGTATGACAGGAAAAATACTTTATGTTTCATTCTCACCACAAGATGCATACTCTCAAGTAGATGTGTTTTTTTTACACAGGCAAGCGTGGAATACATAATTTCTGGGAGACCTATCCACAATATCACACAATCAGACCATGCCCCAGTATCCATGGAACATTCATTGGGAGGCTTGAGAAAGGACACCTTCTGAAGAATGAACACATCCCTCCTGAATGGTGCTAATTTTGTGGAACAGGTAGTGAATAAATCAATTCTTGCTATGATACGAACACATACTATGGAGTGACTGGGTAATACTCTAAATCAAAAGCTGTGGCAAGAGGAAACTTTACCTTGCTGTAACAACAAAAAACAGCAGATGGCAGTGCAGGATAGCTTGAGGAGGTAAAAAGACAACTAAGAGGAACCGCACAAGCAAAACAGGTGCCCAGAACTCAGGGACTTGGTAAATTCAGACCAACAAATCCAGAGCAAATGGAAATGGTAAAAACTGGACTGGGTGCAGCTTGTGCAGTCTGCCTGTTCTGTCCGGATCAGTTTTTTTTTCTTTTTTACCATTTTGAGCCGTTCATTCTAATTGGTCCAGATTTCATGTAGGTGAGGTTATGGGTGAAATCCAGTCCACTGAACCCTTACTGGAGCTTCTACCATTTTGGTTTATGGAATCTGGTGGTCCAGATTTCACCAGTACCCTCACCTAGATAAAATCAGGACCAGGCAGAATGTAAGGACAAAAACTGTAAAAAACAGACCAGCTGGTCTGGCCAGAGCTCACACACTGCACACAGTCTGGTTAACAGAAACACAGATTTTGTTGGCAGAAAGGATCTTTAGGCCCATCCAGTCTACCCCTTGTCCCTGCCTATACCATCACCACTGACCCTAGCTGGTCATCGGTGTCCCTCCCTCCCTTCCCCAGTTCCTCTTCATAATAAGTTCCTGAGCAGATCCCATGCATACTGGGAGCTCCCCACAGTCATTGCCCTCCTCACCTCCTCTGGTCAGCTATTCCAGTCATCCACTACCCTTTCTATGAAGAAGTATTTCCCACATCTCTCCTAAACTTCCCGCCATTAGCTTCATTGCGTGCCCCCTTGTTCCAGTGCCTTCCTTTCTCTGAAACAGACCCTCCACATGCACCTTGTTCACTCCTGTGAGATACTTGTAGGTTTCAGTCATGTTCTCTTTTGGACCAAGTGGACCAACCAGTCTAGTTTTTATCGTTTTTGCCCTGTCCAGGTCTGGCGGTCCAGATTTTACTCATACCTCAGAACTCCTGAATGAACTGACAGCTACAAGGGACAAATTAACAGCATTATTAACCCAGAGTTACGGAGATAATTGGTTGCTTAGCAGTAACTAACATAAGCAGAGGCTGGCAGTATAGCCTAGAGGTTAAAGTAACGTGCTGTGAATGAGCTTGATACATCCAGCTGACAGATCTGGGTTTGATTCCTCCAGCCTCCGCTTGCATACTGTGTGACTCTGAGCAAGTCACTTAACCTCCTCAGTGCTCCAGGGTCACCCCTGAAAACAGGCACTTGTACCTAGTGGGCCTTACCCTTGTTAACAAAGAATAAAAAACAAATAAGCAGGAAAACAAAAATACATAGCACTGCCCTGAACCTGTACTGTACATGGCATCTGCTAAGTGACTTAACCTTTTTCCTTACAGTCAGCACTCTAATTTTTTTACAGAACTCTCTGGGCTTGACATATTAGTGTGTATTCCGTAGGTCAGTCATAGAATTAAAACGAAACACTGTAATGGCAAGGCATCATCGTGGAGAATGTAAATTGCTCCGCCATATTGTGGTTGTCAACTGTGGAAGTGGCCCCAACAGACATCCACAATATGCAAACATCACACTAAGTGTTGATGTCATTTAAAGCCTGGCACATCAAACTGTTTTGCACATCCAATATGCCTTTTAACTCTAGTAATCCTGGGGCCATGTGAGCGGGTTTTGGGTGGGATTTTTTTGGTTTTGTTGTTAATAGCCATCAGACATTTGGGCCCCTGCACAGAGGAAAAGGCTAAAGATAGAGGCATGGGAGAGCAGAAACACTGTGTACGAGGGGGTGGGATTATAAGCATTGTGTGTGCGGTGGGCTGGATGGGTGGATGTCTTGGGGGGTATTGACAGCATTTAAGGGTATTTGGCCCATATGAGATAAAATGTTTTGTTTCCTTTGTGGTTCTGTTACTGCCCAATTGGGTAAGGGCAGCTGTAGGGAGGGTGGTCTGTAAGGGAGTGGAGTGATCTGCCAGCATGGGGAGAGGCTGGTCCAATGGCTGGAGGTTGTCCAGCTCCAGAAACTGTTCTGTGACTGAAGAAGGCTGGTGCTTGCCCAGCATGGGTGTAGAGTGGCTTATGGGTGCAAATACAGATATCTCAAGGGCAAATATGCCGTCCTTGAGTGTTGGCCATGCGCACCTCTGCCAATGTCTTGCCTGCAACCACCTCTCCCCACATAGGGGGATGTTCTCCCCCAAAGCCCACTTAGTCCCAGGGGCAGGCTCCCAAGCTCACCCCCCAGTGGTAGGTTCCACCCAGTGTAGTTGAATCACCACCACACCCACCTGACGCCAGGATCAGACTTCACTCCCTCTCCCTTGACCATCCTCCATGCTGCAGGACCACCCTCCAAGGCCATGGACCAACCTCCACCCCGATCACCCTCCATGCAGCGTGAACACCTCAACAACCCAAGCCTCTCCAGCTTAGCTGACAACCTTCCCTGCAGCTGGACCAGCCTCCTTACCACCCTCCTTGTAGCTGAACCACCACCCCCACCCAACATCACCACCCTACAACAGAACCAGCCTCCCCCACACTCTCTGCAACTGGACCAGCACCAAGTGCAGCATTGCCCCAGACAACCATTCTCCCTGCAGCTGGCTCCACCTCAGCCGATCACCCTCCCTGATACCAGATTTCCCTTCCAGACCCAGACCAGGCTCCCCCTCAAGCCTCCTTCCGTCAGTGTTGGTAGTGGTAAAGCATGTATAACACCTTGTTACCCGGGGTTGCTAGAATCCCAGTAAGACCTAGTGGTAGGCAGGGAAGGCAGCTTGTGAAACTCCAGTTAAATGGGTTTCACACTGTCTCACTCTGTTCTCAGTCACAGCTGAGACTGAGAGATGACATCACCATAGAACTTTCACAGCTGCATAAGCCACATTGGAATCTGCAGCACAGGGAGTGAGATAGAACCTTGGGAGTTTTAAAAGTCATTCTTCTGTTTACCTTCAAGCAGGAAGGAAGTTTTCTGTTTACCTCCAAGCAGGAAGGAAGTGTCGTTTGTTTACCTTCTATGTGAGAAGATCAGTGTCCAGTTTTAAGTGGTGGAGACCACTGTCCAGGTCTCAGTGCCCCCTTCCTCTGGGGGGGGAAGTAAAACATCCCTCTGTGGGTTCCAGGGGCAATCCCCTAATTTCCACTACAGAAGAAAGCTGCCTTTTACAGTTTCTGTTCTGGTTGGATAACAGTGAAAGAAGTGGTACTCGCTCTGGGGCACCTGCAAAGAAAGGGTGAGTGTTTGCTCTATTTGAGAGCAAACAATATGTTTCTTCAGTTTGGAAAATGTGAAGAAAGCTGGGATGTGAACTACTATTTGGGAGGCCTATTGTACTAGGACAAACAAATGGAGTAGTTTAAAAATTTAAAGTTTAATGGATTTCAAGTAATGTTGTAGAGGAGGTGCTACAGGTCATCCACCGTTTAATCTACATTTCGAAGTTTAATGGATTTCATGTAATGTTGTAGAGGGGGTACTACAGGTCATCCACCGTTTAATCTACATTTCAAAGTTTAATGGATTTCAAGTAATGTTGTAGAGGGGTTGCTACAGGTCATCCACCATTTAATCTACATTTCGAAGTTTAAGTTTCTGTTTGTCCAGAGAAATGGCCGGGTATGGGCTGTGGGAGCTGGAGGTGGTAACACACCCCATCTTTAGTAACCAGATCCACCTCTATGGATTTCTACTGTGATTGCTACTTGCCTCTTGCGCTTGGCCAGTGATGAGGTAGGTACCCAGACGTGGGTCACAAATTGGAAAATCTCACTAGGAGTCACAGACTCTAAGTGGTGTGGGGAGCCACAGCTTGGGAAAATATTCTCCTTGTTTGATGGGAGTCCGAAGGAAGTAAGAAAACAAATCTCTCTAGGAGTCACAGACTCTAAGTGGTGTGGGTAGCCACAACAAGTAAAGTTGGGTTTATCCTTTAAATGGACCGTCAGTCAAGTGGCCGGCAGGGGAGCCGGGCCAGTCGGACTGTGTATCCAAAGCACATGCAAGTCCGGGCTGACTGCCTGGTGGGTCCAGAGCCAGAAAACAGTAGAAATGGGTTCATTATTTAAGTGGACCGCCTTGCAGTTTCTAATCTGCATTTACAGTAAACATAGCCCTTTGGGGGTCCATCTATGCTTTGTTATGTTCAGCTAGTTATGAATAAAAGCCACACTGAAAAATCCCAATCCTGGTTCTGGACGTTACAGTTATTGCTTCCTATAGTTGGATTTACTTGGTGCCCCTGTGCAGAGTAGCCAAACCTAGGTCCCCTTGTGCCAGGTAACCTCATCCTCCCCGAACCCAGGTCCCCACCAGGTATTGCTGCCAATGCCAACAGCATGACACCTGTCATTTTAGTAAAAAGGCAGGGGTAAGGGGTTACAAAAATGGAGGCATCACTTTGGATTTGTTCGAGAAGGAAGGTGCTTGGGCAAGTGGGCTAGCGTTTTGGCTATCTGGCAGTGGGTAGCCCAAAAAGTTGAAGAAATTTCACTAGTGTGTCACTGTGTGCTGTGAATCTTGTGCTGCTGTTTAAAAAATGCCAACTGTTTACCAAGGAGCTGTAAAGCCAAAGAGTGTGCCCTTGTCCTGCATCAACAAAGTTTACAGCGTTTTTGTCAGCTTTTAAAAATGAATTCTGTGAGGAAAAGAGTGGAAAACTAGGGGTAGCAACAGAGAAATTATGCTCTGGACATTTGAAATGCTTTTAAAGTGAATTCTGTGAGGAAAAGTGTGGAAAACTAGGGGTAGCAACAGAGAAATTGCACCCTGGACGTTTAAAATGCTTTTAAAAATGAATTCTGTGAGGAAATGTGGAAAACTAGGGGTAGCAACAGAGAAATTATGCCCTGGACATTGGAAATGCTTTCTGTGTAATTGGAGAGACTGCAGAGTTAATGGCAATGTTAAAGGTTGAAATGGGCTCCACTTGGTAGAGTCAGTTGAAGAAAAAAAAAGTGCATTTACAGTTTGAATTTGCCTGCTCGTGATGCGCGTGAGGAAAGGCCCTTGAAACAAGAAGAGGCTCATTTGCATGGCGTCGTGTGGTTGGTCAGTTTGCCATTGGTCCCACCGCTCAGCCAGCTCCTCTGAGACTGCCTCAGCATTCGAGAGGGAGACAAAGAGTAGTGCGTGTACTGGCAGTGGAGGAGCGTCGTGAGGTAATCAAAGCACTGTAAACATTCAAAGAGTGACTTTTTAGTTTAAAATCAGGCTCAACCCACAAATCGATTGTGAAATTAGTGAATTTTGTGGTTAAAATGACGATCGCGGAGACTACCCGCCCGTTTGTATTCAGAGGCCTTCAAAATCTGGCTGCAGGCCATTTTACCCCATCGCAGAAAGTTGCTACAATAACAGTGAGTAAACAATTTAAAAAACTGCTCAATCAGTGATTTTCAGTAATGCCATATAAAATGTGTATGCAGCAGTATAGTCGCTTTGCAAGTAACGACTGTGTGATGTCCTGCCAGCAAGTGCAAGTCTGTAAAGCGATTGAATGTGTGCATGGAAGTGAAAATAGCCTCAGTTTAAAGTTTGCAGCCAGAGAGAGAGACTGTGGGTTGTAACAAAATGCAACACTAGTAGAAGCAGGCAATCCTGTGCTGAAACCTGAAGTTTTTAAGGGACTGTGAATAAAGTGAATGTTACCAGCTTGTGAAAAGTCCAAGGAAAATCCTGTAAATGTGTGTGAAGTTAGATAAGAGCAAGTTGTGCAGTTTGAGTAAAACTTATCAGTAGCTGATGTAAATCGGGTATGCAGTGGCTTGACCCAGATTCTAAATGTTGATGCACAGGAGTGCTGCCACCGCCATTACAGGGTGGGGTAGTAAAGTAAACACAGCAGCAGAGGAGCCATTTTAAAGCTACAGAGTGTGTTCATTTAAAGTGGGACTTTCAGTTACAGTGAATTTTTGTTTATTTTTCTGCAGCCATAGCCTCAGGACCAGCTCGTTACCCAGATCATGCCTGGGTTGCAGTAACAGCAGCAGTAAATAGACTGAGAGATATTGAAAAGTGGTGCTATGGAGGGCAACTCCTTCCTGATGTGGCAATTCCTAATTATCCAGTGCTTGTATGCCAGATGTGCTTGAGTGCTGGAAGGGATGTCTTCATGATTCCTTACTGTGCTGGATGTCTACAAAAATATGGTTTGTATAAAGCGCCTCCAATTCGTTTGGCTCCCACATGGACAAAATTCAGGAATCTGCAGTTGGCAGCACACAGCACCAGGCGAAGCCTGTGGAAGAAGGTCCCTCAGGGGAGTGTGGCACAAAGCTAGAGGGTGCAGAGTTAGAGACTGAACCTGAAGTTGAAATTTTGGATGCTGGATCTGAGAAAGAAAGTTCGGATAAAGCATCACTAGACCCCTGGGTGGGGGGGGCCTAGCCCAAGTCTCTTAGGTGCAGATGAGATGCGGGAGGCCTTTGAATGGGAGGTGTCGACCTCTGCTCCTAGTGATGAATGGATAGTCTCGGGGGTGAGAACTACTGCTCACTCCTGGGCTCAGATCCTCAGTGAAGAGGAAGATGAGGGGGAACCTAGGTGACCTTGTGAGAAAGGAACGGGTACACAGCCTCAAGATCTTGCCTCGGAGGAATGTGTTCAAGAAGGTGGTGATGCCACTGCCCTGGCTTTACAAGAGAAAGAAGTCAGGGATCCATTTTTAATTTCTTTGAGGATACAAAGCTGGTAGAACCAGGACTGACCACCCCAAACCAGGCCAGCGGTCTCAGCTTGACCAAAGCAAGTAAAGAGGAGAGACTGGTTCATAGAAAGGCAAATGAAATCTATGGTATGACCTTTCCTACCTTTCCTCGGAGAGTCTGGGAGGAGATTGAGGACTGCAGGAAATCCTGGATCTGGGATGAAGCAATGAAACATGTGCATCCTGGGGCCAACAGCATGTAAAAAACAGACTGTTCCACGAAAAGTATACACAGTGGAAGAGAGGCAGTACACTGTTTATGAACAGAGTGAGAATAGTGGACGGAGAGGGATGTGAAGTCTCCCACTGTGTGAAGTATGTGCATCCAGATGGGGTAATAATTCAACCCCTGACCCCGGTACTATTGGCCCCAGTGCAAGGACCTCCCAGTAATTAAGCCCATGCCTACAAAATGGAGAGCCGAGCAGTGGTAGTCAATACTGCCACACTAGACTGTGAAGTGCCCTTATTGATCCGCCAATATGAATAACCAAGGAATCAGGTGCCCCACCTTCATCAGTCCACAGTGTACAGTCCTGTTCAGCAACCATCTACTGGTACCACCAGATGACTTCAGATCCAGAGAAGACACCAGCCCAGCTGTTTCCTGTTCATTGCCTGGTAATCGCATGACGTCAGACCAGCTGTTTTTCTTTTTGTTCCTGTTCTAAGGTTCCTTCTCCAGAGATGACATCAGCCCATCTGTTTCCAGATGTGCCCTCCTGTGGTTCCCGGAAGATGTCCGCCCAGCTGTATCAGAAGAAATGCTGCTAGGGAGAGTCTTCAGCCGTGGACAAGGTTGGTGCAGTTTGTATACTACAAATGACTGGTAAGTCCGAACACTTTTTCTATCTTTATGACATTGCAGTACACCCTACACTACAGACTTCAAAAATGTGTGAACTGTCCGCAAAGACTCTCCCCTTTGGGATTTGGGCCTTTTAGAACTGTGTTTCATGGGGCTCCGGCCCAGAAGAGACTCTTTATTGGACTAGCCTTTGGGTCTTGTGGTCACTAGTTGGGACTTTTAGGGCACTCCATCCCCCCAAAGGTGTATTGTAAATAATGTCATTATTGTATTCTAATGTAAACACTGTTTTTCTACCTTTTTTTCTAAAAATATTTTTGGGATTGTTCAGTGTTTTTTATGGTAGGGTTGTTGTTAGGTAGACAGTGTATGCAGATTAGGAGTGTGTTTTGTTTTGTCTTTTTCTTACAGGTGTTCCTGGGAAGACAGAAGAGAAGACAAGAAGAGGAGGAGGGGCTCATCGGAGTTCCTCATCAGTGCTTTATTGTGTAGAATTTAAAGTACTGTGTTGTTATTGTTATGGTTGTTACTGTATTAATCCATTTCCTTCCACAAGTGTGGTTGTGGGGGTAGGGAGGAAGTAGTAATTGGTATTTTAATGGTGTGGTTGCAGGTTGCCCAAGGTCGGGGAGGTCCCCGGGTTTTGTTTTTATTTTGGGATATTATGTTAGAGGCAGATAGGTTTCCCTAGAGGGTTGGGGGGATGGACAGGCTGTGGCCCTGACCTGCAGTAGGGACCGCAGTGCTGATCTATCAGGGCTATGCTCTGGATGGTTTTACCAGAGCCACTAGGTGTCCATAGTAAGTGGATAGTGTAGAGGCTGACATGTCAGCTATAGACCTCTAGGCCCTTAGTGTTATCTGCCTGTGCTTGCACATGGTAGGAGGGGGCCTGATCACACCCCTCCGCAGGTAGCACATAGGGTGGGATGGCCTAAGGTCGGGTGCATAATGACTGGGGACAGTCATTTTCCTGGTCAAGGGCAAGTGTAACCTCTTGTTACCCGGGGTTACTAGAATCCCAGTAAGACCTAGTGGTAGGCAGGGAAGACAGCTTGTGAAACTCCAGTTAAATGGGTTTCACACTGTCTCACTCTGTTCTCAGTCACAGCTGAGACTGAGAGATGACATCACCATAGAACTTTCACAGCTGCATAAGCCACATTGGAATCTGCAGCACAGGGAGTGAGATAGAACCTTGGGAGTTTTAAAAGTCATTCTTCTGTTTACCTTCAAGCAGAAAGGAAGTTTTCTGTTTACCTCTAAGCAGGAAGGAAGTGTCGTTTGTTTACCTTCTGTGTGAGAAGATCAGTGTCCAGTTTTAAGTGGTGGAGACCACTGTCCAGGTCTCAGTGCCCCCTCCCGGGGAAGTAAAACATCCCTCTGTGGGTTCCAGGGGCAATCCCCTAATTTCCACTACAGAAGAAAGCTGCCTTTTTACAGTTTCTGTTCTGGTCGGATAACAGTGAAAGAAGTGGTACTTCGCCTCTGGGGCACCTGCAAAGAAAGGGTGAGTGTTTGCTCTATTTGAGAGGGCAAACAATATGTTTCTTCAGTTTGGAAAATGTGAAGAAAGCTGGGATGTGAACTACTATTTGGGAGGCCTATTGTACTAGGACAAACAAATGGAGTAGTTTAAAAATTTAAAGTTTAATGGATTTCAAGTAATGTTGTAGAGGAGGTGCTACAGGTCATCCACCATTTAATCTACATTTCGAAGTTTAATGGATTTCAAGTAATGTTGTAGAGGGGGAGCTACAGGTCATCCACCGTTTAATCTACATTTCGAAGTTTAAGTTTCTGTTTGTCCAGAGAAGTGGCCGGGTATGGGCTGTGGGAGCTGGAGGTGGTAACACACCCCATCTTTAGTAACCAGGTCCACCTCTATGGATTTCTACTGTGATTGCTACTTGCCTCATGAGCTTGGCCAGTGATGAGGTAGGTACCCAGACGTGGGTCGCAAATTGAAAAATCTCGCTAGGAGTCACAGACTCTAAGTGGCGTGGGGAGCCACAGCTTGGGAAAATATTCTCCTTGTTTGATGGGCGTACGAAGGAAGTAAGAAAACAAATCTCTCTAGGAGTTGCAGACTCTAAGTGGTGTGGGGAGCCACAACAAGTAAAGTTGGGTTCATCCTTTAAATGGACCATCAGTCAAGTAGCCAGCAGGGGAGCCAGGCCAGTCAGGCTGTGTATCCAAAGTGCATGCAAGTCCGGGCTGAGTGCCTGGTGAGTCCAGAGCCAGAAAACAGTAGAAATGGGTTCATTCTTTAAGTGGACCACCTTGTAGTCTCTAATCTGCATTTACAGTAAACGTAGCCTCTTGGGGGTCCATCTATGCTTTGTTATGTCAGCTAGTTATGAATAAAAGCCACACTGAAAAATCCCAATCCTGGTTCTGGACATTGCAGTTATTGCTTCCGTAGTCGGATTTACTTGGGTGCCCCTGTGTGAGAGTAGCCAAACCTAGGTCACTGGCAGGTAACTGTCACTCCCGAACCTAGGTCCCCACCAGGTATTGCTGCCAATGCCAACAGCATGCCACCTGTCGTTTTAGTAAAAAAGGCAGGGGTGAGGGGTTACACATGGACCACTCAGGGGAAGTGGCTTGAACTTCCATGTCAGTACTGTACTGTCTCTTTACCAACTTACTCTCTTTCTTGGCTGCCCGGATGGACTGCACGGTGAACACTGAGGACAAGATTGCCATAGAGCACAGCAAGATCAGGAGGTGAAGCTGTTGCTGCTTGGTGACTAAGGTGGAGGCATGGATGGTTTGTAGAGTGGGTGTCTATGAGATCTGGGGGGGGACTGTCTGGAGGTGGCCAGGAGGAAGGGCGTCCGGGGCCAGGGCCAGGAAGGGATGTCTCAGGGACTGTCAGTGAGGGAGGGATGTCCAAAGACAGAGGGGCATTCAGGGTGCTGGGGAGGGAGGAAAGTGTCTGTTGGACCTAGGAGGTAGGTGTCAGGTGGCTGGGGTTGCAGGTGTCCTGGGGGACACAAGAGAGAGGTTTTCTGGGAACAGAGGGGTATCCAGGGGACTGGGGATGGAAGAAAGTGTTTGGTGGTCCAAGAGGGATGGAGGTTTCCGGTGGTTCAGGAAGGAAGTGCGTCAAAAGAGGTAGCCAAATGGGGGAGGGGTAGTGGAGGGAACAAGTGGGCCTCGGGGAGTGGGGGTGTGGGAAGTGGACCCCAGCTGAGCCGATGCCACAGCTTCATGTATGCCAGTCCAGCATTTGTTTAATTATACCTCAAACAATTAGAATTAGCAGAGTACCTAATTTTTAATAATCTAGCCAAAGATAGGTAATAACCATGTAAGATTTTAAATTGTATAAGCCTACTAAGGACCTCACTGGAAATGAGCTTGTCTCAGTCGAGACTCCTATTCTTCTACTTGTCAATTGAATAAAAATGTTTACTACTACTACTACCATGAAGCTCTTTGAAGCTGTGGCTTGCTGTTTTCAAAACTGATTCCCAGTCTTGGGTTGTAATTCTGATTTGGAGTTCCTCCTCCCAGGATTATCTGACTTTATTTGTTTAAGACACAGTGCATCTTGCTAGCTAGAATTTTATATATTAAGCTGTAGTCTGGTTGAAAACGTGCACAGGAGACCTTCGGTTCTGAAGAGAAAGGGGCTGCCAGCCCAAGACAACAAATTGCAAAAGGATTCCAGAACTCAATCTAAGTAGCTGTTACTCAGATAGTAAAAAATATTTATTTGTGGTAAGGGAGCCCAAAAAGTGCCCTACATTCCGAGCGCTTCAGCCCAACACAGGGCCTTCCTCACGGGGCAGGTCCAGTGTTGGGCTGAAGCACTGGGGATGTAGGGTGCTTTTTGGGCTTCCTTACCACAAATACATATTTTTCACTATTTGATTAACTGCTGCTTGGAGTGAGTGCTGGAATACTTCTGCAGTTTTATATATTAAGCCCATTCTTTTTCTAAGAGATCCAAGTTTAATCAGGTGTTTCCGTTCCTCGCATTTGGGTAGTGTGTATTCCTTTGTTACAATATGTTTGCAAAGAATGTCTCTAAGTTGTAGGTGACAATACAGTTGGGATTTATGTATTCCATATTTCCTTTTGATATTGTCAACAGATAATAAGGACCCATTGATTGATAACAAGACTAAGTAGTACTATACCTGCTTTCGGCTAATCAGAATTGGACAGAGTATTGTTCTAAGTGAGTAATGCGTTAAACCAGATTGGTATAAAACCTAATTGCGCTTTATTTGGACAGATGATGGAACTTACCTTTTTAAAAGTTTTAAACTGATCCTAGTATGCAGGGGCTATCGTTCATACATGATTCAGGATGTAGAAACATAAGCTCTGTTAAACTGTGGAGTTTTAATAAACTCCTTCCTATATACAACTACAGAGGCCTGCGATGCAAGTTATTGCAGGAATCGTACACGGACTGTGGTTTTGTTATAGGAAAGCATATTAATATCTCTCCCACTAGGGGAGAACAAAACTGACCATATTTTGTGCAGCCCTCAGTAACACTTAATCTAGGAGGTTTCCTGTCCCAGATAAAAATTCTGATAATTCCTTCAATTTGTTTAAAGAATTTATTATCTAATAGAACTGATAGGTTTTGGAGAAGAGAAAATCCTAGGGGCTATGTTAATTTTTATGACATTAATCTTGCCCCATAAGGAGAGGTTGATTTACCCCATCTAACTAGGCCTAATTCTATATCTCTTATGTTTGTTCAAATTAGTTTTAATTTCCAGATCTAGATATGTCGTTATGTTGTTAAACCATTTTTCCTTCTAAAAATTTGTTTCAGAGTGTTCAATGTGACTTTGCTTATGTTTTTATGTAAGATCTGGGTTTTATCCTAGTTAATTTTAGAGCCTGGGATGGTTTCAAAAATCAGCAAGGACTGGAGATGGCTACAATATTCATCTGATCTGGTGAGTGTTAACAGAATGTCATCCGCAAAGGCAGATTCTTTTTCCTCGGTATTATTCCACTGATTCCCGACTGATCATTAAAGGTTCTGATTAGAGGTTCGAAAGCTACAATGAACAGGTAAAGAGATAGGGGACAACCCTGCTGAGTAGTCTAGGACAATCTTAATGGGGAGGATAGGATGCCATTAGTAACGACATGTGTGGTTGGAGTTTCGTAAATCATAGCTATGCATGAAATAAACTTTTCTCCACAGCCAAATTCGGTAAAGGTCCTTAACATGTAGTACCACAGGATCGAATCATTGCTTTGGAAATATCTAACGACAATCCAATATATGATTCTTTCTGTTTATTGGCTCGCCATATGAGACTGAATAAACACTGTTTGCAATCTGCTTCTGATCTGTTTTGTAAGAAACCCATTTGCTCTTTACCTGTTAGTTTTGTAATAATAGTTTGTATTCTTCTGGCAATAATTTAGTTCTTTCCCAAATCTCCCATTTTCTTGACTCAACCTCCTTTTTATGTTTGCTTGCACACATGTACAAGAAACATAGTGCCATCATCTGAGTTTGTCAGAGGTGTGTCAGCATCTTCCAATTCAGTCAGTGTGTTTGCAGGCATGGTCACAGTTCTCCAATCACTGCTGAAGCTGTCTATGACAGCAGTTGAAAATGCAGTGGCATACAGTTGAAAGAGGGAGCTACGCTTCAGTGAGCAGCTCCTCCCCCACACACACACAGATCAACTGTGTCGGTTGCCTGATAGGATGGTGTAGTCTTGTCTAGCTTAGAGAGACAAGCCACACATCATTACTTTAATAAACTGTTCCCTGCCAAAGCAGGACCACCAAAATGTGTGGGTGCCTAACAGTCCTTACACACGCCAGCTCTCCAAAGCACACCTTCATGGACTCCATGGGTTCTAATCCTCCAGAAAAAAAATACCTCAGCATTTGATGTGAAAACTCAGACTTCGTTGTATGTGTAATTCCAAGCATTTTCTCTTACTAGACTCTATCAATGTGAACTCCCGCACTAAAACCTATGCAACGAACTTGGGCATACTGTACTACCTGCAGCTGAAGCAAAGAACAGCCAGAATGCACAAGGAGGACATACTGCTATGCATTTCAGCAGCAGCCAGTGGGGAGGTTTTCATGACTGAAGCACTTTAATGCACCTTTTAGTGCTGTCATATACACACCCCTGTGTGGTAATTCACTAAACTGCACACTTGGTCTGGTAATGCAGCTTCAAAATATTTTTTTTTCTCTGATTTGCCGTGCGCTGGCATTTAGATAGAATCACACAGCTCTTTCTCAAATCAGATGCTCAATGAAGTCACATCACCTTGTGACCCTAAACATCTTAGGGTTGGACACGTGCCCTAACAAAATAGCGAAAACTAGGTATAGAAAAAGAAAACACAAATTCAACCGTAGCTCACAATCGAATCCACCCTTTTCTCCAGTGAATCTGAAGTCGCCTAACAGCCCACCCCTGGGTGCTCATGCACTCCCTCCACCCGCACAACATATGGCTGACAGGGGTGCTGTTGCATTTTATTTCATAATTTCCTGATCCTGTTGCTGCCACCATACTGATACAGTAATACTTTTTATGGCTCAAACACTGCTTGACATTAGCTGAATTATAAATGGCATCTCTGTTTGATGCTGTGGTGCGGAATATGGTGGTGCTCAAATTTTAAGCCAAGTATTACATGCAGATATGTTGATATTGACTCATGTCACTTATCATTTTATACATCTATTGATTTTTTCAATTCACTTTTGCTGACAAATGTTGATCGCAGAGATTCTGGTGTCACAATTCAGTTCAGTGACGTGTAACATCTTAGTGCAGATGCTAAGTAACTGTTTTAAAATGCTGAAAAAGTTAACAGCGATGAAAGTTCATGAACTTGCTTCTTCCGTGTCTGGAGTTGTAGTGGTGTTATTGGCAACTGCATGTCCCTTTGCTCCAGATCTATCAGTGAGATGTCTATTCTGTGCAATGGACAGTGGCTGAATGTTATCAGCTGACAGTTTTCATTTCATTATCAACAGATAAATATTCAGGGCTTTGCAAATGCAACTTTGTTGGTAGCACAGCTTCATACCCCCAAGTGTCTCATCAGTTAGTGGTTATATCTTAACCGATGATCACAAAAAGTATGAAAAAGATTTGCCGCTGAGTAACGTAAATGCCATCGCTAAACACCTTTAGGCTGCAAACATAATTTAAGCGTATAGGATTCTGGACCTGTATCACCCTTGGCACAGCAACGGTTAATAAGTTTAGCACATTCTCAGGACATTGTTTCACTTGTCCCTCTCCCACTACGATCCTGGTCACCTGAAATAAACCTGACATTTTAGTATCTGTTTTACATCTTGGCTCATTAGGCAATCAACGCTGTAAGAACATAAACGGACATATAAATGGGGACTATAAGAACATGGTCACCTGAAATAAACCTGACATTTTAGTGTCTGTTTTGCATCTTGGCTCAGTTAGGCAATCAGCGCTGTAAGAACATAAATGGACATATAAATGGGGACTATAAGAACATGCAGTGGGTGCTTCTGCCTTAGTCCAGCTGTGCAACATCAGCCTGAAGCTCAGGTAGAGCTTACTGTCTACCACTTTGTTCACCCCCCATGTACCTGTACCATTTCACATCCTATCTTGCCTTAGTCCAGCTGTGCTACATCAGCCTGAAGTTCTGGTAGGGCTTACTGTCTACCACTTTGTTCACCCCCCCCGTGTATCGCTGTGCTACATCAGCCTGAAGCTCTGGTAGGGCTTACTGTCTACCACTTTGTTCACCCCCCCATGTACCTGCACCATTTCACATCCTCCCTTGATCTACAGTGAGTGGATCCCTCATTCATACGTCACATATGCACGCACAAAAAAGAAAAAAACGGTCTTCAAAAATTAAGATACATTTATTATGTTTGGTATGTTTGCTTGCACGCATGTGCAAGAAACATAGTGCCATCATCCGAGATTTTGGAGGTGTGTCACCCGCTCTTCCAATTCAATCAGTGTGTTGGCAGGCGTGGCCCCTGTAAGCCAATGCATGATGGAGCTGTCTATGACAAGCTCCAAAATGCAGCGGCATACAGATCAGAGGGGGAGCTATGCTTCAGTGAGCAGTGATAAGATATCACTTGCTCATGCGCAGCTCTCCCCCACACACACGCCGCAGCAGTGTGCGCGCCCCCGCACGTATGCACACACTATATAGCCGACGGGGTGCCCAATCCCCGTCATCTGTGCTGTACTCCCCACCCCAAAACCTTCCAAATGCCATGCTGGGTGCCCACCCCAGCATGGCAACTCATGATATAGCTGGGGGTGCCCAGTCCCCGTCGGCTCCACTGTCCTCACTCCCCGGTACTGGATGCCATGCTGGGGCCCACCCCAAGCGTGGCAATAGATCTTTAGGCGATGGGGGTGCCCAATCCCCATTGGCTGAATGCCCCCCAACTGTCCTTGTGCCATACTGGGGCCCACCCCAGCATGGCAAATGTCCCGTGCCATCATTGAAACAAAAACACCTGTAAAGAAAAAACGGTCCCACGTAGTCTCCTGCCCCCCTCCCACAACCTGCACCCACCCACTGCACACCTGCCTCCCACACCCTCCCTCACCCCATACTTACCTCTGGACCTCGGGCGATGATCTTCGTGGACGGAACACGCCTGCACTTTTCAAAGCCATCACAACTGAGGAAATGCCGATAAGCTGTATAATGGGCTAGATAGGGGTTTTCAACTTTGTTGCGTGTCTCAGGCATTTTTTGGAATTTTTGCACCAAATTTTCAACATGGGGTTTTTGGGACCCCTTCTCATGAATTACGTCACTGTCATGGCATTATTTGGGCCCGAAGGGTGATTTCACAGTCACTGCGTGAAATCACTTTTCGGGACTGATTAATGAAATGTCACTGCCAGTGTTAATAAGGTGGGCTCTCAAAAAGCCTATTTTGAAATTTGGTGGAAAAATTTCAAAAAACAACTGTTTTATTTAGCCGCATGCTAGCAGTTCCTATGCACGCTCATAAGTTAGCAAATTTTCAGTATTTTCACTCCAGATTTTCAACATTGACATTTTATCACACCTTCTTATAAGTAGTATAGCTGTCATTTTTCACATCTCACCCAAAATGTGTTTCCGCCCATGTAGCGCACAATGGCGCAGTCGGAGTGCTAAATCAATGTATGGGACAAATTAAGAAAATCACAGTGACACTGTTCATGAGCAGAGGTCTTGAAATAGCTATGTTGAAAATTTGGTGAAAACATTCCTAAAAATGATTGTTTTACGAGCGTGCGTTGCGCAGTTCCTATGCATGCTCATAAGTTTGCAAATTAAATTTTTTCACTCCAGATTTTCAACATTGCCATTTTATTACACTTCCTTATGAACAGTAGAGCTGCCATTTTCATATGCCACCCAAAATGTGTTTCAGCATGTAGCGACAATGGTGCTGTTGGTGTGTGAAAGCAATGTTTGGGACAGATTAAGAAAATCACAGTTACACTGTTCATGAGCGAGAGGTCTTAAAATGGCTATGTTGAAAATTTGGTGACAAAAGTCCATAAAATGACTGTGTTACTAGTGAGCATTTGCAGTTTCCACGCACTCGTAAGTTCATGACTTTGTAATATTTTAAGTCCAGATTTTCACTAGTGGCATTTTTCCACACTGCCTTATTTACAGTACAGCTGTCATTTTCATGACATGGCGAAGTGTGTTTTCACACTTTCAGTGCAGAAATCGATGAGTGCGCTGTGGGAAATTATTGTTCGAGACAGATAAAGAAAATCACAGTGACACTGTTCATGATCGGAGGCACAAAAATGCCTGAGTTGACAATCTACTGTAAAAAATCCCCAACCTAATTATATTACGGTGTGCTTGCACAGTTTCTATGTACGCCTTGACTTCACCATTTTTTAAATATTTTTACTGCAGATTTGCAACATTGCCATTTTACACCTCCCATGAACAGTACAGCTGTCATTTTTACATCCTGTTCGAATGTTTTGCACCTGTGGTGCTAAATGCCCGTAGTCGTTGTGCATAAGCAGCTTTGGCTAAGAAACTGATATTCCTCCTGTTCATGAGGTGGGGTCACAAAAAACATGTTGAACATTTGGGTGAAAATACCAGCAAATGCCTGAGGTATTATGGTTTCCAACCATAGCCCAACCCTGTAGAGAATGACAGGCATCAGGGGTGTGACTTGGGATTCTTGCCTGTAATGCTCATACCATTCCACACCCTGCAGCCAGTGAGAAGCATTGAGGTATGCCTTGGACTCTTCAGACCCAAAGTTCACCCCATTCTCCTATATCACACCCATCCCACTGTATTTCCTAATGGAATGGGGTGCGCATAAGGACCAAAGACCCCAAGAAACACCGTGACACTTGCCAGTGTCTGCGGGGTGGGGTGTACTGAAATGACGTGGCCGTTATGGCTGACGACCCAAAGGCACACCCCAATGCCTGTCACTCTCTGCAGGGTGGTGGTGGGGTTGGCTTCACTTCAATACTTCACTGCCTTTATTATTACGCAGCTCTGTAACTTCTACACTACCACTACCAATGCCAGCAAGCAAACATTCGGCATTGACAAATGCTTGTTAACTCTATTCCAGTCTGGTTTTAGGAAGTTTCATTTCACTACCACCTCTCTTCTCCGGCTCACTGATGCTAACTTCTCTGGCATGGATCAGAGTTTTGTTACCACAGCTATTTTTGTTGATTTAGCCAAATAACAGTGGCAGAGCCAGGTTTGGGAGCCGGGGGGGGGGCAATTCAATCAATCATGGGCTCCACAGCGGGCACTGCATAGTGAATAAAGCTGGTGGTGGGGTACTGCTACTCACACTGGGGCAGCCAGGAGGGGTGACCACCCCCCAAGCTCCCCCTCTAGCTCCACCACTGAGCCAAAACTTTCCACACCGTAGCCCATCCTATTCTTCTGGACAAGCTTAAGGCAGCTCAACTCTCAGTTTCTTCAGTTGTGTGGTTCCTTTCACTCCTACCTTGAGGGCAGGTTACAAACTGTCCATATTGGAGACACCATTTTCCTCCCACTCGCTATCAACTTAGACATCCCTCAAAGGTCTGTCTTGGGCTCAGTTCCTTTCTCTATTTTTTTATGACCTCCCCAAGGCCTGCTCCTCTGTGTCAATACATATGTATGCAGATGATACGGTTCTTTTTTCCTCCAGCTCCTCTGCCCATGATCTTACAAACCAATTCTAGCTGGACTTCAACAATGTCTAGCACTGTGCCGGCCTGGTGGTGCTGAGGGTTGAGGCGCTGGATGCCACACCTTGCACCACGCCAGCAACCTGAGTTCAGGAGCAAGCTCAGGCCACCAGGAGATGACCCAGGTGGGTGAGGATTGAATACCTGCTGGACTGCTCTCCTGCCTGGGGGGGAGGCATGCCAGTGGCTCCTGGTGGAGACCAGGGGTGCTGCAGCATGCTGGGCTACTATCCTGCCTGGGGGGGAGGCATACCAGTGGCTCCTGGTGGAGACCAGTGGCACTGCAGCACACTGGGCTGCATGGGCATGCCAGCAGCTCCTGGTGGAGACCAAGGGTGCTGCAGCACACTGGGCTGCATGGGCATGCCAGTGGCACCTGGTGGAGACCAGGGGTGCTGCAGCATGCTGGGATGCTCTCTTGCCGGAGGGGAGGCATGCCAGTGGCTCCTGGTGGAGACCAGGGGTGCTGCAGCACACTGGGCTGCATGTAATCAGCATGGCCTGATGCAGGCAGGGGTTGCTGTGTGCCAAGCATTGGGACGTGCACACACACGGAAGGGAGGAGCGATCACCAGCACAAAGAAAAGGCCGGTCTGGTGGGTAGGCGAGCGCACCTACCCCCATGGTCAGGTTCATCCTGCCTGGCCTTCTAGGTTCCTCCACCCAGGTCCTCTTCCACATCAGAGTCTGACTATAAGAGTGTCCAACGAGAAAGGGTGGCCCCACTCCGGAGGGGTTAATCCAGGGGTGCCGATCGTGGATAGAGGAGGAGGGAGAAAGGAGGCACAGGTAGGAGGACTTTAGGCAGGGTAGAACAGGCAGGATGCCTGAGGGAGGCCCCACAGACCGTGGCCAGAGGGAAAAAGATAAGTAAAAAAAAAAAAAAAAATGTCTAGCACTGGTTCCAAGTTAATCGGTTATTCCTCAATGACAGGAAAACAGTTTCCATGACTTTTAGCACCAGGCAGAGACTTTCCAGAGTCCTTCCACTCCCTTCCTTTCATACCCTTGGTGGTACAAGAAAAAATTACTTGCCATAGTAATATTGTTTCTTCCAAGGGATCTCCCAGTAGGATTACACATATGCAGTCAGTTCAGAGTCTCTGACTGCCCCAGAGTCAGTGAAGTAATGTGGAATAGATGCAAATAATGGAACCAGAATGCTACATTCAAACTGCTGCCTCTAGGGGGACTGCATTCCAACCAACAGTCAGATTCATTTTTGCAGATAAAAAATACTAGACCACTCGAATTAAGAAATTGTAACCAAACAATGTTAATAATAATATGCACCCCCAATCAAGAGGATGGGTTCCAAGTAGAATAAAAAAAGAACACAAAAAGGGAGCACTAGACCCCCTAGTCAGGGGGGTGGGGGTATTAGCAACAACACAAATGGAAAGAGACCTGGGGGTGGTCATATCAGGTGACCTAAAGGTAAGCAAGCAATGTGAGGGGGCAGTAAGGATGGCTGGCGGGATACTGGGATGTACAGGGAGAGGCATCAATAGTAGAAAACAGGAAATTGTTATCCCTCTATACAGACAGTTGGTGAGACCTCATCTGGAGTACTGAATGCAGTTCTGGAGACCCCATCTCCGCAAGGACATAGATAGGATGGCGGCAGTCCAGAGGAGGGCAACTACAATGGTGCAGGATCTGCAACAGAAGCCTTATGTAGAGAGACTAAAGGAGCTTAATATGTATACCCTTGAGGAAAGGAGGGAGAGGGGGGACATGATAGAAACTTTCAGGTACCTCAAGGGAATCAGCAAAGTCCAAGAGGGTAGCATCTTTCAGAAAAAGAGATGTGCAAGAACAAGGGGACACAATTTGAAGATAGAGGGATGGCTCAAGGGCAATGTGAGGAAGTATTTTTTACAGAGAGGGTGGTGGATGCATGGAATGGCCTTCCTGAGGAGGTTGTGGGGTCCAAAACAGTGGTGGAATTCAAGAATGCATGGGACAGACATAAGGCAATTCTGGTGGGGGGGTAGGAAGAAGTAGGTTGTTGGTTAACTAGGATCTGCAGCGTATCTATTAAGTAGGGACATGGGCAGACTAGATAGGCCAAGCTGTCCTCATCTGCCATCAAAATCTATGTTTGTACATTTCAATGTAGTCATTCATGTGTACATAAACACATTAAGTTAACCCAAAGATTAATGGCAACGTTAAAAAAACATAAAAGTATTGCTGAACCGGAATCAGGTTATGTAAGGGGAGGTAGGGTGGGAGGTCTAATCCTACTGGGAGATTCCTTGGAAGAAACAATATTACTAAGGTAAGTGATTTGTTCTACAAATCCCAGGAATCTACAAGCAGTATTAGGTATATGCAGGCCACCAAGCAGTGCCTAGGAGGTGGGTATAGAATTTACTTAGGAAAAGGGTTCTGCAATACTGCAGTGCCAAACCAAGCATCACACCTGCACTGGACATCCAGATAATAGTGCTTTGTAAAGGCATGGACTATACTCCAGGTAGCTGCTTTACAGATTTCTAGCAAAGGTATGTCCCATGCAGCTGCCACAGAAGCAGCAGTTCCACGAGTGGAATGTGTCCTGAGGCCCTGTGGTGGCTGTTTCTCAGCCTTTCTGTACCAGAACTGGATACAGGATACTACCCAATTTGCAATAGCTCTTTTTGAGGCAGGTCTGCCTTATCCCACTTCGCCATAAGTAATAAACAGTTGTGAATGGGACTCCCTGAGGTCCTTGATATTACTGACGTAATAGCTGAGGAACCTTTTTACATCCAAACTATGAAGCTTCAATTCCTCTGAATTGGATCTGGCTGTGAAAAATACAGGAAGGGTGATGGACTGGTTCAAATGTATACATTTTTTTTCTGTACACATTTTTACTTGCTCTCCAACTTATACAACCCCCCTCCCCAACCCAGACGCGTCTGGAAATGAGACGTTTACAGCTCATGTTGTTTTTCCTGGTGAAACCTTTCAAAGTAAAATAAATAAAGTCATATACCACATTGGGAAGGAATTTCCTGTTAGTCCTAAGGACCACCTTGTCCTTATGAACAATAATGTAATTAGGATCAGTGCAAAGAGCCTGGAGCTCGCACGCTCTTCTTACCGACGTAATTGCCACCAGGAAAACAGCTTTGAAAGTGACATATTTCAGGTCAGCTGTAGCCACTGGCTCAGAAGAAGGTTCCATAAGTTTGGCTATGCACAAATTCAGGTTCCAAGGTGAGGGGGAACTGATTCCCTAACAGGGGAGGAATCAGACGTACCAATCCATTGAAGAATTTCCTAAAACTAAGGTGTGAAGCTATTGTTCTCTGAGCTCCTGCAGACAAATAAGCAGATACTGCTGCTAAGTGAGCCCTGAGGGTTGCAGGCCTGAGGCGTAAGGCCTGTCGGTGCACCAGATAATCAAGCAATGTAGGTAAGCTTGCCTTAAGGGGACTGATTTGCCTAGAATTGCACCACATGGGAAATTTTTTCCACTCTAAAGCATAAGTCTTTCTGATAGAAGTTTTCCGGACCCTTTCAGAACCTTAAGGACCTTTTCTGACAAGTCAAATTCAGAGAATTCTAACTCCTGAAGAACGAGGTTCTCAGGCAAAGGCCGTTGAGGTTCGGAAAAACTACCTGACCTTGAATAGCTGTTAGGAGACTGTAGTTCTGGGGAAGATGAATGGGTTTCTTTTTGGACAGGGCGAGTAATAAAGGGTACAATGGCTGCCTGGCTCAGTCTAGAGCAACCAGGATCGTGGTTGCTGCCTGACTCCTGAATTTGAGAAGAACTCTCATTAGTAATGGAAATGGAGGGAATGCATACAGGAATTCTCTGTCCAATCCAGGGCCAATACCTCCATAGGCACTGCGCCCAAGGAGGGGTGCCCGCAGCAATAAAGAAGAAGCTGGTGGTTTTCTTTTGTGGCAAAGAGGTGTATTTCTGGAGTACCCCAATATCTGAAGACTGTGTCCAACACTTACTTGTTTAAAGCCCTTTCATGATGATGCTGACTGATTCTGCTGCGTGAATCTGCCAGTGTATGGTCCTTCCCTGGAAGATGAATGGCAGACAGATGCACTTCCAGGGTGTATTCTAGATTCCATTTCCCCATGGCCTCTGTGCGCAGCCTTGAGAATCTTGTGTCCCCTTGCTTGTTGATATACCACATGGTGGATGTCTTGTCTGTCCTGACCTGGACTGACTGACCAACCCCTCAATTGATGTGCAAAAGCCTTTAGGGCAAGGAGGACAGCTCTCAACTCAAAAAGGTTGATATGCAGCTTGAACTCCTGAGGGGACCAAGTTCCACTGATGGTGAGGTCACCTGTGTGTGTGTGTGTGTCCCACCCCCACCCCAGGAGGCAAGGAGGCATCTGTTGTTAAAACCATAGTGTGGTGCTGTTGCTGAAAAGAGATACCCTATCTGAGGTTGTCCCTTTCTTTCTACCACAGCAGACCCAGTAACAGAGTTCTTGTAACTGGCACAAACTTTGAGATGGGATCCCTTCTTTGGGACCAATGGGATCTCAGGTGATATTAAATATCTCTCATCTGAAACCTGGAGCCAGACACTACTGCAATAGTTGAGGCCACGTGTTCTAGTAATGCTAGGAACTGTGTTGCAGTCCTGGGCTGACACAAGACAAAGGAGTTTGCCAGGGTTAGTAGATTTGGCATCCTCTCCTGTGGGAGAAATGCCTTGCCCTGGACAATATCCAGTTCTGTGCCAATTAATTTCAGTGACTGAAATGGCTCAATCGGTGACTTTTGAACACTGATAAGGAAGCCTAGACTTGAACCTGGGTTGTCGATGTCGCAGGAGGTGTTAGCCCTACTGTTATGCTGATGGGTTAGCCTTTCGATTTTCCATTTTTGGATTTCTTTTATTTTTCTTTAGCCCTTTCATTTACATGGCAATGGGATCCTTGTCACCAACAGCTGATCTGCTCCTAGAAACATAGAAATATAGAAATTGTCAGCAGATAAGGACTGCTAGGCCCCTCCAGTGTGCCTGTAAGTCCTGTACTTGATTACAGCTTCTGACCTTCCCTCTGCTTTACCTCTATGGTTCCCCTATGCCTGTGCCATGCATGTTGAAATGCAACCACAGTACTCGCTCCCACCACCTCCTGTGGCACACCATTCCATGTGTCCACCACCCTCTCTGTGAAGAAACACTTCCTCACATTCCCTCTTATCCTGCCACCTTCCAGTTTCATGTCATGCCCCCTTGTTCCTGTACTCCTCCTGTATTGGAATTTGTCTCCCTCCTGTACCTTGTTTATGCCCTTGAAGTACTTGAATGTTTCTAATATGCCCCCTCTCTCCCTCCTCTCCTCCAGTGAGCCCTGCTGCTTAACCCTTTGCTGCAGTCATAAGCCTCTGTCTCTGTCACATGAATCATTTCCACAGCATCAGTCTGATGTCACAAACACAGGATTCTAACTTTAGCAAAGAATGAAGCAGCAGAAACAGATGAACTCCAGTGAACAAGGATCCCGTTTCCATGCAAATTAACTGTCGAAATGAAGAACAGTACACAAAAAAATGTAAGCTAAAGTGTCTAAATATTGTTTTGTTTTTTTCAGTTTAAAGCAGCAGTGCAACAACAATGTTTTTCCAAAAGCCTAGTTTCAGCTACAATTAATAGACAAGCATTTGTCAATGCCGAATGTTGCTTGCTTCTATGTGCTGTTTAGGTATTTGGAAGTCATTGGAGTGCAAATATTGAAAATTTGCGAACTTACGAGCGTGCATAGGAACTGCGCAATGCACGCTCGTAAAACAGTCATTTTAAGGAAATTTTTCACCAAATTTTCAACATAGCCATTTTAAGACCTCTGCTCATCAACAGTGTCACTGTGATTTTGTTAATGTGTCCCATACATTGAGTTTGCACACCGACTGCGCCATTGTGCGCTACATGGGCGTAAACACATTTTGGGCAGGATGTGAAAAATGACAGCTGTACTGCACATAAGGAGGTGTGGTAAATGGCAATGTTGGAAATCTGGAGTGGAAATATTGAAAATTTCGCAAACCCACTGAGCGCAGGGGAACTGTGCAATGCACACTTGTAAAACAGTCATTTTTAGGAATTCTTTCACCAAATTTAAAAATTCCACTTTAAGATCTCTACTCATGAACAGTGACACTGTGATTTTCCTAATGTGTCCCATACACCGTTCAGACACCGACTGCGCCATTGTGCGCTACATGGTGGAAACATGTTTTCAGGATGTGAAAATGACAGCTGTACTGCTCATGAGGAGGTGTGGTAAATGGCAATGTTGAAAATCTGGAGTGAAAATATTGAAAATTCGCAAACTTACGAGTGTGCGTAGGAACAGTGCAACGCACACTCGTAAAACAGTCATTTTTAAGAATTTTTTCACCAAATTTTCAACACAGGCATTTTAAGACCTCTGCTCATGATCAGTGTCACTATGATTTTCTTAATGTGTCCCATACATTGAGTTCGCACACCGACTGCGCCATTGTGCGCTACATGGGCAGAAACATGTTTTGGGCAGGATGTGAAAAATGACAGCTGTACTGCTCATGAGGAGGTGTGATAAAATGCCAATGTTGAAAATCTGGAGTGAAAATATTGAAAATTCGCAAACTTACGAGCATGTGTAGGAACTGCGCAACACATGCTCGTAAAACAGTCATTTTTAGGAATTTTTTCACCAAATTTTCAACATAGCCATTTTAGGACCTCTGCTCATGAACAGTGTCACTGTAAATTTCTTAATTTGTCCCGTACATTGATTTCGCACACCGACTGCGCCATTCTGCGCTACATGGGCGGAAACACATTTTGGGTGAGATGTGAAAAATGACAGCTATACTGCTCATAAGAAGGTGTGGTAAAATGGCAATGTTGAAAATCTGGAGTGAAAATATTGAAATTTCGCGAACTTACGAGCCTGCGTAGGAACTGCTAGCATGCGCTAAATAAAACAGTCATTTTGGAATTTTGGCACCAAATTTTCAACATGGGGTTTTGGGACCTTCTCATGAATGATGTCACTGTCATGGTGGTATTCAGGCCCAAAGGGTGATTTCACAGTCACTGCACGAAATCACCCTTCGGGCCCGAATAACGCCATGACAGTGACATCATTCATGAGAAGGGGTCCCAAAAACCCCATGTTGAAAATTTGGTGCAAAAATTCCCAAAAATGCCTGAGATATGCAACAAAGTTGAAACCCCCCTCTGTAGCCCATTATACAGCTTACCGGCATTTCCTCAGTTCGCGGTCGGCTTTGAAGAGTGCAGACGTGTTCCCGGTCCACCGAAGATCGCTGCATCGGAGTCCGGAGGTAGTAGGGTGTGGGGAGGCTGGGTGAGCAGTGGGTGGGGTTGTGGGGGGTTGGGAGACACGCCGTGGGGACCGCTTTTCATTTTTCAGGTATTTAAAAAAAAGGATGACATGGGACCCTTTGCCATGCTGGCGTGGGCTCCCAGCGTGCATGAGGATGTTGGGGCGCTCAGCCGACGGGGATTAGGCACCCCTGTCGGCCATAGATTTGTTGCCAAGCTGGGGTGGGCTCCCAGCATGGCAAAAGGACAGGGGCGTTCAGCCGATGGGGATTGGGCACCCCGTCGGCCATGGAATTGTGGATGGGGCATTCAGCCGGCGGGGATTAGCGCACGCTTGTGGCAAAAGGACCGCTTGCCACGCTGGGGTGGACTCCCAGTGTGGCACCTGCTACTGGGGGCAGGGATGCAGCTCAGCCGACGGGGATTGGGCACCCCGTCGGCTATACAGGTGTGGGGGAGCGCACGCCTGCGGGGGGAGAGCTGCGCATGAGCAGCCTCTTATCAGTGCTCACTGAAGCATAGCTCCCCCTTTCAACTGTATGCCACTGCATTTTGGAGCGTGTCATAGACAGCTCCAAAATGCATTGGCCAGGGGCCGCGCCTGCCAGCACACTGACTGAATTGGAGGAGGAGGTGACACACCTCCGAAATCTCCGATGATGGCACTATGTTTCTTGCACATGCGTGAAAGCAACATAAAAATGTCATCCTTCCTGTCAAAGCTATGTTTCTAGGTACTTCCAATACGGTGCACCATTTTTACATTTTTTTTATTTTCTCTGTCTTAACCCTTGGCAAGTCTACAATGCTTTTTTTAAGCCAAATGGGGCAGCCTTCTTTTTTTCTTGAGAAAAGAATGTAAATAAAATATTTACAAAATACTCAAATTGTGGGGGAGCTAGAAAATGTTACTACCAAATATATCTGGAAGACGCCCAGAATTTTTAATAGTGAAAAAGTAGGGTCAGATTTTTTATCCAGTTTTATTGCACTGCTGCTTTAAATATCTAAATGCCTTGAAATGACTGACCCTAATGGAAATTAATACAAAGAATGTAAAAACCAAAAAATCAGTCTTAGTTTTTATTATTTAGAAAAAAAGAAGTCTGTTGCTCTGTTCGGAATTGCACGTTGTCCTGGTATAAATAATGCAGAGGTATCAAGTGTTTGCATTTGGGCTGCTTGGAAGGTGGTGACTCTAGACAAGAGAGAGGAGAGCTGACTGTGTGTCCCTTGTCTCTGGCGAAGAATTTGTGGAAGTGAGCCTGCCTGCCTGCTGAGATAAAGGCAGGAGCGGAACCAATCAGGTACAGCCACAGAAGTGCAAGGAAGCACGGTGGCACTAAGGCAGCACCAGCTTGTTAGTTGGGGAGATGGGAATGTGGTTTAAAGGTGGTGGCTTGTATTATGGTCTGGGTTAGCTGTGTCTTGCAGGCAAAGTGGTGTACACTGAGCAGAGTTTGTCTGTGCTTGCACGTGCCTATGTGTGTGTTTCCTGGGTATAAACTGGACATTTATTCTCCCTAAATGGGAACTGTCACAAGAAAGAGCCTCAAACTGAAGTGTGAGGCTCATCCCACTGTGCACTTTGGGCTAGATATTCAAGGGTTGTGCCTGGCAGCATACCCGCCCACATGCCACTGAGGCTGCCCACAGAATTACAGAGTACAGTAGGCGCTGTAAGCTCAATGGGCTTACAGTGCATACTGTAATACTGAACAACTCTGAGAATGAAATCATTAATTCACGATGTTGTGAAGTATTACAGTATGCACTGCAAGCCCATTGGTCCACAGTGTGACCAATGAGCTACAGCACCTACTGTAAGCTGTCATTTGGCACAGCCATGGTGGAATGCAGGTGGGTATGCTGCCTGCCAATGATGGGGCAGGGTTCTGGGTGGGCTGGGAGTCCTGTGGGTGGGGGGTGGGGACCCACTGAACCACCAGGGCAATCTGTTTGATTGATATGATGGTGATCATGAATTTGGGTGACAAGGGGGCTACCACTGGACTACCAGGGATTATACAGACTGCTACAGTCAGAGAATGGAGGTACAGGAGGGAAGGGGGGAACCCACTGAACCACTAGGGTTATGTATTATATTCTATCATGGTGATCAGAGGTACAGTATGGGTATGGGGAACCACTGGACCACCTAGGATCTGTGGACATTGGTGATCGGCCTTGGGGTTATGAGTTGTGGAGGGGGTACTACTGTGGTCCCTGGTACAGGGACTGCATGCTGTGCAGGGCGCTATGTGCATTTCACCAGCTGGCCCTGCACAACACTTGCAAATGGGGCCATACTGACATGCAAATGGCCCCATTTGCGCTGTGTATGCATAATGACCCCATTTGCATATCTAGGTCTGAATATCTGGATTTTGCACATGGCGCAGCTACAGTTGCACTGGAGCATTCCCAGTCCTGGTGTTCAGACCTGGCTGGGGGGATGCACTGATGCATTGTAGTTGTGCCATGCACATTGTTTGCTATATTCAGAAGAGATGAGCCATGGCTCATCTCTTCTGAATATGTCCCTTTGTTGCTCCAGCAAAACTCAGTTGCACTGTGCAACCACATGCTCCATTGTCAGCGCATGTTTGAATATCAGGCCTATTGTGTGCAAAAACATTTTGGTTTACTTACTGTTTGCTGTAGTATAGTAGAGTGTATCAGACTAATTTTACTTAATTGTATGCTGACATCTTCTTTCACTACAAATTCCAGAATCCCGTGCATCTGACATCAGAGCAGTAGGCAGCAGTGGGAGATTGAATAGCCTGCAGTGCATGTTAGAGCTTTTGTAATCTCTGTTTAGATGCTTTCTAGGTCTACTTTTCTCCAGGTACTAAGTACAGTTCTCTGTGTACTTAGCCCAGGGAGGACAGCTGGACCAGTAAAAAACAAACTCTAGCCAGAGCCAATAGGGTTATGAAGAGCTGTTACGCCTGGGTTATGCCCCTATCGCCTCCCATACACCCGCACTGTATTCCTGGTCTACTGTACTGTGATACTGCTATATTTCACATATATAGATATGAGCACCGATCATATAAGCATGAGTGCTAGGAATGTGCTTTGCTGCTAATGTATGCTAATATTGTCATGCATGATTCATTACAGATAACAGCATTACAGATAACTGCATAGTGATACATTTATCTAGATTATGTTTGTCTTTTACAGATATTCTATATATAATCTACATAATCACTGATAAGATGACTCAGAGGGATCATCAATGATTGTTGTATACTTATATTCTTATATAATTATATGTAATGTGTATTTAACACTCAGGCAAATACGCCTGTCAGCAGTTCTTTTTGTCTAAGCAAGCTGACAGATACAGAAGGCCTTTATTATGACTTAATGTTTTATACTGGCATAAGTGAGAAATGCCGCATGTAGTTTTGAACTGTCAGCATTTCTTTTGTCTAAGCTATAATGCTAATGGAAGCATATTCTGCCTCATATGATACTCATTAGTAATTCTGTCTCCTAAGTCATTATCCAATGGAGAATGGCTTAAGACCAATACATATTGTTTCTCATATCTGTAACTATGTTGTAATCCCTGTTGCTATGCTGTTATCTGTAGTATTTAACTGTCTGCAACCCATTGTAGTGCTCTCAAGACACTACTGTAGCTTCTCTAGAAGGGCAGAGAGCTGGAGTGCAGGGAGAGATAGAACAAGATCTTAGAGAACCTAAGATCTACAATTCTGGAGGTTATGTACATTCTTCAGGAGTGGTGAGAAACCCATCTCCCTTGTGATTTTCTTTGTCACATGCTTGGTGTAAGTAGTATACTAAACTTTATTAATATTCCTTGCTTATTTACAAATGTTTCTTGGCAGACTCCAAGACACAAGACTCTGTATTATTATTTTTATTGTTCATCATACACACCAAGAGTGTTTAGACAACATAATGGTGACCGCAAAATGGAGTTTGGATGTTTTTGCCAAGTTTCATTTTAATTTCCTCAGTAAATTAAAACACGGGGCGAAAAATCCCCAGTAACAAGCAACTGAAAGTGTCTTAATGTTTTGGTCTGTTGTGTGTTCCACAGTACAGACAAAACTATCTCTTGGCAGATATTCAATCTGTGTAAGAGTTGTTTTACTTTTATTTTTCCCTATTCTTTCTCTGTGGGAACACAGCTATAAAGGATCCAAAACAAACAGTAGACTGCTTTCTTGTGAATTCAAATCCTGATGAGTATTTACTCATCTAGGTATCCATATATGCCAAAGGCTGTTTGTGTCCTTTCATGAACTTGGTTGCAAACAAAGTTTTTTTTTTTGATCCACAGACAGCTAAGGGTTTCTTATCTTAAGACATGTCTAAATATATCAGTACTGAGTTGAGGCTGGATGCCTTAACAAGCCAAACTGCTAACAGTAGCTGGTTTGATTTTGCTAAGGTAGCAGAATCCAATGATAGTCCTTTAATGGATATCATTGCCCATTATGGGGAACTGAAAAATGGTACCAATGATCCTGAAGGATTATTAATTGCAACGTTGTTTAATTGTTTTGATGCTGTTCTAAATAAGATATCTGTTTTGAAAAGTGAGTATGATGCTTGCAAAATGGAGAATTCTGCCTAAAAGCAGGAGATTAGTCTGAAAAAGGCTTCTCATACAGAAAAAATAGCTGGACTACTGTCTGAGCTACAATCTTTCCATCTAGAAAATGAGTATCTCTTTAATGAGAGAAGCAGCCACAACCTGCATGCCTTAAGGGATAACGCTCAAAAGGCAAAACTTAGAAAAAATGTTTTTCAGACAAATGGCGTTCTGGCTGGTAACACTGCTTCATTATGTTTTGAAAACAAGGAACTTAGAAATGACAAGTCTGAAGTAATTACTGAAAAAGTTAACGAGCTGGTATTTCAACACCAGACCTTGACGGTACAGCATGATTCAGTATGTTTTAACTACAGCAGACTTGAAATGAAGGTTTTCAATATAAACTATGACACAGCTTCTGTCAATAATAAGCATGTTTTACAAGATGGGAATGTCTTGAAATCTGAAAACAAAGCACTTAATAGCGTGATAACTCCTGTATCTGAGTTAGAATGTAGGAGTAAAAAGTCAGATATGGAGAACTTGCGCCGTCAGCCAGAGGTATTGGCAAGGCATGTTAACTTAATGCCCAAAGACCTTGCCTCTTCTGATGTTGAAGAGTTTAATTTTGTACACACACAGTATGTTGTGGGGTGGACTAGAGCAAAGGCTAGCCACTTATTTTTCTGTGATTCACAAAATGGAGAATTGTTAGAGTCTCAAAATGGTGGACACACATGTCATCAGGTTGCATCCCCAATTAATTTTCTGCTCACATTAAGGAAGCAGATGAGAATCACATAGCTAGGAAAGTCCTTTGTACTGCCTATAGCTATTACATTTTTACAACCCTTTGTTTATCTCTTCTGGGATCTGGAATTAGAATATCCTTGATCTCATACACAACAGAAGTATGGGTCAGTGGCATTGCCACAATTTGCACTTCTATTGCATGTGTTAACAAATATTTATTTGAATCTAGCACTATTCCCTTGCCAATGGCAAGGAACCTTGGATATGTCACCACACACTCCAGTATTGCTCCACGTTTCAAAACTTATGCCTGCACAATCCAGGAAGCCATGTTTGTGACTCTCACGGTGTCATTGCTGCATTTTCATCTGGCAACATCCATCTCTGATCGTCTGGCAACTGTCCATTCTATTGATCATCTTGATGGAAACTTTTATCATGAAAAGGTTGAAACTACCTCCTTTCCTTGCTTACCATGAGGTCCTGGAATCATGACTGACTCTGAACTTTGAATGTCATACCTGAAAGGAACATCACATTTTATGCAGATGTGACGTCTTCCAGCTTGTATTACCGATTTGTGAATACAAGCCTAATAACTGAAATTAGGCTTCCACTTATGAACTTTCAAATAAACTGTATTTAGTCCAACCAATTAAGATTCTACAATCAAGCTCATTGTTATGCATACTATGAAGCTAGTCTGGGGTAGGGGCAATCTCCCCTAACTCAGCAAGAAGACTCTTCTTCATTTGATCTACAATCAAGAAATCCATTTTCTTCACTGCTTGTTTTCCAAGCCTGGCTGGCACTTCATACAAACTGAGTACTGTCATAAACTTTTACACTTTCTGCAGCCATGTGATCATCTTCAACTGAACACTATTACTATTCCATTGTAAAACTCAATGTGCAATCTAATGCACCCTTGGTGAGGCTTTTAAAAAAAAATACTGCTGCCTCCTGAACATTTGGATCTACCTTTGAAAAAAATCTGAATGCATCAAATTTGAACAATGAATCTTCATTTAACACTTGAAGAAACCTTGGATTTATCCCTGGAACTGTTCGTAGTTTATGCCTTGTGGACACTGACATTTCGTGTCCTGTTTAACTTGCCAACTGAAAAATGCCATCCTTCAAGGAGGTATATTCTGCTGATGTGGAACACTGTGTGGTGACCAACTATACATTCTTCTTATATGGAGCTGTCAAGTGACAAAAGTTACACATGTGCGTAGAAATTATTCAATCCAAGATGTAACTTGCCCATTTTTGGGGGGTGTTGCACCAGATTTGCAACATGGCCTTTTTTGGACCCCTTCTCATGAACAGAGCCAGTGTCATTTTGTTCAATTGTCCCGAAAGGTGATTGCGCAGAGCAAATGCGCTATTCTGCGCCACAGGGGTGAAAACACATTTTGGGCAGGTTGTAGAAAATGACAGCTGCACTGTTTTGAAGGAGGTGTGCAAAAATGGCAATGTTAAAAATGCGTGCGTAGAAACTGTGCAGTGCATACTCGTAATGCTATCATTTTTTTTTTTATTTTTTCACCAAATTTGCAACATGGCTTTTTGAGACCCCACCTCATGAACAGTGTCACTGTCATTTTGTGAATCAGTCCCAAAAGGTGACTCTGTGCAGTGACCATGAAATCACCTTTTGGGACTGAATAACAATATGACAGTGATAGTTTTCATGAAGTGGGGTCCCAAGAACCCCATGTTGAAAATTTGGGGCAACAGTTCCAAGAAATGGCTGAGATATCAGCATAAGTTGAAAACCCCAATTGAATGGCTATGTAGCACTCTTACCTAATTCTTCAGTTCACAGTTAGGCTTTGAAGAGCGCAGACCTGTCCCGGTCCAGAGAAGATGACAGCACTGACCTCCAGAGGTAAGTATGGGATAAGGGAGTGTGTGGGGAGGTGGGCGCTCAGTGGGAGGGGGAGGGGAATGCAGCAATGATGAGGGACTGTTTTCAGTTTCACAGGGAAAAAAACGACAACAAGGGATCATTTTCTAATTTTCAACTGGGCTGCCAGTGTGCCACATGAATGCCAATAAGGGGCTGCCAGTGTGCCACATGAATGCCAATAAGGGGCTGCCAGTGTGCCACATGAATGCCAATAAGGGGCTGCCAGTGTGCCACATGAAGGCCAATAAGGGGCTGTCAGTGTGCCACATGAATGCCAATAAGGGGCTGTCAGTGTGCCACATGAATGCCAATAAGGGGCTGCCAGTGTGCCACATGAATGCCAATAAGGGGCTGCCAGTGTGCCACATAAATGCCAATATGGGGCTGTCAGTGTGCCACATGAACGCCAATAAGGGGCTGCCAGTGTGCCACATGAATGCCAGTAAGGGGGTTGGGCACCCCAATGTTGGGCATGACTTGGGCAGAGGGGCACCAGAGGGAATAAAGAAACGCGATGAGGGACTGTTTTCTAATTAACAGAAAAAAAAGCCACACACTGGGTGGGCTCCCAGTGTGCCACAAGATGTCGGGCGTGACTTGGGGAGGGGGGTACAAAAAGTACTGAATGACATTTTGCCATTCGCAACATGGTAGCACCCACAGAACTGTGCATCCGCATGACTCTGCGCATGTGCACAAGTCATGTGCATGCGCAGTTCATGCATAGGAATGTGGAAGTAGCAGCCAAAATAATGCAGCTATTATTCTGTAGGCCAATCATGGCGGAAGGGTTTAAGCTCCATTGGGCTTTTGGAAGGATATTTCCAAAAGTCCAATGGAAGGGGTTCTGTGATTGGCCATTTTCAGAGCTACAGAGCTCTTGCAAAATGGCTGTAGGCTTCGTCCACAGCCCTAAAAAATGAAAAGTAAGTACTTATATAAACTCTTACATGTACTGTAGGCTACTGAACCTCCCACTGCTGCCTACTGCTGTGGATTCTGGGATTTGTACTAACAGAAGTTCTCAGCCTAGAAGTAAGCACTGAGACCGCTCTTACGGTTCTACTTACATTCTTAAAGCAGCAGTGCAATTAAAACGGTTATTCCAAGAAGCTAATTTTCTGCTGTGGTTATGAAAAACATTGGTAGAACTGTTGATTTAGGTTTTCTGTATGCTTCCTTGCTGTGTACTGTACATTTGCTTTTTGGTCTGGGTTCTTACCCTCCTCGGGTACTCAGTATTATTTCTGTGCGAAAGTGAGCTTGCCATCTTTTTTCCTTGAGAAATAATTGTTTTAAAATGTTCATAAAATTCTTAAATGATATTAGAAACTGAAAATGTTAACACCAGAATAAACAGGAAGACATCTGGGGTCGATTAAGAAGAAAAAAAAAAGGAAGGGCCAAATTTTCGCACATTTTTATTCCACTGCTGCTTTAAGATATCAGAACTGTTTACGTTTTGGTTGTGGTTCTCCTACCCTATGAATGTGTGCAAGACCACTCTTACATTAACATATAACCAGTGAAGAATGGAATGAGAACTGGACTAATAATGCTTACAAAGCGTGCCGAGAGGTCCAAGGTAGACTTGCTGATATTCAGATTATAGTTGCGCACCGGTCACATCGTTCTCTAGCAGTTCTTGAAAAGATGGGATATCTCACTGAAGTTCCACATTGGGGGTGTACATAAAAGCATTCAACTTTAGTACACATACTCCGGAATTGGACTTAAAGTGAAGTTGTGAGGTAAATGAAAAAACATTTTGGGCTTCTTAGTCCGCTACTGTGGGGCAGTGATAGCCTCTCTGTGTTAAAAAGAGACATTTTAATGCAGTTCTTAAAGTTTGGGAAGGGATCATAATTGTGGCTAAACTACTGGCCAGCTGATCCCTTCCCACTTCCTAGTCTGCCTGCTCTGCCCCAGCACCCCCATTTTGTGATATGCAGCCAGGGAGAGCGCGGGGCGTGCCCATACAAGTTTAGGGGCTTATTTTCTGGACGTTTTTACACAACTTTAAATCACCTATTGCTAAAAATGAAAGCCACCGCTCAACTAATAGGGTCCCTGCCCCAGAGTACCGGGCTATGGAGCCCACAGTGTTGGGTCAAACATTTACTTTAAAAATGCAACATCTGGTCTAAGGTAATTAGTACCTGTTCTGAGATCACTGATTACAAGATTCCTGAAAAAAATAATCTTCATCCAAGCAGATATTAGCCCTCTTCATAAACCTTTTTGTTTACAATTTTTCTTTAAATTGTAAATTTTAACATGTGTGACATCTGTTAAATAACTTTGGCATGTCGTTTTGTGTGTTTGTTTTGAAATAGTCCTTTTGTTGTTATTTAGGGCCCCTTTATGTAGTAGTCTTTTCTCCGCTTAATATAGCAGTTTTAGAACCCAGTGACATCAGGTGAGTGGAAGTCCGGATGGAAATATGGCAATCTTCATTTACTGCATTTAGATGCGCACAACTGGCAAACAAAGAGTTACCTCTATACCCTATCATGGTAATTTGTTCACTAGGGAACACTGCTTTCCAAGAAACAGTGCTATTTACCTGCATGTCACTGGGTGCCGGAACTCAAGTAATCACCCTTGTTCCAAAAGCTGCATTGCAAACTGAAAATTCTAAGAAAAGAAGCCCTCATTGAAATGTGACAACTACTAACTGAAGATCTGCAGTAGTTTTACTTTCAGTTATGTTCCTCAAGGTATGTAATAAGCATACCTCTCAACTGTACCACATTAGGAGGAATGTTCCTTATTTTACTTCATAAAAGCTCCCTGTTCCACATTGTGAGGACCTGTCCCACATTCAGTGTTAACATTTTAAAGCAAAAATCTTCAGTAAATGATGCAAAAAATATATTATTCAATTAATAACAGACTTTCTGAACATAAATGCAAATATTTTAACAGTGTTCTGAGCTTCTAAGGTAAAGATTTGATTAAGTGTTTCACATTTTGCTCATTTGTTTCACATTTTGAGAGGTAATGTTCCACATTTGGGGGACAAAAGGTTGAGAGGTATGGTAATAACTGTATATAAGAACAGTTAGCCATAGGGGTTGGGAATGAATGCCTCCTTCAGGGTCCCCTGGTAGACTGAAGTGTCCCCTGCATGACTCTCAGAACCAGCGTTATATAACATGAGGGACACTCGAGGAACACACTGACTTTGGACACATGCTGGTGTCTCTCTGAGAAAGAGGGCACTGAACATGGCAGGAGGATAAGAGTGGATCACAGCATGCGACGGAACTGGAGACGAGAGAGCAAGGCATAACATGCTGCTGTGGGCAAGAGCTATGAGCTCGCTGCATAGCAGGCAAGGCTGTTGAATGGGTTTCAAATAAAAACCGCTTTTGATTTCTAAACACTGTTGATCAGAAACTGCAGCAGAACATGACCTAATAGAAGCTGCGGTTTCTAACTGAGTTAAAAAATTAATGTTAAGCCCTTGCCAGGGCAGTCTTGATTGGATCAGTACAGGTGATGATAATCGAAGCAGAGAACATAGGAACATTGGAAATGGTAGACAAAAGAAACTTGGGGTTCCATCATGATCATCTCCTGTGTTGCCATCCAGTCAGCTGTAGCATTCAATATGATTTAAGCAATATACCATGACAGGGTGTGGGTTATGCTGGGATTTACCCACACCTGGAGTGGTTTGGGCATGAGGCTGCAGGCCAAGTGCGTAAACCACACCAGAAGTGGGTAAATCCCAGAATAAACCACACCCTGTCATGGTATATTGCTCAGTTACACAATGGCTTAAGAAATACAGGCTTCTGATCAGTTGACTGGCACCTTCTAGCCATTGCAGATCCTAGTATGGGTATTTGGGTTTTGTGCCTGATTATAGTTTTTTTGGAAACAGTTGATACTGTGAACTATGGAGTTCTGTGAGTGAGCATCTCCCCATCTGTCACCACCTTTGTCAGTTCTAGGTTTGCCATGGTTGGAGTGATTTCAGAGGGGATTCTTGATGCAACTGGCTGGCCCCTTTTTCAATTGGTTAATACTAGGATTTACAACTGCTAGAAGCTGCCAGCCAGCCAATCAGAAGCTTGTATTTCTTAAGCCATTGTATAATGTGAAATGGATATAGCCAGTATTTAACATGAAGTGGTACCTGTAAATGCTGTGGAATTATATACTACTCGCCAACAGTGGGCAGCATTTTGTGACAGGGGCTGTCTGAGCAATACAATACAAGACTTACAATACGTATCTAGTTAGTAAGAATCTAACAACTACTACATCACAGCAAAAGCTCACAGACTATCGAAACATCATAAATGTCTATTACAGCAATAAAATTTTAATAGAAGAAAGCTTTATTTATAAAAATCTGCAGTGTTATTTCAACTAAAATACACTTCTAGCTTTGCTAGTAAAGAGTTTCTGACTACCTGACACAAGGGTGCTGCCAAATTCGTTTTTACCAGCAATTTGTCAAATAAACAGAAAACAACAAAAAGAAAGGAAACAATGATACACAAATTATAACCAAGGCATCTCAATGATAACGTACAAATTATAACCAAGGCACGTCAAAGCGCCAAACCTTTCATCCTGCAAGATATGTAAGTAATAAGCCACCACAGGGTGCACATTTTAAGGATTTTTATGCATGCCTCAGGGGCATGCTAAGACATGAGGCCAAAGGTCAAGTGTCCTTACTGCCCTGGGAAGTGCATTAAAATCCTTGAAATGCACATGCTGGAGTGGCTTATCACACTTATAAAATGGGCCACACCATCATAAAAAAATTAGTTTGAGTCACTATGACAGGGATTAAAACTTCTTTACTATTTTCAAACAAATGTTTATTTATTTATTTATTTGGAAAATATTTCACCAGGAAAGACAACATGAGCTGTAAACAGCTACTTTCCAGAAGTGCTATGGGGACCTTGGTGGTGGGATACAAGAGTTAAGAGAAGAAGCAAACACATAGCAATAACAGGGCAATACAAGCACAATCACTAAAAACAAACAGTGCAGTACAATTACAGAGCAGAAATAACCCAGACCAACTGCCAGGGTAAACAAAACCATGTTTAGATATAACATACATTGCAACAATCCAAGAGCTGGTGATCCAGTAGGGTAAAGGTTAGAGGCTGGATAACACATTTGAAGTGCTAGAGGTAGTAGGCTGAGCACAAGATTCGAAGTGAGATGAGAAGCGACCTGCAGAAACTTGAAGAATGGTCAGGGGTTTGGCAGTTGAAATTCAATGCAAAGAAGTGCAAGATAATGTATATGGGGCACAAAAACCCTGGCACAATATGTCAGTTGGGGGGTGAGGATATAGCATGCACCAAGCAGGAATGGAATCTTGGGGTTATTATCTCTGATGACCTCAAGGTAGGGAAACAGTGTGACAAGGCAGCAGGTAAAGCAAATAGGATGCTGGGATGTATAGGCAGGGGCATCAAAAGCAGGAAAACGGAGGTCATAATTCCACTATACAAGACACTAGTGAGGCCCCACCTGGAGTACAGTGTACAGTTCTGGAGACCATACCTACATAAGGACATAGACAGGGTAGAGAAGGTTCAGAGGAGGGCAACAAAGATGGTGCATGGATTGCATCACAAGTTCTATGAAGACAGGTTGAAGGCACTGAACATGTACTCCCTGGAGGAGAGGAGGGAGAGAGGGGATATGTTAGAGACATACAAGTATTTTACAGGGAGGAACAAGGTGCAGGAAAACACTATTTTTAAGCGAAAAAGATGTTCCAGGATAAGAGGGCATGGGATGAAGTTGGAGGGAGGATGATTCAGAGGAAACATGAGAAAGAATTTCTTCACAGAACAGGTGGTGGACAAGTGGAACACCCTGCCAGAGGAAGTGGTGGGGGCTGAAACAATCACGGGATTTAAGAATGCATGGGATAGACATAAAGGAATTCTGGAGGTCAGGGGTAAGGGGCAACACACTTCTAGGAAAACAAACTGAACTTACAAGCTCAAATGGGCAGACTGGGTGGGCCATAGGCCCTTATCTGCCGACACTGTCTTTTTTATCTATGTATCTATGTATCTATGCTACTGTACACCCAATGGAGGACAGTTATAAGAGAAGTGGGGAAGTGGACCAGTGAGGGGTAGAGGGTGGGAGGATGAAAGTGGGACAGAAAGGGACAGCCAATATCTATAACCCTTCAGGATGCTGAGAACCTTGCAAGGGGGAAAGAACCAGGCAGAAAGGGAAGGGAGAGAAAGGGGGTGGGGAGGTAGAGAAGAGAGAGAGGTGGGAGAACAGAAGGGGAGGAAGGGGATAAAGAAGTAGGGAGGTGAGCGGGCGATGGATTTGAAACTGGGGGGGAAAAGAGAGAGAGACAATCTATACCCCTTCAGGATGCATAGAACCCCGTAAGGGGGGGCAGGATTAGAAAGTGGGGGAAAGGAAGAGGGGTATAAGAGAGAGAGCCAAAATCTATACCCCTTCAGGATGATACAGAACCCTGCAAAGGGGACAGGACCAGGCAGAAAATGAGGGGAGAGAAGGGGGAAGGGAGGAGGAGTGGAGTGTGGCAGGTGACTGGAGGGGAGGAGAGGGGTAAGGAATAGAGAGCCTGGAACAAATAGGGGTAGACTAGGAATGGAAAAGAGAGGGCATCAGTGGGGGGAGAGGGGGTAGTGGGGGGAAGGAAGGACAGCAGTAGAGTCTCGAAATAGCACAGTAGGTTGTGGATGGAAGTAGAGTATTGAAATGGCACAGTAGGTTGTGGTAGGGGTGGGTGGAGGGGGTATAATAAGTAGTAGCATGTGAGGTAGTAATCAGAGGAAAGGTTTGGTTAGGAGACAGGAGGTAAGTCAGGGATGGAGGAGTAAGGGATAGTATACAAGGGTGTGGAGGGTTGTGAAGTGGGGGCTAGGAAAAAGTACAGTTAGGAGAATAGAAGTAAAGTAGGACTACAGGATAATGCACCAGGGTGGGAGGGTAGGGATACTAACAAGTGCAGTTGGGGAACAGAAACTGTGAATGGCTAAGGAGATTGAAGATGGAAGAGGAAAGTCTGATAGGAGGTGCTCAGCGAGTTCCAAAACTTTGGGAAGTGGTAGGAGAAAGCTCTTGGTCTATGGAGGTAGAGCAATGTGGAATAGCTAGAGTGCATGTGTCAGTGGATCTGAGAGGGTGGGAGGAGGGAGGTGGAGCAGAGAGTGAGGAGGAGAGGTAAAAGGGGAGAGTCCCAAACCAGAATTTAGAAGTGAATTTGGTGCAGCGAGAGAGAGAGATGCCTGCACTCAAGGGAGGGGAAAGCTAGAGAATGATACAAGGTACAGTGATGTGTGTGGGAAGGGGAGTCAACAGCAAAATGACAGAAAGCGTTGAAGAGAGTATCCAACCTTGTAAGGGAAGACTTAGGAGCTGCACTATAGACTGTGTCTCAATAATCAAAAATAGGGAGTACCATTTTCTGAAAAATATCACGTCTAACCGGTAGTGGTAAGGAACTACGGTTCTGTAAAGGGTGCCAAGCTTGGGGTGCAGTTTTTTCAGGATGGCATCAATATGTACAGAAAAGCTAATGTGTAGGTCAAGCCAGACACCCAGGTATTTAAAAGTGGTGGTGTCCTCTAGTGTTGTCCCATCAAGGCTGTGGAAGGAGGGAAAAGAGGGCAGCCTAGAGAGTCTCTGCCTAGTGCCAAAGGTCATGGAGACGGTCTTCTTGGCACTGAGAAAGAGTTGATGTGGGCTTAGCCAGCGTTGAACAGTATTGAAGTCAAGCTGTAGTCTGGAAGTCACATCGGAGGGAGATTGGCCAGAGGTGAACAAGACTGTGCCATCAGCATACATATAGATAGAGGATGAGGAGCAGACTGATGGTAGGTCATTTAGAAAAAATGGAGAAGAAGAGTAGGCCAAGTACGAAGCCTTGGGGCACACCAGTAGAGAAAGTGGAGGGGTCATAGAGTCAGTTATTTTAACAGATTGAGTTCTATCTACCAGGTAGACTCCGAACCTGTTGTAGGCAGTTGGAGACAAGCCAGTTGATGAGAGAGTTTCAAGGAAGGAGTGGGAGACTGTGTCGAAAGCCTTGGCAAGGTCGACAAAGATAGCAGAAATTATATGACCTCTATCCATGGCTGAAGTAGTCTAAGTAGGGAAGTGGTTGTCGAGTGATTCTTCTGAAAACCAGATTGGAAGGGGATAAAGGAGGAGGAGTCATCAAGAAAGAAGGAGAGTTGTGAGAGAACAAGGTGTTCCTGAAGTTTAGCCAGGGTGGGTAGAAGCGAGATGGGACGGTAATTCCCAGGAGATGAGAGATCACATCCCTTTGGTAGGAGGAGAACTGTAGCATGTTTCCAGGCTTCAGGGACAGTCCGCGTGAAAAGACAGGTTGAGGAGATCAGCGAGAAGGAGGAATTGCAGGAGCAGAGAGGTACAGCAGCTTAGGGTCAAGGCCGTCGGGGAAGCTTCTCTTAGTTGGGTTGATAGACAGCAGTGCAATTAAGGTGTTGTTGGGAGAGATGGGTGAAAAGGAAAAAATCCCTGCTAATTGGTGGTGTTGGGAGGAATTGGGAGGCAGGGAGGAGGTAGTAGGGTAGGATGGGAGGGGGTTAACAGGGTGGAGACAGAGGAAGTAAAGTAGGAACTGAATTCTGCCACTACTGTAGAATGGTCAGCAATGAGTTGGTTGTTTATTTTGAGCAGCGGGGATGGGGAGTTAGTTTGGGGGGAGAGGAAAGTAAATTAATTACTATCCAAAACTTTGACGGGCGGTTTATGTTAGTATTCAAAGTGGACCCGAAATATTCTGCTTTGGCCAGGTAGATGACTTTAGTAAAGGCATTTCAGAGTGTCCGGTAGATAGCGTAGTCACGAAGGAGTTTGGAGGATTTGTGGGTTTTCCGTGCTGTATCACACGCTTGTTGACAGGCCAGGAGTTCAGGGGTTACCCAGGGAGGTGACTACCATGCACTCTAACTTGCTTCAGGGGAGCATGTTTGTTCCAGATGTTGATGAAAGTATCTTTGAAATATGCCAGGGCATGATCGATAGATTTGGCTGAGAATATAGGGGCCCAGTCCCAATACATTAAACCTAAAACTTTTAAAAATGGAAAAAGTACTTCCTATTAATGCATAGCTTATTGCAGCAATAGATTAACTGGTACCTTGCAGTAAAAGGTTTTATTAGTATTGTTAGTTGAAAATATACATTTTCCCTGTAACATATAAATTCTCATATAAATGCACTGTATTATCTGTGACTTTATAAAAATAAGCAGTGTTTAAAACGTTACTTTTATTACATTAGTAATACAGTTTCTTTGAAGGCGATATTCTCTTTATTTGTAGGACTGAGGTGAAATGTTAGTAAGAAAAAAACACGTTACCTTGCATTTAAAATCTGTACAAGTACTGTGTGTTAATGGGAATGTGTTCAAAACTTTAAACCTGCTGGGTTGCCTTTTTTCGGGGGGTGATAGATTTCACCTGAAAACACTGACATATGAGTCAAATGTAAATGCATTTATAAACTTCAGGAATGCTTTCTTACACTTGTATTCAATGGCCTATGCAGCCAGTATAGTGTTATGCTAGTGCAACTGTGTTGGTTTGGTTTTGGCCGTTCACACTCTATTCCAGAGAAATTACCACCATGTAGGGGTACCAAGGCAAGGAACCCTCGAAGAGGCTTCCACCCCTGGAAGTGCTGTGGATGATTCCCATGGCTAAAGGTACCTTAGGAAGAATCCCCAAAAAGAATGAAGTAGTACGAAGCATATAAGCAAGCAGTAGCTGTGACATAGTAGTAGATAAAGCATTAGGCAACTTGATAACGTAATGAGATGCCTTGATACCAGAATGAAAAGCACAGGTTAGCAATAGTATGAGTTCAGTGGGTAGCACTAGAGAATGAGGGGAACCCCCAAGGAGAGAGGGAACAGCAAGTAGGGACACCAACCACCTCCATCCAACAGCGGAACCTACCTACCTAATAGAACTAGGAAAGACTAACAGCTAACTAACTTTTATGACCTGAGGCACAGAAGAGAGAAAAAAAAACCTTTGAGGAGGAAATCTCTGGGGAATCCAAGGCCTAGGTTGCCTTCCCTCCAGGCTATGATATTTTATTTAGTGTCAGCACTGCAGCTGTGATTTGGAAACCCAGTTAAAGGGTTGTGGAAAATATTCCAATTTGGTGGAAAGTTCTCACTCAATCCTTCTAGTGGGAAAGCTGTGGAAGGTTGGCTGTGAGAGTGCTCTGCAGCATCGGGGGCAACCAAGGTGGGAGGAGGAGAGAAATGACTGCTGAGGCACTCACCTGGCCTACTTGCCCTAAACACAAACCAGGTGAACCAGAGACAGTCGTAGGGAGTATACGGTGAACGTGACTTGATAGGGAAACCACTAAAGCCATTGGATAACCATTGTAGTGGAACCACTAGAGCTAAAGGACATTGAAGTAGCCACCCTTCTCAGCTAGTCTTAAATTCACACCAGATGCTGCAGTCGCATCAGCGAATAGCTAAAACCAAGCCCGGAGGACATTCCCAGCTATGGGCCAGGTGAGAAGGACCTCGCCCCACATTGGGCACTATCAAGATGCCATCTTAAAATGCAGAGCAAGACCATCTGCTGCAGGGAAGCCCTGTGCCAGAATGGTATGACTGGCATGCCCAGAACTGATAAGGAGCTGAATGAGCATTAAGTGCTGAGACCTTGCAAAGATTGGATGCAATAGTGAGTGCAGCAGATATCCCAGAGGATGAAGCCGAGGGGATGGTCGTAGGCATGAAACAAAGATTACTTAAGCAAGAGTGGACCTGCACGTAGGCCAGTAACAATGTAGTATTAGTTGGACTTGCACGTAGGTCTGCAAAACATAGTAGCAGTGAAGCAGCACTGTGAATAGTGGGGCAAGCCAGCCAGGCATTCAAAAGCCAATAAAGGTGACACATACTCTGAGGATTTGTCAGTGGTGGAGACAAAATAAAGAACATAAGTAATTAGCCACACAGGGCTACGACTCATAGATACATAGATACATAGACAGTGTCGGCAGATAAGGGCCTATGGCCCACCCAGTCTGCCCATTTGAGCTTGCTAGTTCAGTTTGTTTTCCTAGAAGTCCATTTCCCCTTACCCCTGACCTCTAGAATTCCTTTATGTCTATCCCATGCATTCTTAAATCCTGTGATTGTTTCAGCCCCCACCACTTCCTCTGGCAGGGTGTTCCACTTGTCCACCACCCGTTCTGTGAAGAAATTCTTTCTCATGTTTCTCTGAATCATCCTCCTCCAACTTCATCCCATGCCCTCTAGTCCTGGAACATCTTTTTCGCTTAAAAATAGTGTTTTCCTGCACTCTGTTTCTCCCTGTAAGATACTTGTATGTCTCTATCTTATCCCCTCTCTCCCTCCTCTCCTCCAGGGAGTACATGTTCAGTTCCTTCAACCTGTCTTCATAGGACTTGTGATGCAATCCATGCACCATCTTTGTTGCCCTCCTCTGAACCTTCTCTACCCTGTCTATGTCCTTATGTAGGTATGGTCTCCAGAACTGTACACTGTACTCCAGGTGGGGCCTCACTAGTGTCTTGTATAGCGGAATTATGACCTCCCTTTTCCTGCTGGTGATGCCCCTGCCTATACATCCCAGCATCCTATTTGCTTTACCTGATGCCTTGTCACACTGTTTCCTACCTTGAGGTCATCAGAGATGATAACCCCAAGATTCCATTCCTGCTTGGTGCATGCTATATCCTCACCCCCAACTGATATATTGTGCCAGGGTTTTGTGCCCCATATGCATTATCTTGCACTTCTTTGCATTGAATTTCAACTGCCAAACCCTTGACCATTCTTCAAGTTTCTGCAGGTCCCTTCTCATTCTGTCTACACCCTCTGGTGTGTCTACTCTGTTACAGAGCTTTGTGTCATCAGCGAACAGTGAAATTCTGCCTTCTAGATCCTGTGCAATGTCACTGATGAAGATGTTGAATAAGACCGATCCCAGTACTGATCCCTGTGGTACCCCACTGGTCACTCTTCCCTCTGTGGAGTGACAGCCATTTACCACCACCCTCTGCGTCCTGCCACCCAGTCAGTTACCTACCAACCACACTACTGTCCTGCCCACACCCATATTCCCCAGTTTGTGTAATAGTCTTCTATGTGGCACAGTGTCAAAGGCCTTGCTGAAGTCCAGATAGGCCATGTCCACTGCCTCCCTGATCCACCTCCCTAGTCACCCAGTAAAAATTCAATGAGGTTGGTCTGACATGACCTCCCTGGTGAAACCATGCTGCCTTGGGTCCTGTAGTCCATTGACAACCAGATGTTCCACTAATTCTCCTTCAGTAGTGCTTCCATGATCTTTCCCACTACCGAGGTGAGGCTGACTGGTCTGTAGTTTCCTGCTTCCTCTTTGTTCCCACTTTTGTATAAGGGATTACATCTGCTGTCCTCCAGTCTTTGGGTACCTTCCTGTTTCCAGTGATTGGCTAAACAGGATGGCCAGAGGTTCAGCCACCACCTCTCTTAGTTCTTTAAGGACCCTGAGGTGCACCCATCTGGCCCCATTGCTTTGTCAACTCTTATTACTTCCAGTTCCTTCAGGACCCTTTCTCAGATAAAGGGACTTGTGTCCATTTCTGCACCATTCTCACCCTTGTACTCCTTCAGACCCATTACCCTCTCTTCCTCAGTAAAGACTGAGCAGAAATACCTGTTCAATATGTCAGCTTTACTGTTGTCATCCTCCACGCGACTCCCATCCTCCCCTTCAGTCTCACTATCCTCCCTTTGTCTTTCTTTTTCACTTATGTACCTGTAAAAGGTTTGTCCCTTTAACCACTGATTTTGCAATGTGTTCTTCTGTCTGAGCTTTGGCTTCCTTTACTGACTTCTCTGCCTCCTTTGTTTCTCCTGGTACTTCTCCCTATCCCCTTCTGCCTGTGTCTTTTTGTATTGCCTGAATGCAATCTTTTTGGCTTTCACTTTCTTTGCTACCTCTTTGGAAAACCATAATGGTCTCCTCTTCCTTTTCCTCTTGCTAACCTGCTTAATGCATAATTCTGTTGTTCTTATAATCCCCATTTTAAATACTGCCCACTGTTCCTCAACCCCTGATTCCTGTCCCATTCCCCTTAATGCCTCTTTTAAGTATCTCCCCATTTTCCCAAAGTCTGCCCCCCTAAAATCCAGGATACGTGTTTTTGTGTGGTTTGGTTCTGCTCTTTCTGTGATTTCAAACCACAATGACTGGTGGTCACTGTTACCCAGGTGCTCCCCCACTGTTACCCCATCACACTGTCCCTGTTTGTGAGCACAAGGTCCAGTATTGCCCTCTGCCGAGTTGGTTCCATGACCAGTTGCTTGAGGAAGGCACCCTGAAGGGAGTCCAGGATAAATCTGCTCCTAGTTGATGCTGCTGCTGGGATGCTCCAGTCCACATCTGGAATATTGAAGTCTCCAACCAGTACTACCTCACCCTTGTCTGCCATCCTTTGGATGGCTAGCATCAGCTCCCAAACACCTCCAAGTCCACGCCGCAGGAAAAACAAGAAAGTGATGGAAGGGCCAAGACCCACATGCAGGTATTGAAACTAATTGACAGCATCAGCAGCAGCTTAGCTGACCTCAGAGTATAACAGAGTGTACAAACATGGAAGCAGCATCTATACTGAGTACACAGAGTTGTAAACTTCTATAAACATAGAAAGAAAGGAGACACCATGCTATGAGGCAGCTATCACCTGGCAGTGCAATGAAACTGCAGCAATGAGGCAAGCAGACTGAGTTGAGAGAGCATGATTGAGTTGCATAGCTAGGGTTCAGAGTGAGCCTGAATCAGGCGAAAACAATTAAGTGCAGCATGGAGAGCAGCTATGGTTGAGCTGAAACACACAGGTAATTGTTGCAGTTGCATTGCAAGTAATTTGAGAGTTGTGAGTAACTGAGAACAAGTAATATGAGCCCTGGAGTAGCAATATGCTAGGAGCTTAGAAACAAAGCCCCAAAAGACAAAACCAAAACACGCAAACATGGAGAACAGGGAACAAGGCCCAAAACAAAGGCACACAAACACAGAAAACAAGTAGTAATGACAGAAAGAAGCACATAGCCGGAGGCAAAATACAAACCAGAAAGCAGGAAAATAAACGCAGAAGTCCAGCAGAGACAAACAGAAGCAACAAGGTGTGGGGGGTGCAAGCCCCAGGGTAGGCCCCAGCCAGTTGCAAAGGACAGACAGACAGAGCCTCAGGCCAGCAAAGAAAAAAGTGCATCAGAAGGAGGCTGAGAGGAACTGCTTATATAGCTTAGGAAGTGGGAGTGGCTGGCTGCTTGTCCATTGAACTACAGGCCAAACAGTGGCGGCTCTACACCAGGGCCTGCCAGGGCACGTGCCCTGGTAAATAAATGCTGTGCCTCAGTTGGTGCCCCATATGGTGCAGAGTGTCTCCCATTGTAACAATATATCAGTGCCTTGGCTGCCATCTGTTGAGCCCCAGCTGTGCCCTGGTAACCATTTGTGGCTAGAGCCGCTAGTGAGGCCAAGCCTTCCAATTATTGCCTTTCTTCTTCCTGCTTTTGTTCTCTGCTTCACTGCACCTGCAGCTGGTATCTTTCTCCTCCCCACTCAAGTTCTAGAATTGCCAGAATAATATATGCTGCTCCCAAGGCTGGTATCTGTCTCCTCCTCCATCCATACCAGCACTGCCAGGAGTTTACATGCCACTCCCACAACTCCTCTCTGTCTCTCCCATCCCCTCAAGTACTCGCATTACCAGGATTTTACATGTCAACCCCTCACCTCTTATCTGTCTCCCTCCCCATCCACTTAAGTACTTGCACTGCCAGGATTTTACATGACACTCCAAGAAAAGATTGGAGCTTACAGAGACACTGGCATTCATGGCAGGCTGTTGGGTTTTCCACTGTTACAGCATCGCTCTGATGTTGCCTACAGAGGGTTCTGGCCTTTCTGGCTATAGAGCCATGGAAAAAGTCTACCAGCCCAGATGGTGGAAGTCAAAACCATAAATGGTTTGAAGCATGGCTGGGACAGTGTGAAGGATATAGTGGTTACTCAGGGTAGTATAGTAGCAGGAAGGGGAACAAGGGTTGGGATAGGTAGGGCTAGTACCCTGTATGGAAATGGGACCCAGGCTTAAAAAGGAACTATGGGGAGACTGGATGGACAATTGTTTTTTTTTTTACTGCCATCATTATCTATGTTTCTGTGTTTTACTCCCATTGCTTTACTCTGTTTCTGCCCAGCACCCATACCAGCCGAGTCGGGAGTTTACATTAATTCTGTGACCTTGCTCAGCAGTACGAGGGCCTGCTATGGACTGGGGGCCCTGAACTCAGCAATCCTATACCTGGCATGCCAGTAGAGGGGATCCCGAGGAGGGGGCACGAGGGCCTGCTATGGACTGGGAGCTCTGAACCCAGCAATCCTCTACCTGGCATAGCAGTAGAGGGAATACAGAGAAGGGGGTACAAGGGCCTGCTATGGACTGGGAGCCCTGAACTCAGCAATCCTCTACCTGGCATGGCAGCAGAAGGGATCCGGGGGAGGGTATGAGGGCCTGCTCAGGACTGGGAGCCCTGAACTCAGCAATCCTCTACCTGGCATGGCAGTAGAGGGGGATACTGAGGAGGGGGTACGAGGGTCTGCTGTGGACTGGGAGCCCTGAACTCAGCAATCCTCTACCTGGAATGGCAGCAGAAGGGATCCTGAGGAGGGGGTAGGAGGGCCTGCTATGGAGAGGGACCCCTGAACTCAGCAATACTCTACCTGGCATTGCAGTAGAGGGGATCCTGAGGAAGGGGTATGAGGGCCTGCTCTGGACTGAGAGCCCTGAACCCAGCAATCCTCTACCTGGCATGGCAGCAGAAGGGATCCCGAGGAGGGGTAGGAGGGTCTGTTATGGAGTGGGGGCCCTGAACCCAGCAATCCTCTACCTGGCATGGCAGTAGAGGGGATCCCAAGGAGGGGGTAGGAGGGTCTGCAATAGAGAGGGAGCCCTGAACTCAGCAATCCTCTACCTGGCATGGCAGTAGAGGGGATCCCAAGGAGGGGGTATGAGGGCCTGCTATGGAGTGGGAGCCCTGAACTCAGCAATCCTCTACCTGGCATGACAGTAGAGGGGATCCCAAGGAGGGGGTACAAGGGCCTGCTATGGACTGGGAGCCCTGAACTCAGCAATCCTCTACCTGGCTTGGCAGTAGAGGGGATACTGAGGAGAGGGTACGAGTGTCTGCTGTGGACTGGGAGCCCTGAACTCAACAATCTTCTACCTAGAATGGCAGCAGAACAGATCCTGAGGAGGGGGTAGGAGGGCCTGCTATGGAGAGGGACCCCTGAACCCAGCAATCCTCTACCTGGCATCCCAATAGAGGGGATCCCGAGGAGGGGTACGAGGGTCTGCTATGGAGAGGGAGCCCTGAACCCAGCAATCCTCTACCTGGCATGGCAGAAGACGGGATCCTGAGGAGGGGGTAAGAGGGCCCGCTCTGGACTGGGTGCCCTGAACTCAGCAATCCTCTACCTGGCATGGCAGCAGAAAGGATCCTGAGGAGGGGTACGAGGTCCTGCTACGGAGTGGGATCCCTGAACTCAGCAATACTCTACCTGGCATGGCAGTAGAGGGGATCCCGAGGAGGGGGTATGAGGGCCTGCGATGGAGTGGGAGCCCTGAACTCAGCAATCCTCTACCTGGCATGGCAGCAGACAGGATCCCGAGGAGGGGGGGTGCGAGGGTCTTCTATGGAGTGGGAGCCCTGAACTCAGCAATCCTCTACCTGGCATGGTAGTAGAAGGGATCCCGAGGAGGGGCTACGAGGTCCTGCTATGGAGTGGGAGCCCTGAACTCAGCAATCCTCTGCCTGGCATGGCAGTAGAGAGGATCCCGAGGAGGGGTACGAGGGTCTGCTATGGAGTGGGAGCCCTGAACTCAGCAATCCTCTACCTGGCATGGCAGTAGAGGGGATCCCGAGGAGGGGGTACGAGGGTCTGCTATGGAGTGGGAGCCCTGAACCCAGCAATCCTCTACCTGGCATGGCAGAAGAGTGGATCCTGAGGAGGGGGTAAGAGGGCCCGCTCTGGGCTGGGAGTCCTGAACTCAGCAATCCTCTACCTGGCATGGCAGCAGAAGGGATCCCGAGGAAGGGTACGAGGGCCAGCTACGGAGTGGGAACCCTGAACTCAGGAATCCTCTACCTGGCATGGCAGTAGAGGGGATCCCAAGGAGGGGGTCCGAGGGCCTGCTATGGAGTGGGAGCCCTGAACTCAGCAATCCTCTACCTGACATGGCAGCAGACAGGATCCCAAGGGGGGGGTGCGAGGGTCTTCTATGCAGTGGGAGCTCTGAACTCAGCAATCCTCTACCTGGCATGGCAGTAGAGGGGATCCCGAGGAGGGGGTACGAGGTCCTCCTACGGAGTGGGAGCCCTGAACTCAGCAATCCTCTACCTGGCATGCCAGAAGAGGGGATCCTGAGGAGGGGGTACGAGGGCCTGCTATGGAGTGGGAGCCCTGAACTCAGCAATCCTCTACCTGGCATGGCAGCAGAAGGGATCATGGGGAGGGTATGAGGGCCTGCTCAGGACTGGGAGCCCTGAACTCAGCAATCCTCTACCTGGCATGGCAGTAGAGGGGATACTGAGGAGGGGGTACGAGTGTCTGCTGTGGACTGGGAGCCCTGAAGTCAGCAATCCTCTACCTAGAATGGCAGCAGAACGGATCCTGAGGAGGGGGTAGGAGGGCCTGCTATGGAGAGGGACCCCTGAACTCAGCAATACTCTACCTGGCATGCCAGTAGAGGGGATCCTGAGGAAGGGGTATGAGGGCCTGCTCTGGACTGGGAGCCCTGAACCCAGCAATCCTCTACCTGGCATGGTAGTAGAGGGGATCCCGAGGAGGGGGAACGAGGGCCTGCTATGGAGTGGGAGCCCTGAACCCAGCAATCCTCTACCTGGCATGGCAGTAGAGGGGATCCCAAGGAGGGGGTAGGAGGGTCTGCTAAGGAGAGGGAGCCCTGAACTCAGCAATCCTCTACCTGGCATGGCAGAAGAGGGGATTCTGAGGAGGGGATATGAGAGCCCGCTCTGGACTGGGAGCCCTGAACTCAGCAATCCTCTACCTGGCATGGCAGCAGACAGGATCCCGAGGAGGGGGGGTGCGAGGGTCTTCTATGGAGTGGGAGCCCTGAACTCAGCAATCCTCTACCTGGCATGGTAGTAGAAGGGATCCCGAGGAGGAGCTACGAGGTCCTGCTACGGAGTGGGAGCCCTGAACTCAGCAATCCTCTGCCTGGCATGGCAGTAGAGAGGATCCCGAGGAGCGGGTACGAGGGTCTGCTATGGAGTGGGAGACCTGAACTCAGCAATCCACTACCTGGCATGGCAGTACAGGGGATCCCGAGGAGGGGGTACGGGGTCTGCTATGGAGTGGGAGCCCTGAACCCAGCAATCCTCTACCTGGCATCCCAGTAGAGGGGATCCCGAGGAGGGGATACGAGGGTCTGCTATGGAGAGGGAGCCCTGAACCCAGCAATCCTCTACCTGGCATGGCAGAAGAGGGGATCCTGAGGAGGGGTAAGAGGGCCCACTCTGGACTGGGAGCCATGAACTCAGCAATCCTCTACCTGGCATGGCAGCAGAAGGGATCCCGAGGAGGGGTACGAGGGCCTGCTACGGAGTGGGATCCCTGAACTCAGCAATTCTCTACCAGCATGGCAGTACAGGGGATCCCGAGGAGGGGGTATGAGGGCCTGCTATGGAGTGGGAGCCATGAACTCAGCAATCCTCTACCTGGCATGCCAGCAGAGGGGATCCCAAGGAGGGGGCACAAGGGCCTGCTATGGACTGGGAGCCCTGAACCCAGCAATCCTCTACCTGGCATAGCGGTATAGGGGATCCCGAGGAGGGGGTACAAGGGCCTGCTATGGAGTGGGAGCCCTGAACTCAGCAATCCTCTACCTGGCATGGCAGAAGAAGGGATCCAGGGGAGGGTATGAGGGCCTGCTCAGGACTGGGAGTCCTGAACTCAGCAATCCTCTACCTGGCATGGCAGTAGAGGGGATACTGAGGAGGGGGTACGAGGGTCTGCTGTGGACTGGGAGCCCTGAACTCAGCAATCCTCTACCTAGAATGGCAGCAGAAGAGATCCTGAGGAGAGGGTAGGAGGGCCTGCTATGGAGTGGGAGCCCTGAACCCAGCAATCCTCTACCTGGCATGGCAATAGTGGGGATCCCAAGGAGGGGGTAGGAGGGTCTGCTATGGAGAGGGAGCCCTGAACTCAGCAATCCTCTACCTGGCATGGTAGAAGAGGGGATCCTGAGGAGGGGGGTACAAGAGCCCTCTCTGGAATGGGAGCCCTGAACTCAGCAATCCTCTACCTGGCATGGCAGTACAGGGGATCCCGAGGAGGGGGTACGAGGGTCTGCTATGGAGTGGGAGCCCTGAACTCAGCAATCCTCTAGCTGTCATGGCAGTACAGGGGATCCCAAGGAGGGGTACGAGGGTCTGCTATGGAGTGGGAGCCCTGAACCCAGCAATCCTCTACCTGGCATCCCAATAGAGGCGATCCCGAAGAGGGAGTACGAGGGTCTGCTATGGAGAGGGAGCCGTGAACCCAGCAATACTCTACCTGGCATGGCAGAAGACGGGATCCTGAGGAGGGGGTAAAAGGGCCCGCTCTGGACTGTGTGCCCTGAACTCAGCAATCCTCTAATTGGCATGGCAGCAGACAGGATCCCGAGGAGGGGGGTGCGAGGGTCTTCTATGGAGTGGGAACCCTGAACTCAGCAATCTTCTACCTGGCATGGTAGTAGAAGGGATCCCGAGGAGGGGCTACGAGGTCCTGCTACGGAGTGGGAGCCCTGAACTCAGCAATCCTCTGCCTGGCATGGCAGTAGAGAGGATCCCGAGGAGGGGGTATGAGAGTCTGCTATGGAGTGGGAGCCCTGAACTCAGCAATCCTCTACCTGGCATGGCAGTACAGGGGATCCCGAGGAGGGGGTACGAGGGTCTGCTATGGAGTGGGAGCCCAGAACCCAGCAATCCTCTACCTGGCATCCCAATAGAGGGGATCCCGAGGAGGGGGTAGGAGGGTCTGCTATGCAGAGGGAGCCCTGAACCCAGCAATCTTCTACCTGGCATGGCAGAAGAGGGGATCCTGAGGAGGGGTAAGAGGGCCCACTCTGGACTGGGAGCCCTGAACTCAGCAATCCTCTACCTGGCATGGCAGCAGAAGATCCGAGGAGTGTAGGTGCCTGCTATGGAGGGAGCCCCAACTCAGCAATCTCTATCTGGCATGGCAGTAGAGGGATCCCAAGGAGGGGTATGAGGGCCTGCTATGGTGTGGGAGCCTGAACTCAGCAATCCTCTACCTGGCATAGCAACAGACAGGATCGAGGGAGGGTGCGAGGGTCTTCTATGGGGTGGAGCCCTGAACTCAGCAATCCTCTACCTGGCAAGGCAGCAGAGGGGATCCCGAGGAGGGGGTACGAGGTCCTGTTACGGAGTGGGAGCCCTGAACTAAGCAATCATCTGCCTGGCATGGCAGTAGAGAGGATCCCGAGGAGGGGGTACGAGGGTCTGCCATGGAGTGGGAGCCCTGAACTCAGCAATCCTCTACCTGGCATGGCAGTAGAGGGGATCCCGAGGGGGGGATACGTGGGTCTGTTATGGAGAGGGAGTCCTGAACCCAGCAATCCTCTGCCTGGCATGGCAGAAGACGGGATCCTGAGGAGGGGGTAAGAGGGCCCGCTCTGGACTGGGTGCCCTGAACTCAGCAATCCTCTACCTGGCATGGCAGCAGAAAGGATCCTGAGGAGGTGCGAGGACCTGCTATGGAGTGGGAGCCCTGAACTCAGCAATACTCTACCTGGCATGGCAGTAGAGGGATCGAGGAGGGGGTATGAGGGCCTGTGATGGGTGGAGCCTGAACTCAGCAATCTCACCTGGCATGGCAGCAGACAGGATCCCGAGGAGGGGGTGCGGGTCTTCTATGGGTGGGAGCCCTGAACTCAGCAATCCTCTACCTGGCATGGTAGTAGAAGGGATCCCGAGGAGGGGCTCACGAGGTCCTGCTATGGGATGGGAGCCCTGAACTCAGCAATCCTCTGCCTGGCATGGCAGTAGAGAGATCCCGAGGGAGGGTATGAGAGTCTCACAGGAGTGGGAGCCCTGAACTCAGCAATCCTCTACCTGGCATGGCAGTACAGGGATCCCGAGGAGGGGTACGAGGGTCTGCTATGGAGTGGGAGCCTGAACCCAGCAATCTCTACCTGGCATCCCAATAGAGGGATCCCGAGGAGGGGTAGGAGGGTCTGCTATGCAGAGGAGCCCTGAACCCAGCAATCTTCTACCTGGCATGGCAGAAGAGGGATCCTGAGGAGGGGTAGAGGGCCCGCTCTGGGTTGGGAGCCCTGAACTCAGCAATCCTCTACCTGGCATGGCAGCAGAAGGGATCGAGGAAGGGTATGAGGCCTGCTATGGGTGGGAGCCCTGAACTCAGGAATCCTCTACCTGGCATGGCAGTAGAGGGATCCCAGGAGGGTATGAGGGCCTGCTATGGGTGGGAGCCCTGAACTCAGCAATCCTCTACCTGGCATGGCAACAGACAGGATCCCGAGGAGGGGTGAGCGAGGTCTTCTATGGGGTGGGAGCCTGAACTCAGCAATCCTCTACCTGGCATGGCAGTAGAGGGATCCCGAGGAGGTGCAGTGGTCCTCTCGGAGTGGGAGCCCTGAACTCAGCAATCATCTGCCTGGCATGGCAGTAGAGGATCCTGAGGAGGGGGCACGAGGTCTGCTATGGAGTGGGAGCCCTGAACTCAGCAATCTTCTACCTGGCATGGCAGCAGAAGGGATCCTAGGGGGGGATACGTGTCTGCTATGGAGTGGGAGCCTGAACTCAGCAATCCTCTACCTGGCATGGCAGTAGACGGATCCTGAGGAGGGGGTAAGAGGGCCGCTGTGGACTGGGAGCCCTGAACTCAGCAATCCTCTACCTGGAATGGCAGCAGAACGGATCCTGAGGAGGGGAGGAGGACCTGCTATGGAGGGGAGCCCTGAACTCAGCAATACTCTACCTGGCATGGCAGTAGGGGATCCTGAGGAGGGGGTATGAGGGCCTGCGATGGAGTGGGAGCCCTGAACTCAGCAATCTCTACCTGCATGGCAGCAGACAGGATCCCGGAGGGGTGCGAGGGTTCTATGGAGTGCTGGGAGCCCTGGAGTGGAGCCCTGAACTCAGAATCCTCTACCTGGCATGGTAGTAGAAGGGATCCCGAGGAGGGTGCACGAGTGTCTGCTATGGGGTGGAGCCCTGAACTCCAGCAATCCTCTGCCTGGCATGGCAGCACAGGGATCCTGAGGAGGGGCACGAGGTCTGCTATGGAGTGGGAGCCCTGAACCCAGCATTCTCTACCTGGCATCCCAGCAGAGGGGATCCTGAGGAAGGGGTACGAGTCTGCATGGAGAGGGAGCCCTGAACCAGCAATCCTCTACCTGGCATCGGCAGAAGAGGATCCTGAGGAGGGGTAAGAGGGCCCTGCCTGGGTTAGAGCCCTGAACTCAGCAATCCTCTACCTGGCATGGCAGCAGAGGGGATCCCGAGGGAGGGGTACGAGGGCCAGCTGTGGAGTGGGAACCTGAACTCAGGAATCCCCTGGCATGGCAGTGGAGGGATCCCAGGGAGAGTGTGAGGCGTCTGCTATGGGTGGGAGCCCTGAACTCCAGCAATCCTCTACCTGACATGGCAGCAGACAGGATCCCCATGGGGGTGCGGGGTCTTCTATGGAGTGGGAGCTCTGAACTCAGCAATCTCTACCTGGCATAGCAGTAGAGGATCGAGGAGGGGTACGTGGTCTCCTCTACTGGAGTGGGAGCCTGAACTCAGCAATCCTCTACCTGGCATGGCAGTAGAGGGATCCGAGGAGGAGTACTGAGGGTCTGCTACGGAGTGGGAGTCTTGAACTCAGCAATCTCTACCTGGCATGGCAGCAGAAGGATCCTGGGGAGGGTATGAGGGCCTGCCCAGGACTGGGAGCCCTGAATCTCAGCAATCCTCACCTGGCATGGCAGTAGGGATACTGAGAGGGGTACGAGTGTCTGCTGTGACTGGGAGCCCGAACTCAGCAACTCTCCAGGAATGGCAGCAGAACGGATCCTGAGGAGGGGTAGGAGGGCTGCGTGGAGAGGGACCTGAATCAGCATACTACCTGCATGCCAGTAGGGATCCGAGGGTGGGGGAGGGCCGCCCTGACTGGGAGCCCTGAACCCAGCAACTTACCTGGCATGGTAGTAGAGGGATCCTGCGGAGGGGAACTAGGGCTGCTATGGAGTGGTTCTGAACCCAGCAACTCTACCTGGTATGGCAGAGGGATCCTGGGGTAGGAGGGTCTGCTCTGAGAGGGAGCCCTGAACTCAGCACTCACCTGGCAGCAGAGGGGATTTGAGGTGGGGATGAGAGCCTGCCGACTGGGAGCCCTGAACTCAGCAATCCTCAACCTGAATGGCAGCAGACAGATCCCCGGAGGGGTGCGAGGGTTCTATGGAGGTTTGAACTCAGCAACTCTCACCTGCATGGTAGTAGAACGGATCCTGAGGAGGAGCTAGGAGGTCCTGCATGAGTGGGAGCCCTGAACTCAGCAACTTCTGCCTGCATGGTAGTGGAGAGGACTCGAGGAGCTGGTACGAGGTCTGCTATGGGGAGACCTGAACCAGCAATCCACCTGGCATGGCAGTACAGGGTCCCCGGAGGGGTACTGGGTTCTATGGAGTGAAGCCTGAACCCAGCATCCTCTACCTGGCATCCCAGTAGAGGGATCCCGAGGAGGGTATGAGGGTTCATGGAGAGGAGCCCTGAACCAGCAATCCTCTACCTGGCATGGCAGAAGAGGGATCCTGAGGGGCAGAGGCCCACCTGGACTGGGAGCCATGAACTCAGCAACTTACCTGGCATGGCAGCAGAAGGATCCCAGGAGGGTCATGAGGGCTCTACTGAGTGATCCCTGAACCCAGCACTTTACTGCGGGCGGCAGCACAGGGGATCCCGAGGGGGGTATGAGGGCCTGCTCTGAGGGGAGCCTGAACCAGCAATCCCTCACCTGGCATGCCAGCAGAGGGATCCCGAGAGGGGCACAAGGGGCTCTATGGACTGGGAGCGCTGAACCCAGCAACTTCTAACTGAGCAGTATAGGGATCCTGAGAGGGGCACAAGTGCTGCAGGAGGGAGCCTGAACTCAGCAACTCTACCTGGTGCAGAAGATGGGATCCAGGGAGGGTGGGGCCTGCTCAGGACTGGGTCCTGAATCAACTTCTACCTGGCAGCAGGGGGATACTGAGGAGGGCACGAGGTTCGTGACTGGGAGCCTGAACTCAGCAATCCTCTACCTAGAATGCAGAAGAGATCCTGAGAAGAGGGTGGGGGCCTGCTGGAGGAGCCCTGAACCCAGCAATCCCACCTGGCTGGCACAGGGGGATCCCAAGAGGGGTAGGAGGGTCTGCTATGGAGAGGAGCCCTGAACTCAGTAACTTCTACCTGGCATGGCAGAAGGGATCCTGAGGGGGTACAAGAGCCCTCCTTGAATGGGAGCCCTGAACTCAGCAATCTCTACCTGGCATGGTAGTACAGGGATCCCGAGAGGGGTACTAGGTCTGCTACGGAGGGCCCTGAACTCATAACCTCTAGCTGTCATGGCAGTACAGGGGATCCCAAGGAGGGGGTACGAGGGTCTGTGTGGAGGAGCCTGAACTCAGCAATCCTACCTGGCATCCCAATAGAGCGATCCAGGAGGGAGTACGAGGTTGGCGGCGGAGAGGGAGCCTGAATTAAGTAATACCTACCTGGCATGGTGAAGACGATCCTGAGGAGGGGTGTAAAGGCCTGCTTGGACTGTGTGGTCTGAACTCAGCATTCTCTATTGGCATGGCAGCAGACAGATCCCGGGAGGGGGGGTAGGTCTCTATGGAGGAGCCCTGAACTCAGCAATTTCTACCTGGCATGGTAGTAGAAGGATCCCAGGAGGGCTACGAGGTCTACATGTTTCTGGGAGCCCTGAACTCAGTGTCTCTCCCATGGCAGTAGAAGGATCCTGAGGAGGGGGTAGGAGGTCCTGCTATGGAGTGGGATTCTGAACTCAGTAACTTCTCTGGCATGGCATTGAGGATCGAGGGGAGTGGGTCTGCTATGGTGAGCCCGAACCCAGCAATCCTCTAGCTGGCATCCCAACAGGGTCCCGGAGGTAGGAGGTCTGCAATGGAGAGGGAGCCCTGAACCCAGCAATCTTCTACCTGGCATGGCAGAAGAGGATCCTGAGGAGGGGTAAGAGGGGCCTTGACTGGAGCCCTGAACTCATAACTCTCCTGGCATGGCAGCAGAAGGTCCTCGAGGGGTCATGTGTGCTCGCGCAGAGTGGGAGCCCTAACCAGCAATCCTCTACCTGGCATGGCAGTAGAGGGATCCCGAGGAGGGTGAGGGTCTGTTATGGAGTGGGAGCCTGAATCAGCAACTCTGCCTGGCATGGTGGCAACAGCAGGATCCGAGGAGGGGAGGTTAGGGTCTTCATGGGGTGGAGCTTGAACCAGCAATCTCGCCTGGCATGGCAGCAGAGGGATCTCAGGAGGGGGTACGAGGTCCTGTTACAGAGTGGGAGCCTGAATTGGTAATCATCTGCCTGGTGTGGCAGTAGAGAACCCGAGGAGGTACGTGGGTCTGCTATGGAGTGGTTCGAATCAGCAATCCCCTCCTGGCATGGCAGTAGAGGGATCCCGAGGGGGGCACGGGTCTGTTATGAGAGGAGTCTGAACTCAGCCATCCTCTACCTGCATGGCAGAAAAAGGGATCCGAGGAGGGTCAGAGCCTGGACTGGGAGCTCTGAACTCAGCAATCCTCTACCTGGCATGGCAGTACAGGGATCCCGAAGGGGGTACGAGCGCTCATGGAGGGGAGCCTGAACCAGCAACCTCTCCTGGCATGGCAGAAGAGGGGATCCTGAGGACGGGCAGAGGGCCCGCCTGGCCTGGAGCCCTGAACTCAGCAATTTCACCTGGTATGTCAGCAGAAGGTATCCTGAGGAGGGTACGAGGTGCTGCTTCGAGTGGGAGCCCCAACCAGCAATCGCCTGGCATGGCAGTAGAGGGGATCCCAGGAGGGGGTAGGGTCTGCTATGGCGTGGGAGCCCTAACTCAGCAATCCTCTACCTGGCATGGCAGTAGAGGGGACCTTTGGGGGGTGTGCGGGTCTTCTATGGAGTGGGAGCCTGAACTCAGCAATCCCTACCTGGCTTTGTAGTAGAAGGGATCCTGAGAGGGCTACGTAGGTCCTGCTACGGAGGGAGTCTGAATCAGCAATCCTCTGCCTGGCATGGCAGAGAGGATCCTGAGGAGGGGGCATGAGGGTCTCAAGGGAGGAGCCCTGTCCAGCAATCCTATCTGGCATGGCACAGGGATCCCGAGGAGGGGGTATGGGGTTGCAGGAGAGTGAGCCTGAACTCCAGCAACTTCACCTGGCATGACAGTAGAGGGATCCCAAGGGGGGTATGAGGCCTGCTATGAGTGGGAACCCTGAATCAGGAACTCTACCTGGCATGACAGAGGACCCAAGGGGGGGGTGAGGCTCTATGGGTGGGGAGCCCTGAACCCAGCAATCCTCTACCTGGCATGGCAGCAGAGGGATCCCGAGAGGTAATGTAGGTCTGCTGAGTGGGAGCCTAACCAGGAATCCCACCTGGCATGACAGTAGTGGGATCCTATGGGGGGGGTTGAGGGTTCGCTGTGGAGGCGAGCCTGAACTCAGCAACTCTACCGGCATGGCAGCAGACAGGATCCCAAGGAGGGGGTGCGAGGTGTTCTATGGATGGAGCCTGAATCCTCAGCTTCTACCTGGCATGGCAGTAGAGGGACCCAGGGGGTATGAGGCTCCCACGGAGTGAAGCCCTGAACTCAGCAACTCTACCTGGTATGCCAGAAGAGGACCTGAGGAGGGGGCATGAGGGCCTGCAGGAGGAGTTCTGAACTCAGCAATCCCACCTGGCATGCCAGTAGAGGATCCCGAGGGGGTACGAGGGCCGCTATGACTGGGAGCCCTGAACCCAGCAATCTTCTACCTGGTAGCAGAGGGATCCTGAGAGGGGTCAAGGGCCTGCGGATTGGGAGCCCTGAACTGTGCAACCTCTGCCTGGCATGGCAGCAGAAGGATCCGGGATGGTATGAGGCCCTGCTCTGACTGGGAGCCCGAACTCAGCAATCCCACCTGGTGGCAGTAGAGGTATACTGAGAGTGGAAGGAGTTCGCTGTGGATGGGAGCCCTGAACCAGCAATTCAACCCATCGGCAGCAGAACGATCCTGAGGAGGGGTAGCAGGGCCAGGTGGAGAGGGACCCTGAACTCGCAATCCTCTACCTGGCATGGCAGTAGGGGGATCCTAGGAGGGTGCGAGGGCCTGCTATGGGTGGAGCCCTGAACTCAGCAATCTCTACCTGGCATGGTAGAGGGATCCCGAGGAGGGGTACGAGGCTCGTAGAAGTGAGCCCTGAACCCAGCAACTCTGCCTGGCATGGCAGTAGAGGGATCCTAAGGAGGTGGGAGGGTCTGCATAGAGAGGAGCTTGAACTCAGCAATCCTCTACCTGGCATGGCAGAAGAATCCGAGGAGGGATATGGAGCTGCCTGGACTGGGAGCCCTGAACTCAGCAACTTACCTGGCATGGCAGTACAGAGGATCCCAAGGGGGGTACGAGGTCGCATGGAGTGGGAGCCCTGAACCCAGCAATCTCTACCTGGCATCCTAATAGAGGGATCCTGAGGAGGTGGTATGAGGTCTGCGAGAGGAGCCTGAACCCAGTAACTTCACCTGGCATGGCAGAAGGGATCCTGAGGAGGGGTAAGAGGCCCGCCTGGGTTGGTGCCCTGAACTCAGCAATCCTCACCCATGGCAGCAGAAAGATCCCGAGGAGGGATACTAGGCTGGTATGGCGTTGAGCCTGAACTCAGCAACTCTACCTGGCAGCAGCAGACAGGATCCCGAGGGGGGTGCTAGGGTCTTGCTTGGAGTGGGAGCCCCTGAACTCAGCAATGCTCTAATTGGTATGGTAGTAGTGGGATCCCGGAGGGGTGAGCCTGCGTGAGGGGAGTTCTGAACTCAGCAATCCTCTCCTGGCATGGCAGAGAGGGATCCCAAGGGGGCACGCTGGCCTGTTATGGAGGGAGCCCTGAACCCAGCAATCCCACCTGGTATGGCAGAGGGATCCCGGTGAGGGGTGCGAGGGTCTGGTATGAGGAGCCCTGAACCCAGCAATCCTCTGCCTGGCAGAAGACGGGATCTGAGGAGGGGTGGAGGCCCGCTTGGACTGGGTGTCTTGACCTCAGCAACTTTGGTCTGGCATGGTGGCATGAGGATCCCAAGGGGGGTATGAGGGTTCTAAGGAGGGGAGCCTGAACCCAGCACCTCACCTGGCATCGCAAAGAGGGATCCCGGGGAGGGGTACGGGTCTGCTATGGGTGGAGTCCTGATCAGCAATCCTCTACCTGGCATGGCAATAGGGGATCGAGGAGGGGTGAGGTCTGCTTGGAGGGTGCTCTTGAACTCAGCAATCTCACCTGGCATGGCAGCAGAAAGGACCTGAGGAGGGGATATGAGGCCTGTATGCTTGAGCCCTAACTCGCAACTTCACCTGGCATAGCAGACAGGATCCCGAGGGGGGGAGTGTCTGCTTGGAGGGGAGCCTGAACTCAGCAATCCCACTGGCATGGTAGTAGAGGGATCCTGAGGAGGGTGAGGAGGTCCTCTCTGGAGTGGGAGCCCTGAACTCAGCAATCCTCCCTGGCATGGCAGTAGAGAGGATCCCGAGAGCGGTACGGGTCTGCTTTGGAGGGAGCTTGAACCAGCAACCTCACCTGCATGGCAGTACAGATACTGAGGAGGGGTGCAGGTCTGCTGTGGATGGGAGCCTGAACCCAGCAACTTCACCTGGTATGGTAGTAGAGGGATCCCGGGAGGGGTATATGGCCTGCTATGGACTGGGAGCCTGAACTCAGTAATCCTCTACCTGCATGGCAGAAGGATCCGGGGATGGTGAGGCCTGCTCAGGACTGGGAGCCTGAATCAGCAATCCTCTACCTGGCATGGCAGTAGGGATACTGAGGAGCGGTACGAGTGTCTGCTGTGGACTGGAGCCCTGAACTCAGCAATCTCAACCAGAATGGCAGCAGAACGGATCTGAGGAGGTAGCAGGGTCTATGAGAGGGACCTGAATCAGCAATACTCTACTGGCATGCAGAGGGATCCTGAGGAGGGAATGAGGCCTGCTCTGGACTGGGAGCCCTGAACCCAGCAACTTCTACCTGGTATGGTAGTAGAGGGATCCCGAGGAGGGGGATGAGCCTGCGAAGTGGAGCCCTGAACCCAGCAACTTCGCCTGGCATGGTAGTAGAGGGATCCGGCGAGGGGTAGGAGGGTCTGTCTGTGAGAGGGAGCCCTGAACTCAGCAATCCTCACCTGGCATGGCAGAAGAGGGATCCTGAGGAGGGATATGAGCCCGTCTGGACTGGGAGCTCCTGAATCCCAGCAATCCTCTACCTGGCATGGCAGTACAGAGGATCCCAAGTAGGGGGTATGAGGGTTGACATGGAGTGGGAGCCCGAACCTGCAACCTCTACCTGGCATGGCAGAAGACGGGATCCTGAGGAGGGGGTAAGAGGGCCCGCTCTGACTGGGTGCCCTGAACTCAGCAATCCTCTACCTGGCATGGTAGCAGAAAGGATCCCGAGGAGGGGTACGAGGTCCTGCTACGGAGTGGGAGCCCTGAACTCAGCAATACTCTGCCTGGCATGGCAGTAGAGGGGATCCCGAGGAGGGGATACGAGGGCCTGGTATTGCGTGGGAGCCCTGAACTCAGCAATCCTCTACCTGGCACGGCAGCAGACAGGATCCCGAGGAGGGGGGGTGCGAGGGTCTTCTATGGAGTGGGAGCCCTGAACTCAGCAATCCTCTACTTGGCATGGTAGTAGAAGGGATCCCGAGGAGGAGCTACGAGGTCCTGCTGCGGAGTGGGAGCCCTGAACTCAGCAATCCTCTGCCTGGCATGGCAGTAGAGAGGATCCCGAGGAGCGGGTACGAGGGTCTGCTATGGAGTGGGAGCCCTGAACTCAGCAATCCTCTACCTATCGTGCCAGCAGAGGGGATCCGAGGTGGGGGCACAAGGGCCTGCTATGGACTGGGAGCCCTGAACCCAGCAATCCTCTACCTGGCATAGTAGTAGAGGGGATCCCGAGGAGGGGGTACAAGGGCCTGCTATGCAGTGGGAGCCCTGAACTCAGCAATCCTCTACCTGGCATGGCAGAAGAAGGGATCCAGGGGAGGGTATGACGGCCTGCTCAGGACTAGGGAGTCCTGAACTCAGCAATCCTCTACCTGGCATGGCAGTAGAGGGACATTGAGGAGGGGGGCATGAGGTCTGCTGTGGACTGGAGCCCTGAACTCAGCAATCTCTACCTAGAATAGCAGCAGAAGAGATCCTGAGGAGAGGTGAGAGGGCCTGCTGAGTGGGAGCCCTGAACTCCCAGCAGTCCTCACCTGGCATGGCAGAGGGGATCCCAAGGAGGGGTGGGAGGGTCTGCTATTGAGGAGGGAGCCTGAACTCAGCAATCCTCTGCCTGGCATGGCAGAAGAGGGATCCTGAGGAGGGGGTACGAGAGCCCTCTCTGGAATGGGAGCCCTGAACTCAGCAATCCTCTACCTGGCATGGCAGTAGGGGATCCCAGGAGGAGGTAGGAGGTCTGCTATGGAGTAGGGCCCTGAACTCAGCAATCCTCAGCTGTCATAGCAGTCAGAGGGGATCCCGAGGGGGGGTACGAGAGTCTCTATGGAGTGGGAGCCCAGAACCCAGCAATCCTCTACCTGGCATCCCAATAGAGGGGATCCCGAGGAGGGAGTACGAGGGTCTGCTATGGAGAGGGAGCCCTGAACCCAGCAATCCTCTACCTTGCATGGCAGAAGACGGGATCCTGAGTAGGGGGTAAGAGGGCCCGCTCTGGACTGGATGCCCTGAACTCAGCATATCCTCTACCTGGCATGGCAGCAGAAGGGATCCCGACGAGGGGTACGAGCTCCTGCTACGTCGTGGGAGCCCTGACCTCAGCAATACTCTACCTGGCATGGCAGTAGATGGGATCCCGAGGAGGGGGTACGAGGGCCTGCTATGGCGTGGGAGCCCTGAACTCAGCAATCTCTACCTGGCATGGCAGACAGGATCCCGAGGAGGGGTGGTTCTGCCTCTGGAGTGGGAGCCCTGAACTCAGCAATCCCTCACCTGGCATGGTAGTAGAAGGGATCGCGAGGAGGGGCTACGAGGTCCTGCTACGGAGTGGGAGCCATGAACTCAGCAATCCTCTGCCTGGCATGGCAGTAGAGAGGATCCCGAGGAGGGGGTACGAGGGTCTGCTATGGAGTGGGAGCCCTGAACCCAGCATTCCTCTACCTGGCATTCCAATAGAGGGGATCCCGAGGAGGGGGTATGAGGGTCTGCTATGGAGAGGGAGCCCTGAACCCAGCAATCTTCTACCTGGCATGGCAGAAGAGGGGATCCTGAGGAGGGGTAAGAGGGCCCACTCTGGACTGGGAGCCCTGAACTCAGCAATCCTCTACCTGGCATTTCAGCAGAAGCGAACCCGAGGAGGGGTACGAGTGCCTGCTACGGAGGGATCCCTGAACTCCAGCAATACTCTACCTGGCATGGTAGTAGAGGGATCCCGGTGAGGCATAGGGCCATGCTATGGAGTGGGAGCCCTGAACTCAGGAATCCTCTACCTGGCATGGCAGAAGAAGGGATCCGGGAGGTAAGAAGGCCTGCTTAGGACTGGGAGCCCTGAACTCAGCAATCCCTCTACCTGTCATGCGGCAGAGGGACATTGAGGAGGGGTGAGGGTCTGCATATGGAGGGTGCCCTGAACCCAGCAATCCTCTACCTGGCATCACAGTAGAGGGATTCTAGCAGGGTGTACGAGGGTCTGGCATGGAGAGGGAGCCCTGAACCAGCAACTTCCCTGGCATGGCAGAAGAGGGATCCTGAGGAGGGGATAAGAGGGCCGGCCTGGACTGGGAGCCCTGAACTCAGCAACTCTACCTGGCATGGCAGAAGAGGGATCCTGAGGAGGGGTAAGAGGCCCTGCCTGGACTGGGGAGCCCTGAACTCAGCAACTCCTACCTGCATGGCAGCAGAAGGATCCCGAGGAGGGGCACAGAGCCTGCTACGGAGTGGGAGCCCAACCAGCAATCCTCTACCTGGCATGGCAGTAGGGGGATCCCAGGAGGGGGTATGAGGGCCTGCATGGAGTGGGAGCCCTGAACTCAGCAATCCTCTACCTGGGCATGGCAGCAGAGGGATCCCGAGGAGGGGGTAGGAGGTCCTGCTACGGAGTGGGAGCCCTGAACTCAGCAATCATCTGCCTGGCATGGCAGTAGAGAGGATCTCGGAGGGGGATACGAGGGTCATGCTAGGAGTGGGCTCCTGATCTCAGCAATTCTCTACCTGGCATGGCAGTAGAGGGATCCCGAGGGGGGATACGTGTGTGCTGCAGGAGAGGGAGTCCTGAACCCAGTAACTCTACCTGGCATGGCAGAAAAGGGATCCTGAGGAGGGACGAGAGCCCGCTCTGGACTGGGGAGCCCTGAACTCAGCAATCCTCTACCTGGCATGGCAGTACAGGGGATCCCGAGGAGGGGGTACGAGGGTCTGCTTGGGAGGGAGCCCTGAACCCAGCAATCCTCTCCCTGGTGGTATGGCAGAAGAGGGATCCTGAGGACGGGGTAAGAGGGCCCGCCTGGACTGGGAGCCCTGAACCTCAGCAATCCTCTACCCGGCATGGCAGTAGAAGGGATCCCGAGGAGAGTCGGGAGCCTGCTTGAATGGGAGCCCTGAACTCAGCAATCCTCTACCTGGCATGGCAGCAGACAGGATCCCGAGGAGGGGGGTGCGAGGGTCTTCTATGGGTGGGAGCCCTGAACTCAGCAATCCTCTTCCTGGCATGGTATTAGAAGGGATCCGGAGGAGGGGCTACGAGGTCCTGCTACGGAGTGGGAGCCCTGAACTCAGCAATCCTCTACCTGGCATGGCAGTAGAGAGGATCCCGAGGAGGGTGTACGAGGGTCTGCTATGGAGTGGGAGCCCTGAACTCAGCAATCCTCTACCTGGCATGGCAGTACAGGGGATCCCGAGGAGGGGGTAGGCAGTCTTGCTGGTGAGAGGAAGCCCTGAACTCAGCAATCTCGCCTGGCATGGCAGAAGAGGGATCCTGAGGAGGGGTAAGAGGGCCCGCCTTGGCTGGGAGCCCTGAACTCAGCAAACCTCTACCTAGCATGGCAGTAGAAGGATCCCGAGGAGGGTCACGAGGCCTGCCATGGAGGGCACCTTGAACTCAGGAATCCTCTACCTGGCATGGCAGTAGAGGGATCCCAAGGAGGGGGTATGAGGGCCTGCACATGGAGTGGGAGCCTGAACTCAGCAATCCTCTACCTGGCATGGCAGCTGACAGGATCCCAAGGAGGGGGGTGTGAGGGTCTTGTGGAGGGAGCTCTGAACTCTGCAATCCTCTCACCTGGCATGGCAGTGAGGGATCCCGAGGAGGGGTACGAGGTTCTCCCACGGAGTGGGAGCCCTGAACTCAGCAATCCTCTACCTGGGCATGCCAGAAGAGTGGATCCTGGAGGAGGGTGCACAGGCCTGCTGGGAGTGGAGCCCTGAACTTAGCAATCTTCTACCTGGCATGCCAGTAGAGGATCCTGAGGAGAGGGCACTGAGTGCCTGCTATGGACTGGGAGCCCTGAACCCAGCAATCCTTTCCCTGGTATACCAGTAGAGGGGATCCCGAGGAGGGGGTACAAGGGCCTGCTATGGACTGGGAGTCCTGAACTCAGCAATCCTCTACCTGGCATGGCAGCAGAGGGGATCCGGGGGATGGTATCAGGGCCTGCTCAGGACTGGGACCCCTGACCTCAGCAATCCTCTACCTGGCATGGCAGTAAAGGGGATACTGAGGAGGTGTACAAGTGTCTGCTGTGGACTGGGAGCTTTGAACTCAGCAATCCTCTCTACCTAGAATGGCAGCAGAACGGATCCTGAGGAGGGGTAGCAGGGCCTGCTATGGAGAGGGACCCTGAACTCCTGGAATACTCTACCTGGCATGGTAGTAGAGGGATCCTGAGGAAGGGTATGAGGGCCTGCTCTGGACTGGGAGCCCTGAACCCAGCAATCCTCTACCTGGCATGGTATTAGTGGGATCCCAGGAGGTTACGGTGGCTGCTGGTGGGGAGCCCTGAACCCAGCAAACCTCTGCCTGGCATGGCAGTAGAGGGATCCCAAGGAGGGGGTAGGAGGGTCTGCTATGGAGTGAGCCCAGAACTCAGCAACTCTACCTGGCATGGCAGTGAGGGGATCCTAAGGAGGGGGTAATGAGGCCTGCATGGAGTGGGAGCCCTGAACCCAGCAATCCTCTACCTGGCATGGCAACAGACAGGATCCCGAGGAGGGGGTGACGAGGTCTTCTATGGGGTGTGAGCCCTGAACTCAGCAATCCTCTACCTGGCATGGCAGCAGTGGGGATCCGGGATGGGGTAGGAGGTCCCTCATGGAGTGGGGCCCTGGACTCAGCAATCATCTGCCTGGCATGGCAGTAGAGAGGTCCCGAGGGAGGGGTGCGAGGGTCTGCTATGGAGTGGGAGCCCTGAACTCAGCAATCCTCTACCTGGCATGGCAGAAGAAGGGATCCTGAGGAGGGGTAAGAGAGCCTGCTCTGGACTGGGAGCCCTGAACTCAGCAATCCTCTACCTGGCATGGCAGTACAGGGGATCCAGAGGAGGGGGTACGAGGGTCTGCTATGGAGTGGGAGCCCTGAACCCAGCAATCCTCTCCCTGGCATGGCAGAGAGGGATTCTGAGGGACGGGGAAGAGGGCCCGCTCGACTGGGAGCCTTGAACTCCAGCAATCCTCTACCTGGCATGGCAGCAGAAAGGATCCAGGAGGGTAACGAGGTCCTGCTATGGAGTGGGAACCCTGAACTCAGCAATACTCTACCTGGCATGGCAGTAGGGGATCCAGGAGGGGATACGAGGGCCTGCTATGGCGTGGGAGCTCTGAACTCAGCAATCCTCTACCTGGCACGCAGCAGACAGGATCCCGAGGAGGGACGTAGGGTTCTATGAGTCGGAGCCTGAACTCAGCAACTCTCTACCTGGCATGGTAGTAGAAGGGATCCGAGGTGGAGCCTCGTGGTCCTGCTACGGAGTGGGAGCCCTGAACTCAGCAATCTCTGCCTGGCTTGGCAGTAGAGAGGATCCCGAGAGGGGTATGAGGTCTGCTATGGAGGGAGCCCTGAACTCAGCAATCCTCTACCTGGCATCCCAGTAGAGGATTCCGGAGGGGGTAATGAGGGTCTGCTATGGAGTGGGAGCCTGAACCCAGCAATCCTCTACCTGGCATCCCAGTAGAGGGATCTGAGGAGGGGTACGAGGGTCTGCTATGGAGAGGGAGCCCTGAACTCAGCAATCCTCTACCTGGCATGGCAGAAGAGGGATCCTGAGGAGGGTAAGAGGGCTACTCTGGACTGGGAGCCATGAACTCTAGCACTTCTACCTGGCATGCCAGCAGAGGGATCCTGAGGAGGGGTACGAGGGCTCTCTGGAGTGGGAGCCCTGAACTCAGCAATCTTCACCTGGCATGGCAGCAGAGGGATCCTGAGGAGGGGTATGAGGGCCTCCTATGGGTGGGAGCCCTGAACTCAGCAATCCTTTACCTGACATGCCTGCAGAGGGATCCGAGAGGGGCACAAGGGCCTGCTATTGACTGGGAGCCCTGACCCAGCAATCCTCTACCTGGCATAGCAGTAGAGGGATCCGAGAGGGGTACAAGGGCCTGCTATGGAGTGGGGCCTGAACTCAGCAATCCTCTACCTGCATAGCAGAAGAGGGATCCAGGGGAGGGTATGAGGGGCCTGCTCAGGACTGGGAGTCCTGAATCAGCAATCCTCTACCTGGCATGGCAGTAGAGGGATACTGAGGAGGGGGTAGAGGTCTGCTGTGGACTGGGAGCCCTGAACTCAGCAATCCTCTACCTAGAATGGCAGCAGAAGAGATCCTGAGGAGAGGTAGGAGGGCCTGGTGGAGGGAGCCCTGAACCCGCAATCCTCTACCTGGCATGGCAGTGAGGGGATCCCAAGGAGGGGTAGGAGGGTCTGCTATGAGAGGAGCCCTGAACTCAGCAATCCTCACCTGGCATGGCAGAAGAGGATCCTGAGGAGGGGGTACAGAGCCCTCTCTGGAATGGGAGCCCTGAACTCAGCAATCCTCTACCTGGCATGGCAGTACAGGGATCCCGAGGAGGGTGACGAGGTCTGCTATGGAGGGAGCCCTGAACTCAGCAATCCTCTAGCTGTCATGGCAGTACAGGGGATCCCAAGGAGGGGGTACGAGGGTCTGCTATGGAGTGGGAGCCCTGAACCCAGCAATCCTCTACCTGGCATCTCAATAGGGGGGATCCCGAGGAGGGAGGACGAGGGTCTGCTATGGAGAGGGAGCCCTGAACCCAGCTATCCTCTACCTGGCATGGCAGAAGACGGGATCCTGAGGAGGGGGTAAGAGGGCCCGCTCTGGACTGGGTGCCCTGAACTCAGCAATCTCTACCTGGCATGGCAGCAGAAGGGATCCTGAGGAGGGGTCACGAGGTCCTGCTACAGAGTGGGAGCCCTGAACTCAGCAATCCTACCTGGCATGGCAGTAGAGGGATCCCAGGAGAGGGTACGAGGCCTGCTGTGGCGTGGGAGCCCTGAACTCAGTAATCTTCTACCTGCCATGGCAGCAGACAGGATCCCATTAGGGGTGGTGCGGGTCTTCTGTGGAGTGGGAGCCCTGAACTCAGCAATCCTTACCTGGCATGGTAGTAGAAGGATCCCAGGAGGGCACGAGGTCCTGCTACGGATTGGAGCCCTGAACTCAGCAATCCTCTGCCTGGCATGGCAGTAGAGAGGATCCCGAGGAGGGGGTATGAGGGTGTGCTATGGAGTGGGAGCCCTGAACTCAGCAATACTCTACCTGGCATGGCAGTACAGGGGATCCCGAGGAGGGGGTACGATTGTCTGCTATGGAGTGGGAGCCCTGAATCCAGCAATCCTCTACCTGGCATCCCAATAGAGGGGGTCCCGAGGAGGGGGTACGAGGGTCTGCTATGGAGAGGGACCCCTGAACCCAGCAATCTTCTACCTGGCATGGCAGAAGAGGGGATCCTGAGGAGGGGTAAGAGGGCCCACTCTGGACTGGGAGCCCTGAACTCAGCAATCCTCTACCTGGCATGGCAGCAGAAGGATCCTGAGGAGGGGTACGAGTGCCTGCTACGGAGTGGGATCCCTGAACTCAGCAATACTCTACCTGGCATGGCAGTAGAGGGGATCCCGAGGAGGGGGTACGAGGGCCTGCTATGGAGTGGGAGCCCTGAACTCAGCAATCCTCTACCTGGCATGGCAGAAGAAGGGATCCGGGGGAGGGTATGAGGGCCTGCTCAGGACTGGGAGCCCTGAACTCAGCAATCCTCTACCTGGCATGGCAGTAGAGGGGATACTGAGGAGGGGGTACGAGGGTCTGCTGTGGACTGGGAGCCCTGAACTCAGCAATCCTCTACCTAGAATAGCAGTAGAAGAGATCCTGAGGAGAGGGTAGGAGGGCCTGCTATGCAGTGGGAGCCCTGAACCCAGCAATCCTCTACCTGGCATGGCAGTAGAGGGGATCCCAAAGAGGGGGTAGGAGGGTCTTCTATGGAGAGGGATCCCTGAACTCAGCAATCCTCTACCTGGCATGGCAGAAGAGGGGATCCTGAGGAGGGGGTTACGAGAGCCCTCTCTGGAATGGGAGCCCTGAACTCAGCAATCCTCTACCTGGCATCCCAGTAGAGGGGATCCCGAGGAGGGGGTACGAGGGTCTGCTATGGAGTGGGAGCCCTGAACCCAGCAATCCTCTACCTGGCATCCCAGTAGAGGGGATCCCGAGGAGGGGGTACGAGGGTCTGCTATGGAGAGGGAGCCCTGAATCCAGCAATCCTCTCCCTGGCATGGCAGAAGAGGGGATCCTGAGGAGGGGGTATGAGGGCCCGCTCTGGACTGGGAGCCCTCAACTCAGCAATCCTCTACCTGGCATGGCAGAAGAGGGGATCCTGAGGAGGTTGTAAGAGGGCCCGCTCTGGACTGGGAGCCCTGAACTCAGCAATCCTCTACCTGGCATGGAAGCAGAAGGGATCCCGAGGAGGGGTACCAGAGCCTGCTACGGAGTGGGAGCACCAAACTCAGCAATCCTCTACCTGGCATGGCAGTAGAGGGGATCCCAAGGAGGGGGTACGAGGGCCTGCTATGGAGTGGGAGCCCTGAACTCAGCAATCCTCTACCTGGCATGGCAACAGATAGGATCCCGAGGAGGGGGGCGAGGGTCTTCTATGGGGTGGGAGCCCTGAACTCAGCAATCCTCTACCTGGCATGGCAGCAGAGGGTATCCCGAGGAGGGTACGAGGTCCTGCTACGGAGGGAGCCTGAACTCAGCAACTCTGCCTGGCATGGCAGTAGAGAGGATCCCAGGGAGGGGGCAAGGGTCTGCTATGGAGGGGAGCCTGAACTCAGCAATCCTCTACCTGGCATGGCAGTAGGGGATCCCAGGGGGTATACGTGGGTCTGCTATGGAGAGGGAGTCCTGAACCCAGCAATCCTCTACCTGGCATGGCAGAATAAGGGATCCTGAGGAGGGGTATGTGAGCCCGCTCTAGACTGGGAGCCCTGAACTCAGCAATCCTCTACCTGGCATGGCAGTACAGCGGATCCCGAGGAGGGGGTACGAGGGTCTGTTATGGAGTGGGAGCCCTGAACTCAGCAATCCTCTCCTGCATGGCAGAAGAGGGGATCCTGAGGACGGGTAAGAGGGCCGCCTCCTGGACTGGGAGCCCTGAACCCAGCAACTCTACCTGGCATGGCAGCAGAAGGGATCCCGAGAGAGGTACGAGGGCCTGCTTCTGAATGGGAGCCCTGAACTCAGCAATCCTCTACCTGGCATGGCAGTAGAGGGATCCCGAGGAGGGCATGAGGGCCTCTATGGAGATGGGAGCTCTGAACTCAGCAATCCTCTACCTGGCATGGCAGTAGAGGGCCTGCTATGAGTGGGAGCCCTGAACCCAGCAATCCCTACCTGCATGACAGGAGAGGGGATCCTGAGGAGGGGGTATGAGGGCCTGCTATGGAGTGGGAGCCCTGAACTCAGCAATCCTTTACCTGGCATGCCTGCAGAGGGGATCCCGAGGAGGGGGTACAAGGCTAGCTGGACTGGGAGCCCTGAACCCAGCAATCTCTACCTGGCATAGCAGTAGGGATCCCGAGGAGGGGTACAAGGGCCTGCTATGGAGTGGGAGCCCTGAACTCAGCAATCTCTCTACCTAGGGCAGAAGAAGGGATCCAGGGGAGGGTATGAGGGCCTGCTCAGGACTGGGAGTCCTGAACTCAGCAATCCTCTACCTGGCATGGCAGTAGAGGGGATACTGAGGCGGGGTACGAGGGTCTGCTGTGGACTGGGAGCCCTGAACTCAGCAATCCTCTACCTAGAATGGCAGCAGAAGAGATCCTGAGGAGAGGGTAGGAGGGCCTGCTATGGAGTGGGAGCCCTGAACCCAGCAATCCTCTACCTGGCATGGCAGTAGAGGGGATCCCAAGGAGGGGGTAGGAGGGTCTGCTATGGAGAGGGAGCCCTGAACTCAGCAATCCTCTACCTGGCATGGCAGAAGAGAGGATCCTGAGGAGGGGGGTACGAGAGCTCTCTCTGGAATGGGAGCCCTGAACTCAGCAATCCTCTACCTGGCATGGCAGTACAGGGGATCCCGAGGAGGGGGTACGAGGGTCTGCTATGGAGTGGGAGCCCTGAACCCAGCAATCCTCTACCTGGCATCCCAATAGAGGGGATCCCGAGGAGGGAGTACGAGGGTCTGCTATGGAGAGGGAGCCCTGAACCCAGCAATCCTCTACCTGGCATGGCAGAAGACGGGATCCTGAGGAGGGGGTAAGAGGGCCCGCTCTGGACTGGGTGCCCTGAACTCAGCAATCCTCTACCTGCATGGCAGCAGAAGGGATCCCAGAGGGTACGAGGTCCTGCTACAGAGTGGGAGCCCTGAACTCAGCAATACTCTACCTGGCATGGCAGCAGAGGGATCCCGAGGAGAGGTACGAGGGCCTGCTGGTGTGGGAGCCCTGAACTCAGCAACTCTCTACCTGCCATGGCAGCAGACAGGATCCCGATTAGGGTGGTGCGAGGTCTTCTATGGAGTGGAGCCCTGAACTCAGCAATCCTCTACCTGGCATGGTAGTAGAAGGGATCCCGAGAGGGGCATGAGGTCCTGCTACGGAGTGGGAGCCCTGAACTCAGCAATCCTCTGCCTGGCATGGCAGTAGAGGGATCCGAGGAGGGGTATGAGGGTCTGCTATGGAGTGGGAGCCCTGAACTCAGCAATCCTCTACCTGACATGGCAGTGCGGGATCCCGAGGAGGGGTGCGAGGGTCTGTGGAGTGGGAGCCCTGAATCCAGCAATCCTCTACCTGGCATCCCAACAGAGGGGTCCCGAGGAGGGGTACGAGGTCTGCAATGGAGAGGAGCCCTGAACCCAGCAATCTCTACCTGGCATGGCAGAAGAGGGATCCTGAGGAGGGTAAGAGGGCCCACTCTGGACTGGGAGCCCTGAACTCAGCAATCCTCTACCTGGCATGGCAGCAGAAGGGATCCTGAGGAGGGTGCGATAGCTGCATGGAGTGGGATCCCTGAACTCAGCAATACCTCTACCTGGCATGGCAGAGAGGATCCCGGGAGGGGTACGAGGGCCTGCTATGGAGGGGAGCCCTGAACTCAGCAATCCTCTGCCTGGCATGGCAGAAGAAGGGATCCGGGAGGGTATGAGGGCCTGCTCAGGACTGGGAGCCCTGAATCAGCAACCTTCTACCTGGCATGGCAGTAGAGGGATACTGAGGAGGGGGTACGAGGTTGCTGTGGACTGGGAGCCCTGAACTCAGCAATCCTCACCTAGAATAGCAGTAGAAGAGATCCTGAGGAGAGGGTAGGCGGCCTGCTATGGAGTGGGAGCCCTGAACCACAGCAATCCTCTACCTGGCATGGCAGTAGAGGGATCCCAAGGAGGGGTAGGAGGGTCTTCTGAGAGGGATCCCTGAACTCAGCAATCCTCTACCTGGCATGGCAGAAGAGGGGATCCTGAGGAGGGGGGTACGAGAGCCCTCTCTGGAATGGGAGCCCTGAACTCAGCAATCCTCTACCTGGCATCCCAGTAGAGGGGATCCCGAGGAGGGGGTACGAGGGTCTGCTATGGAGTGGGAGCCCTGAACCCAGCAATCCTCTACCTGGCATCCCAGTAGAGGGGATCCCGAGGAAGGGGTACGAGGGTCTGCTATGGAGAGGGAGCCCTGAATCCAGCAATCCTCTACCTGGCATGGCAGAAGAGGGGATCCTGAGGAGGGGGTAAGAGGGCCCGCTCTGGACTGGGAGCCCTGAACTCAGCAATCCTCTACCTGGCATGGCAGCAGAAGGGATCCCGAGGAGGTGCGAGCCTGCTACTGGAGTGGGAGCCCCAACCCAGCAATCCTCTACCTGGCATGGCAGTAGAGGGATCCCAAGGAGGGGTAATGAGGGTCTGCTATGGAGTGGGAGCCTGAACTCAGCAATCCTCTACCTGGCATGGCAACAGATAGGATCCCGAGGAGGGGTGCGAGGGTATTCTATGGGGTGGGAGCCTGAACTCAGCAATCCTCTACCTGGCATGGCAGCAGAGGGTATCCCGGGGAGGGTACGAGGTCCGCTACGGAGTGGGAGCCCTGAACTCAGCAATCATCTGCCTGGCATGGCAGTAGAGAGATCCCGAGGAGGGGTGCAAGGGTCTGCTATGGAGTGGGAGCCCTGAACTCAGCAATCCTCTACCTGGCATGGCAGTAGAGGGGATCCCGAGGGGGGTATACGTGGGTCTGCTATGGAGAGGGAGTCCTGAACCCAGCAATCCTCTACCTGGCATGGCAGAATAAGGGATCCTGAGGAGGGGTATGTGAGCCCGCTCTGGACTGGGAGCCCTGAACTCAGCAATCCTCTACCTGGCATGGCAGTACAGCGGATCCCGAGGAGGGGGTACGAGGGTCTGTTATGGAGTGGGAGCCCTGAACCCAGCAATCCTCTCCCTGGCATGGCAGAAGAGGGGATCCTGAGGACGGGGTAAGAGGGCCCGCTCTGGACTGGGAGCCCTGAACTCAGCAATCCTCTACCTGGCATGGCAGCAGAACGGATCCCGAGAGAGGTACGAGGGCCTGCTTCGAATGGGAGCCCTGAACTCAGCAATCTCTACCTGGCATGGCAGTAGAGGGATCCCGAGGGGGGTACGAGGGCCTGCTATGGAGTGGGAGCCCTGAACTCAGCAATCTCTACCTGGCATGGCAGTAGAGGGCTGCTATGGAGTGGGAGCCCTGAACCCAGCAATCCTCTACCTGGCATGGCAGTAGAGGGATCCCGAGGAGGGGGTACGAGGGTCTGCTATGGAGTGGGAGCCCTGAACCCAGTAATCCTCTACCTGGCTTGGCAGCAGAAGGGATCCTGAGGAGGGGGAAGGAGGCCCATACGAAACAGTTATGTTTGTGAGTCGCACTCAGAAATGAGCAGCTCAGTGAGCCTTCCTTATCAATATTTTTAAATAAATAAATATATTTGTGTCAAAGAAGTGAGTGCATCAGTGGTTATTACTGCACAGGGGCCCCCAGGATGGCCCAGAGTACAGCATGCAAGGAGCAGTGTGTGAAGAGGTGACATCTTCCCTGGGGTCATCCTTCCTGGAAGGTGCAGCACTTGATGGGTGTTTAGCTGATCTTGAAGTTTCAAGAGTGCCAGTTGACACCCAGTCTACCTGAGATGGGGTCAGGTAATAGCCAATTACACCTACCTGCAGGTGACTCTGTTTTTGTTTAGGGTGGAGGGATGACAATATATCATAATGAGTGTCTTTTGTACTTCTAAAGAAGATCTCGTTAGTTCTGCTAAATGGTTAACTATTGTGGTTAAAATCTCAGAGCTTCCCTGCAGTAGTCAGCCTTTGTTGTGTGTTGATCAGACTTCCTTTGATATTATCTAAACTTGTCCCAAGTGCATGTCATAACAGTAAACTTGCAAACGAGCATAACTGTCATTTGCCAGTGCTGTTTAAATAGGGAACTTGTCTAGCTCTGCAGCCAGATGACAGAAATTGAAAAAACAAAACTGTCCGTGGAAGAACCTTAGCTTTCAGACCAATGTGCGTGATGTTTCATAACTAAACTTGCATGCAACCATAAGTGCCACCAGCCAACGCTTGTTTGAAGGTGACCTGCAAAGTCACTGGTTTGATTAGCCTCCCCACAATGTGTCCCTGAAGTGGCTATTAGTCAAAAAAAGTTTTTGTTTTACAAAAAATGTATACCTTTTGTTTAATTATTCATAATTGTTTTCAACACACTCTGCAGGCAAAACTGGTGTGTTATGACATGAATCAGGTGTTTCTGTTTATGGTAATGAGGCAGCGCATCACAAACCCCACTCTGGAAATTCCAGTGTATGATCCACCCAATGCTGTCAGTCGAGTTCCAGCTCTATTTGTAATAGAATACCATTTTCCTTTCTTGCCTGCTGCGTAATGAAATGTATACATTAATTCGGGCTGGTAAAGTGCCCTGATGTGTACTGAGAGCCAATGGCAGGCAATTGTATTCATATGTTTGTAAAATAAAACATTCAAGAAACTTGCTGTGTCCTTTGGGTTCTCTGCCTGCATTTGTAGCAGCCCCCACCCCACCCACGTACTCCCATAAACTAGATAAAATGTGGTGCTCTCAAGAAGGTGATGTTAATTATATGATGAGTGCGCCTACTCTAAGGTGGTGAAAAGAGATGAGCGAGGCACTAGAGGTCCGAATTATTTTTCGGATAGGATAACTGCTATCCAGACAAGGAGAGGCAGGAGTCGACTTAGTAGTTTTTAAATGCCCACAGGGCGGATATTTTATTAGCAACCAAAAGAGGGGGTAGACAGACACAGTCACAAGAAGATTAGGGAATGCCCGGTTAACAATAGGGCAGATTATAACCAACCACAAAAACAGTTGGGAGCATGGACAGCATTATGGATATCTAAACAGTAACAACTAAACTCTAAAATGTCTAAACTCTAGACTATTATTCTCTATAGGTGCACCATGGCCTATTGCCACTATACTCCTAAAATTCCTTAGCAGTATCCTGTAAGAGCAACTGGTACATAGACGGAAATCAGATGTTCTTCACTACCCACAATACAATATTGGGTTTTACAATGACCATCCAATTCTCACAAAGTCCAAATGTCTGTTGTCTTTGTGTACACTGTCGTTCTTCGTTGGTAGCTACAAGGGAAATAAAACAGAACTGTAGAACCCTAATCTCAGTTCCCAGCAAGGACCTAGATAAGGCCACTGGGGTGGTGAGAGGTTTGGTAAACAGACCATATATCTTCGCAAAGCCCACTCTCTCCGAGGCTGCCGAATGTAGAACCAAAGCAACTGGTTCCTGAAATACACACACTGAAGCAAGAGGTTCCTCAGCCAAAACCCACTTCTAGGGTTGCCAGGATGAAGAAAGACCAAGATCTGCGTGGCAATGAATCCAATGGAGGACTACCACGATCCGACTGATGCTGCAGCACTCCAAGGGCCAGCTGGACTCAGAAGGAACTCTGACAGGACCAGGAACCATAGGAATCTGAAGAGATGATGGTTGAATCTGCAATCCTCAGGTCAGGAACTAACACAAAAACAAAGCAGCGGACGGCGTCCCGGACTGGGCTTCGGCGGACTCGACTTTCGGCAAACGACCAGGTGGGGGGCGCAGAACAGGTTCTCCAAGATGAGCTCTCTCTCTTCTGTAGAGGGCGACCAACTTCGGGACATCTGGAACAGGAACCATACAGAACGGCACTGGCACGGCTGTCGTGATGCGTTTCGGCGGATGTACTTTCGAGCTGTGAAAACAAGAAAACGGCGGGTACGACTGGTACAACTGACGACGGACTTCGACTTCGGCGGACGACACGAACTGACGGGATGAGCTGATAGATGATCTTTCTGGAGTGAAGAATGCTGGAAGGATGTCTTCTTCTGAGTAGAGACTGATTCCGAGCACGTGGTGTAACAAACCACACTAGGAGACTGCAGTGTGGTAGAAGACTGAGACTGTCTTTGTACAGTAGTAAACATATAACTGAAGAATGCCCAAAGAACTGTGGAATGGTACAATCATTTGCCTGGGAAGGCAAATTATAACTTCAGGGGTAATCGTTACTGATAAGGGTCAATGTCCAGGTGCTTAGAGCAATAGTTCAGGTACTTGGACCAATAGTTCAGGTACTTAGGGCAATAGTTCAGGTACTTTGGACAATAGTTCAGGTACTTAGGGCAATAGTTCAGGTACTTCGGGCAATAGTTCAGCATAAGCAGTACGTATTCACAGTAAATTCACAGTTTAGGCAATTGGAACACTCTCAAATGAACCCCTGTTTCTATAGGTAGGGTATTTCTGGGATAGGATCCCTTACTGTCCATTGTGGCTGGGGCCTCCCTTTAGACCAGGCTTTACCTCGGGCCTAATGCCCTACCATTACCTCGGGCCTGAAGCCCTACGTTAGCTTGAGCCTGCCTTATTCCACTAGGCTGGGGCCTCCCTGTAGTACCACTAGGCTGGCTTGCCCTATTCCGCTAGGCCAGGGCCTCCCTTTAGTACCACTAGGCTGGCTTGCCCTAATCCGCTAGGCGGGGCCTCCTTTAGTACCCACTAGGCTGGCTTGCCTATTCCGCTAGGCGGGGCTCCCTTTAGTACCGCTAGGCTGGCTTGCTCTATTCCGCTAGGCCGGGGCCTCCCTTTCAACCAGGCTTTACCTCGGGCCTAATGCCCTACCTTTACCTTGGGTCTGAAGCCCTACGTTAGCTTGGGCATGGTGCCCCATCTTAGCTTGGGCCTGGTGCCCCACTTTACAACGGGCCTGGTGCCTCTCAAAATACTGGGCCTGGTGCCCCACTTTGTAATGGGCCTGGTGCCCCACGTTGCTTTGGGCCTGGTGCCCCACCAAATACTGGGCCTGGTGCCCCACTTTATAATGGGCCTGATGCCCCTCAACACTTTGGGCCTGATGCCCCACTTTGTACTGGGCCCAATGCCCTACTTTATATTTGGGCTGAATTACCCTTTTAAATACTGTTGCCCTTTAAATCTTTCAGCTCACTGAGAGCTGCTGTCATTCAGTGCAGCAAATCCTGCCTCGGGCCCGCCCCTTCATTAATATTCATAGGCCACTATAAGGCCTTGCTTCCTGGACCTCCTCCTTGCGGCGCCGCTAATCCCGCCCCTAATGAATATTAATATCCATGGTCCACCGACCTGGCGGTTTCGCGTGCTCTCTCGGCCGCTTTTTCAAGCGCCTATTGCGCTTTTAAAATAAAATGCAGTCCCCCTTGTAAAACTGGCGGTCAGCACAACGTGTGCTGCCGCCGACTCACCGCTCTGCAGTCTGCAGGAAGTCGCTGAAGTACCAGGGAGGCGGGAGGTGAGTGGCAGTGGGAGGGAAAACATCAGGCGGCAGAGGGATGACTCGAGGGGGCCTCTGACGGTCGAGGAAGATGCAGCTTGATTGCTGCCGACGTGGGACCGAGTAAAACTTTGTAAAATAATTCGAGGGGGGTAAAAATAATAAACCAACGGGCAAAACAAGTAACCAGAGGGCTTTAAGCCCTAGAAAATGCGACGTGGCGGTGTTTTTTCTTTGTGGTGCCCCGATGGCACCACTGACGGCGTCACCACACCACAGGCTCTTCAGGCAGTGGAGGCAGAGCAGGCACACAGGTAAGTCCCCAGGGACGGCTTCAACCCTCCAGGTAAGCCCTTTCCTTGTCCCTCTGACTTACTGTGTCCTCTCTCCTCAACAGCTGCCCACGAACTGCTCAACTGAACTGTTATGGAATTATTTTTAAAAGATAAAACTGACTGGGTTCTAGAATGGCTGGATTGGAATGCTGTGCATGAGCCACTTAGCACAGCATTCCATCCAGGCCATTATGACATGGAATGCTTTTTTTTTTTTCTGTCTTTTGACCAGGTGTAAGTGCACAAGGCACTTTTTCCATTATTTACAGTGTTTTGTGTGTGTAGGGAGGTTGACTTTCATGTCTAGGGGCCCTTTAGCATTGTACCCTGCCACCTACACCTGCAGCAGGTACTCTGAGCACCTGTGTGTTCTGCGTTCATTTAATTAGTTTTATTTATTTCTGGAATGACCAACTTTGGGGCATTACAGATTGTTCATCTTCTTGCCTCTTACATCATCTCTACATTGCTTTAATTTATTTTACTTCTGGACACTGTGCTGGAGTAGCTGACAGTACAGTTATTACGTTCTCTTTTATGTGATGTTGTACTGCATGGCTCTCAATTGCCACAACGGTGAAAAAAGTGGGAAGTCTTTTTCACGTTTCCAACATCAAACAAGCTATGATGTGCTTGGATATGCCATAGGGAATTTATCTGGAAGCATGGTGAGAGAGACCTGCTGTGTGAGGGCACTCTGAGCCAGGTGATGTCACAATGCTGCCTTACCTTGCCAGACAATGTGCTTACAAAAGGCTGAATCTCAAGAAAGGCGCAGCCCCATGAAAATTCAGGATCCCTTGACATGCCATCCGAACACAACAAGGGGCAGCTTATTTGACAGTGCTTTATGTTCTTGAGGTGTGTAGTCATTTATTCGTGAAATGTATTTTATTTTAGTATAGCTTTTTAGCACTTGTGTGGCTCAGTGGTCCTGTCCCCTCCCCACCCTGCTGTCAGTCACCTGTCTCTGGCGGACCTGGAGCTGTTCCACCACACCTTGCTTGTACTGGAGGAGAGAGGGGTGTTACCCCCACGGACACATATTCAAAGGCCCATAGGTGTGCTAGTTGTGGTGCAACATAATCACATGCACATGGAGACAGGGAAGCACTATGAAATTGTCTACCTTCCCATAAGGTTTGTCATGCCTGGACTAGTACTGTGCCTCCAGTCAGTGGCAGCCAGAGGCCAAGAAGGCTTTCCACCACTTTGCCATGCAAGGAAAGCAGCAATCCCTGTGATGCTCGGCCCTCCATCTCCTAGCAGAGCACCAGTGACCAATGCCCTTCCCAAACCAGTGTTGTTGGCATGGAGGCAAGGAGAGGTGCCAGGTTGTCACCCCTCAACTCCACTGTGCTGTCCATGCAATTATTTCACAAGCTCGATATTCAGTGTTCTGACAACAATATTCCACCCATGGATCCTTTTACCCCAGCCTGGCATCTTCATGATGTGTGGGGGGACATAGCCGTGAACGTGTCTGTTGTTGGGCGATGGAGAACGCGGTGCTGCCATGCCTCTTTCTTTCACATTGACTATGAGCTGTCATTTGTTTTTATCATTTCTACTTTTTGTTCCCCCCTGCACCCTTCCAGTTGTACTACCTGTCACACTACACACCTGCATTCTCTCCTAGCCCTGTGAGCTTTTCTTCCCTCCACCGTGCTTCAGTGTATTTGTGATATACCGCCAATGGTGTTACTCATTTTGTTATGCATGACCTGTCCTGTACTGGCACGTATGTACTATCAAAGCCAGCCAAGTGTTGCTGGAGTAGTATTACCGCACACCACACCAGTGACCCGTGATCGGCAGCAATCTTGGCTTGCTGGTGGCAAGCTGAGGAAGGAGAATATGAGCACCTGACAGTCTGATTTCTGAGAACTCGTGCCATTTATAGGCAGGTTTTGTTACTGGGATCATCAGATAAAATGTCAGGTTCCCAGCAATGAAAACTGCATGTAAATGTGGTGACTGAAGGCCTGACTTTATCTCAGCTGGTGTCACTGGGTTCCGGAACTGAGAAGTGGTCACCCTTGTTATAAAAGCTTCATTGCAAAATCAAAATTCTAATAAAAGAAGTCATCATTTTAAAGTGGCAGCTACTAACTGAAGTCCTGCAGAACTTTTACTTTTTGGTTATCTCTCTTGAAGTATGTAATGAATGTATAAAAAACCTTTGGGACGAGGGTTTGGAAATTAATATCTCCTTCAGGATATCCAGTGAACACGGTGTCTGCAATTTAGTGTCTTCAAAAGTGGTGGCTCAGTTACGGTGCCTGTGTTCAGCGCTACCTGGCAGGGTAGTGTTCGGATACCAGGGTGTGCGAGGAAGAACGAGAGTAAGCCATGTGCATGTAGACACACGGGGGGGGGGAGTAGAAAGGGAGGGAATGTATGTGGGAGTGTGTGTGTGTTGGGCAGCTGCCAAGCTTGTCTGCTAGTGTGGTGGGGATGGTGGTCAGCTGGGAGGTGCAGGGTTTGGGTCTGGGCGGCATAGTTTTTTTCCCAGGAGCTGGCTTTTTCATTTTTGCAAGTATTTCACCTCCCCAACATGCACCCCCCGGAGTTGAGAATCCTTTAGTTGGGGGCACAGCCTCTACATTACAAAAATACACCTGTGGATCTCAGGTGCTCTCTTTCCAGTTGCCACAAGTGTGCATTGACCAAATTCCTTTTTGGTGAAGTACACTCACCATAATGGCAGTCTCTAGTCCACAACTGTCATTATCAGATAGAACCATTTTGGTTAGGCGTGGGGTCACAATGCTGCAGGTGAAACCATGCACATCACAACTGTGCACCAACAAATAGTACGCAGCACCTCCCAGAACTATTATAATCAACTCTGAGGGGGTGGACACAGGGCAAGAAAAATAATTTAAAGTAAAAGATTCCCTAGAAGGGAATCAAACCACAGTCTCCCAGCCCATGCACTGCAGGGTTAGGTGCTCTAGCCACTCCACCATGGGAGCAGCTCAACTGAGCACCCCACCGGCAGTGGCTACATCCACTTCCTCCTCCATGGTGAGTGATGGGGGGGGGTAGTGATTCTTTTGCATAGCTGATATTCCCCATCGCTCTAATCCCATACGCGCTACTCACAATGCGGTATTCATGTGCGCAGGTTAGCCTGCGCGATTATGACCCAGTACTTTCTGGTCATCGGGATGTAAAAATATTACAACTTCTAAGCAGCCCAATGTATTTCAGCGAGAAACTGTTTCTTTCTTTTTTTTTTTAAGAAATAGACATATCTGTCAGTAACATATTTTACTTTTTACATGTTTGTAATATTGTGTTCCACCTGTATGAGTTCACAGGTTTTTAATGTAAATAGCTTGTTTCTACTTCACAAGTAAAATCTTGCTAGTAAGAACCAATCACCTGCTAAATCACAACTGGTTATCAAAAATCACAAATGTTTATTAAATCACTAACACTTTAATTAAATACAGCTTTATTTATAAAAAATCTGAAAACAGGTATACAACACTGTTTCAGTTGAAATATCTTTCTGGTTTTGCAAGTAAAGGTGTTCTGATTACATGACACAAGGATGCTGCTGCATTCCTTTGAACCAACAATTTGTCAAATAAATGGAAACAACAAAAAGAAAGAAGCAACAATGTAGAAATTATAACCAAGGCATCTCAACGTGCGCATTGTAACCAAGACATAACAATGACAACGTACAGATTATAGCCAAGGCATAACAATGACGACGTGCATAATATAACCATGGCATCGCAACAACGGACTGGCAGTATAGCCTAGAGGTTAGAGGAACGAGGTGTGAGTGAGCACGATACATCCAACAGACCAGACCTGAGTTTGATTCTCACAACCTCCACTTGCATATTGTGTGACTCTGAGCAAGTCACTTAACCTTCTAGGTCACCCCTGAAAACCAACTATTGTGCCTAGTGGGCCTTACCCGGTTACCAAAGACTAAAAGAAAATAAACAAACAACAACCAGCAAATTATAACCAAGGCACCAAACCTTCATCCTGTAAGATTTCTAGCCTGATGGCAAGGCATGTGCTGTTTAAATACCCTGGTTACAGCTGTGTGCAGTGTGGGCTGCCAGTGTCGGAATGCAAGCTGATCGGCAATTCTGCTTTCAAAAGGTTTTCTGGAATTTCTTTTTTTATAATTTCACAGAATTTCAAAAAGCATTTCCATGTAAACCTTGGAATAATATTTCACAGACTGCGTAATCTGCAGAGTTTGCAGAAAATAGATCCGCAGTGTACATAAACTGCACAATATGATTCCGCAGTTAACATTCTGCATTCAGAAGTTCAGAATTCTGCCTGCAATGGGATCACATGGAATTAGACAGAATTCCCTAGATTTACTGGAATTGATTTAGAAGTGGAATTTGAAGACTGCACACTGCTCAAACCCAGGTCTGCCTCATTTTTTTTCCTTATATATTTTTTTGTAATAAAGCTTTTTGTTCCCCAGTCACCACCTCTGCCATGCTTCAGGCCCCATGTTGAGCACTCCCAATGCCAAATGCTGTTCCCCCCACCGTCCAGTCAGTTGGTATCTGCATAGTGCAGGACCCAAGAGTGAGAGGGGCTATTGTATTCAGTGGTAGGTAGACACTGTTTTTTCGGTTTTCTTCCCTCCTTTTTACCCTGTCATCTGGCAAAGGCCACATGTCCCCATGCATGGACTCTCAGAGGCATGTAACAATGCCATGCAGGGGAGACAAGCTCCCTCGGCCCACCACAGGGGTTGCTACTATGGTGTTACCAGGACACATCCTTCCCTTGGCTGGGAGTGCTGCCATGCAGGGGAGACAAGCTCCCTCGGTCCACCACAGGGGTTGCTACTATGGCATTACCAGGACACATCCTTCCCCTGGCTGGGAGTGCTGCCTTGCAGGGGAGACAGGCTCCCTCGGCCTACCACAGGGGTTGCTACTATGGCGTTACTGGGACACACCCTTCCCCTGGCAGGGAGTGCTGCCATGCAGGGGAGACAGGCTCCCTCAGTCCACCACAGGGGTAGCTACTATGACATTACCAGGACACATCCTTCCCCTGGCAGGGAGTGCTGCCATGCAGCAGTGCCACCCCACCCTCCTGCCACCCAACCCAACTTCCCGACTAATCTCCCAAACCCAGTTCGATGGTGTGGGAGCACCGAGCACTTCTGCTGCACCATTGAGTGACCCAGGGTCCATCTTATGTTTGGGGATCTCTCAAATTGAGCACTTCCGTCTGCCTGTCTGCCTTCAAGACACTATATTCCCACACAATCAAAGAAGTATGTAACTGCTTCGCTCATCCAGGATCTGCATCAGTGTCTGCCCTCCCTGCACGGATTCGTACATAAGGCACTGACATTTGTGTTCTGCCTTTCTACACAAAGCATTCACATTTGTGTTCAACCTTCCTCCTTTTTAAGCCCTAGATGTCCTACCTCCTTATCTTGCATCCCCATCCTCTGTATCACTAACTTTCCATCCCAGCTTCATTCCCAGTCTCTCTTTGTCGGTAGGAGCTCTATGTTCCTTCTGGTTGAGACAACCTCCTTCCCTTTCCTTTTACTCTGCATCACCAGTGTTTCCACATTATTTTCTTCCTCCACTTCTGCACACCTACCTTCCCTACTGCAACTTGTTTTTACTTGACACCCTCTCAGTCCTTTCTCCTCCCTCTCTCTCTCCATCTATCCTCTGTTGTTTTAGTGTTTTTAGTCTACTATATTGATTAACCCGGCTTTCCTTGCTGCTTTAGTTATTGTGTATATGAACATGTTGCTCATGCCTTGTACTTTTGCCTGTACTACTTTAAGTTTGTATGAACTAATGTTTTATTTTAAGCCCTGTATTATAATTGTACCCATTGTACTTGACTGTAAATACTTGTGATTGCTTTGTTTATATATGTGATTATGCTCCAACCAGGTCCATCTCGCAAATAAGCATTGCTCAACAATGATCGCCTGGATAAATAAAGATTCTGACTGATTGATTGATTGTTTGATCTGTCCAACATCTCATGACTGTACAATGCTAAGGCAGAGTGCTGTCCTTTGTGGTACTGAAACTGTGAGGGCAGTAAGTGCTTTCTTGAATGAGGAACTTGATCTACAAAGTCAGTCCCATCTGATCTATAGAAAGACATTACATAATGTTAAGAACAGTGTGTACTTGTAAACTTCTCCAGTAGAGCTGCAGCCAACGCCAGTCACCATGGATGTGATTGTCTTCACCATCTCCTGCCTGTTATGCATTTCATATCAGTTCTTTGTCTGGGGATGGATATCAAAAGACTGTTCTGTATTTAACACAGCCTTCACCGTAAGTGTGAACCAACCTCCAGGTGATTTCCCAATAAATGTAACTGAAGCAACATGCAGTGGAGATACGTACAAAGAGGAATTGAAGGAAATTGCAGCAGTTTTAGATGGGCTGAGAACAACAGTAACAGTTGTTAGACCAGGAGACTTTTCTCAGTTTTATAGCCTAAAAAAACTACAGCTGGATATAGAGAAAGGGACTGTCTTTTACTCTGGGGCATTTCAGGGACTGAGGACTGTAGAACGTCTTGATCTGTGGTTTAGAAGCAGTGTGGATGACTGTGTTTTTAAAGACAATGCCTTTGAAGGGCTTGACAATCTAAAAGAACTGCACATTAAGAGCTTTACTAACCCTGCTAAAACTGTATACATGAACACATGCATAAAGAGCACATGCGGTGTGTGCAGCATGTGGAAATTTGATTCTGTGAGCTATTTTCAGCTAGATTTTAAGGATCTGAACACTATCAAAAGGAACTGCACTGATGCTCCGGTCAGGACAATTAAAGCCCTGGACTGCGCTGCACAGCTGAATGTCTCTGGTCTCATGTTATCATGGAATTTCATATGCAAAATTGAGGTGAGATATTTATATAATTCCACACACCTTGAGTTATTTAATGCTGATCACTCATTCTTCAAGTAAGAGAGCTGTTGAGTCTGATATACAGACCGTCCAACCACCTCCATGTCTGACATTCTCAGGACACCACAGGGCTTTGTGGAGAGTGTTTGCCATGCTGTTCACTATTTCAAAGTAAAAGTCTGATTGTAACTGGCAATGATATCTACAATATTTCCAAGAAAACTTTGAAAAGTGTGAACTGCTGGAGAGCTTGGACCTTAGTAGAAGTATTCTAATCAGTATGGAGCCAGGAATCTTATATATAATGAGGAAGCTCAAAAAACTAAATCTGACAGAAAACTTGTTAAAAACTGTTAACTTCTGTCCTGCAAACCAAACATTTACCACTCCATTAACTCACTTGGACCTTTCCCACAATTCTGTAGGTGCTCTGAAATCACGGCAGTTTTCCTGTATGGCTGGTTTGCAATATCATCGAGTCTCAAACAACAAGGTTGATGTCACAGAAGAGTCGGCTTTCTATGGGCTAAAAAGTCTGACTGAACTGAATCTGGAAGGCAACAACATTTATGTAATTAAAGAATATTACTTTGTGCATTTAAATTGTTTAACTTCACTCAGCTTGCTTAACAATGGTATAAAACAAATTAACGCAAGGGCTTTCAAAGACCATCTTCTAGTACAGCAGCTCCGTCTGGGCACTCTAGAGAATGGATTCTACTTGAATCTTTCCGAATTTCAACATAGCATCAGAGTCTTATTGCTAGAGGGGAAGGAGAATGTAAATATCATGAACAAGGACGCCTCCCATATGAGTTCCATAGAGACCCTGTACCTTTTGGGGAGCGAGGCTACCTTTTCGTTTGATGACTGTCAGAGGGCACCTGTGACAACAGTGAAAGAACCTTCATGTTCAGAGAGCCGATATAGCTTGTTCTACTGAACAAAAGTATATGTTCAGCTCATTCATTAATCTTGAAAAACTTTATTTTCAGAGTGGATATATTGTAAGGAATCTAGGTATATCACAATTAAATAAACTGAAAGTGTTGTACCTGGAAGACATATCACTGTTTACATACTTCTATCCTAAAGACTCTGAACTTCTTTTCCAGAACCTGACAAATCTGGAATGTTTAATGCTGATAAACTCTGGTTTCAGTTATTTTACCCCCTGTGATGTTTATGGACCTGACATCTTTAAAACTTTTGAAAATTGAACGTCAGAAGATTTCAACTTTGGCCACTGGGATATTTCAGAACTGTGTCAATTTGAAGTATATTTTCTTTTCTTATATTGTTTTCCAGTGTGACTGCCAGAATGCTTGGATAATTTCATGGGCAGCCACAAGAATGGAAATGTTGTTAAACCTTTATCAGGAACGATGTTTCCAATTCTAAGACCAGTCTTCCTTTGTTAAATTTCTGGAAAATGCATGTGACCATCCCACAGAATTTTTCTTTTTTGTGGTAACTACGGTGTTCATCGTACTGTTTCTGGTGTTCACGTTCCTGTATAAAATGGCCGGCTGGTATATTGTTTATTTATTTTATATCTTCCGGGCCTTTCTATCAAGACTAATGGGTGGGAGATCTAAGAAAATCAAATACAGGTATGACGTGTTTGTTTCCTACAGCAGTAAAGATGAACTTTGGGTGATCAACAAGTTCCTTCCAAACCTGGAGGAGAAGGGGCCACCCTTCCTCAAAGTGTGTCTCCATAGCAGAGACTTTGAAGTGGGGAAGGATATAGTAGACAACATTGTGGACAGCATCTATAGCAGCAGGAGGACTATCTGTGTGATCAGCCGCCATTATCTACAGAGCGAATGGTGCTCCTTAGAGATGAGAATGGTCACTTATAGACTGCTGACGGAAAGTGAAGACCTTCTCATTCTGGTATTCTTGAAGAGAATCTCCCACCATGAGATTTCAGCCTATCACAGGCTGGCAAAGGTAGTCAAGAAGAAGACCTACATGGACTGGCCAGAGGGGGAGAATCAGCAGGTGTTGTTCTGGGAAAGGCTGAAAGGGACCATCATGAAAACTAAGAATGATCGGGAAAATTGGATTTAATACATTTGCTCAATTTACAGTTAAGCTGCTACCTGATGTGAAGGCAAAGGTTGACTTTATCAAATCCAAATCTGCTTTTTTTTTGTAGAAGGAGGAGGTTTATTGAAACAAAATGAGTCTTAACCACCCATTTCCTCTGTTCCTATCTGTCTCCCCCACTCCCTCGCAAGTACTGAGACTGGTATAATTTCATTTGTCACTCACACAGCTCATATCTGTCTCCCTCCCCCTGCCAGTATTGGTGCTGTTGGAATTTTACCTGGTGCACCTGCAGCTGGTACCTGTCTCCTCCCCACCCAAGTACCAGAACTGCCAGAATTATGCATGCAGTTCCCAAGGCTGGTATCTGTTTCCGTCCCCCACCCATATCTGCACTACCAGGATTTTACATGCACTTCCACAGCTGCAGTCTGTCTCCCCATATCCCCTCAAGTACTTGCATTACCAGGATTTTACATGCCACCCCCTATCTATCCCCCCCTCCATTCCCTTAAGTACTCACATTGCCAGGATTGTACATGCCACTCAAAGAAAAGATTGGAGCTTATGGGGACACTGACATGCATAGCAGGCTGTTGGTTTTCCCACTGTTACATGTTGGCTTCAGAGGGTTCTGGACTTTCTGGTTATAGAGCCATGGGAAACGTTTGCCAGCCCAAAAGGTAGGAGCCAAAACCATAAATGGTTTGAAGCATGGCTGGGACAGACTGAAGGGTATAGTGGTTACTCAGGGTAGTAGTAGTATTAGCAGGAAGGGGAACAAGGGGTGGATAAGAGGGTGGGTGCCCTATATGGAAAAAGGTTCTGGCTAAGTTTCACTTCCATAGTTTTACTCTGTTTCTGCTCAGCACCCATACCAGTCCAGTCAGGAGTTTACATTAATTCTGTGACCTTGCTCAGCAGGACAAGGGTCTGCTATGGAGAGGTGCCAGGTCCTCACTCCTGTGCTCCACTGTGTCATCCGTGCAACTGATATTTCATGACCTCGACACTCAGTTTCCTTAGAGCAGCATTCCACTGCTGCCACCTATCTGTGATCATTCGTCACCCATGGATCCTTTGTCACCCCCAGCATTTTCATGGTGTGTGGGGGACATAGCCCTGAACGTGTCTGTTGTTGGGTGATGGAGAAGGTGGTGCTGCCATGCCTCTTTCTATTACATTGACTGTGAGCTGTTATTTGTTTTATCATTTCTACTTTTTGTTACCCTGCGCCCTTACAGTTGTACTACCTGTTGCACTACACACCTGCATTCTCTCCTAGCCCTGTGAGCTTTTCTTCCCTCTTCTGTGTGGCAATGGGAGCCCTGAACTCGGCAATCCTCTACCTGGCATGGCAGTAGAGGGGATCCCAAGGAGGGGGTAGGAGGCCCATGCAAAACAGTTATGTTTGTGGGTCACACTCAGAAATGAGCTGCTTGTTGTGTTTTTCTGGTGAAAACTTTTAAATAAATACATACAGTATATTTGTGTTACCAAAGCCAAAGAAGACAGTGCGTCAGGGATCATTGCTGCACAGGGACTCCCACGATGGGCCAGAGTACAGCATGTAGGGAGCAGTCTGTGATGAGGTGCCTTCTCCCTGGGGTGATCCTCCCTGGAAGTTGTAGCACTTGACAGGTGTCTAGCTGATCTTGATTTTTCAGGAGCGGCAGTCTACTTGAGATGGGGTCAGCCAGGTAATAGCCAATTACACCTATCTGCAGGTGACTCTGGTTTATTAGGGTGGAGGGATGACAATATATAATAATAAGTGTCTTTTCTACTTTCTAAAGAAGATCACATTAGTTCAGCTAAGTAGTTAACTATTGTGGTTAAAAGCTCAGATTTTCAGAGCAGCGGTCAGTCTTTCTTGTGTGTTGATCAGACTTCCTTTGACATAATGTATACTTGCCCCAGGTATGTCATAACAGAAAACCTGCACATGAGCTAAACTGTCATTAGTCAACACTGTTTAAATAGGGAACTTGTCTACCACTGCAGCCAGATGGCAGAAATTGAAAAAAACAAACTGTCTTTGTAGAAGGAACTTGCTTTTAGACCAGTGTGTGTAAATTTTCTTAAAGCAAACTTGCATGCAACCATAACTGACATTAGCCAACGCTTGTTTAAAGGTGAACTGCAAAGTTACTGATTTGATTAGCCACCCCACAATGTGTCCCTGAAGGGGCTGTTAGTTAAAAACAGATTTTTTTACAAAACATTTGTACCTTTTGTTTAGTTATTCAAAATTGTTTTTCATCACATTCTGCAGGCTAAACTGGTGTGTGTTGTGACACCAATCGAGTGTTTCCATTTATGCTAATGAGGCAGCGCATCACAAATACCTCTCCAGAGATTCCTGAGTAAGACGCACAATGCTGTCAGTTGAGTTCCAGCTATATCCCTAATATCCGTACCATTTTCCTTTCTTGTCTGCTGTGTAATGAAATGTATATTTTAATTTTGGCTGGTAAAGTGCCGTGTTGTCTCTTGAGAGCTAATGACAGGCAATTTTATTCATATGTTTGTAAAATAAAGCATAAAAATAAGAAACTTGCTGCGTCCATTTGTGTCTGTGCCTGCATCTGTATCAGCCCCCCCCTTTACTCCCATGAGCTAGATAAATAGTGCATTTTCTTGCCTCTTACATCGTCTCTCTACATAGCTTTAATTTAGTTTAATTTCAGGACACTGCGCTGTAGTAGTTGACAGGACAGTTATTACGTTCTCCTTTATGTGATGTTGTACTGCATGGCTCTCAATTGCCACAACTGTAGAAAAAGTAGGAAGTCTTTTCCACTTTTCCAAAGTCGAAAAAGCCACAATATGCCTGGATATGTCCGAGGGAACTGAACAGGAAGACAGGTGAGAGAGAACTTTTTGGTGAGGGCCGCTTTGAGCCAGGTGATGTCACAATTCTGCCTTACTATGCCAGACAGTGTGCTTACAAAAGGCTGAATCTGAAGAAAGGTGCAGCCCCCACAAAGAATTCAAGATCCCTTAACTTGCCCTCTGAAGCACAGCAAGAGAGTCAGGCAGCACTTTTTTGACAGTGCATTATATTCATGAGTTACGTAGTCATTTATTTGTGAAATGTGTTTTTTAATACAGTTTTTTACCACTTGTGTGGCTCAGCGGTCCTGTCTCCACCCCCCCCCGGTGGTCAGTCACATGTCCTTGACCAACTTGGAGCTCTTCCGCCATGCCTTGCCCCCTTTGCTGGGGCTGGAGGAGGGAGGGCTGTGCCCCCCCAACAGTATACATCCTGAGGCCCGTTGGTGTCCTTGTTGTGGTGTAGCATAGTCACGTGTGCATGGAGATACGCAAGCAGTATGGAATCGTGTAGCCTCTCACAAAGTGAACTGTACCTGCACTACTACTGTGCCTCCACCCAGTGTCAGCCAAAGGCTGAGATGACTTTTCACCCTTCAGCTGAGGAGAACCGTCCCTGTGATGCTTGTCCCTCTATCCCCTGGCAGACCACCTGCAACCAAAGTCCCTTCCCAAACCTGTGTTGTCAGCATGACTGAAGGAGAGGTGCCAGGTCCTCACTCCTGTGCTCCACTGAGTCATCCGTGCAACTGATATTTCATGACCTCAACACTCAGTTTCCTTAGAGCAGCATTCCACTGCTGCCACCTATCTGTGATCATTCATCACCCATGGATCCTTTATCCCCCCCTCCAGCATTTTCATGGTGCATGGGGGACATAACCCTGAACGTGTCTGTTGTTGGGTGATGGAGAAGGTGGTGCTGCCATGCCTCTTTCTATTACATTGACTATGTGCTGTCATTTGTTTTATCATTTCTACTTTTTGTTACCCTTGCACCCTTACAGTTGTACTACCTGTCACACTACACACCTGCATTCTCTCTTCACCCTGTGAGCTTTTCTTCCCTCTTCCGTGTGGCAATGAATTTGTGATATACCACCAATGGTGTTACTCATTTTGTTATACATGACCTGTCCTGCACCAGCAAGTATATACTGTCCAAGCTAGCCAAGTGTTGCCAAGTAGTGTTACCACACCCATACCAGTGATCTGTGATTGGCCGCAGTCCCAGATTACTGGTGGCAAATCATGGAAGGAGACTATGAGCTCCCGATGGGCTGCTTTCTTCTACCAAGGGGGGGGTGTAGCTTTCAGCTTCCTCCCAGCGACTGTCACCAGGTGGAGGCCTGGTGGTTGTGTGAGGCAGGAGCAGCAATGAGGGGAGGGAGCTGTGGGACCCTGTAACCTGCATGTGTCTCCACTCAGGTGCACAACTGATGTAAGTGACCAAAAACTGGTGGGTGGGGCAGGTAAAAACTTGAAGTGGAATGGCAATGAGGTTGGTAAGTATGATGTCCTCCATGCCTGCTCTCACCTGCTGCACTATGGGGACCTAGACGGACATTCCTGACTGTATGTATGTTCCAGCAAGGTGTCAGATGGTGGTAGATGGTGATGATGGTGGAACGTGCAGGAGCTAAGCACACCTCAGCTGCAGGAGTGGTAAAAACTGGTATGGAAGAAAGTATAGACTGTCAACCCTGCCCAAATTCTTTGCAGGAGTGCTGTTGTCCTGCATGCCTGACACCCATGTTTGTCAACACACTACAGTTTCTGGGCATCATCCATGAAGTTAGAGTCTCCATCATCCACTGTAGTGCTGTTCTCCCGCCCTGGAGTGTAAGGACTGTTTGCTGCACTGTATTAGCCCCACCAGGCAGAGGCTCTGTGGCAATGCTGTGAGAGAGCAGCTTACATTTCTGTGGTGCCATTTGATGGTATGCATGCCGTTTGATGGTATGCGTGTAGTTTGATGGTATGCATGTTGTTTGATGGTACACATGCCTTTTGATGGTATGCATGCCATTTGAGGGATACATGTGCCATTTGATGGTATGCATGCCACTTGATGGTTTGCGTGTTGTTTGATGGTATGCTTGTTGTTTGATGGTATGCGTGTTGTTTATTGGTATGCGTGCCATTTGATAGTATGCATGTTTGATGGTATGCGTGTTGTTTGATGGTATGCATGCCATTTGAGGGTATATGTGCCATTTGATAGTATGTGTGTCATTTGATGGTATGCATGCCATTTGATAGTATGCATGTTGTTTGATAGTATGCATGTTGTTTGATGGTACGCGTGACTTTTGATAGTATGCATGCCATTTGAGGGTATATGTGCCATTTGATGCTATGTGTGCCGTTTGATGGCATGCGTGTTATTTGATGGTATGCATGTTGTTTGATGGTATGCATGCCTTTTGATGTTATATGAGCCATTTGATGGTATGCATGCCATTTGATGGTATATGTGCCATTTGATGGTATGCATGTCTTTTGATGGTATGTGTGCCATTTGATGATATGCATGCCATTTGATAGTATGCATGTTTGATGGTATGCGTGTTGTTTGATGGTATGCATGCCATTTGAGGGCATATGTGCCATTTGATAGTATGTGTGTCGTTTGATGGTATGCATGCCATTTGATAGTATGCATGTTGTTTGATGGTATGTATGTTGTTTGATGGTATGCATGCCTTTTGATAGTATGCATGTTGTTTGATGGTATGCATGCTATTTGAGGGTATATGTGCCATTTGATGGCATGCATGCCATTTGATGGTATGTGATGCTGTTTGATGGTATGTGTGCTGTTTGATAGTATGCATGTTGTTTGATGGTATGCATGTCATTTGAGGGTATGCATGCATGCCGTTTGATGGTATGCATGCCATTTGATGGCATGTCTGTCGTTTGATGGTATGTGTGCCTTTTGATGGTATGTATGCCATTTGAGGGTATATGTGCCATTTGATGGTATGCATGCCATTTGATGGTATGCCTGCCGTTTGATGGTATTCATGCCGCTTGATGGTTTGCATGTTGTTTGATGGTATGCATGTTGTTTGATGGTTTGCATGTTGTTTGATGGTATGCGTGTTGTTTGATGGTGTGCATGTTGTTTGATGGTATGCGTGCCTTTTGATGGCATGATTGCCATTTGAGGGTATATGTGCCATTTGAAGGTATGCATGCCATTTGATGGTATGCATGCCATTTGAGGGTATGTATGCCATTTGATATTATGCATGTTTGATGGTATGCGTTCCGTTTGATGGTATGCATGTTGTTTGATGGTATGTGTACTGTTTGATGGTATATGTGTTGTTTGATGGTATGCATGCCATTTGATGGTATGTATGCCATTTGAGGGTATGTGTGCGTTTGATAGTATGTATGTTTGATGGTATGCGTGCGTTTGATGGTATGCATGTTGTTTGATGGTATGTATACTGTTTGATGGTATGTGTGCCTTTTGATGGTATGCATGCCATTTGATGGTATGTGTGCCATTTGATGGTATGCGTGCCATTTGATAGTATGCATGTTGTTTGATGGTATGCATGCCGTTTGATGGTATGCATGTTGTTTGACAGTACATGTGCCGTTTGATGGTATGCATGTTGTTTGATGTTATGTGTGTTGTTTGATGGTATGAGTGCCTTTTGATGGCATGCATGCCATTTGAGGGTATGCATGTCATTTGATGGTATGTGTCCATGCTTCTGTGCAACACACATTATCATGTGCTGTGTAAGCACTGGCAGATAGGATACCAAATGGAACACCCATGCTGGCACCGTAAATATCTGCCTGCTCACCTCCGACATGTGCCATCACCCAGGGCATCATGATCGCTGGTGCAGGCAACATTAAGCTGGTCCTGCAAAGCTCCAACTCTTGTCATCATCCATCACACCCATGTGGCTGTGAAGCTTCACACTCAGAAAGGACGATCTGCCTGCTCAGTATTACACTTTCTGATGTGATCTCCATTCTGAGTTTTTATTTGTAGCTCATCACCAATGCTTCTGATGCTACAGAGGAAGTTACAGAAGTATTGTCGGAATCAATGCGCACAACAAACACTGATGATGAAATGTCTCACTTCTGACTGGCCATCTTCCTAGTCACCACTGTCTAATTACCTGAACTATCAGTGTTTCAGTTTGCCAGTCCCATGGCCATTACCTCTCTGTCCACCCCCCAACAAGTACCTTTACTGTCAGGTATTTCAAATGTCACTTCCGCCATTCATATCTGCCTCCCTCCACACTCTGAAAGTACCATCACTGCCAGACTTGTCATTGCTGCTCCCGCTGCTGTACATGTCTCTCCACTCCTTCACAAGTACTGGCACTGGTATGATTTCATGTGTCACTCCCACAGCTCATATCCTTCTCCCCCCACAATACCTGGACTGATGAGATTTTAGTTGCTGGTATCTGTCCCCCCCACACTGAAATATCAGAATTGCCAGAATGGTACATGCTGCTTCCATGGTTGGTATCTCTCTGTGCCCATACCAGCACTGCCAGGATTTTACATGACACCCAGGAATTCTTTGTGGTCACCAGTGCATAGATCCCAGTGCAGCTGTTGAGAGAAGCATTCCCAGAGCACACAGAAACGTAGACAGTGATGGCAGAAAAAGCTCTATGGTTCATCCAGTCTATCAGTGCTACCCTATCTAAACCCAGGACCTACTGTTCAAAATATCCCCACAACAGCTTAGCAAATGGCTGGGGGGATTACTTCCCCATTGCAGTGCCAGACAATTGCAGATAGAACAACAAACATCTGTGCTTCGAAAATAAATTCATTTGGTAACATTTCAGCCACTTTGCCATTCCTCAAAAAGAATTCACAGGACTTAATCGATCCTCTTGTTTGATGGAAGTGTACAGGAATTCTACATCAGTACCAATCCACGGAAAATCCTCCAGCCATAAAAATTGTTGTCTCAGGAAGTTAATGGCCAATGAAAGAATCCATCACGTAGTCCAGGATTAAGAGGAGCAATTTCAGGAGCTCTAGATTCCGCTCTACATTATCAGAAAAGGATCACGTTCTAACTGAATGGTTACCATTTATAAGAGGCTTCATTGTGTTGTGTATTGCCTACTCTCAGGCTGTGTATTTGTCCTTCTGTCCAGGACCACTTTGGAAATGAGCTTGCTCAAGGGTGTTATGCTTGGTTAAATAAAATTTTGATTGACTGACTGATGTAAACTAGATGACACTATGAGTCTGGGACCGAAAGAGAGGACACACTTTTCTGTATCGAGTGTAATGAATATTGTGAATATATGCATTCTTTTCAAATCAAAAATGTTAACATGCGAAACTTATAACATTATACCTCTTTTTTTTTTTTTACTGTTTCTTCTCGGCAGAGTGGCCCCACATGATCTCCGGCTGCCGGCCCTGCAACCCTGGACTTGGTCATGCGTGTGGGCCACATGAACCCACTCCCCCAGTTGGCCGGCCATTATCGCTCTCACACCCACTGGGTATGCGCCCCTCTCGGTCTCTCCAGGGGTGCAAGGCATGGCCATCAGCTGTGAAGATCACCCTCCACATTTTCCACATTTTCTCCCAAGTGGACAGCCAGACGTGCAATGGCATCGGAGCACATAGTGCTGATGCCTGCTGCACTCTCCTCCCCACTACCCTCCCCAGAGAGAGGAGAGCAGTCATCGGATGCTCAATTCTCCCTCTTCCCTGCCAGCCCCCAGTGGCCTGAGTCCATTCCCGAACCCAGGTCACCGGCGTGGCGTAATGTGTGGCGTCCAGTGCCTCAAACCTCAGCACCACCGGGATGGCAACACTATATATTTTTAACTCTTCTCACGTATAGTGGTATATATATACTTAATTAAAAAAAGATTATTGTTGGTGTATTTATTAAGTGTAATCACAAATCGTCAGGTTTTCTCATATACTGTATATAGTAACTTATACTCAAAGAAATGAGATGATTGATGCTGTGTTTATTGATTGTAATTTTGAATCAATTTAATAAAAATCTATAAAACAAAAAGAAGTGTTTCCAGCACGTGCATGGCATCTCTGAGGTAGGATACCAAAAGTCTAACCTTCCTTTGTAAGAAACAAATTGGAATATTTTTCACAAGTTGTCTGTGAGGGATCCTACCTCAGAGACAGTTGGAAGACCAGGAGTATCTGTCAGGTCCTTGTGGACCTTGGACAAAATGTAGACCATGAGAATCATTCCAGAGGCATCAGAGTTAATGTTCCCTAATTAGGTTAAGGTCCCTGGCATTACCAAACAACCAGAGTAATTTCCTTTTAAAAATGGGGGTGGGTCAGCAAATATCTTTCTGTAATTGCCAAAATTGCCAAGTGACTGTCACTTTAGATTTACAAAAGTGTTTAGTCATTAGGACAATTTTCTCACCCTTCTTTGTATGTTTTACCACTCTGTCAGGGTTATTTTTATGTTCATCAAGTTCCTTTAATTCATTAGGATTCAAATTACTAAAGAAAATGTGGCTACACTTTAAATGTTGCTTAACTACATTGTAGTTACAGTTTAATTACACTGTAACTGCATGCAACTGCAATGTAGTGTCATGCAACATGCATATAACTACAGTGTAATTACCCATGTTCCCTATAATTAATGATTTGTTACATTGAAAGACACTTAAAATAGCGTGTAACCAAAACTTTGATTGGTTTTAGAAAATAAATTGTGTTAACCTCTAGCACAACAACTTTCTTGTAAGAGTTAATCACAGGATTTATACCTGGAGGGCAAAACACAGGCTGTGGTTTGAGAAGTGACTTTCTCATGTCTGTAAGTTCATAGAAACATAGAAACATAGACTTTGACGGCAGATAAGGACCGCTAGGCCCATCTAGTCTGCCCATTTCCCTACCTACAGGATAGGCTGCAGATCCTAGTTAACCAACAGCCTATATCTTCCTGCCCCCCACAAGAATTGCCTTATGTTACCAGTTCGTTACCAGAAACAGTAAATGTGAGGTCATTAAACTATTGCACAGAGTTTCATTCATCAATGTGAAGTTTAATTTATTAGGGATTCCAGCTTATTTAAATTGTCCAAGTCCTTTGATGGTACGGTCTGGTGTGGCAAAGAGCTAGGGATTAAGTAGGGTCTGCGGTGACATTATAGGCCAGGAAAAATGGCCAGACTAGGTGGGACACGCGGTCCTTATCAGCCATCAAATTGTATGTTTCTATCTAAAATGTTATTGATATACAATGTGAACATTGATAACAACTCAAATGTGCTGAGGCTTATTTACGGTGAGGTCCCATTGCAATCAATAAAATTAGTTACAGCACAAAAAGTTTACATCATGAAAGGAATCCACACAGTGATGCGTTACTATACAGAGTAAGAAACACAGTGATGCGTTACTATACAGAGTAAGAAACACAGTGATGCGTTACTATACAGAGTAAGGATCACAGTGGTGCGTTACTATACGGAGTAAGAAACACAGTGATGTGTTACTATACAAAGTAAGAAATGCAGTGATGCGTTACTATACAGAGTAAGAAACACAGTGATGTGTTACTATACAGAGTAAGAAACAGTGATGTGTTACTATGCAGAGTAAGAAACACAGTGTTTTTCAAAGGTTGCACATCTTGACAGGAGGACAACACAGAAAGGTAGTTACAGAGTATGGGTGCACAAGTACAGAGACAAAAATACAAGAAATAACCGCAATTGGTCTATTTACAATTGTAAGCTACCTCATATAGAGGTACATACTGCAGTTAGTACAGTCCAAGATACATGGTGAGTGCTGTGGGTTTAAGGAACTAATTTAGCAGGAGGTAAAGCAGTCAGGGGAGGCATTGTCGTTAGTACATATAAAGTCGGGGGGCCTCAACATAGGCTTTCATACCCTGTATGTATGTTTTTTTTTTTTTTCTTTATCTGTTTTTCTCCCCTGCTGTGCTCTGGTGGCTCCCACTCCTCCAGGCTCTGCAAGTCCTCCTCTGAACCCCACTGGCCTTACTCGAGCTTCCCCCACCCTCACATTGCAGCCGGTCCCTGGGACATCCCGTACGTAATCCTTTTTCTTCCAAGGGGGAAGGCACCAGGTGGGGCAGCCTAGCGCACTCATGACAGGGGCAAGGGATGCTTCTGAGGTGACAGAGGCTCACTGAAGGCACCGGAGGTGTTGGGGGATCGAGAGCTGTCATCCAGTGGCCACCGAGTAGTATTTCTGGTTTTCTGGTTTCCCCATCGCAATGCTCGTGTAGTGCCCCATTCTCCACTGGGGGCCACTACCGAGCGAGGCCTTCCCCAAGCCCGCCCCAGGGTAGGAGAGCAGTCTGTTAGATGCTCGATCCTATCTTTCACCTGCCGACCCCCAGTGCCTCGAGTCCATTCCCAAACCTAGGTTGCCGGCGTGGTTTGAGGAAAGGTGCCAGCGCCTCAATCCTCCACCCAACGGGGCCGGGTACACCCTGTATGTTAATGCCATCAAGAGGAGGCTTTGTCATTAATTCTAGTCAAGGGTGGGGGTCATTTTCTATGCAGGACTGACCTCGTAGGAACATACTAGAGAGCAATGTGAGGGAGGACAGTACACAGAATCAGCTGGGGGAAGACAGGTGCTTTGAGGCAATCACATTTGTGCAGGGTCAATGGCAGGGGAGGGACTTAAAACAGAGTGCTGAGTTAAGGACAGTAGAGAAAAGGCTCGTTGACAGGCTGTGGCTATGGAAGGCTCAAGTTCAAGGGCTGGCAAGTAGTAGGAGGAAGTAAGAGTTAAAACTCAGGTTTATAACAAGTAATCTATTGTACAGAAATGTTCAGAATTATTTTGCAATTTGATGCAAACCACAGACAGACATTACTGAAACTAACAATTTATAAATAAACGAACCCATAATGATCAAGTACAGCAAGGATGATTTTTTTGGCATTATGATGTCATCATTTTCCCATGGGATCCATGCTGATTTTTCCATTTGCTGTTCTTAAGATGTTAGTGACTCATGCAGATTCTCAGGGTTCATTAAGTTATCTGAAGGCATATTCATGTAATCCTTCTCAAAATGTGTGGCATTGCTTCCAGAGTTCCCTGATGCCAACAGGTTGACAATACAGGTATCTGAAAATCCAATTCACCTTATGTTGACAATAGAACTAATCTTCCTGTACTGAGTACAGGAAGATTAATTCTATAATCAAAATCAATAACTCTATCTTCCCATGGTGACTATCTCTCTCTCTCTTTTTTTTTAAAGGATGTTGTCTTTCAATTCTAGTTTATGAAAAAACTAATGTAAACCACGCAAACTCTGGCTACAATGTTCAGGGCCAGGCACAAGTGCAGTGCTGCCATCTACACTCTGCTCGTGCTTCCCTGCCTATAGTGATATTCAGGCAGATAGCCGCTCCATCCAACTGAATATCAGGCAGATAGCCACTCCATCCAACTGAATATCGGGCCATGTCAGCACAGTGCTAAGAGAATCTGTGCGATGTCAGTAGGACCTGGGCTGCTTATAGCCCACTGGAGATAGCACTACCCCAAAATGGGAGAGCGCCAGGTCTCCTGTGGGCTGTATTCAGCCCAGGCATGCACATGAGTCCATAGGGCATGCAAGGCATTAAGGGGCCATCTATATGCTCTATCGTCTTATTTGTGTGGGGCATAATGGCCCCGTAGCCGCCCTTCTCTGGTAGCATAGAGGTTCCCTCCACCCCTGTTCACCCAATGTCATGTAAAATGTCTGATCCCTGGTGGTCAAGCAGTTCTCCTCACCCCTGATTGCACAGTTTCATGTAAAATATCTGATTCCTGGTGTTCTAGCAGTTCCCTCCACCCCAGTCACCCAGTTTCATGTATAATGTCTGATCCATGGTGAGCTAGCAGGCTCCCCATCCCGATCACCCAGTTCTAATGTGTATATTAGTTCCTGGTGGTCCAGCTGTTCCCCCCCACCCCAATCATCTGGTGGATGTATGTATAATATGCCCTGGGGGTTTAGTGCTTACCCCCACCTCTCCAACTGTACACAGCCCCCCACCTGCTGGGGCCCACCCTGCATCCCCCTTCACCCTGAGTGTTAGTCTCTGTGAAATCGGTGGCAGTATCAGCCCTCCTCTCATCTCCTTGGCCGGCTGCCGCCTCACAGTCATGGACTGTAATCACACAGAAACATAGAGTTTGATGTCAGATAAAGACCGTTTGGCCCACCTAGTCTGCCCATTTCCCTACCTAATGGATAAGCTGCAGATCCTACTTAACCAACGGCCTACTTCCTCCTACCGCCCACAAAAATTGCCTTATGTCTGTCCCATGCATTCTTGAATTGCCCCACTGTTTTGACTCTACAACCTCCTCAGGAAACCTGTTCCATGCATCTACACCCTCTCCATGAAGAAATACTTCCTTACGTTACCTCTGAGCCATCCTCCCCTCTATCTTTAAATTGTGCTCCCTTGTTCTTGCACATCTCTTTTTCTGAAAGATGCTGCCCTCTTGAACTTTGTTGATTCCCTTGAGGTACTTGAAAGTTTCTATCATGTCCCCCCTCTCCCTCCTTTCCTCGAGACTATACATCTTAAGTTCCTTTATTCTTTCATATGTCTTCTGGTGCAGACCCTGCACCATTTTGGTTGCTCTCCTCTGGACAGCCTCCACCCTGTCTATGCCTTTGTGGAGATGGGGTCTCCAGAACTGCATGCAGTACTCCAGATGTGGTCTTACCAACTGTCTGTACAGAGGGACCACAACTTGCCCAGTTTCATGTAAAATGTCTGATCACACTCCATGACTGTCAGATGGTGGCCGGCCAAGCAGGTGAGAGGAAGGCTGTGACAAATGCTGATTTCATGTAGGCCAGCACTTGGGGTGGGGGTGGGTTTCCCCTCAGGTAGGCAGTTAGTGGGGCATATGCGGTCGGGGTAGGGGAGCCACTAGACCACCAGGATATATTATACATATGTGATTGGAGTGGGGGTGGGGAACTGCTAGATTACCAGAAATCAGACATTAAAGGAAACTGTGAGATTCTGGGAAACTGCTAATCCTTCTGGGATCAGACATTTTACATGAAACCGGGCAATCAGGGGTGGGGCAGCTTGACACAGGGAAGGTGGTAAAGCTACAAACAGTGGAAGCATTCAAGAATGCCTGGGTTAGGCACAAAGGAATCTTAGCAGGGATGGGGTGAGGGTCAGTAAAAGTCACTTGGGGGTAGAGTAGGTGGGCCAAGGGGTTCTCATCTGCTAACAAATTCTATGTATTTATATATCCAGAGACAGCTGTAGCACAGCTGTCATGTCTTTGTGAGGTGGGGTGGTGGAGACATGGGCTTAGTGCAAGATTAAGATGTGTTTTTTGACAGAGGAAAACAGCACCACTCTGGAGGATTTTTTAACACCTCCATAAACCTTTGACTATGTTCACAGGACTATGACTATGCTGCTGTGTTGATATGCATGAGCCTTGTATGATATGTGCCGATATGCATGAGCCTGATATGATATGTGCTGACATGAATGAGCCTGATATGATATGTGCTGATATGCATGGGCCTGATATGATATGTGCCGACATGCTTGAGCCTGATATGATATGTGCTGACAGGCATGAGCCTGATATATGTGCTGATATGCATGGGCCTGATATGATATGTGCCGATATGCATGAGCCTGATATGATATGTACTGATATGCATGGGCCTGATATGATATGTGCCGATATGCATGGGCCTGATATGATATGTGCTGACATGCATGAGCCTGATATGATATGTGCTGATATGCATGGGCCTGATATGATATGTGCCGATATGCATGAGCCTGATATGATATGTCCCAATAGGCATGGGCCTAATATGATGCGTGCTGACATGCATGAGCCTGATATGATATGTGCCGATATGCATGGGCCTGATATGATGTATGCTGATATGCCTGAAGACACCTAATTTGCACAGGTGCAACAGTAAATATAGCTCCTCGGCTCTGCCGGTTTGGAAGTGCTCATGGAGCCTCTGAATATGGCCTTGCTTGGAGTGCTAGCAACAACCCAGGTTAGCCCCAGTTCTAACCATGTTCATGCTGGTGCTAACCTTGAAAATGGGCCCTGTTGAATTTGTCTGGAGCTCTTGTAATAGCTGATAGTTGCTTGGACAGCAGGGTCTTTTGTGATAGGGTTAGTTGAGGGGTAGGGTGGCAATGAATTATTTATTTACTGTTGGTCTGACTGACCTATGCAGTCTCATTGCTTCTTCTCCTCCATCCTCTTCTGGTCTTTCTTTTGTATTTTGCTGTTTTTTTGTTTTCTTTTTGTTTCCTCCTGTGCCTTGGTCTAAAAAAGAAATCGATTAAACTGTCTAAATACTCTGCAGATCTTCAGCTGTACTGTCTGTAGAATTAGAGCTGGTGAGAGGGGGCTTACCAGGTCCAGTTTTGAGGTTTGTGGCTTTCCCCTCTGGAATTAGATCTGTCCCTACGAAGTCAACTTTCTCTCCTGCTCCAATGAAACACCCTGCCCTCCTGGTAATCTTTGTTGTCCCTCTCTGCTTTGCTTTGGTTCCTCTGTACTAGTTCAGCTTTGTGCTTTCTTAGTTTATTGTTTAATTGCTCAAGTTATTTGCAGCTAGAGTGATTCAAATACTTGCCTAATTCCTTTTTGTGTTGCTTGTGTGCATGTACAAGAAATACATTGCATCAGCTTCCTTCAAAAGCGGGTTAGGGAGGTGTGGCAGTGTTGTGCCAAATGGCAGCAGTCCGTTCTGGGGCTGATCTCTGCCGCGTCGAATAGAGGAGCGTGCTGTCGATGATGGCAGTTAATGAGCATACCACTATGCTCAAAGAGACAGGTCGCTGCAATCAGGGAAGCGCCCTGTCACTACGCAATCAGCTGTTTTGGCTGTGAGGCATCCCTGACTGCAGCAGCCAATTCATAGGAAGAGATCAGGTACTTTAGCCGTTAGGCCATTATCGTCCTGCACCATTGATAGCCTCGCATCATAAAGGTAATTACTTTTATATTTATCCAGAGCTGTCTTAAACTGGTTCATGGTTTCACTAGAGACCACCTGAATGGGCAAAGCATTCCACTGATCCACTGTACGTTGCAAAAACCAAGCCCCTCACTGATTTTGTCATATTTCTCTCCTATGAGTTGGTACTGGTGACCCCGGTTTGTAATTAAGCGAGATCTTGCTTTTAATCCCAGACATTCTCACATATCAGGAGTTCTACATGCCCTGTAAATCAGGCACATATCCCCACGATATCTCCTGTATTGCAAGGAGTAGAGACCAAGCTCTCTTAACCTATCCCCATAGGAGAGTTCCCCCAGGGCCCTCATGCTCCTCGGTGCCCGTCTCTGAACCCCCTTCAGCCTCCTCATGTCCCGCTGTAGTCTAGGTCTCCATACACAACCAGCGTACTACAGATGGGATCTAACAAGGGACCGATAAAGCGGAATAATCACATCCCTTTCCCAGCTCTTTATAGTTCTCAGTATAGAGACCAAGATGCCAGAGGCTTTTTTGGTAGTAACGTTACAGTGGTGCGTGAACTCCAGATCTTTATTTATCCTTACTCCCAGGTCCTTTTCCACATCTGTTTCCAATAAATGGGCTACATCCATAGTATACTTAAATTTAGGGTTATTCCTTCCCAAACGCATGATCTTGCACTTTGCTAAATTAAATGATCATTTGTTTCCCCATGGCTGCTTTATATATTTGATTGATATTTTTCTGTAATTGCTCAGCATCTAATTCATTGTAATGACTGCTCAAGTTTCATATCATCAGCAAATTTAGCAAGCCATGCATTGGCATCACAATTTATAGATGAGACCAATACATCAAACAGGACTGGGCCCAGTACAGATCCCTGGGGGACTCCACTGGGTACTATAGTCCAATCAATCAATCAATCAATCAGTCAAACTTTATTTCACCAGGCAGTTACATCATTGAGCGAGCTCGTTTGCAAGATGGTCCTGGGCACACAGAACAATTTCCATTAACAATTTACAACGACATGTCAAAGCATATCATACAGGAAAACAGTATAATTATAATAACATTACAGGATAAGATGATATCGGGAATAAATCTTGGTAGCAAAGGCTGTATACATACACAGATACTTCGTCACAGAATGTTTGGGGACAGTAAAAGAGCGAGGCTTGAGAGGATGGCAGCAGCACATAGGATACAGTGGGAAGGGGGATAGAAAACACATAAGGGGAAGGAGGAGTAACCCATCTATGTTAGAGTCCCCCAAGGGACTCTGTCCAATCAGACATCTCTCCCTTTACACAGATGCACTGCTTCCTATCAGTTAACCAGGCAGCAATCCACCTAACAGCATGAAAATCCACTACCATTCCCCCAAGGTATACAACAATTCACCATGTGATACAGTATCGAATGCTTTTTTGAAGTCAATGTGTAAAACATCCACTGATAGATTACTGTCCAAAGCTGTGCTCACTGTTTCAAAAAAAGATAATAAATTGGTCACTCATGACCTGCCTCTGGTGAATCCATGCTGTCTTATATCCACATATCCCATTTTCCTTAAGTAGCTATCGATATAATCCTTAATAATAGACTCCAATATTTTACTTATTATGCTAGTCAGACTGATGGGTCGATGGTGCGAACAGTCTGACTTAGGCCCCTTTTTGTGGATTGGAATCACATTTGCCATCATCCCAGTGATCCGCACCTCTCCTCGGTCTATTCGAAGACTGGAAAATGGCCTAGATTGGGTCACTAATGACTGAGGCAAGTTCTTTAAGTAGTCTGAGAATAATTCATCTGGACCAGGGCTGTATTGGCATTCAAGTTCATCAGTTTGTCCTTCATTGTATTGACTGAGATTTTTACAAGGCTATCTGATTATTTTAAAGATATGTGATTTGGAGTGGTCCCAGTTGAATAAACAACATCAAAGTATCTATTAAATTCCACAGCCATTTCCTTATGGTTAGTTACATTATTTCCTCCCACCAATAGGGTCTTACTTTATTATTGTTTTGTTTTAAAGATGCAGTATAACCATAAAAAGCCTTGGGTTATCTGTTACTTTAGTTACTAAACTAATTTCAAAGTTTTCTTAGCTTAAGCTATTTCTCTTTTAACTTCTTTAGTTTCATTTTATATTTAAGTTTGTACACCTAGTACCATCCTTTTGAACTGTCTGTAGGCTCTGTTTTCTTTCTAATTAATCTATGAATTTTGTTATTATACAAGCTGGAATCTTCCCTTTTAGATTATGTTTAACCTTTGTAGGAATTTTGGTTTCTATCAAATACTGCAAATATAATTTAAATTCCCTCCACATTTGAGCAGCTCAAGACCCTTAAACTTGAACTTCCAGTCCCAATTTCCAACCAACTGTGAAAAATGTGTCATTATGCACTTGGGGTTAAAAAATCGTTACATTAAATACTACCTAAATGGTTTGGAGATTAGATCAGTATCTTCAGAGAGATATCTGGGCATTCTGATAACTAACCAATTATCATCAGGTGAACATTGCAGACATATTACTTTAAGAGCAAACCAAATTATATCTGCTATCAAAAAATCATTTTTCTGCAAACAGGAAGCTTGTTTAATTCCTATCTACAATTCATTTATTAGGCCACACTTGGATTTTGGCTCCGCCTTTTGGGCACCTTATCTTAAAAGGGATAAAAATCCTTCTTGAGAGTGTCAAAGAAAAGTTACTAAACTACAGAATATCATTTATAAGGATAGGTGTATTGCTCTTAACCTTTGCCATCTGGATACGGAGAAATAGAGGAGATTTATTATTATTATTATTTAATATCCTAAAGGATAACATTTTGAAAACAGACTGTGGGTTTAAGTTTGCAAATAAAATAGGTGTTTGTAGATGTAATAATAGACAACTGTTTGTGCCTATGGCACATAAGGATAACAGGAAACACTATTTCACAATCAGAGCTGCAAACCTGTAGAATAAGTTACCACAACGTATAGTTGATGCTTCTAACGTAGAACTGTTTAAAAGTTATCTGGATAAATACCTTTTGGGTAATTAGATGTTTTACTCCACAGGGTGTGGAGAGGTAGTCTCGATGGGTCTTTGGACCTTCTTCTACCTAATAAAACTAAGTTAACTGCCTTAATTTGTCATAATTTACGTTGTTGTAATTTTTAATTGCAGTAGTCCCTGGCTGGATAGTACCCCTTGTTACAATTTTTAACTCAACCATATTATGGGTCACTCCCAGATAAAGGTTCTCTGACTCTACAGATGTAGATTTGGTCCTTCATGTTACTCATGCCAAGATGTAAAGTATTAGTACTCCTTGTACCTTCCTGCACATAATTATACAATGTTAGAGACTCAGCTCCCTCCAGAAATGAGACTTCACAGGGAGAAGAAGGGGACCTGGAATTCCAATTTATACCATTAAAATTAAAGTCACCAGGTAATACCATATTTTTTACACATTAAGTTCACTAATGCACTGGATTAATTCAAGGGATTTTTCACTTTTCACGAAGGAGGTCTATAATAGACATCTACCAATATTAGTGTAACCCCCTTGTTACCCGGGGTTACTAGAATCCCAGTAAGACCTAGTGGTAGGCAGGGGAAGGCAGCTTGTGAAACTCCAGTTAAATGGGTTTCACACTGTCTCACTCTGTTCTCAGTCTCAGCTGAGAATGAGGGTTGACATCACCAATAGAACTTTCACAGCTGCATGAGCCACATTGGAATCTGCAGCAAAGGGAGTTGAATAGAACGCTGGGAATTTTAAAGTCAGTCTGCAGTTTTGTCTTCAGTGAGTGAGTGAGAAGTAGGGAGCTTGCTGTTAAAGCAGCTCAGTAAAAGCTCTAGGAGCCTCAGCCCTGACAGAGGGCCACTTTTCAGTAATAGGGTGTGCGTCTCCACCTTAAAGAGAGACACAGGAAGATTACTGAAGTGGTGGAGACTGCTGTTTTTGGCTCTCAGTGCCCCCTCCCTCTGGGGGGGATGAGAAGGATTCCTTGCAGATTCCTGGGGCAACCCCCTAGTTCTGCGTGTGGAGGAAAAGCTGCCTGTTCATTCCAGTATTTATTTGAGAGAAGAGAAGATTTGTGAGTCTGTTAAGCCATCGACTGTGTGCATAGTAATGAATTTAGCCTCAGTTTGAAGTCTGAAGCCAGAGAGAGACTGTGGGTTGTAGCCAAAGTGCAGCACTAGTAATACAGGCAATCCTGTGCTAAAAACCTGAAGCTTTAAGGGACTGGCAATCAGGGGGAGGAAATGGACAGGGAAATGATAGAAAGTATACTTAGAATGGCAGAAAAAGGGGGAGATATTGCTGATGGGTGATCTGAATATGCCAGATGTTAACTGGAGTGCAGTTGCAGCTGCCACTTCGAAGAGTGCAGTTATTCTAGATGCCCTACAGGGGGCATGCCTTAGACAACTAGTACTGGAGCCCACTCGAGAGAGAGCAATATAGACTTGATTCTCTCAAATGGAGATGGAGAGAGGATTACAGATGTGAAGTGGGTAGCCATCTGGGAACTAGCGACCATTGAACAGTATGGTTCACAATAAACACAGCAATAGAGTCAAGCCATACAAAGACAAAAGTACTGGACTTTAGGAGGCTGACTTTGCAAAATGGGTGAGTGCCTAAGGAATGCACTAGCAAATGGGCAGGAAGGAGGGTGGAAGAACAATGGGGAATAATAAAAACTGCCATCACAGAGGTAACGAGCCTTTGTGTGAAGCAAATAAACAAAACAAGGCGATGTAAGAAACCACTATGGTTCTCAAAGGAAGTGGCAGTGAAGGTTCAAGAGAAAAAGAAAGCATTCAGGAAGTACAAGGAATCGCAAAAGGAGCAGGACAGAGAACTGTATCAGTTAAAACAAAAGGAGGCTGGGAAGGCAGTCAGAACAGCAAAGGCCCAAACCGAGAAAAGATAGCCAACTCAGTTGAAGGGGATAAAACCTTTTATAGGTACATCAGGGGAGCGAAGGAAGACCAAGGGAGGATAGTGAGGCTTAATAAAGGGAAGGAGGGTGGGCAGAGGGAGACTGTGAAAAGGCAGAGATACTAAACAAATATTTTGCTCAGTATTTACAAAGGAAGTGGGAAGGTACATAAAACAAACAGTAGTAACACGCTGGATACAGAAGTTGATACCGGCCAACTACAGAAGAAAGGGTTCTGAAAGAACTCTTAAAACTGAAGGTGGACAAAGCAATGAGGCCTGATGGAATTCATCCCAGAATTCTAAAAGAACTAAGGGTAGAACTAGTGACACCACTGACTACCCTTTTAACAAATCATGGGAGGATGGGGTGGTACCTGAGGACTAGAGGAGGGCAGATGTGATTCCCTTCACAAAGTGGGAGCAAGGCAGAAGCAGGAAACTACAGACCTGTTAGTTTAACCTCAGTGATAGGGAAAATGATGGAATCACTTCTAAAGGAAAGCATTGTCGAGTATCTAGAGGCCAGAGGGCACAGGACCCTAGGCAGCATGGATTCAGCGGAAGGTCATGCCAGATGAATCTGATAGATTTCTTTGACTGGGTGACCAAAGTAGTAGATCAGGGAGGCTGTGGACATGGCCTACCTAGAACTTTAACAAGGCATTTGCCTTGATCCCGCACAAAAGATTAATATACAAGTTAGCCAGCCTGGGGGTGGGTCCCAAGATGACAGCCTGGGTAAAGGATTGGCTGGAGAATAGGACACAGAGAGTAATAGTAAATGGAGTCACTCAGAAGAAAGGAGGGTTACTAGTGGGGTACCGCAGGGTTCAGTATTAGGACCAGTCCTCTTCAATGTCTTTATAAGCGACATTGCAGAAGGACTGGAAGAAAAAGTATGTCTCTTTGCAGATGACACTAAGATCTGCAACAGAGTTGATGCACAGGGTGGAGGTGGAAAGGATGAGAAGGGACTTGGCAAGGTTAGAGAAATGGTCAAATGTATGGCAGCTTAGATTCAATGCTAAGAAGTGCAAGGTAATGCACCTGGAAACAGAAACCCAGGGAAGAGTACACAATGGGGGGTGAGATACTAACAACAACAAAAATGGAGAGGGACCTGGGGGTAGTCATATCAGATGACCTAAAGATGGGCAAGCAATGTGATAGGGCAGCAAGGAGGGCTGGGGGATACTGGGATGCATAGGAGGCATCACTGTAGTAGAAAACAGGAAGTTATTATCCCTCTGTACAGACAGCTGGTGAGACCCCATCTGAGTACTGTGTGCAGTTCTGGAGACCCAATCTCCATAAAGACATAGACAGGATGGAAGCTGTCCAGAGGAGGGCAACTAAAATGGTGCAGGGTCTGCACGGAAGACATATGAAGAGAGACTTAAGGAGCTTAATATGTATAGCCTTGAGGAAAGGAGGAGAGGGAGGACATGATAGAAACTTTCAAGTACCTCAAGGGAATCAACAACGTCCAAGAGGTAGCATCTTTCAAAAAGAGGTGTGCAAGAACAAGAGGCACAATTTGAAGATAGAAGGGGTGGCTCAGAGGTAATTTAAGGAAGTATTTTTCACAGAGAGGGTTGTGGATGCATGGAGCGGCCTTCTGGAGGAGGTTGTGGAGTCAAAATCAGTGGTGGAATTCAAGCATGCATGGGATAGTCATAAGGCAGTTCTGGGGGGGTGGGGATAGGAAGAAGTAGACTGCTGGTTAACTAGGATCTGCAGCTTATCCAGTAGGTAGGGAAATGGGAAGACTGGGTGGGCCAAGCGGTCCTTATCTGCCGTCAAATTCTATGTTTCTCTAAATAAATGTTTCCAGCATGTAAAAAGTCCATGGGAAAATCCTGTAAATGTGTTTAAAGCAAGAACAAAGCAAGCTGTGCAGTTTGAGCAAAAGTTATCAGTAGTTTGTGTAAGTCGGGTGCGCAGTGGCTTGACCCAGATTCTAAATGTTAATGCACAGGAGTGCTGCCGCCGCCATTACATGGTGGGGTAGTAAAGTCAACACAGCAGCAGAGGAGCCATTTTACAACTCAAGTGTGTGTTCAATAAAGTGGGATTTCAGTTACAGTGAACTTTTGTTTGTTTTTATGCAGTTATGGCCTCAGGACCAGTTCGTTACCCGGATCATGCCCAGGTTGCAGTAACAGCAGTAGTGAATAGACTGAGGGATATTGAAAAGTGGTGCTATGGAGGGCAACTGCCTCCTCATGTGGCAATTTTTGGTTTTCCAGTGCATGTATGTCAAATATGCTTGAGAGCTGGAAGGGACGTCTTCATGATTCCTCACTGTACTGGATGCCTAGAAAAATATGGATTGTATAAAGCGCCTCAAATTCGTTTGGCTGTCACATGGACAAAGGTTCAGGAATCTGCAGTTGGCAGCACACAGCACCAGGTGGGGCCTGTGGAGGAAGGCCCCTCGGGGGAGTGTGGCACAAAGCTAGAGGGTGCAGAGTTAGAGACAGAACCAGAAGTTGAAGTTTGGATGCTGGATCCCAGAAGGAAAGTTCAGATAAAGCATCAATAGACCCCTGATGGGGGCCTAGCCAAGTCTCTTAGATGAAGATGAGATGCAGGAGGCCTTTGAGTGGAAGGTGTCGACCTCCGTGCCTAGTGTGACGTGGATAATCTCAGGAGTGAGAATGACTGCTCACTCCTGGGCTCAGATCCTCAGTGAAGAGAAGGATGAGGGGGAACCTATGTGGCCTTGTGAAAAAAGAACGGGTACACAGTCTCAAGATCTCACCTCGGAGGAATTCATGGAAGACAGTGGCGATGCCACTACCCTGGCTTTGCAGGAGGAAGAAGTCAGGGATCCATTTCTAATTTCTTTAAGGATGTGAAGCTGGCAGAACCAGGACTGGCCACCCCCAAGCCAGGCCAGCGGTCTCAGATTGATCAAAGCAAGTAAAGAGGAGAGTCTGGTTCTTATGAAGGCAAATGAGATCTATGGTATGACCTTTCCTACCTTTTCTCGGAAAGTCCGGGAGGAGATTGAGAACTGCGGGGAAATCCTGGATCTGGGATGAAGCAATGAAAAGTGTGCATCCTGGGGCCAACAAGCATGTAAAGAATAAACTGTTCCATGAAAAGTATAACCCAGTGGAAGAGAGGCAGGACACTGTTTATAGACAGAGTGAGAACAGTGGATGGAGAGGGACGTGAAATCTCCCACTGTGTGAATTATGTGCACCCAGACGGGGTAATAATTCAAGCTCCTGACCCCCCGGTACTATTGGCCTCAGTGCAAGGACCTCTCAACAAATGTGCCCGTGCCTACAAAATGGAAAGCCAAGTAGTGGTAGTCAATATTGCCACACCAGACTGTGAAGTGCCTTTATTGATTCGCCAATATGGACATCCAGGACTCAGGTGCCCCACATTCATCAGTCTACAGTGTACTGACCTTTCCAGAAACCATCGACTGGCCCACCAGATGACTTCAGATCCAGAGAGGGCACCAGCCCAGCTGTATCCTGTTCATCGCCTAGTAATCGGATGATGTTGGACCAGCTGTTTTCTTTTTTGTTCCTGTTCTAAGGTTCTGTCTCCAGAGATGACATCAGCCCAGCTATTCCCAGATGTTCCCTCCTGTGGTTCCTGGAAGATGTCCACCCAGCTGTATCAGAAGAAATGCTGCCAGGGAGAGTCTTCGTCAGAGGTGCAGGTCGGTCCCAAAAGTTCCATTCTACAAGTGGCTGGTAAGTCCGAACTTTTCTATCTTTGTGACATTGCAGTACACACCCTACACTAACAGACTTCAAAATGTGAACTGTCCATAAAGACACTCCCCTTCGGACTTTGGCCTGTTTAGAACTGTGCTTCACCAGGCACAGGCCCAGGAGAGACTCTTTATTGGAATAGCCATGGGCATTGTGGTCACTAGTTGGGACTTTTAGGGCACTCCATCCCTCCAAATGTGTATTGTAAAAAATGTCGTTTTCTAATGTAAATACTGTTTTCTACCTTTTTCTAAAAATCTTTTGGGATTTTCAGTGTTTTGATGGTAGGGGTTTAGGTAGACTGTGTATGCAGATTAGGAGTGTGTGTTGTCTTTCTTTTTCTTACAGGTGTTCCTGGGAAGACAGAAGAGAAGACAAGAAGAGGAGGAGGGGCTCATCAGAGTTCCTCATCAGTGCTTTAGTGTGTAGAAATGTAAAGTACTGTGGTGTTACTGCTATGGTTATTGCTGTATTAACCCTTTCCTTCCACAGGTGTGGTTGTGGGGGTAGGGAGGAGGCAGTAATGTGGTATTTTAATGGTGTGTGGTTGCAGGTTGCCCAAGGTCGGGGAGGTCCCCGGGTTGTTTTTGGTTTGGGGGTATTAGGTTAGAAGCAGATAGGTTTTCCCTAGAGGGTTGGAGGGATAGACAGGCTGTGGTCCTGAGTGGCCATTGGGACTGCAGTGCTGATCTATCAGGGCTATGCTCTGGGTAGTTCTACCAGAGCCACTGGGTGTCCATAGTAAGTGGATAGTGTGAGGCTGATATGTCAGCTAAGGCCTAGGCCCTTAGTGTTGCCTGCCTGTGCTTGCACATGGTAGGAGGGGCCTGATCACCCCCTCCATGGGTAGCACAAGGGTGGAATGGCCTAAGGCCAGGTAAATAATGACTGTGGACAGTCATTTTCCTGAGTCAAGGAGTGTAACCCCTTGTTACCGGGTTACTAGAATCCCAGTAAAACCTAGTGATAGGCAGGAAGGCAGCTTGTGAAACTCAGTTAAATGGGTTTCACACTGTCTCACTCTGTTCTCAGTCTCAGCTGAGACTGAGGATGACATCACCAATAGAACTTTCATGGCTGCATGAGCCACATTGGAATCTGCAGCAAAGGGAGTTAGCTAGAACGTTAGAATTTTAAAGTCAGTCTGCAGTTTTGTCTTCAGTGAGTGGTGAGAAGTAGGGAGCTTGCTGTTAAAGCAGCTCAGTAAAGGCTCTAGGAGCCTCAGCCCTGACAGAGAGCTACTTTTCAGTAATAGGGTTATGTCTCCACCTCAAAGAGACACAAGAAGATAACTGAAGTGGTGGAGACCGCTGTTTTCAGGTCTCAGTGCCCCCTCCATCCGGGGGAGGGGGGATGAGAAGGATTCCCTGCAGATTCCTGGGGCAACCTCCTAGTTCTGCGTGTGGAGGAAAAGCTGCCTGTTTGTTCCAGTATTTATTTGGGCGAAGAGAAGATTTGTGAGTCACCTGTGGGGCACCTGCAATATAAGGGTGAGTGTCTGCTCTGGCTAAAAGGGCATATGTTTTTTCACCCTGGGACTTGCGTGACAATGTAGGGATTGAACTACTAAATATTGGGAAGCCTAGAGAAATGGGCCAACCAAGTAAAAGTAGTTTCAAGTTCCAGAGTTTGTTGGGATGCAAATAATATGTAGAGGTGATGTGTCAGACGTCTCCCTTAATCTACATTTAAAAGTTCAGTAAGGAATTGTTCAGTTTTCCAGAGAAATGGCGGGTACAGGCTGTGGGAGCTGGAGGTGGGTGGCCCCATCTTTAGTGACCAGGTCCACCTATACAGATTTCTTCTGTAGATTTCTACTTTATCTCAGGCACTTGGCTAGTGATAGGAAGTACCTAGACATAGGGGTTATAAGGAAAATTCTCTATAAAGTCGCAGACTCTAGTGTAGTGTGAGGAGCCACGACAGAATAATTAGTTCATTCTTCCAATGGACCGTGAAAAGGATAATTTGTTCATTAGTCCAATGGACCCACGGATCAAGTGGCGGTGAGGCAGGCCAATGGGGAACCAAGTGTGTACAAGTTGGGCTGTATACCCAAAGCTGCTTGCAAGTCCAGGCTGTGCCTGGTGGGTTTAGAGCCTGAGGGCTGGAAATAGTGATAGTGTTCTGTTTTCTCTAATCTGCATTACCAGGAAATGTAGCCCCATGGTGGTCCGTCTATGCTTTGTTTGTTCAGCTAGGATGAGAATAAAAGCCACACTGAAGAATCCCATTCCTGGTTCTGGACATTACAGTTATTGCTTCATGTGTTCAGATTTACTTGGGTGCCCTGTGCAGAGTAGCCAAACCAGGTCCCCACCAGGTACTGCTGTCAGCTTCAACAGCATGCCACCTGTTGTTTTGGCAAAAGGGAAGGGGTGATGGGTTACATTCACTTCCCCCAGGGTGGTACAATCTGTATTAGCAGATATTTAAATTCAGTGTCCCTTATAGTTTTTAATTCATATGCAGCAATATCATTCTGTACCTATAATGCTACACCCCTCCTCGTCTACCCTCTCGGTCGCATCTAAATCACCGGTAACCATCTATAGTTCCCCCAATCTTCCTTTTTCCACCATGTTTCTGTACTGTACACAGCTTAACATTTTCCTTTTTTAATATTACCTCCAGATCCTCTTTTTGTTGGATAAGCTCCGAGCATTTAGTAACAAAATAGTCCAGTGACCAGATTTCTCTCATCCATGTGACTGATCATTTACTATTTTTGGTAAGGAATCTCCACCTCCTCCCCTCTCATAAGTTTAAAATATTGTGTATTTTACCATTAAATCTGTCCGCCAATACCCGGAGCCCATATTTGTTAAGATGAAGCCCTTCTGGTGAATATAGATTGTGGACATTTGACAACCTTTGCCAGTGCTCCAATAATTGCAGGTTATCTCTCTGAGTCCACCTTTTTAACCAACCATTAAATCTAATTACATCTCTAGTTCTCTGCTTGCCTGCCCTTGGGACTGGAAGAATCTCAGAAATAACCAAAGATACATTTTTATTCTGCAGAGCCCTACCCACTGCTTCAAAATCTCTTGGGATGTCAGCACATTTCTTCCTATATGCAAGAAAACCACAGGATCCACTGTATTCTCTAGAAATCCATCTAAACGTTGTTTTACAACTGGTAAACAGGACGGAGTAACATGCTCTTTCCTATTATTGCACATCATCCTATTGGCTGTTTTTAGCACAGAGTCGCTTATAATCACTATATCCCTTTGCTTTATCCCGGGTTTATCCAGTGACTTAGTAAAGGCCTATTTCCTAACATATCTTGTCTAGAATTAACAAGATATTCCCTCCTCTCCTGATTGGTGGATACCCTAATTCATCTCCTGCACCAATATCTGAACTAGGTGCTTCCTGCCTCACTAGTGAGGTATTGGCATGAACCTCTTTTCACCCTCTTGAAGGAGTACTTCCTTCATCCTGTAACCCATCAAATCTATTAGTCAGCCTAACATCGGTGGTGGGCAAGGTGATGGAGGGCATTATCAAGGAGAGGCTGGGGGACCTGGAAAAGCTGGGGTGCCTGGATGATAGACAGCATGGATTCGGCCCTGGAAATCATGTCAGACAAACCTTGTGGAGTTATATGACTGGGTGATGAGTGCCTTGCACCTGGGTAGACTGGTGGACATCCTCTATTTTGACTTCAGCAAGGTGTTTGACTCTGTTCCCCAAGGTACTGAAGGAGCTGGTAGAGGTCCTTGCAGGACCTTTGGCAGACCTATTTAATGCCTCACTACATTCAAGGTGTGTACATCAGGACTGGAGGATGGTTCATGTGGTGCCCGCAACAAGAGTGGCCCCAAGGATAAACCAGGAAACTACAGAGACCAGTGATCCTCCACATCCATCGTGGGTAAGCTAATGGAGACTATCCTGAAGGAGAGGCTGGTGGCCCTTCAGAGGCCAAAGGACTACAGGACAGCAGACAGTATGGCTTCATACGTGGCAGATCCTGTCAAACCAACCTGGTGGAGTTCTTTGACTGGGTAACTAGGCAACTGGACAGGGGCCATGCAGTGGATGTCCTGTATCTGGACTTCAGTAAGGCATTCGACTCGGTGCCACATGGAAGACTGGGAAGTAAATTAGAAGGCTCAGGGGTGGGTACAAAGCTGGTGAGATGGGTAGGGAACTGCCTTCAGGGAAGGCAACAGAGGGTGGTGGTGGGTGGGGAGCTCTCACACCCAAGGGTAGTGACGAGCGGTGTTCCACAGGGCTCGGTGTTGGGACCAGTGTTGTTTGGGATATTCATTGCAGACATATCATTGGACATCAAGAGCAAGATCAGTCTGTTTGCTGATGATACCAAAGTAGAAGCGGTGGTGGATGACCTAGGGGAACGGCAGGGGTTGCAGGATGATCTGGCAAAGCTTGAAACTTGGTCAGACACTTGCAACTGGGGTTTAATACCAAAAGTGCAAGCTGCTGCATTTTGGGATGAAGAACCCAAGGAGGAGTTACCAGATGGGGGGAGTGCAGCTAGCACAGACAGAGGAGGAGGAGGAGGAGAAGGATCTGTAGGTGCTCATTACAGGGTCAATGAACAACTCGGCACAATGTAAGAAGGCAGCTGCAAAGGCCAACAAAATGCTGGGTTGTACTGCAAGGGGTATATCCGCGAGGAGGGAGGAGGTGATTCTGCCACTGTATAGATCATTAGTTAGACCGCACCTGGAGTACTGCATGCAGTACTGGCACCCGTATCTGAAGAGGGACATTAAGTTACTGAAGGGGGTGCAGCACAGAGTGACAAGATGATCAAGGGGCTGGGGGACTTACCATTCCAGAGGAGGCTGAGGGAGCTAAACGTGTACTCGCTGGAGGAGAGGAGGGATGGGGGGATATGACTGAAACCATTAAGTATATGAAAGGAATAAACAAGACAGGTAGAGAAGGGCTGTTCAAAGTAAGGGAGGGAGAACACCAGGGGCCATGATATGAGACTGGAGGAGGAAGGTTCAGGAGGGAGATGAGGAGACACTTTTTTACAGAGAGGGTGGTGACTGGGTGGAATGCGTTACCTGCCGAAGTGGTATCTAGTAGAACAGTGGACTGCTTCAAAAGGAGATGGGACAGGACAAGGGGGAGGGTCAATGAAGGGGAAGGGTGGAAGGGAGGGGCAGCTGCAGAATAAGGGGTGCCAGCTGCACATTCGAGCAGACTTGATAGATCTCTAGGGTTTTATCTGCTTGCAAATTTGGTATGTTCATTCCTCACGGGGGCCTGTTGAATAAGCAGTGAGAAATGGAGGTGGGGAACCAGATGATCAGATGGATAGTTGTGGCGAGATAAGGACATAAGGCCCATCCAGTCTGCCCATTTCTTTTCTACCTTATAAATGTGCCATCGGCCTTTGCTCTGTCAGTGGCCTATCTATTCATAGTCATTTGTATTGCTCCCTTATGCCTATCCCATGCCTGTTTGAAGCCCTGCACTGTATTCATAGCCACCACTTCTTGTGGTAAGCCATTCCATGCATCCACCACCCTTTCTGTGAAAAAGAATTTCCTCACATTCCCCCTTACTCGGCCTCCCTCTAATCTCATGCTGTGTCCTCTTGTCCTGCTATTTTTCTTATATTTAAACATGTTAGACTTGTTCACCTTGTTTATGCCCTTAAGGTGTTTGAATGCCTCGATCATATCACCTCTCTCCCTCCTTTGCTCAAGGGTATACATATTGAGCTCCGTTAATCTGTCCTCATATGTCTTCTGATGCAGTCCCTGCACCATTTTGTTGCCCTTCTCTGGACTGCCTCAATTTAGTTAATGTCCTTGTGAAGGTGTGGCCTCCAATACTGCACGCAGTACTCCAGATGGGGCCTAACCAGTGTCTTGTACAGAGGGATTATTACCTCCCTCTTACGACTTGTGATACCCCTACTAATACACCCTAACACCCCCCTAGCCTTACCTACTGCTTTAGAGGTCTGCTTGGATGTTTTAAGTCATCAGTGATGATGATGCCCAAGTCTCTTTCTTCCTTTGTGACTGCTAGCAACTCCCTGCCAGCCTATGGGTGGCTTCAGGGTTTCTCTTCCCTATGTGCATGATTTGCACTTCTTTGCATTAAATCCAGTTGCCACTCTTCTGACCATTCTGCTAGTTTATCCAGATCTCTTCTCATTCTGCCCACCCCATCTGGATCATCTACTCTGTTGCAGATCTTGGTGTCATCTGCAAACAGACAAGCCTTACCCTCTAGTCCATCTGCAAGGTCACTAATGAAGATGTTGAAGAGGACTGGCCCCAGGACTGATCCTGAGGTACCCCACTTATGACTTGCATCTCTTCTGACTGTATACCATTTACCACCACTCTCTGTTTTCTGCCCGTCAACCAGTTTGCCACCCAGTTGACCAACTTCTGACCCACCCCGAGCCTACCCAGCTTATTTATCAATCTTCTATGTGGAACAGTGTCAAAAGCTTTGCTGAAGTCAAGGTAGGCGACATCAACTGCTCCCCTTGGTCCACCACTCTGGTTACCCAGTCAAAGAAATCTATGAGATTAGTTTGACAGGACCTTCCTTTTGTAAACCATGCTGTCTTGGATCCTGTGCTCCTATGGATTCCAGGTGTTGCACTATCCTTTGCTTAAGGAGTGCCTCCATAATCTTGCCCACTACTGAGGTAAGACTGACTGGTCTGTAGTTCCCCGCCTCCTCCCTGCTACCACTCTTGTGGGCGGGATCACATAAACCCTTCTCAGTCTTCTGGGACCTCTCCTGTGCTCAGAGATTCACTAAACAATTCTGCTAATGGCTCTGCTAGTTCCTCCTTTAGCTCCTTAAGTACCCTGGGATGTATGCCATCAGGTCCCATTGCCTTATCCACCCTGAGCTTAGCAAGCTCTTGTAGGACCCTTTCTTTTGTGAAGGGAGTAGTGCTCACCTCCCTCCCCCCTGTGTCCATGATGCTGAGCTGTGGGCCCTGCCCTACCTTCTCTTCAGTAAATACTGAGCAAAAGTATCTATTTAGGATAGATGCCTTTACAGTTCATGGTGCTGGGTTTCAAATACTCCACAAGAAGCACTAATGCAGCACAAGAGAGCAGCTGCAGTCAGTCCCGAGATTTCACTGCTAAATCAGTCACTGTGCAGTGATCATGGCACTGGGTTTCAAATACTCCACAAGAAGCACTAATGCAGTATGAGAGAGCAGCTGCAATCAGTCCCGAGATTTCACTGCTAAATCAGTCACTGTGCAGTGATCATGTGGCTAGGTTTCAAATACTCCACAAGAAGCACTAATGCAGTACGAGAGAGCAGTTACAATCAGTCCCGTGATTCCACTGCTAATTCAGTCACTGTGCAGTGATCATGGCGCTGGGTTTCAAATACTCCACAAGAAGCACTAATGCAGTACGAGAGAGCAGCTACAATCAGTCCCATGATTCCACTGCTAAATCAGTCTCTGTGCAGTGATCATGGCGTTGGGTTTCAAATACTCCACAAGAAGCACTAATGCAGTACGAGAGAGCAGCTGCAATCAGTCCTGAGATTCCACTGCTAAATCAGTCACTGTGCAGTGATCATGGCGCTGGGTTTCAAATACTCTACAAGAAGCACCAATGCAGTACAAGACAGCAGTTACAATCAGTCCCGTGATTCCACTGCTAAATCAGTCTCTGTGCAGTGATCATGGTGCTGGGTTTCAAATACTCCACAAGAAGCACTGATGCAGTACAATAGAGCAGCTGCAGTCAGTCCCAAGATTTCACTGCTAAATCAGTCACCGTGCAGTAATCATGGTGCTGGGTTTCAAATACTCCACAAGAAGCACTAATGCATTTCAGAAGTGCTTTACTTCACTAAATTATTCCAAGGATAGCAGCGAAATGTGAATACCTTTGTACCAGCATGGAAATGAGCCCAGTGCTTCGCTCGGCTGGAGGTTTGGCAGGGGGCAGGTATCTGGTGACCAACATGTCCCTGCTCTAGCCCTGAAGTACCTGCACAGCAAGGATATTTTTATTTATTAGCTTTGATGACCGGGTAAGTGCACTAGGCAAAAGACCTGCCTATTTTCAGGACCGACAGTTTACAATAATACAGCAAAGACAACAGTGAGGTACATAGGTAAAGACATCTGTCTGGACAGAAATTATAAAACAGAATAACATCAACAGAAATAACAGCATAGGGATAACAGAAAGAATAATACAAGTTAGAGCAGCCATACAATTTTGCAAAAATCCAGGTAACAGGTCATCTCTCTAAATAGTTGTGGTAAGAGAACAGGTAGACACACATTAACAATAGGAATACAGAAATGGGCAAGAGGGAATCTGGAGGGCGAGCAGTATAGACAAACAAACATTAAGTGCAGTCACAGCAACCAGGAACATAAAGGTGGGAAAAAGAGCATGCTTAAAAGTTAGGTGCGAGAAGGGTTCTTCACCTGAAGGGAGTGAATTCCAGAACCTAGGGGCAAAATAAGAAAAACCTGCTCACCCATTTTAGTGGAGCTGGGCTGAACAGACAGCCAGAAGGAGGTGGAGAACCTGAGGGCACGAGAGTGAGAGACGAGGTAAGCATATCACCCAGAGCAGCGGGCGAGGCATTCTGGGTAAAGAGTCAACAAAACAACCTAGTGCGTATGAACGAAGGGCGTTAGGAGAGAGCCAATTTAAGGTAGAGTAAAGTCGGCAGTGATGGGTAAAGCGAGGAGCTGATAAGGAGGTGGATTTGCTTTACTTTCTATCCCCAATTCGTTGGCCCTGACTGAACCTACCTTGTGTCCAGCCCCATCATCCACCTCCACGGGACTTACCCAGTCCGGAAGTACACCCTAAATTGCTCCCCCTTGGTGGGGCCGTCAGGACGGGACCCCTATTTCCTCCTGCCAGATGATGGGGTATGGCTCCAGTGGTGCCACAGTTTAGTGGTGAGGGATATGCGACACGAGGCAAGTGACATCCTGTGCTGCCCAGATTTTTCCCTTTTTCTCCCCAGGAAGCAGGATGTGCTATGACATCAAGGAGAGCATACGCCAACATCTCCCCCACCTCCAGCAACGAGTAATAAAAAGCTGGAATGAATTACCAAGTTATGTGGTGGGAAGTGAAACTACGGGAAATTTCAGATATCAATTAGATGAATATACAGGAAATAAGAAATGCATGTACCACCAATAGAGTAATTATAGTGCGAGTTTGTTAAGGTCAAATTGGCTTCAGAACTCGAAGTTTACTATGAACTGCAAGCACCAACTGTCAGACCACTGGCCTCCACCAGGGGTCAGGCAAAGGTTGGGAGCTCCCCAACCCGTAAGAGGAGAGCAGTTCGTTCACAGGATGTTCGCTCCTCCTCTGCCTGGCTGCCCCTCCAGTGCCCAGGCTCACTTCCAAACTGGTGTCGTCAGTGTCATGAGTGGTGGTGCTACCGCTGCACCAGTGGGCCAATGCTGCACTGCCAGGATTTCACATGCAACTGCCGTAGCTTTAATCTGCTTCTGTCCACCTCCCATATTTGCACAGCTGAGATTTTACATTAATGCTGCCTTCTCACTCAGCAGTATAAGGGGACACTAGAGACTCGGGAGTGGGAACCTGGAATGCAGCAATCTTCTACCTCGCATGGCAGTATAGGGGCTCCTGGGTGGGGGGGGTAGGAGATCAGTGCAGACAGTTATGTTTGTGGGTCTCAGTTGGAAATGAGCTGCTCAGTGAGCCTTTCTGGTCACTACTTTTAAATAAGTAAATGCATTTGTGCCACTGAAGCCAAAGAGCACAGTGCATCAGGAGTGATTACTACACAGGGACTCCCAAGATGGCTGGAGTACAGTGCATAGGGAGCAGTCTGTGATGAGGTAGCATCTTCCCTGGGGGCATCTTCCTTATATGTTGCAGCACTTGACAGGTGTTTAGCAGAGTCTACCATTTTTAGGAACTCCAGTCGACGCCCAGTCTACCTGAGATAGGGTCAGCCAGGTAATAGCCAGCTACACCTACATGCAGGTGACTCTGTTTTTCTTTAGGGTGGAGGAATGACAATATCATAATGAGTGTCTTTTGTACTTTATAAAGTAGATCTCATTAGTTCTGCTAAATGGTTAACGATCGTGGTTAAAATCTCAAGAGTTTCATTGCAGTAGTCAGCATTTCTTCTGTGTTGACTGGGCTTACTTTGACATAATGGATACTTGACCAAAGTATATTTAGAGCAAAAAACTTGGATACGAGCATCACAGCTATTAGCTAGTGCTGTTTAAATAGGGAACTTGTCAACCACTGCGGCCAGATGACAGAAATTGAAAAAACAAAACTGTCTTCTTAGAAGGATCTTATTTTTTTCAGACTAGTATATGCAAGTTCTTAAGAGCGTAAGGCTTGAGGAAACACACACAGAAAGAGAAGAAAAAGCATTCAACATGGGATAGTATGTCTTCATCATCTTCCTTCTACTTCTCAGTGCGTGTCAGTCTGGTTCCTGGGGTTGGATAGTGAAAAAGTGTTATTTCTGTGCAGTATCTTCATACAGTAACACAAAGCATGGACTCCCATGTGATTTCCCAGATAATGTTACCTTTGCAGAATGTGATCTCATAGGCAGTTACGTGGAGGTCCTCAAGAAGATCCCCGCTGAACTGGGTGGGTTTTGTTCCATGATACGGGTCACGAAGCTGGATGCCATCTCACAGTTTTCAAACCTGAAAAGTATCATTTTGGTAGGAGCAAAGAAAACCTCCATATGTTCAGGGACATTTAGGGGACTGAGGAATCTGGAATCCCAGAAGCTGTATCTTAGGAAAAACCATGAAGAACTTGTTTTGGAAAATGGTGCCTTTGAAGAACTTGACAGTCTTAAGGAGCTGGAAATTCATGACCTCAATCCAAAATTCACGGGGTAATTTCTCTTCCTCTGGCCATGCTATAAGTTGTTAGTCACCATGGCTCTTATAAGAACATAGGAACATGACGCGCAGACGGGACTGCGTGATCCATCTAGTCTGCCTGTTATTTACCTACTCCCCCAAGTACATTCCTTTATTTCAATATTCCACTGTGTCTGCCCCAAGATATTTTGAACTCCTCAAATGTCTTGGTGTCCATGACCATAAGTGACATGTGAGATATTGTGCAGAATATGAAATCTCACCAACCTGAGGCATTTAAATGTGGACTTCAATGAGATAAAAACTATCAAACAGAACAGCAGTGCTAACCCCAGTACGGAAGATGGAACTCCATACTGCAGAGCTCAGCTGAACATAATGCATCTGTCCTTATTTAGGAATTGGTTGCACAAAATGAAGGTGGGCTCTTTACATTTTTGGAAACACCTTGAGTTATTAATTGTCGACAGCACTTATGTGAAAATGTGCGAGTTGCTGGAATCTGAGGTACACACAATAAACAAGTTCTCCATGTCTGCTATACAGAGCAGAGGAGAGGGCTTAATTGTGCGTGTCTGCCAAGCAGCTTGTAATTTCAAAGTGAAAAGCCTCATTCTAAGTAAAATTAAATCAATGGGTTCTGGATCAAAATCTTCAACAAGTGTGAGCTGCAGGAGCTTGGACCTTTGCAGAAATCTGATGAACAGCACAGAGCCAGGAATTGTGTGTGCAATGAGGAAGCCCAGACATTTAATTCCATCACACACCAGGCTAAATACGGTCAACTTATGCCCCTCAAACCTGACATTTACTGCTCCGATAACTTACTTGGACCTTTCCCACAATTCTATAGGTGATCTCAGATCCAACCAGTTTTCCTGCATGGTGAGTCTGCAATGTCTCAATCTGGCCAACAACAAAGTGCGTGACATTGAAAAGTCAGCTTTCTATGGGCTGAAAAGTCTCCTTGAACTAAACCTGAAGGACAACAGCTTGGCTGTAATAGAGGGCTATTATTTTATACATCTAATGAGTTTGTCCAAACTAAATTTGCTTTGGAATTATACATAATCTGTGAGGGTGCTTTCAGAGACCAGCTTCTGCTACAGGAGTTCCATATGGGCCCTATAGAGAATGACTTCTGTATGGATCTGTCTGAATTTAAACACAGCATCAGGGTCTTGCCACTAGAAGGGAAGCAGACAATGACAATTGTGGACAGAAAGGACTCTCATACATGTTCATTAGAAACTGTATCTAAAAGGGCATGAATTTGTTTCTGAGCATTGCTGGGAAGGGCCTTTTAAAACACTGAGGGACTTTATTTTCAGGGAACTGGTAATATGTGGTATGGTGCCACAGATCTGTGTACTTTTCATTATTTCCAGAATCTTGAAATTCCTTATTTTCAGTACAATATATTTATTGAATCAGACATGAAAAACCTGACCTTTTGAAATTACGTAAGCGTAACCCTTAGGCTGCCAACAGAATTAGAACGATATGAATTTAGGACTGTTATATCAGTCTGTGGCCCTGCAAGGTTAAAATGCTATACCTGAGAGACATAGTGTATATTACATCTTAGTACTGGAGGATTCAGAATACCTTTTCCAGACCGGCCCAGTGGCGCTGAGGGTTGAGGTGCTGGATGCCACACCTCACACCATGGCCAGTGATCCAGGTTCAGGAATGAGCTCGGGCTGCTGGGGGTCAGCAGGGAAGGGGAGAGAATCGAGCATCCAGAGGACCGCTTTCCTCTCTCGGAAGGGAGACTTGTTGTCTCGCTCGTTGACCGCACTCTAGCGATGGCTGGAGGGTAGTACAAGTAGGGAGGTATGTGCCGACGTTGCTACGTTGGTGGGGAGGGATGGGTGAAAAACAAGAAAATTGGAACCAGGCAGGGTCAAAGATGGCTCATGCAACTGTGGGGGTCAGCTTGGGGCATCTGGATTGGAGCTGTGGAGGGGGAAGGGTGTGCCATCCCCCTCTCTCCTGGCACCGCTGTGGGGTGCTTCTGGAAGCCAGAGACAGAGTCTGACAGGAGAGTCAGTAGCCACAACAAGCCAGGGGCTCCTTGGGATAAAAAGCTTTATTGGGGAAAAAAAGAATATATTTTCCAGAACTTGACATAAGTAGAAATGTCAATATTAATAAACAGTAGTCGCACCTCTCTTACCTCCCTTATGTTTAAGAACCTGACGTCATTGAGATTTTTGCTAATTCAGAATCAGAAGATTGAAACATTGGCTTCTAGCCTGTTCCTGAACAGTGGCAAATTGTAAGTATGTCTTTTTTAAGAAAATTATCTTTCAGTGTGACTGCCAGACTGCATGGATAATTCAGTGGGCTGCCACGAAAGGGATATGATATTAAATTTAAAACATGAAGTGTGTGCAACAGTATATCACAAGTCTAACTTTGCAGCCTTTCAAGATAAGACATGCGATCTTCGTACGAAGTTTGCCTTTTTATGTTTGCTTGCACGCATGTGCAAGAAACATAGTGCCATCATCTGAGTTTTTCAGAGGTGTGTCAGCATCTTCCAATTCAGTCAGTGTGTTTGCAGGCATGGTCACAGTTCTCCAATCACTGCTGAAGCTGTCTATGACAGCAGTTGAAAATGCAGTGGCATACAGTTGAAAGAGGGAGCTACGCGTCAGTGAGCAGCTCCCCCCCTCCAACACACACACACAGACCAACTGTGTTGGTTGCCTGATAGAGTGGTGTAGTCTTGTCTAACTTAGAGAGACAAGCCACACATCATTACTTTAATAAACTGTTCCCTGCCAAAGCAGGACCACCAAAATGTGTGGGTGCCTAACAGTCCTTACACACGCCAGCTCTCCAAAGCACACCTTCATGGACTCCATGGGTTCTAATCCTCCAGAAAAAAAATACCTCAGCATTTGATGTGAAAACTCAAACTTCTTTGTATGTGTAATTCCAAGCATTTTCTCTTACTAGACTCTATCAATGTGAACTCCTTGCTGCTAAAACCTATACAAACGAACATGAGCGTACTGTACTACCTGCAGCTGAAGCAAAGAACAGCCAGAATGCACAAAGGAGAACATACTGCTATGCATTTCAGCAGCAGTCAGTGGGGGAGGATTTCATGACTGAAGCACTTTAATGTGCCTTTTAGTGCTGTCATATACACACACCCCTGTGTGATAATTCACTAAACTGCACACTTAGTCTGGTAATGCAGCTTCAGAATATTTTTTTTCTCCGAATTGCCATGAGCTGGCATTCAGATAGAATCACACAGCTCTTTCTCAAATCAGTTGCTCAATGAAGTCACATCACCTTGTGACCCTAAACATTTTAGGGTTGGACATATGCCCTAACAAAATAGCGAAAACTAGGTATAGAAAAAGAAAACACAAATTCAACCGTAGGTCACAACCGCATCCACCCTTTTCTCCAGTGAATCTGAAGTTGCCTAACAGCCCACCCCTTGGTGCTCATGCACTCCCTCCACCTGCTCAACATATGGCCGACGGGGGTGCTGTTGCATTTTATTTCATAATTTCCTGATCCGGTTACTGCCACCATACTGATACAGTAATACTTTTTATGGCTTGAAAACTGCTTGACATTAGCTGAATTATAAATGGCATTCCTGTTTGACGCTGTGGTGCAGAATATGGCGGTACTCAAATTTTAAGCCAAGTATTACATGCAGATATGTTGTTATTGACTCACGTCACTTACCATTTTATACATCTATTGATTTTTTCAATTCATTTTTGCTGACAAATGTTGATCACAGGGATTCTGGTGTCACAATTCAGTTCAGCAATGTGTAACATCTTAGTGCAGATGCTAAGTAACTGTTTTAAAATGCTGAAAAAGTTAACAGCGATGAAAGTGCATGATCTTCTTTCTTCCATGTCTGGAGTTGTAGTGGTGTTATTGGCAAGTGCATGTCCCTTTGCTCCAGATCTATCAGTGAGATGTCTATTCTGTGCAATGGACAGTGGCTGAATGTTATCAGCTGACAGTTTTCATTTCATTATCAACAGATAAATATTCAGGGCTTTGCAAATGCAACTCTGCTGGTAGCACAGTTTCATGCCCCCAAGTGTCTCATCAGTTAGTGGTTATATCTTAACTGATGATCACAAAAGTATGAAAAGATTTGCCGCTGAGTAATGTAAATGCCAATCCACCTAAGCACCTTTAGGCTGCAAACATAATTTAAACGTATAGGGATTCTGGACCGGAATAGCACCTTTGGCACAGCAACAGTTAATAAGTTTAAGCACATTCTCAGGACATTGTTTCACTTGCTCCCTCTCCCCACTACGATCCTGGTCACCTGAAATAAACCTGACATTTTAGTGTTTGTTTTACATCTTGGCTCAGTTAGGCAATCAGCGCTGTAAGAACATAAATGGACATATACATGGGAACTATAAGAACATGCCATGGGTGCTTCTGCCTTAGTCCAGCTGTGCAATATCAGCCTGAAGCTCAGGTAGAGCTTACTGTCAACCACTTTCTTCACCCCCCCCATGTAACTGTACCATTTCACATCCTCCCTTGCCTTAGTCCAGCTGTGCTACATCAGCCTGAAGCTCTGGTAGGGCTTACTGTCTACCACTTTGTTCACCCCCTCCCATGTATCGCTGTGCTACATCAGCCTGAAGCTCAGGTAGGGCTTACTGTCTACCACTTTGTTCACCCCCATGTACCTGTACCATTTTACATCCTCCCTTGCCTTAGTCCAGCTGTGCTACATCAGCCTGAAGCTCTGGAAGGGCTTACTGTCTACCACTTTGTTCACCCCCTTCCATGTATCGCTGTGCTACATCAGCCTGAAGCTCTGGTAGGGCTTACTGTCTATCACTTTGTTCACCCCCACCCCATATACCTGCACCATTTCACATCCTCCCTTGATCTACAGTGAGTGGATACCTCATTCATATGTCACATATGCATGCACAAAAAAGAAAAAAACGGTCTTCAAAAATTAAGATACATTTATTATGTTTATGTTTGCTTGCACGCATGTGTAAGAAACATAGTGCCATCATCCGAGATTTCGGAGGTGTGTCACCCGCTCTTCCAATTCAATCAGTGTGTTGGCAGGCACGGCTCCTGTAAGCCAATGCATGATGGAGCTGTCTATGACAAGCTCCAAAATGCAGTGGCATACAGTTCAAAGGGGGAGCTATGCTTCAGTGAGCAGCGATAAGATATCACTTGCTCATGCGCAGCTCCCCACACACACACGCACATGCAGGCGTGTGCACGCCCCACCCGCACGCACACACTGTATAACTGACGGTGTGCTGCGCTCTCCCGCCCCAAAAGCCTTCCAAATGCCATGCTGGGTGTCCACCCCAGTGTGGCAACTCATGATATAGCCAGGGGGTGCCCAATCCTCCATCGGCTCCACTGTCCTCACCTCCCCAAGTACTGGGTGCCACGCTGGGAGCCCATCCCAGCGTGGCAATCGATGCTTTGGGCAATGGGGTACCCAATCTCCCATTGGCTGAATGCCCTCCAACCATCCTTGTGCCATGCTGGGAGTCCACCCCAGCATGGCAAACATCCTACGTCGTCATTGGAAACAAAAAGAACACCTGTAAAGAAAAAACGGTCCCACGTAGTCTCCCTGGCCCCCCTCCCACAACCCGTATCCCCCATTGCACACCCTGCCTCCTCACACCCTCTCACCCCCATACTTACCTCTGGACCTCGGTGCAATGATCTTTGGTGGACCGGGAACACGTCTGCACTCTTCAAAGCTGACCGCGAACTGAGGAAATGCCGGTAAGCTGTATAATGGGCTTGATAGGGGGTTTTCAACTTTGTTGCATATCTCAGGCATTTTTTTGGAATTTTACACCAAATTTTCAACATGGGGTTTTTGGGACCCCTTCTCATGAATTATGTCACTGTCATGGCGTTATTGGGGCCCGAAGGGTGATTTCACAGTCACTGCATGAAATCACCTTTTGGGACTGATTAATGAAATGACACTGCCAGTGTTCATAAGGTGGGCTCTTAAAAGCCTATTTTGAAAATTTGGTGGCATCAAAAATAACTGTTTTGGCGTGTGTTGTGCAGTTCTATACTGCGCTAAGTAAGTTCGCAAATATTCAATATTTTCCTCCAGATTTTCAACATTGCCATTTTACCACACCTCCTTATGAGCAGTACAGCTGTCATTTTCACATCTTGCCCAAAATGTGTTTCCGCCCATATAGCGCACAATGGGCGCGGTCGATGTGCAAAATCAATGTATGGGACACATTAAGAAAATCACAGTGACACTGTTCATGAGCAGAGGTCTAAAATGGCTATGTTGAAAATTTGGTGAAAACATTCCTAAAATGACTGTTTTATGTGAGCTGCAGCTATGCAGTCTTTGCGCATGCTCATAAGTTTGCAAATTTAATATTTTCACTCCAGATTTTCAACATTGCCATTTTATTGCACTTCCTTATGAACAGTACAGCTGCCATTTTTCATATACTGCCCAAAATGTGTTTTCGCACATGTAGCGCACAATGGTGCTGTTGGTGTGTGAAAGCAATGTTTGGGACAGATTAAGAAAATCACAGTTACACTGTTCATGAGCAGAGGTCTTAAAATGGCTATGTTGAAAATTTGGTGACAAACGTCCATAAAATGACTGTGTTATGAGTGAGCATTGTGCAGTTTCCACGCACCCTCGTAAGTTCATGACTTTGTAATATTTTAAGTCCAGATTTTCACCAGTGGCATTTTTCCACACTGCCTTATTTACAGCACAGCTGTCATTTTTCACAACATGACCGAAGTGTATTTTCACACTTTCAGCGCAGAGATGCGTGGTCGCTGTGGGAAATTATTGTTCTGGACAGATAAAGAAAATCACAGTGACACTGTTCATGATCGGAGGCACCAAAATGCCTGAGTTGACAATCTGCTGTAAAAAAAAAATTCCCAACCTAATTATATTACGGGTGTGCATTGCACAGTTTCTATATATGCTCATGACTTTACCATTTTTTAAAATATTTTTACTGCAGATTTACAACATTGCCATTTTTTTACACCTCCCCATGAACAGTACAGCTGTCATTTTTTACATCCTGTTCGGAATGTTTTTGCACCTGTGGTGCTAAATGTCGTAGTCGCTGTGCATAAGCAGCTTTCGACTAAGAAACTGATGTTCCCTCTGTTCATGAGGTGGGGTCACAAAAAAACCATGTTGAACATTTGGAGTGAAAATAACAACGAATGCCTGAGGTATTAGGGTTTCCAAACATAACGCCCAACCCTGTAGAGAATGACAGGCATCAGGGGTGTGACTTGGGATTCTTGCCTGTAATGCTCATACCATTCCACACCCTGCAGCCAGTGAAAAGCATTGAGGTATGCCTTGGACTCTTCGGCCCCAAAGTTCACCCCATTCTCCTATATCGCACCCATCCCACTGTATTTCCTAATGGAATGGGGTGCGCATAAGGACCAAAGACCCCAAGGAACACCGTGACACTTGCCAGTGTCTGCAGGGTGGGGTGTACTGAAATGGCGTGGCCGTTATGGCTGATGACCCAAAGGCACACCCCAATGCCTGCCACTCTCTGCAGGGTGATGGTGGGGTTGGCTTCAGTTCAATACTTCACTGCCATTACTATTACGCAGCTCTGTAACTTCTACGCTACCACTGCCAATGCCAGCAAGCAAACATTCTGCATTGACAAATGCTTGTTTTTGTAGGGACCACTGTATTCATCGTACTGTTCATTATATTCACATTCTTGTATAAAATGGTGGGTTGGTATATTGTTTATTTACTGTATATAACTCGGGCTTGGCTGACAAGGTGGATGGGAGAAGGAAGATCTAAGAAAGTCCAATATGAGTACAATGTGTTTGTTTCCTACAGCATTAAAGATGAACTTTGGATTATCAACAAGCTCCTTCCAAACCTGGAGGAGAAGGGGCGCCGCCCTTCCTCAAAGTGTGCCTGCATAACAGGGACTTTGAAGTGGGGAAGGATATAGTAGACAACATTGCAGACAGCATCTACAACAGCAGGAGGACCATCTCTGTGATCAGCCACTGTTATCTACAGAGCGAATGGTGCTCCATGGAGATGAGAATAGTCACTTACAGACTGCTGGCGGAAAGTGAGGACCTTCTCATTCTGGTATTCTTGGAGAGGCTCTCCCCCCATGAGATCTCAGCCTACCACAGGCCGGTGAAGGGAGCCAAGAAGAAGACTTACTTGGACTTTCTGGACAGAGCTGTGTTTACATAGATAGCGCTCATAGGTTTGACACTTCAGGTGTCCCCCCACCACTGACCCGTGCACCCAATGTGCACCAGGTGTGTCCCCCAACACACACACACACACACACACACACACGCACACACATACACACCCCTTCCTGCCATGTCCTGCTGAGTTACATCCACACCACAGAGTCCCTGCCTGGTCCCACTCATACCCTTTTGAAAGCTAAACTTGTATAACATTTTTCCAGAATATGAACATTTTTACATTCAAAATGTTAAAATTCCTTTTAATAAACTGTTTACACTTATTTAGAGGTGGGAAAAAACAGTCTATCAGCACACAAGCAAGCACAAACACTCTCTTATTTATGCATTTGATCTGAACAAGGCCAAACAGTATGCATTCTTATTTAGAGTCTCCCTAGTTAGAAAAAAAGTAATTCACTGAACAGAACAACAGTCACTTTTACCTAAATTGTCTGAGTTCAATCACTGCAAGTCATTCAGGGGTAGCATTTTAAGGCTAAACTAAAGTTAGTGTCATAACAGACAAGCTGCAAGAATAAATGCACTGCCCAAAAACTCCCCAATTTAACTTCTTTAGGAGTTAGAGAAAAAAAAAATCTGCAGGTCATGGAGGGGGGTAGCATTTTAAAATGGAGGCTAGTGGTTAAACTTTTTTTTATCCAAGTGGTCCAAAGGTCAAGGGGCAGTATTTTTGTTACTAAGTGTGGTGATAACATTATTTAAGAATAAAAGCTACTGCAGTGCCAGTCATTGTCACTGTCTGATAATACAGAACTTGTGGGTAAACAGTCTGAACTCTGAAGCTGCTGCTATCAATTTAATTTACAGGAGAAAAAAAATCCTTCAAATTCACTGCAGGTCATGGGGTTGGAGAGGTAGCATGCATCCTGAAGTTTCTAAAAAAAAAAAAAAATGGATACACTACAGTTCAACCGGGAGCAACATTTACTTTTGTTACTACATAACACAGACAATAAAATAAAATAAGCTTCAAACAAATTGTCAGACGACATTGTGTGCAATAAAGCAAAAATGGTACCCGATATGCCTCGAATTATTCTGTGGGAAGGTAAATAGTCTGGCAGAAGTTGCAGGCAGCAGTTATTTATCCAGAGAAGCCAACCGACAGGACACAATGACCCAATCCGTCCGACTAGGTGTGATGAATGATGCATCTGTGTTGATTTGGAACACACCTAGTCTACAGCTCACATCACACTCACACACTGGCTGGCACTGCCCACTCAAAATGATGAAGAGCAGTTCTGTTTACTTACTAAAGTAAAGTGGGTCTGGTGTGGACTGTGTAAGTCTCAGTGACCTCTTGACTTGCTTTCAAGCTTTTCTCCGACCAGACCAGCCACGACTACTGGGCTGCCGGCACTGTCTGCACTCATTGTCTGGCAAGGAAGGTCCCTCTCAGTCTTTGCTGTCCTGCCTACCCGACTCCTCCATGCTCGCTCAGTCAGAAGAGGATGGAGGATTTGAATTTTCTTTCACTTCAGTCCACAATACAGTTAGGAGGACTAAAATTAAGTCGCTGTAGCTTGCTGGTCTAGCTGCTCCAGACTGGTAGCACTCCACATCTGCTGCTTGCTTCCGACTCCCAAATCTCCTACGCAGTCACACTTGTCTTGTCTCTTTAATTGTGACTCTCCCAGACAGAGACCCAGTGGACTTGAAGACACAGCGGCTTTTCTCTCTCTCTCAGCTGGCAGAGTGGGGGTTGATACAGTTCTCCTACTATCTTCCAAGTACTTTGCTGTACTTGTACTGGGGCCATTTAAACTTGCCGCCCCTCTTACTTGAAACAGCAGCCAATCGGAGGATGCACAGCACAGTATACGCCCACCGCGGACGTGACTGAAATCCTAAATCACAAGGTCCACAGGGCACTGCTGACTTGCTGAGGATAATAGTTTCATACGGGGGAAGGGTAAAGCGAGTGGGCAAGGCACCAACAGTCGGAGTAAGTACATTGATGTCGGCGTTAGTCAGGGTCAGGTCAGCCATTGCCTAAGCGGGGAGGGGGCGCCAGCAGTCATGTACATAGATGTCACATCATCCATTGCCTGGGGGGGAGGAGGGCTTGTCATCAGCACAACAGTCAGCAGGAGCAATAAACATTTATGTCTGTCACGACAAAGGGGAGCGGGGAGACAATTGTTTAAATGACGCTGTCCCTTAGTAGGAGTCTGAACTGGAACGTCTTTAGACTTTTGTGTCTATTTTTTTGTTTGTTTTGTTTTTAGCAAGACGTACTGGCAGACAACACAAGCAGCCAGCCCAGAAAAAAACTTTATTTTTTTTGCTGCCTAATTTTGCAGGTGCCCCTAAATGGCTGGTGCCCCTAGGCTGCAGCCTAGTTAGCCTATGCACAAAAACGGCCCTGTGTCTGGAGGGGGAGAAGGAGCAGCTGCTGTTCTGGGAAAGGCCAAAAATGACAGTGATGAAAACTAAAGATAAAGCTCAGGAAAATGTGATTTACTATCTTTTATCAATAATTTTCATGTACTGTAGGGCTAGAAATATAATTTGTGGTGAAGGCAAGAGCTTTTGTAACTGTAAGGGAAGCAGTCATGCTCTTGCTGAGCAAACACCTCTGGGAAGAGTTTGGAAAACATAAAAATAGGGCCAGCCCATTTGGTGCAGTGATGGCGCCACTGCCTGTGATACAGTTGACTGGGGTACAAGCCTGGCTTCTTAGGGACTGACTGATGGAGGAGTACTGAGCATCCCAGAGGAAGCTCTCCTTCTCCTCCACCAAGAAGGAAGGCTTCTGTCCCCCACCATGTTTTATCACCTGGTGGTTACAAGTGGTTGTGCAGCTGGAGGACGGAGGGGAGGTTGGGTACATAGCTGATGTTGGTGTCTGGACACGCACACTGTATGTACTGCCAGTGTGCCTTGATGTCTGGGCATGTCATGTCCCCAGGGGGAGGAAAAAAATAACCACACACCACCCTGATGATGGACCCAGGTATATCTGGGCCCCCAGCTCCCCAGCATGGCATCACCTAATGTAACAAGACGTTCAGGGTGTGTATTTCCCAATATCGACCCTTTCTGCGGGGGTACAGCCAATGCTCCACAGCAGTAGGAGATGGTGGCTCAGAGAGGCAGGGGATTGGGGGTGCCAGAGAGTAGGGCATAATCAGAATGCTAGGAAAGAAACTAATAACTAAAAACAGAAGAAGTAACTATAATTATGCTTCAGACAGTTAATACACTCCTAGGTAGCATAACACCAGCGAGGATATTTGCAGAAAAAGCAGTGTGTGGGTTCCGTGAAAGATGGAAGAAGAGAACAAATACTCATACTGTCTGTTTTCTGTGTGTACATCTGCAAATCTCGCACACCTGTGTTAAAGCCTGAGCAAAACATCATGGTTATGCAAATCCTTATGCGGGGCAGGTCGACCAAGTAAAGAGGTGCCGAACTGTCAAATTCCACTTCTGCTGGAATTCTGTGGGATTTTGGAAAATTCTGTCAAAAGTGGAACTCTGGAATTCCACAAGCAGTATGCTTTTTTTTTAAACTGTGGATCACTAATCTGAGGTTTGCAAAAAACCCAGAATCATATTCCACACTTTACATAAACTGTTGATTTATTTTCCACAAATTGTAGGATAATATTCTGAGGATTACATATGTCGCATATTATTGTTCCGTAGTTTACACAGAAATGCTTTTCTGAGTTACGGAATAGAAACAGAAATTTTGACAAGCATTATGGAGGCAGGATTGCTGTATTGCGTAAATTTCACCAATGAACTGCCACGTTCTGCATGGTTAGACTTCTGCATTTATTCCATCCAGGCAAAGCAGAGAACATAAAACTACCACACCTTGTGCTGGCAACCTGAATGGATGAATGAATCAGGGTCTTTGGAGGGCTGGCCGGGGAGGGGGGCCACTACCACCATGGGACTGCCGCCTGGGTGACCACAGGTGGTAGCACAGGTCGAAGTGCATGCAGGGGCAGGGGGAGATGCCACTGGTTGGGCCATGGCTGACACCATGTATCCTTTCAACTCTAAAGTGCATATCCCGGGGGGGGTTGGGAAAGTAGAAAATTCCCTCAGCCTTTGCAGAATGACAACCCTCAGGGAGCTTGCAGACCCCACACCGGCCAACTCTGGCTAGTTCCCTGCACACAAAATGTCACCTTTCTGGGGTACCTGGACCGGCCAGCAGACCTCCATCATGGGGAGTGGATACTGTGAGTGGACAGCCGGAGTGCAGGTGAGCTCTGGGAGAAGGCGGGGTGACATGGTTGGGTCTCCAGTCTCCACAGGTCCAGATGAGGGACCAGGTGCAGGCTGAGAGAGAATGTTGGGGCAAGAAAGCATAAGTAAAAAAACTGTAGACAACATTTTGTCAAGTTGTGACTCCTCAGTGCCATGTAGTCATTCTCTTAGTGAACACAAGGTGGCAGTGTGGCTTAGTTGGTAGCACATACTCAGAGAGGAAAGAAATATGTGCTCAGAGGTGTAGGGTTCCGGTACAGTCATGAGGTAAGACAAACCCCAGACAAAACTCGCTGCAAGCCAGAAAGTGACTGCACATCAGGTGGAACTAAGCCACCTCGCCAGATAGTCAGCAGGCAAAGGTCATTCTCAGCAACATAAAATTTATTGCTGAATTCTGCAAAATACAAAATGCATCCAAGTGGGGACAGACCCCGTGCTGACAAATCCATCTGATTAGTCTTATTTTTAACTAATCAAAAATTAAACTGATTATTCATGGGAGAAAAAGAATGTTGCATTATTATTATTTTATATTTCAAACCAAATACTATATATATTAACACATGTGCAGCCATGCAGAACAAGCCTGTGTTTCCATCTTGCATGTTCTGATGACATCATAGGGACCAACTGTTCACACTGAAGGGAGAAGGGAAGGAGCAACAGTCCCACTACACAAAAGTGGTAGCAGGGATGAGTCTGGCAATTACAGGTTAATCCGTCTGACAATGGTGATGGAAACATTAATGGAATCACTGCTGAAGGAAAGAATTGTGGAATATCTTGAATGCAGTGGGTTACGAGACCCAAGGCAGCATGGATTCATGGGGGAGGCCTTGTTAAATGAATCCAATAGATTACTTTGACTGGGTGACCAAGGAACTAGATCAGGATAGAGTGCAAAGAGGGGGAACGAGATCAGGGTGGAGTGGTGGATGTGGCCTACGTAGATTTCAGTAAGGCACAGAGGAATCTCGTCTACCCCAAAAACTAACAAGACTATCCAAAACCTTAGAACGGTTAGAAATAACTGCATTAAATATCCATCTTGTAAGTAGCACCCTCCCAGCTGGCCGATCGGCGCAGCGGTGGGATTTCCGCTTGCGACGCCGGCGGCCAGGTTGAGGAGCGGATCTGGGTGCGTCGAAGAACCGGAGTAGGATCGGCGTCCGATGGGCAGCTCTCCTACTGCGGGGAGGGTGTGGGCGGCTATCGATGCGATAGGGACCCCTGGTGGAGACGGGGGTTCTCACGCAACCCGATGCTTTCGATGAGGGGGCTGGGCGGGCGCTGGCGTCATTGCACATCCCCACCTCCTCCCAGGGAGAAAAACCAGGTGGAAAATGGAAGGCGGGCAGGACCACCGGTCTATGAAGCCCTCCCTGGAGAGCCTCCCATTGCTGCCGTCACTGCGGGACCCCAACCAGTTACAGTTCCGGGGTCATGAAGGTGGCCCAAGGCCCCACCCTCCGGGGGGCAAGCCGGGGGTGACTGTGGGTCCCCAGCAGCAATTGACGGTGGTAGAGGTCTCCGGGGGCCGTGACCAGGGCGGATGGCCCCGGTGGTCCTGCCAGAAAAAGGGCAAATAAAAAAAAAAAAAGTAGCACCCTCCCTCAACATCAACATTTCATGTCTCACTGATGCTTTAAAAAAATATAGGCATCAGTGAGACATGAAACACTGATGCTGGGTGAGGTGCTACTTATGAGATGTATATTTCATAAAATTATTTTAGGCCAGACCATTGGTGCAGAGGATTGAAGCACTGGCATCTTACCTCTTACCACACCGATGACCCGGGGTCAGGAGCAACCTCAGGTGTCAGAGGGCCTGCCTGGGGAGGAAGAGGTGAGCATCCATGGACTGCTCTCTTCCTCTGGGGAGGTGGGAGGGATGACTGCTGAGGTTCGGGCTCCTGGCGATGGCCAGGACTGAGTGCAGGCTGGGGGTCATAGTGTGTGGGTTGGTGTGGGCTGACATCGGACGTGCAGTGTGCGGAAGCATGCATTACAGTGTCCCTGAAATCACTGCATGCCAGCACTGGGGGGACAATCGCAGAAAAATCCTCCGGCGTGCATGATGTCTGGTTCCGATGGCGCTGCACCGCTCACACTCACGCTGCTCCTCTCGTATCCTGACCCTGGGCTTTCCATGGTGGTGGGGTAAGTACCCACCATGAAGTAGCTTGTGAGAGGGATGGAAGAAGGGGTAGAGCACGAGTACTGAAGGTGGTGCGGTGCCTTGGGACCAAGTGGAAAAAGGGGGGGAACCATAGGTAACACCCCCCTGCCCAGGAGGAATAAATAAATAATAAACAAATAAAAATAAAATGATTTTTAGCTGTAATTGTTCCAAGGTTTAGGATACTATTGTCAGTTTTTGAACGTCCAAGATTCCTCCATATGTTGGTAACTCTTGTTGCTCTCGGCTCAATGCGTATATGAATCACCCCTCTTTCTTTAAGTAATTTCAGAAAAGCATTCAACACCGTTCTGCATAGGAGACTAGTAAGCGAGTTGGGTAGCTTAGCAGTGGGTCCAAAGGTGGTAAATGGGATAAGAAATTGCTTGTGGGGATAGGTGACAGAAGGTGGTGATAAACAGAGAACACTCTAAGGAAGGGAGGGTGACTAGCAGGGAGGAAGAGCCTCATGGATCAGTGCTGGAACTGGTCCCTGATAATATCTTTATCAGTGATATGGCAGAGGACCTGGAAGGGATGTCGCCTCTTTGCGAAGACATCAAAATCTGCAATAGGGTGACACTACCGGGTGTTTGAAAGGATGGGCAGAGACCTGGGAAAACTAGAGGCGTGGTCAAGGGTATGACAGGTGGGTTTCAATACAAAGAAATGCAAAATAATGCACTTAGGGCACAGAAACCCAGGGGTGGAGTACGAAATGGGTGGAGTGGTATTGATGACCACCAAGCAGGATAAAGAGCTGGGGGTAATCATACTGAATGACCTAAATGTGGCCAGGCATTGCAACAAGACATTAGGGATGGCAAGTGGAATGCTGGGGTGCATGGGGGGAGGGGAACCTTACCTGCAGAAAGAGGAAGGTGGTGCTGCCTCTATACAGATCACTGGTAAGACCCCACCTAGAGTATTTTATTCAGTTCTGGAGACCACATCTCCAGAAGGACACAGAGTGGAAATGATCCAGTGGAGTGCAACTAAAACGGTGCAGGGTCTGCATCAAAACACCTATGAGGAGAGGCTAAAGGACCTCAATATGTACACCCTGGAACAGAGAAGGGAGAGGAGATATGATAGAGACCTTAGAAGGTACAGGACAGAAATATTTTCAGAAGAAAGGTGCTCAAGAAGGGGACATGCTATGAAGCTGGAGGGGTAGATTCAGGAGAGATGTGAGGAAGTACTTCTTCACAGAATGTGGTCAATTCCTGTAACAGCCTTCCAGTGGATGTAGTGGGGGTACACACAATGATGGGGTTCAAGAATGCATGGGAGAAGCACAAGGGAATCATAGTGTAAAGGAAGGGGGGAAGGAGAAAGTGCTATATATCGGGCATGGTTTGAGGTAATATCAGCCTGGATAGCCAGTGTTGGGTAAGTTACTTTTTCTATTACTTTCGGAAACTTGTTCCAGGAAGCTCTGTGCAGTCACGAGCAAGGCTGGAGAAGTACTAGAACAAGTACTGTAAAACTATTTAGTACTACGTAATCTTTACATCATGCTCTGACTTTCATATTTCCGACAACGCAAAATTAACATTGCGCTTCGCTGCTGACTAAATACTGATGATCGCTTGACTCCCGCGACACTCATGGAAAGGGTGTGTGCCCTTTCTGCACTGGATCAGCTTTTCAGTTATTGGTTGTTTTTTATTAAGCAAGTATTCAAATGGTTTAGTGTAAAATCCCATGCCTAAAGGAGCTCATTTAAAATTTCACTCTGACCAAGACCTTGACTGAATTACAGAGGTATTCAGAACTGTTATGGTGGCCTAGGGCTTTGTCCCACAACCTATCTCAGTTTGAAAATATTTTTACCGTAGCAGCTGCCAGTTACTTTTAAAACTGTTTTGCAGCTTGTGCAGTTTTCTTGACTGCATACCCTTTTCCGCTCTTTTACAGACCACATGTACATCAAGAGCTGTGCTGTAGTTGAATTAGATGACAATAACGCAGCTATGAGTTTCCTTTGGTTTCCTTCGCTTGGTTGTTGAAAATAAATATAAAAATAATAAAATAAGCAGTGGTGTCCATGTTTTAATTTATAGTGATTCAAGTGTTCGTTACTGAGTTATGGAAGCCCCACGTGGTTGCGGCGTGGAATCTATGAATGAATGCTGACAAAGTAATATCGCATCTTAAAGGCACAGTGTGATTATAGCAATATTATTTTTACAGCAATACATTCTAGTTCTACAGTAATGTGCCTTACAATTACTTATTTCTTTTTCTACAAAAATAATACACAAATAAAGAACTATAACAGATGACATTTATTTGAGAGTAATAGGTTAGTTACTAGTTACTTTCAAATAGATGTAATCAGTTACGTTATTACTTTTGTATAAAAAGACCACGTTTTGTAACTGTAAGGTGTATTACTTATTTCAGTACTTTTCCATCCTTGCTAGTGACTGCACAGAGCTTCCTGGAACAAGTTTCCAAAAGTAATATAAGGTAATAGAAAAAATAACTTATCCAACACTGGTAATAGCGGACTAGATGGGCCAAGTGGTCCTTATCTGCCATCAAATTCTATGCTGCTATATACCGAAGAGAGAAGTTCAAGTAATGTACAGTGTGAAAGAATATTCAAGTCTCTCCAGAGGTTCATTCCTTTCTCTAGTAAAAGACTACTGCAGTAGCGCTAAGATCCTAATTCTTTCTCTGTTGCCTTCTTTCCCATTTCTCATTTTCCCCTTTCCAGGCTGGCAACCTGGAAAAAGTTCTCTCTCAAACGCTTGTCTTTTTTCTTCCTTCTCTGCACTTCTGGAGCCTTGATGTTCTCAGGCTACCCCCGGTAGCTAATATAGCTAACTTTGTCTGTGTCCCATTATTGCAATGTTATGGTACTTTGATAGCGTTAAATTTCTATCGCCATGCATTCTGCAGAAACTTTTACCATACGGTGTTTGCCTTGTTGGTTTCATTTAGAAACCTGCATGCAGTGTACTCAGTAAAGCAGCGGTTTAAAGCTGAGAAGTGAACCCCACTTCTCGCACTTGAGAGGTGAAACCCCTTTTCCTTTTTTCCCTTGCGAGATGTCCAAAGAGACCTCCATGTGGAGGTATTTGTTAAACTGTTGAGTTTGCCTCCGTAGAAGCTGTATTTTAAACCTAAACTGAAATAAACACAGTCTTCTGTTTGTTTTCTTCAGGCCTAGGCATCCAGACATAACACTGAATGATATGAAGTACTCCCTCTGTTGTTAGTAACCCGGTGAAATTAATTCTAGAAAACACGGTTTGAGTGTTTATGTTTTCTGCAGAATCTCCGTAAGTATTGTCATAATAGTTTAAATAAAAATAAAGTAGGAATGATAATGGCCATACAAAAGCAACCCAATGTTTCTACAATAAGAGCTCTGACTTTCCCTGTGCTGCAACATGTTTGTAAATATAAAAATAAACTTCTGTACTTGGATGTGCAGAATGCTAGATAACGTTCAGCTTTAGATTAAAAGAATGTATAAAATTCCAATGTTAGTTTATTTGTTACTTAAGAATGGAAGGTCTTACCAAGGTATAAGCAGGGAGAATCTTCCAGAAGGGGTTGTCTTCCTTGTAGGGATCATTATGATTGGATACCTAGGAGTCAGCCGGCCCTCTAGAAACATAGAAACATAGAATTTGACGGCAGATAAGGACCGCTTGGCCCACCCAGTCTGCCCATTTCCCTTCCTACTGGATAAGCTGCAGATCCTAGTTAACCAGCAGCCTACTTCTTCCTACCCCCAACCCCCAGAACTGCCTTATGACTATCCCATGCATGCTTGAATTGCACCACTGATTTTGACTCCACAACCTCCTCCGGAAGGCCGTTCCATGCATCCACAACCCTCTCTGTAAAAAAATACTTCCTTAAATTACCTCTGAGGCGCCCCCTCTATCTTCAAATTGTGCCCTCTTGTTCTTGCACACCTCTTTTTTTGAAAGATGCTACCCTCTTGGACTTTGTTGATTCCCTTGAGGTACTTGAACGTTTCTATCATGTCCCCCCTCTCCCTTCTTTCCTCGAGGCTATACATATTAAGCTCCTTAAGTCTCTCTTCATATGTCTTCCGGTGCAGACCCTGCACCATTTTAGTTGCCCTCCTCTGGACAGCTTCCATCCTGTCTATGTCTGTGTGGAGATTGGGTCTCCAGAACTGCACACAGTACTCCAGATGGGGTCTCACCAGCTGTCTGTACAGAGGGATAATAACTTCCTGTTTTCTACTGGTGATGCCTCTCCCTATGCATCCCAGTATCCCCAGCCCTCCTGCTGCCCTCTCACATTGCTTGCCCGTCTTTAGGTCATCTGATATGACTACCCCCAGGTCCCTTTCCATTTTTGTTGTTGTTAGTATCTCACCCCATTGTGTACTCTTCCTCTGGGTTTTGTTTCCCAGGTGCATTACCTTGCACTTCTTAGCATTGAATCTAAGCTGCCATACATTTGACCATTCCTCTAACCTTGCCAAGTCCCTTCTCATCCTTTCCACCCCACCCTGTGCATCAACTCTGTTGCAGATCTTAGTGTCATCTGCAAAGAGACATACTTTCCTTCCAGTCCTTCTGCAATGTCACTTATAAAGAAGTGAGAGGGACCGGTCCTAATACTGAACCCTGCGGTACCCCACTAGTAACCCTCCTTTCTTCTGAGTGGACTCCATTTACTATTACCTCTGTGTCCTATTCTCCAGCCAATTCTTTACCCAGGCTGTCATCTTGGGACCCATTCCCAGGCTGGCTAACTTGTATATTAATCTTTGTGTGGGACTGTGTCAAATGCCTTGATAAAGTCTAGGTAGGCCATGTCCACAGCCCCTCCTGATCTACTTTGGTCACCCAGTCAAGAAATCTATCAGATTCGTCTGGCATGACCTTCCTGCTGTGAATCCATGCTGCCTAGGGGTCCTGTGCCTCTGGCCTCTAGATACTCGACAATTCTTTCCTTTAGAAGTGATTCCATCATTTTCCCTATCACTGAGGTTAAACTAACAGGTCTATAGTTTCCTGCTTCTGCCTTGCTCCCACTTTTGTGAAGGGAATCACATCTGCCCTCCTCCAGTCCTCGGTACCACCCCATCCTCCCATGATTTGTTAAAAGGGTAGTCAGTGGTGTCACTAGTTCTACCCTTAGTTCTTTTAAATTTTGGGATGAATCCCATCAGGCCCCATTGCTTTGTCCACCTTCAGTTTTAAGAGTTCTTTCAGAACCCTTTGTTCTGTAAATGGGCGTATCAACTTCTGTATCCAGAGTGTTACTACTGTTTGTTTTATGTACCTCCCCTCTTCCTTTGTAAATACTGAGCAAAAATATTTGTTTAGTATATCTGCCTTTTCACAGTCTCCTCTGCCCACCCTCCCTCCCTTTATTAAGCCTCACTATCCCTCCCTTGGTCTTCCTTGCGCCCTGATGTACCTATAAAGGTTTTTCCCCTTCTTAACTGAGCTGGCTATCTTTTCCTCGGTTTGGGCCTTTGCTGTTCTGACTGCCTTCCCAGCCTCCTTTTGCTTTAACTGATACAGTTCTCTGTCCTGCTTCTTCTCGATTCCTTGTACTTCCTGAATGCTTTCTTTTCTCTTGAACCTTCACTGCCACTTCCTTTGAGAACCATAGCAGTTTTTACATCGTCTTGTTTTGTTTATTTGCTTCACACAAAGGCTCGTTACCTCTGTGATGGCAGTTTTATTATTCCCATTGTTCTTCCACCCTCCTTCCTGCCCATTTGCTAGTCGTTCCTTAGGCACTCACCCATTTAGCAAAGTCAGCCCTCCTAAAGTCCAGTACTTTTGTCTTTGTATGGCTTGACTCTATTGCTGTGTTTATTGTGAACCATACTGTTCGATGGTCGCTAGTTCCCAGATGGCTACCCACTTCTACATCTGCAATCCTCTCACCATCTCCATTTGAGAGAATGAAGTCTAATATTGCTCCTTCTCGAGTGGGCTCCAGTACTAGTTGTCTAAGGCATGCCCCCTGTAGGGCATCTAGAATAACTGCACTCTTCGAAATGGCAGCTGCAACTCCACTCCAGTTAACATCTGGCATATTCAGATCACCCATCAGCAACATCTCCCCTTTTTCTGCCATTCTAAGTATACTTTCTATCATTTCCCTGTCCATTTCCTCCCCCTGAGAAGGGGGTCTGTATACAACCCCTGTGCGTATTGTGGTGCCATTGCCTGTCTCCAAATTTACCCACAGTGCTTCTTTCCTCCTGTGTACCTTTTTGTTCTGTTGCTTTTATTCCTTCCCTTATGTAAAGAACTACTCCTCCTCCTCTTTACCCTCCCTGTCCCTCCTGTACACAGTGTATCCTGGTATGTTTATGTCCCAGTCATGGTTTTGTGTGTACCATGTTTCTGTGACTGCCACAATATCCAGATGTTCTTCCTCCATCAAGGCCACTAATTCAGGAAGCTTGTTACCCAGACTACGGGCATTAGTACTCATTGCTCTCCATTTTTTGATGGCTTTACCTTCCAGTGCAGCATCCCCCACTGACCGTTCTACCTCTGTCTTTTTCTCATTTAGTACCCTGTTTTGTAGGGAGAGGCTGGGATTTTCCTGCTGCTTGTCAGTGCCTCCCCCTTTGACTAGTTTAAAAGCTTGCCAATGAAGCATTTAAACCGATTGCTCAAAAGACTTGTTCCCTTCCTGGACAGATGCAGACCATCCTGCCAGTATAGGCTGGTGTCCCTCCAGGTGGAACCCCAGTCCCCAATGAAGCCAAACCCCTGTGCTCCGCATCATTTTTTCAACCATTCATTAAAGTGCATGGTGCCAATTAACCTCGCCTCCCCCATGCTTTTGACAGGCAGCACCTCTGAGAAGGATACTGTGTGTGCTACTCGTCTTAGGTCCCTTCCCAACTCTGCAATGTCCTCCTGCACTGCTCTAATCTCATGATGAGCCAAGTCATTTGTCCCTAGGTGGACAATTACGTCCAGCTCGGAATCCCTTGCAGCTGTTCTCGTGATCCTGAGGATGCGCTTCCTGTTCCTCCAAGCCATGGCACCAGGCAGGCACCTTACTTCATTTTTCTCATCTCCCCCCAGTTCTATACCCCTAATAATTGAGTCCCCCACCAGGAGCTGCTTCCTTTCCATTTGGTGTCCTCTGCCTCCTTTCTGTGGGCTTCCCTTGTGACAGTTATCATCAGTCTTCTCTGCGGGTACACCCACAGGGGAGCTATGCTCCCCCAGAATGGTGTATGGATTGTGGAGTGGAACAATTGACTGGGTGTGCCTCTGTTCCACCCTCCTCACCCTCCCTGATCCCATTGTGGTCCAACTGCTGTGCTTTCTTCGCAACCTCGGAGGTAGTGGTGGTGGTGCTAGTGCTCCCTGGATGGGGGAGGTTCCCTTTCTACTGTCCAGTGTGGCCTGGGAGAAGGTTTCCTTACTACTGTCCAGTGTGGCCTGAAGACGGGCAACTTCCTCCCTCAGGGCAGATAGTTGTCTGCAAATAGGGCAGCATCTCAGCCTCCAGAAAGACTCCCGGAAGACTGCTGCCCCACAGCCATTACATTGCACTACTTCCCACATGTTTATCTAGTTGTTTTTTTTATTGTATTTGTATGTGTGTGTGTGTGTGATTTGATTATATAGAAATATATATATATATATTATACAATGTGTATGCTTATATTATCAGTGCAGTGTGCTAGAGAGGATATGACAGTGAAATGCACCTTGCACTCAGAAATGATGTCAGAACCTCAGGTATAAAGGAACTATTTCCAGGGGTGGGTGGGGTGAGGGGTGGGAAGGGTTGGGCCTAAACTGTGTCCTCACAAAACAATCGACTAAAGCTCTCACCCACCGCTGCGATGAGTGCCTTCCTGTCAGCAAGATACCCTACACAACAATTTGACAGAGAAAGTACCCTGCTAATCAAACAGAGAAAAATCCAGACATCCAAGAGAGAGAGAGAGAGAGAGAGTTTAGTTACAGATAATTCGTCCAAAATAGTATATTCCACACAGCTTCTCAGTTGTTCCCAGCACTCCTGTATACAACCTGGAAGAAGATGGACTTCTGGCTCATACAGGAGCACACCACTAGTTTATAGTAATGGAATAATGCTGACAAATGGTCTAGCTAGACAAATGGCTATGATGCTGAGCTCTGACTTGTGAAGACAATTACCCCCACCTCAGGCTATGTTTGGCATCCAGTTTCAACCTGCAGCTTTGCTATTTTGAATCACAGAGCCCCACCAAAAGTTGCAAAATATATTGATGCAGATTCACACAGAATTCTAGTAATCAGTCAGTTAGCCACAAGGAAAATAAAATATGCAGAAGATAAGCAGTTTTAAAAAACCCTTTCTGAATTAAAAACTAAAACAAATACCAAGCTCTGCCACTTTAAAATTGAGAAAACTTCTCAGATGTAGCAAGAGAGAGAGTTTAGTTACAGATAATTCATCCAAAATAGTATATTCCACGCAGCTTCTCAGTTGTTCCCAGCACTCCTGTACACAACCTGGAAGAAGATGGACTTCTGGCTCATACAGGAGCACACCACTAGTTTATAGTAATTGAATAATGCTGACAAATGGTCTAGCTAGACAAATGGCTATGATGCTGAGCTCTGACTTGTGAAGACAATTACCCCCACCTCAGGCTATGTTTGGCATCCAGTTTCAACCTGCAGCTTTTACTATTTTGAATCACAGAGCCCCACCAAAAGTTGCAAAAAACATTGATGCAGATTCACACATCTCACTCTCACTCTCTTCTCCATACTTATACCTTGGGTCATTCATGGGAGGAGCCACAGAGTGCATATCATTTTCTTTTTGTTAAGGACTGATTTCTTTTTGTGTATATTAGCATATACTGACTACAGACAGACCCAGGTAAGTTTTAAAAGGTTTATAAAAGATCTTTATGTTGAATAAAGAAAGATTAAGTTTAAAAGTGTTGTGGGTGGAGTCTGACTTGGTCACATGCTGTTCTCTTGGGTTAAAAGAGCTTCTAGCCTGGACCATGTCTGATTCATTTTGGGATTAGCTCTGGGTTGATCTACTGGGAGTCTGCAACTTTTCAGACTAAGGTGCCTTGATGTTCCCAGGTGGCTGATGCTGTTGCCTGTGTGATCAAAAGTATATTTTTGTGCCTTTTGATTTCATTTCTTATTTATGTATTAAGTATGAGTTAATTTTGTTCTGTTTGTATCTCAATATATATTTTTAGGCTTGGCTGCTTCTTTTAAGCATTGCCTCTCTACAAATTGGTGTCAGCGTCCATCTTTATGTCCACTCCCTTTTACATACAGAATAATGCATGGGCAACAATGCACAACAGGGCTGTGTTTCCATCAAGGGGTTCTGATGGCAACATAATGCACTTAGGGCACAGAACCCCAGGGGTGGAATACAAAATGAGTGGGGTGGGTGTCGGCCCCTTGGCAGAGAAGGTTGCAGCACCTTGCACCTTACCTTTCACCACGCAGGTGACCTCGGTTTGGGAACGAGCTCGAGTCACCAGGGGTTGGCTAGGGAAGGAGAGGATTGAGCTTCCAATGGACTGCTTTCCTCTCCTGGGGGGAGGCTTTGCTGACTCAGCCCTTGGCTGCCACCTGGTGGAGGCCTGGAGGTAGTGCTGGCAGCACAAGCAACACACTAAGGAGGGCAGTGGCTCCTGGGTGTGCACTGCATCCTCGTCACCCTGTAAGGAAATCTAGGGAAAAGAGGAAAATGGGCCATTACAGACTAAACAAAGCCCTGCCTGCCCACCTTTACCCTGCACCACTGTCGGTCCACCTGGCCCGGATCAGGACTGTGTTCCTGGGTGGGGGCAGGAGGAACCTCCCCTTCATGGCCCTGCCATGGGGGGGTGATACATGGGGATTACTGGGCTTGGTGGACCAAGGAGATGAGTGCTGGGTGAGAAAGGGAGGGGAAGGGCTGACACGCCCACCTGCGATAACCCACCGGGAAAAAGTTAAATAGAAAAGAAAAAAAATGGGTGGAGTGATATTGATGACCACCAAGCAGGAATGAGATCTGGGGGCAATCACAAAGAATGACTTGAAAGTGGCCAGGCAGTGCGACAAGGCAGTAGGGGGGCAAGTGAGAGGTTGGGGTGCATAGGGAGGATATCACCAGCAGAAAGAGGGAGGTGGTGCTGCCTCTGTATAGATCACTGGTAAGACCCCACCTCGAGTACTGAGTCCAGTTCTGCAGACCGTGGGCAGGATTTTTAAAAACTATATCACCACAAGCCCCGGGTGCAGTGGCGTCGAGTGCATGGAGCTTGTGGCGATCTAACAGGAGTTTAATCTTGTGTTGCAATTGCCACAAGTTATACCAACATTTTCTGGTCTAACTTGCAGCAATCCTGAGGGCCTTTTCAGATATTTGGTGCAAGTAAGCCACAAATGGTGGCGACTATGCATAACTGCGCTCGAGATTGTGGAATAGGGCACAGTTGCAGTGCCCGGAGTGGGTGCAGTGCCAGAATTTAAGTGTCATGGTGCAGGACTTGGTGTAAGCCCACACCATGCTTTACAAATCCGTCCCATATATCCAGTTGGATAAAGACAGAGTGGAGGTGGTCGGGGATCAACTAAAATACTGCAGGGCCTGCAACAAAAGCCCTATGAGGTGAGACTAAAGGACCTCAATATGTACACCCCAGAGCAGAGATGGGAGGGAGAAATGATATAGACTTTGAAATACCTCATGAGGGTAAATAAGGCACAGGAGGAAGTATTTTCCAGATGAAAAGTTGCTCAAGAACAAGGGGTTATGCTATGAAGCTGGAGGGAGTAGAGTCAGGAGAGATGTGAGGAAGTACTTCTTCACAAAAGAGTGGTAGATTCTTGCAACAGCCTTCCATTGGAGGTAGTGGGGTAAACACAGTGGTGGGGTTCAAGAATGCATGAGATAAGCACAGGGAATCATAGTGGAAAGGAAGGGGAGGGAGCAAGAGCTGTAGATCGGGCATGGTCAGCGGTAATGGTGTAGGTAGGGAGAAGTGGGCAGGCAGGATGGGCCAAGTGGTCCTTAACTGCCATCACATTTACGTTTCAATGAACCTGAGAGCAAAGTTTGAGTGATTTACAGAATAATGCATGGGCAAACATGCACAGCAGGTTGCTTCCATCAAGGGGTTCTGATGACATCATAGGAACCTCGAGTGAAACTCATGTAATGTACAGAATAATACATGGGCAACCATGAAGAACAGGCTGTGTTTCCATTGATGGGTTCTGATGACATCATAGGGAGGCGGGAGAACAAAGCTGAGTAATGCCGAATAATGCACGAGCAACCGTGCACAACAGGCTGTGTTTCCATCAAAGGGTTCTGCGACATCACAGGGAACTTGAGAGCAAAGCAAATCTTGAGTAATGAACAGAATAATGCATGGGTAATCATACACAACAAGGCTGTGTTTCCTTTGAGAGGTGCTGATGACGCCATAGATAGATATTTTTATTTATAAAGGCGCCCATTTCCAGAAACAATGGGAGCTGTACAACCAATAGCAACACAATACAATGGTTAAAATCATGCACAAAATATATAGAAATTCTAACCGGTAGCATATACTTTGTCTATCCTAATTAATACCACTAAATTATTCAGTAAATGCTTGCTGGAACAGATAAATCTTCAGGCCCTTTTTAAAGACTTTTACTGAGAGAGCGACCCTCACATAAACAGGCAAGGAGTTCCACAGAGTAGGCATGGCCACTGAGAACATCCTGTACCCAGAGTGCCACAGCCTAACCCTGGGGACTCCAAGGCGCCTCCCACAACAGAACGGAGTTCCTGGGATGGCCACAGGGGACAAGGAGATCTTGAAGACAGACAGATCCCCTTTCATCCAGACCCGAGAGTGAAGCTGGAAAGGTCTCTGATATTATCAGAACCCCCTCCTGCATTCTTAGGACACCAGAACTACTCACCTTTGGTTCACAGTTGTCATGCCCTAAGAAGGCGTGAGGCAATACTCTTATATCCATGAGAAGCCCTGCTAGAACCCCTATAAACTTATTAACAAATAATATCTGTAGCGCTCAGATATCTTGCAATAAAGTTGAAACAATCAGATAATGTCTCGGATGACTCCGACTCAAACTTCTGTAACCCCCTACAAATAGGGGTTCCCAAAAAGTCTTCCTTGAGATTGCTTAAATGTTCACTGCCAGGCTGGTGTCCTGGGTTTTAGCAGTTTAAATGTATTGCCAGTGAGTGCCTGTGTTGCCTCTGTGTACTGTCTCTTTAAGAGCTGCCTGGATTGCAGTCATAATTAATCTGAGAGGGGTCTCTGTTAGAAGATGTACTTGTTTGCTGATCATTTGCTAGAGTTGTAATAATAGTGCAGTTTGTTCTAACCTGCCTTCTTTGCAGCATGGACAGTTCTTTTTGTTTCCATCATCTTGGCCCAGGACTGTCAGAATGGGCCAATCAGTACATTTGGGACTCTAAAATGGAGCCTGCCTATAGGGCCTTGGTGGGGCCAAAACTTGTAGGAATTGTAGTTCTGGGCTTTTGGTGCCTAGAATAACCTGGAGGGGGAACCCTTGTTGTGTCTGACGGACAGATCAGCCAACTGAACCTTTTGGATCTTGGGGAAAGTCCCACACCACTTGCAGTTTCAGTTAGATCTGAGTTGGGAAGTGAAAAAGTAACAGCTCGAGATAGTTCGAGCAGCAATCCATAGTGGATTCGTGTGGGAGAACTGTGGAAAGGCCTGAGTTTGGCCTGTATGCCTGCCTGCTGTTCCTGAGAGGGAACTTGTGCTTTTTTTTCGGACTGAATCCGAATTTGGAGAGCGAATTAAGCCACTGAATTGTGACCAGGCTTTAACCTGAAGAAGACTGAAGATTTGCTGAATGCAATCGTCCTGTCAGGACTTCAGCTACCTCTGAACTCCTGGATTGTGCAGAGACTCTGTAATTGCGCCGGAGCCATTTGCCTGTTACAGTGGAATCTCCTTACATGTGAATGTGCTGTGTGCTTATAGTGGGTCGTGATTTGGTTCCCACCATGTGTCTGAACTGTGTTTTGCTTGCTGGAGGCTGTATCCAGCCCCATGGACTGAATCTGTATCCATTTCTGTTTGCTTGGGCCCTGCTGCACAGGCTCAGCCAGAATACCTGCTCAGAGAAAGTAATCAATGGGAGACTGGCCTGGGGATCAGCCCCCTGCTCAACACCTTGAACAGGAGCTACACCTCGGTGATTCGTGTGGGCCCTGCTTCTCTGGGCACTCCAGTTCAATAGCCTGCAGTCTCGATTTCATCCTGCCTGTGTCCAGTATTGGGTATCATGAGTAAACATCAGGGTAGCTCCCTGCAACAACAGCTAAATCTAAAAGTGTTGTCATCTGATTGTCTTGTTGCCTTTTCTTTCATGAACTGAGCCCTCCAGCTCTGGATTACAGATAGTGTGTGTTGTGCATGTTGCTTTCTTCCATCACAGGACCATAACCAGCTGCAACGTTTCTGGCAAGCCCGCCGTTTTCCTACCTGGGTACCCAGAGTGTGTGACTGTGTAAAGACTCTGAACTGCATGCATAACTGTCTGATTAATATAACTTTTAAGCAAATCAACTTGATTACACCCCTTCCTTGTTCAAGTCCCCTAAATAAATCAAATTTAACTTTGTTTGCATTTAATCTGACTGTGGTTCCAGTTTGTGCCAAAAGTATTGTACTGTTGCTGTTTGCTATGCTTAACCTTATTTTACAGGGGGTTCCCAGGGTCAAGCTAGAGGAACCAGCCCTGGTGGTAAGTGCAAACAGTGTGGGTAATTGTCTGGTGAATAAGGGTCATTGTGAAAGTGATTAATGTGTATTGTTCAGGCCACTAGAAGGGAAAGAGTGGGGTTATAGTGTCCCGGAGGGCTGTGTCCAGGTTAGCTTGACCACTAACAACAGTGACCTCAGGGTGGAGGCACCCGTTTCATTACCCAGGCCCCTTAACCTGCTGTTAGCCAAGCAGGCAGGGGTACTAGCCCTTTGGATAGCGCCACCTAGGGGTTTCACCTCTAACTAACAAAGAGTGCACACCAGGGTGGAAAGCACATTTGAAGAACACAGGGACCCAGAATTACTTTTCTTTAGAAGCTTGGGCCCTGGGTGGAGCCTGTCGGTAGTTTGCAAAACACTGACATGTCGGGAAAGTAACACAAAAGCTGAATCATAGTTCTTGCTGAGATTTCCGGATTGTGACTTTTTTTTTTGTTTCTTTTGGTCACACAGCATCTTTATTTTCCATCTCTGTCCAGGCTGTACTTCATGAGTCCTAGACAGTGGTAAATTCAGGGGTAACATTATGAAGCAGTTCTTCCCTTTGAAGGTGGTAAATTTATGGGACAGCCCTCCAATATAAACAGTGGCCATGATGACAGTACAGGCCTTCAAGGTAGTCTTGGACATACTTCTGCCTATCAAATGCTTCACTGGGTCCCTTGGGTAGAAGAGTGGGTGGGGAACCCTTTTTTTCCACATGACATTTATCCTCCCATGACTGGAGGGCAATTCCTCAGCCCAGCCCCTGGCTCCCACACCAGCTACCTTGCCCACCCCAGCCATCTAACTTGGCTGTGTAGTTTCCCATGAGAAACATAAACTTTGACAGCAGATAAGGACCACTAGCCCAACTAGTCTGCCCATTTCCCTGCCTACTGGATAAGCTGCAGATCCTAGTTAACCAACAGTCTATTTCTTCCTACCCCCCACAAGAATTGCCTTATGTCTGTCCCATGCATTCTTGAATTCTCCCACAGTCTTAAACCCCACAACCTTCTCTGGAAGGTGGTTCCATGCATCCACAACCCTCTCTGTAAAAAAATACTTCCTCACATTGCCTCTGAGCCGTCCCCCTCTGTCTTTAAATTGTGTCCCCTTGTTCTTGCACACCTCTTTTTTTGAAAGATGCTACCCTCTTTGACTTTGTTGATTCCCTTGAGGTACTTGAAAGTTTCAATCATGTCTCCCCTCTCCCACCTTTCCTCAAGGGTATACATATTAGCTCCTTTAGTCTCTCCTCATATGGCTTCTCTTGCAGACCCTGCACCATTTTAGTTGCCCTCCTCTGAACTGCCTTCATCCTGTCCATGTCCTTGCGGAGATGGGGTCTCCAGAACTGGACGTAGTACTCCAGATGAGGTTACACCAACTGTCTGTACAGAGGGATAAAAACTTTGTTTTCTGCTGGTGATGCCTCTTCCTATACATCCCAGTATCCCCAGCCTTCCCTACTGCCTTCTCACATTACTTGCCAACCTTAAGGTCATCTGATATGATTACCCCAGGTCCCTTTCCATTTTTTGTTGTTAGTAACCCCTTCCCACTGTATACTGTTCTTTTGTTTCCCAGGTGCATTATTTTGTATTTCTTTGCATTGAATCCTAGCTGCCATACTCTGACCATTCCTTCAGCCTTGCCAAGTCCCTTCTCATCCTTTCCATGCCCCCCTGTGTATCAACCCTGTTGCTGATCTTTGTGTCATCTGCAAAGCGGCATATTTTTCCTTCTAGTCCCTCTGCAATGTCACTTATGGACATTAAAAGGACTGGACCCAGTACTGAACCCTCGGTACCCCACTAGTAACCCCCTTTCTTCAGAGTGGACTCTGTTTACTTTTATCTTCTGTGTCCTGTTGTCCAGCCAATGTTTTGCAGGCTACCACCAGGGACCCACTCTCAGGTTGGCTAATTTATTAATCTTTTGTGTGGGACTGTGTCAAATGCCTTGCTAAAGTCTAGGTAGGCCATATCCACAGCCCCTCCCTGGTCTACAGCTTTGGTCATTCAGTCAAAGAAATCGATTAGATTCATCTGACATGACCTTCCCACTGTGAATCCGTGCTGCCTTGGGTCCTGTGCCCCACTGGCCTCTAGGTACTCAATAATTCTTTCCTTCAGAAGTGATTCCATCATTTTCCCTACCACAGAGGTCAAACTGACAGGTCTGTTGTGTCCTGCCTCTGTCTTGCTCCCACTTTTGTGAAGGGGAATCACATCCACCCTCCTCCAGTCCTCAGGTGCCGCACCATCCTCCCATGATTTGTTAAAATGGGTAGTCAGTGGTGTCACTAGTTCTCCTCTTAATTTTTTTAGAATTCTGGGGTGAATCCCATCAGGCCCCATTGCTTTATCCACCTTCAGTTTTAGGAGTTCTTTCAGAACCCTTTCTTCTGTGAAAGGACTGGGATCGATGCCCCCTATCCAGAATGTTTCTGTTAATTGGATTAGGTACCTCCCCCTCCTCCTCTTTTGTGAATACTGAGCAGAAGTATTCATTCAGTATCCCTGCTTTTTCACTGTCCCTCTCTGCCCACCCACTGTCCATTCTATTCAGCCTCACTATCCTTCCCTTTGTCTTTCTACATTCCCTAATGTACCTTTAAAAGGTTTTATCCCTCTTCTTAACCAAGTTGGCTATCTTTTCCTCAGTTTTGGCCTTTGCTTTCTGACTGCCTTTCCTGCATCCTTCTGTCTTAACTGATACAGTTCTCTGTCCTGCTCCTTCTGTGTTTCCTTATACTTCCTAAATGCTATCTTCTTCTCCTAACCTTCCCACCCTCTTTTGAGAACTATAGTGTTTTTTTTTCGTTTTTATTTGTTTATTATCTTCACATACAGACTTGATGCCTCTGTGATGGCAGTTTTGATGTTTTCCCATTGTTGCTCCATCCCTCCTTCTTGCCTGTTTCCTAGTGCATTTCTAAGGCACTCTCCCATTTTGCCAAAGTCAGCCCTCCTGAAGTCCAGTACCTTCACTTTTGTATGGCTTGACTCTGCAGCTGAGTTTATCATGAACCACACTGTTTGGTGGTCACTTGTTTCCAGATGGCTACCCACTTCTAGATCTGAGATCCTCTCACTGTCCCCATTTGAGAGTACAAGGTCTAAGATTGCTCCCTCCCGAATGGGTTCCAACACTAGCTGTCTGAGGCATGCCCCCTGAAGGGCATCGAGAATGGCCCTGCTTATTGATGTGGCTGTGGCTGTAGTTTACATCTGGCATATTCAGGTCCCCCATCAACAGTATCTCCCCTTTCTCTGCCATCCTAAGGATGCCTTCTATCATATCCCTGTCCATTCCCTCCCCCTGAGATGGGGGTCTGTATACAACTCCTGTGTGGATTGTGGTGCCATTTCCAGTTTCTAAGGTGACCCACAGTGCCTTCTCTCCTCCCTGTTTACTCTTTTGTTCCACTGCTTTATCCTTCCTCACATGAGAGCTACTCCTACCCCTCTTCTACCCTCTCTGTCCCTCCTGCAGGTTGTGTACTCTGGTATGTTAACATCCCAGTCATGGTTCTCTGTGTATCGTGTTTTGTGACTGCCACGATATCCAGGCATCCCTCTTCCATCAAGGCCACCAGTTCAGGGAGTTTGTTGCCCAGACTACGGGCATTGGTACTTATTACCCTCCATTTCTTGATGGCCTTACCCCTTTTTGCTCCATCCCTGTCCTTATTGCCTTTGTCGTTTCCTCCATTTATCCCTTCCCTTCTCCCTATCGATGTCTCTGTCTTGGTGTTTACCTCACTAACTAAAATAGGCATAATACTTGTCTAGTGTACTTACCCGGTAAATAAAAGCTAAATAAATAAATAACTACCTTGATTTTTGGTGGGGGCTAGGAATTCCCTGCTCCTTTCCAGTGCCTCCCCCTTTGGCTAGTTTAAATGCTTGCCAATGAAGCATTTAAACCTATCACCTAGGATAGGTTCCCCTCCTGGACAGATGCAGACCATCATGCCAGTATAGGCCTGCATCACTCCAGGTGGACCCCAGTCCCCAATGAAGCCAAACCTGTGAGCTCTGCACCAGCTTTTCAACCACTGATTGAATCCCATGGTGTGGAGCACCCTAGCCTCACTCATGCCATAGACAGGCAGCACCTCTGAGAAGGTTACTGTGAGTGCTACTTGTCTAAGACCCTTCCTCAACTCCACAAACTCTTTCTGCACTGCTCGGATCCCTTTCCCAGCCAGGTAATTTGTCCCTATGTGGACATTGACATCCGGCTCCCTCCCCCATGCAGCTGCTCCCACGAGCCTGAGGAGTCGCTCCCTGTCCCTCTAAGCCATTGCGCCAGGCAGGCACCTTATCTCCCTCTCCCTTCCTCCTTCCCCAGTTCTACCCTCCTAACAATGGTTCCCTAACCAGAGTTGTTTTCTTCCCTGTGGTATTCCATGCCATCCTCCTGTGGGTCTCCTTTGTGGAGGTTCCCAGCATCCTCCTTGTTCTCCACTGCGGGTGCCTCCATAGAGGAACCACACTTTGCCAGAACAGCACATGAATTGTGGAGAGGTACAACTGATGTGCATCTGTTCCACCACCCCACCCTCTCTGAGCCTACTGTGGTCCAACTGCTCCTCGTTCTTGGCAACCTCTGAGGCAATGGCGGTGGCCCTGGTGGTCCTTGGGTGGGAGAGGAGGTCCCTCAAATCCTGGCTAACTCAGCGTGGAGATGAGTAACATCCTCCCTCAGCCCAGAGAGGTGCTTGCAGATGGGACAACACCGTATCCTCCAGAACGTCTCCTGGAAGACTGCTGCTCCATAGCCACTGCATTACACCACACCACTCCCATCATGTCTTATTTCTGGACCCTTAACTATTTATTTACATTTTTTTCTCCCTACCTCCATGCCCTTTAAGCTCCTAATCTTTCTGTTCTGATACAAGAAGTTCCTATATTTCTCAGTAGTCTCCTACTTGCTCAAAGTCAGACCTCCAGCAGCAGGGAGGATGCAGAGCCACTCTTTCCTTTTAGGATGGTGACTCTTTGTGGCTCTATGATCATTCCCTTCCTGCTCCCAAACAGGAAGTTCCTGTTGTCAGTCAAATCCTGTGCCTATAATAGTAGAACTAGCTAAGGGGGGAAGGGAGGGAAGAAGGGCAATATAGTCCCAGTAGAGAAGTACAGTTATAACAGCAGCTCCTTCCTCTTGCTGTTCTCTGGCTGTTCTCTGCTAGAAGCTATCTAGGTCAGTTTTAAAATCCAACACACCTGACTACCCTTCTTGGTAGAAATGAGAGAGAATGATCTGTTCTCCCCCCACCGATCAGTATATCCGAGGCAGACCAAGTCAATGATGGAGTGGCAGTGCGGGTGAGCACGCAGCCATGCTGGGCTTCATTGAACCCCTCTGACACCATTTTTCTTCCATTTTCTCCCAACCCCCAACTACTGAAGAACTGGGCTAATGCATGGAGGCGCACCCAGCTGACATACCATTGCAGTCCCCTCCAATACATGCTTTTCTAGCAATGCTGTACCCCAAGCCTCCACCTGGGGGCAGCCTAGGCTAGACTGACATACCTCCCTTCCCCAGGAGTGGAGTGCAGTCCACCAGATGGTTGATCCTCTCCCTTCCCGGCTGAGCCCCGGTGGCCTGAGTCTGTTCCCCAACCCGGGTCCCGGTGTGGGAAGTGGTCAAGCGCTGGGTACCTCAGCCCTCTGTACTGCTGGGCCGTCCAAGTAGGGAACCCTTTTAAAGGGGAACAGTCAGCACTAAGAGACCCATACACAAATGTGGAGCTGGTCCTAATTTGCATTTTGTGTGTACAATTTTTTTTCTTACTGTTTACCACAGTACAATATATTGTAACAGGGTGACTGTGGTAGCTTCCAGCCTGACATTTTCTTTACCAGGAAATCGTATAATCCCCTGCAGCTGACATCAGATCAGGGCTGCAGCACGGGAGACTCAGCAGCCTGCAGAGCATGCTGGAGCTTTGATAAACTCCAATCAGATGTTTGCTCATCCTCCTGTTTTCCCAGACTTAAGTACAGTCCTCTGTGACTGTACTAGGGCCAGGGAGTACAACGGGGCCAGCAAACAAAAGGTCAGAGCTTATAAATGCTTTTAACATGCACTGCAGGCTACTGAATATCCCACTGCTGCAGCTCTCCTCTAGCACCAGCTACAGGGGATGCTGGGATTTGTAGTTACAGAAAATGTCAGCTTGCAAGTCCGCAGACTCAGACTATGCTGCAGTAAACAGTAACTTAAAAAGGGTTTTGCTCACAATCTCAAGTTACTGTGTAACTTCAGACATGGTTCTCCTCTGTCCCCCCCAACTCCAGTGGCCATGGAGATGAGGGCCATCTCCCTAGGTCCCCAGAAAGGAACAGACCTGGACTTTGGGCACCGGAATACCCAGGGATCTGGCGGCAAGTCTTAACTTCATGGGGGTAAGTCCAAAGGGCAGATGGATCAAGCGACTGCAGGGCCGAAAGGGAAAAAAAGCACCTGGGCGATGGAAAGGGGGTAAAAACAATGATAGTGGGGGGATTCCCTTACACCTTGAACTTTGATTATGGTTTTCTCTTTTTCTAGGTTTTTGTAAATTATTGATTGCTGTTCAGCATTTTTATCACAAAGCATTAATATTATAATGAATGTTCGCCATTGTAGTTATTTGTCTGGTTACATTAGGATGGCTGGGATTTACCTTAAAAGTGTAACTGAGTTTGTTTCTGGGTTTCCCAGTGGTCTGGATAAGTTCTGAGCTTACTTTCCTGTGTATGTTGCCTCCCTGTATGTCCATAATGTATTTTATTTTTGTTCTGGTAATTTTTGTGGCCTGTGCCTGCTTCCATAGAATAAGATTCCTCCATATAGAGGGGTGGATCTGTAGCCAGTCATCCTTTAGTTCATTTGTGGCACTGTACTCTGTGGATGCTGTCCGTGGTGTGAAGTGGCTTGTTTGCTCAGGAACATGGTCTGCAAGTTGGCAGCAGCATATGTCATTGGACATTGATATGTTTTGTGGTTGACAGCAGTGTCCATGCTGGGAGCTGGACAGTTCTGTAATCAGGAGTATTGTAACATTGATATGTGTTGTGATTGACAGCAACCTCCATACTGGGAGCGGGTCAGTTCTGTAATCAGGAGTATTGTAACATTGATGCATATGGTGGCAGTACGGAGGGCATGGCATCTGAGGATACAGCTCTAGCAGCAAGGTGTATGTGATAATCAGTGAAGTATACAGGGAAATGCACAATAATAGCTCCTAGGGGAAAAATCCCTATTTATTTATTTACTTACAATTTGGTGACTGGGAGAGCCACACTGAGCTGGGGCTTGTTTCCAGGTGTGACCAGGGAAAGAGGTAATACATCAGGGAGTGAAACAGGAATGACAAAATGACAACAACAAGTGCATGGACCTAAACAATAAAATCACAGTTTTACATGCATAAACAATAAAATGACAGGTGCATGAACATAAACAATACTATCACAGGTACATGCGCGTAAACAATAATCTCACAGATGAATGTACATAAACAATAATATCACAGGTGCATGTATGTAAACAATAATATCACAGGTGCATGCACATAAACAATAATATCACGGGTGCATGTAGATAAACAATAATATCACAGGTGCATGCAGGTAAACAATAATATCACAGGTGCATGAACGTAAACAACAATATCACAGATACATGTACGTAAACAAAAATATCACAGGTGCATGCACATAAACAATAATATCACAGGTGCACGTAGATAAACAATATCACAGGTGCATGCAGGTAAACAATATCACAGGTGCATGCATGTAAACAATATCACAGATGCATGTACATAAATAATAATATCACAGGTGCATGTACGGAAACAATAATGTCACAGGTGCATGTAGATAAACAATAATATCACAGGTGCATGCACGTAAACAATAATATCACAGGTGCATGCACATAAACAATATCACAGGTGCATGTACATAAACAATAATATCACAGGTGCATGTAGATAAACAATAATTTCACAGGTGCATGCATGTTATCAATATCACAGGTGCATGCACATAAACAATAATATCACAGGTGCATGTACATAAACAGTAATATCACAGGTGCATGCAGGTAAACAGTAATATCATAGGTGCATGTGCATAAACAATAATATCACAGGTGCATGTGCATAAACAATAATATCACATGTGCATGTACATAAACAATACAGTTAGAGGTGTGTATGTACAGGTGGCTGTGCATAAACAATACAATCACAAGTGTAGGTGCATAAACAATACAATCACAGTACAAGTAATAAACGTAAAAAATTGCAACCCCAAAAAATCAAAAATGTATACAAAAGTACTTTGCTATGTAGGTACTAGGATGAGAGCTTATGTCTGAGGTTCAGTTTACAGTGGGCCACACTTTTCCTTTCTCATTTCCATCCTTGATTTAAAAATATTCCTTGCAGGGGGCTTAACTGCACTGAAAGAAGTGGTCTGTCTGTATTTCTGATATGTTCCTATGTTACAGGATTATGCAATACGTTTGAGAAAGGAATGTGTGGACTTGAGGAAAGACCTGCAGCCAGTTGATCATGTGAGCCTATAGCTTAATGGTTAGAACACTGGAATGGTTTCCCAGTGGGCCACAATTTTCCTTTCTCATTTCCATTCTTGATTTATTATTTTTTGCAAACTTTATTTTAAACTTGCAGCAGTACAATATGATCGACATGCTTCAAATCATTCAATCAAATTATGACAGATGGGTATTTCATGTTGCACAATAAAAACAGAGTTGATATACAGAGATTACATTGGCCCATTGTCTACAGACTCAAAATTGAGACATTCTTTTCCCTACTTCCTTAGGTCAGACCGTGACTGTATACCACCTACGAAGGTTCCAACCAGAGTTTCCAAGTAGTACTAAGCCAATAGGCCGTGGGTTGTACTGTGGAGGGAAGAGGAAGGAGGTTAATTGCAGCTTCACAGTTTTGAGAAGTGTGTCAGTGTGAGTGGTTTCTGAGCGTGCATGGAGGAAGGGAGACTGATGGGGAGTGGGAGGCTGTTGCTGCAGTGCTGGGAGGGGGACAGAGAAAGCAGACTGGCCAGCTACAGATTTACTGTGAGGAATATGAACAGCACAAGTAGTGGGTAATCGGAGGAGTAGGAGCAGGGCATAGCAATGTTAATGAGAGTGGAGAGGTCAGTGGGAAGAGACTTTTGGCACCAAACCACTGCCAGTCAAGCTATCACCAATTCCCTCCTTCAAAACCTTCAGTGGTGTTATAGCGAGAGGTCTCCTCCTCCTCAATCAAATCCCTCATGGTCTACTCGGACCATCACCATGACTTCTCTTACCAGATGGATGCCATTCATCAAAAGCTGCAACCTAAACCCAGTGCTCAGTGCACTATAAATAGAATAAAATATGGGGTGGTGTGTGTAATGAGATGTTTACACCCCCGAGGTGTTTGATGGTACAGCATCTAACACCGGGGAGGTGTAAACTTTGAGTTCACACACACCAGCCCATATTTTATTTGATATAATTGCTGGGTCTCCCCTTTTTTGCCACAGCAATTATATAAATTAGTAGGTGTTCTGGTGCAGCCGTGCTCTGGTTCCATTTTTGGACATCCTCAAATTTTCCTTGTCTGAGTTTTAGAAGTGTTTTAAAATACTTTTAATCCCTTTGTATGTGGAGAAATTCATTTTTTATGTTTGCTTGCACGCATGTGCAAGAAACATAGTGCCTTGATCGGAGATTTCAGAGGTGTGTCACCTCCTCCTCCAATTCAGTCAGTGGGCTGGCAGGTGCGGCCTCCTGTAAGCCAATGCATTTTGGAGCAGTCTATGACACGCCCAAAATGCAGTGGCCTCCCCTGATTGAAAGAACTACGCTTAGTGAGCACCGATAAGATTTGACTGCTCCGCCGCCCGGATTCCTCCCCACCCGCACAGACAGGCGGCGCGCCCGTACTGAATAGCCGTGAGGTGCCCGATTCCCGTCAGCTAAATGCCCAAGTCCTTGTGCCACGCAGGAGCCCACCCCAGCGTGGCAAGTGCCGATTTTTTTGCCGGCGGGGTGCCCAATCCACCGTCGGCTGAGCGCCGCCCCTCAAGTCCTTGTGCCATGCTGGAGCCCACCCCAGCGTGGCAAGCGAGTACCGCAATTTTTGCTTTTATTTTGCCGGCGGGGTGCCCAATCCCCGTCGGCTGAAACGCCCCCCAAGTCCTGTGTGCCACGCTGGAGCCCACACCAGCAGCAAGCGGTGCCATTTTTTGTTTTATTTTGCCGGCCAGGTGCCCAATCCCCATCGGCTGACGCCCCCCAAGTCTTTGTGCCATGCTGGGAGCCCACCCCAAGCGGCAAGCGATCTGACGTCTTTTTTTATTTTAAGACCTGTAAAATAAAAGCTGTCCCTGGCGCGTCTCCCAACCCCCTCCACAACCCGCACCCACCCACTCGCACCCAGCCTTCCTGCACCCCCACCCCTACTTACCTCCGGAGTCCGGCGCAACAATCTTCGGTGGACCGGGAAAACGTCTGCACTCTTCAAAGCCGACCGCGAACTGAGGAAATGCCGGTAAGCTGTATAATGGGTTACATAGGGGGGTTTCAACTTTAGTGCATATCTTGGGCATTTTTGAGAATTTTTGCGCCAAATTTTCAACATGGGGTTTTTGGGACCCCTTCTCATGAATTATGTCACTGCCATGGCGGTATTCATGCCGAAGGGTGATTTCACGCAGTGACTGCGAAATCACCCTTTGGGCCTGAATACCACCATGACGTGACATCACTCGTGAAGGGTCCAAAAACCATGTTGGTAATTGTCAAATCAAAAATGACTGTTTTATAGCGTGCGTTGAGCAGTTCCTCACGCGAGGCTCGTAAGTTCGTGAAATTTCAATATTTTCACTCCAGATTTTCAACATTGCCATTGTACCACACCTTCTTATGAGAAGTACAGCTGTCATTTTTACATCTCACCCAAAATGTGTTTCACCCATGTAGCGCCAGAATGGCGCGGTCGATTGTCTTGAAATCAATATGCAGGGACAAATTAAGAAAATCACAGTGACACTGTTCATGAGCAGAGGGTCTTAAAATGGCTATGTTGAAAATTTGGTGAAAAAATTCCTAAAAATGACTGTTTTACGAGGGTGCATTGCGCAGTTCCTACGCACACTCGTAAGTTCGCGAATTTTCAATATTTTCACTCCAGATTTTCAACATTGCCATTTTACCACACCTCCTTATGAGCAGTATAGCTGTCATTTTTCACATCTTGCCCAAAATGTATTCCCACCCATGTAGTGCATAATGGCGCAGTATGTGCAAAATCAATGTATGGGACACATTAAGAAAATCAAACTGACACTGTTCATGAGCAGAGGTCTTAAAATGGCTATGTTGAAAATTTGGTGAAAAAATTCCTAAAAATGACTGTTTTACGAGCGTGCGTTGCGCAGTTCCTATGCATGCTCGTAAGTTTGCAAATTTAATATTTTCACTCCAGATTTTCAGCATTGCCATTTTATTACACTTCCTTATGAACAGTACAGCCACCATTTTTCATATGTCGCCCAAAATGTGTTTTCGCACATGTAGCGCACAATGGTGCTGTTGGTGTGCGAAAGCAATGTTTAGGACAGATTAAGAAAATCACAGTTACACTGTTCATGAGCAGAGGTCTTAAAATGGCTATGTTGAAAATTTGGTGACAAAATCCATAAAATGACTGTGTTACGAGTGAGCAATGCGCAGTTTCCACACACCCTCGTAAGTTCATGACTTTGTAATATTTACAGTCCAGATTTTCACCAGTGGCATACACTTCCTTATGAACAGTACAGCTGTCATTTTTCACAACATGGCTGAAGTGTGTTTTCACACTTTCAAGCTTGAGATGCATGGTCGCTGTGGGGAATCATTGTTCGGCACAGATAAAGAAAATCACAGTGACACTGTTCATGATCGGAGGCACCAAAATGCCTGAGTTGACAATCTGCTGTAAAATATCCCCAACCTAATTATGTTACGGGTGAGCGTTGCACAGTTTCTATGTACGCTCATGACTTCACCATTTTTTTACATATTTGTACTGCAGATTTGCAACATTGCCGTTTTTTACACCTCCCCATGAACAGTACAGCTGTCATTTTTTACATCCTGTTCGGAATGTTTTTGCACCTGTGGTGCTAAATGCCGTACTCACTGTGCATAAGCAGCTTTCGGCTAACAAGCTGATATTCCCCCCTGTTCATGAGGTGGGGTCACAAAAAAAAAACATGTTGAAAATTTGGAGTGAAAATACCAACAAATGCCTGAGGTGTTAGGGTTTCTAACCATAACGCCCCACCCTGTCGAGAATGACAGGCATCAGGGGTGTGACTTGGGATTCTTGCCTGTAATGCTCATACCATTCCACACCCTGCAGCCAGTGAGAGGCATCGAGGTATGCCTTGGACTCTTCGGCCCCAAAGTTCACCCCATTCTCCTATACCGCACCCATCTCACCCTAAATCCTCCCACAGAGCCTCTTTTTCCTCTTCCTCCAGTGGGAGGTCAGAGTCGGTCCCTCCAGTGGCCACTGGGACCACGCAAAAGAAATCATCCTCCTCTTCTACTAAAGATCAAGGTAAGGAGTCTTCTTCTGGATGTTTGTCCACCCAGCTTCCCTTGGCTTACCAACCCCACAAACCTTCAGTCAGTCCATGAACCCCCCCTCCCCCTATTGTCCTCTTCCTTTCCACTTTACCCTCTACCTGTCTGTTCGAAATTAATTTGATATTCTTTACCCTTATTTGTGTAACAATTTTGTCTTTTGTCATGTGATACCTATATCTTGACGTAAGAGCCCTGGGTTCAAAGGTAATTGTAATCCTATAATTGAAATAAATAAGAAGGAAAGGCATCTTCTGGCAGGCCTTCGGACTCGGGCCGTAAGTCCAGTGGGTCATCTGAAAAACACAGACACTTGGATGACTCCACCAGGTGCCAGGAGACCGTCCAGCATCGGAGGCCTCTGCCCCTGCAAATGGGAAGCCTCCCTTGTGGAGAAGCATACCGTTACCTGGGATAGTTTGCCCCTGGGCCAGTCCAATGCCTGACCCTTTGAATCTGATGTCTGCTCCTTCGATCATCCCATTAGTGGATGTCGGTGCCTTGTTCACCTCATGGTGGAACATGGTAAAGAGGGATTTTCTGTACAGACCTCCAGAGCCTTCCCCGAAGGAAACTCCCGCAGTGTCTCCTCCACCTGATGACAGTTGGGCACCTGATGAGGGCTCTCATCCACCTCCTGGCCCCATAACAAGAAGGAGAAGGCACCCGTCATTGGTGCCCTCTTCGAGTGGTTGTCCTCCAGAGATGACATGGGGGGACTCCTCTTCTTCTTCTGATGATTCTTATGGGGATGACTTGTCACTACCATCCCCCTAGACCGAGGGACTTTCCCAAGCCACCCTGAACTGGGAGTTCCCTTCCAGAGACCGAACCCCATATGGATTCTTACAACAGATGCTTTGGGTTTAGGAAGGAGAACCCATCTGGATGTTCACCATATGAAGGGTGCTTGAAATACAACAGAAAGGTCTCTTCACATTAATATCCTGGAGATGAAAGCCGTTCTGTATGCCCTTCAGGCTTTTCAAGACCAGCTCTTCTGAGGTCCACTACTGGTCCAGTCAGACAATACCCTGGTAGTGTTCCACCTAAACAAGCAAGGAGGTATGCATTCTACCACCTTTGCAGAGAGGCCATGAGAGTGTGGTACTGGGCAGCAGAACACGGTCTGGACATTACGGTGATTCACGTGCCAGGGGTCCAGAATGTTCTCACCAACAGCCTAAGCCACTCTCACTCTCTGAATCATGAGTGGGAATTGCATCAAGCAGTGGCAGAAGACCTCTTCAAAAGATGGTGTCGACCAGAGTTGGACCTCTTTGCGTCCCAGTGCAATGCCAAACTGCCAAATTTCTGCTCACTAGATCCAGGGCATGGTGTTTTCTGGTAAGACTCATTGTCCCTCTCCTGGACAGAGAGGTTTCTATACACCTTCCCTCTTCTTCAGAGAGTCCTGCTCAAGTTGCAGGCAGAGGGAGCCAGGATAATCCTAGTAGCTCCTCTCTGGCTCATCAAATCTGGTACCCACTGTTACAGCAACTGGCCACAGAGCCTCCTGCGTAGTTGCCCCTCTCCTCTCACTTGCTCTCCCAAAAGTGGAGGACCTTTGTCGACCCAGCTCTATATCCTCTACACTTGCATGCCTGGCTTCTGCAGTCCTAGCAGAGGTGAGATCTGGAGTGTCAAGCAGAGTGGCAGAGATCTTGTAGCAGCAAGAAAGCCTTCTACCAGGGCAACCTATGTCATGAAGTGGAAGCGTTTTTGTCTATGGGCAGCACCCCATTCCATAGACCCTCTGAATTGTCTGGTAAAGTATGTGCTGGAGTACCTCCTTCATCTCTTGGACTTGGGCCTCAGCTACTCATTCATTAAGGTGCACCTTTGTGCTCTTTCAGCCTACCATGCACCTATGAATAGAAGGACTCTAGCACAACTTGACATGTGCAAGACCTTCTTGAGGGGAATCTTGCATATCAGACCCCCACAGAGGGATCTTGTCCCTCCATGGCACCTTCTTTTGTTTTAGAGGAGCTCACCCTTCCCCCTTTTGAGCCAGCCATGACATACAAGCTTTGCTTTCTCTCTTGGAAAGCATTATTGTTAGTTGCCATTACCTCTGCACAGAGAGTTTCTGAGCTACAGGCTCTAATGTGTAAAGAGCCTTATATTGTTTTTCATATGGACTGGGTGGCACTGCGTACTAACCCTAAGTTTTTGCGAAGGTGGTGTCGAACTGACTCTGAATCAGGACATCCAGCTTCGGTTTATCATCAGAATACTCTAACAAAGGACAGGCCTTGTTGCATACTCTGGATGTACATGAGATACTCAGGTATTACCTCAGCAGAACCAGTTCTGTTCAGCAAACGGATCAGCTCTTCATTTCATTTGCTCACATTAAGACTGGGGCTCCTGTCACTAAGCAAATGCTAACCAGACGGTTAGTGCACTGTATCACCTTTTGCTGTCAGCACCACAATAAGCCCTTGACGGGATCGGAGAAGGGTTATTCCACCAGAGCTGTGGCAAATTCATTTGCCTCTCTGCAGAAATTTTCTTTGACAGACCTTTGTGCTGCCGCCACCTGAAGCCCAGTCCATAGTTTAATTAGACACTACAGTTTGGATGTTGCCTCTAGGAAGAAAGCACGGTTTAGACTAGCAATCCTTCAGGGCCTCCTCTCCTAAACTCCATCTATCCGGATCATCAGTTATCTGTTTGTCCCCCCTCCCATCTGACCTGGGCCTATCTTTGGGTACTGCTTGGGACTCAGTCCTATTGGTAATACCTGCTGCAAGAGCTCTCCCTTGAAGTGAGATAATACAGTTACGTAAGAACTTACCATAACAGTAGATCTTTGAGAGGAGCTCTTGCAGCAGTTCTTCCACCCACCTACCAGCCCCAGGGACTAGTAATTTTTCCTTCTCTTAGGGTGGGGAGACCCTCCTCAGTTCCATTCTTTTGTTAGCAGGTCTCCAGTGGGAGAAATGAGATGGCACGGGGAACTGCCCCTTTATATCACGTCTGACGTCAGGCGGAACCAACATTAGGTGGTCCCCATCACAGACTGCTAGCTAGAAGATTTTTCCATGGGATCCTAATGCCTGGTGGCCTTAGTCCTATTGGTAATACCTGCTGCAAGAGTTTCTCTTGAAGATCTACTGTTACGGTAAGTTCTTACGTAAGTGTACTTTTTCTCCCTCCTTTTTACCCTGTCATCTGGCGAAGGCTGTATGTTCCCATGCATGGACTCTCACAGGCATGTAGCAATGCCTTGCAGGGGAGACAGGCTCCCTTGGCCCACCACAGGGGTTGCTACTATGGCATTACCAAGACACATCCTTCCCCTGGCTGGGAGTGCTGCCATGCAGGGGAGACAGGCTCCCTCGGCCCACCACAGTGGTTGCTACTATGGCATTACCAGGACACATCCTTCCCTGGCTGGGAGTGCTGCCATGCAGGGAGACAGGCTCCCTTCGGCCCACCTCAGGAGTTGCTACTATGGTGTTACCAGCACACTGCCTTCCCTGGCTGGGAGCACTGCCATGCAGTGGTGTTACCCCACCTCCTGCCATCCAACCCAACTTCCTGAGTTACCTCCCGAACTCAGTTCAATGGTGTGGAGCTCATAGCACTTCTGCTGCACTATTGGGTGACCCCAGGTCCACCTCATGTTTGGGGATCTGTCCAGCATCTCATGACTGTACAACACTAAGGCAGAGTGCTGTCCTTTCTGTAGTACTGAAACTGTGAAGGGCAGTCAGTGCTTTCTTGAATGAGGAACTTGATCTGCTGATCTGCAAAGTTAGCCCCATCTGATCTCGAAGACATTAAGCAACACATTCTCCTCCTTGCCTCGGCCCTAAACTCGAGATTAGGCATGCTTTATAGACACAAACATTGCCTCACCCCGGAAGCCCTATGGCTCACCGTCAACTCCTCCGTCCTCACCCTCCTTGACTATGGTATTACCATATACTGTGCTGCCCCCAACTCGGCTCTAACCAGTCTCCGCCTTGTTCTCAACAAAGCCTGCTGCCTCATACTTGGCTGTGATCGCTGCACACTTTACAAATCCTCTAATTGGCTAAACCTTGATAACAGAATCCAGTATCATTCATGCCTTATAACTAAGAAGATCCTCCTTGGACTTGCCCCTTCCTCTCTCTCCTCCATTATCCGCCCAGCTGAGCCAACCAGATCCATGAGAAACTCAAACAGGCAGATGCTATGGGTTCCACATCCACATACCTCCCAACTTCAAAGGACTTTCAACTACCAAGCCCCTGCACTGACTAACTCCCTCTCTATCCAAATAACTAATGAAGCAAGGATAGACCCTTTCAAAACTAGACTGAGGGAATTCCTCCAAAATGCTAATGTATGTGACTGCACATGACCACCCCCTACAATTATCCCTGCTCCTGGTGCTAACTCTTACAAACCCACTAATCGACAAACAGCCAGGTACAGACCTTTCTGCACCTATTTCGGCTGGGCTTGGCTGGGACCACTCTACTTTTCTGATCTACTCTGTATCTCATGTCCTGAACTGTAATGTAATTCCTAGTTATCTACTAACCCTGTAGTGCCACCTTAAGTTTTTTTTCTTTTGTATTTCAACTGCCTGAGCTGTGCCCTGTTGTTTGTATTGTACCTGATGTATGACGTGGAACTTTGTAAATGAGTCTCTGACTCAAGGTCTTTCTGAATATTTCTCAATAAATAAAAAATGTAAAAAATGTTAAGAACAGTGTGTATTTCAAGACATCTCCAGTAGAGCTGCAACCAAAGGCAGTCGCCATGGTGTGATTATCTTCACCATCTCCTGCCTGATATGCATTTCATATCAGTTCTTTGTCTGGGGATGGATAACAAAAGACTGTTCTGTGTTTAACACAGCCTTCGCCGTAAGTGTGGGCCCAGTCGGTGATCTCCCAATAAATGTAACTGAAGCAACATGTAGTGGAGATACTTACAAAAAGGAACTGAAGGAAATTGCAGTGGTTTTAGATGGGCTGAGAACAACAATAACGGTTATTAGCCCAGGAGCCTTTTCTCAGTTTTACAACCTAAAAAAACTATGGCTGGATATAAAGAGAGGGACTGTCTTTTACTCTGGGGCATTTCAGGGACTGAGGACTGTAGAACGTCTTGTCCTGTGGTTTAGAAGCAGAGTGGATGAATGTGTTTTTGAAGATGATGCCTTTGAAGGGCTTGACAATCTAAGAGAACTGCACATTAAGAGCTTTACTAACGCCGCTGAAAATATATACATGAATATGTGCATAAAGAGTAAGTGTGAAGTTGTGTGCAGTATGAGGAATTTGATTCTGTGAGCTCTTTTCTACTAGATTTTAAGGAGCGAACACTATCAAAGGAACTGCACTGATGCTCGGTCCGGACAATCAAATCCCTGGACTGCGGTACACAGCTGAATGTAGTTGGTCTCACGTTATCATGGAATTTCTTATACAAAATTGAGGTGAGATATTTATATAATTCCACACACTTTGAATTATTTAATGCTAATTGCTCATTCTTCGAAGTAAGACAGCTGTTGGAGTCTGAAATACAGATAGTCAACCACCTCTCTATATCTGACATTCTCGGGAAACCACAGGGCTTTCTGGAAAGTGTTTGCCCCGCTGCTTACTATTTCAAAGTAAAAAGTCTGATTGTAAGTGGCAATGATATCTACAATATTTCCAAGAAAACCTTTGAAAAGTGTGAACTGCTCGAGAGCTTGGACCTGAGCCGCAGTCGGCTAAACAGCTCAGAGACAGGAATTCTATATATAATGAGGAAGCTCAAAAACCTAATTCTAACAACTTGTTAAAAACTGTTAACTTCTGTCCCTCAAACCAAACATTTACCACTCCAATAACTTACTTGGACCTTTCCCACAATTCTGTAGGTGCTCTGAAATCACGGCAGTTTTCCTGTATGACTGGTTTGCAATATCTCAATCTCGCAAACAACAAGGTTGATGTCATAGAAGAGTCGGCTTTCTATGGGCTAAAAGTCTGACTGAACTGAATCAGGAAGGCAACAACATTTATGTAATTAAAGAATATTACTTGTGCATTTAAATTGTTTAACTTCACTCAGCTTGCTTAACAATGGTATGAAATAAATTAATGTGAGGGCTTTCAAAGACCATCTTCTAGTACAGGAGCTCTGTCTGGGCACTCTAGAGAATGGATTCTACTTGAATCTTTCCAATTTCAACATAGCATCAGAGCCTTATTGCTAGAGGGGAAGGAGAATGTAAATATCATGAATAAGGACGCCTCCCATATGAGTTCCATAGAGACCCTGTACCTTTTTGGGAGTGAGGCTACCTTTTCGTTTGATGACTGTCAGAGGGCACCTGTGATAACAGTGAAAGAACTTCATGTTTGGAGAGTCGATATAGCTTGTTCTACAGAACAAAAGTCTATATTCAGCTCATTCATTAATCTTGAAAAACTTTATTTTCAGAGTGGATATATTGTAAAGAATCTAGGTACTGTATATCACAATGAAATAAACTGAAAGTTGTACCTGGAAGACATATTACTGTTTACATACTTCTATCCTAAAGACACTGAGCTTCTTTTCCAGAACTTGACAAATCTGGAATGTTTAATGCTGATAAACTCTGGTTTCAGTTATTTTACCCCTGTGATGTTTATGGACCTGACATCTTTAAAACTTTTGAAAATTGAGCGTCAGAAGATTTCAACTTTGGCCACTGGGATATTTCAGAACTGTGTCGATTTGAAGTATATCTTCTTTTCTTATATTGTTTTCCAGTGTGACTGCCAGAATACCTGGATAATTTCATGGGCAGCCACAAGAATGGAAATGTTATTAAACCTTCATGGGAGCGATGTTTCCAATTCTATGACCAGTCTTCCTTTGTTAAATTCCTGGAAAATGCATGTGACCATCCCACAGAATTTTCTTTTTGTGTAATATCGGCATTCATCGTCCTGTTTCTGGTGTTCACGTTCCTGTATAAAATGGCTGGCTGGTATATTGTTTATTTATTTTATATCTTCCGGGCCTTTCTATCAAGACTAATGGGTGGAGATCTAAGAAAGTCAAATACAGGTATGGCGTGTTTGTTTCCTACAGCAGTAAAGATGAACTTTGGGTGATCAACAAGCTCCTTCCAAACCTTGAGGAGAAGGGCCACCTTCCTCAAAGTGTGTCTCCATAACAGAGACTTTGAAGTGGGGAAGGATATAGTAGACAACATTGTGGATAGCATCTATAGCAGCAGGTGGACTATCTGTGTGATCAGCCGCCATTATCTACGGAGCGAATGGTGCTCCCTAGAGATGAGAATGGTCACTTACAGACTGCTGGCGGAAAGTGAAGACCTTCTCATTCTGGTATTCTTGGAGAGAATCTCCCATCATGAGATTTCAGCCTATCACAGGCTGGCAAGGGCAGTCAAGAAGAAGACCTACATGGACTGGCCAGAGGGGGAGAATTAGCAGGTGCTGTTCTGGGAAAGGCTGAAAGGAACCATCATGAAAACTAAGGATGATCAGGAAAATTGGATTTAATACTTTGCTCAATTCACAGTTAAGCAGCTGCCTGATGTGAAGGCAAAGGTTGAATTTATCAAATCCAAATCTACTTTTTTTCTGTAGGATGAGGAGGGTTATTGAAACAAAATGAGTCTTAACCACACATTTCCTCTGCTCATATCTGTCTCCCCCACTCCCTCGCAAGTACAGGGATTGGTATAATTTTATTTGTCACTCCCAAAGCTCATATCTGTCTCCCGGCCCATGCCAGTATTGGTGCTGTTGGAATTTTACCTGGTGCACCTGCAGCTGGTACCTGTCTCCTCCCCACCCAAGTACCAGAACTGCCAAAATTATGCATGCAGTTCCCAAGGCTGGTATCTTTTTCCGTCCCCCACCCATAGCTGCACTACCAGGATTTACATGGACTTCCACAGCTGCAGTCTGTCTCCCCATATCCCCTCAAGTACTTGCATTACCAGTATTTTACATGCCACCTCCTATCTATCTCCCCCACCCCACCCCAATTCTCTTAAGTACTCACACTGCCAGGATTTTACATGCCACTCAAAGAAAAGATTGGAGCTTATGGGGACACTGACATGCATAGCAGGCTGTTGGTTTTCCCACTGTTACAGCCTCGCTCTGATGTTGGCTGCAGAGGGTTCTGGACTTTCTGGCTATAGAGCCATGGGAAAGGTTTGCCAGCCCAGAAGGTGGGAGTCAAAACCATAAATGGTTTGAAGTATGGCTGGGACAGAGTGAAGGATATAATGGTTACTCAGGGTAGTAGTATTAGCAGGAAGGGGAACAAGGGGTGGATGGGGGGTTGGTGCCCTATATGGAAGTAGGTTCTGGGTATGTTTCACTTCCATACTTTTTACTCTGTTTCTGCTCAGCACCCACACCTGCCCTGTCAGGAGTTTACATTAATTCTGTGACCTTGCTCAGTGGTACGAGGGTCTGCTATCGACTAGGAGCCCTGAACTCAACAATCTTCTACCTGGCATGGCAGTAGGGGGATCCCGAGGAGGGTGCGAGGGCCTGCTATGGAGTGGGAGCACTGAACTCAGTAATTCTCTACCTGGCTTGGCAGTAGAGGGGATCCTGAGGAGGGGGTTACGAGGGCCTGCTATGGAGTGGGAGTGCTGAACTCAGCAATCCTCTACCTGGCATGGCAGTAGAGGGGATCCCGAGGAGGGGGGTACGAGGGCCTGCTATGGAATAGGAGCCCTGAACTCAGCAATCCTCTACCTGGCATGGCAGTAGAGGGGATCCCGAGGAGGGGGGTACGAGGGCCTGCTATGGAATGGGAGCCCTGAACTCAGCAATCCTCTACCTGGTATGGCAGTAGAGGGGATCCCAAGGAGGGGGTATGAGGGCCTGCTATGAAGTGGGAGCACTGAACTCAGCAATCCTCTACCTGGCATGGCAGTAGGGGGGATCCCAAGGAGGGGGTAGGAGGCCCATGCAAAACAGTTATGTTTGTGGGTCACACTCAGAAATGAGCTGCTTGGTGTGTTTTTCTGGTGAAAACTTTTAAATAAATACATACAGTATATTTGTGTTATCAAAGCCAAAGAGGACAGTGTTTCAGGGGTCATTACTGCACAGGGACTCCCACGATGGGCCAGAGCACAGCATGAGGAGCAGTCTGTGATGAGGTGCCATCTCCTGGGGTGATCCTCCTGGAAGTTGCAGCACTTGACAGGCATTTAGCTGATCTTGATGATTCAGGAGGCCAGTCTACTTGAGACGGGTCAGCCAGGTAATAGCCAATACACCTATCTGCAGGTGACTCTGGTTTATTAGGGTGGAGGGATGACAATATATAATAATAAGTGTCTTTTCTACTTTCTAAAGAAGATCATTAGTTCAGCTAAGTAGTTAGCTATTGTGGTTAAAAGCTCAGATTTTCAGAGCAGCGGTCAGTCTTTCTTGTGTGTTGATCAGACTTCCTTTGACATAATGTACACTTGCCCCAGGTATGTCATAACAGAAAACCTGCCGTGAGCTAAACTGTCATTAGTCAACACTGTTTAAATAGGGACCTTCTCTACCACTGCGGCCAGATGGCAGAAATTGAAAAAACAAAACTGTCTTTGTAGAAGGACCTTCGCTTTAGACCAGCGTGTGTAATTTTCTTAAAAAACTTGCATGCAACCATAACTGACATTAGCCAGCGCTTGTTTAAAGGTGAACTACAAAGTTACTGATTTGATTAGCCTCCCACAATGTGTCCCTGAAGTGGCTGTTAGTTAAAAACAGATTTTTTTACAAAACATTTTTACCTTTTGTTTAGTTATTCACAATTGTTTTTCATCACATTCTGCAGGCTAAACTGGTGTGTGTTGTGACACCAATCGAGTGTTTCCATTTATGCTAATGAGGCAGCGCATCACAAACACCTCTCCAGAGATTCCTGAGTAAGACGCACAATGCTGTCAGTTGAGTTCCAGCTATATCCCTAATATCCATACCATTTTCCTTTCTTGTCTGCTGTGTAATGAAATGTAAATTTTAATTTTGGCTGGTAAAGTGCCGTGTTGTCTCTTGAGAGCTAATGACAGGCAATTTTATTCATATGTTTGTAAAATAAAGCATAAAAATAAGAAACTTGCTGCGTCCATTTGTGTCTGTGCCTGCATCTGTCTCAGCCCCCCTTTACTCCCATGAACTAGATAAATAGTGCATTTTCTTGCCTCTTACATCATCTTGCTACATAGCTTTAATTTATTTTCATTTCTGCACACTCGCGCTGTAGTAGTTGACAGTACAGTTGTTACATTCTTTTTTACGTGATGTTGTACTGCACGGCTCTCAATTGCCATAACGGTAGAAAAAGTAGGAAGTCTTTTTCACTTTTCCAAAGTCAAAGAAGCCACAATGTGCCTGGATATCTCCAAGGGAACTGAACAGGAAGCCGGGTGAGAGAGAACTTTTTTGTGAGGGCCACTCTGAGCCAGGTGTCACAATTCTGCCATACCATGCCAGACAGTGTGCTTACAAAAGGCTGAATCTGAAGAAAGGTGCAGCCCCACAAAGAATTCAAGATCCCTTAAATTGCCCTCTGAAGCACAGCAAGAGAGTCAGGCAGCACTTTTTTAACAGTGCATTATATTCATGAGTTACATAGTCAATTATTTGTGAAATGTGTTTTTTAATACAGTTTTTTACCACTTGTGTGGCTCAGCGGTCCTGTCTCCACTCCCCCCGGTGGTCAGCCACATGTCCCTGACCAACCTGGAGCTCTTCTGCCATGCCTTGCCCCCTTTGCTGGGGCTGGAGGAGGGAGGGCTGTGCCCCCATAACAGTATACATCCTGAGGCCCGTTGGTGTCCTTGTTGTGGTGTAGCATAATCACGTGTGCATGGAGATATGCAAGCAGTATGGAATCGTGTAGCCTCTCACGAAGTGAACTGTACCTGGACTACTACCATGCCTCCACCTTGTGGCAGCCAAAGGCTGAGATGACTTTTCACCCTTCAGCTGAGAATAACCATCCCTGTGATGCTTGTCCCTCTATCCCCTGGCAGACCACCTGCAACCAAAGTCCCTTCCCAAACCTGTGTTGTCAGCATGGCAGAAGGAGAGGTGCCATGTCCTCACTCCTGTGCTCCACTGAGTCATCCGTGAAACTGATATTTCATGACCTCAACACTCAGTTTCCTTAGAGCAGCATTCCACTGCTGCCACCTATCTGTGATCATTCATCACCCATGGATCCTTTATCCCCCCCAGCATTTTCATGGTATGTGGGGGACATAGCCCTGAACATGTCTGTTGTTGGGCAGTGGAGAAGGTGGTGCTGCCATGGCTCTTTCTATTACATTGACTATGAGCTGTCATTTGTTTTATCATTTCTACTTTTTGTTACCCTTGCACCCTTACAGTTGTACTACCTGTTGCACTACACAGCTGCATTCTCTCCTAACCCTTGAGCTTTTCTTCCCTCTTCCATGTGGCAATGTATTTGTGATATACCATGAATGGTGTTACTCATTTTGTTATGCATGACCTGTCCTGCACTATACCAGTCTAAGTCAGCCAAGTGTTGCCAAGTAGTGTTACCACACCCATACCAGAGATCTGTGATTGGCCGCAGTCCCAGATTGCTGGTGGCAAATCATGGAAGGAGCTGTGGCGCCCGATGGGATGTTTTCTTCTACAAGGGGTGCAGCTTTCAGCTTCCTCCCAGCGACTGTCACCAGGTGGAGGCCTGGTGGTTATGTGAGCAGGAGCAGCAATGAGGGAGGAGCTGTGGGACCTGTAACCTGCATGTGTCTCCACTCGGGTGCACAACTGATGTAAGTGACCAAAAACTGGTGGGTGGGGCAGGTAGAACTTGAAGGGAATGGCAGTGAGGTTGGTAGTATGATGTCCTCCATGCCTGCTCTCACCCGCTGCACTATGGGGACCTGGATGGACATTCCTGACTGTATGTATGTTCCAGCAAGGTGTCAGATGGTGGTAGATGGTGATGATGGTGGAACGTGCAGGAGCTAAGCACACCTCAGCTGCAGGAGTGGTAAAAACTGGTATGGAAGAAAGTATAGACCATCAACCCTGCCAAAATTCTTTGCAGGAGTGCTGTTGTCCTGCATGCCTGACACCCATGTTTGTGAGCATCACTACAGTTTCTGGGCATCATCCATGAAGTTAGAGCTCCATCATCCACTGCAGTGCTGTCCTCTTGCCCTGGAGTGTAAGGACTGTTTGCTGCACTGTATTAGCCCCACCAGGCAGAGGCTCTGTGGCAAAGCTGTGAAGCAGCTACATTTCTGTGGTGCCATTTGATGGTATGCGTGTAGTTTGATGGTATGCATGTTGTTTGATAGTACGATGCCTTTTGATGGTATGCATGCCATTTGAGGATATATGTGCCATTTGATGGTATGCATGCCATTTGATGGTATGTGTTCGTTTGATGGTACGTGCCACTAGATGGTTTGCGTGTTGTTTGATGGTATGCATGTTGTTTGATGGTATGCGTGTTGTTTGTTGGTATGCATGCCATTTGATAGTATGCATGTTTGATGGTATGCGTGTTGTTTGATGGTATGCATGCCATTTGAGGGTATATCTGCCATTTGATGGTATGTGTGCCGTTTGATGGTATGCATGCCGTTTGATAGTATGCATGTTGTTTGATGGTATGCGTGCCTTTTGATGGTATGCATGCCATTTGAGGGTATATGTGCCATTTGATGGTATGCATGCCATTTGATGGTATGTGTGCCATTTGATGGTATGTAAGCCGTTTGATGGTATGTGTGTTGTTTGATGGTACGCATGCCTTTTGATGGTATGCATGCCTTTAGATGGTATATGTGCCATTTGATAGTATGTGTGCCATTTGATGGTATGTGTGCCATTTGATGGTATGCGTGTTGTCTGATGGTATGCGTGTTGTTTGATGGAGCGCGTGCCATTTGATGGTATGTGTGCCGTTTGATAGTATGCATGTTGTTTGATGGTATGCATGCCATTTGAGGGTATGCATGCATGCCATGTGATGGTATGCGTGCCGTTTAATGGTATGCATGCCGTTTGATGGCATGTGTGCTGTTTGATGGTATTCGTGTTGTTTGATGGTATGTGTCTTTGATGGTATGCATGCCATTTGATGGTATATGTTTCATTTGATGGTATGCATGCCGTTTGATGGTATTCGTGCGCTTGATGGTTTGCGTGTTGTTTGATGGTATGTGTGTTGTTTAATACTGTGCATGTTGTTTGATGTGCTGCATGCTTTTGATGGTATACATGCCATTTGATAGTATGCATGTTTGATGTGCATGTGTGTCGTTTGATGGTATGCATGCCTGTTTGATGGTATGTGTGCCATTTGATGGTATGTGTGCCATTTGATGGTATGCATGTCATTTGAGGGTATATGTGCCATTTGATGGTATGCATGTTGTTTGATAGTATGCTGTTGTTTGATGGTATGCATGTTGTTTGATGGTATGCATGCCAGTGAGTATATGTGCCATTTGATGGTATGCATGCCATTTGATGGTATGTGTGCCGTTTGATGGTATGGTGCCATTTGATAGTATGCATGATTTGATGGTATGCATGTCATTTGATGGTATGCATGCCATTTGATGGTATATGTGTGTTTGATGTATGTGTGCTTTGATGGTATGCATGCCATTTGATGGTATGTATGCCATTTGAGGGTATATTTGCCATTTGAGGTATGGGTGCCATTTGATGGTATGCATGCGTTTGATAGTATGCATGTTGTTTGATGATGCGTGTGCCTTTTGATGGTATGCATGCCATTTGAGGGTATATGTGCCATTTGATGGTATGCGTGCCATTTGATAGTATGTGTACCATTTGATGGTATGTATGCCGTTTGATGGTATGTGTGCCGTTTGATGGTATGCGTGTTGTTTGATGGTATGCATGCCTTTTGATGGTATATGTGTCATTTGATAGTATGTGTGCCATTTGATGGTATGTGTGTTGTTTGATGGTATGCGTGTTGTTTGATGGTATGCGTGTTGTTTGACGGTACACGTGCCTTTTGATGGTATGCATGCCATTTGATGGTATATGTGCCATTTGATGGTATGCGTGCCATTTAATGGTATGTGTGTCATTTGATGGTATATGTGCCATTTGATGGTATGCATGCCATTTGATGGTATGTGCCTGTTGTTGTTGGTATGCGTGCCATTTGATAGTATGCATGTTTGATGGTATGCGTGTTGTTCGATGGTATGCATGCCATTTGAGGGTATATGTGCCATTTGATGGTATGTGCTGTTTGATGGTATGTGTGCCATTTGATGGTATGTATGCCGTCTGATGGTATGTGTGTTGTTTGATGGTACGTGCCTTTAAATGGTATGCATGCCTTTAGATGGTATATGTGCCATTTGATAGTATGCATGCCATTTGATAATATGTGTGCCGTTTGATGGTATGCATGCCGTTTGATAGTATGCATGTTGTTTGAAGGTATGCATGTTGTTTGATGGTATTTGTGCCTTTTGATGGTATGCATGCCATTTGAGGGTATATGTGCCATTTGATGGTATGCGTGCCATTTGATGGTATGTGTGCCATTTGATGGTATGTATGCCATGTGATGGTATGTGTGTTGTTTGAAGGTATGTGTGTTGTTTGATGGTATGTGTGCCTTTTGATGGTATGCATGCCATTTGAGGGTATATGTGCCATTTGATGGTATGCATGCCATTTGATGGTATGTGTGTCATTTGATGGTATGTGTGCCACTTGATGGTTTGCGTGTTGTTTGATGGTATGCATGTTGTTTGATGGTATGCGTGTTGTTTGTTGGTATGCGTGCCATTTGATAGTATGCATGTTTGATGGTATGCGTGTTGTTCGATGGTATGCATGCCATTTGAGGGTATATATGCCATTTGATGGTATGTGTGCTGTTTGATGGTATGTGTGCCATTTGATGGTATGTATGCCGTCTGATGGTATGTGTGTTGTTTGATGGTACGCGTGCCTTTAAATGGTATGCATGCCTTTAGATGGTATATGTGCCATTTGATAGTATGCATGCCATTTGATAATATGTGTGCCGTTTGATGGTATGCATGCCGTTTGATAGTATGCATGTTGTTTGAAGGTATGCATGTTGTTTGATGGTATTTGTGCCTTTTGATGGTATGCATGCCATTTGAGGGTATATGTGCCATTTGATGGTATGCGTGCCATTTGATGGTATGTGTGCCATTTGATGGTATGTATGCCATGTGATGGTATGTGTGTTGTTTGAAGGTATGTGTGTTGTTTGATGGTACACGTGCCTTTTAATGGTATGCATGCCTTTAGATGGTATATGTGCCATTTGATAGTATGCGTGCCATTTGATGATATATGTGCCGTTTGATGGTATGCGTGCTGCTTGATGGTATGCGTGTTGTTTGATGGAACATGCCCTTGATAGTATGTGTGCCGTTTGATAGTATGCATGTTGTTTGATGGTATGTTTGCCATTTGAGGGTATGCATGCATGCCATGTGATGGTATGCGTGCCGTTTAATGGTATGCATGCCAATTGAGGGTATATGTTTCATTCGATGGTATGCATGCCGTTTGATGGTATTCGTGCTGCTTGATGGTTTGCGTGTTGTTTGATAGTATGTGTGTTGTTTAATGGTGTGCATGTTGTTTGATGGTACGCATGCCTTTTGATGGCATGCATGCCATTTGAGGGTATATGTCCCATTTGATGGTATGCATGCCATTTGATGGCATGTGTGCCATTTGAGTGTATCATGCCATTTAATAGTATGTGTGCCATTTGATGATATGCATGTCATTTGAGGTATATGTGCCATTTGATGGTATGCACGCCATTTGAGGGTATATGTGCCATTTGATGGTATCGTGCCATTTGATAGTATGTTGCCATTTGATGGTATGCATGTTTGATGGTATGCATGTTGTTTGATGGTATGCATGCCATTTGAGGGTATATGTGCCATTTGATAGTATGTGTGCCATTTGATGGTGTGCATGTTGTTTGATGGTATGCATGTTGTTTGATGGTATGCATGCCATGTGAGGGTATATGTGCCATTTGATGGTATGCATGCCATTTGATGGTATGTGTGCCGTTTGATGGTATGCGTGCCATTTGATAGTATGCATGTTTGATGGTATGCATGTTGTTTGATGGTATGCATGCCATTTGAGGTATATGTGCCATTTGATGGTATGTGTGCCATTTGATGGTATGCATGCCGTTTGATAGTATACATGTTGTTTGATGGTATGTATGCCATTTGATGGTATACTTGCCATTTGAGGGTATATGTGCCATTTGATGGTATGTGTGCCATTTGATGGTATGTGTGTTGTTTGATGGTATGCGTGTTGTTTGATGGTATGCGTGTTGTTTGATGGTACTTGTGCCTTTTGATGGTATGCATGCCATTTGAGGGTATATGTGCCATTTGATTGAATGTGTGCCATTTGATGGTGTGCGTGTTGTTTGATGGTATGCATGTTGTTTGAAGGTATGCATGCCATGTGAGGGTATATGTGCCATTTGGTGGTATGCATGCCATTTGATGGTATGTGTCCCGTTTGATGGTATGCGTGCCATTTGATAGTATGCATGTTTGATGGTATGCATGTTGTTCGATGGTATGCATGCCATTTGATGGTATATGTGCCATTTGATGGTATGTGTGCTGTTTGATGGTATGTGTGCCATTTGATGGTATGTATGCCATCTGATGGTATGTGTGTTGTTTGATGGTACGCATGCTTTTTAATGGTATGCATGCCTTTAGATGGTATATGTGCCATTTGATAGTATGCATGCCATTTGATGATATGTGTGCCGTTTGATGGTATGCGTGCCGTTTGATGGTATGCATGTTGTTTGATGGTACGTATGTTGTTTGATGGTATGTGTGCCTTTTGACTGTATGCATGTCATTTGAGGGTATATGTGCCATTTGATGGTATGCGTGCCATTTGATGGTATGTGTGCCATTTGATGGCATGTATGCCATCTGATGGTATGTGTGTTGTTTGATGGTATGTGTGCCTTTTAATGGTATGCATGCCTTTAGATGGTATATGTGCCATTTGATAGTATCGTGCCATTTGATGATATGTGTGCCGTTTGATGGTATGCGTGCTGTTTGATGGTATGCGTGTTGTTTGATGGAACGCATGCCATTTGATGGTATGCATGCCACTTGATGGTATGTGTGCCGTTTGATAGTATGCATGTTGTTTGATGGTATGCTTGCCATTTGAGGGTATGCATGCATGTCATGTGATGGTATGCATGCCGTTTAATGGTATGCATGCCGTTTGATGGCATGTGTGCTGTTTGATGGTATTCGTGTTGTTTGATGGTATGTGTGCCTTTTGATGGTATGCATGCCATTTGATAGTATATGTTTCATTTGATGGTATGCATGCCGTTTGATGGTATTCGTGCCGCTTGATGGTTTGCGTGTTGTTTGATGGTATGTGTGTTGTTTAATGGTGTGCATGTTGTTTGATGGTGCGCATGCCTTTTGATGGCATGCATGCCATTTGAGGGTATATGTCCCATTTGATGGTATGCATGCCTTTTGATGGCATGTGTGCCATTTGAGGGTATGCATGCCATTTGATAGTATGTTTGCCATTTTATGGTATGCATGTCATTTGAGGGTATATGTGCCATTTGATGGTATGCAGGTTGTTTGATGGTGTGCGTGTTGTTTGATGGTATGCATGCCATTTGAGGGTATATGTGCCATTTGATGGTATGCATGCCATTTGATGGCATGTGTGCCGTTTGATGGTATGCATGCCATTTGATAGTATGCATGTTTGATGGTATGCATGTTGTTTGATGGTATGCATGCCATTTGAGGGTATATGTGCCATTTGATAGTATGTGTGCCATTTGATGGTATGCATGCCGTTTGATAGTATACATGTTATTTGATGGTATGCATGCCATTTGAGGGTATATTTGCCATTTGAGGGTATGTGTGCCATTTGATGGTATGCATGCCGTTTGATAGTATGCATGTTGTTTGATGATACGTGTGCCTTTTGATGGTATGCATGCCATTTGAGGGTATATGTGCCATTTGATGGTATGTATGCCGTTTGATGGTATGTGTGCTGTTTGATGGTATGCGTGTTGTTTGATGGTATGCATGCCTTTTGATGGTATATGTGTCATTTGATAGTATGTGTGCCATTTGATGGTATGTGTGTTGTTTGATGGTATGCGTGTTGTTTGATGGTATGTGTGTTGTTTGACGGTACACGTGCCTTTTGATGGTATGCATGCCATTTGAGGGTATATGTGCCATTTGATGGTATGCGTGCCATTTGATGGTATGTGTGTCATTTGATGGTATGCGTGCCACTTGATGGTTTGCGTGTTGTTTGATGGTATGCATGTTGTTTGATGGTATGCGTGTTGTTTGTTGGTATGCGTGCCATTTGATAGTATGCATGTTTGATGGTATGCGTGTTGTTCGATGGAATGCATGCCATTTGAGGGTATATGTGCCATTTGATGGTATGTGTGCTGTTTGATGGTATGTGTGCCATTTGATGGTATGTATGCCGTCTGATGGTATGTGTGTTGTTTGATGGTACGTGTGCCTTTAAATGGTATGCATGCCTTTAGATGGTATATGTGCCATTTGATAGTATGCATGCCATTTGATAATATGTGTGCCGTTTGATGGTATGCATGTTGTTTGAAGGTATGCATGTTGTTTGATGGTATGTGTGCCTTTTGATGGTATGCATGCCATTTGAGGGTATATGTGCCATTTGATGGTATGCGTGCCATTTGATGGTATGTGTGCCATTTGATGGTATGTATGCCATGTGATGGTATGTGTGTTGTTTGAAGGTATGTGTGTTGTTTGATGAGTGCGCGTGCCTTTTAATAGTATGCATGCCTTTAGATGGTATATGTGCCATTTGATAGTATCGTGCCATTTGATGATATATGTGCCGTTTGATGGTATGCGTGCTGTTTGATGGTATGCGTGTTGTTTGATGGAACACATGCCACTTGATGGTATGTGTGCCGTTTGATAGTATGCATGTTGTTTGATGGTATGTTTGCCATTTGAGGGTATGCATGCATGCCATGTGATGGTATGCGTGCCGTTTAATGGTATGCATGCCATTTGAGGGTATATGTTTCATTTGATGGTATGCATGCCGTTTGATGGTATTCGTGCTGCTTGATGGTTTGCGTGTTGTTTGATGGTATGTGTGTTGTTTAATGGTGTGCATGTTGTTTGATGGTGCGCATGCCTTTTGATGGCATGCATGCCATTTGAGGGTATATGTCCCATTTGATGGTATGCATGCCATTTGATGGCATGTGTGCCATTTGAGGGTATGCATGCCATTTGATAGTATGTGTGCCATTTGATGGTATGCATGTCATTTGAGGATATATGTGCCATTTGATGGTATGCACACCATTTGAGGGTATATGTGCCATTTGATGGTATGCGTGCCATTTGATAGTATGTGTGCCATTTGATGGTATGCATGTTTGATGGTATGCATGTTGTTTGATGGTATGCATGCCATTTGAGGGTATATGTGCCATTTGATAGTATGTGTGCCATTTGATGGTGTGCGTGTTGTTTGATGGTATGCATGTTGTTTGATGGTATGCATGCCATGTGAGGGTATATGTGCAATTTGATGGTATGCATGCCATTTGATGGTATGTGTGCCGTTTGATGGTATGCGTGCCATTTGATAGTATGCATGTTTGATGGTATGCATGTTGTTTGATGGTATGCATGCCATTTGAGGGTATATGTGCCATTTGATAGTATGTGTGCCATTTGATGGTATGCATGCCGTTTGATAGTATATATGTTGTTTGATGGTATGTATGCCATTTGATGGTATATTTGCCATTTGATGGTATGTGTGCCATTTGATGGTATGCATGCCGTTTGATAGTATGCATGTTGTTTGATGATATGTGTGCCTTTTGATGGTATGCACGCCATTTGAGGGTATATGTGTCATTTGATGGTATGTGTGCCATTTGATGGTATGTGTGTTGTTTGATGGTATGCGTGTTGTTTGATGGTATGCGTGTTGTTTGATGGTACTTGTGCCTTTTGATGGTATGCATGCCATTTGAGGGTATATGTGCCATTTGATGGTATGTGTGTCATTTGATGATATGCGTGCCACTTATTGGTTTGCGTGTTGTTTGATGGTATGCATGTTGTTTGATGGTATGCGTGTTGTTTGTTGGTATGCATGCCATTTGAGGGTATATGTGCCATTTGATGGTATGTGTGCTGTTTGATGGTATGTGTGCCATTTGATGGTATGTATGCCGTCTGATGGTATGTGGTTTGTTTGATGGTACGCGTGCCTTTTAGTGGTATGCATGCCTTTAGATGGTATATGTGCCATTTGATAGTATGCATGCCATTTGATGATATGTGTGCCGTTTGATGGTATGCGTGCCGTTTGATGGTATGCATGTTGTTTGATGGAACGCATGTTGTTTGATGGTATGTGTGCCTTTTGACTGGTATCATGCATGCCATTTGAGGGTATATGTGCCATTTGATGGTATGCGTGCCATTTGATGGTATGTGTGCCATTTGATGGCATGTATGCCATCTGATGGTATGTGTGTTGTTTGATGGTATGTGTGCCTTTTAATGGTATGCATGCCTTTAGATGGTATATGTGCCATTTGATAGTATGCGTGCCATTTGATGATATGTGTGCCGTTTGATGGTATGCGTGCTGTTTGATGGTATGCGTGTTGTTTGATGGAACGCATGCCATTTGATGGTATGCATGCCACTTGATGGTATGTGTGCCGTTTGATAGTATGCATGTTGTTTGATGGTATGCTTGCCATTTGAGGGTATGCATGCATGTCATGTGATGGTATGCATGCCGTTTAATGGTATGCATGCCGTTTGATGGCATGTGTGCTGTTTGATGGTATTCATGTTGTTTGATGGTATGTGTGCCTTTTGATGGTATGCATGCCATTTGATAGTATATGTTTCATTTGATGGTATGCATGCCGTTTGATGGTATTCGTGCCGCTTGATGGTTTGCGTGTTGTTTGATGGTATGTGTGTTGTTTAATGGTGTGCATGTTGTTTGATGGTGCGCATGCCTTTTGATGGCATGCATGCCATTTGAGGGTATATGTCCCATTTGATGGTATGCATGCCTTTTGATGGCATGTGTGCCATTTGAGGGTATGCATGCCATTTGATAGTATGTTTGCCATTTTATGGTATGCATGTCATTTGAGGGTATATGTGCCATTTGATGGTATGCAGGTTGTTTGATGGTGTGCGTGTTGTTTGATGGTATGCATGCCATTTGAGGGTATATGTGCCATTTGATGGTATGCATGCCATTTGATAGGCATGTGTGCCGTTTGATGGTATACATGCCATTTGATAGTATACATGTTTGATGGTATGCATGTTGTTTGATGGTATGCATGCCATTTGAGGTATATGTGCCATTTGATAGTATGTGTGCCATTTGATGGTATGCATGCCGTTTGATAGTATACATGTTATTTGATGGTATGCATGCCATTTGAGGGTATATTTGCCATTTGAGGGTATGTGTGCCATTTGATGGTATGCATGCCGTTTGATAGTATGCATGTTGTTTGATGATACGTGTGCCTTTTGATGGTATGCATGCCATTTGAGGGTATATGTGCCATTTGATGGTATGCGTGCCATTTGATAGTATGTGTACCATTTGATGGTATGTATGCCGTTTGATGGTATGTGTGCTGTTTGATGGTATGCGTGTTGTTTGATGGTATGCATGCCTTTTGATGGTATATGTGTCATTTGATAGTATGTGTGCCATTTGATGGTATGTGTGTTGTTTGATGGTATGCGTGTTGTTTGATGGTATGTGTGTTGTTTGACGGTACACGTGCCTTTTGATGGTATGCATGCCATTTGAGGGTATATGTGCCATTTGATGGTATGCGTGCCATTTGATGGTATGTGTGTCATTTGATGGTATGCGTGCCACTTGATGGTTTGCGTGTTGTTTGATGGTATGCATGTTGTTTGATGGTATGCGTGTTGTTTGTTGGTATGCGTGCCATTTGATAGTATGCATGTTTGATGGTATGCGTGTTGTTCGATGGAATGCATGCCATTTGAGGGTATATGTGCCATTTGATGGTATGTGTGCTGTTTGATGGTATGTGTGCCATTTGATGGTATGTATGCCGTCTGATGGTATGTGTGTTGTTTGATGAGTACGTGTGCCTTTAAATGGTATGCATGCCTTTAGATGGTATATGTGCCATTTGATAGTATGCATGCCATTTGATAATATGTGTGCCGTTTGATGGTATGCATGTTGTTTGAAGGTATGCATGTTGTTTGATGGTATGTGTGCCTTTTGATGGTATGCATGCCATTTGAGGGTATATGTGCCATTTGATGGTATGCGTGCCATTTGATGGTATGTGTGCCATTTGATGGTATGTATGCCATGTGATGGTATGTGTGTTGTTTGAAGGTATGTGTGTTGTTTGATGGTACGCGTGCCTTTTAATGGTATGCATGCCTTTAGATGGTATATGTGCCATTTGATAGTATGCGTGCCATTTGATGATATATGTGCCGTTTGATGGTATGCGTGCTGTTTGATGGTATGCGTGTTGTTTGATGGAACACATGCCACTTGATGGTATGTGTGCCGTTTGATAGTATGCATGTTGTTTGATGGTATGTTTGCCATTTGAGGGTATGCATGCATGCCATGTGATGGTATGCGTGCCGTTTAATGGTATGCATGCCATTTGAGGGTATATGTTTCATTTGATGGTATGCATGCCGTTTGATGGTATTCGTGCTGCTTGATGGTTTGCGTGTTGTTTGATGGTATGTGTGTTGTTTAATGGTGTGCATGTTGTTTGATGGTGCGCATGCCTTTTGATGGCATGCATGCCATTTGAGGGTATATGTCCCATTTGATGGTATGCATGCCATTTGATGGCATGTGTGCCATTTGAGGGTATGCATGCCATTTGATAGTATGTGTGCCATTTGATGGTATGCATGTCATTTGAGGATATATGTGCCATTTGATGGTATGCACACCATTTGAGGGTATATGTGCCATTTGATGGTATGCGTGCCATTTGATAGTATGTGTGCCATTTGATGGTATGCATGTTTGATGGTATGCATGTTGTTTGATGGTATGCATGCCATTTGAGGGTATATGTGCCATTTGATAGTATGTGTGCCATTTGATGGTGTGCGTGTTGTTTGATGGTATGCATGTTGTTTGATGGTATGCATGCCATGTGAGGGTATATGTGCAATTTGATGGTATGCATGCCATTTGATGGTATGTGTGCCGTTTGATGGTATGCGTGCCATTTGATAGTATGCATGTTTGATGGTATGCATGTTGTTTGATGGTATGCATGCCATTTGAGGGTATATGTGCCATTTGATAGTATGTGTGCCATTTGATGGTATGCATGCCGTTTGATAGTATATATGTTGTTTGATGGTATGTATGCCATTTGATGGTATATTTGCCATTTGATGGTATGTATGCCATTTGATGGTATGCATGCCGTTTGATAGTATGCATGTTGTTTGATGATATGTGTGCCTTTTGATGGATACTGCGCCATTTGAGGGTATATGTGTCATTTGATGGTATGTGTGCCATTTGATGGTATGTGTGTTGTTTGATGGTATCGTGTTGTTTGATGGTATCGTGTTGTTTGATGGTACTTGTGCCTTTTGATGGTATGCATGCCATTTGAGGGTATATGTGCCATTTGATGGTATGTGTGTCATTTGATGATATCGTGCCACTTATTGGTTTGCGTGTTGTTTGATGGTATGCATGTTGTTTGATGGTATGCGTGTTGTTTGTTGGTATGCATGCCATTTGAGGGTATATGTGCCATTTGATGGTATGTGTGCTGTTTGATGGTATGTGTGCCATTTGATGGTATGTATGCCGTCTGATGGTATGTGGTTTGTTTGATGGTACGCGTGCCTTTTAGTGGTATGCATGCCTTTAGATGGTATATGTGCCATTTGATAGTATGCATGCCATTTGATGATATGTGTGCCATTTGATGGTATGCATGCCGTTTGATAGTATGCATGTTGTTTGATGGTATGCATGTTGTTTGATGGTATGTGTGCCTTTTGATGGTATGCATGCATGCCATTTGAGGGTATATGTGCCATTTGATGGTATGTATGCCATCTGATGGTATGTGTGTTGTTTGATGGTATGCATGCCATTTGAGGGTATATGTGCCATTTGATGGTATGTGTGCTGTTTGATGGTATGTGTGCCATTTGATGGTATGTATGCCGTCTGATGGTATGTGGTTTGTTTGATGGTACTCGTGCCTTTTAATGGTATGCATGCCTTTAGATGGTATATGTGCCATTTGATAGTATGTGTGCCATTTGATGATATGTGTGCCGTTTGATGGTATGCGTGCTGTTTGATGGTATGCGTGTTGTTTGATGGAACAGCGTGCCATTTGATGGTATGCATGCCACTTGATGGTATGCGTGCCGTTTGGTAGTATGCATGTTGTTTGATGGTATGCTTGCCATTTGAGGGTATGCATGCATGCCATGAGATTGTATGCGTGCCGTTTAATGGTATGCATGCCGTTTGATGGCATGTGTGCTGGTTGATGGCATTCATGTTGTTTGATGGTATGCATGCCTTTTGATGGTATGCATGCCATTTGAGAGTATATGTGCCATTTGATGGTATGCATGCCATTTGAGGGTATATATGCCATTTGATGGTATGCATGCCATTTGATAGTATGTGTGCCATTTGATGGTATGCATGCCATTTGAGGGTATATGTGCCATTTGATGGTATGCATGCCATTTGATGGTATGTGTGAAGTTTGATAGTATGCATGTTTGATGGTATGCTTGTTGTTTGATGGTATGCATGCCATTTGAGGGTATGCATGCGTGCCGATTGATGGTATGCATGCCCTTTGATGGCATGCATGCCGTTTGATGGCATGCATGCCGTTTGATGGTATGCGTGCCATTTGATGGTATGCATGCCGTTTGATGGTATGCATGCCATTTGAGGGTATGCGTATCATTTGATGGTATGTGTCCATGCTTCTGTGCAACACACATTATTATGTGCTGTCTAAGCACTGGTGGATAGGATACCAAATGGAATACCCATGCTGGCATCGTGATTATCTGCCTGCTCACTTCCGACATGTGCCATCCCCCAGGGCACCATGATCTCTGGTGCAGGCAACATTAAGCTGGTCCTGCAAAGCTCCAGCTCTTGTCATCATCCATCACACCCATGTGGCTGTGAAGCTTCACACTCAGAAAGGACAATCTGCCTGCTCAGTACTACACTTTCTGATGTGATCTCCATTCTGATTTTTTATTTGTAGCTCATCACCAATGCTTCTGATGCTACAGAAGAAGTTACAGAAGTATTGTCGGAATCAATGCGCACAACAAACACTGATGATGAAATGTCTCACTTCTGACTGGACATCTTCCTAGCCACCACCATCTAATTACCAGAACTATCAGTGTTTCAGTTTGCCAGTCCCATGGCCAATACCTCTCTGTCTACTCCCCAACATGTACCTTTACTGTCGGGTATTTCAAATGTCACTTCCGCCATTCATATCTGCCTCCCCTCCCACGCTCTGAAAGTACCATCACTGCCAGACTTTTCATTGCTGCTCCCGCTGCTGTATATGTCTCCTCCACAAGTACTGGCACTGGTATGATTTCATGTGTCACTCCCACAGCTCATATCCTTCTCCCCCCTCCCAATACCCAGACTGCTGAGATTTTATTTGCTTGTATCTGTCCCCCCTTCCACTGAAATATCAGAATTGCCAGAATGTTAAGTGCTGCTCCCGTGGTTGGTATCTCTCTGTGCCCATACCAGCACTGCCAAGATTTTACATGACACCCAGGAATTCTTTGTGGTCACCAGTGCATAGATCCCAGTGTGGCTGTTGAGAGAAGCATTCCCAGAACACACAGAAACATAGACAGTGATGGCAGAAAAAGCCCTATGGTCCATCCAGTCTATCAGTGCTACCCTATCTAAACCCATTACCTACTGTTCAAAATATCCCCACAACAGCTTAGCAAATGGCTGGCGGAGGATTACTTCTCCATTGCAATGTCAGACAATTGCAGATAGAACAACAAACATCTGTGCTTCAAAAATAAATTCATTTGGTAACATTTCAGCCACTTTGTCATTCCTCAAAAAGAATTCACAGGACTTAATTGATCCTCTTGTTCGATGGAAGTGTATAGGAATTCTACATCAGTACCAATCCACGGAAAATCCTCCAGCTGTGCAAAATTGTTGTCTCAGGAAGTTAATGGCCAATGAAAGAATCCATCACGTAGTCCAGGATAAAGAGGAGCAATTCCCAGGAAATCTAGATTCCCTTTCTTACATTATCAGAAAAGGATCACGTTCTAACTGACTGGTTACCATTTAAAAAGAGGCTTCATTATGTTGTGTATTGCCTACTCTCAGGTTGTGTATTTGTCCTTCTGTCCAGGACCACTTTGGAAATGAGCTTGCTCAAGGGTGTTATGCTTGGTTAAATAAAGTTTTGATTGACTGATTGATGTAAACTAGATGACACTATGAGTCTGGGACAGAAAGAGAGAACACACTTTTCTGTATCGAGTGTAATGAATATTGTGAATATATGCATTCTTTTCAAATCAAAAATGTTAACATGTGAAACTTATAACACTATACATTTTTTTTCACTATTGTTTCTCCTCGACAGAGCAGCCCAACACGATCACTGGCCTCCGGCCCTGCACCCCGGACCCAGTCGTGCGTGCGGGCAACATGAACCCGCTTCCCCAGTTGGCTGGCCATTATCGCTCTCACATCTACTGGGTATGCGCCCCTCTTGGGTCTCTCTGGGGGTGCAAGGCATGGCCATCAGCCGCGAAGATCACCCTCTGCATTTTCCACATTTTCTCCCCAGTGGACAGCCAGACATGCAATGGCATCAGAGCACATAGTGCTGACGCCTGCCGCGCTCTCCTCCCCTGCTGTTGCATGCCACTTGTAGTGCAGCTGGCCTCTACCAGTCACCGCTACAGGGCAATGCAAGCCCCACTACCCACCCCAGAGAGATGATAGCAGTCATCGGATGCTCAATCCTCCCTCTCCCCTGCCAGCCCACGGCAGGAGGTTTGTTCCCGAACCCAGGTCACCTGTGTGGCATGAGGTGTGGCATCCAGTGCCTCAACCCTCAGCACAACCGGGCCGGCAACACTATATATTTTTAACTCTTCTCCTGTACAGTGGTATATATACTTAATTAAAAAATGATTATTGTTGGTGTATTTATTTAGTGTAATCACAAATCGTCAGGTTTTCTCATATACTGTATATAGTTACTTACACTCAAATAAATTAGATGATTGATGCTGTGTTTATTGATTATAATTTTGAATCAATTTAATAAAAATCTATGAAACAAAAAGAAGTGTTTCCAGCACATGCATGGCATCTCTGAGGTAGGATCCCAAAAGTCTAACCTTCCTTTGTAAGAAATAAAGCAGAATATTTTTCACAAGTTGTCTGTGAGGGATCCTACCCCAGAGACAGTTGGAAGACCAAGAGTATCTGTCAGGTCCTTGTGGACTTTGGACAAAATGTAGACCATGGGAATCATTCCAGAGATGTCAGAGTTAATGTTCTCTAATTAGGTTAAGGTCCCTGGCATTACCAAACAACCAGAGTAATTCCCTTTTAAAAATGGGGGGTGGGTCAGCAGATATCTTTCTGTAATTGCCAAAATTGCCAAGTGCCTATCACTTTAGATTTACAAAAGTGTTTAGTCATTAGGACAATTTTCTCACCCTTGTTTGCATGTTTTACCACTCTGTCATGGTTATTTTTATGTTCATCAAGTTCCTTTAATTCATTAGGATTCAAATTACTAAAGAAACTGTGGCTACACTTTAAATGTTGCTTAACTACATTGTAGTTACAGTGTAATTATACTATAACTGCATGCAACATACATATAACTACAGTGTAATTACCCATGTTCCCTGTAATTAATGATTTGTTACTTTGAGAGACACTTAAAATAGAGTGTAACCAAAACTTTGATTGGTTTTAGAAAAATAAATTGTGTTAACCTCTAGCACAACAACTTTCTTGTAAGAGTTAATCACAGGATTTAAACCTGGAGGGCAAAACACAGGTTGTGGTTTAAGAAGTGACTTTCATGTATGTAAGTTCATTACCAGAAACAGTAAACATGAGGTCATTAAACTACTGCACAGAGTTTCATGCATCAGTCTGAGGTTTCATTTTATTAGGGATTCTAGCTTATTTAAATTGTCCAAGTCCTTTGATGATATGGACTGGTGTGGTAAAGAGCTGGGGATTAAGTAGGGTCTGCGGTGACATTGTAGGCAAGGAAAAATGGTCAGACTAGGTGGGACACGCAGTTCTTATCAGCCGTCAAATTGTATGTTTCTATCTAAAATGTTATTGATATACAATGTGAACATTGATAACAACTCAAATGTGCTGAGGCTTATTTACAGTGATGTCCCATTGCAATCAATAAAATTAGTTACAGCACAACAAGTTTACATCATGAAAGGAATCCACACAGTGATGCGTTACTATACAGAGTAAGAAACACAGTGATGCGTTACTATACAGAGTAAGAAACACAGTGATGCGTTACTATACAGAGTAAGGATCACAGTGATGCGTTACTATACAAAGTAAGAAACGCAGTGATGCGTTACTATACAGAGTAAGAAACACAGTGCTGCGTTACTATACAGTGTAAGGATCACAGTGGTGCGTTACTATACAAAGTAAGAAACACAGTGATGTATTACTATACAGAATAAAAAACATAGTGATGCGTTACTATACAGAGCAAGAAACACAGTGATGTGTTACTATACAGAGTAAGAAACACAGTGATGTGTTACTATACAGAGTAAGAAACACAGTGATGTGTTACTATACAGAGTAAGAAACACAGTGATGCATTACTATACAAAGTAAGAAACACAGTGATGTATTACTATACAGAGTAAGAAACACAGTGATGTGTTACTATACAGAGTAAGAAACACAGTGATGTGTTACTATACAGAGTAAGAAACACAGTGATGCATTACTATACAAAGTAAGAAACACAGTGATGCATTACTATACAGAGTAAGAAACATAACAGCTTAGGCTATACAAGCATAATGTTTATTTTTATTTATTTATTTCGTCATTCGGACAAAACCTTTGATCAAAATGCTCTTTTTCAAAGGTTCCACGTCTTGTCAGGAGGACAACACAAAAAGGTAGTTACAGAGTATGGGTGCACAAGTACAGAGACAAAAATACAAGAAATAACAGCAATTGGTCTATTTACAGTTGTAAGCTATCTCATATAGCGGTACATATTGCAGTTAGTACAGCCCAAGGAACATGGCGAATGCTGTGGGTTTAAGGAACTAATTTAGCAGGAGGTAAAGCAGCCAGGGGAGGCATTGTCGTTAGTACATATAAAGTCGGTGGGGGAGACTCAACATAGGATTTCATACCCTGTATGTATGTTTTTTTGTTTTTTTTCTTTATCTGTTTTTCTCCCCTGACGTGCTCTGGTGGCCCCCACTCCTCTAGGCTCTGCAAGTCCTCCTCTGAACCCCACTGGCCTTACTCGAGCTTCCCCCACCCTCACATTGCAGCCGGTCCCTGGGACATCCCATACGTAATCCTTTTTCTTCCGAGGGGGAAGGCACTGGGTGGGACAGCCCAGCTCACTCACGATAGGGCCCAGGAATTCTGCTGAGGTGACAGAGGCTCACTGAAGGCACCGGAGGTGTTGGGGGGACAGAGAGCTGTCATCCGGTGGCCACCGAGTAGTATTTCTGGTTTTCTGGTTTCCCCATCGCAACGCTCGTGTAGTGCCCCAGTCTCCACTGGGGGCTGCTACCGAGCGAGGCCTTCCCCAGGGTAGGAGAGCAGTCCGTCAGATGCTCGATCCTATCTTCCCCCTGCTGACCCCCAGCGCCCCAAGTCCATTCCCAAACCTAGGTCACTGGCATGGTTTGAGGTAAGGTGCTGATGCCTCAACCCTCCACACCACGGTGCCGGCTACACCCTGTATGTTAATGCCGTCAAGAGGAGGCTTTGTCATTAATTCTGGTCAAAGGTGGGGGCCATTTTCTGTGCAGGACTGACCTCGTCGGAACATACTAGAGAGCAATGTGAGGGAGGACCATTCACAAAATAAGCTGGGGGAAGACAGGTGCTTTGAGACAATCACATTTGTGCAGGGTCAATGGCAGGGGAGGGACTTAAAACAGACTGCTGAGTTAATGACAGTAGATAGAAGGCTCGTTGACAGGCTGTGGCTATGGAAGGCTCACGTTCAAGGGCTGGCAAGTAGTAGAAGGAAGTAAGAGTTGAAACTCAGGTTTATAACAAGTAATCTATTGTACAGAAATTTTCAGAATTATTTTGCGATTTGATGCAAACCACAGACAGACATTACTGAAACTAACAATTTATAAATGAAAGAACCCATAATGATCAAGTACAGCAAGGTTGATTTTTTTGGCATTATGATGTCATCATTTTCCCATGGGATCCATGCTGATTTTTCCATTTGCAGTTCTTAAGATGTTAGTGACTCATGCAGATTCTCAGGGTTCATTAAGTTATCTGAAGGCATATTCATGTAATCCTTCTCAAAATGTGTGGCATTGCTTCTAGAGTTCCCTGATGCCAACGGGCTGATAATACAGGTATCTGAAAAAAACAATTCACCTTATGTTGACTATGGAACCAATCTTCCTGTACTCTGTCTTCCCATGGAGACTATCTCTATCTCTTTTTTTTAAAGGATGTAGTCTTTCAATTCTAGTTTTATAAAAACTGATGTAAACCACACAAACTCTGTCACAATGTTCAGGGCCGGGCACAAGTGCAGTGCTGTCGCCTGCACCTGCTCGTATTGCTTCCTTACCTGCAGTGATATTCAGGCAGATAGCCGCCCATCCAAATGAATATCGGCAGATAGCCGCCCATCCAACTGAATATCAGGCAGATAGCCGCTCCATCCAACTGAATATTGGGCCATGTCAGCACAGTGCTAAGAGAATCTGTGCTATGTCAATAGGACCTGGGCTGCTTATAGTCCACTGGAGATAACACTACCCCAAAATGGGACAGCGCCAGGTCTTCTGTGTATTGTATTCAGCCCAGGCATGCAAATGAGTCCATATGGCGTGCAAGGCATTAAGGGACCATCTGTATGCTCATTATCATCTCATTTGTGTGGGGCATAATGGCCCCGTAGCCACCCTTCTCTGGTGGCATAGAGGTTCCCTCCACCCCCAGTCACCCAAAGTCATGTACCAAGCAATAATACCCAACAGAGTGGGTGGTATTGGGCAATATTGGACAGCCCAGGGGCATAATGAGGCGCGACGCTGCAGGCAGAGGGTCGGTATTGCACATAACACCCACCCTGGAGGGTATTATTGCACTTAGGAAATGGGCACTGTGGCATTTGTATGTGGGTTTAAAAAAATTGAGAAATGGATTTGAAGAAAGTATGTTAACAATAAAATTTAAAGGTTTGTTTGGTAAAGTAGCTCCTGTTTCTGTCCTGTGCCATATGTTGTCCCCCTTCCCTATTGTGTGTACTTATCCCCCACTCCACCAGCATGTCCAAACAAAATGATGAGTTTTTAGAAAATGTCTCTTTAGTCATTTATTTTCAGCAGCAGTAAATATGCACTTTGTACAATCATTTTACTAAGGAAGACGCAGCGGTTACTTCAAGGGTGCCTGATGATGTCACACCCATAAGTATGAGAAAAGGGAATGAGCGTCAAAAGAATGAATTCATTTTTTCATACTTTTTTTCTTTTGTTTTATCTATTTGTATATGGAATTGTGGCTGTTTGGGTCGGTATTACTTTTTCTTGTACCTGTTTCTCGTTCAGGAGCGGCCGGAGGTGAATATACGAGTGGTCAAGTTACAGAGTGAGCAATGAGAAGCTGTGCCATCGATGAGCTCAGACACACTTGAAAATGGCTGTGGAGGCTGGCCCAGTGGCACTGAGGGTTGAGGCACTGGACGCCACACCTTGTGCAACGCTGGCGACCCGGGTTCGGGAATGGACTTGGGATGCTGAGGAGCTGGCAGGATGAAGGAAGGATTGAGCATCCCATGACTGCTCTCCTTCCTTCGGGGTGGGTGAGGGCCATGCACCGCACTTGCAGTGGCATCAGCGGAGGCTGGGTGATCCACAGTCACGGGGCATATATAGGGGGAGAAGTGCAGCAGGTGTCTGCACATCAGTGCAATGCCATTGTACATCCAGCAACTCATTGGGCAAAACAGGAGGAAAACTGGTGGGCAACTTCAGCAGCTGATGGTCAGCCCTGCACCCTTTAGTAAACTAGGCATCTTTGACAGCTCTGTGCCGCAGGTCCCCATGGGGGGGAATGCTGCCATAGGCTGGACAGTGTGATGGGGCATATAAATTTGCATGCTGGGACTGACTCCTGGGGTGCAGGCACCAGTGACCAGGGGTCAGTGGGACAGCTCTGACCAGAGGAGGCAAACATAGAAACATAGAAACATAGAATTTGACAGCAGAAATGTGGTCTCCTGAACTGTACACAGTACTTCAGATGTGGTCTTACCAACTGTCTGTACAGAGGGCCACCAACTTCCTGTTTTCTACCGGTGATGCCTCTCCCTATGCATCCCGGTATCCCCCTGCCCTTCTTACTGCCTTCTCACATTGCTGGCCCACCTTTAGATCATCTGATATGACTACCCTCAGGTCCTTTCCATTTTTTGCTGTCAGTATCTCACCCCCATTGTGTACTCTTCCCTGGGTTTTGTTTCACAGGTGGCATTACTTTGCACTTCTTTTGCATTGAATCTAATTCAGGACTGTTCTTTTGTGCTTAGACTGTGTTTCAAACAATGATATGTTGAAAAATGAAAATGACTGCAGGAGCTGTAAGCTGTTTTCTTATGCAAAGAACAGCTGCTTTAATACTGATATTTGTGACAGAAATTCAGGACTGTTATTTTGTGCTAGACTGTGTTGGCAATGTGAGTCACTGAGGTGGGGGCAGCAGCTGGGTAGTTTGCTCATTCCTTGAGGGAAATAATTTTTATTTCAAACAGTAAAGAGTGGCAGGGTGGGGAAAGGTGGTGAGCTGGTGTGACTGTTAACTGAAAAAATGAGGGATTGAAAACAAAACAAAAAGAATGTTCAAGAGATGGAGAGCTCTGTCTCTCACTAAAGCGAAACAAAATGGCGGCACCCTCAAATTCTCGTGTCCAGTGCTTCAGCCAATCATGAAAGAAGCTGGGCACAAGGATATCACTTGTGAGGCTGGTAAGGTTGGTATGGCTGGCACTTTAACTTACAGGGCTCTCACTGTAAGTTAATGTACCCCCTGCCAGCCAATCAGATGCTTTATATTCTTAAGCCCATTTTCTAAAATGCCCGATCCCTGGTGGTCAAGCAGTTCTCCTCGCTCCTGATTGCACAGTTTCATGTAAAATATCAGATTCCTGGTGTTCTAACAGTTCCCTCCACCCCCAGTCACCCAGTTTCATGTAAAATGCCTGATCCCTGGTGGTCTGGCAGGCTCCCCCACCCTTGATAATCCAGTTGTAATATATACATTAGTTCCAGGTGGTCCAGCAGTTCCCCCCAACCCCACTCATCTGGTGGATGTATGTATAATATGCCCTGGTGGTTTAGTGGTTCCCCCCCAACCCTCCAACTGCTTACACAGGCCCTCCACTTGCTGGGACCCCACCTGTATCTCCCTTCACCCTGAGTGTTAGTCTCCATGAAATCAGTGGCAGATCAGCCTCCTCCCTCTCATGCCTGGCCACCTGCCACCCTCACGGTCATGGACTGTGATCACCTGATTACATTCCATGACTGTCAGATGGTGACTGACCAAGGAGGTAAGAGGAAGGCTGTGACAGATACTGATTTCATGTGGGCCAGCACTTGGGGTGGGGTGTGGGGTTTCCCACAGGCAGGCAGTTAGTGGGGCATGTACAGTCAGGGGGTGGGGATCCACTAGACCACTAGGATATATGCATATCACGATTGGGGTGGGAACTGTTAGATTAAAAGAAATCAGACATTAAAGGAAATTCTGTGATTGGGGGAAACTGCTAGACCTCCAGGAATCTGACATTTACATGAAACCGGGCAATCAGGGGTGGGGCAGCTTGACACAGGGAAAGTGGTAAAGTTACAAACAGTGGAGGCATTCAAGAATGCCTGGGTTAGGCACAAAGGAATCTTAGCAGGGATGGGGAGGGTCTTTATAAATTGGGCATAGCAAATAAAGCATTTTGATTGGCTAGAAAAGCAGTGCCATACATGTATTACACATGGGGGAAAAAAGTACAGGCAAAGAAATCAGTGCCCCTAAATGGAATGTTCAGAGCTAAGCATGGAATGTTCATTTTTTAAAAGCCGCCATTGTTTTAGCAGCATAGTAGATCACCGAAGCTTTAGAGCCACTTGATCTTCATTTTTCTTAGTAGAAAAAAAATGTACCGTAGCAAAACCTGCAAGTAATAAAAGAATGGGGGCACTTCAATCAGTGCCTCCCACACCACACCAGCTGTCTTTCACGAATACTCCCACCCGCACAGAGCAAACCGCAGTCTGAGCTCCGTACAGGCTAGGAGTTTCCAGTGCCCATAGAAACAGTCACTGGACTGGGATTCAAACAGTAGGGCAGGGCACCAGTCAGATTTTCCCCCACTCAGCATCCCTCAGATTCAGTTCCCCAGTTTGAGATAGTTCCTATTAAAAAAAAATACAACCAGAAAAAACTGTAATGAGTACACAAGAGCACTGGGTAGTGCAACAAAATTAAATCAGTAGTACCACTCACAACTACATAATGATGTCACTTTTAAATAGGCGTAAGGACTATTTATCATATATTAACAATTAAATCATCTTTTTACATATCAACATACTTTTTGTCTAAACTTTTATAAGATAAAAGGTGCCCATTTTATAAGCACAATAAGACACTCTAGGGTGTGTGTTGAACAGATATTACCACTCTTCCAGGGACTGAAGACACTCGTATGGCCTCATGTTCTACCTCGCTAGTGTGGTATCTTCATACCTACACACCCGGTCACATCTTATTGCTATGTAAGAGAGTCACATGGGGTAGAGTAGTGGGCGACTAGGTGGACAAAGGATTCTCATCTACTATCAAATTATATATATCTATGTATGTATTTATATATCTAGGGACAGCTGTAGTAACAGCTGCCATGCCTTTGGGGTGGAGTGGGGTGGAGGCATGAGCTCAGTGCAAGATTAAGATGTGTTCTTTAGGCAGCAGAGAACAGCACCACTCTGGGGGTTATTTTACCATCTCCACAAAATTTTGACTATACTCACAAAGGCATGACTACACTGATTATAGCTGACTGTGCTGCTGTGCTGAAATGTGGATGAGCTTTGATATAGTATGTGCTGATATGCATGAGCCTGCTATGATATGTGCTGATATGCATGAGCCTGCTATGATATGTGTCGATATGCATGGGCCTGATATGATATGTGCCGATATGCATGGGCCTGATATGATATGTGTCAATATGCATGAGCCTGATATGATAAGTGCCGATATGCATGGGCCTGATATGATATGTGCCGATATGCATGAGCCTGATATGATAAGTGTTGATATGCATGGGCCTGATATGATATGTGTCAATATGCATGAGCCTGACGAAGTGTGCCAATATGCATGAACCCGATATGATATGCTAACATGCATGGGCCTGATATGATATGTGTCGATATGCAGGAGCCCTGATATGATATGTGCTCAATATGCATGAGCCTGATATGATAAGTAATAATATGCATGGAACGTCGATATGGCGCACAATATAAAATAGCTTGATATGATGTGTGTTCGATATGCATGGCCTCATATGATATGTGCCGATATGCATGGGCCTGATAAGATATGTGTCAATATGCATGGACCTGATATGATATGCGCCGATATGCAAGCCTGATATGATATATGTGCTGATATGGTGTGGAGCCTGATATGATAAGTGTTGATATGCATGGGCCTGCTATGAAATGTGCTGATATGATAGGTGTCGATATGCATGGGCTGATACATAGATACATAGACATAGACAGTGTCAACAGATAAAGACCTATAGCCCATCCAGTCTGCCCATTTGAGCTTGTAAGTTCAGTTTATGCTTTCCAGAAGTCTGTTGCCCTGCCCTGACCTCCAGAATTCCTTTTATGTCTATCCCATGCATTCTTAAATCTATGATTGTTTCCAGCCCCACCACTTCCTCTGGCAGGGTGTTCCACCTTGTCCACCAACACAATCTGTGAAGAAATTCTTCCTCATGTTTCCTCTGAATTGTCCTCCTCCAACTTCATCCCATACCCTCTAGTCCTGGAACATCTTTTCACTTAAAAAAGTGTATTCCTGCACCCCTGTCCTCCCAGTGAGATACTTGTATGTCTCTATCATATCCCCTCTCTCCTCCTCTCCTCCAGGTACATGTTCAGTTCCTTCAACCTGTCTTCATAGGACTTGTGATGCAATCCATCACCATCATTGTTGCCCTCCTCTGAACCTTCTCTACCCTGTCTATGTCTTTACAGAGGCATGGTGTCCAGAACTGTACACTGTACTCCAGGTGGGGGCCCCACTAGTATCTTGTATAGCGGAATTCAGGACCTCCTTTTCCTGCTGTTGATGCCCCTGTCTATACATCCCAGCATCCGCTTTACCTGCTGCCTTGTCACACTTTTCTACCTTGAGGTCATCAGAGATGATAACACCAAAGATCTCTTTCCTGCTTGCAGCATGCCATCCTACTCACCCCCAATTAACATATATTGTGCCAGGTTTTTGTGCCCCATATGCATTATCTTGCACTTCTTTGAATTGAATTTCAACTGCCAAACTTTGACCATTCTTCAAGTTTCTGCAAGTCCCTTCTCATTCTGTCTGCACCTCTGGTGTGTCTACTCTGTTACAGAGCTTTGTGTCATCAGTGAACAGTGAAATTCTGCCCTCTAGGTCCCACGTAATGTCACTGATGAAGATGTTGAATAGGACCGTCCTAGCATCGATCCCTGTGGGAATTCATCGTCACTCTTCCCTCTGTGGAGGACAGCCATTTACCACCACCTCTGCAAAATCCTCCACCCAGCCAGTTACCTACCCACCACACTACTGTCCTGCCCACAATCTATATTCCCAGTCTGTGTAATAGTCTTCTATGTGGCACAGTGTCAGGCCTTGCTGAAGTCCAGATAGCCATGTCCACTGCCCTCCCACTTATCCACCTCCCTAGTCACCTAGTCAAAAATGAAATGAGGTTGGTCTGACTTGACCCCTCCCCTGGGTGAAACCATGCTGCCTTGGGGTCCTGTAGTCCATTGACAACCAGATGTTCCACCAATCTCCTGAGTAGTATTTCCAACGATCTCTTCCCCACTACCGAGGTGAGGAGGCTGACTGGTCTAAGAAGTTCCCGTTTCCTCTTTGGTTCCCACTTTTGTATAAGGGACTACATCTGCTGTCCTCCAGTCTTTAGGTACCTCCCTGTTTCCAGTGATCGACTAAACAGGATAGCCAGAGGTTCAGCCACCACCTCTCTTAGTTCTTTAATGACCCTGGGGTGCATCTCATCTGGCCCTACCACGCTACAATCCTGGCATACTTCCAGTTCCTTCAAGGACCCTTTCTCATGTAAAGGGACTTGTGTCCATTTCTGTACCATTCTCACCCTGTACTCCCTTCAGAACCATTACCTCCTCTTCTCAGTAAAGACTGAGCAGAAATACCTGTTCAATATGTCAGCTTTACTGTTGTCATCCTCCACGCAGCCCCATACCTCCCCTTCAGTCTCACTATCCCTCCCTTTGTCTTTCTTTTTTTCACTTATGTACCTGTAAAGGTTTTGTCCTCTCTACCCACTGATTTTGCAATGTGCTATCTGTCCGAGCTTTGGCTTCCTTACTCGACCTCCTGCCTCCCTTTGCTTCTCCTGGTACTTCCATCCCCTTCTGCTCTGTGTCTTTGTATTGCCTGAATGCACCTTTGGCTTTCTACTTTTGCTACCTCTTTGAAAACCATAAGGTCTCCTCCTTCCTTTCCTCTTCATAACCTGCTTAATGATAATTCTATTTGTTCTTGTAATCCCCATTTTAAATACTGCCACTGTTCCTCAACCCCTGATTCCTGTCCCATTCCACTTAATGCCTCTTTTCAAGTATCTCCCATTTTCCCAAAGTTCACCCAAAATCCAGGATACGCGGCTTTTGTGTGGTTTGCCCTGCTCTTGTGATTTCAAACCATAATGACTGGTGGTCACTGTTCAGGTGCTCCCCATCGTTACCCCATCACACTGTCCCTGTTTCAGAGCACAAGGTCCAGTATTGCCTTCGCTTGGTGCTGGTTCCATGACCAGTTGTTTATGAAGGCACCCAAGGAGACCAGGATAAATCTGTTCTCAGTTGATGCTGCTGGGGATGCTCCAGTCCACATCTGGAATATTGAAGTCTCAAACATGTACTACCTCGCTTTGTCTGCCATCCTTGATGGCTAGCATCAGCTCCCAATCTGTTTCTTCCCTGGGCCAGCGGTCTATAGACCACACCCAAAGCGGATGGCTTTCCCATTTTCCTTTCCGCTTAACCCACAGCATCTCTCCCCATTTTGTTCCTCCTGGATCTCTGTGGCCCTAGGTCTTTTTCACATACAGTACCACCTCCTCCTTCCCGCCTGCTCTGTCTCTTCTGAATGTTGAGCCAGGTATAGCCCATCTCAGTGTAGTTATCATTACACAGGTTTCAGTGATGGCCACAGTGCCCAGGTCTGACTGCACCATGACAGCCTCCAGATCTTCCACTTTGCTAAGGCTTCTGGATATGCACGTAACTCATGATTGACCTCCTAGACTGTTTCACTGTTCTACTCAGCCCCTTCCTTGGTTGTCCTTACCCTGGTTCTCTTGATGTCTGCCCTTCCACTGAATTTTGCCCTTCTGCCTATCCTGGGCACTAATCTCCATCTTTGCACACTGCTTTGTAGAGAGAGGAAATACCCTGTCACTAGTTCCTGCTAGCTGTAGGGTGACCAGTAGATACCACCCTGCTGGCCTGCCACCCTTTGCTAGTTTAAAAGCTTGTCAATGTAGTACGAACTCATCACTGAGTGCTGATTCCTCAGGATGGACGCCAGCAGGCTTGAACAAACCCATTCTCCAGGTCGGTCCCCAGTCAACAACACCCAACAGCACCAGTTCTTCAACCATGAGTTAAAGTTCCTGGCATGCAATCGAAGCTCTCCTTGCTCTCACAGGTAGTACTTCAGTGAAGAGTAGCTACTGCAGAGACCCTCCTAATTTCCTAAACTCTTCTGAACTTTTGCCTCCATTTGCCAGGCACATACTAGGTGGATAATGACATCAGCTCACCCTCCTGTCTTGCCTTCCTAGTGATCCCAGGATCTTCCTTCCATCCTCCATGCTGGCACCTGGTAGCACCCCACCTCCCTGTCCTCCCTCCTGTGTTCCTAGCTGGATCCCTTTCATGATGGAGTCCCCACCAGGATTTGCTTTGTCCTCCTCTGGGGTCCACCGCTTCCTCGCTGAGGTCACCTCATGGCTAACCTCCATCCTTTCCTTCCACTTCTGGGTACCTCTGTTTGGTTGTTCTTGTTTACCAGTGTAGCATGGTTCTGAGTGGAATAGGATCTGGATGCCTCTGCTGACTCTCTAACCCTCCCTGAGCCCACTGTCATCCAAGTGTCCTCATACTCAGCATCCTTTGAGGCGGTTGCATTGACTGGTGGTTCTGGATGGGGTGATGGTACTCCTGACCCAGTTTACTTCCACTCTGGTCAACTACCTCATCCCGCAGCCTAGAGATGATGCAGATAGGGCAGCACCTCAGTGTCAGAAGGTCTGCTGAATATGGCTGCCCACAGCCACTGCATTGCACCACTCCACAATATACTGCTATTCCACTACTTGTCTGCTAACAGCTCTCCCACTTCCCTTTTATTAATCATGTCCTAAAATCACCAATGATCTCGATAATTTTCTTTAAAAAAAAAAGAAACCAATAAATAAATAAATGAGTCAAACACCTGTAAAGCGAGGGTGCTTCCTTATGCTCCCCTCCTACTACACCCTTACTATACCTGTGTTTAGCTCCTGTCAATCAGATTTAATAGGCATATAATTAAGAGTTGGGGTAAGGGAGGGAGGAGAAAATTACAGCATTAAAGACAGCAAAGAATTACACCACCAACCGCTTTAAATTTTCAACAACCCAAAACAATCAAGTAAAGACAACAAAAGAACAAAATACTAAAGCCCACAATCTAAGTTTAAAGAAAAATAGCACCACCAGTTACTCTAAAGCACTGAATTGAATATAACCTTCCTTCCTTCAGCTTCTTCGAGAATGATAGGGAAGAAATATACATGGGCCCGCGATGATATGTCTATTATGGTATGTGCCGACACATGAGCTGGGTTTCAAATACTCCACAAGAAGCACTAATGCAGTACAAGAGAGCAGCTGCAATCAGTCCTGAGATTTCACTGCTAAATCAGTCACTGTGCAGTGATCATGGTGCTGGGTTTCAAATACTCCACAAGAAGCACTAATGCAGTACGAGAGAGCAGCTGCAATCAGTCCCGAGATTTCACTGCTAAATCAGTCACTGTGCAGTGATCATGGTGCTGGGTTTCAAATACTCCACAAGAAGCACTAATGCAGTACGAGAGAGCAGCTGCAATCAGTCCTGAGATTTCACTGCTAAATCAGTCACTGTGCAGTGATCATGGTGCTGGGTTTCAAATACTCCACAAGAAGCACTAATGCAGTACAAGAGAGCAGCTGCAATCAGTCCTGAGATTTCACTGCTAAATCAGTCACTGTGCAGTGATCATGTGGCTGAGTTTCAAATACTCCACAAGAAGCACTAATGCAGTACGAGAGAGCAGCTGCAATCAGTCCTGAGATTTCACTGCAAATCAGTCACTGTGCAGTGATCATGGTGCTGGGTTTCAAATACTCCACAAGAAGCACTAATGCAGTACAAGAGAGCAGCTGCAATCAGTCCTGAGATTTCACTGCTAAATCAGTCTCTGTGCAGTGATCATGGTGCTGGGTTTCAAATACTCCACAAGAAGCACTAATGCAGTACGAGAGAGCAGCTGCAATCAGTCCTGAGATTCCACTGCTAAATCAGTCACTGTGCAGTGATCATGGCGCTGGGTTTCAAATACTCCACAAGAAGCACTAATGCAGTAGAGAGCAGCTGCAATCAGTCCTGAGATTTCACTGCTAAATCAGTCACTGTGCAGTGATCATGGTGCTGGGTTTCAAATACTCCACAAGAAGCACTAATGCAGTACAAGAGAGCAGCTGCAATCAGTCCCAAGATTTCACTGCTAAATCAGTCACTGTGCAGTGATCATGTGGCTGGGTTTCAAATACTCCACAAGAAGCACTAATGCAGTACGAGAGAGCAGCTGCAATCAGTCCTGAGATTTCACTGCTAAATCAGTCACTGTGCAGTGATCATGGTGCTGGGTTTCAAATACTCCACAAGAAGCACTAATGCAGTACAAGAGAGCAGCTGCAATCAGTCCTGTGATTCCACTGCTAAATCAGTCACTGTGCAGTGATCATGGTGCTGGGTTTCAAATACTCCACAAGAAGCACTAATGCAGTACGAGAGAGCAGCTGCAATCAGTCCTGAGATTTCACTGCTAAATCAGTCACTGTGCAGTGATCATGGTGCTGGGTTTCAAATACTCCACAAGAAGCACTAATGCAGTACAAGAGAGCAGCTGCAATCAGTCCTGAGATTTCACTGCTAAATCAGTCACTGTGCAGTGATCATGGTGCTGGGTTTCAAATACTCCACAAGAAGCACTAATGCAGTACAGAGAGAGCAGCTGCAATCAGTCCTGATTTCACTGCTAAATCAGTCTCTGTGCAGTGATCATGGTGCTGGGTTTCAAATACTCCACAAGAAGCACTAATGCAGTACGAGAGAGCAGCTGCAATCAGTCCCGAGATTTCACTGCTAAATCAGTCACTGTGCAGTGATCATGGCGCTGGGTTTCAAATACTCCACAAGAAGCACTAATGCAGTACGAGAGAGCAGCTGCAATCAGTCCTGAGATTTCACTGCTAAATCAGTCACTGTGCAGTGATCATGGTGCTGGGTTTCAAATACTCCACAAGAAGCACTAATGCAGTACAAGAGAGCAGCTGCAATCAGTCCTGAGATTTCACTGCTAAATCATCACTGTGCAGTGATCATGTGGCTGGGTTTCAAATACTCCACAAGAAGCACTAATGCAGTACAAGAGAGCAGCTGCAATCAGTCCTGAGATTTCACTGCTAAATCAGTCACTGTGCAGTGATCATGGCTGGGTTTCAAATACTCCACAAGAAGCACTAATGCAGTACAAGAGAGACAGCTGCAATCAGTCCTGAGATTTCACTGCTAAATCAGTCACTGTGCAGTGATCATGGTGCTGGTTTCAAATACTCCACAAGAAGCACTAATGCAGTACAAGAGAGCAGCTGCAATCAGTCCTGAGATTTCACTGCTAAATCAGTCACTGTGCAGTGATCATGTGGCTGAGTTTCAAATACTCCACAAGAAGCACTAATGCAGTACAGAGAGCAGCTGCAATCAGTCCTGAGATTTCACTACTAATCAGTCACTGTGCAGTGATCATGGTGCTGGGTTTCAAATACTCCACAAGAAGCACTAATGCAGTACAAGAGAGCAGCTGCAATCAGTCCTGAGATTTCACTGCTAAATCAGTCACTGTGCAGTGATCATGTGCTGAGTTTCAAATACTCCACAAGAAGCACTAATGCAGACGAGAGAGCAGCTGCAATCAGTCCTGAGATTTCACTGCTAAATCAGTCACTGTGCAGTGATCATGGTGCTGGGTTTCAAATACTCCACAAGAAGCACTAATGCAGTACGAGAGAGCAGCTGCAATCAGTCCTGAGATTTCACTGCTAAATCAGTCTCTGTGCAGTGATCATGGTGCTGGGTTTCAAATACTCCACAAGAAGCACTAATGCAGTACGAGAGCAGCTGCAATCAGTCCTGAGATTTCACTGCTAAATCAGTCACTGTGCAGTGATCATGGCTGGGTTTCAAATACTCCACAAGAAGCACTAATGCAGTACGAGAGAGCAGCTGCAATCAGTCCTGAGATTCCACTGCTAAATCAGTCACTGTGCAGTGATCATGGCGCTGGGTTTCAAATACTCCACAAGAAGCACTAATGCAGTACAAGAGAGCAGCTGCAATCAGTCCTAGATTTCACTGCTAAATCAGTCACTGTGCAGTGATCATGTGGCTGAGTTTCAAATACTCCACAAGAAGCACTAATGCAGATACGAGAGCAGCTGCAATCAGTCCGTGATTCCACTGCTAAATCAGTTACTGTGCAGTAATCATGGCGCTGGGTTTCAAATACTCCACAAGAAGCACTAATGCAGTACGAGAGAGCAGCTGCAATCAGTCCTGAGATTTCACTGCTAAATCAGTCACTGTGCAGTGATCATGGTGCTGGGTTTCAAATACTCCACAAGAAGCACTAATGCAGTACAAGAGAGCAGCTGCAATCAGTCCTGAGATTTCACTGCTAAATCAGTCACTGTGCAGTGATCATGGTGCTGGGTTTCAAATACTCCACAAGAAGCACTAATGCAGTACGAGAGAGCAGCTGCAATCAGTCCCGTGATTCCACTGCTAAATCAGTCACTGTGCAGTGATCATGGCGCTGGGTTTCAAATACTCCACAAGAAGCACTAATGCAGTACAAGAGAGCAGCTGCAATCAGTCCTGAGATTTCACTGCTAAATCAGTCTACTGTGCAGTGATCATGGTGCTGGGTTTCAAATACTCCACAAGAAGCACTAATGCAGTACGAGAGAGCAGCTGCAATCAGTCCTGAGATTTCACTGCTAAATCAGTCACTGTGCAGTGATCATGGTGCTGGGTTACAAATACTCCACAAGAAGCACTAATGCAGTACAAGAGAGCAGCTGCAATCAGTCCTGAGATTTCACTGCTAAATCAGTCTCTGTGCAGTAATCATGGTGCTGGGTTTCAAATACTCACAAGAAGCACTAATGCAGCAGAGAGAGCAGCTGCAATCAGTCCTGAGATTTCACTGCTAAATCAGGTCACTGTGCAGTGATCATGGTGCTGGGTTACAAATACTCCACAAGAAGCACTAATGCAGTACAAGAGAGCAGCTGCAATCAGTCCTGAGATTTCACTGCTAAATCAGTCACTGTGCAGTGATCATGTGGCTGAGTTTCAAATACTCCACATGAAGCACTAATGCAGTACGAGAGAGCAGCTGCAATCAGTCCTGAGATTTCACTGCTAAATCAGTCACTGTGCAGTGATCATGGTGCTGGGTTTCAAATACTCCACAAGAAGCACTAATGCAGTACGAGAGAGCAGCTGCAATCAGTCCTGAGATTTCACTGCTAAATCAGTCACTGTGCAGTGATCATGGTGCTGGGTTTCAAATACTCCACAAGAAGCACTAAAGCAGCACCAGAGAGCAGCTGCAATCAGTCCTAAGATTTTCACTGCTAACCAGTCACTGTGCAGTGATCATGTGGCTGGGTTTCAAATACTCCACAAGAAGCACTAATGCAGTACGAGAGAGCAGCTTCAATCAGTCCTGAGATTTCACTGCTAAATCAGTCACTGTGCAGTGATCATGGTGCTGGGTTTCAAATACTCCACAAGAAGCACTAATGCAGTACGAGAGAGCAGCTGCAATCAGTCCTGAGATTTCACTGCTAAATCAGTCACTGTGCAGTGATCATGGGCTGGGTTTCAAATACTCCACAAGAAGCACTAATGCAGTACAAGAGAGCAGCTGCAATCAGTCCCGTGATTCCACTGCTAAATCAGTTACTGTGCAGTGATCATGGCGCTGGGTTTCAAATACTCCACAAGAAGCACTAATGCAGTACGAGAGAGCAGCTGCAATCAGTCCTGAGATTTCACTGCTAAATCAGTCACTGTGCAGTGATCATGGTGCTGGGTTTCAAATACTCCACAAGAAGCACTAATGCAGTACAAGAGAGCAGCTGCAATCAGTCCTGAGATTTCACTGCTAAATCAGTCACTGTGCAGTGATCATGGTGCTGGGTTTCAAATACTCCACAAGAAGCACTAATGCAGTACAAGAGAGAGCTGCAATCAGTCCTGAGATTTCACTGCTAAATCAGTCACTGTGCAGTGATCATGGTGGCTGGGTTTCAAATACTCCACAAGAAGCACTAATGCAGTACGAGAGAGCAGCTGCAATCAGTCCCGTGATTCCACTGCTAAATCAGTTACTGTGCAGTAATCATGGCGCTGGGTTTCAAATACTCCACAAGAAGCACTAATGCAGTACGAGAGAGCAGCTGCAATCAGTCCTGAGATTTCACTGCTAAATCAGTCACTGTGCAGTGATCATGGTGCTGGGTTTCAAATACTCCACAAGAAGCACTAATGCAGTACAAGAGAGCAGCTGCAATCAGTCCTGAGATTTCACTGCTAAATCAGTCACTGTGCAGTGATCATGGTGGCTGAGTTTCAAATACTCCACAACAAGCACTAATGCAGTAATGAGAGAGCAGCTGCAATCAGTCCTGAGATTTCACTGCTAAATCAGTCACTGTGCAGTGATCATGGTGCTGGGTTTCAAATACTCCACAAGAAGCACTAATGCAGTACGAGAGAGCAGCTGCAATCAGTCCTGAGATTTCACTGCTAAATCAGTCTCTGTGCAGTGATCATGGTGCTGGGTTTCAAATACTCCACAAGAAGCACTAATGCAGTACAAGAGAGCAGCTGCAATCAGTCCTGAGATTTCACTGCTAAATCAGTCACTGTGCAGTGATCATGGTGCTGGGTTTCAAATACTCCACAAGAAGCACTAATGCAGTACGAGAGAGCAGCTGCAATCAGTCCTGAGATTTCACTGCTAAATCAGTTACTGTGCAGTGATCATGGTGCTGGGTTACAAATACTCCACAAGAAGCACTAATGCAGTACAAGAGAGCAGCTGCAATCAGTCCTGAGATTTCACTGCTAAATCAGTCACTGTGCAGTGATCATGTGGCTGAGTTTCAAATACTCCACAAGAAGCACTAATGCAGTACAAGAGAGCAGCTGCAATCAGTCCTGAGATTTCACTGCTAAATCAGTCACTGTGCAGTGATCATGGTGCTGGGTTTCAAATACTCCACAAGAAGCACTAATGCAGTACGAGAGAGCAGCTGCAATCAGTCCTGAGATTTCACTGCTAAATCAGTCTCTGTGCAGTTATCATGGTGCTGGGTTTCAAATACTCCACAAGAAGCACTAATGCAGTACAGAGAGCAGCTGCAATCAGTCCTGATTTCCGCTACAATCAGTCACTGTGCAGTGATCATGGCGCTGGGTTTCAAATACTCCACAAGAAGCACTAATGCAGTATGAGAGAGCAGCTGCAATCAGTCCTGAGATTTCACTGCTAAATCAGTCACTGTGCAGTGATCATGGTGCTGGGTTTCAAATACTCCACAAGAAGCACTAATGCAGTACAAGAGAGCAGCTGCAATCAGTCCTGAGATTTCACTGCTAAATCAGTCACTGTGCAGTGATCATGTGGCTGAGTTTCAAATACTCCACAAGAAGCACTAATGCAGTACAAGAGAGCAGCTGCAATCAGTCCCGTGATTCCACTGCTAAATCAGTTACTGTGCAGTAATCATGGCGCTGGGTTTCAAATACTCCACAAGAAGCACTAATGCAGTACGAGAGAGCAGCTGCAATCAGTCCTGAGATTTCACTGCTAAATCAGTCACTGTGCAGTGATCATGGTGCTGGGTTTCAAATACTCCACAAGAAGCACTAATGCAGTACAAGAGAGCAGCTGCAATCAGTCCTGAGATTTCACTGCTAAATCAGTCACTGTGCAGTGATCATGTGGCTGAGTTTCAAATACTCCACAAGAAGCACTAATGCAGTACGAGAGAGCAGCTGCAATCAGTCCTGAGATTTCACTGCTAAATCAGTCACTGTGCAGTGATCATGGCGCTGGGTTTCAAATACTCCACAAGAAGCACTAATGCAGTACAAGAGAGCAGCTGCAATCAGTCCTGAGATTTCACTGCTAAATCAGTCACTGTGCAGTGATCATGGTGCTGGGTTTCAAATACTCCACAAGAAGCACTAATGCAGTACAAGAGAGCAGCTGCAATCAGTCCTGAGATTTCACTGCTAAATCAGTCACTGTGCAGTGATCATGGTGCTGGGTTTCAAATACTCCACAAGAAGCACTAATGCAGTACGAGAGAGCAGCTGCAATCAGTCCTGTGATTTCACTGCTAAATCAGTCACTGTGCAGTGATCATGGCGCTGGGTTTCAAATACTCCACAAGAAGCACTAATGCAGTACGAGAGAGCAGCTGCAATCAGTCCCGAGATTTCACATAAATCAGTCACTGTGCAGTGATCATGGTGCTGGGTTTCAAATACTCCACAAGAAGCACTAATGCAGTACAAGAGAGCAGCTGCAATCAGTCCTGAGATTCCACTGCTAAATCAGTCACTGTGCAGTGATCATGTGGCTGAGTTTCAAATACTCCACAAGAAGCACTAATGCAGTACGAGAGAGCAGCTGCAATCAGTCCCGTGATTCCACTGCTAAATCAGTTACTGTGCAGTAATCATGGCGCTGGGTTTCAAATACTCCACAAGAAGCACTAATGCAGTACGAGAGAGCAGCTGCAATCAGTCCTGAGATTTCACTGCTAAATCAGTCACTGTGCAGTGATCATGGTGCTGGGTTTCAAATACTCCACAAGAAGCACTAATGCAGTACAAGAGAGCAGCTGCAATCAGTCCTGAGATTTCACTGCTAAATCAGTCACTGTGCAGTGATCATGTGGCTGAGTTTCAAATACTCCACACGAAGCACTAATGCAGTACGAGAGAGCAGCTGCAATCAGTCCTGAGATTTCACTGCTAAATCAGTCACTGTGCAGTGATCATGGTGCTGGGTTTCAAATACTCCACAAGAAGCACTAATGCAGTAAGAGAGAGCAGCTGCAATCAGTCCTGAGATTTCACTAAATCAGTCTCTGTGCAATTATCATGGTGCTGGGTTTCAAATACTCCACAAGAAGCACTAATGCAGTACAAGAGAGCAGCTGCAATCAGTCCTGAGATTTCACTGCTAAATCAGTCACTGTGCAGTGATCATGGCGCTGGGTTTCAAATACTCCACAAGAAGCACTAATGCAGTACGAGAGCAGCTGCAATCAGTCCTGAGATTTCGCTTCTAAATCAGTCACTGTGCAGTGATCATGGCGCTGGGTTTCAAATACTCCACAAGAAGCACTGATGCAGTACAAGAGAGCAGCTGCAGTCAGTCCCAAGATTTCACTGTTAAATCAGTCACTGTGCAGTAATCATGGCGCTGGGTTTCAAATACTCCACAAGAAGCACTAATGCAGTACGAGAGAGCAGCTGCAATCAGTCCTGAGATTTCGCTGCTAAATCAGTCACTGTGCAGTGATCATGGCACTGGGTTTCAAATACTCCACAAGAAGCACTGATACAGTACAAGAGAGCAGCTGCAATCAGTCCTGAGATTTCACTGCTAAATCAGTCACTGTGCAGTGATCATGTGGCTGAGTTTCAAATACTCCACACGAAGCACTAATGCAGTACGAGAGAGCAGCTGCAATCAGTCCTGAGATTTCACTGCTAAATCAGTCACTGTGCAGTGATCATGGTGCTGGGTTTCAAATACTCCACAAGAAGCACTAATGCAGTACGAGAGAGCAGCTGCAATCAGTCCTGAGATTTCACTGCTAAATCAGTCTCTGTGCAATTATCATGGTGCTGGGTTTCAAATACTCCACAAGAAGCACTAATGCAGTACCAGAGAGCAGCTGCAATCAGTCCTGAGATTCCACTGCTAAATCAGTCACTGTGCAGTGATCATGGCGCTGGGTTTCAAATACTCCACAAGAAGCACTAATGCAGTATGAGAGAGCAGCTGCAATCAGTCCTGAGATTTCACTGCTAAATCAGTCTCTGTGCAATTATCATGGTGCTGGGTTTCAAATACTCCACAAGAAGCACTAATGCAGTACAAGACAGCAGCTGCAATCAGTCCCAAGATTTCACTGCTAAATCAGTCACTGTGCAGTGATCATGTGGCTGGGTTTCAAATACTCCACAAGAAGCACTAATGCAGTACAAGAGAGCAGCTGCAATCAGTCCCGTGATTCCACTGCTAAATCAGTCACTGTGCAGTGATCATGTGGCTGAGTTTCAAATACTCCACAAGAAGCACTAATGCAGTACGAGAGAGCAGCTGCAATCAGTCCGTGATTCCACTGCTAAATCAGTTACTGTGCAGTAATCATGGCGCTGGGTTTCAAATACTCCACAAGAAGCACTAATGCAGTACGAGAGAGCAGCTGCAATCAGTCCTGAGATTTCACTGCTAAATCAGTCACTGTGCAGTGATCATGGTGCTGGGTTTCAAATACTCCACAAGAAGCACTAATGCAGTACAGAGAGCAGCTGCAATCAGTCCTGAGATTTCACTGCTAAATCAGTCACTGTGCAGTGATCATGGCGCTGGGTCTCAAATACTCCACAAGAAGCACTAATGCAGTATGAGAGAGCAGCTGCAATCAGTCCTGAGATTTCACTGCTAAATCAGTCTCTGTGCAATTATCATGGTGCTGGGTTTCAAATACTCCACAAGAAGCACTAATGCAGTACAAGACAGCAGCTGCAATCAGTCCTAAGATTTCACTGCTAAATCAGTCACTGTGCAGTGATCATGTGGCTGGGTTTCAAATACTCCACAAGAAGCACTAATGCAGTACAAGAGAGCAGCTGCAATCAGTCCCGTGATTCCACTGCTAAATCAGTCACTGTGCAGTGATCATGTGGCTGAGTTTCAAATACTCCACAAGAAGCACTAATGCAGTACGAGAGAGCAGCTGCAATCAGTCCGTGATTCCACTGCTAAATCAGTTACTGTGCAGTAATCATGGCGCTGGGTTTCAAATACTCCACAAGAAGCACTAATGCAGTACGTGAGAGCAGCTGCAATCAGTCCTGAGATTTCACTGCTAAATCAGTCACTGTGCAGTGATCATGTGCTGGGTTTCAAATACTCCACAAGAAGCACTAATGCAGTACAAGAGAGCAGCTGCAATCAGTCCTGAGATTTCACTGCTAAATCAGTCACTGTGCAGTGATCATGTGGCTGAGTTTCAAATACTCCACAAGAAACACTAATGCAGTACGAGAGAGCAGCTGCAATCAGTCCTGAGATTTCACTGCTAAATCAGTTACTGTGCAGTGATCATGGTGCTGGGTTACAAATACTCCACAAGAAGCACTAATGCAGTACAAGAGAGCAGCTGCAATCAGTCCTGAGATTTCACTGCTAAATCAGTCACTGTGCAGTGATCATGTGGCTGAGTTTCAAATACTCCACAAGAAGCACTAATGCAGTACAAGAGAGCAGCTGCAATCAGTCCTGAGATTTCACTGCTAAATCAGTCACTGTGCAGTGATCATGGTGCTGGGTTTCAAATACTCCACAAGAAGCACTAATGCAGTACCAGAGAGCAGCTGCAATCAGTCCTGAGATTTCACTGCTAAATCAGTCACTGTGCAGTGATCATTGGCGCTGGCTTCAAATACTCCACAAGAAGCACTAATGCAGTAGAGAGCAGCTGCAATCAGTCCTGAGATTTCACTGCTAAATCAGTATCTGTGCAATTATCATGGTGCTGGGTCTCAAATACTCCACAAGAAGCACTAATGCAGTATGAGAGAGCAGCTGCAATCAGTCCCAAGATTTCACTGCTAAATCAGTCACTGTGCAGTGATCATGTGGCTGGGTTTCAAATCTCCACAAGAAGCACTAATGCAGTACGAGAGAGCAGCTGCAATCAGTCCTGAGATTCCACTGCTAAATCAGTCACTGTGCAGTGATCATGGCGCTGGGTTTCAAATACTCCACAAGAAGCACTAATGCAGTACAAGAGAGCAGCTGCAATCAGTCCCATGATTCCACTGCTAAATCAGTCACTGTGCAGTGATCATGTGGCTGGGTTTCAAATACTCCACAAGAAGCACTAATGCAGTACGAGAGAGCAGCTGCAATCAGTCCCGTGATTCCACTGCTAAATCAGTTACTGTGCAGTAATCATGGCGCTGGGTTTCAAATACTCCACAAGAAGCACTAATGCAGTACGAGAGAGCAGCTGCAATCAGTCCTGAGATTTCACTGCTAAATCAGTCACTGTGCAGTGATCATGGTGCTGGGTTTCAAATACTCCACAAGAAGCACTAATGCAGTACAAGAGAGCAGCTGCAATCAGTCCTGAGATTTCACTGCTAAATCAGTCACTGTGCAGTGATCATGGTGCTGGGTTTCAAATACTCCACAAGAAGCACACAATGCAGTAGAGAGCAGCTGCAATCAGTCCCGAGATTCCACTGCTAAATCAGTTACTGTGCAGTAATCATGGCGCTGGGTTTCAAATACTCCACAAGAAGCACTAATGCAGTACGAGAGAGCAGCTGCAATCAGTCCTGAGATTTCACTGCTAAATCAGTCTACTGTGCAGTGATCATGGTGCTGGGTTTCAAATACTCCACAAGAAGCACTAATGCAGTACAAGAGAGCAGCTGCAATCAGTCCTGAGATTTCACTGCTAAATCAGTCACTGTGCAGTGATCATGTGGCTGAGTTTCAAATACTCCACAAGAAGCACTAATGCAGTACGAGAGAGCAGCTGCAATCAGTCCCGTGATTCCACTGCTAAATCAGTTACTGTGCAGTAATCATGGCGCTGGGTTTCAAATACTCCACAAGAAGCACTAATGCAGTACGAGAGAGCAGCTGCAATCAGTCCTGAGATTTCACTGCTAAATCAGTCACTGTGCAGTGATCATGGTGCTGGGTTTCAAATACTCCACAAGAAGCACTAATGCAGTACAAGAGAGCAGCTGCAATCAGTCCTGAGATTTCACTGCTAAATCAGTCACTGTGCAGTGATCATGGTGGCTGGGTTTCAAATACTCCACAAGAAGCAATTAATGCAGTACGAGAGCAGCTGCAATCAGTCCTGAGATTTCACTGCTAAATCAGTCACTGTGCAGTGATCATGGCGCTGGGTTTCAAATACTCCACAAGAAGCACTAATGCAGTACAAGAGAGCAGCTGCAATCAGTCCTGAGATTTCACTGCTAAATCAGTCTCTGTGCAATTATCATGGTGCTGGGTTTCAAATACTCCACAAGAAGCACTAATGCAGTATGAGAGAGCAGCTGCAATCAGTCCCAAGATTTCACTGCTAAATCAGTCACTGTGCAGTGATCATGTGGCTGGGTTTCAAATACTCCACAAGAAGCACTAATGCAGTATGAGAGAGCAGTTACAATCAGTCCCGTGATTCCACTGCTAAATCAGTCTCTGTGCAGTGATCATGGTGCTGGGTTTCAAATACTCCACAAGAAGCACTAATGCAGTATGAGAGAGCAGCTGCAATCAGTCCCGTGATTCCACTGCTAAATCAGTCACTGTGCAGTGATCATGGCGCTGGGTTTCAAATACTCCACAAGAAGCACTAATGCAGTACAAGAGAGCAGCTGCAATCAGTCCCGAGATTTCACTGCTAAATCAGTTACTGTGCAGTGATCATGGTGCTGGGTTTCAAATACTCCACAAGAAGCACTAATGCAGTACGAGAGAGCAGCTGCAATCAGTCCCGTGATTCCACTGCTAAATCAGTTACTGTGCAGTAATCATGGCGCTGGGTTTCAAATACTCCACAAGAAGCACTAATGCAGTACGAGAGAGCAGCTGCAATCAGTCCTGAGATTTCACTGCTAAATCAGTCACTGTGCAGTGATCATGGTGCTGGGTTTCAAATACTCCACAAGAAGCACTAATGCAGTACAAGAGAGCAGCTGCAATCAGTCCTGAGATTTCACTGCTAAATCAGTCACTGTGCAGTGATCATGTGGCTGAGTTTCAAATACTCCACAAGAAGCACTAATGCAGTACGAGAGAGCAGCTGCAATCAGTCCTGAGATTTCACTGCTAAATCAGTCACTGTGCAGTGATCATGGTGCTGGGTTTCAAATACTCCACAAGAAGCACTAATGCAGTATGAGAGAGCAGCTGCAATCAGTCCTGAGATTTCGCTGCTAAATCAGTCTCTGTGCAATTATCATGGTGCTGGGTTTCAAACACTCCCCAAGAAGCACTAATGCAGTACAAGAGAGCAGCTGCAATCAGTCCTGTGATTTCACTAGCTAATCAGTCACTGTGCAGTGATCATGGCGCTGGGTTTCAAATACTCCACAAGAAGCACTAATGCAGTATGAGAGAGCAGTTACAATCAGTCCCGTGATTCCACTGCTAAATCAGTCTCTGTGCAGTGATCATGGTGCTGGGTTTCAAATACTCCACAAGAAGCACTAATGCAGTACAAGAGAGCAGCTGCAATCAGTCCTGAGATTTCACTGTTAAATCAGTCACTGTGCAGTGATCATGGCGCTGGGTTTCAAATACTCCACAAGAAGCACTAATGCAGTACGAGAGAGCAGCTGCAATCAGTCCTGAGATTTCGCTGCTAAATCAGTCACTGTGCAGTGATCATGGCGCTGGGTTTCAAATACTCCACAAGAAGCACTGATGCAGTACAAGAGAGCAGCTGCAGTCAGTCCCAAGATTTCACTGCTAAATCAGTCACTGTGCAGTAATCATGGTGCTGGGTTTCAAATACTCCACAAGAAGCACTAATGCAGTTCAGAAGTGCTTTACTTCACTAAATTATTCCAAGGATAGCAGCGGAATGTGAATACCTTTGTACCAGCATGGAAAGGAGCCCAGTGCTTCGCTCGCTGGAGGTTTGGCAGGGGGCAGGTATCTGGTGACCAACATGTCCCTGCTCTAGCCCCTGAAGTACCTGCACAGCAAGGATATTTTTTTATTTATTAGCTTTTGATGACCGGGTAAGTGCACTAGGCAAAAGACCTGCCTATTTTCAGGCACGACAGTTTACAATAATACAGCAAAGACAACAGTGAGGTACATAAGGTAAAGACATCTGTCTGGACAGAAATTATAAAACAGAATAACATCAACAGAAATAACAGCATAGGGATAACAGAAAGAATAATACAAGTTAGAGCAGCCATACAATTTTTGCAAAAAATCCAGGTAACAGGTCATCTCTCCTAAATAGTTGTAATAAGAGAACAGGTAGACACACATTAACAATAGGCATACAGAAATAGGCAAGAGGGAATCTGGAGGGCGAGCAGTATAGACAAACAAACATTAAGTGCAGTCACAGCAACCAGGAACATAAAGGTGGGAAAAAAGAGCATGCTTAAAAGTTAGGTGCGAGAAGGAGTTCTTCACCTGAAGGGGAGTGAATTCCAGAACCTAGGGGCAAAATAAGAAAAACCTGCTCACCCATTTTAGTGGAGCTGGGCTGAACAGACAGCCAGGAGGAGGTGGAGAACCTGAGGGCACAGAGTGAGAGACGGGGTAAGCATATCACCCAGAGCAGCGGGGCGAGGCATTCTGGGTAAAGAGTCAACAAAACAACCTAGTGCGTATGAACGAAGGGCGTTAGGAGAGAGCCAATTTAAGTTAGAGTAAAGTCGGCAGTAATTGGTAAAGCGAGGAGCTGATAAGGAGGTGGATTTGCTTTACTTTCTATCCCCAATTCGTTGGCCCTGACTGACCCTACCTTGTGTCCAGCCCCATCATCCACCTCCTCGGGACTTACCCAGTCCGGAAGTACACCCTAAATTGCTCCCCCTTGGTGGGGCCCTCAGGACGGGACCCCTATTTCCTCCTGCCAGATGATGGGGTATGGCTCCAGTGGTGCCACAGTTTAGTGGTGAGGGATATGCGGCACGAGGCAAGTGACATCCTGTGCTGCCCAGATTTTTCCCTTTTTCTCCCCAGGAAGCAGGATGTGCTATGACATCAAGGAGAGCATACGCCAACATCTCCCCCACCTCCAGCAACGAGTAATAAAAGCTGGAATGAATTACCAAGTTATGTGGTGGGAAGTGAAACTACGGGAAATTTCAGATATCAATTAGATGAATATACAGGAAATAAGAAATGCATGTACCACCAATAGAGTAATTATGGTGCGAGTTTGTTAAGGTCAAATTGGCTTCAGAACTCGAAGTTTATTGTGAACCTATGAACTGCAAGCACCAGCTGTCAGACCACTGGCCTCCACCAGGGGCCAGGCAAAGGTTGGGAGCTCCCCAACCCGTAAGAGGAGAGCAGTTCGTTCATAGGATGTTCGCTCCTCCTCTGCCTGGCTGGCCCTCCAGTGCCCAGGCTCACTTCCAAACTGGTGTCGTCAGTGTCATGAGTGGTGGTGCTACCGCTGCACCAGTGGGCCAGTGCTGCACTGCCAGGATTTCACATGCAACTGCCGTAGCTTTAATCTGCTTCTGTCCACCACCCATATTTGCACAGCTGAGATTTTACATTAATGCTGCCTTCTCACTCAACAGTATAAGGGGACACTAGAGACTCGGGAGTGGGAACCTGGAATGCAGCAATCTTCTACCTGGCATGGCAGTATAGGGGCCCTGGGTGGGGGTAGAGATCAGTGCAGACAGTTATGTTTGTGGGTCTCAGCTGGAAATGAGCTGCTCAGTGAGCCTTTCTGGTCACTACTTTTAAATAAGTAAATGCATTTGTGCCACTGAAGCCAAAGAGCACAGTGCATCAGGAGTGATTACTACGCAGGGACTCCCAAGATGGCCGGAGTACAGTGCATAGGGAGCAGTCTGTGATGAGGTAGCATCTTCCCTGGGGGCAACTTCCTTAGATGTTGCAGCACTTGACAGGTGTTTAGCAGAGTCTGCCATTTTTAGGAACTCCAGTCGACGCCCAGTCTACCTGAGATAGGGTCAGCCAGGTAATAGCCAGCTACACCTACCTGCAGGTGACTCTGTTTTTCTTTAGGGTGGAGGAATGACAATATCATAATGAGTGTCTTTTGTACTTTCTAAAGTAGATCTCATTAGTTCTGCTAAATGGTTAACGACTGTGGTTAAAATCTCAAGAGTTTCATTGCAGTAGTCAGCATTTCTTCTGTGTTGACTGGGCTTACTTTGACATAATGGATACTTGACCAAAGTATATTTAGAGCAAAAAACTTGGATACAAGCATCACAGCTATTAGCTAGTGCTGTTTAAATAGGGAACTTGTCAACCACTGTGGCCAGATGACAGAAATTGAAAAAACAAAACTGTCTTCTTAGAAGGATCTTATTTTTTTCAGACTAGTATATGCAAGTTCTTAAGAGCGTAAGGCTTGAGGAAACACACACAGAAAGAGAAGAAAAAGCATTAAACATGGGATAGTATGTCTTCATCATCTTCCTTCTACTTCTCAGTGCGTGTCAGTCTGGTTCCTGGGGTTGGATAGTGAAAAAGTGTTATTTCTGTGCAGTATCTTCATACAGTAACACAAAGCATGGACTCCCATGTGATTTCCCAGATAATGTTACCTTTGCAGAATGTGATCTCGTAGGCAGTTACGTAGAGGTCCTCAAGAAGATCACTGCTGAACTGGGTGGGTTTTGTTCCATGACACGGGTCACGAAGCTGGATGCCGTCTCACAGTTTTCAAACCTGAAAAGTGTCATTTTGGTAGGAGCAAAGAAAACCTTCATATGTTCAGGGACATTTAGGGGACTGAGGAATCTGGAATCCCAGAAGCTGTATCTTAGGAAAAACCATGAAGAACTTGTTTTGGAAAATGGTGCCTTTGAAGAACTTGACAGTCTTAAGGAGCTGGAAATTCATGACCTCAATCCAAAATTCACAGGGTAATTTCTCTTCCTCTGGCCATGCTACAAGTTGTTAGTCACCATGGCTCTTATAAGAACATAGGAACATGACGGCAGATGGGGACTGCGTGATCCATCTAGTCTGCCTGTTATTTGACCTACTCCCCCAAGTACATTCCTTTATTTCAATATTCCACTGTGTCTGCCCCAAGATATTTTGAACTCCTCAAATGTCTTGGTGTCCATGACCATAAGTGACATGTGAGATATTGTGCAGAATATGAAATCTCACCAACCTGAGGCATTTAAATGTGGACTTCAATGAGATAAAAACTATCAAACAGAACAGCAGTGCTAACCCCAGTACGGAAGATGGAACTCCATACTGCAGAGCTCAGCTGAACATAACGCATCTGTCCTTATTTAGGAATTGGTTGCACAAAATGAAGGTGGGCTCTTTACATTTTTGGAAACGCCTTGAGTTATTAATTGCCGACAGCACTTATGTGAAAATGTGCGAGTTGCTGGAATCTGAGGTACACACAATAAACAAGCTCTCCATGTCTGCTATACAGAGCAGAGGAGAGGGCTTAATTGTGCGTGTCTGCCAAGCAGCTTGTAATTTCAAAGTGAAAAGCCTCATTCTAAGTAAAAATTAAATCAATGGGTTCTGGATCAAAATCTTCAACAAGTGTGAGCTGCAGGAGGGCTTGGACCTTTGCAGAAATCTGATGAACAGCACAGAGCCAGGAATTGTGTGTGCAATGAGGAAGCCCAGACATTTAATTCCATCACACACCAGGCTAAATACGGTCAACTTATGCCCCTCAAACCTGACATTTACTGCTCCGATAACTCACTTGGACCTTTCCCACAATTCTATAGGTGATCTCAGATCCAACCAGTTTTCCTGCATGGTGAGTCTGCAATGTCTCAATCTGGCCAACAACAAAGTGTGTGACATTGAAAAGTCAGCTTTCTATGGGCTGAAAAGTCTCCTTGAACTAAACCTGAAGGACAACAGCTTGGCTGTAATAGAGGGCTATTATTTTGTACATCTAATGAGTTTGTCCAAACTAAATTTGCTTTGGAATTATATATATGAAATCTGTGAGGGTGCTTTCAGAGACCAGCTTCTGCTACAGGAGTTCCATATGGGCCCTATAGAGAATGACTTCTGTATGGATCTGTCCGAATTTAAACACAGCATCAGGGTCTTGCCACTAGAAGGGAAGCAGACAATGACAATTGTGGACAGAAAGGACTCTCATACATGTTCATTAGAAACTGTATCTAAAAGGGCATGAATTTGTTTCTGAGCATTGCTGGGAAGGGCCTTTTAAAACACTGAGGGGACTTTATTTTCAGGGAACTGGTAATATGTGGTATGGTGCCACAGATCTGTGTACTTTTCATTATTTCCAGAATCTTGAAATTCCTTATTTTCAGTACAATATATTTATTGAATCAGACATGAAAAAACCTGACCTTTTGAAATTACGTAAACGTAACCCTTAGGCTGCCAACAGAATTAGAACGTATAGGAATTTAGGACTGTTATATCAGTCTGTGGCCCTGCAAGGGTTAAAATGCTATACCTGAGAGACATAGTGTATATTACATCTTAGTACTGGAGGATTCAGAATACCTTTTCCAGAGCCGGCCCAGTGGCGCTGAGGGTTGAGGTGCTGGATGCCACACCTCACACCATGGCCAGTGATCCAGGTTCAGGAATGAGCTCGGGCTGCTGGGGGTCAGCAGGGAGGGGGATCGAGCATCCAGAGGACCGCTTCCTCTCTCGAAGGAGACTTGTTGTCTCGCCTGCTGACCGCACTCTAGCGATGGCTGGAGGGTACAAGTAGGGAGGTATGTGCCGACGCTAAGGCTGGTAGGGGGGGATGGGTGAAAACAAGAAAATTGGAACAGGCAGGGTCAAAGATGGCTCATGCAACTGTGGGGGTCAGCTTGGGGCATCTGGATTGGGGCTGTGGAGGGGGAAGGGTGTGCCATCCCCCTCTCTCCTGGCACCGCTGTGGGGTGCTTCTGGAAGCCAGAGACAGAGTCTCACAGGAGAGTCAGTAGCCACAACAAGCCAGGGGCTCCTTGGGATAAAAAGCTTTATTGGGGAAAAAAAGAATATGTTTTCCAGAACTTGACATAAGTAGAAATGTCAATATTAATAAACAGTAGTCGCACCTCTCTTACCTCCCTTATGTTTAAGAACCTGATGTCATTGAGATTTTTGCTAATTCAGAATCAGAAGATTGAAACATTGGCTTCTGGCCTGTTCCTGAACAGTGGCAAATTGTAAGTATGTCTTTTTTAAGAAAATTATCTTTCAGTGTGACTGCCAGACTGCATGGATAATTCAGTGGGCTGCCACGAAAGGGATATGATATTAAATTTAAAACATGAAGTGTGTGCTACAGTATATCACAAGTCTAACTTTGTAGCCTTTCAAGATAAGACATGCGATCTGTACGAAGTTTGCCTTTTATGTTTGCTTGCACGCATGTGCAAGAAACATAGTGCCATCATCTGAGTTTTTCAGAGGTGTGTCAGCATCTTCCAATTCAGTCAGTGTATTTGCAGGCATGGTCACAGTTCTCCAATCACTGCTGAAGCTGTCTATGACAGCAGTTGAAAATGCAGTGGCATACAGTTGAAAGAGGGAGCTACGCGTCAGTGAGCAGCTCCCCCCCCACACACACACACACACAGATCAACTGTGTTGGTTGCCTGATAGAGTGGTGTAGTCTTGTCTAACTTAGAGAGACAAGCCACACATCATTACTTTAATAAACTGTTCCCTGCCAAAGCAGGACCACCAAAATGTGTGGGTGCCTAACAGTCCTTACACACGCCAGCTCTCCAAAGCACACCTTCATGGACTCCATGGGTTCTAATCCTCCAGAAAAAAAATACCTCAGCATTTGATGTGAAAACTCAAACTTCTTTGTATGTGTAATTCCAAGCATTTTCTCTTACTAGACTCTATCAATGTGAACTCCTTGCTGCTAAAACCTATACAAACGAACATGAGCGTACATGTACTACCTGCAGCTGAAGCAAAGAACAGCCAGAATGCAAAGGAGAACATACTGCTATGCATTTCAGCAGCAGTCAGTGGGGAGGATTTCATGACTGAAGCACTTTAATGTGCCTTTTAGTGTTGTCATATACACACCCTGTGTGATAATTCACTAAACTGCACACTTAGTCTGGTAATGCAGCTTCAGAATATTTTTTTTTCTCTGAATTGCCATGAGCTGGCATTTAGATAGAATCACAGCTCTTTCTCAAATCAGATGCTCAATGAAGTCACATCACCTTGTGACCCTAAACATCTTAGGGTTGGACATATGCCCTAACAAAATAGCGAAAACTAGGTATAGAAAAAGAAAACACAAATTCAACCGTAGGTCACAACCGCATCCACCCTTTTCTCCAGTGAATCTGAAGTTGCCTAACAGCCCACCCCTTGGTGCTCATGCACTCCCTCCACCTGCTCAACATATGGCCGACGGGGGTGCTGTTGCATTTTATTTCATAATTTCCTGATCCGTTACTGCCACCATACTAATACAGTAATACTTTTATGGCTTGAAAACTGCTTGACATTAGCTGAATTATAAATGGCATTCCTGTTTGACGCTGTGGTCGGAATATGGTGTACTCAAATTTTAAGCCAAGTATTACATGCAGATATGTTGTTATTGAGTCATGTCACTTACCATTTTATACATCTATTGATTTTTCAATTCACTTTTGCTGACAAATGTTGATCACAGGGATTCTGGTGTCACAATTCAGTTCAGCGACATGTAACATCTTAGTGCAGATGCTAAGTAACTGTTTTAAAATGCTGAAAAGTTAACAGCGATCGAAAGTGCATGAATTCTTTCTTCCATGTCTGGAGTTGTAGTGGTGTTATTGGTGCGCATGTCCCTTTGCTCCAGATCTATCAGTGAGATGTCTATTCTGTGCAATGGACAGTGGCTGAATGTTATCAGCTGACAGTTTTCATTTCATTATCAACAGATAAATATTCAGAGCTTTGCAAATGCAACTCTGCTGGTAGCACAGTTTCATGCCCCCAAGTGTCTCATCAGTTAGTGGTTATATCTTAACTGATGATCACAAAAAGTATGAAAAAGATTTGCCGCTGAGTAATGTAAATGCCAATCCACCTAAGCACCTTTAGGCTGCAAACATAATTTAAACGTATAGGGATTCTGGACCGAATAGCACTCTTTGGCACAGCAACAGTTAATAAGTTTAAGCACATTCTCAGGACATTGTTTCACTTGCTCCCTCTCCCCACTACGATCCTGGTCACCTGAAATAAACCTGACATTTTAGTGTTTGTTTTACATCTTGGCTCAGTTAGGCAATCAGCGCTGTAAGAACATAAATGGACATATACATGGGAACTATAAGAACATGCCATAGGTGTTTCTGCCTTAGTCCAGCTGTGCAATATCAGCCTGAAGCTCAGGTAGAGCTTACTGTCTACCACTTTCTTCACCCCCCCATGTACCTGTACCATTTCACATCCTCCCTTGCCTTAGTCCAGCTGTGCTACATCAGCCTGAAGCTCTGGTAGGGCTTACTGTCTACCACTTTGTTCACCCCCTCCCATGTATCGCTGTGCTACATCAGCCTGAAGCTCAGGTAGGGCTTACTGTCTACCACTTTGTTCACCCCCCCATGTACCTGTACCATTTTACATCCTCCCTTGCCTTAGTCCAGCTGTGCTACATCAGCCTGAAGCTCTGGAAGGGCTTACTGTCTACCACTTTGTTCACCCCTCCCATGTATTGCTGTGTGCATCAGCCTGAAGCTCTGGTAGGGCTTACTGTCTATCACTTTGTTCACCCCCACCCCATATACCTGCACCATTTCACATCCTCCCTTGATCTACAGTGAGTGGATACCTCATTCATATGTCACATATGCACGCACAAAAAAGGAAAAAATGGTCTTCAAAAATTAAGATACATTTATTATGTTTATGTTTGCTTGCACGCATGTGTAAGAAACATAGTGCCATCATCCGAGATTTCGGAGGTGTGTCACCCGCTCTTACAATTCAATCAGTGTGTTGGCAGGCACGGCCCCTGTAAGCCAATGCATGATGGAGCTGTCTATGACAAGCTCCAAAATGCAGTGGCATACAGTTCAAAGGGGGAGCTACGCTTCAGTGAGCAGCGATAAGATATCACTTGCTCATGCGCAGCTCCCCACACACACACGCACATGCAGGCGTGTGCACCCCCCACGCGCACGCACACACTGTATAACTGACGGTGTGCTGCGCTCTCCCCGCCCCAAAAGCCTTCCAAATGCCATGCTGGGTGTCCACCCCAGTGGTGGCAACTCATGATATAGCCAGGGGTGCCTAATCCTCCATCGGCTCCACTGTCCTCACCGCCTCGAGTATTAGTGCCACGCTGGGAGCCCATCCCAGCGTGGTGCAATCGATGCTTGGGCAATGGGGTACCCAATCCTCCATTGGCTGAATGCCCTCCAACTATCTTCTGTGCCATGCTGGGAGTCCACCCCAGCATGGCAAACATCCCGCGCTCCATTGGAAACAAAAAGAACACCTGTAAAGAAAAACGGTCCCACGTGGTCTCCCTGGCCCTCCCACAACCCGTATCCCCCATTGCACACCCTGCCTCCTCACACCCCTCACCCCATACTTACCTCTGGACCTCGGTGCAATGATCTTGTGGACCGGGAACACGCCTGCACTTTCAAAGCGCACTCACTAACTGAGGAAATGCTGGTAAGCTGTATAATGGCTTGATAGGGGTTTTCAACTTTGTTGCATATATCAGGCATTATTTTGGAATTTTCACACCAAATTTTCAACATGGGGTTTTTGGGACCCCTTCTCATGAATTATGTCACTGTCATGGCGTTATTGGGGCCCGGAGGGTGATTTCACAGTCACTGCATGAAATCACCTTTTGGGACTGATTAATGAAATGACACTGCCAGTGTTCATAAGGTGGGCTCTTAAAAAGCCTATTTTGAAAATTTGGTGGAAAAATTTCAAAAAATGGCTGTTTTACGAGCGTGTGTTGTGCAGTTCCTATGCACGCTCGTAAGTTCGCAAATATTCAATATTTTCACTCCAGATTTTCAACATTGCCATTTTACCACACCTTCTTATGAGCAGTACAGCTGTCATTTTTCACATCTTGCCCAAAATGTGTTTCCGACCATGTAGCGCACAATGGCGCAGTCGATGTGCAAAAGCAATGTATGGGACACATTAAGAAAATCACAGTGACACTGTTCATGAGCAGAGGTCTTAAAATGGCTATGTTGAAAATTTGGTGAAAACATTCCTAAAAATAACTGTTTTACGAGCGTGCTTTGCGCAGTTCCTATGCATGCTCATAAGTTTGCAAATTTAATATTTTCACTCCAGATTTTCAACATTGCCATTTTATTGCACTTCCTTATGAACAGTACAGCTGCCATTTTTCATATACTGCCCAAAATGTGTTTTCGCACATGTAGCGCACAATGGTGCTGTTGGTGTGTGAAAGCAATGTTTGGGACAGATTAAGAAAATCACAGTTACACTGTTCATGAGCAGAGGTCTTAAAATGGCTATGTTGAAAATTTGGTGACAAAAGTCCATAAAATGACTGTGTTATGAGTGAGCATTGTGCAGTTTCCACGCACCCTCGTAAGTTCATGACTTTGTAATATTTTAAGTCCAGAGTTTCACCAGTGGCATTTTTCCACACTGCCTTATTTACAGCACAGCTGTCATTTTTCACAATATGACCAAGTGTATTTTCACACTTTCAGCGAGATGCGTGGTCGCTGTGGGAAATTATTGTTCTGGACAGATAAAGAAAATCACAGTGACACTGTTCATGATCGGAGGCACCAAAATGCCTGAGTTGACAATCTGCTGTAAAAAAAAATCCCCAACCTAATTATATTACGGGTGTGCATTGCACAGTTTCTATATATGCTCATGACTTTACCATTTTTTAAAATATTTTTACTGCAGATTTACAACATTGCCATTTTTTACACCTCCCCATGAACAGTACAGCTGTCATTTTTTACATCCTGTTCGGAATGTTTTTGCACCTGTGGTGCTAAATGCCGTAGTCGCTGTGCATAAGCAGCTCGACTAAGAAACTGATGTTCCCCTGTTCATGAGGTGGGTCACAAAACCATGTTGAACATTTGGAGTGAAAATAACAACGAATGCCTGAGGTATTAGGGTTTCCAAACATAACGCCCAACCCTGTAGAGAATGATAGGCATCAGGGGTGTGACTTGGGATTCTTGCCTGTAATGCTCATACCATTCCACACCCTGCAGCCAGTGAAAAGCATTGAGGTATGCCTTGGACTCTTGGGCCCCAAAGTTCACCCCATTCTCCTATATCGCACCCATCCCACTGTATTTCCTAATGGAATGGGGTGCGAATAAGGACCAAAGACCCCAAGGAACACTGTGACACTTGCCAGTGTCTGCAGGGTGGGGTGTACTGAAATGGCATGGCCGTTATGGCTGATGACCCAAAGGCACACCCCAATGCCTGTCACTCTCTGCAGGGTGGTGGTGGGGTTGGCTTCAGTTCAATACTTCACTGCCATTACTATTATGCAGCTCTGTAACTTCTACACTACCACTGCCAATGCCAGCAAGCAAACATTCTGCATTGACAAATGCTTGTTTTTGTAGGGACCACTGTATTCATCGTACTGTTCATTATATTCACATTCTTATATAAAATGGTGGGTTGGTATATTGTTTATTTACTGTATATAACTCGGGCTTGGCTGACAAGGTAGATGGGAGAAGGAAGATCTAAGAAAGTCCAATATGAGTACAATGTGTTTGTTTCCTACAGCATTAAAGATGAACTTTGGATTATAAACAAGCTCCTTCCAACCTGGAGGAGAAGGGGCCGCCTTTCCTCAAAGTGTGCCTGTATAACAGGGACTTTGAAGTGGGGAAGGATATAGTAGACAACATTGCAGACAGCATCTACAACTGCAGGAGGACCATCTCTGTGATCAGCCACTGTTATCTACAGAGCGAATGGTGCTCCATGGAGATGAGAATAGTCACTTACAGACTGCTGGCGGAAAGTGAGGACCTTCTCATTCTGGCATTCTTGGAGAGGCTCTCCCCCCATGAGATCTCAGCCTACCACAGGCCGGTGAAGGGAGCCAAGAAGAAGACTTACTTGGACTGTCTGGACAGGACTGTCTGGACAGAGCTGTGTTTACATAGATAGCGCTCATAGGTTTGACACTTCAGGTGTCCCCCCCACCACTGACCCGTGCACCCAATGTGCACCAGGCGTGTCCCCTCCCACACACACACACACACACGCACACGCACACACATACACACCCTTTCCTGCCATGTCCTGCTGAGTTACATCCACACCACAGAGTCCCTGCCTGGTCCCACTCATACCCTTTTGAAAGCTAAACTTGTATAACATTTTTCCAGAATATGAACATTTTTACATTAAAATGTTAAAATTCCTTTTAATAAACTGTTTACACTTATTTAGAGGTGGAAAAACAGTCTATCAGCACACAAGCAAGCACAAACACTCTCTTATTTATGCATTTGATCTGAACAAGGCCAAACAGTGTGCATTCTTATTCAGAGTCTCCCTAGTTAGAAAAAAAGTAATTCACTGAACAGAACAACAGTCACTTTTACCTAAATTGTCTGAGTTCAATCACTGCAAGTCATTCAGGGGTAGCATTTTAAGGCTAAACTAAAGTTAGTGTCATAACAGACAAGCTGCAAGAATAAATGCACTGCCCAAAAACTCCCCATTTTAACTTCTTTAGGAGTTAGAGAAAAAAAAATCTGCAGGTCATGGGGGGGGGTAGCATTTTAAAATGGAGGCTAGCGGTTAAACTTTTTTTTATCCAAGTGGTCCAAAGGTTAAGGGGCAGCATTTTTGTTACTAAGTGTGGCGATAACATTATTTAAGAATAATAGCTACTGCAGTGCCAGTCAGTGTCACTGTCTGATAATACAGAACCTGTGGGTAAACAGTCTGAACTCTGAAGATGCTGCTATCAATTTAATTTACAGGAGAAAAAAAAACCCTTCAAATTCACTGCAGGTCATGGGGTTGGGGAGGTAGCATGCATCCTGAACTTTCTGAAAAAAAATGGATACACTACAGATCAACCAAGAGCAGCATTTATTTTTGTTACTACATAACACAGACAATAAAATAAAATAAGCTTCAAACAAACTGTCAGACGACATTGTGTGCAATAAAGCAAAAATGGTACCCGATATGCCTCGAATTATTCTGTGGGAAGGTAAATAGTCTGGCAGAAGTTGCAGGCAGCAGTTATTTATCCAGAGAAGCCAACCGACAGGACACAATGACCCAATCCGTCCGACTAGTTGTGATGAATGATGCATCTGCGTTGATTTGGAACACACCTAGTCTACAGCTCACATCACACTCACACACTGGCTGGCACTGCCCACTCAAAATGATGAAGAGCAGTTCTGTTTACTTACTAAAGTAAAGTGGGTCTGGTGTGGACTGTGTAAGTCTCAGTGACCTCTTGACTTGCTTTCAAGCTTTTCTCCGACCAGACCAGCCACGACTACTGGGCTGCCGGCACTGTCTGCACTCACTGTCTGGCAAGGAAGGTCCTCTCAGTCTTTGCTCTCCTGTTTACCCGACTCCTCCACGCCTCAGTCAGAAGAGGATGGAGGATTTGAATTCTTCACTTCAGTCCACAATACAGTTAGGAGGACTAAAATTAAGTCGCTGTAGCTTGCTGGTCTAGCTGCTCCAGACTGGTAGCACTCCACATCTGCTGCTTGCTTCCGACTCCCAAATCTCCTACGCAGTCACACTTGTCTTGTCTCTCTAATTGTGACTCTCCCAGACAGAGACCCAGTGGACTTGAAGACACAGCGGCTTTTCTCTCTCTCTCGGCTGGCAGAGTGGGGGTTGATGCAGTTCTCCTTCTATCTTCCAAGTACTTTGCTGTACTTGTACTGGGGCCATTTAAACTTGCTGCCCCTCTTACTTGAAACAGCAGCCAATCGGAGGATGCACAGCACAGTATACGCCCACCGCGGACCTGACTGAAATCCTAAATCACAAGGTCCACAGGGCACTGCTGACTTGCTGAGGATAATAGTTTCATATGGGGGAAGGGTAAAGTGAGGGCAAGGCACCAACAGTCGGAGAGTACATTGATGTCGGCGTCAGTCAGGGTCAGGTCAGCCATTGCCTAAGCGGGGAGGGGCCGCCAGCAGTCATGTACATGGATGTCACATCATCCATTGCCTGGGGGAGGAGGGCTTGTCATCAGCACAACAGTCAGCAGGAGCAATAAACATTTATGTCTGTCACGACAAAGGGGAGGGGGAGACAATTGTTTAAATGACGCTGTCCCTTAGTAGGAGTCTGAACTGGAACGTCTTTAGACTTTTGTGTCTATTTTTTTTTTGTTTTGTTTTTAGCAAGACGTACTGGCAGACAACACAAGCAGCCAGCCCAGAAAAAAACTTTATTTTTTTTTGCTGCCTAATTTTGCAGGTGCCCCTAAATGGCTGGTGCCCCTAGGCTGCAGCCTAGTTAACCTATGCACAAAAATGGCCCTGTGTCTGGAGGGGGAGAAGGAGCAGCTGCTGTTCTGGGAAAGGCCAAAAATGACAGTGATGAAAACTAAAGATAAAGCTCAGGAAAATGTGATTTAATATCTTTTATCAATAATTTTCATGTACTGTAGGGCTAGAAATATAATTTGTGGTGAAGACAAGAGCTTTTGTAACTGTAAGGGAAGCAGTCATGCTCTTGCTGAGCAAACACTTCTGGGAAGAGTTTGGAAAACATAAAAATAGGGCCAGCCCATTTGGCGCAGTGATGGCGCCACTGCCTGTGATACAGTTGACTGGGGTACAAGTCTGGCTTTAGGACTGACTGATGGAGGAGTACTGAGCATCCCAGAGGAAGCTCTCCTTCCTCCACCAAGAAGGAAGGCTTCTGTCCCCACCATGTTTTATCACCTGGTGGTTACAAGTGGTTGTGCAGCTGGAGGACGGAGGGGAGGTTGGGTACATAGCTGATGTTGGTGTCTGGACATGCACACTGCATGTACTGCCAGTGTGCCTTGATGTCTGGGCATGCGATGTCCCCAGGGGGAGGAAAAAAATAGCCACACACTACCCTGATGATGGACCCAGGTATATCTGGGCCCCCAGCTCCCCAGCATGGCATCACCTAATGTAACAAGACATTCAGGGTGTATATTTCCCAATATCGACCCTTTCTGCAGGGGGGGGTACAACCAATGCTCCACAGCAGTAGGAGGTGGTGGCTCAGAGAAGCAGGGGATTGGGGGTGCCAGAGAGAGGGGCATAATCAGAATGCTAGAAAAGAAACTAATAACTAAAAACAGAAGAAGTAACTATAATTATGCTTCAGACAGTTAATACACTCTAGGTAGCATAACACCCAGCGAGGATATTTGCAGAAAAGCAGTGTGGGTTCCGTGAAAGATGGAAGAAGAGAACAAATACTCATACTGTCTGTTTTCTGTGTGTACATCTGCAAACCTCGCACACCTACGTTAAAGCCTGAGCAAAACATCATGGTTATGCAAATCCTTGCGGGCAGGTCGACCAAGTAAAGAGGTGCGGAACTGTCAAATTCCACTTCTGCTGGAATTCTGTGGGATTTTGGAAAATTCTGTCAAAAGTGGAACTCTGGAATTCCACAAGCAGTATGTTTTTTTTTTAAACTGTGGATCACTAATCTGAGGTTTGCAAAAAACCCAGAATCATATTCCACACTTTACATAAACTGTTGATTTATTTTCCACAAATTGTAGGATAATATTCTGAGGATTACATATGTCGCATATTATTATTCCGCAGTTTACATAGAAATGCTTTTCTGAGTTACGGAATAGAAACAGAAATTTTGACAAGCATTATGGAGGCAGGATTGCTGTATTGCGTAAATTCCACCAATGAACTGCCACGTTCTGCATGGTTAGACTTTTGCATTCATTCCATCCAGGCAAGGCAGAGAACATAAAACTACCACACCTTGTGCTGGCAACCTGGATGGATGAATGAATCAGGGTCTTTGGAGGGCTGGCCGAGAGGGGCCACTACCACCATGGGACTGCCGCCTGGGTGACCACAGTGGTAGCGCAGGTCAAGTGCATGCAGGGGCAGGGGGAGATGCCACTGGTTGGGCCACGGCTGACACCATGCATCCTTTCAACTCTAACGTGCACATCCCAGGGGAAGGGAGGGGTTAGGAAAGTAGAAAATGCCCTCAGCCTTTGCAGAATGACAGCCCTCAGGGAGCTTGCAGACCCCACACTCGCCAACTCTGGCTAGTTCCCTGCACACAAAATGTCACCTTTCTGGGGTACCTGGACCGGCCAGCAGACCTCCATCATGGGGAGTGGATACTGTGAGTGGACAGCCGGAGTGCAGGTGAGCTCTGGGAGAAGGCGGGGTGACATGGTTGGGTCTCCAGTCTCCACAGGTCCAGATGAGGGACCAGGTGCAGGCTGAGAGAGAATGTTGAACAAGAAAGCATAAGTAAAAAACTGTAGACAACATTTTGTCAAGTTGTGACCTCAGTGCCATGTAGTCATTCTCTTAGTGAACACAAGGTGGCAGTGTGGCTTAGTTGGTAGCACATACTCAGAGAGGAAAGAAATATGTGCTCAGAGGTGTAGGGTTCCGGTACAGTCATGGGTAAGACAAACCCCAGACAAAACTCGCCGCAAGCCAGAAAGTGACTGCACATCAGGTGGAACTAAGCCACCTCGCCAGATAGTCAGCAGGCAAAGGTCATTCTCAGCAACATAAAATTTATTGCTGAATTCTGCAAAATACAAAATGCATCCAAGTGGGGACAGACCCCGTGCTGACAAATCCATCTGATTAGTCTTATTTTTAAATAATCAAAAATTAAACTGATTATTCATGGGAGAAAAAGAATGTTGCATTATTATTATTTTATATTTCAAACCAAATACTATATATATTAACACATGTGCAGCCATGCAGAACAAGCCTGTGTTTCCATCTTGCATGTTCTGATGACATCATAGGGACCAACTGTTCACACTGAAGGGAGAAGGGAAGGAGCAACAGTCCCACTACACAAAAGTGGTAGCAGGGATGAGTCTGGCAATTACAGGTTAATCCGTCTGACAATGGTGATGGAAACATTAATGGAATCACTGCTGAAGGAAAGAATTGTGGAATATCTTGAATGCAGTGGGTTACGAGACCCAAGGCAGCATGGATTCATGGGGGAGGCCTTGTTAAATGAATCCAATAGATTACTTTGGGTGACCAAGGAACTAGATCAGGATAGAGTGCAAGGGGAACGAGATCAGGGTGAGGTGATGGGCCTACGGATTTAGTAAGGCACAGAGGAATCTCGCCTACCCCAAAACTAACAAGACTATCCAAAACCTTAGAACGGTTAGAAATAACTGCATTAAATATCCATCTTGTAAGTAGCACCTCCCAGCTGGCCGATCCCGAGCATGTGATGGGATTTCGCTTGCGGCGGCGACCAGGAGTTCAGGAACGGGTCTGGGTGCGTGGAGAAACCAACGAGGGGAGTAGGATCGGCGTCCGATGGGCAGCTCTCCTACTGCGGGGAGGGTGGGGCAGCTATCGTGCGATAGGGACCCCTGGTGGAGACCGGGGAGTTCTACGCAACCGATGCTCGATGTGGGGGGGGGCTGGGCGGACGCTGGCGTCATTGCACATCCCCACCTCCTCCCGGGGAGAAAAACCAGGTGGAAAATGGAAGGCGGGCAGGACCACCGGTCTATGAAGCCCTCCCTTGAGAGCCTCCCATTGCTGCCGTCACTGCGGGACCCCAACCAGTTACAGTTCCGGGGTCATGAAGGTGGCCCACGGCCCCACCTCCGGGCAAGCCGGGGTGACTGGGGTCCCCAGCAGCAATTGACGGTGGTAGAGGTCTCCGGGGGCCGTGACCAGGGCGGATGGCCCCGGTGGTCCTGCCAGAAAAAGGGCAAATAAAAAAAAAAAAAGTAGCACCCTTCCTCAACATCAACATTTCATGTCTCACTGATGCTTTAAAAAAATATAGGCATCAGTGAGACATGAAACACTGATGCTGGGTGAGGTGCTACTTATGAGATGTATATTTCATAAAATTATTTTTAGGGCCAGACCATTGGTGCAGAGGATTGAAGCACTGGCATCTTACCTCTTACCACACCGATGACCCGGGGTCAGGAGCAACCTCAGGTGTCAGAGGGCCTGCCTGGGGGAGGAAGAGGAGTGAGCTTCCCATGGACTGCTCTCTTCCTCTGGGGAGGGTGGGAGGGATGACTGCTGAGGTTCGGGCTCCTGGCGATGGCCAGGACTGGTGCAGGCTGGGGGGGTCATAGTGTGGGTTGGTGTGGGCTGACATCGGACGGCAGTGTGCGGAAGCATGCATTACAGTGTCCCTGAAATCACTGCATGCCAGCACTGGGGGACAATCGCAGAAAAATCCTCCGGCGTGCATGATGTCTGGTTCCGATGGCGCTGCACCTCACACTCACGCTGCTCCTCTCGTATCCTGACCCTGGCTTTCCATGGTGGTGGGGTAAGTACCCACCATGAAGTAGCTTGTGAGAGGGATGGAAGAAGGGGTAGAGCACGAGTACTGAAAGTGGTGCGGTGCCTTGGGACCAAGTGGAAAAAGGGGGGGAACCATAGGTAACACCCCCCTGCCCAGGAGGAATAAATAAATAATAAACAAATAAAAATAAAATGATTTTTAGCTGTAATTGTTCCAAGGTTTAGGATACTATTGTCAGTTTTTTTCGGGCAGCCAAGATTCCTCCATATGTTGGTAACTCTTGTTGCTCTCGGCTCAGCGGGTATATATGAATCACCCCCTCTTTCTTTAAGTAATTTCAGAAAAGCATTCAACACCGTTCTGCATAGGAGACTAGTAAGCGAGTTGGGTAGCTTAGCAGTGGGTCCAAAGGTGGTAAATGGGATAAGAAATTGCTTGTGGGGATAGGTGACAGAAGGTGGTGATAAACAGAGAACACTCTAAGGAAGGGAGGGTGACTAGCAGGGAGGAAGAGCCTCATGGATCAGTGCTGGAACTGGTCCCTGATAATATCTTTATCAGTGATATGGCAGAGGACCTGGAAGGGAAGGTCTGCCTCTTTGCAGAAGACATCAAAATCTGCAATAGGGTAGACACTACCGGGTGTTTGAAAGGATGGGCAGAGACCTGGGAAAACTAGAGGCGTGGTCAAGGGTATGACAGGTGGGTTTCAATACAAAGAAATGCAAAATAATGCACTTAGGGCACAGAAACCCAGGGGTGGAGTACGAAATGGGTGGAGTGGTATTGACGACCACCAAGCAGGATAAAGAGCTGGGGGTAATCATACTGAATGACCTAAATGTGGCCAGGCATTGCAACAAGACATTAGGATGGCAAGTGGAATGCTGGGGTGCATGGGGGGAAGGGAACCTTACCTGCAGAAAGAGGAAGGTGGTGCTGCCTCTATACAGATCACTGGTAAGACCCCACCTAGAGTATTTTATTCAGTTCTGGAGACCACATCTCCAGAAGGACACAGAGTGGAAATGATCCAGTGGAGTGCAACTAAAACGGTGCAGGGTCTGCATCAAAACACCTATGAGGAGAGGCTAAAGGACCTCAATATGTACACCCTGGAACAGAGAAGGGAGAGGGGAGATATGATAGAGACCTTAGAAGGTACAGGACAGAAATATTTTTCAGAAGAAAAGGTGCTCAAGAAAGGGGGGGACATGCTATGAAGCTGGGGGGGGGTAGATTCAGGAGAGATGTGAGGAAGTACTTCTTCACAGAATGTGGTCAATTCCTGTAACAGCCTTCCAGTGGATGTAGTGGGGGTACACACAATGATGGGGTTCAAGAATGCATGGGAGAAGCACAAGGGAATCATAGTGTAAAGGAAGGGGGGAAGGAGAAAGTGCTATATATCGGCATGGTTTGAGGTAATATCAGCCTGGATAGCCAGTGTTGGGTAGTTACTTTTTCTATTACTTTCGAAACTTGTTCCAGGAAGCTCTGTGCAGTCACGAGCAAGGCTGGAGAAGTACTAGAACAAGTACTGTAAAACTATTTAGTACTACGTAATCTTTACATCATGCTCTGACTTTCATATTTCCGACAACGCAAAATTAACATTGCGCTTCGCTGCTGACTAAATACTGATGATCGCTTGACTCTCGCGACACTCATGGAAAGGGTGTGTGCCCTTTCTGCACTGGATCAGCTTTTCAGTTATTGGTTGTTTTTTATTAAGCAAGTATTCAAATGGTTTAGTGTAAAATCCCATGCCTAAAGGAGCTCATTTAAAATTTCACTCTGACCAAGACCTTGACTGAATTACAGAGGTATTCAGAATTGTTATGGTGGCCTAGGGCTTTGTCCCACAACCTTGCATCTCAGTTTGAAAATATTTTTCACCGTAGCAGCTGCCAGTTACTTTTAAAACTGTTTTGCAGCTTGTGCAGTTTTCTTGACTGCATACCCTTTTTCCGCTCTTTTACAGACCACGTACATCAAGAGCTGTGCTGTAGTTGAATTAGATGACAATAACGCAGCTATGAGTTTCCTTTGGTTTCCTTCGCTTTGGTTGTTGAAAAATAAATATAAAAATAATAAAAATAAGCAGTGGTGTCCATGTTTTAATTTATAGTGATTCAAGTGTTCGTTACTGAGTTATGGAAGCCCCACGTGGTTGCGGCGTGGAATCTATGAATGAATGCTGACAAAGTAATATCGCATCCTAAAGGCACAGTGTGATTATAGCAATATTATTTTTACAGCAATACATTCTAGTTCTACAGTAATGTGCCTTACAATTACTTATTTCTTTTTCTACAAAAATAATACACAAATAAAGAACTATAACAGATGACATTTATTTGAGAGTAATAGGTTAGTTACTAGTTACTTTCAAATAGATGTAATCAGTTACAGTTACGTATTACTTTTGTATAAAAAGACCTACGTTTTTGTAACTGTAAGGTGTATTACTTATTTCAGTACTTTTCCATCCTTGCTAGTGACTGCACAGAGCTTCCTGGAACAAGTTTCCAAAAGTAATATAAGGTAATAGAAAAAAATAACTTATCCAACACTGGTAATAGCGGACTAGATGGGCCAAGTGGTCCTTATCTGCCATCAAATTCTATGCTGCTATATACCGAAGAGAGAAGTTCAAGTAATGTACAGTGTGAAAGAATATTCAAGTCTCTCCAGAGGTTCATTCCTTTCTCTAGTAAAAGACTACTGCAGTAGCGCTAAGATCCTAATTCTTTCTCTGTTGCCTTCTTTCCCATTTCTCATTTTCCCCCTCTTTCCAGGCTGGCAACCTGGAAAAAGTTCTCTCTCAAACGCTTGTCTTTTTCTTCCTTCTCTGCACTTCTGGAGCCTTGATTTTCCACGGCTACCCCCCCCCCCCCGGTAGCTAATATAGCTAACTTTGTCTGTGTCCCATTATTGCAATGTTATGGTACTTTGATAGCGTTAGAATTTCTATGCGCCATGCATTCTGCAGAGAGCTTTTACCATACGGGTGTTTGCCTTGTTGGTTTCATTTAGAAACCTGCATGCAGTGTACTCAGTAAAGCAGCGGTTTAAAGCTGAGAAGTGAACCCCACTTCTCGCACTTGAGAGGTGAAACCCCTTTTCCTTTTTTCCCTTGCAAGATGTCCAAAGAGACCTCCATGTGGAGATATTTGTTAAACTGTTGAGTTTGCCTCCGTAGAAGCTGTATTTTAAACCTAAACTGAAATAAACACAGTCTTCTGTTTGTTTTCTTCAGGCCTAGGCATCCAGACATAACACTGAATGATATGAAGTACTCCCTCTGTTGTTAGTAACCCGGTGAAATTAATTCTAGAAAACACGGTTTGAGTGTTTATGTTTTCTTCAGAATCTCCGTAAGTATTGTCATAATAGTTTAAATAAAAATAAAGTAGGAATGATAATGGCCATACAAAAGCAACCCAATGTTTCTACAATAAGAGCTCTGACTTTCCCTGTGCTGCAACATGTTTGTAAATATAACAATAAACTTCTGTACTTGGATGTGCAGAATGCTAGATAACGTTCAGCTTTAGATTAAAAGAATGTATAAAATTCCAATGTTAGTTTATTTGTTACTTAAGAATGGAAGGTCTTACCAAGGTATAAGCAGGGAGAATCTTCCAGAAGGGGTTGTCTTCCTTGTAGGGATCATTATGATTGGATACCTAGGAGTCAGCCGGCCCTCTAGAAACATAGAAACATAGAATTTGACGGCAGATAAGGACCGCTTGGCCCACCCAGTCTGCCCATTTCCCTACCTACTGGATAAGCTGCAGATCCTAGTTAACCAGCAGCCTACTTCTTCCTACCCCCAACCCCCAGAACTGCCTTATGACTATCCCATGCATGCTTGAATTCCACCACTGATTTTGACTCCACAACCTCCTCGGAAGGCCGTTCCATGCATCCACAACCTCTCTGTAAAAAATACTTCCTTAAATTACCTCTGAGACGCCCCCTCTATCTTCAAATTGTGCCTCTTGTTCTTGCACACCTTTTTTGAAAGATGCTACCTCTTGGACTTTGTTGAGTCCTTGAGGTACTTGAACGTTTCTATCATGTCCCCTCTCCCTTCTTTCCTCGAGGCTATACATATTAAGCTCCTTAAGTCTCTCTTCATATGTCTTCTGGTGCAGACCCTGCACCATTTTAGTTGCCCTCCTCTGGACAGCTTCCATCCTGTCTATGTCTTTGTGGAGATTGGGTCTCCAGAACTGCACACAGTACTCCAGATGGGGTCTCACCAGCTGTCTGTACAGAGGGATAATAACTTCCTGTTTTCTACTGGTGATGCCTCTCCCTATGCATCCCAGTATCCCCACAACCCTCCTTGCTGCCCTCTCACATTGCTTGCCCGTCTTTAGGTCATCTGATATGACTACCCCAGGTCCCTTTCCATTTTTGTTGTTGTTAGTATCTCACCCCCCATTGTGTACTCTTCCCCTGGGTTTTTGTTTCCCAGGTGCATTACCTTGCACTTCTTAGCATTGAATCTAAGCTGCCATACATTTGACCATTCCTCTAACCTTGCCAAGTCCCTTCTCATCCTTTCCACCCCACCCTGTGCATCAACTCTGTTGCAGATCTTAGTGTCATCTGCAAAGAGACATACTTTTCCTTCCAGTCCTTCTGCAATGTCACTTATAAAGACAGTGAAGAGGACCGGTCCTAATACTGAACCCTGCGGTACCCCACTAGTAACCCTCCTTTCTTCTGAGTGGACTCCATTTACTATTACTCTCTGTGTCCTATTCTCCAGCCAATTCTTTACCCAGGCTGTCATCTTGGGACCCACTCCCAGGCTGGCTAACTTGTATATTAATATTTTGTGTGGGTCTGTGTCAAATGCCTTGATAAAGTCTAGGTAGGCCATGTCCACAGCCCCTCCCTGATCTACTACTTTGGTCACCCAGTCAAAGAAATCTATCAGATTCGTCTGGCATGACCTTCCTGCTGTGAATCCATGCTGCCTAGGGTCCTGTGCCTCTGGCCTCTAGATACTCGACAATTCTTTCCTTTAGAAGTGATTCCATCATTTTCCTATCACTGAGGTTAAACTAACAGGTCTATAGTTTCCTGCTTCTGCCTTGCTCCCACTTTTGTGAAGGGAATCACATCTGCCCTCCTCCAGTCCTCGGGTACCACCCCATCCTCCCATGATTTGTTAAAAGGGTAGTCAGTGGTGTCACTAGTTCTACCCTTAGTTCTTTTAAATTTTGGGATGAATCCCATCAGGCCCCATTGCTTTGTCCACCTTCAGTTTTAAGAGTTCTTTCAGAACCCTTTGTTCTGTAAATGGGCGGTATCAACTTCTGTATCCAGAGTGTTACTACTGTTTGTTTTATGTACCTCCCCTCTTCCTTTGTAAATACTGAGCAAAAATATTTGTTTAGTATATCTGCCTTTTCACAGTCTCCTCTGCCCACCCTCCTCCTTATTAAGTCTCACTATCCCTCCCTTGGTCTTCCTTCGCTCCTGATGTACCTATAAAAGGTTTTGTCCCCTTCTTAACTGAGCTGGCTATCTTTTCCTCGGTTTGGGCCTTTGCTGTTCTGACTGCCTTCCCAGCCTCCTTTTGCTTTAACTGATACAGTTCTCTGTCCTGCTTCTTCTGCGATTCCTTGTACTTCCTGAATGCTTTCTTTTCTCTTGAACCTTCACTGCCACTTCCTTTGAGAACCATAGCAGTTTTTACATCGTCTTGTTTTGTTTATTTGCTTCACACAAAGGCTTGTTACCTCTGTGATGGCAGTTTTTATTATTCCCCATTGTTCTTCCACCCCTCCTTCCTGCCCATTTGCTAGTGCGTTCCTTAGGCACTCACCCATTTTGGCAAAGTCAGCCCTCCTAAAGTCCAGTACTTTTGTCTTTGTATGGCTTGACTCTATTGCTGTGTTTATTGTGAACCATACTGTTCGATGGTCGCTAGTTCCCAGATGGCTACCCACTTCTACATCTGCAATCCTCTCACCATCTCCATTTGAGAGAATGAAGTCTAATATTGCTCCCTCTCGAGTGGGCTCCAGTACTAGTTGTCTAAGGCATGCCCCCTGTAGGGCATCTAGAATAACTGCACTCTTCGAAGTGGCAGCTGCAACTGCACTCCAGTTAACATCTGGCATATTCAGATCATCCATCAGCAATATCTCCCCTTTTTTCGCCATTCTAAGTATACTTTCTATCATTTCCTGTCCATTTCCTCCCCTGAGAAGGGGGTGTATACAACCCCTGTGCGTATTGTGGTGCCATTGCCTGTCTCCAAATTTACCCACAGTGCTTTTTCCTCCTGTGTACCTTTTGTTCTGTTGCTTTTATTCCTTCCCTTATGTAAAGAACTACTCCTCCTCCTCTTTACCCTCCCTGTCCTCCTGTACACAGTGTATCCTGGTATGTTTATGTCCCAGTCATGGTTTTGTGTGTACCATGTTTCTGTGACTGCCATGATATCCAGATGTTCTTCCTCCATCAAAGGCCACTAATTCAGGAAGCTTGTTACCCAGACTACGGGCATTAGTACTCATTGCTCTCCATTTTTGATGGCTTTACCTTCCAGTGCAGCATCCCCCACTGACCGTTCTACCTCAGTCTTTTTCTCATTTAGTACCCTGTTTTGTAGGGAGGCTGGGATTTTCCTGCTGCTTGTCAGTGCCTCCCCTTTGACTAGTTTAAAAGCTTGCAATGAAGCATTTAAACCGATTGCTCAAAAGACTTGTTCCCTTCCTGGACAGATGCAGACCATCCTGCCAGTATAGGCTGGTGTCCTCCAGGTGGAACCCCAGTCCCCAATGAAGCTAAACCCTGTGCTCGCAATTATTTTTCAACCATTCATTAAAGTGCATGGTGCCATTACCTCCGCCTCCCATGCTTTTGACAGGCAGCACCTCTGAGAAGGATACTGTGTGTGCTACTCATCTTAGGTCCCTCCCAACTCTGCAATGTCCTCCTGCACTGCTCTAATTTCATGATGAGCCAAGTCATTTGTCCCTAGGTGGACAATTACGTCCAGCCTCGAATCCTTTGCAGCTGTTCTCTGATCCTGAGGATGCGCTCCTGTTCCTCCAAGCCATGGCACCAGGCAGGCACCTTACTTCATTTTTCTCATCTCCCCAGTTCTATACCCCTAATAATTGAGTCCCCACCAGGAGCTGCTTCCTTTCCATTTGGTGTCCTCTGCCTCCTTTCTGTGGGCTTCCCTTGTGACAGTTATCATCAGTCTTCATGGTACACCCATAGGGGAGCTATGCTCCCCAGAATGGGTATGGATTGTGGAGTGGAACAATTGACTGGGTGTGCTCTGTTCCACCCTCCTCACCCTCCCTGAGCCCATTGTGGTCCAACTGCTGTGCTTTCTGCAACCCGGAGGTAGTGGTGGTGGTGCTAGTGCTCCCTGGATGGGGAGGTTCCTTTCTACTGTCCAGTGTGGCCTGGGAGAAGGTTTCCTTACTACTGTCCAGTGTGGCCTGAAGGCGAGGCAACTTCCTCCCTCAGGGCAGATAGTTGTCTGCAAATAGGCAGCATCTCAGCCTCTAGAAAGACTCCGGAAGACTGCTGCCCCACAGCCATTACATTGCACTACTTCCCATGTTTATCTAGTTGTTTTTTTTATTGTATTTGTATGTGTGTGTGTGTGTGATTTGATTATATAGAATATATATATATATATTATACAATGTGTATGCTTATATTATCAGTGCAGTGTGCTAGAGAGGATATGACAGTGAAATGCACCTTGCACTCGAGGAAATGATGTCAGAACCTCAGGTATAAAGGAACTATTTCCAGGGTGGGTGGGGTGAGGGGTGGGAAGGGTTGGGCCTAAACTGTGTCCTCACAAAACAATCGACTAAAAGCTCTCACCCACCGCTGCGATGAGTGCCTTCCTGTCAGCAAGATACCCTACACAACAATTTGACAGAGAAAGTACCCTGCTAATCAAACAGAGAAAAATCCAGACATCCAAGAGAGAGAGAGAGAGAGAGAGAGAGTTTAGTTACAGATAATTCGTCCAAAATAGTATATGCCATGCAGCTTCTCAGTTGTTCCCAGCACTCCTGTACACAACCTGGAAGAAGATGGACTTCTGGCTCATACAGGAGCACACCACTAGTTTATAGTAATGGAATAATGCTGACAAATGGTCTAGCTAGACAAATGGCTATGATGCTGAGCTCTGACTTGTGAAGACAATTACCCCCACCTCAGGCTATGTTTGGCATCCAGTTTCAACCTGCAGCTTTTGCTATTTTGAATCACAGAGCCCCACCAAAAGTTGCAAAAAACATTGATGCAGATTCACACATCTCACTCTCACTCTCTTCTCCATACTTATACCTTGGGTCATTCATGGGAGGAGCCACAGAGTGCATATCACTTTCTTTTTGTTAAGGACTGATTTCTTTTTGTGTATATTAGCATATACTGACTACAGACAGACCCAGGTAAGTTTTAAAAGGTTTATAAAAGATCTTTATGTTGAATAAAGAAAGATTAAGTTTAAAAGTGTTGTGGGTGGAGTCTGACTTGGTCACATGCTGTTCTCTTGGGTTAAAAGGAGCTTCTAGCCTGGACCATGTCTGATTCATTTTGGGATTAGCTCTGGGTTGATCTACTGGGGAGTCTGCAACTTTTCAGACTAGGTGCCCTTGATGTTCCCAGGTGGCTGATGCTGTTATTGCCTGTGTGATCAAAAGTATATTTTTGTGCCTTTTGATTTCATTTCTTATTTATGTATTAAGTATGAGTTAATTTTGTTCTGTTTGTATCTCAATATATATTTTTAGGCTTGGCTGCTTCTTTTAAGCATTGTCTCTCTACAAATTGGTGTCAGCATCCATCTTTATGTCCACTCCCTTTTACATACAGAATAATGCATGGGCAACAATGCACAACAGGGCTGTGTTTCCATCAAGGGGTTCTGATGGCAACATAATGCACTTAGGGCACAGAACCCCAGGGGTGGAGTACAAAATGGGTGGGGTGGGTGTCGGCCCCTTGGCAGAGAAGGTTGCAGCACCTTGCACCTTACCTTTCACCACGCAGGCAACCTCGGTTTGGGAACGAGCTCGAGTCACCAGGGGTTGGCTAGGGAGGGAGAGGATTGAGCTTCCAATGGACTGCTTTCCTCTCCTGGGGGGAGGCTTTGCTGACTCAGCCCTTGGCTGCCACCTGGTGGAGGCCTGGAGGTAGTGCTGGCAGCACAAGCAACACACTAAGGGAGGGCAGTGGCTCCTGGGTGTGCACACGCTTCCTCGTCACCCCTGTAAGGAAATCTAGGGGAGAAAAGAGGAAAAATGGGCCATTACAGACTAAACAAAGCCCTGCCTGCCCACCTTTACCCTGCACCACTGTCGGTCCACCTGGCCCGGATCAGGACTGTGTTCCTGGGTGGGGGCAGGAGGAACCTCCCCTTCATGGCCCTGCCATGGGGGGGTGATACATGGGGATTACTGGGCTTGGTGGACCAAGGAGATGAGTGCTGGGTGAGAAAGGGAGGGAGGGCTGATACACCCACCTGCGATAACCCACGGGGAAAAAGTTAAATAGAAAAGAAAAAATGGGTGGAGTGATATTGATGACCACCAAGCAGGAATGAGATCTGGGGGCAATCACAAAGAATGACTTGAAGGTGGTCAGGCAGTACGACAAGGCAGTAGGGGGGCAAGTGAGATGTTGGGGTGCATAGGGAGGCTATCACCAGCAGAAAGAGGGAGGTGGTGCTGCCTCTGTATAGATCACTGGTAAGACCCCACCTCGAGTACTGAGTCCAGTTCTGCAGACCGTGGGCAGGATTTTTAAAAGGCTTATATCACCACAAGCCCCGGGTGCAGTGACGATACGGTGCATGGAGCTTGTGGCGATCTAACAGGAGTTTAATCTTGTGTTGCAATTGCCACAAGTTATACCAACATTTTCTGGTCTAACTTGCAGCAATCCTGAGGGCCTTTTTCAGATATTTGGTGCAAGCCGCCACAAATGGTGACAACTGTCGCAACTGCGCCGAGATTGTGGAATCGGGCACAGTTGCAGTGCCGGGGTTGGTGCAGTGCCAGAATTTAAGTGTCATGGTGCAGGACTTGGTGTAAGCCCCACACCATGCTTTGCAAATCCCGTCCCATATATCCAGTTGGATAAAGACAGAGTGGAGGTGGTCCGGGGGGATCAACTAAAATACTGCAGGGCCTGCAACAAAAGCCCTATGAGGCGAGACTAAAGGACCTCAATATGTACACCCCAGAGCAGAGATGGGAGAGGGGAGAAATGATATAGACTTTGAAATACCTCATGAGGGTAAATAAGGCACAGGAGGGAAGTATTTTCCAGATGAAAAGTTGCTCAAGAACAAGGGGTTATGCTATGAAGCTGGAGGGAGTAGAGTCAGGAGAGATGTGAGGAAGTACTTCTTCACAAAAAGAGTGGTAGATTCTTGCAACAGCCTTCCATTGGAGGTAGTGGGGGTAAACACAGTGGTGGGGTTCAAGAATGCATGAGATAAGCACAAGGGAATCATAGTGGAAAGGAAGGGGGAGGGAGCAAGAGCTGTAGATCGGGCATGGTCAGCGGTAATGGTGTAGGTAGGGAGAAGTGGGCAGATGGGATGGGCCAAGTGGTCCTTAACTGCCATCACATTTTACGTTTCAATGAACCTGAGAGCAAAGTTTGAGTGATTTACAGAATAATGCATGGGCAAACATGCACAGCAGGTTGCTTCCATCAAGGGGTTCTGATGACATCATAGGAACCTCGAGAGTGAAACTCATGTAATGTACAGAATAATACATGGGCAACCATGAAGAACAGGGCTGTGTTTCCATTGATGGGTTCTGATGACATCATAGGGAGCGGGAGAACAAAGCTGGAGTAATGCACCGAATAATGCACGAGCAACCGTGCACAACAGGCTGTGTTTCCATCAAAGGGTTCTGACGACATCACAGGGAACTTGAGAGCAAAGCAAATCTTGAGTAATGAACAGAATAATGCATGGGTAATCATACACAACAAGGCTGTGTTTCCTTTGAGGGGTGCTGATGACGCCATAGATAGATATTTTTATTTATAAAGGCGCCCATTTCCAGAAACACTGGGAGCTGTACAACCAATAGCAACACAATACAATAGTTAAAATCATGCACAAAATATATAGAAATTCTAACCGGTAGCATATACTTTGTCTATCCTAATTAATACCACTAAATTATTCAGTAAATGCTTGCTGGAACAGATAAATCTTCAGGCCCTTTTTAAAGACTTTTACTGAGAGAGCGACCCTCACATAAACAGGCATGGAGTTCCACAGAGTAGGCATGGCCACTGAGAACATCCTGTACCCAGAGTGCCACAGCCTAACCCTGGGGACTCCAAGGCGCCTCCCACAACAGAACGGAGTTCCTGGGATGGCCACAGGGGACAAGGAGATCTTGAAGACAGACAGGTCCCCTTTCATCCAGACCCGAGAGTGAAGCTGGGAAGGTCTCTGATATTATCAGAACCCCCTCTTGCATTCTTAGGACACCAGAACTACTCACCTTTGGTTCACAGTTGTCATGCCCTAAGAAGGCGTGAGGCAATACTCTTATATCCATGAGAAGCCCTGCTAGAACCCCTATAAACTTATTAACAAATAATATCTGTAGCGCTCAGATATCTTGCAATAAAGTTGAAACAATCAGATAATGTCTCGGATGACTCCGACTCAAACTTCTGTAACCCCCCTACAAATACGGGTTCCCAAAAAGTCTTCCTTGAGATTGCTTAAATGTTCACTGCCAGGCTGGTGTCCTGGGTTTTAGCAGTTTAAATGTATTGCCAGCGAGTGCCTGTATTGCCTCTGTGTACTGTCTCTTTAAGAGCTGCCTGGATTGCAGTCATAATTAATCTGAGAGGGATCTCTGTTAGAAGATGTACTTGTTTGCTGATCATTTGTTAGAGTTGTAATAATAGTGCAGTTTGTTCTAACCTGCCTTCTTTGCAGCATGGACAGTTCTTTTTGTTTCCATCATCTTGGCCCAGGACTGTCAGAATGGGCCAATCAGTACATTTGGGACTCTAAAATGGAGCCTGCCTATAGGGCCTTGGTGGGGCCAAAACTTGTAGGAATTGTAGTTCTGGGCTTTTGGTGCCTAGAATAACCTGGAGGGGGAACCCTTGTGTCTGACGGACAGATCAGCCAACTGAACCTTTTGGATCTTGGGGAAAGTCCCACACCACTTGCAGTTTCAGTTAGATCTGAGTTGGGAAGTGAAAAAGTAACAGCTCGAGATAGTTCGAGCAGCAATCCATAGTGGATTCGCGTGGGAGAACTGTGGAAAGGCCTGAGTTTGGCCTGTATGCCTGCCTGCTGTTCCTGAGAGGGAACTTGTGCTTTTTTTTCGGACTGAATCCGAATTTGGAGAGCGAATTAAGCCACTGAATTGTGACCAGGCTTTAACCTGAAGAAGAATGAAGATTTGCTGAATGCAATCGTCCTGTCAGGACTTCCAGCTACCTCTGAACTCCTGGATTGTGCAGAGACTCTGTAATTGCGACCGGAGAGCCATTTGCCTGTTACAGTGGAATCTCCTTACATGTGAATGTGCTGTGTGCTTATAGTGGGTCGTGATTTGGTTCCCACCGTGTGTCTGAACTGTGTTTTGCTTGCTGGAGGCTGTATCCAGCCCCATGGACTGAATCTGTATCCATTTCTGTTTGCTTGGGCCCTGCTGCACAGGCTCAGCCAGAATACCTGCTACGCAGAGAAAGTAATCAATGGGAGACTGGCCTGGGGATCAGCCCCCTGCTCAACACCTTGAACAGGAGCGACACCTCGGTGATTCGTGTGGGCCCTGCTTCTCTGGACACTCCAGTTCAATAGCCTGCAGTCTTGATTTCGTCCTGCCTGTGTCCAGTATTGGGTATCATGAGTAAACATCAGGGTAGCTCCCTGCAACAACAGCTAAATCTAAAAGTGTTGTCATCTGATTGTCTTGTTGCCTTTTCTTTCATGAACTGAGCCCTCCAGCTCTGGATTACAGATAGTGTGTGTTGTGCATGTTGCTTTCTTCCATCACAGGACCATAACCAGCTGCAACGTTCCTGGCAAGCCCGCCGTTTTCCTACCTGGGTACCCAGAGTGTGTGACCGTGTAAAGACTCTGAACTGCATGCATAACTGTCTGATTAATATAACTTTTAAGCAAATCAACTTGATTACACCCCTCCCTTGTTCAAGTCCCCTAAATAAATCAAATTTAACTTTGTTTGCATTTAATCTGACTGTGGTTCCAGTTTGTGCCAAAAGTATTGTACTGTTGCTGTTTGCTATGCTTAACCTTATTTTACAGGGGTTCCTAGGTCAAGCTAGAGGAACCAGCCCTGGTGGTAAGTGCAAACAGTGTGGGTAATTGTCTGGTGAATAAGGGTCATTGAAAGTGATTAATGTGTATTGTTCAGGCCACTAGAAGGGAAAGAGGGTTATAGTGTCCTGGAGGGCTGTGTCCAGGTTAGCTTGACCACTAACAACAGTGACCTCAGGGTGGAGGCACCCGTTTCATTACCCAGGCCCCTTAACCTGCTGTTAGCCAAGCAGGCAGGGGTACTAGCCCTTTGGATAGCGCCACCTAGGGGTTTCACCTCTAACTAACAAAGAGTGCACACCAGGGTGGAAAGCACATTTGAAGAACACAGGGACCCAGAATTACTTTTCTTTAGAAGCTTGGGCCCTGGGTTGAGCCTGTCGGTAGTTTGCAAAACACTGACATGTCGGGAAAGTAACACAAAAGCTGAATCATAGTTCTTGCTGAGATTTCCGGATTGTGACTTTTTTTTTTGTTTCTTTTGGTCACACAGCATCTTTATTTTCCATCTCTGTCCAGGCTGTACTTCATGAGTCCTAGACAGTGGTAAATTCAGGGGTAACATTATGAAGCAGTTCTTCCTTGAAGGTGGTAAATTTATGGGACAGCCTCCAATATAAACAGTGGCCATGATGACAGTACAGGCCTTCAAGGTAGTCTTGGACATACTTCTGCCTATCAAATGCTTCACTGGGTCCCCTTGGTAGAAGAGTGGGTGGGGAACCCTTTTTTTCCACATGACATTTATCCTCCCATGACTGGAGGGGCAATTCCTCAGCCCAGCCCCTGGCTTCCCACACCAGCTACCTTGCCCACCCCAGCCATCTAACTTGGTTGTGTAGTTTCCCCATGAGAAACATAAACTTTGACAGCAGATAAGGACCACTTAGCCCAACTAGTCTGCCCATTTCCCTGCCTACTGGATAAGCTGCAGATCCTAGTTAACCAACAGTCTATTTCTTCCTACCCCCCACAAGAATTGCCTTATGTCTGTCCCATGCATTCTTGAATTCTCCCACAGTTTTAAACCCCACAACCTTCTCTGGAAGGTGGTTCCATGCATCCACAACCCTCTCTGTAAAAAAATACTTCCTACATTGCCTCTGGAGCCATCCCCCATCTTTTAAATTGTGTCCCTTGTTCTTGCACACTTTTTTGAAAGATGCTACCTCTTTGACTTTGTTGATTCCTTGAGGTACTTGAAAGTTTCAATCATGTCTCCCCTCTCCCACCTTTCCTCAAGGGTATACATATTAAGCTCCTTTAGTCTCTCCTCATATGGCTTCTCTTGCAGACCCTGCACCATTTTAGTTGCCCTCCTCTGAACTGCCTTCATCCTGTCTATGTCCTTGCGGAGATGGGGTCTCCAGAACTGGACGTAGTACTCCAGATGGGGTCACACCAACTGTCTGTACAGAGGGATAAAAACTTTCTGTTTTCTGCTGGTGATGCCTCTTCCTATACATCCCAGTATCCCCCAGCCTTCCCTACTGCCTTCTCACATTACTTGCCAACCTTAAGGTCATCTGATATGATTACCCCCAGGTCCCTTTCCATTTTTGTTGTTGTTAGTAACCCCCTTCCCACTGTATACTGTTCTTTTTGTTTCCCAGGTGCATTATTTTGCATTTCTTGCATTGAATCCTAGCTGCCATATTTGACCATTCCTTCAGCCTTGCCAAGTCCCTTCTCATCCTTTCCATGCCCCCTGTGTATCAACCCTGTTGCTGATCTTTGTGTCATCTGCAAAGCGGCATATTTTTCCTTCTAGTCCCTCTGCAATGTCACTTATGGACATTAAAAAGGACTGGACCCAGTACTGAACCCTTCGGTACCCCACTAGTAACCCCCTTTCTTCAGAGTGGACTCTGTTTACTTTTATCTTCTGTGTCCTGTTGTCCAGCCAATGTTTTACCCAGGCTACCACCCAGGGACCCACTCTCAGGTTGGCTAATTTATTAATCTTTTGTGTGGGACTGTGTCAAATGCCTTGCTAAAGTCTAGGTAGGCCATATCCACAGCCCCTCCCTGGTCTACAGCTTTGGTCATTCAGTCAAAGAAATCGATTAGATTCATCTGACATGACCTTCCCACTGTGAATCCGTGCTGCCTTGGGTCCTGTGCCCCACTGGCCTCTAGGTACTCAATAATTCTTTCCTTCAGAAGTGATTCCATCATTTTCCCTACCACAGAGGTCAAACTGACAGGTCTGTTGTGTCCTGCCTCTGTCTTGCTCCCACTTTTGTGAAGGGGAATCACATCCACCCTCCTCCAGTCCTCAGGTGCCGCACCATCCTCCCATGATTTGTTAAAATGGGTAGTCAGTGGTGTCACTAGTTCTCCTCTTAATTTTTTAGAATTCTGGGGTGAATCCCATCAGGCCCCATTGCTTTATCCACCTTCAGTTTTAGGAGTTCTTTCAGAACCCTTTCTTCTGTGAAAGGACTGGGATCGACGCCCCTATCCAGAGTGTTTCTGTTAATTGGATTAGGTACCTCCCCCTCCTCCTCTTTTGTGAATACTGAGCAGAAGTATTCATTCAGTATCCCTGCTTTTTCACTGTCCCTCTCTGCCCACCCACTGTCCATTCTATTCAGCCTCACTATCCTTCCCTTTGTCTTTCTACATTCCCTAATGTACCTTTAAAAGGTTTTATCCCTCTTCTTAACCAAGTTGGCTATCTTTTCCTCAGTTTTGGCCTTTGCTGTTCTGACTGCCTTTCCTGCATCCTTCTGTCTTAACTGATACAGTTCTCTGTCCTGCTCCTTCTGTGTTTCCTTATACTTCCTAAATGCTATCTTCTTCTCCCTAACCTTCCCACCCACCTCTTTTGAGAACTATAGTGTTGTTTTTTTCGTTTTTATTTGTTTATTATCTTCACATACAGACTTGATGCCTCTGTGATGGCAGTTTTGATGTTTTCCCATTGTTGCTCCATCCCTCCTTCTTGCCTGTTTCCTAGTGCATTTCTAAGGCACTCTCCCATTTTGTCAAAGTCAGCCCTCCTGAAGTCCAGTACCTTCACTTTTGTATGGCTTGACTCTGCAGCTGAGTTTATCATGAACCACACTGTTTGGTGGTCACTTGTTTCCAGATGGCTACCCACTTCTAGATCTGAGATCCTCTCACTGTCCCCATTTGAGAGTACAAGGTCTAAGATTGCTCCCTCCTGAATGGGTTCCAACACTAGCTGTCTGAGGCATGCCCCCTGAAGGGCATCGAGAATGGCCCTGCTTATTGATGTGGCTGTGGCTGTAGTTTACATCTGGCATATTCAGGTCCCCCATCAACAGTATCTCCCCTTTCTCTGCCATCCTAAGGATGCCTTCTATCATATCCCTGTCCATTCCCTCCCCCTGAGATGGGGGTCTGTATACAACTCCTGTGTGGATTGTGGTGCCATTTCCAGTTTCTAAGGTGACCCACAGTGCCTTCTCTCCTCCCTGTTTACTCTTTTGTTCCACTGCTTTTATCCCTTCCCTTACATAGAGAGCTACTCCTACCCCTCTTCTACCCTCTCTGTCCCTCCTGCAGGTTGTGTACTCTGGTATGTTAACATCCCAGTCATGGTTCTCTGTGTATCATGTTTTTGTGACTGCCACGATATCCAGGCATCCCTCTTCCATCAAGGCCACCAGTTCAGGGAGTTTGTTGCCCAGACTACGGGCATTGGTACTTATTACCCTCCATTTCTTGATGGCCTTACCCCTTTTTGCTCCATCCCTGTCCTTATTGCCTTTGTCGTTTCCTCCATTTATCCCTTCCCTTCTCCCTATCGATGTCTCTGTCTTGGTGCTTACCTCACTAACTAAAATAGGCATAATACTTGTCTAGTGTACTTACCCGGTAAATAAAAGCTAAATAAATAAATAACTACCTTGATTTTTGTGGGGCTAGGAATTCCTGCTCCTTTCCAGTGCCTCTCCTTAGCTAGTTTAAATGCTTGCCAATGAAGCATTTAAACCTCATCACCTAGGATCCTGGTTCCCTCCTGGACAGATGCAGACCATCATGCCAGTATAGGCCTGCATCACTCCAGGTGGACCCCAGTCCCAATGAAGCCAAACCTGTGAGCTCTGCACCAGCTTTTCAACCACTGATTGAATCCCATGGTGTGGGGCACCTAGCCTCCCTCATGCCATAGACAGGCAGCACCTCTGAGAAGGTTACTGTGAGTGCTACTTGTCTAAGACCCTTCCTCAACTCCACAAACTCTTTCTGCACTGCTCGGATCCCTTTCCCAGCCAGGTAATTTGTCCCTATGTGGACAATGACATCCGGCTCCCTCCCCCATGCAGCTGCTCCCACGAGCCTGAGGAGTCGCTCCCTGTCCCTCTAAGCCATTGCGCCAGGCAGGCACCTTATCTCCCTCTCCCCTTCCTCCTTCCCCCAGTTCTACCCTCCTAACAATGGAGTCCCTAACCAGGAGTTGTTTTCTTCCCCTGTGGTATCCCATGCCATCCTCCTGTGGGTCTCCTTTGTGGAGGTTCCCAGCATCCTCCTTGTTCTCCACTGCGGGTGCCTCCATAGAGGAACCACACTTTGCCAGAACAGCACATGAATTGTGGAGAGGTACAACTGATGTGCATCTGTTCCACCACCCCCACCCTCTCTGAGCCTACTGTGGTCCAACTGCTCCTCTTTCTTGGCAACCTCTGAGGCAATGGCGGTGGCCCTGGTGGTCCTTGGGTGGGAGAGGAGGTCCCTCAAATCCTGGCTAACTCAGCGTGGAGATGAGTAACATCCTCCCTCAGCCCAGAGAGGTGCTTGCAGATGGGACAACACCATATCCTCCAGAACGTCTCCTGGAAGACTGCTGCTCCATAGCCACTGCATTACACCACACCACTCCCATCATGTCTTATTTCTGGACCCTTAACTATTTATTTACATTTTTTTCTCCCTACCTCCATGCCCTTTAAGCTCCTAATCTTTCTGTTCTGATACAAGAAGTTCCTATATTTCTCAGTAGTCTCCTTACTTGCTCAAAGTCAGACCTCCAGCAGCAAGGGGAGGATGCAGAGCCACTCTTTTCCTTTTAGGATGGTGACTCTTTTGTGGCTCTATGATCATTCCCTTCCTGCTCCCAAACAGGAAGTTCCTGTTGTCAGTCAAATCCTGTGCCTATAATAGTAGAACTAGCTAAGGGGGGAAGGGAGGGAAGAAGGGCAATATAGTCCCAGTAGAGAAGTACAGTTATAACAGCAGCTCCTTCCTCTTGCTGTTCTCTGGCTGTTCTCTGCTAGAAGCTATCTAGGTCAGTTTTAAAATCCAACACACCTGACTACCCTTCTTGGTAGAAATGAGAGAGAATGATCTGTTCTCCCCCACCGATCAGTATATCTGAGGCAGACCAAGTCAATGATGGAGTGGCAGTGCGGGTGAGCACGCAGCCATGCTGGGCTTCATTGAACCCCTCTGACACCATTTTTCTTCATTTTCTCCCAACCCCCAACTACTGAAGAACTGGGCTAATGCATGGAGGTGCACCCAGCTGACATACCATTGCAGTCCCCTCCAATACATGCTTTTCTAGCAATGCTGTACCCCAAGCCTCCACCTGGGGGCAGCCTAGGCTAGACTGACATACCTCCCTTCCCCAGGAGTGGAGTGCAGTCCACCAGATGGTTGATCCTCTCCCTTCCCGGCTGAGCCCCGGTGGCCTGAGTCTGTTCCCCAACCCGGGTCCCGGTGTGGGAAGTGGTCAAGCGCTGGGTACCTCAGCCCTCTGTACTGCTGGGCCGTCCAAGTAGGGAACCCTTTTAAAGGGGAACAGTCAGCACTAAGAGACCCATACACAAATGTGGAGCTGGTCCTAATTTGCATTTTGTGTGTACAATTTTTTCTTACTGTTTACCACAGTACAATATATTGTAACAGGGTGACTGTGGTGCTTCCAGCCTGACATTTTCTTTACCAGGAAATCGTATAATCCCTGCAGCTGACATCAGATCAGGGCTGCAGCCAGGAGACTCAGCAGCCTGAGCATGCTGGAGCTTTGATAAACTCCAATCAGATGTTTGCTCATCCTCCTGTTTTCCCAGACTTAAGTACAGTCCTCTGTGACTGTACTAGGCCAGGAGTACAACGGGCCAGCAAACAAAAGGTCAGAGCTTATAAATGCTTTTAACATGCACTGCAGACTACTGAATATCCCACTGCTGCAGCTCTCCTCTAGCACCAGCTACAGGGGATGCTGGGATTTGTAGTTACAGAAAATGTCAGCTTGCAAGTCCGCAGACTCAGACTATGCTGCAGTAAACAGTAACTTAGAAAGGGTTTTGCTCACAATCTCAAGTTACTGTGTAACTTCAGACATGGTTCTTCTCTGTCCCCCCCAACTCCAGTGGCCATGGAGATGAGGGCCATCTCCCTAGGACCCCAGAAAGGAACAGACCTGGACTTTGGGCACCCGAATACCCAGGGAGATCTGGCAACGTCTTAACTTCATGGGAGTAGTCCAAGGGCAGATGGATCAGCGACTGCAGGGCCGAAGGGAAAAAGCACCTATGGAAAGGGGTAAAACAATGATAGTGGGGGATTCCTTACACCTTGAACTTTGATTATGGTTTTCTTTTCTAGGTTTTGTAATTATTGATGGCTGTTCAGCATTTTTATCACAAAGCATTAATATTATAATGAATGTTCGCCATTGTAGTTATTTGTCTGGTTACATTAGGATGGCTGGATTTACCTTAAAAGTGTAACTGGGTTTGTTTCTGGGTTTCCCAGTGGTCTGGATAAGTTCTGAGCTTACTTTCCTGTGTATGTTGCCTCCTGTATGTCCATAATGTATTTTATTTTTGTTCTGGTCATTTTGTGGCCTGTGCCTGCTTCCATAGCATAAGATTCCTCCATATAGGGGTGGATCTGTAGCCAGTCATCCTTTAGTTCATTTGTGGCACTGTACTCTGTGGATGCTGTCCGTGGCGTGAAGTGGCTTGTTTGCTCAGGAACATGGTCTGCAAGTTGGCAGCAGCATATGTCATTGGACATTGATATGTTTTGTGGTTGACAGCAGTGTCCATGCTGGGAGCTGGACAGTTCTGTAATCAGGAGTATTGTAACATTGATATGTGTTGTGATTGACAGCAACCTCCATACTGGGAGCAGGTCAGTTCTGTAATCAGGAGTATTGTAACATTGATGCATATGATGAGAAATGGAAGGCATGGCATCTGAGGAGACAGCTCTAGCAGCAAGGTGTATGTGATAATCAGTAAAGTATACAGGAAATGCACAATAATAGCTCCTAGGGAAAAATCCTATTTATTTATTTACTTACAATTTGGTGACTGGGAGAGCACACTGAGCTGGAGCTTGTTTCCAGGTGTGACCAGGGAAAGAGGTAATACATCAGGGAGTGAAACAGGAATGACAAAATGACAACAACAAGTGCATGGACCTAAACAATAAAATCACAGTTTTACATGCATAAACAATAAAATGACAGGTGCATGAACATAAACAATACTATCACAGGTACATGCGTGTAAACAATAATCTCACAGATGAATGTACATAAACAATAATATCACAGGTGCATGTATGTAAACAATAATATCACAGGTGCATGCACATAAACAATAATATCACAGGTGCATGCACGTAAACAACAATATCACAGATACATGTACGTAAACAAAAATATCACAGGTGCATACACATAAACAATAATATCACAGGTGCATGTAGATAAACAATAATATCACAGGTGCATGCAGGTAAACAATAATATCACAGGTGCATGCACGTAAACAACAATATCACAGATACATGTACATAAACAAAAATATCACAGGTGCATGCACATAAACAATAATATCACAGGTAATGAGATAAACAATATCACAGGTGCATGCAGGTAAACAATTTCACAGGTGCATGCATGTAAACAGTAATATCACAGATGCATGTACATAAACAATAATATCACAGGTGCATGTACGGAAACAATAATGTCACAGGTGCATGTAGATAAACAATAATATCACAGGTGCATGCACGTAAACAATAATATCACAGGTGCATGCACATAAACAATATCACAGGTGCATGTACATAAACAATAATATCACAGGTGCATGTAGATAAACAATAATTTCACAGGTGCATGCATGTTATCAATATCACAGGTGCATGCACATAAACAATAATATCACAGGTGCATGTACATAAACAGTAATATCACAGGTGCATGCAGGTAAACAATAATACCACAGGTGCATGTACATAAACAATAATATCACAGGTGCATGGCATAAACAATAATATCATATGTGCATGTACATAAACAATACAGTTAGAGTGTACAGGTGGCTGTGCATAAACAATACAATCACAAGTGTAGGTGCATAAACAATACAATCACAGTACAAGTAACAATTGTAAAAAATTGCAACCCCAAAAAATCAAAAATGTATACAGAAGTACTTTGCTATGTAGGTACTAGGATGAGAGCTTATGTCTGAGGTTCAGTTTACAGTGGGCCACACTTTTCCTTTCTCATTTCCATCCTTGATTTAAAAATATTCCTTGCAGGGGCTTAACTGCACTGAAAGAAGTGGTCTGTCTGTATTTCTGATATGTTTCTATGTTACAGGATTATGCAATACGTTTGAGTAAGGAATGTGTGGACTTGAGGAAAGACCTGCAGCCAGTTGATCATGTGAACCTATAGCTTAATGGTTAGAACACTGGAATGGTTTCCCAGTGGGCCACAATTTTCCTTTCTCATTTCCATTCTTGATTTATTATTTTTTGCAAACTTTATTTTAAACTTGCAGCAGTACAATATGATCGACATGCTTCAAATCATTCAATCAAATTATGACAGATGGGTATTTCATGTTGCACAATAAAAACAGAGTTGATATACAGAGATTACATTGGCCCATTGTCTACAGACTCAAAATTGAGACATTCTTTTCCCTACTTCCTTAGGTCAGACCGTGACTGTATACCACCTACGAAGGTTCCAACCAGAGTTTCCAAGTAGTACTAAGCCAATAGGCCGTGGGTTGTACTATGGAGGGAAGAGGAAGGAGGTTAATTGCAGCTTCACAGTTTTGAGAAGTGTGTCAGTGTGAGTGGTTTCTGAGCGTGCATGGAGGAAGGGAGACTGATGGGGAGTGGGAGGCTGTTGCTGCAGTGCTGGGAGGGGGGCAGAGAAAGCAGACTGGCCAGCTACAGATTTACTGTGAGGAATATGAACGGCACAAGCAGTGGGTAATCGGAGGAGTAGGAGCAGGGCATAGCAATGTTAATGGGAGTGGAGAGGTCAGTGGGAAGAGACCTTTGGCACCAAACCACTGCCAGTCAAGCTATCACCAATTCCCTCCTTCAAAACCTTCAGTGGTGTTATAGCCGAGGAGGTCTCCTCCTCCTCAATCAAATCCCTCATGGTCTACTCGGACCATCACCATGACTTCTCTTACCAGATGGATGCCATTCATCAAAAGCTGCAACCTAAACCCAGTGCTCAGTGCACTATAAATAGAATAAAATATGGGGTGGTGTGTGTAATGAGATGTTTACACCCCCCCCCGAGGTGTTTGATGGTACAGCATCTAACACCGGGCAGGGGTGTAAACTTTGAGTTCACACACACCAGCCCATATTTTATTTGATATAATTGCTGGGTCTCCCCTTTTTTGCCACAGCAATTATATAAATTAGTAGGTGTTCTGGTGCAGCCGTGCTCCGGTTCCATTTTTGGACATCCTCAAATTTTCCTTGTCCGAGTTTTAGAAGTGTTTTAAAATACTTTTTAATCCCTTTGTATGTGGAGAAATTCATTTTTTATGTTTGCTTGCACGCATGTGCAAGAAACATAGTGCCTTGATCGGAGATTTCGGAGTTGTATCACCTCCTCCTCCAATTCAGTCAGTGGGCTGGCAGGCGCGGCCCCTGTAAGCCAATGCATTTTGGAGCAGTCTATGACACGCTCCAAAATGCAGTGGCATACAGTTGAAAGGGGGAGCTACGCTTGAGTGAGCACCGATAAGATATCGGCTGCTCACGCGCAGTTCCTCCCCCACCCACGCACAGACAGACGCGGCGCCCTGTGACTGAATAGCCGACGGGTGCCCATTCCCCGCCGGCTGAATGCCCCCTGAAGTCCTTGTGCCACACTGGGAGCCCACCCCAGCGTGGCAAACGTGCCAGATTTTTTTGCCGATCGGGTGCCTAATCCACCGCCGGCTGAACGCCGCCTCAAGTCCTTGTGCCATGCTGGAGCCCACCCCAGCGTGGCAAACGGTGCCGCAATTTTTGCTTTTATTTTGCCGACGGGGTGCCCAATCCCCGCCGGCTGAACGTCCCCTCCAGTTGTGCCACGCTGGGAGCCCACCCCAGCATGGCAAGCGGTGCCATTTTTTGTTTTATTTTGCCGGCCAGGTGCCCAATCCCCATCGGCTGACGCCCCCCAAGTCTTTGTGCCATGCTGGGAGCCCACCCCAGCGTGCAAACGCCCATTGACGCCTTTTTTTATTTTAAGACCTGTAAAATAAAACTGTCTCATGCTGCGCGCCTCCCAACCCCTCCACAACCCGCACCCACCCATCTGCGCACAGCTTCCTGCACTTCCCGCACTTCCATACTTACCTCCGGAGTCCGCGCAACAATCTTCGTGGACCGGAAAACGTCTGCACTCTTCAAAGCCGACCGCAACTGAGGAAATGCGGTAAGGCTGTATAATGGGTTACATAGGGGTTTCAACTTATTGCATATCTCGGGCATTTTTGGGAATTTTTGCACCAAATTTTCAACATGGGGTTTTGGGACCCCTTCTCATGAATTATGTCACTGCCATGGCGGTATTCATGCCCGAAGGGTGATTTCCGCAGTGACTGCACAGTGACTGCGAAATCACCCTTGGGCCTGAATACCACCATGACAGTGACATCATTCATGAGAAGGGGTCCCAAAAACCCCATGTTGAAAATTTGGTGCCAAAATTCCAAAAAATGACTGTTTTACGAGGGTGCGTTGTGCAGTTCCTACGCAGGCTCGTAAGTTCGCGAAATTTCAATATTTTCACTCCAGATTTTCAACATTGCCATTGTACCACACCTTCTTATGAGAAGTACAGCTGTCATTTTTCACATCTCACCCAAAATGTGTTTCCACCCATGTAGCGCAGAATGGCACAGTCGGTGTGCGAAATCAATGTACGGGACAAATTAAGAAAATCACAGTGACACTGTTCATGAGCAGAGGTCTTAAAATGGCTATGTTGAAAATTTGGTGAAAAATTCCTTAAAATGACTGTTTTACGAGGGTGCATTGCGCAGTTCCTACGCACACTCGTAAGGTCACGAATTTTCAATGTTTTCACTCCAGATTTCCAACATTGCCATTTTATCACACCTTCTTATGAGCAGTACAGCTGTCATTTTTCACATGTCACCCAAAATGTGTTTCTGCCCATGTAGCACACAATGGCGCAGTCGGTGCAGAGATCAATGTAGGACAAATTAAGAAAATCACAGTGACACTGTTCATGAGCTCAGGTGTTAAAATGGCTATGTTGAAATTTGGTGAAAAAATTCCTAAAATTACTTTTACGACGGCAGTTGCACAGCTCCTATGCACTCTGAAGTTCACGAATTTTCAATATTTTCACTCCAGATTTCCAACATTGCCATTTTGCCACACCTTCTTATGAGTAGTATAGCTGTCATTTTTCACATCTCACCCAAAACATGTTTCCGCCCATGTAGCGCACAATGGCACAGTTGGTGTGCGAAATCAATGTACGGGACAAATTAAGAAAGTCAGAGTGACACTGTTCATGAGCAAAGGTCTTAAAATGGCTATGTTGAAAATTTGGTGAAAAAATTCCTAACAATGACTGTTTTATGAGGGTGCATTGCGCAGTTCCTACGCACACTCGTAAGTTCGCGAATTTTCAATATTTTCACTCCAGATTTTCAACATTGCCATTTTACCACACCTCCTTAAGAGCAGTATAGCTGTCATTTTTCACATCTTGCCCAAAATGTGTTCCCACCCATGTAGTGCACAATGGCGCAGTCGATGTGCAAAATCAATGTATGGGACAAATTAAGAAAATCACAGTGACACTGTTCATGAGCAGAGGTCTTAAAATGGCTATGTTGAAAATTTGGTGAAAAAATTCCTAAAAATGACTGTTTTACAAGCGTGCATTGCGCAGTTCCTATGCATGCTCGTAAGTTTGCAAATTTAATATTTTCACTCCAGATTTTCAGCATTGCCATTTTATTACACTTCCTTATGAACAGTACAGCCACCATTTTTCATATGTCGCCCAAAATGTGTTTCGCATTATGAAGCACAATGGTGCTGTTGGTGTGCTAAGCAATGTTTAGGACAGATTAAGAAAATCACAGTTACACTTGTTCATGAGCAGAGGTCTTAAAATGGCTATGTTGAAAATTTGGTGACAAAAGTCCATAAAATGACTGTGTTACGAGTGAGCAATGCGCAGTTTCCACGCACCCTCGTAAGTTCATGACTTTGTAATATTTACAGTCCAGATTTTCACCAGTGGCATTTTTTCACACTTCCTTATGAACAGTACAGCTGTCATTTTTCACAACATGGCTGAAGTGTGTTTTCACACTTTCAGCGCTGAGATGCATGGTCGCTGTGGGGAATCATTGTTCGGCACAGATAAAGAAAATCACAGTGACACTGTTCATGATCGGAGGCACCAAAATGCCTGAGTTGACAATCTGCTGTAAAATATCCCCAACCTAATTATATTACGGGTGTGCGTTGCACAGTTTCTATGTACGCTCATGACTTCACCATTTTTTTACATATTTGTACTGCAGATTTGCAACATTGCCGTTTTTACACCTCCCCATGAACAGTACAGCTGTCATTTTTTACATCCTGTTCGGAATGTTTTTGCACCTGTGGTGCTAAATGCCGTACTGCACAGCATAAGCAGCTTCAATAATAAGCTGATATTCCCCTGTTCATGAGGTGGGGTCACAAAAAACATGTTGAAAATTTGGAGTGAAAATACCAACGAATGCCTGAGGTGTTAGGGTTTCTAACCATAACGCCCCACCCTGTCGAGAATGACAGGCATCAGGGGTGTGACTTGGGATTCTTGCCTGTAATGCTCATACCATTCCACACCCTGCAGCCAGTGAGAGGCATCGAGGTATGCCTTGGACTCTTCGGCCCCAAAGTTCACCCCATTCTCCTATACCGCACCCATCTCACCCGAAATCCTCCCACAGAGCCTCTTTTTCCTCTTCCTCCAGTGGGAGGTCAGAGTCGGTCCCTCCAGTGGCCACTGGGACCACGCAAAAGAAATCATCCTCCTCTTCTACTAAAGATCAAGGTAAGGAGTCTTCTTCTGGATGTTTGTCCACCCTGCTTCCCTTGGCTTACCAACCCCACAAACCTTCAGTCGGTCCATGAACCCCCCCCCCATTGTCCTCTTCCTTTCCACTTTACCCTCTACCTGTCTGTTCGAAATCAATTTGATATTCTTTACCCTTATTTGTGTAACAATTTTGTCTTTTGTCATGTGATACCTATATCTTGACGTAAGAGCCCTGGGTTCAAAGGTAATTGTAATCCTATAATTGAAATAAATAAGAAGGAAAGGCATCTTCTGGCAGGCCTTCGGACTCGGGCCGTAAGTCCAGTGGGTCATCTGAAAAACACAGACACTTGGATGACTCCACCAGGTGCCAGGAGACCGTCCAACATCAGAGGCCTCTGCCCCTGCAAATGGGAAGCCTCCCTTGTGGAGAAGCATACCGTTACCTGGGATAGTTCGCCCCTGGGCCAGTCCAATGCCTGACCCTTTGAATCTGATGCCTGCTCCTTCGATCATCCCATTAGTGGATGTCGGTGCCTTGTTCACCTCATGGTGGAACATGGTAAAGAGGATTTGCTGTACAGACCTCCAGAGCCTTCCCGAAGGAAACTCCATGGTGCCTCCTCCACCTGATGACAGTTGGGCACCTGATGAGGGCTCTCATCCACCTCCTGGCCCCATAACAAGGAGAAGGCACCCGCATTGGTGCCCTCTTGGTGGTTGTTCTCCAGAGATGACATGGGGGACTCCTCTTCTTCTTCTGATGATTCTTATGGGGATGACTTGTCACTACCATCCCCCTAGACCGAGGGACTTTCCCAAGCCACCCTGAACTGGGAGTTCCCTTCCAGAGACCGAACCCCATACGGATTCTTACAACAGATGCTTTGGGTTTAGGAAGGAGAACCCATCTGGATGTTCACCATATGAAGGGTGCTTGAAATACAACAGAAAGGTCTCTTCACATTAATATCCTGGAGATGAAAGCCGTTCTGTATGCCCTTCAGGCTTTTCAAGACCAGCTCTTCTGAGGTCCACTACTGGTCCAGTCAGACAATACCCTGGTAGTGTTCCACCTAAACAAGCAAGGAGGTATGCATTCTACCACCTTTGCAGAGAGGCCATGAGAGTGTGGTGCTGGGCAGCAGAACACGGTCTGGACATTACGGTGATTCACGTGCCAGGGGTCCAGAATGTTCTCGCCAACAGCCTAAGCCACTCTCACTCTCTGAATCATGAGTGGGAATTGCATCAAGCAGTGGCAGAAGACCTCTTCAAAAGATGGTGTCGACCAGAGTTGGACCTCTTTGCGTCCCAGTGCAATGCCAAACTGCCAAATTTCTGCTCACTAGATCCAGGGCATGGTGTTTTCTGGTAAGACTCATTGTCCCTCTCCTGGACAGAGAGGTTTCTATACACCTTCCCTCTTCTTCAGAGAGTCCTGCTCAAGTTGCAGGCAGAGGGAGCCAGGATAATCCTAGTAGCTCCTCTCTGGCTCATCAAATCTGGTACCCACTGTTACAGCAACTGGCCACAGAGCCTCCTGTGTAGTTGCCCCTCTCCTCTCACTTGCTCTCCCAAAAGTGGAGGACCTTTGTCGACCCAGCTCTACATCCTCTACACTTGCATGCCTGGCTTCTGCAGTCCTAGCAGAGGTGAGATCTGGAGTGTCAAGCAGAGTGGCAGAGATCTTGTAGCAGCAAGAAAGCCTTCTACCAGGGCAACCTATGTCATGAAGTGGAAGCTGCTTGGTTCATGGGCAGCACCCCATTCCATAGACCTCTGAATTGTCTGGTAAAGTATGTGCTGGAGTACCTCCTTCATCTCTTGGACTTGGGCCTCAGCTACTCATTCATTAAGGTGCACCTTTGTGCTCTTTCAGCCTACCATGCACCTATGAATAGAAGGACTCTAGCACAACTTGACATGTGCAAGACCTTCTTGAGGGGAATCTTGCATATCAGACCCCCACAGAGGGATCTTGTCCCTCCATGGGACCTTCTTTTTGTTTTAGAGGAGCTCACCCTTCCCCCTTTTGAGCCAGCCATGACATACAAGCTTTGCTTTCTCTCTTGGAAAGCATTATTGTTAGTTGCCATTACCTCTGCACAGAGAGTTTCTGAGCTACAGGCTCTAATGTGTAAAGAGCCTTATATTGTTTTTCATATGGACAGGGTGGCACTGCGTACTAACCCTAAGTTTTTGCCGAAGGTGGTGTCCGAACTGACTCTGAATCAGGACATCCAGCTTCCGGTTTATCATCCAGAATACTCTAACAAAGGACAGGCCTTGTTGCATACTCTGGATGTACATGGATACTCAGGTATTACCTCAGCAGAACCAGTTCTGTTCAGCAAACGGATCAGCTCTTCATTTCATTTGCTCACATTAAGACTGGGGCTCCTGTCACTAAGCAAATGCTAACCAGACGGTTAGTGCACTGTATCACCTTTGCTGTCAGCTACATATAAGCCCTTGGCGGGATCGGAGAAGGGTTATTCCACCAGAGCTGTGGCAAATTCATTTGCCTCTCTGCAGAAATTTTCTTCGACAGACCTTTGTGCTGCCGCCACCTGAAGCCCAGTCCATAGTTTAATTAGACACTACAGTTTGGATGTTGCCTCTAGGAAGAAAGCACGGTTTGGACTAGCAATCCTTCAGGGCCTCCTCTCCTAAACTCCATCTATCCGGATCATCAGTTATCTGTTTGTCCCCCCTCCCATCTGACCTGGGCCTATCTTTGGGTACTGCTTGGGACTCAGTCCTATTGGTAATACCTGCTGCAAGAGCTCTCCCTTGAAGTGAGATAATACAGTTACGTAAGAACTTACCATAACAGTAGATCTTTGAGAGGAGCTCTTGCAGCAGGTGGCTTTCCCACCCACCTACCAGCCCCCAGGGACTAGTAATTTTTCCTTCTCTTAGGGTAGGGGAGACCCTCCTCAGTTCTCCATTCTTTTGTTAGCAGGTCTCCAGTGGGAGAAATGAGATGGCACCGGGGAACTGCCCCCTTTATATCACGTCTGACGTCAGGCGGAACCAACATTGGGGGTGGTCCCCCATCACAGACTGCTAGCTAGAAGATTTTTCCATGGGATCCTAATGCCTGGTGGCCTTAGTCCTATTGGTAATACCTGCTGCAAGAGTTCCTCTTGAAGATCTACTGTTACGGTAAGTTCTTACGTAAGTGTAATTTTTCTCCTCCTTTTACCCTGTCATCTGGCTGAGGCTGTATGTTCCCATGCATGGACTCTCACAGGCATGTAGCAATGCCTTGCAGGGGAGACAGGCTCCCTTGGCCCACCACAGGGGTTGCTACTATGGCATTACCAAGACACATCCTTCCCCTGGCTGGGAGTGCTGCCATGCAGGGGAGACAGGCTCCCTCGGCCCACCACAGTGGTTGCTACTATGGCATTACCAGGACACATCCTTCCCCTGGCTGGGAGTGCTGCCATGCAGGGGAGACAGGCTCCTTCGGCCCACCTCAGGAGTTGCTACTATGGTGTTACCAGCACACTGCCTTCCCCTGGCTGGGAGCACTGCCATGCAGTGGTGTTACCCCACCCTCCTGCCATCCAACCCAACTTCCTGAGTTACCTCCCGAACTCAGTTCAATGGTGTGGGAGCTCATAGCACTTCTGCTGCACTATTGGGTGACCCCAGGTCCACCTCATGTTTGGGGATCTGTCCAGCATCTCATGACTGTACAACACTAAGGCAGAGTGCTGTCCTTCTGTGGTACTGAAACTGTGAAGGGCAGTCAGTGCTTTCTTGAATGAGAGACTTGATCTGCTGATCTGCAAAGTTAGCCCATCTGATCTCGAAGACATTAAGCAACACATTCTCCTCCTTGCCTTGGCCCTAAACTCGAGATTAGGCATGCTTTATAGACACAAACATTGCCTCGCCCGAAGCCCTATGGCTCACCGTCAACTCCTCCGTCCTCACCCTCCTTGACTATGGTATTACCATATACTGTGCTGCCCCTAACTCGCTCTAACCAGTCTCCGCCTTGTTCTCAACAAAGCCTGCTGCCTCATACTTCGTTGTGATCGCTGCACACTTTACAAATCCTCTAATTGGCTAAACCTTGATAACAGAATCCAGTATCATTCATGCCTTATAACTAAGAAGATCCTCCTTGGACTTGCCCCTCCCTCTCTCTCCTCCATTATCCGCCCAGCTGAGCCAACCAGATCCATGAGAAACTCAAACAGGCAGATGCTATGGGTTCCACATCCACATACCTCCCAACTTCAAAGGACTTTCAACTACCAAGCCCCTGCACTGACTAACTCCCTCCCTATCCAAATAACTAATGAAGCAAGGATAGACCCTTTCAAAACTAGACTGAGGGAATTCCTCCAAAATGCTAATGTATGTGACTGCACATGACCACCCCCTACAATTATCCCTGCTCCTGGTGCTAACTCTTCCAAACCCACTAATCGACAAACAGCCAGGTACAGACCTTTCTGCACCTATTTCGGCTGGGCTTGGCCGGGACACCTCTACTTTTCTGATCTACTCTGTATCTCATGTCCTGAACTGTAAAGTAATTCCTAGTTATCTACTAAACCCTGTAGTGCCACCTTAAGTTTTTTTCTCTTTTGTATTTCAACTGCCTGAGCTGTGCCCTGTTGTTTGTATTGTACCTGATGTATGACGTGGAACCTTTGTAAATGAGTCTCTGACTCAAAGGTCTTTCTGAATATTTCTCAATAAATAAAAAAATGTAAAAAAATGTTAAGAACAGTGTGTATTTCAAGACATCTCCAGTAGAGCTGCAACCAAAGGCAGTCGCCATGGGTATGATTGTCTTCACCATCTCCTGCCTGATATGCATTTCATATCAGTTCTTTGTCTGGGGATGGATAACAAAAGACTGTTCTGTGTTTAACACAGCCTTCGCCGTAAGTGTGGGCCAATCTCCAGGTGATCTCCCAATAAATGTAACTGAAGCAACATGTAGTGGAGATACTTACAAAAAGGAACTGAAGGAAATTGCAGTGGTTTTAGATGGGCTGAGAACAACAATAACGGTTATTAGACCAGGAGCCTTTTCTCAGTTTTACAACCTAAAAAAACTATGGCTGGATATAAAGAGAGGGACTGTCTTTTACTCTGGGGCATTTCAGGGACTGAGGACTGTAGAACGTCTTGTCCTGTGGTTTAGAAGCAGAGTGGATGAATGTGTTTTTGAAGATGATGCCTTTGAAGGGCTTGACAATCTAAAAGAATTGCACATTAAGAGCTTTACTAACGCCGCTGAAAATATATACATGAATATGTGCATAAAGAGTAAGTGTGAAGTTGTGTGCAGTATGAGGAAATTTGATTCTGTGAGCTCTTTTCTACTAGATTTTAAGGAGCGCAACACTATCAAAAGGAACTGCACTGATGCTCGGTCCGGACAATCAAATCCCTGGACTGCGGTACACAGCTGAATGTAGTTGGTCTCACGTTATCATGGAATTTCTTATACAAAATTGAGGTGAGATATTTATATAATTCCACACACTTTGAATTATTTAATGCTAATTGCTCATTCTTCGAAGTAAGAGAGCTGTTGGAGTCTGAAATACAGATAGTCAACCACCTCTCTATATCTGACATTCTCAGGAAACCACAGGGCTTTCTGGAAAGTGTTTGCCCCGCTGCTTACTATTTCAAAGTAAAAAGTCTGATTGTAAGTGGCAATGATATCTACAATATTTCCAAGAAAACCTTTGAAAAGTGTGAACTGCTCGAGAGCTTGGACCTGAGCCGCAGTCGGCTAAACAGCTCAGAGACAGGAATTCTATATATAATGAGGAAGCTCAAAAACCTAATTCTAACAACTTGTTAAAAACTGTTAACTTCTGTCCCTCAAACCAAACATTTACCACTATAATAACTCACTTGGACCTTTCCCACAATTCTGTAGGTGCTCTGAAATCACGGCAGTTTTCCTGTATGACTGGTTTGCAATATCTCAATCTCGCAAACAACAAGGTTGATGTCATAGAAGAGTCGTCTTTCTATGGGCTAAAAAGTCTGACTGAACTGAATCAGGAAGGCAACAACATTTATGTAATTAAAGAATATTACTTCGTGCATTTAAATTGTTTAACTTCACTCAGCTTGCTTAACAATGGTATGAAATAAATTAATGTGAGGGCTTTCAAAGACCATCTTCTAGTACAGGAGCTCTGTCTGGGCACTCTAGAGAATGGATTCTACTTGAATCTTTCCAAATTTCAACCTAGCATCAGAGCCTTATTGCTAGAGGGGAAGGAGAATGTAAATATCATGAACAAGGACGCCTCCCATATGAGTTCCACAGAGACCCTGTACCTTTTGGGGAGCGAGGCTACCTTTTCGTTTGATGACTGTCAGAGGGCACCTGTGATAACAGTGAAAGAACTTCATGTTTGGAGAGTCGATATAGCTTGTTCTACAGAACAAAAGTCTATATTCAGCTCATTCATTAATCTTGAAAAACTTTATTTTCAGAGTGGATATATTGTAAGGAATCTAGGTACTGTATATCACAATGAAATAAACTGAAAGTTGTACCTGGAAGACATATTACTGTTTACATACTTCTATCCTAAAGACACTGAGCTTCTTTTCCAGAACTTGACAAATCTGGAATGTTTAATTCTGATAAACTCTGGTTTCAGTTATTTTACCCTGTGATGTTTATGGACCTGACATCTTTAAAACTTTTGAAAATTGAGCGTCAGAAGATTTCAACTTTGGCCACTGGGATATTTCAGAACTGTGTCGATTTGAAGTATATCTTCTTTTCTTATATTGTTTTCCAGTGTGACTGCCAGAATACCTGGATAATTTCATGGCAGCCACAAGAATGGAAATGTTATTAAACCTTCATCGGGAACGATGTTTCCAATTCTATGACCAGTCTTCCTTTGTTAAATTCCTGAAAATGCTGTGACCATCCCACAGAATTTTTCTTTTTGTGGTAATAACGGCATTCATCGTCCTGTTTCTGGTGTTCACGTTCCTGTATAAAATGGCTGGCTGGTATATTGTTTATTTATTTTATATCTTCCGGCCTTTCTATCAAGACTAATGGGTGGGAGATCTAAGAAAGTCAAATACAGGTATGGACGTGTTTGTTTCCTACAGCAGTAAAGATGAACTTTGGGTGATCAACAAGCTCCCTTCCAAACCTTGAGGAGAAGGGGCCACCTTCCTCAAAGTGTGTCTCCATAACAGAGACTTTGAAGTGGGGAGGATATAGTAGACAACATTGTGGATAGCATCTATAGCAGCAGGTGGACTATCTGTGTGATCAGCCGCCATTATCTACGGAGTGAATGGTGCTCCCTAGAGATGAGAATGGTCACTTACAGACTGCTGGCGGAAAGTGAAGACCTTCTCATTCTGGTATTCTTGGAGAGAATCTCCCACCATGAGATTTCAGCCTATCACAGGCTGGCAAGGGCAGTCAAGAAGAAGACCTACATGGACTGGCCAGAGGGGGAGAATTAGCAGGTGCTGTTCTGGGAAAGGCTGAAAGGAACCATCATGAAAACTAAGGATGATCAGGAAAATTGGATTTAATACTTTGCTCAATTCACAGTTAAGCAGCTGCCCGATGTGAAGGCAAAGGTTGAATTTATCAAATCCAAATCTACTTTTTCTGTAGGATGAGGAGGGTTATTGAAACAAAATGAGTCTTAACCACACATTTCCTCTGCTCATATCTGTCTCCCCCACTCCCTCGCAAGTACAGGGATTGGTATAATTTTATTTGTCACTCCCAAAGCTCATATCTGTCTCCCGCCCCATGCCAGTATTGGTGCTGTTGGAATTTTACCTGGTGCACCTGCAGCTGGTACCTGTCTCCTCCCCACCCAAGTACCAGAACTGCCAAAATTATGCATGCAGTTCCCAAGGCTGGTATCTGTTTCCGTCCCCCACCCATAGCTGCACTACCAGGATTTACATGGACTTCCACAGCTGCAGTCTGTCTCCCATATCCCCTCAAGTACTTGCATTACCAGTATTTTACATGCCACCTATCTATCTCCCACCCCACCCCAATTCTCTTGAGTACTCACAGTGCCAGGATTTTACATGCCACTCAAAGAAAAGATTGGAGCTTATGGGGACACTGACATGCATAGCAGGCTGTTGGTTTTCCCACTGTTACAGCCTCGCTCTGATGTTGGCTGCAGAGGGTTCTGGACTTTCTGGCTATAGAGCCATGGGAAAGGTTTGCCAGCCCAGAAGGTGGGAGTCAAAACCATAAATGGTTTGAAGTATGGCTGGGACAGACTGAAGGGTATAGTGGTTTCTCAGGGTAGTAGTAGTATTAGCAGGAAGGGGAACAAGGGGTGGATAGAGAGGGTTGGTGCCCTATATGGAAGTAGGATCTGGGTATGTTTCACTTCCATAGTTTTACTCTGTTCCTGCTCAGCACCCACACCTGCCCTGTCAGGAGTTTACATTAATTCTGTGACCTTGCTCAGTGGTGCGAGGGTCTGCTATCGACTAGGAGCCCTGAACTCAACAATCTTCTACCTGGCATGGCAGTAGAAGGGATCCCGAGGAGGGGGTACGAGGGCCTGCTATGGAGTGGGAGCACTGAACTCAGTAATTCTCTACCTGGCTTGGCAGTAGAGGGGATCCTGAGGAGGGGGGTACGAGGGCTTGCTATGGAGTGGGAGTGCTGAACTCAGCAATCCTCTACCTGGCATGGCAGTAGAGGGGATCCCGAGGAGGGGGGTACGAGGGCCTGCTATGCAGTGGGAGCGCTGAACTCAGCAATCCTCTACCTGGCATGGCAGTAGAGGGGATCCCAAGGAGGGGGTATGAGGGCCTGCTATGGAATGGGAGCCCTGAACTCAGCAATCCTCTACCTGGCATGGCAGTAGAGGGGATCCCAAGGAGGGGGTACGAGGGCCTGCTATGAAGTGGGAGCACTGAACTCAGCAATCCTCTACCTGACATGGCAGTAGAGGGGATCCTGAGGAGGGGGTACGAGGGCCTGCTATGGAGTGGGAGCGCTGAACTCAGCAATCCTCTACCTGGCATGGCAGTAGAGGGGATCCCAAGGAGGGGGTAGGAGGCCCATGCAAAACAGTTATGTTTGTGGGTCACACTCAGAAATGAGCTGCTTGGTGTGTTTTTCTGGTGAAAACTTTTAAATAAATACATACAGTATATTTGTGTTATCAAAGCTAAAGAGGACAGTGTTTCAGGGGTCATTACTGCACAGGGACTCCCACGATGGGCCAGAGCACAGCATGTAGGGAGCAGTCTGTGATGAGGTGCCATCTCCCTGGGGTGATCCTCCTGGAAGTTGCAGCACTTGACAGGCATTTAGCTGATCTTGATGATTCAGGAGCGCCAGTCTACTTGAGACAGGGTCAGCCAGGTAATAGCCAATTACACCTATCTGCAGGTGACTCTGGTTTATTAGGGTGGAGGGATGACAATATATAATAATAAGTGTCTTTTCTACTTTCTAAAGAAGATCGCATTAGTTCAGCTAAGTAGTTAGCTATTGTGATTAAAAGCTCAGATTTTCAGAGCAGCCGTCAGTCTTTCTTGTGTGTTGATCAGACTTCCTTTGACATAATGTACACTTGCCCCAGGTATGTCATAACAGAAAACCTGCACGTGAGCTAAACTGTCATTAGTCAACACTGTTTAAATAGGGACCTTCTCTACCACTGCGGCCAGATGGCAGAAATTGAAAAAACAAAACTGTCTTTGTAGAAGGACCTTCGCTTTTAGACCAGCGTGTAATTTTTCTTAAAAAACTTGCATGCAACCATAACTGACATTAGCCAACGCTTGTTTAAAGGTGAACTACAAAGTTACTGATTTGATTAGCCTCCCCACAATGTGTCCCTGAAGTGGCTGTTAGTTAAAAACAGATTTTTTTACAAAACATTTGTATCTTTTGTTTAGTTATTCACAATTGTTTTTCATCACATTCTGCAGGCTAAACTGGTGTGTGTTGTGACACCAATCGAGTGTTTCCATTTATGCTAATGAGGCAGCGCATCACAAACACCTCTCCAGAGATTCCTGAGTAAGACGCACAATGCTGTCAGTTGAGTTCCAGCTATATCCCTAATATCTGTACCATTTTCCTTTCTTGTCTGCTGTGTAATGAAATGTAAATTTTAATTTTGGCTGGTAAAGTGCCGTGTTGTCTCTTGAGAGCTAATGACAGGCAATTTTATTCATACGTTTGTAAAATAAAGCATAAAAATAAGAAACTTGCTGCGTCCGTTTGTGACTGTGCCTGCATCTGTCTCAGCCCCCCTTTACTCCCATGAACTAGATAAATAGTACATTTTCTTGCCTCTTACATCATCTTGCTACATAGCTTTAATTTATTTTCATTTCTGCACACTGCGCTGTAGTAGTTGACAGTACAGTTGTTACATTCTTTTTTACGTGATGTTGTACTGCACGGCTCTCAATTGCCATAACGGTAGAAAAAGTAGGAAGTCTTTTTCACTTTTCCAAAGTCAAAGAAGCCACAATGTGCCTGGATATGTCCGAGGGAACTGAACAGGAAGCCGGGTGAGAGAGAACTTTTTTGTGAGGGCCACTCTGAGCCAGGTGTCACAATTCTGCCATACCATGCCAGACAGTGTGCTTACAAAAGGCTGAATCTGAAGAAAGGTGCAGCCCCACAAAGAATTCAAGATCCCTTAAATTGCCCTCTGAAGCACAGCAAGAGAGTCAGGCAGCACTTTTTTAACAGTGCATTATATTTATGAGTTACATAGTCAATTATTTGTGAAATGTGTTTTTTAATACAGTTTTTTACCACTTGTGTGGCTCAGCGGTCCTGTCTCCACTCCTCCCCGGTGGTCAGTCACATGTCCCTGACCAACCTGGAGCTCTTCCGCCATGCCTTGCCCCCTTTGCTGGGGCTGGAGGAGGGAAGGCTGTGCCCCCCATAACAGTATACATCCTGAGGCCTGTTGGTGTCCTTGTTGTGGTGTAGCATAATCACATGTGCATGGAGATACGCAAGCAGTATGGAATTGTGTAGCCTCTCACGAAGTGAACTGTACCTGGACTACTACCATGCCTCCACCTTGTGGCAGCCAAAGGCTGAGATGACTTTTCACCCTTCAGCTGAGAAGAACCATCCCTGTGATGCTTGTCCCTCTATCCCCTGGCAGACCACCTGCAACCAAAGTCCCTTCCCAAACCTGTGTTGTCAGCATGGCGGAAGGAGAGGTGCCATGTCCTCACTCCTGTGCTCCACTGAGTCATCCGTGAAACTGATATTTCATGACCTCAACACTCAGTTTCCTTAGAGCAGCATTCCACTGCTGCCACCTATCTGTGATCATTCATCACCCATGGATCCTTTATCCCCCCCAGCATTTTCATGGTATGTGGGGGACATAGCCCTGAACATGTCTGTTGTTGGGCAGTGGAGAAGGTGGTGCTGCCATGGCTCTTTCTATTACATTGACTACGAGCTGTCATTTGTTTTATCATTTCTACTTTTTGTTACCCTTGCACCTTACAGTTGTACTACCTGTTGCACTACACAGCTGCATTCTCTCCTAACCCTATGAGCTTTTCTTCCCTCTTCCATGTGGCAATGTATTTGTGATATACCGCGAATGGTGTTACTCATTTTGTTATGCATGACCTGTCCTGTACTGGCATGTATATACCGTCTAAGTCAGCCAAGTGTTGCCAAGTAGTGTTACCACACCCATACCAGAGATGTGTGATTGGCCGCAGTCACAGATTGCTGGTGGCAAATCATGGAAGGAGACTGTGAGCGCCCGATGGGATGTTTTCTTCTACCAAGGGGGGGTGCAGCTTTCAGCTTCCTCCCAGCGACTGTCACCAGGTGGAGGCCTGGTGGTTATGTGAGGCAGGAGCAGCAATGAGGGGAGGGAGCTGTGGGACCCTGTAACCTGCATGTGTCTCCACTCGGGTGCACAACTGATGTAAGTGACCAAAAACTGGTGGGTGGGGCAGGTAAGAACTTGAAGGGGGAATGGCAGTGAGGTTGGTAAGTATGATGTCCTCCATGTCTGCTCTCACCCGCTGCACTATGGGGACCTGGATGGACATTCCTGACTGTAGGTATGTTCCAGCAAGGTGTCAGATGGTGGTAGATGGTGATGATGGTGGAACGTGCAGGAGCTAAGCACACCTCAGCTGCAGGAGTGGTAAAAACTGGTATGGAAGAAAGTATAGACCATCAACCCTGCCAAAATTCTTTGCAGGAGTGCTGTTGTCCTGCATGCCTGACACCCATGTTTGTGAACGCACTACAGTTTCTGGGCATCATCCATGAAGTTAGAGTCTCCATCATCCACTGCAGTGCTGTCCTCTCGCCCTGGAGTGTAAGGACTGTTTGCTGCACTGTATTAGCCCCACCAGGCAGAGGATCTGTGGCAAAGCTGTGAGAGCAGCTTACATTTCTGTGGTGCCATTTGATGGTATGCGTGTAGTTTGATGGTATGCATGTTGTTTGATGGTACGCATGCCTTTTGATGGTATGCATGCCATTTGAGGATATATGTGCCATTTGATGGTATGCATGCCATTTGATGGTATGTGTGTCGTTTGATGGTATGCGTGCCACTAGATGGTTTGCGTGTTGTTTGATGGTATGCATGTTGTTTGATGGTATGCGTGTTGTTTGTTGGTATGCATGCCATTTGATAGTATGCATGCTTGATGGTATGCGTGTTGTTTGATGGTATGCATGCCTTTTGATGGTATGCATGTCATTTGAGGGTATATGTTTCATTTGATGGTATGCATGCCATTTGTTGGTATGCATGCCATTTGATGGAATTTGTGCCGCTTGATGGTTTGCGTGTTGTTTGATGGTATGCGTGTTGTTTGATGGTATGCATGTTGTTTGATGGTGCCGTGCCTTTTGATGGCATGCATGCCATTTGAGGGTATATGTCCCATTTGATGGTATGCATGCCATTTGATGGCATGTGTGCCATTTGAGGGTATATCCCATTTGAGGGTATATATGCCATTTGATGGTATGATGCCATTTGATAGTATGTGTGCCATTTGATGGTATGCATGTCATTTGAGGGTATAGATGCCATTTGATGGTATGCATGTTGTTTGATGGTGTGCGTGTTGTTTGATGGTATGCATGCCATTTGAGGGTATATGTGCCATTTGATGGTATGCATGCCATTTGAGGGTATATGTGCCATTTGATAGTATGTGTGCCATTTGATGGTATGCATGCCGTTTGATAGTATGCATGTTGTTTGATGATATGTGTGCCTTTTGATGTATGCATGCCATTTGAGGGTATATGTGCCATTTGATGGTATGCGTGCCATTTGATAGTATGTGTGCCATTTGATGGTATGTATGCCGTTTGATGGTATGTGTGCCGTTTGATGGTATGCGTGTTGTTTGATGGTATGTATGCCTTTTGATGGTATAAGTGCCATTTGATAGTATGTGTGCCATTTGATGGTATGTGTGTTGTTTGATGGTATGCGTGTTGTTTGATGGTATGTGTGTTGTTTGATGGTACACGTGCCTTTTGATGGTATGCATGCCATTTGAGGGTATATGTGCCATTTGATGGTATGTGTGCCATTTGATGGTATGTGCGTCATTTGATGGTATGCGTGCCACTTGATGGTTTGCATGTTGTTTGATGGTATGCATGTTGTTTGATGGTATGCGTGTTGTTTGTTGGTATGCATGCCATTTGATAGTATGCATGTTTGATGGTATGCGTGTTGTTCGATGGTATGCATGCCATTTGAGGGTATATGTGCCATTTGATGGTATGTGTGCTGTTTGATGGTATGTGTGCCATTTGATGGTATGTATGCCGTCTGATGGTATGTGTGTTGTTTGATGGTACGCGTGCCTTTTAATGGTATGCATGCCTTTAGATGGTATATGTGCCATTTGATAGTATGCATGCCATTTGATGATATGTGTGCCGTTTGATGGTATGCGTGCTGTTTGATGGTATGCATGTTGTTTCATGGTACGCATGTTGTTTGATGGTATGCGTGCCTTTTGACTGTATGCATGCCATTTGAGGGTATATGTGCCATTTGATGGTATGCGTGCCATTTGATGGTGTGTGTGCCATTTGATGGCATGTATGCCATCTGATGGTATGTGTGTTGTTTGATGGTACGTGTGCCTTTTAATGGTATGCATGCCTTTAGATGGTATATGTGCCATTTGATAGTATGCGTGCCATTTGATGATATGTGTGCCGTTTGATGGTATGCGTGCTGTTTGATGGTATGCGTGTTGTTTGATGGAACGCATGCCATTTGATGGTATGCGTGCCACTTGATGGTATGTGTGCCGTTTGATAGTATGCATGTTGTTTGATGGTATGCTTGCCATTTGAGGGTATGCATGCATGCCATGTGATGGTATGCGTGCCGTTTAATGGTATGCATGCCGTTTGATGGCATGTGTGCTGTTTGATGGTATTCGTGTTGTTTGATGGTATGCGTGCCTTTTGATGGTATGCATGCCATTTGATGGTATATGTTTCATTTGATGGTATGCATGCCGTTTGATGGTATTCGTGCCGCTTGATGGTTTGCGTGTTGTTTGATGGTATGTGTGTTGTTTAATGGTGTGCATGTTGTTTGATGGTGCGCATGCCTTTTGATGGCATGCATGCCATTTGAGGGTATATGTCCCATTTGACGGTATGCATGCCATTTGATGGCATGTGTGCCATTTCAGGGTATGCATGCCATTTGATAGTATGTGTGCCATTTGATGGTATGCATGTCATTTGAGGGTATATGTGCCATTTGATGGTATGCATGTTGTTTGATGGTGTGCGTGTTGTTTGATGGAATGCATGTTGTTTGATGGTATGCATGCCATTTGAGGGTATATGTGCCATTTGATGGTATGTATGCCATTTGATGGTATGTGTGCCGTTTGATGGTATGCGTGCCATTTGATAGTATGCATGTTTGATGGTATGCATGCCGTTTGATAGTATACATGTTGTTTGATGGTATGCATGCCATTTGAGGGTATATTTGCCATTTGAGGGTATGTGTGCCATTTGATGGTATGCATGCCATTTGATAGTATGCATGTTGTTTGATGATATGTGTGCCTTTTGATGGTATGCATGCCATTTGAGGGTATATGTGCCATTTGATGGTATGCGTGCCATTTGATAGTATGTGTACCATTTGATGGTATGTATGCCATTTGATGGTATGTGTGCCATTTGATGGTATGCGTGTTGTTTGATGGTATGCATGCCTTTTGATGGTATATGTGCCATTTGATAGTATGTGTGCCATTTGATGGTATGTGTGTTGTTTGATGGTATGCATGTTGTTTGATGGTATGCGTGTTGTTTGACTGTATGCGTGCCACTTGATGGTTTGCATGTTGTTTGATGGTATGCATGTTGTTTGATGGTATGCGTGTTGTTTTTTGTATGCGTGCCATTTGATAGTATGCATGTTTGATGGTATGCGTGTTGTTCGATGGTATGCATGCCATTTGAGGGTATATGTGCCATTTGATGGTATGTGTGCTGTTTGATGGTATGTGTGCCATTTGATGGTATGTATGCCGTCTGATGGTATGTGTGTTGTTTGATGGTACGCGTGCCTTTAAATGGTATGCATGCCTTTAGATGGTATATGTGCCATTTGATAGTATGCATGCCATTTGATAATATGTGTGCCATTTGATGGTATGCATGCCGTTTGATAGTATGCATGTTGTTTGATGGTATGCATGTTGTTTGATGGTATGTGTGCCTTTTGATGGTATGCATGCCATTTGAGGGTATATGTGCCATTTGATGGTATGCGTGCCATTTGATGGTATGTATGCCATCTGATGGTATGTGTGTTGTTTGATGGTAGCGTGCCGTTGATAATGGTATGCATGCCTTTAGATGGTATATGTGCCATTTGATAGTATGCATGCCATTTGATAATATGTGTGCCGCTTGATGGTATGCATGCTGTTTGATAGTATGCATGTTGTTTGATAGTATGCATGTTGTTTGATGGTATGTGTGCCTTTTGATGGTATGCATGCCATTTGAGGGTATATGTGCCATTTGATGGTATGCGTGCCATTTGATGGTATGTGTGCCATTTGATGGTATGTATGCCATCTGATGGTATGTGTGTTGTTTGAAGGTATGTGTGTTGTTTGATGGTACACGTGCCTTTTAATGGTATGCATGCCTTTAGATGGTATATGTGCCATTTGATAGTATGCGTGCCATTTGATGATATATGTGCCGTTTGATGGTATGCGTGCTGTTTGATGGTATGCGTGTTGTTTGATGGAACACGTGCCACTTGATGGTATGTGTGCCGTTTGATAGTATGCATGTTGTTTGATGGTATGTTTGCCATTTGAGGGTATGCATGCATGCCATGTGATGGTATGTGTGCCGTTTAATGGTATGCATGCCATTTGAGGGTATATGTTTCATTTGATGGTATGCATGCCGTTTGATGGTATTCGTGCCGCTTGATGGTTTGTGTGTTGTTTGATGGTATGTGTGTTGTTTAATGGTGTGCATGTTGTTTGATAGTGCGCATGCCTTTTGATGGCATGCATGCCATTTAGTATATGTCCCATTTGATGGTATGCATGCCATTTGATGGCATGTGTGCCATTTGAGTATCATGCCATTTGATAGTATGTGTGCCATTTGATGGTATGCATGTCATTTGAGGGTATATGTGCCATTTGATGGTATGCACGCCATTTGAGGGTATATGTGCCATTTGATGGTATGCGTGCCATTTGATAGTATGTGTGCCATTTGATGGTATGCATGTTTGATGGTATGCATGTTGTTTGATGGTATGCATGCCATTTGAGGGTATATGTGCCATTTGATAGTATGTGTGCCATTTGATGGTGTGCATGTTGTTTGATGGTATGCATGTTGTTTGATGGTATGCATGCCATTTGAGGGTATATGTGCCATTTGATGGTATGCATGCCATTTGATGGTATGTGTGCCGTTTGATGGTATGCGTGCCATTTGATAGTATGCATGTTTGATGGTATGCATGTTGTTTGATGGTATGCATGCCATTTGAGGGTATATGTGCCATTTGATAGTATGTGTGCCATTTGATGGTATGCATGCCGTTTGATAGTATACATGTTGTTTGATGGTATGCATGCCATTTGATGGTATATTTGCCATTTGATGGTATGTGTGCCATTTGATGGTATGCATGCCGTTTGATAGTATGCATGTTGTTTGATGATACGTGTGCCTTTTGATGGTATGTGTGCCGTTTGATGGTATGCGTGTTGTTTGATGGTATGCATGCCTTTTGATGGTATATGTGCCATTTGATAGTATGTGTGCCATTTGATGATATGTGTGTTGTTTGATGGTATGCGTGTTGTTTGATGGTATGCGTGTTGTTTGATGGTACATGTGCCTTTTGATGGTATGCATGCCATTTGAGGGTATATGTGCCATTTGATGGTATGTGTGTCATTTGATGGTATGCGTGCCACTTATTGGTTTGCGTGTTGTTTGATGGTATGCATGTTGTTTGATGGTATGCGTGTTGTTCGATGGTATGCATGCCATTTGAGGGTATATGTGCCATGTGATGGTATGTGTGCTGTTTGATGGTATGTGTGCCATTTGATGGTATGTATGCCGTCTGATGGTATGTGGTTTGTTTGATGGTACACGTGCCTTTTAATGGTATGCATGCCTTTAGATGGTATATGTGCCATTTGATAGTATGCATGCCATTTGATGATATGTGTGCCATTTGATGGTATGCATGCCGTTTGATAGTATGCATGTTGTTTGATGGTATGCGTATCATTTGATGGTATGTGTCCATGCTTCTGTGCAACACACATCATTATGTGCTGTGTAAGCACTAGTGGATAGGATACCAAATGGAATACCCATGCTGGCATCGCATGTGTGCCTTTTGATGGTATGCATGCCATTTGAGGGTATATGTGCCATTTGATGGTATGCTTGCCATTTGATGGTAAGTGTGCCATTTGATGGTATGTATGCTATCTGATGGTATGTGTGTTGTTTGATGGTATGCGTGCCTTTTAATGGTATGCATGCCTTTAGATGGTATATGTGCCATTTGATAGTATGCGTGCCATTTGATGATATGTGTGCCGTTTGATGGTGTGCGTGCTGTTTGATGGTATGCGTGTTGTTTGATGGAACACGTGCCATTTGATGGTATGCATGCCACTTGAAGGTATGTGTGCCGTTTGGTAGTATGCATGTTGTTTGATGGTATGCTTGCCATTTGAGGGTATGCATGCATGCCATGAGATTGTATGCGTGCCGTTTAATGGTATGCATGCCGTTTGATGGCATGTGTGCTGGTTGATGGTATTCATGTTGTTTGATGGTATGCATGCCTTTTGATGGTATGCATGCCATTTGAGAGTATATGTCCCATTTGATGGTATGCATGCCATTTGAGGGTATATATGCCATTTGATGGTATGCATGCCATTTGATAGTATGTGTGCCATTTGATGGTATGCATGCCATTTGAGGGTATATGTGCCATTTGATGGTATGCATGCCATTTGATGGTATGTGTGAAGTTTGATAGTATGCATGTTTGATGGTATGCTTGTTGTTTGATGGTATGCATGCCATTTGAGGTTACGCATACGTGCCGATTGATGGTATGCGTGCCCTTTGATGGCATGCATGCCGTTTGACGGTATGCATGCCGTTTGATGGTATGCATGCCATTTGATGGTATGCATGCCGTTTGATGGTATGCATGCCATTTGAGGGTATGCGTATCATTTGATGGTATGTGTCCATGCTTCTGTGCAACACACATCATTATGTGCTGTGTAAGCACTAGTGGATAGGATACCAAATGGAATACCCATGCTGGCATCGTGATTATCTGCCTGCTCACTTCCGACATGTGCCATCCCCCAGGGCACCATGATCTCTGGTGCAGGCAACATTAAGCTGGTCCTGCAAAGCTCCAGCTCTTGTCATCATCCATCACACCCATGTGGCTTTGAAGCTTCACACTCAGAAAGGACGATCTGCCTGCTCAGTACTACACTTTCTGATGTGATCTCCATTCTGATTTTTTATTTGTAGCTCATCACCAATGCTTCTGATGCTACAGAAGAAGTTACAGAAGTATTGTCGGAATCAATGCGCACAACAAACACTGATGATGAAATGTCTCACTTCTGACTGGACATCTTCCTAGCCACCACCATCTAATTACCAGAACTATCAGTGTTTCAGTTTGCCAGTCCCATGGCCAATACCTCTCTGTCTACCCCCAACATGTACCTTTACTGTCGGGTATTTCAAATGTCACTTCCGCCATTCATATCTGCCTCCCCTCCCACGCTCTGAAAGTACCATCACTGCCAGACTTTTCATTGCTGCTCCCGCTGCTGTATATGTCTCCTCCACAAGTACTGGCACTGGTATGATTTCATGTGTCACTCCCACAGCTCATATCCTTCTCCCCCCTCCCAATACCCGGACTGCTGAGATTTTATTTGCTTGTATCTGTCCCCCCTCCCACTGAAATATCAGAATTGCCAGAATGTTAAGTGCTGCTCCCGTGGTTGGTATCTCTCTGTGCCCATACCAGCACTGCCAAGATTTTACATGACACCCAGGAATTCTTTGTGGTCACCAGTGCATAGATCCCAGTGTGGCTGTTGAGAGAAGCATTCCCAGAGCACACAGAAACATAGACAGTGATGGCAGAAAAAGCCCTATGGTCCATCCAGTCTATCAGTGCTACCCTATCTAAACCCATTACCTACTGTTCAAAATATCCCCACAACAGCATAGCAAATGGCTGGGGATTACTTCTCCATTGCAGTGTCAGACAATTGCAGATAGAACAACAAACATCTGTGCTTCAAAAATAAATTCATTTGGTAACATTTCAGCCACTTTGTCATTCCTCAAAAGAATTCACAGGACTTAATTGATCCTCTTGTTCGATGGAAGTGTATAGAATTCTACATCAGTACCAATCCACGGAAAATCCTCCAGCTGTGCAAAATTGTTGTCTCAGGAAGTTAATGGCCAATGAAAGAATCCATCCGTAGTCCAGGATAAAGAGAAGCAATTCCAGGAAATCTAGATTCCCTTTCTTACATTATCAGAAAAGGATCACGTTCTAACTGACTGGTTACCATTTAAAAAGAGCTTCATTATGTTGTGTATTGCCTACTCTCAGGTTGTGTATTTGTCCTTCTGTCCAGGACCACTTTGGAAATGAGCTTGCTCAAGGGTGTTATGCTTGGTTAAATAAAGTTTTGATTGACTGACTGATGTAAACTAGATGACACTATGAGTCTGGGACAGAAAGAGAGAACACACTTTTCTGTATCGAGTGTAATGAATATTGTGAATATATGCATTCTTTTCAAATCAAAAATGTTAACATGTGAAACTTATAACACTATACATTTTTTTTTCACTATTGTTTCTCCTCGGCAGAGCAGCCCAACACGATCACTGGCCACCGGCCCTGCACCCCCGGACCCAGTCGTGCGTGCGGGCTACATGAACCCGCTTCCCCAGTTGGCTGGCCATTATGCTCTCCACATCTACTGGGTATGCCCCTCTTGGGTCTCTCTGGGGTGCAAGGCATGGCCATCAGCCGCGAAGATCACCCTCTGCATTTTCCACATTTTCTCCCCAGTGGACAGCCAGACATGCAATGGCATCAGAGCACATAGTGCTGGCGCCTGCGCTCCTCCCCCTGCTGTTGCATGCCACTTGTAGTGCAGCTGGCCTCTACCAGTCACCGCTACAGGGCAATGCAAGCCCCACTACCCACCCCAGAGATGATAGCAGTCATCGGATGCTCAATCCTCCCTCTCCCTGCCAGCCCACGGCAGCAGAGTTTGTTCCCGAACCCAGGTCACCTGTGTGGCGTGGTGTGGCATCCAGTGCCTCAACCCTCAGCGCAACCGGGCGGCAACACTATATATTTTTAACTCTTCTCTGTACAGTGGTATATATACTTAATTAAAAATGATTATTGTTGGTGTATTTATTTAGTGTAATCACAAATCGTCAGGTTTTCTCATATACTGTATATAGTTACTTACACTCAAATAAATTAGATGATTGATGCTGTGTTTATTGATTATAATTTTGAATCAATTTAATAAAATCTATGAAACAAAAGAAGTGTTTCCAGCACATGCATGGCATCTCTGAAGTAGGATCTCAAAGTCTAACCTTCCTTTGTAAGAAATAAAGCAGAATATTTTTCACAAGTTGTCTGTGAGGGATCCTACCCCAGAGACAGTTGGAAGACCAAGAGTATCTGTCAGGTCCTTGTGGACTTTGGACAAAATGTAGACCATGGGAATCATTCCAGAGATATCAGAGTTAATGTTCTCTAATTAGGTTAAGGTCCCTGGCATTACCAAACAACCAGAGTAATTCCCTTTTAAAAATGGGGGTGGGTCAGCAGATATCTTTCTGTAATTGCCAAAATTGCCAAGTGCCTATCACTTTAGATTTACAAAAGTGTTTAGTCATTAGGACAATTTTCTCACCCTTGTTTGCATGTTTTACCACTCTGTCAGGGTTATTTTTATGTTCATCAAGTTCCTTTAATTCATTAGGATTCAAATTACTAAAGAAACTGTGGCTACACTTTAAATGTTGCTTAACTACATTGTAGTTACAGTGTAATTACACTATAACTGCATGCAACATACATATAACTACAGTGTAATTACCCATGTTCCCTGTAAATAATGATTTGTTACATTGAGAGACACTTAAAATAGAGTGTAATCAAAACTTTGATTGGTTTTAGAAAAAATAAATTGTGTTAACCTCTAGCACAACAACTTTCTTGTAAGAGTTAATCACAGGATTTAAACCTGGAGGGCAAAACACAGGTTGTGGTTTAAGAAGTGACTTTCATGTATGTAAGTTCATTACCAGAAACAGTAAACATGAGGTCATTAAACTACTGCAGAGTTTCATGCATCAGTCTGAGGTTTCATTTTATTGGGATTCTAGCTTATTTAAATTGTCCAAGTCCTTTGATGATATGGACTGGTGTGGTAAAGAGCTGGGGATTAAGTAGGGTCTCGGTGACATTGTAGGCAAGGAAAAATGGTCAGACTAGGTGGGACACAGTTCTTATCAGCCGTCAAATTGTATGTTTCTATCTAAAATGTTATTGATATACAATGTGAACATTGATAACAACTCAAATGTGCTGAGGCTTATTTACAGTGATGTCCCATTGCAATCAATAAAATTAGTTACAGCACAAAAAGTTTACATCATGGAAGGAATCCACACAGTGATGCGTTACTAAACAGAGTAAGAAACACAGTGATGCGTTACTATACAGAGTAAGAAACACAGTGATGTGTTACTATACAGAGTAAGAAACATAACAGCTTTGGCTATACAAGCATAATGTTTATTTTTATTTATTTATTTCGTCATTCAGACAAAACCTTTGATCAAAATGCTCTTTTTCAAAGGTTCCACGTCTTGTCAGGAGGACAACACAAAAAGGTAGTTACAGAGTATGGGTGCACAAGTACAGAAACAAAAATGCAAGAAATAACAGCAATTGGTCTATTTACAGTTGTAAGCTATCTCATATAGCGGTACATATTGCAATTAGTACAGCCCAAGGAACATGGTGAATGCTGTGGGTTTAAGGAACTAATTTAGCAGGAGGTAAAGCAGCCAGGGGAGGCATTATCATTAGTACATATAAAGTCGGGGGGGGGAGACTCAACATAGGATTTCATACCCTGTATGTATGTTTTTTTTTTTTTCTTTATCTGTTTTTCTCCCCTGATGCGCTCTGGTGGCCCCCACTCCTCCAGGCTCTGCAAGTCCTCCTCTGAACCCCACTGGCCTTACTCGAGCTTCCCCCACCCTCACATTGCAGCCAGTCCCTGGGACATCCCATACGTAATCCTTTTTCTTCCGAGGGGGAAGGCACCGGGTGGGACAGCCCAGCTCACTCATGATAGGGCCCAGGGATGCTGCTGAGGTGACAGAGGCTCACTGAAGGCACCGGAGGTGTTGGGGGGACAGAGAGCTGTCATCCGGTGGCCACCGAGTAGTATTTCTGGTTTTCTGGTTTCCCCATCGCAACACTCGTGTAGTGCCCCAGTCTCCACTGTGGGCTGCTACCGAGCGAGGCCTTCCCCAGGGTAGGAGAACAGTCCATCAGATGCTCGATCCTATCTTCCCCCTGCTGACCCCCAGCGCCCCAAGTCCATTCCCAAACCTAGGTCACTGGCATGGTTTGAGGTAAGGTGCCGATGCCTCAACCCTCCACACCACGGTGCCGGCTACACCCTGTATGTTAATGCCGTCAAGAGGAGGCTTTGTCATTAATTCTGGTCAAAGGTGGGGGCCATTTTTCTGTGCAGGACTGACCTCGTCGGAACATTCTAGAGAGCAATTTGAGGGAGGACCATACACAGAATAAGCTGGGGGAAGACAGGTGCTTTGAGACAATCACATTTGTGCAGGGTCAATGGCAGGGGAAGGACTTAAAACAGACTGCTGAGTTAATGACAGTAGATAGAAGGCCTGTTGACAGGCTGTGGCTATGGAAGGCTCAAGTTCAAGGGCTGGCAAGTAGTAGGAGGAAGTAAGAGTTGAAACTCAGGTTTATAACAAGTAATCTATTGTACAGAAATTTTCAGAATTATTTTGCGATTTGATGCAAACCACAGACAGACATTACTGAAACTAACAATTTATAAATGAAAGAACCCATAATGATCAAGTACAGCAAGGTTGATTTTTTTGGCATTATGATGTCATCATTTTCCCATGGGATCCATGCTGATTTTTCCATTTGCAGTTCTTAAGATATTAATGACTCATGCAGATTCTCAGGGTTCATTAAGTTATCTGAAGGCATATTCATGTAATCCTTCTCAAAATGTGTGGCATTGCTTCTAGAGTTCCCTGATGCCAACGGGCTGATAATACAGGTATCTGAAAAAAACAATTCACCTAATGTTGACTATGGAACCAATCTTCCTGTACTCTGTCTTCCCATGGAGACTATCTCTATCTCTTTTTTTTTTAAAGGATGTAGTCTTTCAATTCTAGTTTTATAAAAAAACTGATGTAAACCACACAAACTCTGTCCACAATGTTCAGGGCTGGGCACAAGTGCAGTGCTGTCGTCTGCACTCTGCTCGTGCTTCCCTACCTGCAGTGATATTCAGGCAGATAGCCGCTCCATCCAACTGAATATCGGGCAGATAGCCGCTCCATCCAACTGAATATCAGGCAGATAGCCGCTCCATCCAACTGAATATCAAGCAGATAGCCGCTCCATCCAACTGAATATTGGGCAAAGTCAGCACAGTGCTAAGAGAATCTGTGCTATGTCAATAGGACCTGGGCTGCTTATAGCCCACTGGAGATAGAACTACCCCAAAATGGGACAGCACCAGGTCTTCTGTGTATTGTATTCAGCCCAGGCATGCGAATGAGTCCATAGGGAGTGCAAGGCATTAAGGGACCATCTGTATGCTCTATCGTCTTATTTGTGTGGGGCATAATGGCCCTGTAGCCACCCTTCTCTGGTGTCACAGAGGTTCCCTCCACCCCCAGTTACCCAAAGTCATGTACCAAGCAATAATACCCAACAGAGTGGCGGTGATTGGCAATATGGACAGCCGGGCATAATGAGGCGCGACTCTGCAGGCAGAGGTCGGTATTGCACATAACACCCAGCCTGGAGGTATTATTGCACTTAGAAAATGGGCACTGTGGCATTTGTATGTGGGTTTAAAAATTGAGAAATGGATTTGAAGAAAGTATGTAATAAAATTTAAAGGTTTGTTTGGTAAGGTAACTCCTGTTTCTATCCTGTGCCATATGTTGTCCCCCTCCCCTATTGTGTGTACTTATCCCCCACTCCACCAGCATGTCCAAACAAAATGATGAGTTTTTAGAAAATGTCTCTTTAGTCATTTCTTTTCAGCAGCAGAAAATATGCGCTTTGTACAATCATTTTACTAAGGAAGACGCAGCAGTTACTTCAAGGGTGCCTGATGATGTCACACCCATAAGTATGAGAAAAGGGAATGAGCGTCAAAAGAATGAATGATCTTTTCATACTTTTTTCTTTTGTTTTATCTATTTGTATATGGAATTGTGGCTGTTTGGGTCGGTATTACTTTTTCTTGTACCTGTTTCTCGTTCAGGAGCGGCCGGAGGTGAATATACGAGTGGTCAAGTTACAGAGCGAGCAATGAGAAGCTGTGCCATCAATGAGCTCAGACACACTTGAAAATGGCTGTGGAGTGCTGGCCCAGTGGCACTGAGGGTTGAGGCACTGGACGCCACACCTTGTGCAACGCTGGCGACCCGGGTTCGGGAATGGACTTGGGATGCTGAGGAGCTGGCAGGACGAAGGAAGGATTGAGCATCCGATGACTGCTCTCCTTCCTTCGGGGTTGGTGAGGGCCATGCACTGCGCACTTTCAGTGGCACCCAGCTGGAGGCTGGGTGACCACAGTCACGGGGCATATATAAGGGAGAAGTGCAGCAGGTGTCTGCACATCAGTGCAATGCCATTGTACATCCAGCAACTCATTGGGGCAAAAACAGGAGGAAAAACTGGTGGGGCAACTTCAGCAGCTGATGGTCAGCCCTGCACCCTGAGTAAACTAGGCGTCTTTGACAGCTCTGTGCCTTGCAGGTCCCCATGGGGGAATGCTGCCATAGGCTGGACAGTGTGATGTGGCATATAAATTTGCATGCTGGGACTGACTCCTGGGGTGCAGGCACCAGTGACAAGGGGTCAGTGGGACAGCTCTGACCAGAGGAGGCAAACATAGAAACATAGAAACATAGAATTTGACAGCAGAAATGTGGTCTCCTGAACTGTACACAGTACTTCAGATGTGGTCTTACCAACTGTCTGTACAGAGGGCCACCAACTTCCTGTTTTCTACCGGTGATGCCTCTCCCTATACATCCCGGTATCCCCCTGCCCTTCTTACATTGCTGGCCCAACTTTAGGTCATCTGATATGACTACCCTCAGGTCCCTTTCCATTTTTTTTGCTGTCAGTATCTCACCTCCCATTGTGTACTCTTCCCCTTGGTTTTTGTTTCACAGGTGCATTACTTTGCACTTCTTTGCATTGAATCTAATTCAGGACTGTTCTTTTTGTGTTAGACTGTGTTGCAAACAATGATATGTTGAAAAAGAAAATGACTGTGGGGAGCTGTAAGCTGTTTTCTTATGCAAAGAACAGCTGCTTTAATACTGATATTTGTGAAAGAAATTCAGGACTGTTATTTTTGTGCTTAGACTGTGTTGCAATGTGAGCCACTGAGAGTGGGGCAGCAGCTGGTAGTTTGCTCATTCCTTGGGGAAATAATTTTATTTCAAACAGTAAAGAGTGGCAGGGTGGGGGAAAGGTGGTGAGCTGGTGTGACTGTTAACTGAAAAAATGAGGGATTGAAAACAAAACAAAACGAATGTTGCAAGAGATGGAGAGCTCTGTCTCTCACTAAGCGAGAAACAAAAATGGCGGCACCCTCAAATTTCGTGTCCAGTGCTTCAGCCAATCATGAAAGAAGCTGGGCACAAGGATATCACTTGTAAGGTTGGTATGGCTGGCACTTTTAACTTACAGGGCTCTCACTGTAAGTTAATGTACCCCCTGCCAGCCAATCAGATGCTTTATATTCTTAAGCCCATTTTCTAAAATGCCCGATCCCTGGTGGTCAAGCAGTTCTCCTCGCTCCTGATTGCACAGTTTCATGTAAAATATCAGATTCCTGGTGTTCTAACAGTTCCCTCCACCCCCAGTCACCCAGTTTCATGTAAAATGCCTGATCCCTGGTGGTCTGGCGGGCTCCCCCACCCTCGATAATCCAGTTGTAATATATATATTAGTTCCAGGTGGTCCAGCAGTTCCCCCCCCCACTCATCTGGTGGATGTATGTATAATATGCCCTGGTGGTTTAGTGGTTCCCCCCCCACCCCTCCAACTGTACACAGACCCTCCACTTGCTGGAGCCCCACCCTGTATCTCCCTTCACCCTGAGTGTTAGTCTCCATGAAATCAGTGGCAGTATCAGCCCTTCTCTCATCTTCTTGGCCACCTGCCACCTCACGGTCATGGACTGTGATCACCTGATTACATTCCATGACTGTCAGATGGTGACTGACCAAGGAGGTAAGAGGAAGGCTGTGACAGATACTGATTTCATGTGGGCCAGCACTTGGGGTGGGGGGTGTGGGTTTCCCCCACAGGCAGGCAGTTAGTGGGGCATGTACAGTCAGGGGGGTTGGGAGCCACTAGACCACTAGGATATATAATACATATGCGATTGGGGGTTGGGGAACTGTTAGATTAAAAGAAATCAGACATTAAAGGAAATTCTGTGATTGGGGGAAACTGCTAGACCTCCAGGAATCTGACATTTACATGAAACCGGGCAATCAGGGGTGGGGCAGCTTGACACAGGGAAAGTGGTAAAGTTACAAACAGTGGAGGCATTCAAGAATGCCTGGGTTAGGCACAAAGGAATCTTAGCAGGGATGGGGAGGGTCTTTGTAAATTGGGCATAGCAAATAAAGCATTTTGATTGGCTAGAAAAGCAGTGCCATACATGTATTACACATGGGGGAAAAAAGTACAGGCAAAGAAATCAGTGCCCCAAATGGAATGTTCAGAGCTAAGCATGGAATGTTCATTTTTTAAAAGCCTCCATTGTTTTAGCAGCATAGTAGATCACCGAAGCTTTAGAGCCACTTGATCTTCATTTTTCTTAGTAGAAAAAAAATGTACCGTAGCAAAACCTGCAAGTAATAAAAGAATGGGGGCACTTCAATCAGTGCCTCCCACACCACACCAGCTGTCTTTCACGAATACTCCCACCTGCACAGAGCAGACCGCAGTCTGAGCTCCGTACAGGCTAGGAGTTTCCAGTGCCCATAGAAACAGTCACTGGACCGGGATTCAAACAGTAGGGCAGGGCACCAGTCAGATTTCCCCCCACTCAGCATCCCTCAGATTCAGTTCCCCAGTTTGAGATAGTTCCTATTAAAAAAAAAAAAATACAACCAGAAAAAACTGTAATGAGTACACAAGAGCACTGGGGTAGTGCAACAAAATTAAATCAGTAGTACCACTCACAACTACATAATGATGTCACTTTTAAATAGGCGTAAGGACTATTTTATCATATATTAACAATTAAATCATCTTTTTTTCTACATATCAACATACTTTTTTGTCTAAACTTTTATAAGATAAAAAGGTGCCCATTTTATAAGCACAATAAGACACTCTAGGGTGTGTGTTGAACAGATATTACCACTCTTCCAGGGACTGAAGACACTCGGCCATGGCCTCATGTTTTACTACGCCCCTGGGCGTACGGTAATATCTGTTCAACACACACCCTGTCACATCTTATTGCTTATGTAAGAGTCACTTGGGGGGTAGAGTAGGTGGGCGGACTAGGTGGACAAAGGGATTCTCATCTACTATCAAATTCTATGTATCTATGTATGTATTTATATATCTAGGGACAGCTGTAGTACAGCTGCCATGCCTTTGGGGGTGGGGTGGGGTGGAGGCATGAGCTCAGTGCAAGATTAAGATGTGTTCTTTTGGCAGCAGAGAACAGCACCACTCTGGGGGTTATTTTACCATCTCCATAAACCTTTGACTATGCTCACAAGGCTATGACTACACTGATTATGCTGACTGTGCTGCTGTGCTGAAATGGATGAGCCTGATATAGTATGTGCTGATATGCATGAGCCTGCTATGATATGTGCTGATATGCATGAGCCTGCTATGATATGTGCTGATATGCATGAGCCTGATATGATAAGTGTTGATATGCATGGGCCTGATATGATATGTGTCAATATGCATGAGTCTGATATATGTGTGGATATGCATGAACCTGATATATGTGCTGATATGCATGGGCCTGATATGATATGTGTTGATATGCGTGAGCCTGATATGATATGTGCTGATATGCATGAGCCTGATATGATATGTGCCAATATGCATGAGCCTGATATGATATGTGCCATGCATGGGCCTGATATGATGAGTGTCGATATGCATGGGCCTGATATGATATGTGCTGATATGCATGGGCCTGATATGATAAGTGTCGTTATGCATGGGCCTGATATCATATGTGCCGATATGCATGAGCCTGATATGATATGTGCCGATATGCATGGGCCTGATATGATAAGAGTCAATATGCATGGATGGGCCTGATATGATAAGTGTCGATATGCATGGGCCTAATATGATATGTGCTGATATGCATGGGCCTGATATGATATGTGCTGACATGCATGGGCCTGATATGATGTGCTGATATGCATAAGCCTGATATGATATGTGCTGATATGCATGGGCCTGATATGATAAGTGTCGATATGCATGGGCCTGATATGATATGTGCTGATATGCATGGGCCTGATATGATAAGTGTCGATATGCATGGGCCTGATATGATATGTGCCGATATGCATGGGCCTGATATGATATGTGCTGATATGCATGGACCTGATATGATATGTGCTGATATGCATGAGCCTGATATGATAAGTGTTGATATGCATGGGCCTGATATGATATGTGCCGATATGCATGGGCCTGATATGATAAGTGTCGATATGCATGGCCTGATATGATATGTGTTGATATGCATGAGCCTGATATGATATGTGCTGATATGCATGAGCCTGATATGATAAGTGTCGATATGCATGGGCCTGATATGATATGTGCTGATATGCATGGGCCTGATATGATAAGTGTCGATATGCATGGGCCTGATATGATATGTGTTGATATGCATGGGCCTGATATGATAAGTGTCAATATGCATGGGCCTGATATGATATGTGCCGATATGCATGGGCCTAATACGATAAGTGTCGATATGCATGGACCTGATATGATATGTGCTGATATGCATGAGACTGATATGATATATGTTGATATGCATGAACCTGATATGATAAATGTTGATATGCATGGGCCTGATATGATATGTGCTGATAAGCATGGGCCTGATATGATAAGTGTCGATATGCATGGGCCTGCTATGAAATGTGCTGATATGATAGGTGTCGATATGCATGGGCCTGATATACATAGATACATAGATACATAGACAGTGTCAACAGATAAGGGCCTATGGCCCATCCAGTCTGCCCATTTGAGCTTGTAAGTTCAGTTTATGTTTTCCTAGAAGTCTGGCCCCTTAGCCCTGACCTCCAGAATTCCTTTATGTCTATCCCATGCATTCTTAAATCCTGTGATTGTTTCAGCCCCCACCACTTCCTCTGGCAGGGTGTTCCACTTGTCCACCACCCGTTCTGTGAAGAAATTCTTCCTCATGTTTCCTCTGAATTGTCCTCCCCTCCAACTTCATCCCATACCCTCTAGTCCTGGAACATCTTTTTCACTTAAAAATAGTGTATTCCTGCACCCTGTTCCTCCCAGTGAGATACTTGTATGTCTCTATCATATCCCCTCTCTCCCTCCTCTCCTCCAGGGAGTACATGTTCAGTTCCTTCAACCTGTCTTCATAGGACTTGTGATGCAATCCATGCACCATCTTTGTTGCCCTCCTCTGAACCTTCTCTACCCTGTCTATGTCTTCACGTAGGTATGGTGTCCAGAACTGTACACTGTACTCCAGGTGGGGGCCTCACTAGTATCTTGTATAGCGGAATTATGACCTCCCTTTTTCCTGCTGTTGATGCCCCTGTCTATACATCCCAGCATCCTATTTGCTTTACCTGCTGCCTTGTCACACTGTTCTCTACCTTGAGGTCATCAGAGATGATAACACCAAGATCTCTTTCCTGCTTGGTGCATGCTATATCCTCACCCCCAATTGATATATTGTGCCAGGGTTTTTGTGCCCCATATGCATTATCTTGCACTTCTTTGAATTGAATTTCAACTGCCAAACCCTTGACCATTCTTCAAGTTTCTGCAAGTCCCTTCTCATTCTGTCTGCACCCTCTGGTGTGTCTACTCTGTTACAGAGCTTTGTGTCACCAGTGAACAGTGAAATTCTGCCTTCTAGGTCCTGCGCAATGTCACTGATGAAGATGTTGAATAGGACCGGTCCCAGCACTGATCCTTGTGGTACCCCACTGGTCACTCTTCCCTCTGTGGAGTGACAGCCATTTACCACCACCCTCTGTGTCCTCCCACCCAGCCAGTTACCTACCCACCACACTACTGTCCTGCCCACACCCATATTCCCCAGTTTGTGTAATAGTCTTCTATGTGGCACAGTGTCAAAGGCCTTGCTGAAGTCCAGATAGGCCATGTCCACTGCCCTCCACTTATCCACCTCCCTAGTCACCCAGTCAAAAAATGAAATGAGGTTGGTCTGACTTGACCTCCCCCTGGTGAAACCATGCTGCCTTGGGTCCTGTAGTCCATTGACAACCAGATGTTCCACCAATCTCTCCTGCAGTAGTTTTTCCATGATCTTCCCCACTACCGAGGTGAGGCTGACTGGTCTGTAGTTCCCTGATATGATAATTGTCGATATGCATGTGTCTGATATATGTGCCAATATGCATGGGCCTGATATAATATGTACCGATATGCATTGGGCCTGATATGATATGTGTCGATATGCTTGGGCCTGATATGATATGTGCCAACATGCATGAGCCTGATATGTGCCGATATGCATGGACCTGATATGATAAGTGTCGATATGTTTGGGCTTGATATGATATGTGCCGATATGCATGGACCTGATATGATAAGTGTTGATATGCATGGGCCTGATATGATATGTGCCAATATGCATGGTCCTGATATATGTGCCGATATGCATGGGCCTGATATGATATGTGCCGATTATACATGGGCCTGATATGATATGTGCCGATATACTTGGGCCTGATATGATATGTACCGATATGCATGAGCCTGATATGATATGTGTCGATATGTATGGGCCTGATATGATAAGTGTCGATATGCATCGGCCTGCTATGATATGTGCTGATATGATAAGTGCTGATATGCATGGGCCTGATATAATAAGTGTCGATATGCATCGGCCTGCTGTGATATGTGCTGTTATGATAAGTATCGATATGCATGGGCCTGATATGATGAGTGTCGATATGCATGTGACTGCTATGATATTTGCTGATATGATATGTGTTGATATGCATGGGCCTGATATGATATGTGCCGATATGCTTGGGCCTAATATGATATGTGCTGATACGCATGGGCCTGATATGATAAGTGCCGATATGCATCGGCCGGATATATGTGCCTATATGCATAGGCCTGATATGATACAGTATGTGCCGATATGCATGGGCCTGATATGATATGTGCCGATATACATGGACCTGATATGATAAGTGTCGATATGCATGGGCCTGATATGATATGTGCTGATAGGCATAGGCCTGATATGAGAATTGTCGATATGCATGGGCCTGATATATGTGCTGATATGCATGGGCCTGATATAATATGTCGATATGCATTGGGCCTGATATGATATGTGTCGATATGCTTGGGCCTGATATGATATGTGCCAACATGCATGAGCCTGATATGTGCCGATATGCATGGACCTGATATGCTATGTGCCGATATGCATGAGCCTTATATGATAAGTGTTGATATGCTTGGGCTTGATATGATATGTGCCGATATGCATGGGTCTGATATAATATGTGTCGATATGCATGAGCCTGATATGATATGTGCCGATATGCATGGATCTGATATGATAAGTGTCAATATGCATGGGCCTGATATGATATGTGCCGATATGCATGGGCCTGATATATGTGCCGATATGCATGGGCCTGATATGATATGTGCCGATATACGTGGGCCTGATATGATATGTGCAGATATACATGGGCCTGATATGATATGTACCAATATGCATGAGCCTGATATGATATGTATCGATATGTATGGGCCTGATATGATAAGTGTCGATATGCATCGGCCTGCTATGATATGTGCTGATATGATAAGTGCCGATATGCAGGGGCCTGATATGATAAGTGTCGATATGCATTGGCCTGCTGTGATATGTGCTGATATGATAAGTGCCGATATGCATGGGCCTGATATGATAAGTGTCGATATGCATTGGCCTGCTGTGATATGTGCTGATATGATATGTGTTGATATGCATGGGCCTGATATGATATATGCCGATATGCTTGGGCCTAATATGATAAGTGTCAATATGCATGGGCCTGATATGATATGTGCCGATATGCATGGGCCTGATATGATATGTGCTGATATGCATGGGCCTGATATGATATGTGCCGATATGCATGGGCCTGATATGATAAGTGTCGATATGCATTGGCCTGCTGTGATATGTGCTGATATGATAAGTGTCGATATGCATGGGCCTGATATGATAAGTGTCGATATGCATTGGCCTGCTGTGATATGTGCTGATATGATAAGTGTCGATATGCATGGGCCTGATATGATAAGTGTCGATTTGCATGTATGTGACTGCTATGATATGTGCTGATATGATATGTGTTGATAGGCATGGGCCTGATATGATATATGCCGATATGCTTGGGCCTAATATGATAAGTGTCGATATGCATGGGCCTGATATGTTATGTGCCGATATGCATGGGCCTGATATGATATGTGCTGATATGCATGGGCCTGATATGATAAGTGCCGATATGCATGGGCCTGATATATGTGCCTATATGCATAGGCCTGATATGATACAGTATGTGCCGATATGCATGGGCCTGATATGATAAGTGTCGATATGCATGGCCTGATTGGATATGTGTCGATATGCATGGGCCGGATATGATATGTGCTGATATGCATGAAGAACCCCTCATTTGCACAGGTGCAACAGTAAATATAGCTCCTCGGCTCTGCCAGGTTTGGAAGTGCTCTTGGAGCCTTAGAATATGTCCTTGCTTGAAGTGCTAGCAACAATCCAGGTTATCTCAAGCACTAACCATGTTCATGCTGGTGCTAACCTTGAAAATGGGGCCTTCTGAATTTGTCTGGAGCTCTTGTAGTAATAAAAGATAGTCCCTTGGCCAGCAGGCTCTTTTGTGATAGGGTCAGTTTGGGGGTGGAATGGCAATTAATTATTTCTTTACTGTTGGTCTGACTGACCTGTGCAGTGTCATTGCTTCTTCTCCTCCATCCTTTTCTAATCTTTCTTTTGTATTTTTGCTGGGGTTTTTTTCTTTCTTTTAGTTCCCTCCTCTGCCTTGGGCTAAAAAAGAAATTGACTTAACTGTATAAATGCTCTGCAGATCTTCAGCTGTACAGTCTTTAGAATTAGAGCTGGTGAGAGGGGCTTACCAGGTCCAATTTTGAGGTTTGTGGCTTCCCCTCTGGAATTAGATCTGTCCCTACTACGTCACCTTTCTCTCCTGCTCCAATGAAACACCGTGCCCTCCTAGTAATCTTTGTTGTCCTTCTCTGGTTTGCTTTGGTTCCTCTGTACCAGTTTAGCTTCATGCTTTCTTAGTTTACTGTTTAATTCCTCATCAAGTTATTTGCAGCTGGAGTGATTTAAATACATGGCCAAGTCCCTTTTAACATCAACATTTTCAGCTGAAGTTTCTTAGTGTTTTTCAGAGTCCCTGTTACCAGTGCTTGCAAAAGGTTTTTTGAGCACTCCGCAACTGCTTTCCTCCCAGACTTCTTCATTGTGGAACATTTCTAAGCCTTTTGAAGGTACCTTGTTAATATGAAGCCCCTTTTGGGGCTGGCTGATTCTTTTATACATCATTTTCTAATGAAATTATAGTATAGGCTGTGTTTAATTCAAGAAACAGAAGTCATTCAAGTATAGTAAAAGGCAGTTTGACATCACCTTCCTCAGAAGTTTGTGGTGTTGTGGGGTGATTTCCAAGTCTGGATTTTGCAATCTACTTTCTTCTGGAGAGTTCATCCATGATGTTTAGGCTTGTGTCAGCCCACTCACAGCAGTGCCTTTAATTTTATTACCCTATGTAGTTTGGCTCCTGTTTGAATCCTTAGGGTACAGTTTAAACGTTTTCATTTTATTGATTTTATTTTTATTTTGTTTTTACAGTTTTTGACCAGGAAAGGCACATTAAGCCAAGGCTTGTTTCCAGGTGCATCCCTGGGAGTACAAGGAAGTTAAGGGCTTTGCTAATGGTCCCAAGTGGTGGCTGTGGGGGAATTTAGACTCAGTTCACCAGGTTTCCAGCTCAATGCTCTTAACCAATATGCAATTCTGCCTCAGTTGCAGAATTCAAAAGCAGCATTTAAGGAACTTAACCAAAGTCCTTGAGAAAAGATCTATCAAACTGTGGGATTTACCCAATGCCCAGGTTTGCAGAGCACGCTGCTACCAAAGGTCAGTATATCCTCAAACTGCTCATGCCGTCTGGTGCATCGATCACAGTGTGGCTGCTGAGAGCAGCACCCCCAAATGCACATCATGCAGTACGAGAGAGCAGCTGCAATCAGTCCTGAGATTCCACTGCTAAATCAGTCACTGTGCAGTGATCATGGTGCTGGGTTTCAAATACTCCACAAGAAGCACTAATGCAGTACAAGACAGCAGCTGCAATCAGTCCCGAGATTTCACTGCTAAATCAGTCTCTGTGCAGTGATCATGGTGCTGGGTTTCAAATATTCTACAAAAAACATTAATGCAGTTCAGAAGTGCTTTACTTCACAAAATTATTCCAAGGATAGCAGCGGAATGTGAATACCCTTGTACCAGCATGGAAAGGTGCCCAGTGCTTCGCTCAGCTGGAGGTTTGGCAGGGGGCAGGTATCTGGTGACCAACATGTCCCTGTTCTGTCCCCTGAAGTACCTGCACAGCAAGGATATTTTTTCTTTAAATTTGCTTTACTTTCTATCCCCAATTCATTGGCCCCAACTGGCCCTACCTTGTGCCTGGCCCCATCATCCACCTCTCCGGTACTTACCCAGTCCGGAGCTATACCCTGGATTACTTCCCCTTGGTGAAGCCCTTGGGAGAGGGCTCCCCATTTCCTCCTGCCAGATGATGGGGTATGGCTCCGGTGGTGCCACAGTTTGGTGGTGAGGGACCTGCGGGTCGAGGCAAGCAACATCCTGCATGGCCCAGATTTTTCCCATTTTTTCCCCCAGAGGCAAGATGTGCTGTGACATCAAGGAGAGCATATGCCAACATCTGCCCCACCTCCAGCAACTGCGAGCACCAGCTGTCAGACCACTGGCCTCCACGAGGGGTCAGGCAAATGTTGGGAGCTTCCCCCCTGGAAGAGGAGAGCACTTTGTTCATAGGATGTTCGCTCCTCCTCTGCCTGGCTGGCCCTCCAGTGCCCAGGCTCACTTCCAAACTGGTGTTGTCAGTGTCATGAGTGGTGGCGCTACCGCTGCACCAGTGGGCCAGTGTTGCTGCACTGCCAGGATTTCACATGCAACTCCCATAGCTTTAATCTGCTTCTGTCCACCACCCATATTTGCACAGCTGAGATTTTACAGTAGTGCTGCCTTCTCACTCCACAGATTAAGGGGATACTAGAAACTCGGGAGTGGGAACCTGGAACTCACCAGTCTTCTACCTGACATGGCAGTATAGGGACTCCTGGGTGGGGGGGGCAGGAGATCAGTGCAGACAGTTATGTTTGTGGGTCTCAGCTGGAAATGAGCTACTCAGTGAGCCTTTCTGGTCACTACTTTTAAATAAGTAAATGCATTTGTGCCACTGAAGCCAAAGAGCACAGTGCATCAGGAGTGATTACTATGCAGGGACTCCCAAGATGGCCAGAGTACAGTGCATAAAGAGCAGTCTGTGATGAGGTAGCATCTTCCCTGGGGGCATCTTCCTTAGATGTTTAGCAGAGTCACCATTTCAGGAACTCCAGTCCATGGCCAGTCTACCTGAGATGAGGTCAGCCAGGTAATACACAATTACACCTACCTGCAGGTGACTCTGTTTTATTGGGGTGGAGAGATGACAATATATCATGAGTGACTTTTCTAATTTCTAAAGAAAATCTCATTAGTTCTGCTAAATGGTTAACTATTGTGGTTAAAATCTCAGAGTTTCATTGCAGTAGTCAGCCTTTCTTCTGTGTTGATTGGACTTACTTTGACATAATGGATACTTGCCCAAAGAATATTTTTAGAGCAAAAAAACTTGCATACAAGCATCACAGCTACTAGCTAGTGCTGTTTAAATAGGGAACTTGTCTACCACTGCGGTCAGATGCCATGCCAGAAATTGATAAAAATAAAACTGTCTTCTTAAAAGGAGCTTATTTTTTTCAGACTAGTGTATGTGAGTTCCTAAGAGTGTAAAGCTTGAGGAAACACACACAGAGCAGAAAGACAAGAAAAATCATTCAACATGGGATGGTATGTCTTCACCATCTTCCTTCTACTTCTTAGTGCATGCCAGTTTGGTTCCTGGGGTTGGATAATGAAAAAGTGTTATTTCTTTGCGGTATCTTCATACAGTAACACAGAGCGTGGACTCCCATGTGATTTCCCAGAGAATTTTACCATTGTGGGATGTGATCTCATAGACATTTACGTAGAGGTCCTCAAGAAGATCACCGCTGAACTGGAACACAGGAACATAGGAAAGTGATGGCAGAAAAGGAACACCAAGCCCACCTAGTTTGCCCTTTTGCCTAGCATCCTCTAGGCTTGCTCCAGATTCCCCCTTCAACAGATCTCTATGTCTGTCCCAATCTCTCTTGACCCCCCCACTGAATTCTTACCCACCACTTCCTTAGGCAGCTCATTCCAGGTGTCCACCACTCTCTCAGCAAAGAAGTGTCTCCTGATGTTACCCCTAAACTTACCCCTGAGTTGGACATCATGACCCCTTTTCCTGGGACACTGCTTCGATCAGAATAGGTTCTCTGAAGGCACTTTGTTGACCCCTTTTAGGTACTTGAAAGTCTCTATCATGTCCCCTCATTCCCTCCTCTGCTTCAGAGAGTACATGTCAAGGGCTCCCAGTCTCTCCTCATTCAGCAAGTGACTGAGCCCCTTCACCATCTTGGTTGACCTCTTTTGTACCCGCTCCACTCTCTCCACATCCCTTTTTGGGTAAGGCCTTCAGAATTGGACCCCATATTCCAGATGAGGCCTGACCAGCTGGGTGTACAAGGGAATCAGAACCTCCTTCCTCCTGCTGGTGATCCCCCCCAACACAACCCAATATGCTGCTGGCTTTTGCCACTGCCCTACCGCACTGCCTAGCCACCTTCGAGTCTTGTGAGATGACGATGCCCAGGTCCCTCTCCTCCTTGGTTACTACCAGGAGCTTGTCCTCCAGTCTGTAGTCTGTCCTCCCATTCTTTCTGCCCAGGTGAATGACTTTGCATTTTGCCATGCTGAGCAATAAATTCGACTCCCTGGCCCACTCCTCTAGTTTCCCTAGGTCCCTCTACATCCTCTCCGCTCCATCCTGTATGTCTACTCTATTGCAGATCTTTACATAATTCACAAACAGGCTCACTCTACCATCCAACCCCTCCGCTATGTCTCTGATAAAGATGTTGAACAGCAGGGATCCCAGCACTGACTCTTGGGGAACACTGCTAGTAACCCCTGGCACTGCCAAGGGGATCCCATTGACTAACACCCTCTGTGTCCTGTCCATCAACCAGTTTCGCACCCACCTTATAACCCGCCCCAGGCCCTCCATTCTGTACAGTAGTCTTCTTTGTGGTAATGTATCGAAAGCCCTCCTGAAATCCAGGTGAGCTATGTCCACTGACCCACCTTGATCCACCACCCTAGTGACCCAGTCAAAAAACCCGACCAGATTTGTTTGACAAGATCTGCCCTTGGAAAAGCCATGCTGCTTTGGGTCAAGTAGGCCATGTGGCTCCAGGTAGCCGGTGATTCTGTCCTTGGGCAGTTTTTCCAAGAGCTTGCTGACCACAGAAGTCGGACTCCTTGGCCTGTAATTGCTCATGTCTTGCCTCCCCCCACCCTTATGCAGGGGTAGTACATTTGCACACTTCCAGTCCTTCTGGATTTCCCCCGAGCGTATGGACTAATTGAACAGATAGGTCAAGGGGGCCACTAGCACCTAACCCAACTCCCTCAACACTCTTGGGTGAATCCCATCCGGCCCCATGGCCTTGTCCATCCTCAGGCCCTTAGGTTCTCTCAAAATCACCTCTTCCTGGAAGGGACTCACATCCACCCAACCCTTCCCTATCATCTGGTCTAGTGTTGCTTTCCATCCATACCTCCTCCCTCATGAATACTGCACTGAAATAATTGTTTAGCATTTCAGCCTTCCCTGGTCCCCCTCTACCCTTTCCCCTGTCTCTGCTACCAGACTAGGTATCCCATGTTCCCCTTTTCTCCACTCACTAACATACCTGAAGAAGGTCTTATCCCCCTTCTTGACCACCTTGACGATATTCTCTTCAGTCCTTGCTTTTGTCTGTCTGACCACCCTCCCTGCCTCCTTTTGCTTTTCCTGGTATTCCACCCAGTCTAGTTCACTCTGTATAGTTTTATATTGTCTGAAGGCTCACTTCTTAGCTCTGATACTGGCCCCCATAAAATCCATACTGAACCACAGTGGCCTCCTTTTCTTCCTATTTTTGCTTACCCTGTTTGTGCAGTGGTCTGTGGCCCCCACGATTGCTCCCTTTATTGTGGCCCATATATTTTCCACACACCTAAGTTCCCCATCCCTTTAATTGCCTGGCTGAGCATAATCCCTCATCTTGTCGAACTCTGAATGTCTAAAATCAAGAAGCTTCACCTTGGTCCAGTAGCATGAGGTCGATGTGCGTACCATGAACCACACAGTGCAGTGGTCATTAGTGCCTAGGTTATCCCCCACCATTACCTCCCCATCCTGTCTCCATTTGTAAGCACCAAATCTAGCACCGCTCCTTCTCTGGTTGGTTCCTTGACCAGCTGCCTGAGATGGGCAATCTGGAGAAAGTTGATGATTGCTCTGCTTCTGGATGAGGCTGCAGAGATTGATTCCAACTCCACATCTGGCAGGTTGAGATCTCCCATCAGCAGCACCTCACCCTTGGCCACCATCCTAAGCATCTTCTCAACCATCTGTTTGTCCACCCTTTCTGGTTGCCCTGGTGGCCTGTATATCACTCCTGTGTGCACCAACTCACCCTTCTCTGTGGCCAACAAGACCCATAGAGCCTCTGTGTCCCCCATCTGCCCTGCATTTTTGATGCTGGAATCCCCTCCCTCATGTAGTGTGCTACACTGCCCCCTCTTCTGTCAACCCTGTACTTCCTGAAAAGTGTATGCCCTGGAATGTTCATGTCCCAGTCCTATCCGTCATGAAACCAAGTCTCCGTAATTCCCATTAGGTCTAACTCCTCCTCTGCCATCACTGCTGCTAGGTCTGGGACCTTGTTGCCCAGGCTCCTGGTGATACCGCATATGAGCTTCAGGTGTGCAGTTTCCCTAGCCCCCATCCCTGTCTTGATGGTCTTAGACTTACATGTGCTATAATTTCCAGCCCCAACTGACTGTCTTATTTTCTGTGGAAGAGGGGCAACTATCCCCCTTGTTGTGTGCACTGCTTGGTGACACTTGCAGTCCCCCCCAGTTCAGTTTAAATTGAAGTGTGCATTAAAGAACTCCTCCTGTTTCCACTTAAGAACCTCCTTACCCTCTCTATTTAGGTGTAGTCTATCTGGGGCAAAGAGGCTGTCATCTTACCAGATGGTCCTGCAATGGCCCACCAACCCATAGCCCTTCTGGGCACACCATATGGACAGACATCTTTTGAACTCCGCTATCCTCTGCTGCCTATCTGTGCTAGCTCTAGGGACTGGAAGCACCTCTGAGAATGCCACTGAATGAAAGCACAGGTTATTACAGAACCACAATAGGGCTTCAGACCTCGCTTGAACTTTCATCAGGTTATGCCCAGCTAGGTTGTTTGTTCCCAAGTGGAACACCAGGTGGGTTCTCATATCCTGTTGCTTCCCCCATGAAGGGATGTAGTGAATGACCTCCACAGCTGTCATTCCTGGCAAGCAACTGACCTAAACCTTGCTACCCCTACCACCCCTTCCACCCCAGGTGATGCCCCTAATCATGGAGTCTCCAATGATCATGACCGTATCCTCAACCTTGCCTACATCTGAACCACTCCCTGCCTGTACCCCTGCATCCTCATCCTTCTTGCGACGTGCTTTCTCAGTCCCTGGAACCTTCTTTCTAACAATTGGATCACTCTTATTAGTTCCTGCAGCATGACCCCTCTGGTGGTGGCTACCCGGACCATCAGCATCAGACCCTTTGTCCCCAGCACCTCCCTTGTCCTCTAGCTCCCGGTGCCCCATCAGCACCGAGCACCTTATCCTGGGCCTGTGTGGACACCACCTGTATTGTGGCTGTTACCAAGTCCATTTTCCATCATGGGGTCTGACTGGCCTCACCCGAGGGTGACTGCACTTTTGGGTCCTCCTCCTCCTCCCTCGGGCCCCCATTTGGTTTGGTCCAATCTGAAGTGTCCCCCACTGTCCACCATCAGCCCCCTGAACCCCCCTTTACTGACTCCCTAATTTTCCCTATCCATGGAGGATGTCCTGTTGCCCAATCACCCCTGCCCTCCACACTTTTCTGGTCATCCCCCATTTCCAGCCCACCCTTCTCCCCCTTGTCCACCTCCAATCTAGTTTCATCCTCCTCCCTATCTTTCCTTAATAGTAGTGGTGAGAGTCTGTTTTTAAGCTCTGTGCCTAATTTCTTGCTTCCCCTGATGGTACGCCCCCACTTGCTCCTGTCCATGCCCCCAGTCCTCTGCCCCCAACCATCTGCCAGCAGCTGTGGCACTTTTTGCAATTTGTCCCACCCCTGCTTGGGGCCTCATTTGTCCCTTGTGTACCATCCCTTCTACCCTCTATACTACAAGTGTCTCTGATCCCGGGGGAAGTTACTGGACCCAATTGGCCTGCCATATTTCTCCTCACCTAGCCCCCATCCCCATCACCCCTGCCTGGACAACCTTGATATTCCCCACTCACTTTCTTGCTCATGATCGTGAGTGCAGCTACTGGACCATTCAGACCAGCTCCTTTGCTCCCCCTCCAGCCCTCATCACCTCCCCACTGCCAGGATGGCCTCCGTCCTCCCCTCCCTTCCTGCCTAAGTTCCACTTTAACCATGATAACACCTCCCTTAGTTTAGCCAATTGACAACAAACCATGCAACCCCCATCCTCCAAGCCCAGTCCAAAAGCGAGGTGGACCCACACCTAGTACACCCCACCACCCTACCAAAAATGCCGGTCTTAGTGGCATGCAGTCCCCACCTCATCATTGTCCCCATCCTGTGTTGATGGCCCTACAAGAGTTCAGTTTCCCATTTAGCTCCCCCACACACACTGTATCTGTTCACAGTTCAAAGTATATATTCAGCACTCAACTCGATAGATAACAGTTCCACCACTCAGTAGCTTCAAAACACATTCAACAAAATTGGAAGTACAGTTAGAACACCCCACAGAATCCCTCCCCATCGACAGTCCAAGAACCACTCCCCTTTGCAAAGGCATCCAAGGTATCTCCTCCCCTTGCCAGTTCAGACAGACTGTAGACCAAGAACCACTCCCCATTGGCAAGCCAATCCATGGTAGCTCCTCCCATTGCTAGTTCAGCTAGTCTATTTAATATGGAGGTGTTGTGGGGTGGGTGGGAGAAAATACTACTATACAGCAAAAACAGCTCCCTTACAGCAGTCTGTATTGCAGCTAGGCACCCTGCTTTTGTGCCAAGCTGCTCAGTTCAAAAACATGCACCTTTGCTCTGACTAGCTCCTGGTCAAACTAGGGAGCCTCCTCTTTCCTTGTCAAATCTTCCTCTGCCTCCCGGTGCTGCCACCAATGCAGCCTAAAGTCCCACTGCCTCCCGCTGCAGCCGCTGATGCAGTTGAGTCCCCCGCTGTCTCCTGCTGCAGCCGCCACAGCAAAAACATCTCCTTTACAGTAGTCTGGATCATGGCTGGGTGCCCAGTTTTTATGCCCAGCTGTTCAGTCCAAAAACTTGTGCCATTTGCTCTGATTGGCACCCAGTCAAACTAGGGAGCATCCTTCTTCCTTGCTGAATCCTCCTCTGCCTCACGGTGCTGCTGCCTATGTGGCCGAAACCTCCGTTGCCTTCCAGTGCAGCCGCCAATGCGGTTGAGTCCACTGCTGCCTCCTGGTGCTGCTGCTACAGCAAAAACAGCTCCCTTACCCTTACCTCCCATAACCGGATGGGCTTTGTTCCATGACACGGGTCACAAAGCTGGATGCCTTCTCACAGTTTTCAAATCTGAAAAGTCTCATTTTGGTAGGAGCAAGGAAGAACTTCATATGTTCAGGGGCATTTAGGGGACTGAGGAATATGGAATCCCTGAAGCTGTATTTTAGGGAAAACCATGAAGAATTTGTTTTGGAAAACAGTGCCTTTGAAGGACTACAGTCTTAAGGAGCTGGAAATTCATGAGCTCAGTCCAAAATTCATGGGGTAATTTCTCTTCCCCTGGCCATGCTACAAGCTGTTAGTCACTATGGCTCTTATAAGAACATGACGGCAGATGGTGACCGCACGATCCATCTAGTCTGCCTGTTGTTTGACCTACTCCTCCACAGTACATTCCTTTAGTTCAATATTCCACTATGTCTATCCTAAGATATTTTGAACTCCTTAACTGTCTTTGCATTCATGACCATAAGTGACATGTGTGAGATATTGTGCAGAATATGAAATCTCACCAACCTGAGGCATTTAAATCTGGACTTCAATGAAATAAAAACTATCAAACAGAACTGAAGTGTTAGCCCCAGTATGGAAGATGGAACTCTATACTGTGGAGCTCAGCTGAACATAAACGCATCTCTCCTTATTTAGGAATTGGTTGCATAAAATCAAGGTAGGTTCTTTATATGTTTGTAAACATCTTGAGTTATTAATTGTCAACAGCACTTATGTGAAAATGAATGAGTTGCTGGAATCTGAGGTATACACAGTATGCAACCTCTCCATGTCTGCGATACAGAGCAGAGGGCTTTGTTGAGAGTGTCTGCCAAGCAGCTTACAGTTTCAAAGTGAAAAGCCTTATTCTAAATAAAAATGAAATCAATGGGCCCGATTCTAGAAGAATGGCACAAGTTGCGGCCAAAGGCGACTTGCACCAAACAGTTATGGCAAAGACCCTGCACCTGATTCTGTAAGAGGCAGGGTCCCTATGGCTAAGTCCTGTGACTTGTAACATACCTGAGGGTATGCCAACAGATGGTCATACCTAAGGGGCATGCTGCAAGCTACATCCACAAGTCCTGGTTGGTGAAAGTGCCCCCCCACCCACACACACGTCTGCAAAGTCCCTCAGGGTGATTGACCATGGCCCCAGTTCATCACTTGAACATCAATGCCCCACAGGGCTATGGGACCCCCAGCCTCCGATCCCCCAATACTGAATACAAGAGCCCCATAGGGCTGATCTCACCCCCATAAGCACTGCTGTTCAAGTAAGAAACCTGGGGACAGGGTCGACAGCCCTGTGGGGCTTAACTCTACACAGTATTGGGGAACTGGGGGCAGGGGTGGCACCTACAGTAGGTTGTGGGGGGTTCTTCTAGCCCTGCGGGGTTGTCAAGTGGAGCAGGATTGCGACTGGTGGGGTGGCATATACTGGTAGTTCAGGGCAGCTGGCACACCCCCTGGTGGATGCAAGTTACACCAGCTATTTGCTGGTGTAACTGTTCATTGATGGAAGTCCACTGGGGGAGTCTTCTAGAATAGCGCCATTGGGGACTTTATTGCTGCCCTTCAAGAACAGGGTGCAACAGCTGCCATAAATCCCCTAGCACCATGTACAGGGGGTTTAGGACATATCTGGTGGCGTATGTCCACTTTGGCACAAGTAGCCTGCAACATGTAAGTGGAAGAAGAACCGGGACCAGTGTCATAGAGGAGGAGGAAGGGCAGTTCATTATAAAAGCATCACACAGCTCACTTTCAAGGTACGCTGTTATAACATCTGAATCAGCTGCTGCTTTAACATCTAATTGTTAGCTCTATCAGCAGTGTGTTGCAGCCTGGAAGATTTGAAACCTGGCTTTGCATGCAGACTCGATATACAAACAGTATTGCGCTTCATTGTGTGCAGGTGCCAGTGCTCCTACCTCTAAGGGCTCTGATTTTCTGCTGTTTAGTCTTTGTTTTGTCTGGCAATTGAACCATCATTATCACCTGTGGCAGTAAGCAGGAGGAGAACTGGGACCAGCGTCATAAAGGAGATGGGGCAGTTCATTTTAAAAGCATTGCACAGCTCATGTCACGAGCACCACTCCTAAGGGAAAAATAAAATAAAAACCTGGGTTAACTGTTGTAAGTGTAGTTTAATTATGAAGTAAAGTGCAAAGAAAATAGTGCATTGATGAAAGGTTTATTCCAGGATTGCCTTGGCACTTCGGTGAGTGAAGAACAATAATTTAATTTTTTCCCTGAGAGGGAAACATTTGAACACCTACCATTGTCTCTAGACACTTGAGGTTATTCTTCTCTTATCGGCTTTATTTGTTTTAGTACAAGTATTTAAAACTAGTACTTATCAGTCTACAAGTAATAGATTTTGCCTAGGTTGTATAATAGTGCTGATCTAGTAATAACATTTTATTTGGTTAATTCCATACTGAAAATGTTAATATCAAATTTTACAGGTTGTTTGACCCTTTGCTCCCTGCTGAGTCTCATTGCTAAAAGTGACTTTAGTACAATTACTAGAGCTAAAAAAGATGAGTTTTTAATAAACTGGCTGACTCCGTATAGTCAATCACAGAAAAATAATGATAATAAATTGAGGAGAAATTCCTTTCAGGTGTATTGGAGGAGATTTAACTCAGGAGGTTGCCATAGATAATTAAATCCTTGTAGATGTAATATTATAATTATGAATTTTTCTGGGGCTTGTTGTATGTTACTAATATTGGGGGGATACATTGAAATAAATCCAGGACATGCTGTTTTGAACATGAAGTCTCTACATGACAATGCAAGAAGTATTGGGGCAAAGAATGATACTCTGGTAGCATTATTAGCTGAACATGATCCAAGTGTATTATAAGGATTAGGTGAAACATGGCTTTCTCATAAGCACCATGATAATGAATTTGGTACACAAAATTATTATGTATGGAGGGTAGCTAGGAAATCGGGGTAATGCGCTTCATAAAACAAGCCCTTTTTCATTCAGAAATTCTGTTACAAGGCAGTGATTAGGCTAGCTATTTCAGTTGTTTATTCACCTCCCAAATCTAATATATCGGATCTAGAAATAATATTAACAAAAATAGTGGGTATAGTGGGAAGTAGGCCCTTGATCTTGATGGGTGACTTAAAATGCTGTTGGAAAAATTCTCAGGGAAGACTTTTAAAGGATATAGTCACTACCTTAGGACTAAAACAATTTATAAAAAGCCCTACTAGATTTACATCTAATGTAACTAATGGGTCAATTCTGGATTTAATCTTGGTCTCCACTCAAACTGAGATTGAAGCTTTGGGCACTTTATCTCCCTGCCTTGGTGATCCCAATCCAGTCTGGGCTACTCTGCCACAGTCCCAGTTCCAGCAAGATCTTGCTTACCAATGTCAAAATTGGATAAGAAACTTTAGGAAGCTTTCTGAGATCCAATTTTTGGATAGTGCGGGTAAGGAAAATTGTGACCGCTGTAGACTAATTCCAGACATTGATGTTGTGATTGAATATTTTACCCAGACTTTTGGAGAAACGTGTGATTTGCATGCACCTAAAGTTAACCCCCCAAAAATATTTAAATTACCTTGGATTAATGACAGACTACTAAAGCAAATCCAGATTAAAAACAGAATCTGGAAAAAAGTCTTGAAATCTAAACTGGAAGAAGACCGAGTACTTTTTAAAGCAGCAAGAAATAAGTGTAAAAAGCTAGTTAAAATCTCTAAAATTTCTTATTATAAAAACAAAATCGATCTGAGTACTGACCCAAGACATTTCTGGAATGTAGTTAAACAACTAACTAAACCGGGAGGGAAATCCCATGAGGAAATAACAAGGTTAAAAAATGGGGATACTTTTATTGATAATCCGAAGAGTATTTCTAAGTTGCTAAATGACTTGTTTATAGATTTTCCAAATTGTAAGATTCCTTATAAGCAAGAAATTGAACATCATAAAATAATTCCTTTACATGATAGGTTGCCCCCTTTAGATTTAAAGTTGTTACAATCACTAGTGTTTATAAAGTATTACAAACAAGAATTTGTCAATGCCGAATGTTGCTTGCTTCTATGTGCTGTTTAGGTATTTGGAAGTCATTGGAGTGCAAATATTGAAAATTTGCGATCTTATGAGTATGCGTAGGAACTGCACGACGCACGCTCGTGAAACAGTCATTGTTAGGAAATTTTTCACCAAATTTTCAACAGCCATTTTAAGACCTCTGCTCATGAACAGTGTCACTGTGATTTTGTTAATGTGTCCCATACATTGAGTTTGCACCGACTGCGCCATTGTGCGCTTCATTAGTGAAACCGTTTTGGGCAGGATGTGAAAATGACAGCTGTACTGCTCCTAAGGAGGTGTGGTAAATGCTGTGTTAAAATCTGGAGTGGAAATATTGAAAATTCGCAAACCTATGAGCGCGTGTGGGAACTGTCAACGCACTTAAAACAGTCATTTTTGGAATTCTTTCACCAAATTTTCAACATTGCCATTTTAAGATCTTTGCTCATGAACAGTGACACTGTGATTTTCTTAATGTGTCCCATACACTGAGTTCGCACACCGACTGCGCCATTGTGCGCTACATGGGTGGAAACATGTTTTGGGCAGGATGTGAAAAATGACAGCTGTACTGCTCATGAGGAGGTGTGGTAAAATGGCAATGTTGAAAATCTGGAGTGAAAATATTGAAAATTTGTGAACTTATGAGCCTGCGTAGGAAATGCGCAACACATGCTCGTAAAACAGTCATTTTTAGGAATTTTTTCACCAAATTTTCAACATAGCCATTTTAAGACCTCTGCTCATGAACAGTGTGACTGTGATTTTCTTAATTCATCCTGTACATTGATTTCGCACACCGACTGCGCCATTCTGCGTTACAAGGGTGGAAACACATTTTGGGTGAGATGTGAAAAAATGACAGCTGTACTACTCATAAGAAGGTGTGGTAAAATAGGAACTGCACAACGCACACTCATAAAACAGTCATTTTTTGGAATATTTGGACCAAATTTTCAACATGGGCTTTTTTGGACCCCTTCTCATGAATGATGTCACGTCATGGTGGTATTCAGGCCTGAAGGGTGATTTCACAGTCACTGCAAAATCACCCTTTGGGCCCGAATAACACCATAACAGTGACATCATTCATGAGAAGGGGTCCTAAAAACCCCATGTTGAAAATTTGTTGCAAAAATTTCCAAAAATTCCTGAGATATGCGATAAAGTTGAACCCCCCATCTAGCCCATTATACAGTTTACCGGCATTTCCTCAGTTCATGGTTGGCTTTGAAGAGTGCAGACGTGTTCCCGGTCCACCAAAGATCATTGCGACAGAGTCCGGAGGTAAGTATGGGGTGAGTGTCGGGAGGCTGGGTGCGCAGTGGGTGGGTGCGGGTTGTGGAGGGTCAGGAGATGCGTCGCGGGACCATTTTCCTTTTTCAGGTTTAAAAAAAAGACATTGTGGGACGTTTGCCATGGTGGGGTGGGCTCCCAGCGTGGCACAAGAATGGGGGGGCCGTTCAGCCGACGGGGGATTGGGCACCCCCGTCGGCCAAAGGACTGCTTGCCACGCTGGGGTGGGCTCCCAGCGTGGCACCAACTACTGGGGGGGCAATGCAGCTCAGCCGATGGGGATTGGGCACCCCATCAGCTATACAGTGCTTGTGGGGGTGCGCACGCCTACGTGTGGGGGGGAGCTACGCTTCTTATCGCTGCTCACTGAAGTGTAGCTCCCCCTTTCAACTGTATGCCACTGCATTTGTGAGTGTGTCATAGACAGCTCCAGAATGCATTGGCTTACAGTGGCCATGCCAGCCAACTCACTGACTGAATTGGAGGAGGAGGAGGTGACACACCTCCGAAATCTCCGATGATGGCACTATGTTTCTTGCACATGCGTGCAAGCAACATAAAAGTAAGTATTCATAAGGCCTTTGGTAGTGATGGTCTTGAAGGCAGGTTCTTGAAATCAATCAGCCTATCATATAGCACCAGCCATTACCTACTTATTTAATTGGAGCCTTCAAATTGGTTATTTTCCTTCATCCTGGAAAGAAAGTAGGGTAAAACCAATTTATGGGGGGGTATAGTAGAAGTTAATAACTATAGACCAATAGCCCTGCTACCTCTTTTATCAAAAAGCTTGGAGAAACTTATTTCCATTCAGGTTACGGATTACTGAAATGAATATAGTCTTCTAACCACAAATCAATCTGATTTTAGAAAGGATTTCTCTACTACAGCAGCCCTTTTAGAGTTTAATGATCTGTTAAACAGATAATTGGGAAATAATATGGAGTCAGCAGTATTTTTTGTGGACCACTCAAAGGCCTTTGACCTGGTGGACCATCCCTTATTGATTGAGAGACTGCAGGGGCTAGGTATCAGAGATGGCCCTTTAGACTGGTTAAAATCCTATTTGAGTAATGGTTCCCAGTTGGTAGAGGTCCAGGGGTATTCATCTGAGAGCAGAGATGTCACCAGAGGTATTCCACAAGGACTGATCCTGAGGCCTCTTTTGTTCCTTATTTTTATAAATGATCTTCCACTAGCAGCTGAGCATACAGAAATCCCGTTATATGCCGATGATACGGTAATTGTTGCATCTGGCCACTCTGATGCTGAGTTGCAATCAAACCTGCAGTCTGATTTTTCAAAGATCGAGGGGTGGTTCACCAGGTCAAGGCTGCTCGTGAACACATAGAAAAAAAATGCATTAAATTTTGATTAAAAAATGATACTTCCTCTAAATTACAAATTTTTACAGAGAATTTATTTAAACTGGAACAGGCTGATGATTATAATTACTTGGGAGTGGTTTTTGATGAGATGTCCTTTTCTCAACATATAATGGCCTTAGTTAAAAAAAGTTAATAAAAGGATGGGGGCTTTAAGAAGAACTACAGAATGTTTAACATTAATAGACGGGAAAACATTAGCTGAACAGTTAATCATTCCAGTGTTAAGATACAGTGAAATGATATATAGAAAAGCCAATAAAACATTCTTGGCTAGGTTGGATAAAACTTATTTTCGAGTGGCCAGATATGTACTTACGGGGAATTATCGTACTCATCATTGTTTACTGTTGAGTAAATTAAACTGGCTGCATTTGGACATAAATTACATCTGTCAATGGTTAACTTTAATTCATAAAATGAAATGTTCTTGCCCTAATCATCCAATTTCAAAACTCCTGTTTCCAGTAGATCAATTTACTAAAAGAGTACTAACTAGAGCAGCACACTTGAACAAGATCGCCCTGGAAAAATCACACAATAAATATGGGGATAGGACACTTATTCATCAAGCTGCTATTATATGGAATTCTCTTCCCTCTGATGTAAGGGAAATTGTAAATCATTTCACATTTGTGCATACTATAAAAGATCTGAAGGCTCATATTTGCAATTGTTGATAATTTTTTTAATGTGTTGTAAAGTTTGTTAAGTCCTTGTATCTTATACAGGTCTGAAGGGATTATCTCTTTTACTTGTTATTTGTAGTTACGTTTGTGATATTTATAGTTCACATTGATGTGTTCATGTATATATTATATTGGTGATGTGTATGTTTTTTTATGACAAATTCTAGCTTGATGTAACTATAGCTTGTACTTTTAGATAGGGACTACACAGGTCTGTCTTGTAAACTGGACTTTTGTTCAAATGACATGTATTACCTGTATAAAAATAAACTTTTACCTACCTACCAACATGTCACATGCTGCATTGCAGAATACCGAATGCTGCAACCCTTGTTGTAACTTGCTGCTTGCACCATTTTGTATGGTGCAAGTCAAGTTACACCAGGCATATCCTTTCTAGAACTGGGGCCCCATGAGTTTTGGATCAGAATTTCGACAAGTGTGAACTGCTGGGGAGCTTGGACCTTAGCAGAAATCTGATAAACAGCACAGAGCCATGAATTCTGTGTCTAGTGAGGAAGCTCAAACATTTAAATATATCAGACAACTAAAAACTCTCAACTTATGCCCCTCAACCCTGACCATTACTGTGCTGATAACTCACTTGGACCTTTTCCACAACTGTGTGGGTGATTTCAGATCCAACCAGTTTTCCTTCATGGTGAGTCTGCAATGTTTCAATCTGGCCAACAACGAAGTGTGTGATATTGAAGAGTTGGCTTTTTATGGGCTGAGAAGCCTCCTTGAGCTAAACCTGATGGACAACAGATTGGCTGTAATAGAGGGTTATTATTTTGTGCATCTAATGAGTTTAGTCAAAATGAATTTGCTTGGGAATTATATCTATGAAATCCATGAGGGGGCTTTCAGAGACCAGTTTCTGCTATGGGAACTCTGTATAGGCTCTATAGAGAATGACTTCTGTTTGGACCTGTCCGAATTTAAACACAGCATCAGGGTCTTGTCACTAGAAGGGAAGCAGACAATGAAAGGTGTAGACAGAAAGGACTGTCATATGTTCCTTAGAAACTGTAAAAGGGCATGAATTTGTTTCTGAACATTGATTGGAAAGGCCTTTTAAAACACTGGGGGAACTTCATTTTCAGGGAACTGGTAATATGTGGTGCGGTGCTACAGATCTGTGTCCTTTTCATTATTTACAGAATCTTGAAATTCTTTATTTTCAGTACAATATATATATTGAATCAGACATGAAAAAACTTTACCTTTCAAAATTAGGTTATCTTAAAATGCTATACCTGAGAGACATATTGTATATTACATATTTGTACCTGGAGGATTCAGGATATCTTTTCCAGAACCTGACACAAGTGGAGATGTTAATATTGATAAACAGTGGTCTCACCTTTTTCACCCCCTTATGTTTGAGGACCTGTTGTCAGTGAGATTTTTGCTAATTCAGAATCAGAAGATTGAAACGTTTGCTTCTGGCCTGTTCTGAACAGTGGCAAATTGAAGTACATAGTATATCTTTTTAAGATAATTGTCTTTCAGTGTGACTGCCAGAATGCATGGATAATTTAATGGGCTGCCTCCAAAAGGAATAAGATATAAAATTTAAAACATGAAGTGTGCGTTGCAGTATATTACAATTCTAACTTTGCAGCCTTTCTAGACAAGACATGTGATCTTCCTATGGAGTTTGCCTTTTGTGTAAGGACCACTGTATTCATTGTACTGTTCATGATATTCACATAGGTTCATAGGAAAAGTACAAAGTCGAGGGAACTAGCCCATTATGACTTCGCCATCCATTAACCAGGATGGAAGTAGTATTTATTTTCTCCTATATAGTTGTCCAGATTTATTTTAAATACATTGAAGCTAGAACTATTTATTACCTCTGGTGGCAGAGAATTCCAAACTTGAATTACTCTCTGAGTTATAACATTTTTCCTTTTATTTGTTTTTACATTAAATGTCTTGATTTTAACATTATGAGATCTGGTAGAGCTTAAACTATTTCCCCATTCAAGACATAATGTTTCAAATAAAGACTCATTTTTTAAGGCACGAAAAATTAGGCATAAGTCACCTCTCATAGACCTGTATTCTAATGAGTAAAGGTTAAGTTTTTTAAGTCTTTCTTGGTAGGGGGTATGCTTGAGACCTTTGATTCTTTTAGTGAATCTGTGTTGTACACGTTCCCTATTTATCTTATCCTTTGTAAGTGTAGGTGCGCAGAATGGAGAACAATAGTCAAACTTTGACCTTATCAAACTGCTATATAAGGGAATTAATACCTCTGGGTCTCTACTTTTTAAGTTTTTAAGTATACAATTTATTAGAAGATGACATTTTTTAACTATCAAGTCATTATGGTCAGTAAATTTTAGGTCATTAGTAATTACTACTCCTAGGTCACTTTCAGATGAAACTTCAGTCAGAGGTGCATTTTTTAGCATATAATGTGTTGAATGGTTATTCTTACCAAATGCATAACTTTGCATTTATCTATATTTAATGATAAATTTTTATTAGTAGCCCAGGTTAATATATTATTTAAATTTGTCTGGAGATTATAAACTGAAGCTAAGTTATTAACAATGCAACCTAATTTAACATCGTCAGCATATTTATTTAACCATACCCCATTTGATGTAATCATACTGGAAACCACTAGATTAAGCAAGATAGGTTCCAGCACAGAACCCTGGGGCACTCCACTTGTCACACTACTCCATGACTCCATGCTGAGTCATAACCTCTAATACTGACTTGTTGTTTTCTCTCTACCAACCACGATATAATCCATTTGATTATATTTGTGCATATCCTTTGATTAAATAAACATTCAATTATTGTTTTATGTGAAACAGAATCAAATGCCTTTTCATAGTCTAGGAAAATTACATCCACTGGAAAACCAGCATCTAATGCCTGGCTCACTGGTTCAAAAAAGTTTATTAAGTTTTCCTGACACGACCATCCCTTACTAAAACCATACTGAAAAATATCAATATCCTTATTACCTATAATATGCTCTTCAAGTTTTTGTAGGATGAGTTTTTCCATAATTTTACCAATACTAGGAGTAAACTAATAGGTCTATACTGTTTGGTAAGGAATTTTGACCCATTTTTATGTATTGGTATAACTCGAGCAGATTTCCATTCTCTAGGTACAATACCATACTGCAAAGATTTATTAAAGACTAAGGTCAGAATATCAGTCAACTCAGCTGCCAGATTTTTTATAAAGACAAAGGGCATATTATCGATACCAACTGAAGTAGAAGTTTTAAAGCTCATTAAAGCAGAAAAGACCTCAGTAGATGAAAAAATAATGTTTTGGTTATTATCAGAAACAAATGAAAAATCTAGTTTTTCCTGCTTTTTAAATACACTGGAGAATTGCTTATTAAAAGCGTTTGCCATGTCTGATTCTTTAGATATTAATAAATTATCAAAGGTCCAACCTGAGTTTGTGATTTTTTTAACGAGCCAATATAGTTAAAGATGAACTTGTTATTATTCTTCTGTTTAACCAAGTTTTTTTCAAAATTCTTATTGGCAATATGTATCTTTAGCTTTGTATCTTTTGATTTTATTCTGAATCTTTGCCAATTTTCTTCAGTTTTATTGTTATTATATTTGTTAAAAACCTTTTTTTCTTAATATAGATTTCCTTATAGTATTATTAAACCAATCAGGATTGTGTTTTTATTTGTATATTTAGTTCTATCTGGTACCCAAGTATTTATGCAAAGTTGAAGATTAGTTTTTATTTTTTTCCCCAAATTTCCTCTACAGACAGATGATTTAAGTCTTTTTCCCAGTCCCATTTTGATAAATAATTTTTGATTTCTGCATAATTTGCCTTATTATAATTTTTCATTTTAGTGATTCCTCTATTTTCCAAAGTAGTCACAGATAATTCCCCAAAAAGCGTGTTATGGTCTGATAATCCAATAGGTTCAAGAATTATTGGATTTTTATAATACTGTTTTGTATTTGTAAATATCAGATCTAGAATATTATTATGTCTAGTAGGTAATGTAACAATTTGATCCATACCTAACACAAAAATAGTTTCCAGGAAATCTTTCTCATTTTGAGTTATACCACATAAAGAATTCCAATCTATTCCAGAGAAATTAAAATCTAGTAAGTATTCATAAGGCCTTGGTAGTGCTGGTCTTGAAGGCAGGTTCTTGAAATCAGCAGCCTATCATATAGCACCAGCCATTACCTACTTATTTAATTGGAGCCTTCAAATTGGTTATTTTCCTTCATCCTGGAAAGAAAGTAGGGTAAAACCAATTTATGGGGGGGTATAGTAGAAGTTAATAACTATAGGCCAATAGCCCTGCTACCTCTTTTATCAAAAAGCTTGGAGAAACTTATTTCCATTCAGGTTACGGATTACTGAAATGAATATAGTCTTCTAACCACAAATCAATCTGATTTTAGAAAGGATTTCTCTACTACAGCAGCCCTTTTAGAGTTTAATGATCTGTTAAACAGATAATTGGGAAATAATATGGAGTCAGCAGTATTTTTTGTGGACCACTCAAAGGCCTTTGATCTGGTGGACCATCCCTTATTGATTGAGAGACTGCAGGGGCTAGGTATCAGAGAGGGCCCTTTAGACTGGTTAAAATCCTATTTGAGTAATGGTTCCCAGTTGGTAGAGGTCCAGGGGTATTCATCTGAGAGCAGAGAGGTCACCAGAGGTGTTCCACAAGGACTGATCCTGAGGCCTCTTCTGTTCCTTATTTTTATAAACGATCTTCCACTAGCAGCTGAGCATACAGAAATCCCGTTATATGCCGATGATACGGTAATTGTTGCATCTGGCCACTCTGATGCTGAGTTGCAATCAAATCTGCAGTCTGATTTTTCAAAGATCGAGGGGTGGTTCACCAGGTCAAGGCTGCTCGTGAACAGATAGAAAACAAAATGCATGAAATTTTTATTAAAAAAAATGACACTGCCTCTAAATTACAAATTTATACAGAGAATTTAATTAAACTGGAACAGGCTGATGATTATAATTACTTGGGAGTGGTTTTGATGAGATGTCCTTTCTCAACATATAATGGCCTTAGTTAAAAAAGTTAATAAAAGGGTGGGGGCTTTAAGAAGAACTACAGAATGTTTAACATTAATAGACGGGAAAACGTTAGCTGAACAGTTAATCATTCCAGTGTTAAGATACAGTGAAATAATATATAGAAAAGCCAATAAAACATTCTTGGCTAGGTTGGATAAAACTTATTTTCGAGTGGCCAGATATGTACTTACGGGGAATTATCATACTCATCATTGTTTACTGTTGAGTAAATTAAACTGGCTGCCTTTGGACATAAATTACATCTGTCAATGGTTAACTTTAATTCATAAAATTAAATGTTCTTGCCCTAATCATCCAATTTCAAAACTCCTGTTTCCAGTAGATCAATTTACTAAAAGAGTACTAACTAGAGCAGCACACTTGAACAAGATCACCCTGGAAAAATCACACAATAAATATGGGGATAGGACACTTATTCAAGCTGCTATTATATGGAATTCTCTTCCCTCTGATGTAAGGGAAATTGTAAATCATTTCACATTTGTGCATACTATAAAAGATCTGAAGGCTCATATTTGCAATTGTTAATAATTTTTTTAATGTGTTGTAAAGCTTGATAAGTCCTTGTATCTTATATAGGTTTGAAGAGATTATCTCTTTTACTTGTTATTTGTAGTTACGTTTGTGATATTTATAGTTCACAGTGATGTGTTCATGTATATATTATATTGGTGATGTGTATGTTTTTTTACGGCAAATTCTAGCTTGATGTAACTATAGCTTGTACTTTTAGATAGGGACTACACAGGTCTGTCTTGTAAACTGGACTTTTGTTCAAATGACATGTATTACCTGTATAAAAATAAACTTTTACCTACCTACCAACATGTCGCATGCTGCATTGCAGAATACCGAATGCTGCAACCCTTGTTGTAACTTGCTGATTGCACCATTTTGTATGGTGCAAGTCAAGTTACACCAGGCATATCCCTTCTAGAACTGGGGCCCCATGAGTTTTGGATCAGAATTTTGACAAGTGTGAACTGCTGGGGAGCTTGGACCTTAGCAGAAATCTGATAAACAGCACAGAGCCATGAATTCTGTGTCTAGTGAGGAAGCTCAAACATTTAATTATATCAGACAACTAAAAACTCTCAACTTATGCCCCTCAATCCTGACCATTACTGTGCCGATAACTCACTTGGACCTTTTCCACAACTGTATGGGTGATTTCAGATCCAACCAGTTTTCCTTCATGGTGAGTCTGCAATGTTTCAATCTGGCCAACAACGAAGTGTGTGATATTGAAGAGTTGGATTTTTATGGGCTGAGAAGCCTCCTTGAGCTAAACCTGATGGACAACAGATTGGCTGTAATAGAGGGTTATTATTTTGTGCATCTAATGAGTTTAGTCAAACTGAATTTGCTTGGGAATTATATCTATGAAATCCATGAGGGGGCTTTCAGAGACCAGTTTCTGCTATGGGAACTCTGTATAGGCTCTATAGAGAATGACTTCTGTTTGGACCTGTCCGAATTTAAACACAGCATCAGGGTCTTGTCACTAGAAGGAAAGCAGACAATGAAAGGTGTAGACAGAAAGGACTGTCATATGTATTCCTTAGAAACTGTAAAAGGGCATGAATTTGTTTCTGAACATTGATTGGAAAGGCCTTTTAAAACACTGGGGGAACTTCATTTTCAGGAACTGGTAATATGTGGTGTGTGCTACAGATCTGTGTCCTTTTCATTATTTCCAGAATCTTGAAATTCTTTATTTTGAGTACAATATATATATTGAATCAGACATGAAAAAACTTTACCTTTCAAAATTAGGTTATCTTAAAATGCTATACCTGAGAGACATATTGTATATTACATATTTGTACCTGGAGGATTCAGAATATCTTTTCCAGAACCTGACACAAGTGGAGATGTTAATATTGATAAACAGTGGTCTCACCTTTTTCATCCCCCTTATGTTTGAGGACCTGTTGTCAGTGAGATTTTTGCTAATTCAGAATCAGAAGATTGAAACGTTTGCTTCTGGCCTGTTCCTGAACAGTGGCAAATTGAAGTACATAGTATATCTTTTTTTTAAGATAATTGTCTTTCAGTGTGACTGCCAGAATGCATGGATAATTTAATGGGCTGCCTCCAAAAGGAATAAGATATAAAATTTAAAACATGAAGTGTGCGTTGCAGTATATTACAATTCTAACTTTGCAGCCTTTCTAGACAAGACATGTGATCTTCCTACGGAGTTTGCTTTTTGTGTAGGGGCCACTGTATTCATCGTACTGTTCATGATATTCACATAGGTTCATAGGAAAAGTACAAAGTCGAGGGAACTAGCCCATTATGACTTCGCCATCCATTAACCAGGATGGAAGTAGTATTTATTTTCTCCTATATAGTTGTCCAGATTTATTTTAAATACATTGAAGCTAGAACTATTTACTACCTCTGGTGGCAGAGAATTCCAAACTTGAATTACTCTCTGAGTTATAACATTTTTCCTTTTATTTGTTTTTACATTAAATGTCTTGATTTTAACATTATGAGATCCGGTAGAGCTTAAACTATTTCCCCATTCAAGACATAATGTTTCAAATAAAGACTCATTTTTTAAGGCACGAAAAATTAGGCATAAGTCACCTCTTATAGACCTGTATTCTAATGAGTAAAGGTTAAGTTTTTTAAGTCTTTCTTGGTAGGGGGTATGCTTGAGACCTTTGATTCTTTTAGTGAATCTGTGTTGTACACGTTCCCTATTTATCTTATCCTTTGTAAGTGTAGGTGCGTAGAATGGAGAACAATAGTCAAACTTTGACCTTATCAAACTGCTATATAAGGGAATTAATACCTCTGGGTCTCTACTTTTTAAGTTTTTAAGTATACAATTTATTAGAAGATGACATTTTTTAACTATCAAGTTATTATGGTCAGTAAATTTTAGGTCATTAGTAATTACTACTCCTAGGTCACTTTCAGATGAAACTTCAGTCAGAGGCGCATTTTTTAGCATATAATGTGTTGAATGGTTATTCTTACCAAATGCATAACTTTGCATTTATCTATATTTAATGATAAATTTTTATTAGTAGCCCAGGTTAATATATTATTTAAATTTGTCTGAAGATTATAAACTGAAGCTAAGTTATTAACAATGCAACCTAATTTAACATCGTCAGCATATTTATTTAACCATACCCCATTTGATGTAATCATACTGGAAACCACTAGATTAAACAAGATAGGTTCCAGCACAGAACCCTGGGGCACTCCACTTGTCACACTACTCCATGCTGAGTCATAACCTCTAATACTGACTTGTTGTTTTCTCCCTACCAACCATGATATAATCCATTTGATTATATTTGTGCATATCCTTTGATTAAATAAACATTCAATTATTGTTTTATGTGAAACAGAATCAAATGCCTTTTTATAGTCTAGGAAAATTACATCCACTGGAAAACCAGCTTCTAATGCCTGGCTCACTGGTTCAAAAAAGTTTATTAAGTTTTCCTGACACGATCATCCCTTACTAAAACCATACTGAAAAATATCAATATCCTTATTACCTATAATATGCTCTTCAGGTTTTTGTAGGATGAGTTTTTTCCATAATTTTACCAATACTAGGAGTAAACTAATAGGTCTATACTGTTTGGTAAGGAATTTTAACCCATTTTTATGTATTGGTATAACTCGAGCAGATTTCCATTCCCTAGGTACAATACCATACTGCAAAGATTTATTAAAGACTAAGGTCAGAATATCAGTCAACTCAGCTGCCAGATTTTTTATAAAGACAAAGGGTATATTATCGATACCAACTGAAGTAGAAGTTTTAAAGCTCATTAAAGCAGAAAAGACCTCAGTAGATGAAAAAATAATGTTTTGGTTATTATCAGAAACAAATGAAAAATCTAGTTTTTCCTGCTTTTTAAATACACTGGAGAATTGCTTATTAAAAGTGTTTGCCATGTCTGATTCTTTAGATATTAATAAATCATCAATTATCAAAGGTCCAACCTGAGTTTGTGAATTTTTTAACGAGCCAATATAGTTAAAGACGAACTTTTTATTATCCTTCTGTTTAACCAAGTTTTTTTCAAAATTCTTATTGGCAATATGTATCTTTAGCTTTGTATCTTTTGATTTTATTTTGAATCTTTGCCAATTTTCTTCAGTTTTATTGTTATTATATTTGTTAAAAGCCTTTTTTTTTCTTAATATAGATTTCCTTATAGTATTATTAAACCAATCAGGATTGTGTTTTATTTGTATATTTAGTTCTATCTGGTACCCAAGTATTTATGCAAAGTTGAAGATTAGTTTTATTTTTTCCAAATTTCCTCTACAGACAGATGATTTAAGTCTTTTTCCCAGTCCCATTTTGATAAATAATTTTTGATTTCTGCATAATTTGCCTTATTATAATTTTTCATTTTAGTGATTCCTCTATTTTCCAAAGTAGTCACAGATAATTCCCCAAAAAGTGTGTTATGGTCTGATAATCCAATAGGTTCAAGAATTATTGGATTTTTATAATACTGTTTTGTATTTGTAAATATCAGATCTAGAATATTATGTCTAGTAGGTAGTGTAAGAATTTGATCCATACCTAACACAAAAATAGTTTCCAGGAAATCTTTCTCATTTTGAGTTATACCACATAAAGAATTCCAATCTATTCCAGAGAAATTAAAATCTCCCATTATTATTGTATTCGCTGGCAGTTTGATACTTTGAAAATAACGTAGAAATGATTCAAATTTATCATTATCCAGGGATGGAGGTCTATAACATATTCCAAAAGTGAAAGTCTCAAATTTTAATTTAACAGATAGCCATAATACTTAAACTCCTAAATGATCTGGAATATCAAATTTTAAATCCAAAAAATCATAGCCCTCTTTTATATAAAAAGCAACACCGCCTCCTCTTGAAAATTCTATATTTTTTTTTTATAAAGGTGGTAACCAGTAATTTCAAGACTCCATTGATTATCTGAAAACCAGGTCTTTGTGATACCACATATATCAATATCTTTGGATTGTAGTAGAATCTGTAACTCAGAGATCTTATTTACAAAACTTCTAGCATTCAGTAATATCACTGTTAGGGAAAGTTTTTCATTATCCAATGTGACATCAGAGATTGTTAAGTCACTTTTTGAAAGTACTGGTACATACATTGGACTCAGAGTATTGAATTTATTCCCCTCCCTCCCATTTAGCAGTTTAAACAGTCTGTGATTGCTGTATTGAAAATCTTTCCCAACATATTGGATCCTTTCTTATTTAAGTGAAGTCCATCAGATGCAAATAAATCTTCATGCTTCACAAATACCTCCCAGTTTGTCAAACACTTTAAGTTTTGATTAACGCACTACTGTCTAAGCCAATTATTAATATGTTTAATTTTATCAATAATTATGTCACTAGCTCTGAAAACAGGTAATATTACTGAAAAAAATGATCTGTACTTCCCTTTCTACTAGTAAATTTGTTAGTCCTACATAAGCTTCTTTAATCTGTTGGACAGTCTGGTATCTGATGTCATTTATACTCAGATGTATAAGCACCAAAGGATCAGTACCACAATTATGTAATATATTTTTAGTCACTTTTGTAACATCCTGTATTTTTGCACCCCTAAAACCACAGAGGGTACAAGTGGTCTTATCAACATTACATATTTGATGAGCAAGGTTAGAAATGATTGAATCTCCCAAAACGTATATTTGATTCTGATTTGTAGAAGAATAATCCATCAAATTATCTTGTTGGTCAATATTTGTACACTGATCAAAATGTAATAAGTCATTTTGACTACTGTTTAAGACTGTCGGAATAGTAGAAATCAAAGCTGTTTTCCATTCACCAAGAGTGGAGTAGGTTCCAAGTTTAATCATTCATTAGAATTTTGTGAAACAGAAAGTGGGAGTAGTGGGTCAAAACTATTTGATAATGGCAATACAAATTCCCCTGCTTTTCTCCCTTTTTTGTAATTTATGATGCCTGAACAGTGAACCATTCATCTTCTTTATCTATTAAGTCAGACTCATTTCTAACTCTTTTTCTCTTATTTGGTTCTTTAGTATCTTAAAAAATTTCTTTATTTGGCAAAGGGTCATTTGTAATATTTGGCATTTGAAGCCTTTTTCTAGTTTCAGATTGACTAATTTCCAATAGTTTAAGTTGTTCGTCAAATTTAATTTCCACTTCAAGTTCTTTGTTCCTTAAGCATTTTGAGCATTCAAATCTTTCAATTGAAACTAGTTCCGGTGAAATACTGTACATAAAACAGATTACACGCATATGTCCCATTTGCCCATCCTTTGTAGACAAAAGGGAAGTCATTGCCCAGATTTAAATATTTAACCAAGACTAAAGTGAGAAAAGAGATTGTTAGATACTAGGAGAGCCAGAAGTTTATAGATTGAAACTTGTTTTACCTCACTTCAAGAAATGCAAGGATCCAGACACCCTAAACTCACCAAAACACAGGCTGCTATATTGTTTATTTACTGTATATAACTCGGGCTTGCCTGACAAGGTGGATGGGAGAAGGAAGATCTAAGAAAGTCCAATACGAGTATGATGTGTTTGTTTCCTACAGTATTAAAGATGAACTTTGGGTTATCAACAAGCTCCTTCCAAACCTGGAGGAGAAGGGGCCACCCTTCCTCAAAGTGTGCCTGCATAACAGGGACTTTGAAGTGGGGAAGGATATAGTAGACAATATTGTGGACAGCATCTACAGCAGCAGGGGGATTGTCTGTGTAATCAGTTATCGTTATCTACAGAGTGAATGGTGCTTCCTGGAGATGAGAATGGTCACTAACAGACTGCTGGTGGAAAGTGAGGACCTTCTCATTCTGGTGTTCTTGGAGAGGCTCTCCCCCCATGAGATATCAGCCTACCACAGGCTGGTGAAGGTAGTCAAGAAGAAGGCTTACTTGGACAGTCTGGAGGAGGGAGAAGGAGCAGCTGCTGTTCTGGGAAAGGCTGAAAGGGACCGTGATGAAAACTAAAGAACAAGCTCAGGAAAATGTGATTTAATATATTTTATCAATAACTTTTCATGTACTGTATGGCTAGAAATACATATTGTGGTGAAGGCAAAAGCTTTTGTAGCTGTATGGAAATCAGTCATGATCTTGCTAAGCAAACACCTCTGGGAAGATTCTGGAAAAAATAAAAAGAGGACCAGCACATTTGGTGCAGTTATAGCACCACTGCCTGTGATGTGGTTGACCCAGGTATAGGAATGAGCCTGGGTTCTCAGGGGCCAGCTGATAGGAGGAAGACTGAGCATCCCAGAGGAAGCTCTTCTCCTCCTCCTCCTCCTCGTCCAAGAAGGAAGGCTTCTGTTCTCCACTGTGTTTTATCACCTGGTGGTCACAGGTGGCTATGCAGCTGGAGGACAGAGGGAAGGTTGGGGACATTTCTGATGCTGCCGTCTGGACACACACCATGCAGGTACTGCTGGTTTGCTTTGATGTCTGGGCATGCAATGTTCCTCAGGGCCTGGGAAAAGCCAAAATAGCTGCAGCATCACCCTGATGAAAGACCCAGGTATATCTGGTCACCCAGCTCCCCAGCACAGCATCACCTAATGCAACAAGATGTTCAGGGTGTACATTTCCCCACATCAACCCTTCCTGTGGGTGAGGGGTGGGGCAGTACAACCAAGGCTCTGTGCTGGTAGGTGGTGGTGGCTGGGAGAGGCAGAGGGATTGGTGGTGCCAGAGAGAGGGGCATAATCAGAAAGTTAAAAATGAAACTGATAAATAAAACATAAACAGGAAATACACTTATGTTTCAGACAATCAATGCACTCCTAGGTAGCATAGCACTGCAGAGGATGTTTGCAGAAAAAGCAGTATGTAGGTTTCCATGAAAGACAGAAGGAGAGAACAAATACTCACATTGCTTGTTTTCAGCATGTCTGTCTGCAAATCTCGCTCATGTATGTTAAAGCCTGAGCAAAGCATCATGGTTATGCAAATCCTTGTGTGGGGCAGGTCGACCAAGGAAAGCAGTGCAGAACTATCAAAGTCCACTTCTGCTGCAATTCTGTGGGATTTTGGAAATTCTGTTAGTAGCAGAATTCTGAAATTCCTCAAGCAGAATGCTTTTAAAAAAAAAACTTCAGATTAGTAATCTGGGGTTTGCATAAAATCCAGAATCATATCCCATAGTTTAGATTAACTGTTGATTTGTTTTCCACAAATCATGGAATAATATTCTGAGGATTATATATGTCTCATAATATTATTCTGCAGTTTACTTAAAAATGCTTTTCTGAGTTCTATGGAGTAGAAACAGAAATTTTGACAAGCATTTTGGAGGCAGGATTGCTATTTGCATAAATTCCGCCAATGAAATGCCATATTCTGCATGGTTTTATTGACAAGGCTTCACCAGAAACCTGTTCCTGAAAATAGACTTTTGCATTCATTCCATCCAGGTTAGACAGAGAACGTGAAACTACAGACAATGCCAGCCTGCTGGCATAACAACAGTGCTATAACGCTTTGTGCTGGCAACCTGGATGGATGAATGAATCAGGGTCTTTGGAGGTCTGGCAAGGATGGGGGTCACTGCCACCATGGGACTGCCGCCTGGGTGACCACAGGTGGTAGCGCAGGTCAAGTGCATGCAGAGGCAGGTGGAGATGCCACTGGTTGGGCCACTGCTGACACCATGTGTTCTTTCAGCTCCAGTGTGTACATCCTGTGGGAGAGGTGGGGTTAGAAAAGTAGAAAATGCCCTCAGCCTTTGCAGAATGACAGACTTCAGGGAGCTCACAGATCCCATATTGGCCAACCCTGGCTGGTTCTCTGCGCACAAAATGTTGCCTTTCTGAGGTACCTGGACCAGCCAGCAGACCTCCATCAGGGGGAATGGATACTGTGAGTGCACAGCAGGAGTGCAGGTGAGCTCTGGGAGAAGGCAGGGTGACACGGTTGGATCTCCACAGGGTCTAATGAGGGGCCAGGTGCAGACTGAGAGAGAATGTGGGGGCAGAAAAGCGCAAGTAAAAAGAAACTGCAGACAACATTTTGTCAAGTTGGGACTCTTCAGTTCTGTGCAGTCATTCTCTTAGTGAACACAAGGTGGCAGTGTGGCAAGCTGGTATCACATCCTCAGAGAAGAAAGAAGTGTGTGCAGTCAGTGGTGCCATGCCAGGTTCAGGTACAGTCACGGGTAAGCAAACCGCAGACAAAACTCACCACAAGCCGGAAAGTGACTGCACATCAGGTGGGACAAAAGCACCTCATCAGATAGTCAGCAGGCAAAGGTCATTCTCAGCAAAGTGAGATTTATTGCTGAATTCTGTAAAATACAAAATGCAACCAAGTGGGGACAGAGCCCGTGCTGACAAATCCATCTGATTAGTATTATTTCTAAATAATCAAAAATTAAACCGATGATTTATAGAAGAAAAAAAGAATGTTGCATTATTATGTTATATTTCAAACCACATACAATATATAGTAACACATGGGCAGCCATGCACAACAAAGATGTGTTTCTATCCTGCATGTTCTGATGACATCATAGGGACCAACTGTTCACAAAAGAATGAGAAGGGAAGCAGCTACAAAAAGTACCAAAAGCTTTGGAGGGAGGGAGGTGGACACTAGTGCTTTTTGGAGGTGAGAGTCCTAAAGGGATTTGCTAATTTGACAGTGGAAAAACAAAGGGGCTAGATGGGGTGCATCCAAGGGTATTGAGCGAGTTCAGGGAAATACTGGCTACATCTCTGACTGTTCTATTTAACAACTCACTGGAAACATGAGTGGTTCCGGAGGACTGGAGGAGGACAGATGTAGTCCCACTACACAAAAGTGGTAGCAGGGATGAGTCTGGCAATTATAGGTTAATCCGTCTGACAATGGTGGTGGAAAAGGTAATGGAATCACAGCTGAAGGAAAGGATTGTGGAATATCTTGAATGCAGTGGGTTACGAGACCCAAGGCAGCATGGTTTCATGGAGGGGAGGCCATGTCAAATGAATCTGATAGATTACTTTGACTGGGTGACCAAGGAACTAGATCAGGGTGGAGTGGTGGATGTAACCTACCTAGATTCCGGTAAGGCTTAGAGGACTCTCGGCTGCCCAAAAAACTGACAAGACTGTCCAAAACCTTAGAACGGTTAGAAATAATTGTATTAAATATCCATCTTGTATGTAGCACCATCCCTCAATGTCAACATTTCATGTCTCACTGATGCTTTAAAAAAAAAAAGGCAACAGTGAGACATGAAACATTGATGCTGGGTGAGAGTGCTACTTATGAGATGTATATTTAATAACATGATTTTTAGGGCCAGCCCATAGTGAAGAGGGTTGAGGCACTGGCACCTTATCCCTTACCATGCTGCTGACCCGGGGTTGGGAGCAACCTCAGGTGTTGGAGGGTTGGCCTGGGGAGGAGGACTGAGTACCCCATGGACTGCTCTACTCCTCTGAGGAGGGTGGGAGGGGATGACCACTGATGTACTGACTCCTGGCAGTGGCCTTGGCTGGTGCAGGCTCGAGGGTCACAGTGTGAGATGGCATGGGCTGACGTCGGTCATGCAGTGTGCAGAAGCATGCATGGCAGCATCTCTGACATCACTGCATGCCCGCGTGGTGGGGGGAGCAATCACGGAAAAATCCTCTAGCACACATGATGTCTGGACCCTACGACACCACACCGCTTGCACTCAGGCTACTTCTCTCAGATCCTGAATCTGGGCTTTCCATGGTGGTGGGGTAAGAACCCACCACAAAGTAACTTTGTGAAAGGAATAGAGGAGGAGGAGGTAGAGCAGAAGTACTGAGGGTGGTGTGGTACCGCGGGGCAAGATGGATAAAGGGGGGAACCATAAGTAACACCCCCCCCCGTGCAGTAGGAATAAATAAATGATAAAAAAAAGAATTTTAACCATAACTGTTCCAAGGTTTTGGATATTATTGTCAGTTTTTCAGGCAGCTGAGATTCCTCTATATGTTGGTAACTCTTGTTGCTCTTGGCTCAGCGGGTATATATGAATCACCCCCTCTTTCTTTAAGTAATTTCAGAAAAGCATTCAACACCGTTCTGCATAGGTGACTAGTAAGTGAGTCAGGTAGCTTAGCAGTGGGTCTAAAGGTGGGGAAACGGGATAAGAAATTGCTTGTGGGGATAGGTGACAGAAGGTGGTGATAAACAGAGATCACTGTAAGGAAGGGAGGGTGACTAGCGGGGTTGGGGGCCTCATGAATAAGTACTGGAATTGGTCCTTGTTAATGCCTTTATAAGTGACATTGCAGAAGACCTGGAAGGGAAGGTCTGCCTCTTTGCAGAACACACCAAAATCTGCAATAGGGTAGACACTATGGGGTGTTTGAAAGGATGGGCAGAGACCTGAGCAAACTAGCGGAGTGGATTTCAGTGCAAAAAAAATGCATAATAATGCACTTAGGGCACAGAAACCCAGGGAGAGAGTACAAAATGGGTGGCATGGTATTGATGACCACCAAGCAGGATACAGACCTGGGGTAATCATATTGGATGACCTGAAGTTGGCCAGACAGTGCAACAAGGCATTTGGGAAAGTGAGTAGGATGCTGGGGTGCAAAGAAGGTATTACCTGCAGAAAGAGGAAGGTGGTGTTGCCTCTATACAGATCACTGGTAAGGCCCCACCTAGAGCATTTTATTCAGTTCTGGAGACCACATCTCCGGAAGGACATAGAATGGAGGTGATCCAGTGGAGTGCAACTGAAATGGTGCAGGGTCTGCATCAAAACACCTATGAGGAGAGGCTAAAGGACCTCAATATGTACACCCTGGAACAGAGAAGGGAGAGGGGAGATATGATAGAGATCTTAAAACACCTCACGGGGGTAAATAAGGTATACAGTAGGAGGGAAGTATTTTTCAGAAGAAAAGGTGCTCAAGAACAAGGAGCTATGCTATGAAGCTGGAGGAGGGTAGAGTCAGAAGACATGTGAGGAAGTACTTCTTCACAGAAAGAGTGGTGGATTCCTGGAACAGCCTTCCAGTGCAGGTAGTGGGGGTAAAAACAGTGGTGGGGTTCAAGAATGCACGGGATATCATACAATACAAAATTCTTCACTATTTTTATGTCTCCCACAAAACTCTATCAGCTAGGCATTTCACCTGACTCAGAATGTTGTAGATGTAAAAGTACTGGAGCCAATTTATTTCACATGGTCTGGGATTGTTCCTTGCTTTCGCAATTCTGGGCTGAGATACACAAGAATTGTGTAGAGCATCTCTCATACATGCCGCCGTTGCCACTGATATATGTGCTAGGAATATATCCTTCCAATTCCAGTTTTACAAAGAGTTAGTAATTATGGCTTTCAGTAGCTGCAGTATGTGCCAAACATGTAATAGTAAGACATTAGAAGGACCCCTTCACTTTCTGAATGGTTTGACACAATGAGCAGTACAGCTAACAAAGAAAGAGTAACATATATGCTAACAGATAGGTTAGACAAGTTCATTGATGTATAGGGTCCATTTCTGAAGGAGCCAATGGTTTAAACTGTGAATTTAGATGCTTAGATTATAGAATATGTTTAGTATTATTCTTAAAATAATAGCTTTAGTTTTATCACGGTGTTTATTATTATGCATCTTTTGAAGTTCCCAACTTTCATAAAAGCAGAAGCTTGACCAATCAGTTACTCCATTAATTGTGTAAAGAATAAAGTGATAGTCTTGTCAATGCTAAGTCAAACAACTTTCTTTAAAAATGTTTCTAAGAGTGTTTAAGGTTTATTTATTTATGTATATATTTTCGGAATTGTAAACAGTACTGAATTGTGTTATATTCTTTCGCTGTAAGCCTATATTTAATCTTAATAAAAACTATTATGGTAAAAAAAAAAAGAAGAATGCATAGGAGAAGCACAGGGGAATCATAGTGTAAAGGAAGGGGGGAGGGAGGGAGAAAGAGCTGTAGATCGGGCATGGTCTGTGATAATAGCGGACTAGATGGGCCAAGTGGACCTCATCCGCCATCAAATTCTATGCTTTTATGGGCCTGATAGTGAAGTTCGAGTAATGTACAGAATAATGCATGGGCAACCATGCACAACAGGGCTGTTTCCATCAAGGGGTTCTGATGGCAACATAATGCACTTAGGGCACAGAACCCCAGAGGTGGGGTGCAAAATGGGTGGAGTGGATGTCAGCCCCTTGGCACAGAAGGTTGCAGCACTTTGCACCTTACCTTTCACCATGCAGGCGACCTCGGTTTGGGAATGAGCTCGAGCCACCAGCGGTTGGCCAGGGAGGGAGAGGATTGAGTATCCAATGGACTGCTTTCCTCTCCTGGGGGGAGGCTTTGCTGACTCAGCCCTTGACTGCCACCCAGTGGAGGCCTGGAGGTAGCACTGGCAGTCCAAGCAACACACTAAGGGAGGGCTGTGGCTCCTGGGTGTGCACATGCTTCCTTGTCACCACTATGAGGAAATCTAGGGGAGAAAAGAGGAAAAATGGGCCATTGTAGACTAAACAAAGCCCTGCCTGCCCACATCTACCCTGTACCACTGCCATTCCACCTGGCCCAGATCAGGACTGTGTTCCCGGGTGTGGGAAGGATCTGCCATGGGGGGTTGATCCGTGGGGGATTACAGGGCTTGGTGGACCAAGGAAATGAGTGTTGGCAAGAAAGGGAGAGGAAGTGCTGATTAGCCCTGCTTGCGATGACCTGGCTGGGAAAAATCAATCAATCAAGTCTTTAATTATCCAGGTGAAAACCATTGAGCAGACTCATTTACAAGGTGGACCTGCATTACACAAGGTCAAGAATAACACTTTTATGTACAGATAATAGACATAATTATACAGAAATAGAAAAAAAATACACAGAGCAATAACAAGTATTTCAGGTATAGGGTTAGCAGGTTAGGGAGAATGGTATGAGAAGGGGAATTAAAACATTCTGAAACAGCCAGCATATTAAAACATTTTCAAACAGCACAGCATATCATTGGTCAGGACATATACAAACTTAAGGGGCAGATATGGAGCAGAGGGGTACAGGACTGCAGCTGTTGTAGGAGGGGTGCTACGGTAGATGGGCTGGGGACATATATGTTAGGAGTCTGAGGGTAAAAAGGTAGTGGATTAGCAGAAAAAAGGGGGGATATTGGTGGAGACAATCAAGGGGCCGGGTTAGGTGGAGATGTAGTGGGCAGGTAAGCGGTAGGCACCCTAGCATGCTAAGCATGCTGGAAACAGTTGCATAGCTCCTTAACAGCCTTGGCATACAAGGTCTTGAAGGTGGTAAGACTAACAGCGAGACTCAGTTTCATAGATTTCTGTAGTTTGTTACAGAGTGAGGGCAACGCAAAGCCTATGGTCGCTCTCCCAAAGCATGTATTGGTCCTAGGTACCTTCAGTAGAAGCAGAGAACAGCTTCTCAGAGCGTAGTTGCCTACCACATATAACGGCAAACAGTCGGAAATTATTGGGGTAATTTGTTGGTAATAGCTCTGTAAGTCCAGAGAGCGGTATTTCTATTCCTTCTGTACTGAAGGGAGGTCCACCCCATAGCTGCATATAAGGAGCAGTGGTGGGTGGTGATAGGTAGGCCAGTTATGAATCTCAAGGCTCTGTGGTATAAGGTGTCCAGTTTAATAAGACAGGAGGCATTACACTGACTATAAATGAAATTGGCATAATCAATTAGGGATAGAAACGTGGATTGAACTAACTGCATCTTGGCATCTTTGGTCAGGAGGCGGTTTATTCTAAAGAAGATGCCAAGCCTCAGCCTCAACTTTTTCAGCAGATCCTCGACATGCTCCATGAAGGAGAGTCTGTGGTCTAGCTAGACCCCTAGGTACTTGAATTTCATAACAAATTCCAACCTCTCTCCTAGTAAAGTATTTATGGGAGTTAAGGAGCTTGGGATAGCAGGTTTCACCGAATGAGTAGCCAAACAGAACAGCATAGCTTTTGTTTTTTTGGCATTGAGCAAGAGTTTTTCATTCAGGAGCTCATTCTGCAACAAGTTGAATTCTGTTTGTAAATCTCCCCAGGCAGTTCCGGAGTTGGGCGGTTTAGGTACAACACCGTATCATCAGCGAAAAGGTAAACATTGGCCTCCTTGATGCCAACATCAATATTGTTTATATAAATGGCAAACAATAGAGGCCCCAGGATGGATCCTCGTGGAATGCCTCTTTTTAGTGGTTTGAGTGGAGAGAGCTCCCTTCAGCCTTGACCTGCTGAAGCCTATCTGTAAGGTAATTATTGAACCAGTACAGAGAGGTCAGGTCCAGACCTATCACTTTTAAGGTGGAAAGAAGAAGGCAGTGATCAACAGTTTGAAGGCCTTGCTAAAGTCCAGGAACATGGCACATACAACTTTTTTATTTTCCAGCTCTGTTGCCAGTCATCAGTGACTTTGGCCAGAGCCGTAATGGTACTGTGCTTGGCTCTGAAACCAGACTGCATAGGGTTTAGAAGGTTCTTGTTCTCTAGGTAGGTTCTCAACTGAGCATTCACAATTTTTTTCAGTAGTTTAGACAATATTGGTAGAAGAGATATCGGCCTGTAATTATTTAGGTTGCAGGGATCCCCTGATTTAAACAGAGGAATGACGTGGACAATGTTCCATAGGTGTGGAAGAGTCCCCTGGGACAAGGACAAGTTAAATAGGTATGTGATTGGTACAGCTAGGATGTGGTATGCAATCTTTAAGAAGTAGGGGTAGAGAGATTCAGCACCAGCACTTTTCTTGGTGTCCAACTGTAGAAGGAGGCCTTCGACCTCTTTCAACAAAGCAGGAAGGAATGAGAAGACCGCATTAGTGGTGCTAGGTTCAGGAATCTGTGCACTAACCTAAGAGCATAACACGGATGTTGGTGAATTGTCAAATGCTAGGCCTGCCATAGCAAAGTGGTTGTTGAAGGCCTGGAGAATCTCCATGCTATCATTGATAGTAACATTGTCAGAGATGATTTTTGAGGGAAGTAGATTTCCAGCTGTATGACCAGACAGCTCTTTGATTGTGGACCAAAATGTAGCTGGGCATCTTGAGGCAGAGTCAAGCTCAGAACAGTAGAAGTTGGCCTTAGCCTCTTGAACCAGTTTGGTGCAGGAGTTCCTAGCCTTCCTGAAGTGGCACCAATCCTCGGCAGTTTTTGATTTGCTAAAAAAGCTAAATAGAAAAGAAAACAAGCATTTGTCAATGCCGAATGTTTGCTTGCTGGCATTAGCAGTGGAAGTGCAGGAGTTAGACAGATGCATATAGGAATGGTATTGAAGTATTGAACTGACGCCAACTCCACCCTCACCCTGCACAGATGGACAGGCATTAAGGTGTGCCTTTGGGTTGTCACTCATGACGGTCATGACATTTCACCTCACCCTACCCTTCAGACACTGACAAGTGTCAAGGTGTGACTTGGGGTGTTTGGACTTTACAGTCACCTCATTCCATAAGGAAATATGCTGAAATGGGTGAAGTATAGGAGAATGGGGTGAACTCTGGGGGCAAAGGGTCCAAGGCGCACCTCAATGCCTGTCACTGGCTGGCGGGTGGAGGCGGGGGGGGTGTAATGGCATGAGCATTACTGTCAACAATCCCAAGTCACACCCCTGACACCTGTCAGTCCCTACAGGGTAGGGCATTATGGTAGCAAATCCTAACACCCTGGGCATTTCCTGGTATTTTTACTCCAAGTTTTCCACATGGGCTTTTTGTGACCCCACCGCATGAACAGTGACACTATCAGTTCGTTAGGTGAAAGGTGATTTTGCACAGCGACTGCACCATTTGGTGCCACAGGTTTGAAAACACATTTCGAACAGGATGTGAAAAGTGACAGGTGTACTATTCATGAGGAGCTGTAAAAAAATGTCAAATCTGGAGTGAAAATATAAAAAAAACTGGTGAAGTCACGGGCGTGCGCAGAAACTGCACAAGGTACACCTGTTATTTAATTAATTTGAGGATTTTTTACAGCAGATTTTCAACATAGGCATTTTGGGACCTTCGCTCATGAACAGTGTCCCTGTAATTTTCTTAATCTATCCCGAACACTAATTTTCCACAGCGACCGTACTATTCTGCGCTGGAAGTGCAAAAACACATTTTGGCCAGGGTGTGAAAAAATGACAGCTGTATTGTTCATAAGGAGGTGTGGAAAAATGTCAATGCTGAAAGTCTGGACTGAAAATATTACAAATTTGTGAACTTACGAGGGTGCGTAGTAATTGCTCAATGCACGCACATAACAGTCATTTTATGTACTTCTGTCACCAAATTTTCAACATAGCCATTTTAACACCTCTGCTCATGAACAGTGTCACTGATTTTCTTACTATGTCCCGAACATTGATTTCACAAATCGACCATGCCAATGTGCACTGCATGTGCAAAAACACATTTTGAGCAAGATGTGAAAAATGACAGCTGTATTGTTCATAAGGTGTGGTAAAATGGCAATGTTGAAAATCTGGACTGAAAATATTACAAATTCTCAAAGTTACGAGCGTGTGTAGGAACTGTGAAACGCACGCTCGTAAAAGTCATTTTTGGGAATTTTTTCACCAAATTTTCAACATAGGGTTTTTGGGGGCCTACCTCATGAGCTGTGAACAAATGTCATTTCATAAACTGGTCCCGAAAGGTGGTTCCATGCAGTGACTGAGAAATCACCTTTTGGGACTAAATAACAAAATGACAGTGACTGAGTTCATGAGATGGGGTCCCAAGAACCCCATGTTGAAAATTTGGTGAACAAATTCCCATAAATGCCCAAGATATGCACCAAAGTTGAAAAAAATCCTATTTATGCCATTATTCAGCTTACCGGCATTTCTTCAGTTCCTGGTCAGCTTTGAAGAGTGCAGACATGTTCCCTGTTCACCGAAGATCATCGCGCCAGACTCCGGAGGTAAGTATGGGGTGAGTTGGGGGTGTGGGAAGATGGGGGTACAAGAGTGTGGCGTGGGTTTAGGGAGGGGCAAGACAATCAGCGAGGGACCATTTTTACTTACAGGTGATTTTTTGTTTGTTGAAAGACAACGCAGTACTTTTGCCATGCTGGGATGGGCTCCCAGCGTGGCAGCTGGAAGGTAGTTTGGAAGGGCAGTGGAGCCGATGGGGGATTGGGCACCCCCATCGGCCATATGGACTGTTGCCACACTGGGTGGGCTCCCAGCATGGCACCTGGAAGTCTGTTGGGGGGGCAGTGGAGCCGACGAGGGATTGGGCACCCCCTTCGGCCATACAGTGTGTGTTGGGGGGAGTGCATGAGCATGCTGGGGTGGGCTCCCAGCATGCTACTTAGGTGTTTGTTACAGGAGGGGATGGAGCTGTCTATGACAGCTGTTCCAGTGCAGTGCCGACGTGTAGGCACTTTGCATGCTGCCAACAGCAGTATGCAAATTGCCTACATGTTACCACCACTGATTATAGTGGTGTTTTGCTTGGAACTGTGCGCCACTGCATCTGAACTGTTGTCATAGACAGCTTGGACATTTGTTGGTGCGGTGAGCCATGTCTGTGACAAGGAGCAGGGCTTTGAAGCGAGGTGGCACACCTACGAAACTTCATATGGTGGCACTGTGTTTCTTGCACATGTGTGCAAGGCAAACATATAAAACTTCTCCACAAAGCAACTCAACCAATAGGGTTGCATGTTTCTGTCAACCCATGTTATAAAGTGATTTATAATATTGGGTCTAAAATACCTCTGTCACTTTAAGGATCAGCAATGACCATACCTCTGAATGCAACTATAAAACCAGAGGAACCTGCACTTTGAAACATATCTTATTGAATGCTTGAAAGACACAAGCACTAATGCAAGAATTGCACCCATGTGTTGGCAGTAAAGCCAAGTTTTAAAGAAGCAAACAATTATACCCACCTACGAATGCAATGCAACATGGGTAATACATGCTAATCACTATGTATTAGATATTGCATCAGTATTAAACAGAAGACTGCATGACATCTATTATCAGTGTAATAGCTGCAGTCTTTAATGATTTACCTTGAAGAAGCTGCTGGCACCTCACTGAAAATGTGATTATTCTGAAGCAATTCAGCTTACACATTACATGTGGTTTCTGTATTTCACTTTTCCTTTCTTTGTACTGAAGGAGTTTGCACACAGCTGAATAACTGCCCCTTTTAATTGGCTCCTCACTGCTTATCTACATTCCAAGTCATTATTTAGTCCTCTCCATGTGATATTAGAATACGCTGCTGAACGTGGGAATGATTGTGATGTCAGAAGCAGAAGTCCATGACTTCAGGTATAGACAAACTTGCAGGAAATTGTGGAGATTTTCCTGCTATTGCTCTTAGTAAAGAATGGGGAGATATAAGAGAAGATGATGTAAGAAAAAAATTGGCTCCCTTCATTTTCAAAGTTTTGCAGAAGAGTTAGTTACTTCTCAACAACATTTGTTGTGTAAGCAAAATGATTATTTGCACATATGCACTGAATATTTCTTAGTGGTGTGGTATATAGCAAGGCTGTGTGATATTTTCAACAAGTTTTCAATGTTAGCCACATGTTAGTCTCTAAAATTAATAACACACACATGTACACACACTCCTGCAAAGTGTCATTACATTTATCTATACTTCTACAGTTGCTCCCTCCCTATCCTTAAGAAGTATGTTGGTTTGTCTCTTTCACATCCATATAAAATACATTATTATTTTATTTTCAATTCAGGATTGCATGATTCCAGTATATCCTATTTTATATAGCTTGATTACCTATGAATTTAACAGCCTTTGATCGTGTGACTGGAACTGAGAGGGCAGTATAGCCTGCAGGGTACAACACCAGTCTGTGAGCCTGGAGACCCATCAGCCCGGAGTTTGAATCCCACAAACCACACTTGCATTCTGTGTGACCCTAAGCATGTCTCTTCAGTAAGCAAGAAGACATGACAGGATATGGTTTATTCCTGCACCGCGCCAGTGTAATGCTGAGAGGTAGGATGCATTTCGCTCAGTGCCATCAACCACCTGGAAGTGTGGTTCAGGAACATGTAACCTCACACCCTGAGTGTCTTACTGCACTTATAAATGGCTCTACAATAAAATAAATAAATAAATAAGATGCACTTAGCACTGCGGTGACTATTCCTGAACTGCAGTGCTTTGAAACCTTCTCCACCAATCAGGAGGCACAAATCTCCCCACCCATTTAATAACCTCCATTAACCTCCCCATGTGCTTGGGCCACACCTACAAATGAGCTTCAGTTGGTCTGCCTTTCCCTGACAAAATAAAAAATAAATAAAATAAAAGGTTAATATACTGTACATTTCTTTATTTAAATGGAGCAGACTGGTGGGCCAAGCAGTCCTTATCTCGCCATCAAAGTCTATTTGTATAATCATAATGTATTGAAGATTTTCCACATGTACAGAGACAAACACAACATAGAAATATAGAATTTGCGGCAGATGAGGACCGCTTAGCTCACCCAGTCTGCCCATTTAATTGCTTCTAATGGATAAGCTATGGAGATCCTAGTTAACCAACAGCCTACTCTCCTACCCTCAACTAGAATTGCCTTACGTCTGTCCCATGCATTCTTGAATTCCCCCACTGTTTATGACTACACAACCTCCTCAGGAAGGCCATTCCATACATTCACAACCCTCTCCATGAAAGAATACTTCCTCACATTACCTCTGAGCCATCCCCCCCCTCTATCTTCAAATTGTGCCCCTTTGTTCTTGCACATCTCTTTTTCTGAAAGATGCTACCCTCGTGGACTTTGTTGATCCCCTTGAGGTACTTGAAAATTTCTATCATGTCCCCCCTCTCCCTCCTTTCTTTGAGGGTATACATATTAAGCTCCTTTAATCTCTCTCCGTATGTCTTCTGGTGTAGACCCTGCACCATTTTAGTTACCCTTCTCTGCACAGCCTCCATACTGCCTATGTCCTTGTGGAGATGGAGTCTCCAGAACTGCACACAGTACTCCAGATGGGGTCTCGCCAACTGTCTGTATAGATGGATAACAACTTCTTGTTTTCTACTGGTGATGCCTCTCCTAGTATCTCTAGTGTCCTCCCAGCCCTTCTTACACCTTTCTCATTGTTGCCCATCTTAGGGTCATCTGATATGACTATCTCTGCTGTCCCTTTCCATTTTTGTTGTTGTTAGTATCTCACCCTCACATTGTGTACTCTTTTCCCTGGGTTTTTGTTTCCAGGGCATTACTTTTATTTTCTTGCATTTAGTCTAGGTGCTATACATTTGACCATTTCTCCAACCTTGCCAAGTCCTTTCTTTCCATCCTTTTCCACCCCACCTTGTGTATCAACCCTGTTGCAGGTCTTTGTGTTATCTGCAAAGAGACATTTTCCTTCCAGTCCTTCATTATCACTTATAAAGACATTAAAGACTGGTTCTATACTGAACCCTGTGAGTCCCTCGCTAGTAACTCCCCTTTCTTCAGAGTGGACTTTACTTACTATTACCCTCTGCATCCTGTTGTCCAGCCAGTTTTTACCCAGGCTGCCACCTTGGGACCCACTTCGATGTAACTTATACATTAATCTTTGTGTGACTGTGTCCAATGCCTTGCTGAAGTCTAGGTAGGCCATATCCACAGCCCCTCCCTGGTCTACTACTTTGGTCATCCAGTCAAAGAAATCAGTTAGATTTGTCTGACATGACCTTCCCGCAGTGAATCCATGCTGCCTTGGGTCCTGTGCCCTGTTGGCCTCTATGTACTCAATAATTCTTTCCTTCAGAAGTGATTCCATCAGTTTCCCTACCACTGAAGTCAAACTAACAGGTCTGTAGTTTCCTGCTTCTGCCTTGTTCCCACTTTTGTGCAGGGACATCACATCCGCCCTCCTCCAGTCCTCAGGTACCACTCCATCCTCCCATGATTTGTTAAGGACAGTAGTCAGTGGTGACACTAGTTCTACTGCCCCCACAAACGAGGACAGTAGTACAGCTTGCAAGTACAACTATCACAATGTGCAGTCCAGTTATGGTTAAGAAGGGTACCTCAATCCAGCTGGGTTATCAGCCTGTATACCACAGCAGTGTTTAGCCATCCCTTCTGTGACTCCAAACCTCAGCTTCACATTTTATTTTACAGTAAATGAGTCCCCTGCCATGGCAAACAACAGTCATCTTACGTTTCTACATTTGTCATTTTGTCTCTGACAGGTATCTGTCAAGGTACCATTAACCAAATTTACCCATTCTTCAGCTGCAGGTGTCTCCTGCAAGAGCTTTCAAAACACTTTCTGCTAGTGTCCGAGAATAAAAATTGGGTACTTGGAAAGTCAGATGAGCCAAGGCTCATTTCCAGGTGTGACAGGTATAAGAAGGGAAAAATAGCAAGCACAAAGATGATTCTATCACAATAAGGTGCGTAACAGTAGGCAATTCATAAGTACAAAATGATCAAGATATGCATCAAGGAACAAGAACGCACTCAACCTCAGACAAAATCAGTTATCTGCGGAAGATCACTGCAGTAGAGAAGGAGTGGCATACAGCTGAGGCAAGAGAAGGGGCATGACTTGAGGAAGGCAGTTCAGGAGGGAGCTGACAGGTACAGGAGGGAGGTGGAAGGAGCTAAGTTGTGCTAAGGAGGTTGGGAAGGTGAGACTGAGCATAGAAGGAAGGGTTCCAGAGGGAAGGAGATTATGGAGAATGCTGACTGCCCAGCTGAGGAGCGAGGGTGGGCAGATAGTGCAGGAACCCTTGGGACAAAGGGGTATGAGGCAGATGGATGGGATAGATAAGCATGGATAAGCATGAGAGCAGTTCCTCAAAAGACTATTTAGGGAGATGAAAGAAACATGGTGGTGCAGGTGACTGAAGGGAAGAGGGAGGATGGATCAGGAAGAGTAGAGTGAGCAGTGATGATGACTCCCCAGTCTCCAATAGCTATTTGTTAGTTGGGTCTCGCACACCTTGTGGATAAGTCCATCTTCTTCCAGGTTGTGTACAGGAGTGCTGGGAACAACTGAGAAGCTGCGTGGAATATACTATTTTGGACGAATTATCTGTAACTAAACTCTCTCTCTCTCTCCCTCTTGCTTACATCTGAGAGAAGTTTTCCTCACTTTTAAAGTGGCAGAGCATGGTATTTTAGTTTTTAATTCAGAAAGGGTTTTTAAAACTGCTTATCTTGCATATTTGATTTTCCTTGTGGCTAACTGGACTGATTAATAGAATTCTGTGTGAATTGGCATCAAAATATTTTGCAACTTTTGGTGGGGCTCTGTGATTCAAAATAGCAAAAGCTGCAGGTTGAAACTGGATGCCAAACATAGCCTGAGGTGGGGGTATTTGTCTTCACAAGTCAGAGCTCAGCATCATAGCCATTTGTCTAGTTGACCATTTGTCAGTATTATTCAATTACTATAAACTGTGGTGTGCTCCTGTATGAGCCAGAAGTCCATCTTCTTCCAGGTTGTGTACAGAGTGCTGGGAACAACTGAGAAGTCATGGAATATACTATTTTGGACTAATTATTCGTAACCATCTCTCTCTTGGATGTCTGGATTTTTCTGTTTGATTAGTAGGGTACTTTCTCTGTCAAATTGTTGTGTAGGGTATCTTGCTGACAGGAAGGCACTCATCGCAGCGGTGGGTGAGAGCTTTTAGCCCATTGTTTTGTGAGGACACAGTTTAGGCCCAACCCATTCCCACCCCTCACCCCATCCACCCCTGGAAATAGTTCCTTTATACCTGAGGTTCTGACATCATTTCCTCGAGTGCAAGTGCATTTCACTGTCATATCCTCTCTAGCACACTGCACTGATAATATAACATACACGTTGTATAATATATATATATTTCTATATAATCAAATCACGCACGCACACATACAAATACAATAAAAAAAAACTAGATAAACATGTGGAGTAGTGCAATGTAATGGCTGTGGGGGCAGCAGTCTTCTGGGAGTCTTTCTGGAGGCTGAGATGCTGCCCTATTGCAGACAACTATCTGCCCTGAGGGAGGAAGTTGCCCATCTTCAGGCCACACTGGACAGTAGTAAGGAAACCTTCCCCCAGGTCACACTGCTCAGAGGTTGTGAAGAAAGCACAGCAGTTGGACCACAGTGGGCTCAGGGAAGGTGAGGAGGGTGGAACAGAGGCACACCCAGTCAATTGTTCCACTCGACAATCCATACATCCTTCTGGGGAGCATAGCCCCTCATGGGTGCACCCGAGAGAAGACTGGATGATAACTGTCACAAGGAGGCCCACAGAAAGGAGGGCAGAGGACACCAAAGGGAAAGGGAAGCAGCCCTGGTGGGGGGACTCAATTATTAGGTATAGAACTGTGAGGAAGGAGAAAATGAAGTAAGGTACCTGCCTGGTGCCATGGCTGAGGGACAGGAAGCCATCCTCAGGATCACGAGAACAGCTGTAAGGATTCCAGCTGGACGTAATTGTCCACCTAGGGACAAATGACTTGGCTCATCATGAGATTAGAAGCAGTGCAGGAGGATATTGCAGAGTTGGGAGGGACCTAGACGAGTAAACAACACAGTATCCTTCTGAGAGGTGCTGCCTGTCAAAGCATGGGGGATGTTAGGGTAATTGGCACCATGCACTTTTAATGAATGGTTGAAAAAATGGTGCGGAGCACAGGATTAGCTCATGGGGACTGGGGTTCCACCTGGAGGACACCAGCCTATACTGGCAGGATGGTCTGCATCTGTCCAGGAAGGGAACAAGTCTTTTGAGCAATCGTTTAAATGCTTCATTGACAAGCTTTAAAGCTAGTCAGAAGGGGAGGCACTGACAAGCAGCAGGAAAATCCCAGCCTCTCCCTACAAAACACAGGGTACTAAATGAGAAAAAGACAGAGGTAGACGGTCATGGGATGATGCTGCACTGGGAGGTAAAGCCATCAAAATGGAGAGCAATGAGTACTAATGCCCGTAGTCTGCGACAAGCTTCCTGAATTAGTGGCTCTGATGGAGGAAGAACATCTGATATCATGGCAGTCACAGAAACATAGTACACACAAAACCATGACTGGGACATAAACATACCAGGATACACTGTGTACAGGAGGGACAGGGAGGTAAAGAGGAGGGTATAGTTCTTTACATAAGGGAAGGAATAAAAGCAACAGAACAAAAAAAGACACAGGAGGAGAAGAAGCACTGTGGGTAAATTTGGAGACAGGCAATGCCACCACAATACGACAGGGTTAGATACAGATCTCTTCTCAGGGGAGGAAATGGACAGGGAAATGATAGAAGTATATTAGAATGGCAGAAAAAGGGGAGATATTGGTGATGGGTGATCTGAATATGCCAGATGTTAACTGAGTGCAGCGTTGCAGCTGCCACTCAAGAGTGCAGTTATTCTAGATGCCTCTACAGGGCATGCCTTAGACAACTAGTACTGGAGCCCACTCGAGAAGGAGCAATATTAGACTTGATTCTCTCAAATGGAGATGGTGAGAGGATTACAGATGTGAAGGGTAGCCATCTGAACTGAAGCGACCATCGAACAGTATGGTTCACAATAACACAGCAATAGAGTCAAGCCACAAAGACAAAAGTACTGGACTTTAGGAGGGCTGACTTTGTCAAAATGGGTGAGTCAAGGAATGCACTAGCAAATGGGCAGGAAGGAGGGTGGAAGAACAATGGGAATAATAAAACTGCCATCACAGAGGTAACGAGCTCTTGTGAAGCAAATAAACAAAACAAGACGATGTAAGAAACCACTATGGTTCTCAAAGAAGTGGCAGTGAAGGTTCAGAAAAGAGCATTCAGGAAGTACAAGGAATCGCAGAAGGAGCAGGACAGAGAACTGTATCAGTTAAAAGAAAAGGAGGCTGGGAAGGCAGTCAGAACAGCAAAGGCCCAAACTGAGGAAAAGATAGCCAACTCAGTTAAGAAGGGATAAAACCTTTTATAGAGTACATCAGTGGCGAGAGGAAGACCAAGGGAGGGATAGTGAGGCTTAAAAAGGGGAGGAGGTGGGCAGAGGAGACTTGAAAAGGCAGAGATACTAAACAAATATTTTGCTCAGTATTTACAAAGGAAGAGGAGGTACATAAACAAACAGTAGTAACACTCTGGATACAGAAGTTGATACCGCCCATTTACAGAACAAAGGGTTCTGAAAGAACTCTTAAAACTGAAGGTGGATATGCAATGGGGCCTGATGGGATTCATCCCAGAATTCTAAAGAACTGGTAGAACTAGTGACACCACTGACTACCCTTTTAACAAATCATGGGAGGATGGTGTGGTACCGAGGACTGGAGGAGGGCAGATGTGATTCCCCTTCACAAAAGTGGGAGCAAGGCAGAGTGAGGAAACTATAGACCTATTAGTTTAACCTCAGTGATAGGGAAATTGATGGAATCACTTCTAAAGGAAAGAATTGTCGAGTATCTAGAGGCCAGAGGGACACAGGACCCTAGGCGAGCATGGATTCACAGCGGAAGGTCATGCCAGACTAATCTGATAGATTTCTTTGACTGGGTGACCAAAGTAGTAGATCAGGGAGGGGCTGTGGACATAGCCTACCTAGACTTTAGCAAGGCATTTGACACAGTCCCACACAAGATTAATATACAAGTTAGCCAGCCTGGGGTGGGTCCCAAGATGACAGCCTGGGTAAAGAACTGGCTGGAGAATAGGACACAGAGAGTAATAGTAAATGGAGTCCACCAGAAGAAAGGAGGGTTACTAGTGGTACCACAGGGTTCAGTATTAGACTGTCCTCTTCAATGTCTTTATAGCTTACATTGCAGAAGGACTGAAGGAAAAGTATGTCTCTTTGCAGATGACACTAAGATCTGCAACAGAGTTGATGCACAGGGTGGGGTGGAAAGGATGGAGAAGGATTTGGCAAGGTTAGAGGAATGGTCAAATGTATGGCAGCTTAGATTCAATGCTAAGAAGTGTAAGGTATGCACTCTGGGAAACAAAACCCAGGGAAGAGTACACAATGGGGATGAGATACTACAACAACAAATGGAAAGGGACCTGGGGTAGTCATATCAGATGACCTAAGAGGGGCAAGCAATGTGAGAGGGCAGCAAGGAGGGCTGGGGGATACTGGGATGCATAGGGAGAGGCATCACCAGTAGAAAACCAGGAAGTTATTATCCTCTGTACAGACAGCTGGAGAGACCCCATCTGAGTACTGGTGCAGTTCTGGAGACCCAATCTCCACAAAGACATAGACAGGATGGAAGCTGTCCAGAGGAGGGCACTCAAATGGTGCAGGTCTGCACGGAAGACATATGAAGAGAGACTTAAGGAGCTAATATGTATAGCCTCGAGGAAAGAAGGAGAGGGGGATATGATAGAAACGTTCAAGTACCTCAAGGAATCAACAAAGTCCAAGAGGGTAGCATCTTTCAAAAAGAGTGTGCAAGAACAAGAGGACACAATTTGAAGATAGAGGGGGTGGCTCAGAGGTAATTTAAGGAAGTATTTTTAAGATAGGGTTGTGGATGCATGGAACAGCCTTCCAGAGGAGGTTGTGAGTCAAAATCAGTGGTGGAATTCAAGCATGCATGGGATAGTCATAAGGCAGTTCTGGGGGGTGGGGGTAGGAAGAAGTAGGCTGCTGGTTAACTAGGATCTGCAGCTTATCCAGTAGGTAGGGAAATGGGCAGACTGGGTGGGCCAAGCGGTCCTTATCTGCCGTCAAATTCTATGTTTCTATGTTTCTATAAGTTAAAGAGACAGTTGTGGTGAAAATTTCCTTAAAGGCTCCCTCTGTTATATATGATAGGTTTCAAAAATAGTTATTTTTTTTTAGTATATTTCATTTTTTTCAGGATACAGTTACCGAAATCAAGACAGTCTCGTGAAAATCAGGACAGGTGGTAACTCTTCTGTATCCTGTATATTTCCTTCCTGTCTTTATGTAACGCGACAGCTGCTGTCCATCCCAGAGCAGGGAATTTGAGTAAAACTAAAAGTGGTTATTTCCTGTGTGTTGTTTTCCTCGTTAAAGTAAAATATCATAAATACATACAAACATACATGCATGCATACATGTGTACATCTAACTGACAGTGGCAATAACTGGAAATACTAAACTAGGCTCTCAAAGGAGAGTAGCGTAGATGCGCTGTTCTGGACCAACAAGGGGCCGGATCCTGCTGTACGGAGAACACTAGCATTTCGGTCGCCTAACCCCACAGCAGGTGACTCAACTTCTCTTACCTTCCATTGCAGAATAAGTGGGAGAAATTAAGCACAGCTGTAATGCAATGTATAAAAAGAGCAGCTCCACTTTTGCTTTGGTCAACATTTTTACTTTATGCTTAGTTGTTAAGTTCTGGTCCGGATACTTTATCCTGGTTCTTCCACCACTGATTCCCATGGGTAGGGCTGCGCATTGCAGGTCTGAAGGAGAGCAAGGAGCGCCAACTCAGAAGCCTGTTCTAACAAATAGTCATACACGGACAAGGAGGGAGGGTGCCCAAGTGGTTGTATTCCACAAGCAGTTCGGCTGGAGATCAGTGCTAAACTAAACCATCTGCAGCCCTGGGTGATGTTTTATGCCCTTCTCAAATAATCTCGTGCTAAGAAAGTGTGATCAAAGAAAACAGCACACCATCATTGGTTCTGGTTTGCCCAGACAGCTTTTATTATCCGCCAGGGACACAGACTGTGAGTGGATAATGTTTCATTGCTCCAGTACAGAACGGCTACTGCTTCTGTTGCTGAAACAATGAATCTCGTGAAGGTGGGGTGGGGGTTGGGGCCCTTGGGGTAGTTAGAATTAATTTCCACACAGAAACTGTCGTGTGCACTGCATTCATTACTGCTCTTATAACAGGAGAGCAAAGGCAGAGAAACTAATCTCAATAGGATGAAAGAATAGCAAAGGTTCATGCAATGGTACTGGTGATATTTTACAGCAATACATTTACTTCTGTGGGTTTTCACATCTTTAGAAATGTTTGATGAATACAATTGGCTGGAAGTGTTAACCTAACAAACAAATGGGACATAAACAGAGGGCTGACTTTCATACAGAAAAGGGCTGGGGAAAAAAGGAAAATGAAGGAACACACAGGCCACTTTAAAACTAAGTAGATTCACACCCCTGTTGACTACACAGTGTGTGCGTGGAAGGGGTGAGCATGCAGTATGCATGCTTGAGTGTGCATGTGCGTATGTGTGTGTGTGTGTGTGTGTGTAGGGGAAGTGTGAATGAGCAGGTGATATCTTATTGCTGCTCACTGAAGCGTAGCTCACCCTTTCAACTGTACGCCGCTGCATTTTGGGTTGTCATAGACAGCTCCAGCAGGCATTGGAGAACTGTGGCAGTGCCTGCAAACACACTGTCTGAATTGGAAGAGGGCTGCCACACCTCCAAAAACTTGGATGATGGCACTATGTTTCTTGCACATGCGTGCAAGCAAACATAAAAATGAAACACTGTCAGAGTCAAAAAAATATTAGTAACTATAAAATGGAACTAAAGAAAACAAAATCACTAGTCAAAAAGGAAAGAAGATTGAAGTAAAACTAGCACTTACAAAAAAAAAAAGCTTTTTTCCTTGTATTAATAAAAATTAAAACCAGAGTCACAGTATAACAGCTTTGAATGATGATAGTAATGAAATAACAAATCCACTAGAAATGGGTAATACATTAAATGCATTTTTTGGTTCAGTTTTTAATATCTGTAATAACTTGTCAAAAAATAATAACATAGATCTGACACAATTACAAGTGATTACTATGGATGAGGTAGAAACAGCTATTAAATACATCAGAGTAGATGCAGCGGTAGGGCCAGATGGCTTTAATCCATTTATCCTAAAAAATACAATCCATTCTATTTCACATCAACATACATTTAATATCTCAATATTACATGTATAATAAAGAACTGAGGCAAGTTAAAACTGAGAAAGATCTTGGAATCATGATAAATGATCTACTAATCCCAGGGGAGCACTGTAGACATATAGCTCTCAGGATCAATCATATCCTTAGATCCATCAAAAAGTCTAGCATTTGTAGGAAAGAGACATTCATATTACCAATGTATAATACTTATATTAGGTCACACTTGGATTATAGAGCTGCTTTTTGATCCCCATACCTAGCCAAGGGTAGTAAACTTTTGGATAACATCCAAAAAAAACCCACCAAACTCATTCCTAGACTAAAAAATTTACCATATAAAGAAAGATGCAGAACATAACAATTGTATGATCTTGAAACTAGACGACAGAGAGAAGATCTTTTATTACTCTTTAATATCCTACAGGATAAAAAAACTTATGGAAGAATGCAATATCAAATATGCAAATAAACCAAATATACTAAGATGTAACAATAAACAGTTATTTGTACAAAGGGCATTTAGAAATAAAAGAAAACATTACTTTACAATTAGGGCAATTCAATTATGGAATAAACTTCCACAGAAAATAATTGATTCAACCAAGTTTGAACAATTTAAAAACTAATTACAGTCAGACCTGGTTAATCCATACACATTTGTGTTTGCCAATTTTGTTACATAATACAAATCTACGTAGTAACCAGGCAGTGATAATAAAGAGGTCAATAGCCTGACAAAAAATCTGTATGCAGTGATTTTCATTCAGATAATCAGACATATGGATTAACAAGGCATGGATTAACCAGATCTGACTGATAAATACCATATGGGCACTTTATTTTATTGACCCACATGGTGTGGGGAGGTAGACTCGATGGGTCCAACAGGCCTTCTTCTACCTTATAAAAACTGCGTAAACTGTGTAATTAGCATCAGTCGGGTACATAAGAAACAAAGGTACAGATACAGGCATCTTCCATCCTCTCAAAGTTAGCAGGGTATACACATTTTGCTTACATAAGCTTGCAGATAAAAATATAGGGCTAAAAAAGTTACATACATCTCATGGATTTAAATATAATTTCCTCTCATGTACCCTCCCACCCTCGTCCAGGACGACAAGCTCACATTTCCACTCTACCCCTACAAACTGTAGAGGGCTGAACCTAGCTTTTCATCCTGAGGGGCCCCATGAGGAGGGGGGCATGGGTGAGAGTCCAGCCAGATCATCCATTTTGTCCATCTCCGGGTGTAAATGTGCAGGTTTTGGTTTATTTTAAAAGTCAACTCCTCTAGTTCTGAGATCTCCTGAATCACCTGAAACCAACAATGTTTAGTGGGTGGTTCAGCTTTCAGTCATGAATGAGTTATGGTCTTATGTGCTGCTATTAAGAGAGTGGCCCAGAGATAGAGTGAATCTACATCTTTTAGACCCGGAGGGGAAGCACCCAGGATAACATCTGGCCACACCAGGAGTGAGTTCAGAGAAAAGAGATCCTCAATAGAAGGAGCCACCTCTCTCCAAAAGGGTTGAATCTGTGGGCAAGCCCAGAAAATGTGTAAATGGTTTGCCTCTGATTGCCCACAGAATCTCCAATAGGCACCAGCCTTGTGGGGTTTCTCTTGCTTAAAGTCTTAGGTGTGAGGAAGTAGCGGACTCTAATCCTCCAACCAAATTCTTGCCAATATGGGGAGCGTGTGGTCCCTCAGGCAATGTGGAAGACACTGTCCCAGTTGACCTCCCCAAGGTCTGGGGGCCCTCCCTTCTCCTTGCCAGCTCAATTTAATCTTGGCTAGTGGTTCACCCCCTCAAGCTGGCCAGAGATTTATAAATTGCAAACATCAGGCCCCTCCGAACCTGGGCAGTCTGGCCCACATGAATGCTTGCCAGGAAGGGAGCGGCCCTGATAGGGTCTTGGTCTGCTTTTTGAAGGGAAGTAATGTAGGCATGGGCCTGGAGGTATCTAAAATGGTCAGAGTTCCACAGGCCAAATGCATTTTATCAGGATTCAAAGTCTTGCACTACAACCCCTGTAGGAATTGGCCCAGAAACACAAGACCAGTTCTATCCCAGATCTCAAAGGTATGGTCTTGATGGGCTGGAGGAAAACAAGGGTCCCAGGCCAACCTGAAAAGGGGCCAAATTGAGGCCTTCAGTTTGTATTTTTGCCAAACCCTGTGAACCGCTCTCACAGTGTCCCTTACCACGGAGAGTCTGGGGGCGGAGTTTTATGTGTATTGGCAGGAATACCATTCTAGTCTCCAGAGGTGGGTCCTACTCCTCCTCCTCCTCTCCTCTCCATTTCCTTCCAGTTTGAAGAATATGCAGGGTTGGACCACTGAAGGGCTGCCCTTAGCTGTGCAGCTAGGAAATAGTCCTCAAAATCTGGGAGGGATCTTCCACCCTTGCCTTTATGTGTTTGTAAAATTTTAAAATTTATTCTATGCCTCTTATTGTTCCAAACAAATTTTGAAATCAATTTATGCCAGGCCTGGAAGTGTGACTTATGTATAAAGGAGGGTAGAAAGTGGAATAGATACAAGAATTTGGGGAGTATATTCATGGTGATTGTTTGAATCCTAGAATACATAGAAAGATTTATTAATGACCACCTCTTGAAATCTTTTTTCATTTGGTGCACCAGTGGGTTGTAGTTTACCCTAAAGAGTTGAGAGGTGTGTTTAATGATATAAGCACTCAAGTATTTCATTTTCTCCGCAAACCAATTCAAGGGGAGAAGATCCCGAACTGTCTTTGAGGGGGTGTAGTAGAAATTGAGTACTTCTGTCTTGGTCCTAATCAGGGAGTAACCAGAGTGCCCTCCAAACTCCTCCAAAATGGACCACACCTGTGGGATGGACTGCTCAGGCTGAGAGAGACAGAGCAGAACATTGTCTGCATACAGGGATATTGTCCAGTGCAGGCCCCCCATCTCAATCCCCCAGATATTGTCTGATTTATGAGTAGCTTCCACAAGGGGTTCAATGCATAGAGCGAACAAAAGGGGAGAAAGGGGGCATCCCTGTCAGGTGCCCCTACCCAAGCTAAATCTGTTAGATAGCCCCCCACTTGCTCTGACATAGGCCTGTGGACCAGAGTAGAGAACCTTGATGCTATCAATCAAGGTCTGAGGGAAGCCCATGCACTCCAAAACTAAAGATAGGAACCCACAGGAAACCTTATCAAAGGCCTTTTCGGCATCTACAGTAGACTCATCAGGCATGCGGGAATACAAGTGGAAGTGAATATTTTGAAATCTGAATTAAGGAGGGAGATAGGGCGGTAGGATTCACAGCTGGTAGGGTGTTTGTTGTCTTTGTGCAAGAGGGAAATAGTGGCATTTTGCCACGAGGGGAGGAACAGGATTCCCTTCTGTCCAGATGCTAGAGAAGACAGCCAGTAATAAAGGAGCCGTTTCCACTTTAAAGGTTTTATAAAATTCTGCACTGAAGCTATCGGGGCCGGGACATTTTCCAGCTTTTAGTTTTTTTTATGCTATTTAAGATTTCCAGCTGTGTAATTGGTCTAGTCAGTGCCTGGCCCCTTTCCAGTGTGAGTGAGGGGAGGGATAGGGATAGGAACCTGAGATCTCTCACCTTTTCCTGCAGGGTCGATTCCACCTGAGGACTATAAAGTTTAGAGTAATAGGAAACAAAGGCTTCTGCGATTTGGGCTGATTGGTTGACTGGGAGGTGAGTCTGAGGGGATACAATTTTAGTGATGGTGGCTCTGGATGCATGTTGCCGGAGTCAGAATGCTAAAAGTTTGGTCCCTCTGGGGCCTCCCTCATAGTACTTTTGTTTTAAGTAGAAGAGGGCCTTTTCAATTTCTTCCTTTTGCAATTTCTGAAAATCCCTGCTGTGACCTTTTGATTCCAAATCCCTATGCTCCTCCCATTTAATTTTCTGTGCACTCTCAAGCAGGGGTGTAGCCAGTGATTTCAGATCTGCACACCAAGTGGACTCACTGCTACCCCACCCACCCCCTTGTTTGGGTGAGCTACCCCCTTGGGTGTAGCCAGACAATATACAAATGTACACCAAGACTGTGTTTGTTGCCTCATTTGGCACAGTAAATACAACTTTTGTATCTCATGACAATGGTTGTTGCCAGGCATGGGTAAATACAAATGTCATGCATTGTTCCCTAAGACACCCAAATACAGGTACCAACCCAGAGCCTGTAAAGTTGTATTGTCCTTGGGATACAAAGAGTATTAGTGACCAGTCCTAGTTTTGACTCCTATGAATACAATTGCAGAAAAGTTCAGTGTTTTCTTTTAGTTTTCATGGGAAAAAGAAGCAGCTCAGAGCCTATTTGCTACCCCCTTAAATAAAATTGCACACCATGGAGTGCTTGAAGTATGCCTGCCTACACCCATGCTCTCAAGTTCCCTAATTTGGATGAGAAGCTCCTATTGCTTCTGCCTAAGAGCTTGTTTCTTATGAGAAGCTATTGAAATTAGCTTCACCCTGAGGGTAGCCTTGAGAGTGTCCCACAGAATCGGAGGTATTTCCTTTGTTGTATGCTCAGCTACAGTACTTTTAATGTGTTGTTTCAGCTCCTCCATTACTGCTGTATCCTGGAGGAGGGAAGTATTCAGTCTCCAGTGGGTATTTCATTTAGGGAGGAAAAAATCCGCCTCCAGAAAAACAGGGTTATGGTCTGACAGGGTAGAGGTCCCCACCCACATCGAGGGGAAACAAGAAAGGTCCCTAGAAAACATAAAGAAAGTGTCTAACCTTGAAAAAATTCAGAATCTGGGAGAGTAGTAGGTATAATCCCTTGCTCTAAGGTATTTTTCATGCCAGATATCCACTAGTCCCACCTGATTCATGCTCTTTTTCAGAGAGTGAGCCTTTCGAAAGTCTGGATTAGGGACTTGTGAGGTGGTGTCCAGACTCCTGTCGAACACCAGATTCCAATCCCCACCCATTATCAAGATCCCTTTAGTTTTTTTCAGCTATGAGCTGAGAAAGGGATGAATAAAATGAGAGAGGGTACACATTTACCAGGGTGACCCGAGTGCCCTTAACTGTGCCAATCACCATGATATATCTAGCCCAGGGATCTTCCACCACTTCCTCCAGTTCTAAAGGGAGAGCGGCAGACAGGAGTATGGCTACTCCCCTCTTTCTACGAGAGGGTAGGGATGCACGGAGTAAGTAAGGGAAGGAGTTGGACTTCAGCTTCAAGGCCTCTGTGGGTGACAAATGTGTCTCCTGTAAGAAGTTTACTTCACATTTCTGTGCTGATAAATATCTCTGAATCTGCTTCCTCTTGATAGGGTTGGAACACCATTTATATTATAGGAAAGAACCTTTGGCCCAGATATTCAAACTGCGCTCTAAATGAGCGCAACAGCAGGAGCAAGCACAAACCAGTTGCACAAATGCGCAACAGGTGCGATATTCAAACATGGAGCAGAACAAATTGCGCAAGCAACCAACGTCTGAATATCACACATACTGCGCTATAGAGCAACCAGGAAGGAGAAGCTGAGCCGAAATGTTGCGCTATGGCGCAACTAGGGCAGCCCAGCTGAGCATTCCAGAGGTGCCATAGCACAAGCAGAGCCCCCCCAGAGCAATGGAACTGCACATCCAGGGAGGCAGGCTGGGGCCCACTGCCAGCCATGCCACACATGGGCACAGGAACACACTGCAGAACCCACACCACACCTGCACACCCCAAGCACAGCATCAATGGGGTGGGATTGGATGATCTACTTGCCCATGGGGACAAGCCAACAAAGCATAGCAGAGCCATGACACCCCAGCACAACCACTGGCAGGCTGAGAGTGCCACACAGGGGTTGACAACCACAGTGCACATCCGCCTCGTACGCACAGCACACCCTGCACTGTGACCCCAAGACACCACCTATGTGCAGTGACTGGCACTGCAGGAACCATGCATCCCCACAGCACACGCCAACCCCTGCAGCACAGAAGCTCCAAGCCAGACACACCTGTGCACCAGCAGTGGGTGTGGCAGCAGACCAAAGACCAACCGAAAGTCACTGCCATGCTGGAGATACCTCCCCATGCACACACACGCACACACACACACATACCAAGGACCATACCACCAGATGGCATGTACACTCCCGCAACTGAGCACCCATAGGCAGCTGCAAATCAGAGACCAAACACATTATTCAGTATAAAAATATAAATGTATATTAACACAACAAACATGAACAAGAACAATTACAACTATTTACAAGGTGGGGGACGGGTACAAGGTAGGGGTGGTCAAGGGGTAGGGATGACAAACTTGGAGAGGGAAGGCAGGGTGGTAGGGATGGGAGAAGTGGGAAGGGAAGATAGCTCATGGGCCAGCCGGCCGGCCGTCCTCTGGCTGCTGTCTGCCAGTCCCCTGCCGCCTCCTCCGCAGGCCATGGCGGTGTATCGAATGGAGGATTGTGTTGTTGTCGGCCACAAGCTGTCTGATGGCCCGGACATCTCTCGCCAGGTGCTGGAGAACCTCAAGGCCTAGGAAAATGGGAACACAGTCAATGGCTGTGACTGACCACAACCCTGAACACCACCCAACCTGCAACCCATGTAGCCCAATGTCCCGTACCTGTGATGGCATGCACCCACCCACAGTGAACATGCACATGGCCATCACAAACAGGCAGCACCAGCTATGCGCACCACTGCACACACACACACTGCCCATGTCCATCACAGCACAAACAAGGCTGGCAAGTGATGTGGCAATGTGGTGCGATGCCAGTTACACAGCTATGTGCCCAGTGCATGCATGGACCACCAGTGACGCATACACAGACGTGCTGTGAAACTGGACAGTGATGCATGTCACCTGTGTCATGCCTACAGACATAGATACATAGCCAGTGTTGGCAGATAAGGGCCTATGGCCCACCCAGTCTGTCCATTTCAGCCTGTAAGTTCACTTTGTTTACCTAGAAGTCTGTTGCCCCTTACCCCTGACCTCAAGAATTCCGTTATGTCTATCCCGTGCAGTCTGAAATCCCATGAGTGTGTCAGCCCCCACCACTCCCTCTGGCAGTGTGTTCCGCTTGAACACCACCCGTTCTGTGAAGAAAGTCTTGCTCGTGTTTCCTCTGAATCATCCTCCCTCCATCTGCATCCCATGCCCTGTAGTCCTGGAACATCTTTTGCACTTCAAAATAGTGTTTCCTGCACCCTGTTCCACCCTGTAAGATACTTGTATGTCTCTATCATATCCCTCTCTCCTCCTCTCCTCCAGGGAGTACAGGTTCAGTTCCTTCAACCTGTCTCCATAGGAGTTGTGATGCAAGCCATGCACCATCTTTGTTGCCCTCCTCTGAACCTTCTGCCCACTCTACGCCCTTACGTAGGTATGGTCTCCAGAAATGTACACTGTACTGCAGGTGGGGCCTCACTAGCATCTTGTATAGTGGAATTATGACCTCCCTTTCCTGCATGTTTGTATTGTGCAGGGCTACTGCCCCCAGCATGCAATAGCATCCATGAAGTCATGATACTCACACTGCTCAAGCAGCTCTGACTGCCGCTGTGTGCTGGCACTGCTGCTGCTGGTGGGTGCAACCCTTGCTGGCACTGGGTCCCTGGCACGGCCCTCAGCAATGTGGCCCCACATCCTCCATCCTGGCCTGTGGAGACATATGTTGAGACAAACATCAGTGTGACTCAAAAGCAGACTGCCCCTGCCTCAGTGACAGTGCCTGCCCACACAGCCATACCCATTCATCTCACAGCTGCACACACTGACACAGCCAACCATGGCTGAGCCATCACCCATGCACAGCCACCAAAACACACACACCCCTACAGATAATACAGGTGCATAGATGGCACACCCACCTGGCCTAGGCACCACGCCTGCCTGGCACGTGAACGCAGCCGCTAACAGCTTTGCTTCCGGGAGGTCATTGTACCGTGCCGCACTGCTAGCAGACCGGCACTGTCCAGTGACCCCACCAGGTCAGTGGCCACTTGCTGCCACACCACTTCTTGCACTGGTGAGGGGCACCTCACCATAAAGGCCATCATAGTGTGGCTCCAACTAGGCCACCAGGTTGGCTACTTCAAGCTGGCTCCAGGACACCGCCTCCTCCCAGCCATGGCACCAACTTTACAGCAGGCAATATGGCACCCCACTGCGCCCGGAACCCCACGTGGAGATGTTGCGAATAGACCACCACAGGTTCCAATCGCTGCTACTGAACAGCGCGTCATTCACATAGCGCTGTCACCAGACAGCGAATAGGGACGTACACATGGCAGGCGAACAGTGCCAGGGGGCAAAGGTCATACACAAGGTCATGGGCAATGACGCAAGGCTACGCACAGTGCCATCTGACGTATAGGTATACTGCACGACCGACCAGCTGTGTACCAGTGCCACAGTGGAGTATTTCACAGTAGTGCCACAGCACCATATAGTGCCCATTGCTGTAGCGCCACTGACACAATGGTGGCCATGGCCTGAATTGCTGATCGCGCTCAGCACGTCAGCAGCACGACAGACACCTGTGTAAGCTATCTGGGCATGCGCAATGCAGTGTACCACACAGGCACAGATCTGCACCATTGGCTCAGGCGACGATCCAGAGATGCAAAGCGTAGATTCGAGGAGAGTTCAGCTGACACATGCAAATCATCTGATCAGCCATTCAAGGGCGAGGCATGATTTGCATGTCATTATAGTTGCTCCACCCTAATTTGCATGTATTGGCGCTATAAATGTGCGATACTGGGCCGCGCTGGCCAGATTCGGTTACTGCAGGTGAGAGGTGAGTTGCATGCTGTGTGATGTTCAGGACAATGGTCATGGGAAAATGCTGTAGACTGCACAGTGACAGGTGTCCACTTCCCCCCATACAGATCACCATGACCGAGCAGAGCCAAGGTGAGGGTGAGGACGGTGGGCGTAGGAGGAGGCCCAACTTTACAGCAGCAGAGACAGAGGCCCTCTTCCAGGCCTACCTGGATGAGGAGCCAGTACTGAGTGGACGGAGGGGCACCCCTCAGTCCCGTGTGGCTGCATGGGAGGGGGTAGCTCGGCCATTAACCTGCACAGAAGCCACCAGCGCTCCATGCAGGAATGCAAGAAGAAGATGGGGACAGACCGCAGGAGGTTGAAGGAGAAGGTGGCAGCCTTCAGGGCGTGATGTGGCACTGGCGGGACCCGCCAGTGGTGTTGGAGCTGACCCCGACTGAGGAGACACTGGTCGCAGCCATTCAGCCGAGCACCATTGAGGGCGTAACAGGCGGTGGATTCCAGACAGGTGGAAGCCCATCACTGCACGGTATGACATGGTGGTGGTGTTTGGGGGGGGCCGTTGTTCACATGCACTCACATGTACTCTCTTTCTGTTACAGATCCTGTTCATCTTCAGGAGATGGCGGTGGTGGGTCCAGACAGTGATGCTGATCTGCTGGACATGGAGGAGGGTCCATCCGCCTCCACCACCAGCCAGCAGGCACTGCAGCAGCATGCACGCTGGGCCGCCAACTCTGGTGTCAGTGATACGGGTGGGGGGGTGCACAGCCTGTGTCTCAGCAGTCTGGCATGCAAGCATGCCAGCACGCTCTGACCATGGCTGTAGCACGTACCTGCACCATTGATGATAGAAGGCCTGCAATGGGCAGTGATGGTTGTGTGTCCCATGACGGACACACGGCAGGCCAGCATGCACCCCTGGGCCTTTCTGGTTCCAACTTGTCTACCAGCATGGTGGCACGGTCCCAGGCTGTGCCTGTCAGCACCGGTGGGGCAGCACCGGTGGCTGTGCAGGTGTCTGGCACTGTTCTCAGCACAGCGGTGGAATGAGTGGACCCGGGGCACAGCAGTTGGAGGCAGCAGCAGTCACCCACCAGGTCTGGGGTACAGTGTCAAGCAGTGGCACATGTCCACCGCCTTTGATCCGCCCCATTCCTGGTTCTGGCGAACAGCGCCACCTCAAGGTGTTTGCATCAGGACCGCTCCACACCCTGGGGTCAGGATGCCGTTGGGGCACAGTACCCATTGATGAGCACACCCGCCTGCTGCAGGAATCAGTACAGCTGCAGAGGTGGGTTGCAAGGTCCGTGGGAGGCACTGTCTGTGTCCGTGGAGCGGCACAGCAGGGAGTGTGCTCTGACCGCCGAGCTGGTCCAGGAGTGCGGATGGATGTGACCGCTGCCATTGACAGGCTGACCCAGGCAGTGGTCTCTGTCGTGGGCCGCATTGGGTACACAGTCAGGTGCCCCTGTACCAACACACCCCACACACTGCACTCTCCACCCCGCCCGCCGCGGCACACAGGCCTGTTGACGCCGGGTTCTGCTGTGGGCATCCCGAGCACCCCTGGTGGATTTGTTCGGCATGCTGCAGACCCCTGTGCGGGCAAGGTCACGTCAGGCAGTGGGACCCCTGGTGGTGCAACAGTGCCACCCCATGTGGCCCCTGCTCAGCCTGCCTGGGTTGTTGGGTCACTGCTGGGCCGCCATGCATCCGTGGCTGGCTGTGGGATGTGCTACATGACTGAGCTGTCTCCTGCGCGGGCCCCGTCTGGTGCTCGCCATGTATGTAATGTGTGTCATGGTGGGCAATGCACTGCTGGTGCTCTGCTCACCACGCCGACATGGACCACCTGCACACCCTCCCAACTGCTGTCCACAGGTGCGGTGCATGATGATGCCTGCATTGCACTGTACACCAAGGTGCAAGGGTGCCCATCTGTCACACACGATTTGGACAGTACAGGTGGTGGGGTGGTCGGTGGTGCTGTGTTAGCAATGTCAGTTCTGCAGTGCTGCACATCGCCCATGTACGCCTGGCCTGGTGTGCGTGTGTCCATATGAGTGCTCACCCCTCCCTGATGGTGTGTCTGTATGCCTGGACCATTCCACTCCCCTGACCGTCATGCACCCCTGTTGTGTTCCCCTGTGTGCCTGTGGTTTGTGCATGGACAGTGTTGCTTGCACATGTCCCCTTGACTTACCTGTGTTGTGCATAGTGCTCCTCTGTGATGGTGTCCCAGTGCAGCTGGGCCTGCAGGATCAGTCGGGGGGTCCCTCCATCCTAGGGGGGCTGCTCATCACCATCAACACCGGCGCCACTGGCGTCCCCATCGCTGTCCCCCTGTTTGACCTGTACGGCTATCCCATGGTCTTTGGCCATGTTGTGCAGGATGCAACAGGCCAGGAATATCCCACAGGCCTTTTGGGGGCTGTACTGTAGGGCACCGCCGGAGGTGTCTAGGCATCGGAAGCATGCCTTGAGCATCCCAAACACCCGCTCTATGATGTTGCATGTTGCGGCATGTGCCTCATTATAGCATAGCTGCACTGGGGTCATGGGGCGCCGGTATGGTGTGAGCAGCCAGGGATGGAGTGGGTATCCGCAGTCACCTGTGTGGAGATAGTGAGATCAGTGTCATGTTCAGGTCCATATTGGCTATCTCCCCTGTGTGCCACTACCATGGCACCTGTGGCATTCCCCACCCTTGCCCCGAGTTTGCATTCCATACATGTGTACTCACCCACTAGATGTCCTGTGGGGTTGTCCCCACTCTCGAATCAATGGCACAGTGCAGACTGATACCATATGAAGGCATCATGTGCTCCACCAGGGTGTATGGCACAGACATTGATTATGCGCCCAGCAGCATCACACACCACCTGGCAGCTGACACTAGGGAATCCCTTTCTGTTCCGATATGCGTGGCCATCGGGGCCAGGTGGCGTGCGGTTGGCCACATGGGTGCAGTCTATGGCCCCTAGCACCGGCGTATACGTATACCCTGTGGAACTCCTGCATGTTTGTTGCACGCTAGCCGCGGTGCTGGGGAAATGGATGTACTCCCAGCATGTGGCAGCAGTGCGCTGAGGAATTGGGTGAGGATGCATGACGTGGCTGACTGTGTGATGCCTGTGGTGTCCCTGTCAGCCTCTGGAAGGTGCCCGTGGTGAGCAGGCACATGCAGGCTGTCACCTTGGTCTCCACCGACAGAGCGTGACTCGACGTGAGGGTGCCTGCATCACATCACTGCACAGCTCACAGAGCCATCTCAGTATTGCCCTGTTCAGGCGTACCGCCCACGATCTCTACATCTGTGTACAGCTCAAAGCTGATGCGGCACAGTACCGCTTCGTCGGGGCATACCACCGACGGGCCCTTCCACGGCCATGTCCCCCTGCAGCATGCATTCTCACCCCCCTCATTACAGCTTCCATGTGGAAACTGGCACTGTCCATCTCCCTGGCTTCTGACCCCCCCGGCTGGTGTTGCTGTGTTACCCACGCTGTCCTCACTGCTACTTCCACTGCACCGGGCACCCCCCGCTGGCCTCTACAGACTATGGGCCACACTTTCCTTGCCTGCCCTTTGCTGTCTGTCTGTCTCTCCCCCACTTCGCAGCCTGGTAGCATTCTTGCACCACTTCCTTGAGCCTTTTTATTTTGGCTCATTTCCGCTAGTGCGCAATTTCCGGCTGTGCCGCTCTTGCGCATCGCGCAAGTCTTTGAATATCGCATTGCGGTCTTTATGCATGGATCCACCCCTTCGGTTGTGCATGCCTTCATTTTCATTGCGTTGTTGCTCAGCATGTTTTCGGGTGCAAATGCCTCCTTCAATATCGCTTAAATGGCTATTTTTTGGACTAGCTGACGACAAGAACTCCTTGTTACTGTGGCGCAACCCTTTGAATATCTGGGCCTTAGGTATTGATTAACCATTTAAATACAGAGAAGTAGAGCCATCTGGCTTCTGAAGCAAGGAAATGTGTCTGTACCATGGCTGGCAACCCAGACCCATTTTAAAGAACAGTGTACCCATTGGAAATGTAAACAGATAACAATTAAACAGGTTCAAATATAGATAGAAATGTAGTAACACCCAAAATGAGGTGTAAACTTTGTGCTCAGGCCAACTCATTATAGAGGCAAAAGCAAGTGAACTGTAAGGAGCCCCAGGTTTAGGACCTGCTGCCACTTCATCCACAGTGGGCTGTCATGATTTCAAGGAACGGCTGGAAGGTGTTCCCCAGATAAAGGTAATCGCTATGCTGCTTAAAACAAGGGAGCTCAAAATTATAATGAGTGGGCCCCATGGCCTCTGGGATAAAACCTGGACATGGCCTACCCTTTTCCCATCAGCAAACATCCAGGGAGGTGCCACTGTAGTACCTCTCCCCATCCAAGAATATTATTATTCAAATTAAAGGTGTTCACCCTTATCTGGCTATATATGATTTAAAAGGAAATTTTAAGATGGGTACATAAGGTAATACCACAAATGACCTATAGAGAGCAAACATCCTACTATAACAAACAACCAGTGAACCAAATAGTTATTTTGTTTGACTCCCCCTCAGTACCTGTACTGAAGGAGCCTGGAGTGTTCTGTAAAACAAAGGCTTCAACATGTTATTGAACAAGAAACATCAGAATAAATCTGAGTCTCCTCCCTTCTGGTATATTGAGTATCCCTATGATACAGGTGTTCTCTCAGCTCATTTACAGATTTCAGGAGTAAAAACCCTCATCGACCCAGGGAGTACCCAAATATGGACACTGACAGGAGCCCTTTGTAGTCACTAGGAGGAAACCCTCCCATAAGACCCGGCACAAGTCCCCAAAAGTCAATTGCCTGTGGCAATCAAAACTGACAGAATACCAGCTACAGGCAGTCTGGGTTGTAAGGGATCAAGGCATGGAATAATTGTAGACTTGTGCTGTGAGTGAGTCAGACCACATCAGAAATGCTCTGGAAGAACATAAAAAAGACAGGACCATCTGTTTTGGCAGGAGATTGTCACGGGGGCCCGCTCAGCCCACTGCCCCCCCGCCCGCCTTCGAAAGGCGAGGGTAGCAACAGTGTCGACAACCAAAAGGGTTCTCCACAGTACTCACTGCATCAGTAAATAACCAGTCCGCTGTCTCTTCTAATCACTTCTGCAGGACGACTGCGAGTAGGCCCAGGAGTCGCGGCAAGAGTGGCATGGAAGCCGTGACAAGGAGAGGCTGGGAGCCAGAAAGCATCAGAAAAGGGTGAGTCAGCTGCCTAAAGGCAGGAATTTTCAGGATCAGCATCTCCCAGGTCACAGGAGCTGGTGAAGAGCCACTGGTAGCTGCAGAGCTTGGTCCCTCGCATTCATCCTGCAGGTGTGGTGCATTCTTGTTCACAGAGGAGGGGTCACCATACTTCCACAGCATCGAAGAGGCATCTGCTCAGAGGTTCATTTGGGGGTTCTTTTGCAACAATCCTGGCTTGGATGTTCCTTTCTGGGCCACAGTCCAAGCAGAGGCCAGCAGGTCTCGCTCCAGCCTTTTGTTGACCAGCAGGGGGGGGGATGGGTGCTGATTCCAATGTTCTCTAAGAAAGATGAGGCAACCAAGAGATCCTGAAACACCTTATTGCCCTGCTCCATAGACACCTTAAGCCTTGCAGGGTATTGAATCTGCACTTTAACATTTTTTTCATGCAGTTGCTTGACTATCGGCCATAAGGTTTTTCTCACTTCCTGAACAGCTGAAGTGTGTTCATTGTCTATGGAAATTCGGTGCCCCGAGAATTCTAAGGCCCCCTTCTGCCAAGCCTTATGGATCAGATCTTCCTCGGCTCTGAATGAGGTTAGTATGGCTATTAAAGATCTGGGCATCCGGATTACAGGGCCTTGGGCCGAGGGACCTATGGGCATGATCTATCCTTAAATCAAAAATTCCAGGAGTGAGAGCGAGCTCCAAAGCAGGTCCTGGAGAAAAGAAAGAACATCTCCTTGTTTGTCCTCAGACACTTAGGGACCCCATAGACTCTGATGTTTTGCCTCCTACTTCTTCGTTGTAAGTCATCGAGGTGGTGCATGAACTCTCTGTCTTGGGCGAGCATGTATAGTAGCAAGCAATTATGCTTGTCGGTCGGCTCCGACACCCGGGTAAGGCATAGTTCCAGTTGTTCTGCCTTATGATCAGTTTTGCTCATGTTGGTGTGAAGTTCAGAGAGTGTCTGGTCTATTTTCGTTACTGTGTGAGCTGTCCACATGATGGCTGCAATTAGGTCAGCTTGGGCCTTCTCGCCATGCGGCATTATCAGCTGCAGGCCCTCTGGAGTGTCCCGATCCTCTGCAGAATGTGCATCTTCTGCTTGGAGAAGCTCTTTTAATTTTTGTGCAGGAGTGGTCGGAGGTTTACCAGACCAATATCTTTTTATTTTTGCTGGTGATGACATCTTCTAGCAGGCGATGTAAGGTGATTTTGTTCAGAGGGGAGCAGGAGCTCTCGGGCTAAGTAGCCATTAGCTTGCTGATGTCACCAGAAGTCCAGGTTTACTGAGCATTAATCCATGCCTGGGGGGTGGTTGGATCCACGAGGTGAAGCTGAGTGACTTTAACCACTCAGGTGTGGATTAATGCTCAGTAAACCCAGACCCTGGAGTGTGTTAATCATCTTTGCCGCATTGTGGGTACGAACATTTTTTAACAAATGTATTTTTATTTTTAAGATGTTATTTTATGTACTGAGTTTTAAAATTTGTACAGCATTTTTGTTAAGGTGCCCTGTGCTTTGGAATGGTGCCTTATATAAATAAAGTTTGCTTTGCTTTGTGTAACCCCCCCCCCGGACCCCCTTATTTAACTAGAAGGGCTTCTCCTCTCAGCACACCAAACACTCTGGCTCAAGGGGCAGGACAAAGAGAGAGGGGTGGGGGTTTACATTGTACAAACACACAGACAAGCATTCTTTGCAACTACAATGGCCACCATATACAAGGTGGACTAGACTGTTTTACTAGACAGCCAACCAAGTGTGGCAACTGCATGGCACACACCTGGTAGGGACCAATTGCATGGCCAACAACCCAGGTCCCTAGGAGAAAATGTTTGCTTAGGACTATGGTAAGTTTGCAGTTCTGGACAGGGCACCTAAGTAAATCCAGACACAAGGAAGCAATAACATTACTGTCCAAACCAGGCTGGGATTCTAGAGTGTGGCTTTTATTCACATAACAAAGTAGGAATAATCACAAAGCGAAGATGCCCTCCCCCAGGGCTACGCACACTGGCAATGCAGATTACTGAGGTACAGACATTCCTGAATTCTCATTTATTACAGGATGAAGAAAGCACATACTGGTGAACACACTGGTTCCTACTGGAAATTGGCACATCCAGCCAGGTACTGGTACATTTCCCATCAACTAGGCACATCCAGTCAGTACTAGGACACTTTCCCATATTTCATAAGGATAGAGGTGGTACACACGACCACCACAGAGCACATACAGGCTAAGAACTCGCAGAACCCACTATGATGGGCTAAACACGAAAAAAAACAACCCACATACTGGGGTAAACACTTTTCTCAGGCATTGGCCAATTGCACTGAAGAAAAAGTAATAGGTGCCCTTCAGAACCCGTAGCGTTAAACCGGATACTCCAGATGGGGCGGGGGTCTCCCACCTTTTGTTTGCAAGCATATACTCGGCCATTCATCTGGTTAATAACACCACACAACTGTAGAAAACTGTAGATGTTGTCTTAAATGTGTATCACACTTAACATACTACACACACCTCACTGGTGTCAGAATTAAAAGTTCTGTACATGGACAGTCACATTCTGGACTCCAACGTAGGCAGACACTTTTAAACAGAGAAAGTCTCAAGTGACAGGTTCCCTTTATAAGAGAAAACACCCTTCACAGGAATTGCAGGTACTCTTGGGTTTACACAGGTAAGCAATGTACTCAGAAGCAGATGTCTCAAGGCAGGTTCAAAAGTCCAGCTGGACCAGGGGATTGCCCCTGCATCCCGGAGTTCACATTATCCCTCCTGGGATGGGGCACAGGGAAGCCCCTCTGGGACAGGTCTCCGCCACTTCTGAAAAGCTGGAACAGGTGTCACACACTAGGGTGAGAACTAAAACTTAAAAACAAACAGGTAGCTCTCTGACAGAGCTGTCTGAGGAGCTGCACTACAAGCTACAGCTTCCTGCTCTTGACTCCAGATCACTCTGCCATGAACATTCTAAAGCTAGCTCTAGTAGCTGCTAGCATTGTGGCTTATGCTGCTGAGACAGTTCTAAATGACATCATCCCTCGAGAGCTCAGCAGAGACTGAGAAGAGAGAGAGGCAGAGTGATACCCATTTAACTGGCATTTCACTAGCTGCCTTCCCGGTCTACCACTAATTCTAACAGACCAGAACTGTGGCCCCTATGGCCAGTCAGGACCACTGCCTTTCTATCCCCCTAGCCCTATAGGGAAACATCTATCTATCCAAAAGCCACAGGGGAACCTCCCCCCAACCCAGGGTACCTGCAAACCAAAAACACAGAGCAATAACACTATACAAAGCATTACACTCCCACACTCCCCCACACATACACACCTGTGGAGAAAAAGATTAACACATGGTATCAACTACACAAAATTCTAGAAAACACTTTAAAGCACAAGAGAACTCCAATGAGTTCCCGAAATCCTCTTCTGATCTTCTCTTCTTTCTTCACCAGGAGTACCTGAAAGAGAAAAGACAAAAACACACCCCAAGTCTGCATAACACACAGCGCTATTACCCCTCCATCAAAACACTGGAGAATACCAAAAATATTTAATAGAAAAGTAGAAAACAGCAGAAAATACTGACATTATGTACAATACAACATTTTAAGGGGGGGGGGGTGGAATGCCCTAACTGTCCCAACTAGTGACAAAACAGTTGTGCCCAAAGGCAAGATCCATTAAAGAGTCTCCCCTGGGCCAGAGCCCATTGAAGCACAGTTCTTGAAGTTCTGTAGTCCACAAGGGGAGAGTCTTTGTGGACAGGTCAACAATTTGCAGTCTACCAGGTGTAGGATGTGTACTGCAATGTCAACAAAGTAAGAAAAGTCTGGACTTACCAGTCCCTTGAAGAACGTACAAACTGGATCACCTACTTCTCCAGCCGAAGGCCCGCCCTCCCTGGCAGCATTGTTCGGATACAGCTCGGCAGGGATCTTCCGGAACACAGTTGATGAATGCAAGGAAACAGCTGGGTTGATGTCATCTTGGAAATCGAACCATGGAACAGGAACCAACAGCTGGGTTGATGTCATCCTGCATCCCAGGCGATGAATCAGGAAAACAGCTGGTCTGATGTCATCTGGAGGTCCTGGCGAGGACACAGGAAAAGCACACTGCAGGTCTGACGAATCTTGGATGCACCTTGGATCCTGGAACACCAGTCTGGTGCAACAACTTGGGTACAGCACTGCTGGATGGCAGACACTTTGCTACCACTGCTCTGTTTCCCTCTGGGTAGGCATGCGCATATTCACAGGGAGTGGCACCATTAAGGGTAGTACCACTCTCGGTCAGGTGCAAGAACTATGACCCCATCTGGGCGCTCATAACTGATGTTGTAGAAAGTTTCATTTCCTGCCTTGTCCACATATCATACAATGTCCATGAACAATGTCCTGCCCAATTTCCAAAACTTTATTCTATCATTTATGACTCTGTTTCTGACATAAGGGGTCGACTGGATGCAGATTTACTTGCTTCCTCTAGTAACCAGGCTTTCCTGTTTTGCTGTGTTTCTCCTAGACTCTCTCTGAGGAAAGGTAAAGGACAATCCATATATGGCATTAGCCTCCTATGAACCAGTCTCCTCCTTACTACTCTTCTCCAATACACAGCCACTGGCATAGCTTGGGAGTGGCCAGTCCTGGTTCAACCAGTGCCGCATACTTAAAGCATGGAAAAACTTGTCCCTGACCATCTCTGCAGGCAGGGCAGTGGAGTCACCAGCTTCTTCTGGCTCCTCCTAGGCAAGAGCTTGAGGCCGCTGTAAGGGACCCTCAACAAAAAGATACATATCTTCCTCCTCCTCCTCCTCCTCTTCCTCACTTAAAACTTGGGCCCAGGAGTGAGCAGTCATCCTCACTCCCGAGACAGTCCACTCTTCATTGGGTGTGGAGGTAGACACCTCCCATTCTAAAATTTCTTAAACTTTGTCCTCTCCAACAAGGCTAGGACTAAGCCCCTTCCCCAATGGGTCCATTGATCCTTCCTCTGCACTGTCCATTTGCGACACAGGCATGGAAACATCACAAGGAATCTGCCCTTGCAGTAAATCTACACCTCTCTTCCTTTGGGTGACACTCTGTTGGGCCCCCCCAACAGGTTCAACCTGGTGCTGTGTGCTGCTACATGCAGGATTTCGTACTTTTGTCCAGGTGAGAGCCAAATGAATTTTAGGTGCTTTGGACAGACCATACTTCACTAAGCAACCCGAACAGTGAGGAATTAAGAACACATCCCTTCCAGCCTCTAGGCACATTATACATACTCTCACAGGATAGTTGGGAATTGCAACATGAGAAGGCAAACTGTCACCATAGAAACATTGCTGTATTTCTTTTAGCTTGGCAACCTCCTCAGCTATCATAGCTCAGGCATGATCCAGGTAGTGGGATGGTCCCGAAGCCATGTCTGTAAATAAACACATTAAAGTTCATTGTTACTACACAGTTCATGAAACTTGGAACAGTCTCTCAAAATGGCTCCCTGCTGCTGTGTTTACATTACTGCCCCACCCTGTAATGGTGGTGACAGCACCTCTGTTGCATCCACTCTGACTCAAACTGCTACGCATCCGACCTTTCTGCTACTGATTTCTGCTCAAAACTGTAACGATTGCACTGCATTTGCTTTCTCAGCACATTCATATGATTTTTGACTCTACGATTAGCACTCAATCAATTTTTACACTTTGCTTAAAGTCACTAAGACCACAGTATTTCTACACAGGATTGCCTGGTTGTTGCTGTCACTTAACAACTTACAGTCTCTCACTTGCTTAGAAAATCATACTGATGTTGAATCCATAATACATGTTCACAGTCTATTGCTCAGAACTCATTTGTTTTGATTGCACTTTATAGTCCTTTACAAAAATAATCTCGCTGTTTACACACAGATCCAGCTGGCTTTTGAAATCACTGACAGTTTGAGCTCAGTTTTGCTGAATGGTACTCACTATATCAGTAACTGGCTCACTCTGTTGGAAATATTTCTGCCTAAAGCTGATCCTGGAAGGCTTCTGTGTTGGAACAGGCTGGCAATCCCACCAATTGTCACTATGAACACCACACTTACTTCCCAGTTGGTCGGATAATGGGTTGAGCCCGATTTTGAACAGAAATAGTCTGTATTTACAGAGTTAGAATGTTCACAGTCCCCTCAAAGGTTTCTCCTGGCTAACCAGTGCACACACCATTCGCTCTCTCCCTCTCGAACACTGGGCTGCACTCTGAAGCTGGCTATTGGATGGGACTGATTGCAGTCCCACCAATCACTCAACGCCATGCAAATGAGCCTCTCTCTTTCTCTCTCTCTCCTCACGCTCTTTCTCCATGGTGATCATTGAGCAGGCAAAATTTAAACTGCAAACTGAACTTTTATTCTTAACTGAAATGTCATGGTGGGAGTGCTGTTTTTTGCCATTTCTTTGCTTAGAATTTGGCTTTTTCTTTAGCGACTCCCCCAATTCACACAGCAATCACGTGAAACTCTTAGAGCACACAGTTCTTTTGGTTTCCCAAAGTCCACAATACTTTCTGTCACTAAAACTTGAGAATTAAAGCTTGTAAATGCTCTTTTGATGCTGGACAAGGGCATACACATTTTGGCTTTACAGTCTCTTGGTAAAAGGTGGCACAATCACATACTGTCACAAATGCACTCAGCAGGTCAGGCCCTCTGCTCCCACAGTACCAACCTCTGAGCATAGTATTGTGAACAGGTAACAGACAGGGTAACCCTCCTCTCTGCTTGTAGGTCTGAATCACCTTTAGTCTCAAGTTCTGTGGAGATTCAAACTGTGAACCTTATGCTAGCATACCCAAATGTACAGGCTCAGATAATCTGCTCTTTGGGGGATGCCAGATATCTTTTGCCTAAGGGCACCTAACCAGGTATCCAGAATGAACCCCAGTAAGACCTAGTGGTAGGCAGGAAAGACAGCTTGTGAAACTCCAGTTAAATGGATTTCTCACTGTTTCACTCTGTTCTCAGTCTCAGCTGAGACTGAGGGATGACATCATTTTAGAGCTGTCGCAGATGCATAAGCCACACTGGAATGTTGCAGTTGGAGGTTACAGTAGAATGCTGGGGAATTTGAAGTCAGTTCTGTTGCAGTCTGTAGTAGAGGAAGGAGGTGCTCTGCTGTAAGCAGGCCCTCAGAGCTCTAAGCTCTGTCAAAGAGCTATTTTTTTTTGTATCGGTGTGTGTTCTCACCTTAAGAGGAACACAAGAAGAGCACAGTGAAGTGGTAGAGACCGCTTCAAGTGGTTCAGAGCCCCATCCCTGCAGCGATGGGGGAAGGAATCAGCCTGCTTCCAGGGGCAACCCCCCTGGTCCGGCTAGGAAAAAAGAAGCTGCCTGATTTAAATTCATGCTGAGGCACCAGAAGTTCTGGATGAGATTTCTTTGAGGAGAAAATGCCTGTGGGGCACCTGCAACCAAGGGGTGAGTTCGCTCTGCTAAAGGCCAATGTGTTTTCACCTGAAACAAGATGAAACTAAAGTGACTGTGACTGCTGGGTCGGGAAATGACAGCCAAGTACAGTTTGGAAGATGAGGGAGTTGGACTGCTTAACTCTGTGGGGGGTCTAGAGTAATGGACACAGCCAGTTATTAAGTATGTTCAAGTTCAGCACAAATGGGATGTAAAGACAGTAGATTTAATGTGAATACATTTAAAGAGAATCTACACAGCAAAGTGTTTCAAAAGATGAGGTGTTACAGTCCAGAGAAATGGCCAGGCATGAATTATGGGAGTGAGAGGTGGGAGACCCCCCCACCAGTAGTTACCAAATTCACCTCTGTGGGTTTGCTTTGGGACACCTGTTGCTTTCTCTCAGGTACTTGACCAGTGCCTGAGGAAAGTACCCAGACGTGGGATTGATGAGGAAGATTCCCGTATGGAGCCAGAAGTGCTCATAGTTGGTTTAGGAAGCCACCAGTAAATGTTTCCATGCTATATGGAAAGTGTCCAAAGGGCTGGCAAGGGAGCCGAGCCAGGAAAAACCCAGAGCAACATAGAAACATAGACTTTGATGGCAGATAAGGACCGCTAGGCCCATCTAGTCTGCCCATTTCCCTACCTACAGGATAGGCTGCAGATCCTATTAACCAACAGCCTATATCTTCCTGCCCCCCACAAGAATTGCCTTATGTCTGTCCCATGCATTCTTGAATTCTCCCACAGTTTTAGACTCCATAATCTCTCAGGAAGGCTGTTCCATGCATCCACTACTCTCTGTGAAATAATACTTCCTCACATTGCCCCTGAACCGCCTCCTTCTATCTTTTAAATTGTGTCCCCTTGTTCTTGCTAGTCTCTTTTCTGAAAGATGCTACCCTCTTGGACTTTGTTGATTCTCTTGAGGTACTTGAAAGTTTCTATTATGTCCCCCTTCTCCCTTCTTTCCTCAAGGGTATACATATTAAGCTCCTTTAGTCTCTCCTCATACAGCTTCTCTTGCAGAACCTGCACCATTTTAGTTGCCCTCCTCTTGACTGCCTCTATCCTGTCTATGTCCTTGTGGAGATGGGGTCTCCAGAACTGGATGCAGTATTCCAGATGGGGTCTCACCAACTGTCTGTACAGAGGGATAACAACTTCCTGTTTTCTGCTGCTGATGCCTCTCCCTATATATCCCAGTATACCCCCGGCCCTCCCTACTGCCTTCTCACATTGCTTGCTAACCTTAAGCTCATCTGATAGGATTACCCCAGGTCCCTTTCCTGTTTTGTTGTTGTTACTACCTCCCCACCCATTGTGTATTCTTCCTGGTTCTTGTTTCCCAGGTGCATTATTTTGCACTTTTTGCATTGAATCCTAGCTGCCATACGTCAGACCATTCCTCCAACCTTGCCAAGTCCCTTTTCATCCTTTCCACACCTCCTTGTGTATCAACCCTGTTGCAGATCTTGTGTCATCTGCAAAAGGCATACTTTTCCTTCCAGTCCCTCTGCAATGCCACTGATGAAAACATTAAAAAGGACTGGACCCAATACTGAACCCTGCGTACAAGTTCGGGCCGTGTGCCCAGTGTGTTTCAGAGCCTGAGGGCTAAAGTGAATAGGATATGTTCTGATCTCCATAAATCTGCATTACCTGGAGTGTAGCCCAGTGGGGGGCCATCTATGCTTTGTTTATTCTGTTTGGATGTGAATAAAAGCCACACTTTAGAATCTCACTTATGGTAATGGACATTGCAGTTATTGCTTCCTTTGTCCAGAGTTACTTGGGTGCCCCTGTTGCAGAGTAGCCAAATCTAGCCAATGTGCTGAGTGATGTATTTCTCCCCGAACCCAGCCCACCAGGTAGTGCTGTCAAGATGGAAATGACATACCTGGGTGGGGATTACAAAAATGGAGGCACTGCTGAGAATTTGGGTTTGGAATTTAGGGAGGAATGTAAGAAAGGTCGCTCAGACAATGGCTAGCATTTTGGTTATCTGGCAGTGGGTAACCCAAAACAACTGAAGCAATGTTTAACTAACGTGCCACTGTGTGCTGTTATCCATGTGTTGCTATTAAAATGCCAACTGTTTATCAAGGAGCAGTAAAGCCTTGGAGTGTGTGCCCTTGTCCTGCATCAAATTACAGTGTTTGCCAGCTTTTAAAAGTGTTTGTGACAAAGAAAAGTGTGGAAAACTGTGGGTAGCAAATGGAAAGTTGTGTTCTAGACATTGGAAATGCTTTCTGTGTGGACTGAGAGACTTGTTGTGCTTAATGACCATGAAAAATGGTTAAAATGGGCTCCTGCCGTGGAGTCAGTTTAAAAAAAAAAAGTGTGGTTTGCAGTTTAAATTTGCCTGCTCGACAATCGCCGTGAGAAGAAGAGCACTCGAGAGGAAAGAGGCTCATTTGCATGGCGTCGAGTGATTGGTGAGACTGCAATCAGTCCCACCCCCAAGCCAGCTCTAGAGCGACTGCACAACATTTGAGATGGAGAGTGAGAGGAGTGTGTGAACTGGCTTACCAGGAGGAGGGTTTGCGATGACCGAAAGCACTGTAAAAGTTTAAAAACTGACTTTTCTGTTTAAATTCTGGCTCAACCCGCATCTCAATCAACTGGACTGTGAGTGTAATGTTCAGAGGGACGATAGGCAGGACTGCCAACCCGTTTCCTTCCAGAGGCCTCCAAGACTGGCTGCAGGCCATTTTCCATCACAGCAAACAGCTACTGATAACAGTGAGTACCAGCAGAAATAATTGCTCACACTGTGTGATTTCACCAAAAGCCAGCTGAATCTGTGTGTCAGCAGTGTAATCGCTTTGCAAACAAGGACTGTGTTAAGTTTTACCACCAAAAGCAAGAATTCTAAGCAATCGACTGTGAGCATAATTATCGGTTCAGCGTCAGTATAATTTTCAAAGCCATGTGAGAGACTGTGAGTTGTATCAGATATGCAGCAAGAAATACAAGCAATCCTGTGCTATGAAATACTGAGGCTTTAAGGGATTGCAAGCTACAGAAATGTCTTCAACGGGTAAAAAGTCTGTGGTAAATCATATAAATGTGCTAGCAGAAAGAACAGTGCAAGTTTGTGCAGTTTGAGCAAAGTTATCAGTAGTGTGTGTAAATCAGATGCACAGTGGCTTGACCCAATTACAGAATGTTGATGCATAGGAGTACTGCCGATACCATTACAGGGTGGGGTAGTAATGTAAACATAGTAGCAGAGGAGCCATTTTGAAAGAGAAAGAAAGTTTTTAGTGATGTGGGACTTGAAATAACAGTGAGCGTTGTTTGTTTTTTATCTGCAGTCATGGCTTCAGGACCAGCCTGTTACCTGGATCATGCCCTGGCTGTGATAGCAGTAGAAGTTAACAAGTTAAGGCACATTGAGAGATGTTACTATGGGGGATGACTGCCTCCTCATGTGGTGATTCCTGGATATCCAGTGCAAGTATGTGTGATGTGCTTAAATACTGGAAGGGATGTCTTCATGGTACCTCACTGTTCTGGATGTCTAGAGAAATATGATTTGTTTAAAGTGCCCTAGATTTGTTTGGCTCCCACATGGACAAAAGTTCAAGAATCTGCAGTTGGCAGCACACAGCACCAGGCGGAGCCTGTTGGAGAAGGCCCCTCAGAGTGTGGCACAAAGCAAGAGGGTGCAGATTTACAGACAGAACAATGTGCTGATGTTTCAGAGCCTGAGTTGCAGAGAGACATTTCAGGAAGAGCATCAGTAGATCCTTGGAGAGAGAGGCCTAGCCCAAGTCTCATAGGTGAAGACGAGATGAGGGAGGCATTTGAATGGGAGGTTTCTACCTCCGTGCCCAGCGAAGAGTGGATAGTCTCAGGAGTGAGGACGACTGCTCACTCCCAGGCACAGATTCTCAGTGAGGAAGAAGAAGAGGGGGAGCCTATGTGGCCTTCTGAAAAAGGAACTGGTACACAGCCTCAAGCTCTTGCCTCAGAGGAATGCATGGGAGAGAGTGGTGATTCCACTGCTCTGGCTGTGCAAGAAGAAGCCAGGGATCCATTTTTTGTGTCTTTCAGAATGTGTAGCTGGCAGAACCAAGACTGGCCACTCCCAAGCCAGGCCAGAGGTCTCAGGTTGACCAAAGCTAGTAAAGAGGAAAGACTGGTTCATGGGAAAGCAAATGAAATCTATGATATGTACTTTCCTACCTTTCCTCGGAGAGTCTGGGAGGAGATTGAAAAAAGCAGGAAGTCCTGGATTTGGGAAAAAGCAATGAAATATGTCCATCCTGGTGCAAACAAGCATGTCAAGAACAGAATGTTTCAAGAAAAATACAGCCAGTGGAAAAGAGGCAGGACACTGTTTATTGACACTGTTTGAATTGCGGATGGAGTGGGACATGAAACCTTTCACAGTGTGAATTCTGAATACCCAGATGGGGTAATAATTCCAGCACCTGACCCATTGTGCTATTGGCCACAATGTCAAGACTGTCCTGTGAATGTGCCCTTGCCTACCAAATGGAAAGCAGAGCAGTGGTAGCCAGTGCTGCCACTCCAGCCATTGCTGTACCTATGTTGTTCCTCCATTTTGGACGTCCAGGACTCAAGTGTCCCACATTCTTCAGTTCTACAGTGTACTGGCGTTCCAGAATCCATTCACTGGCCCACCAGATGACTTCAGATCTAGAGAGGACACCAGCCCAGCTGTATCCTGATTCATCGCCTGGGTATCGGATGACTTCAGAATAGCTGTTTTCCTTTTTGTTCCTGTTTCAAGGTTCCATCTCCAGAGATGACATCAGCCCAGAAGTTTCCAGATGTGCCCTCCTGTCATTTCCCAGAAGATGTCCGCCCAGCTGTATCAGAAGAATGCTGCCGGGGAGAGTCTTTGGCTGAGGACCAGGTGTGGTATTGTTCTGTTCTACAAGGGACTGGTAAGTCCAGACTTTTCTATCCTTATGACATTGCAGTACACACCCTACACTAGCAGACACCAAATGTTTGAACTGTCCTCAAAGACTCTCCCCTTCGGGACTTTGGCCTGCTAGAACTGTGCTTCACTGGCTCCGCCCAGGACAGATTCTTTAATGGACTTGCCTTTGGGCACTGTGGTCACTAGATGGGACTTTTAAGGCACTCCACCCTCTGAATATTGTGTATTGTAAATAATGTCACTGTTTTCTACTGTTTTCTAATGTTTATACTGTTTTTTCTACTTTCCTAAAAAAAAATCTTTTTGGGGATTCTTCAGTGTTTTGATGGTAGTGGTTTAGATAGGCTGTGTATGCAGATTAGGAGTGTGTGTTGTCTTTCTTTTTCTTGCAGATGTTCCTGAAGAAGATAGAAGAGAAGACAAGAAGAGGAGGAGGGACTCGCCAGAGTTCCTCAGTAGTACTTTAGAGTGTAGTGTAGTGTACTGTTGTTGTTGTTACTGTGTGTAACTTTTTCTTCCACAGGTATGGTTGTGGGGGAGTGTGGGAGTAATGCATAGTGTATGGTATTAGCTCCTAGTGTGTGGTTGCATGGTGTCCAGGGTTGGAGGGTCCCCTATTTGTTTTGTTTTGGGAATTTTAAGTTAGAGGCAGACAGGTTTTCCCTAGAGGGCTGGGGGATAGACAGGGTGTGGTCCTGAACGGCCGTAGGTGCCACAGTACTGATCTAATAGGGCTATGCTCTGGGCCCTTAGTGTTGCCTGCCTGTGCCTAGCACATGGTAGAAGGGGGCCTGATCACCCTCTCCGTAGGTAGCACATAGGGTAGGATGGCCTAGGTCGGGTAACTAATGACTGCAGACAGACATTTTCCTGGCCCAGGGTGAGTGTAACCCCCCTGTTACTCAGGGTTACTAGAATCCCATTAAGACCTAGTGGTAGGCAGGGAAAGCAGCTTGTGAAACTCCAGTTACATGGATTTCACAGTGTCTCACTCTGTTCTCAGTCACAGCTGAGACTGAGGGATGACATCATTTTAGAACTGTTGCAGCTGCATAAGCCACACTGGAATGATGCAGTTGGAGGTTAGAGTAGAATGTTGGTGAATTTGAAGTCATTTCTGTTGCAGTCGGTAGTAGAGGAAGGAGGTGCTCTGCTGTAAGCAGGATCTCAGAGCTCCAAGCTCTGTCAAAGAGCTACTTTTTGTGTATAGGTGTGTGTTCTCACCTTAAGAGGAACACAAGAAGAGCACAGTGAAGTGGTAGAGACCACTTTCAGTGGTTTAGGACCCCATCCCTGTGGGGATGGGGGAAGGAATCAGACTGCTTCCAGGGGCAACCCCCCCGGTCTGGCGAGGGAAAAAAGAAGCTGCCTGATTTAAGTTCATGCTGAGGCACCAGAGTTCTGGATGAGATTTCTCTGAGGAGAAAATGCTAATGGGGAACCAGCAACCAAGGAGTGAGTTCGCTCTGCTAAAATCCCAATGTGTTTTCACCTAACACAAGATGAAATGCTACAAGTCTCGATGGCTGAGAGGGACCTGGGGGTGGTGGTGGATGTCAAAATGAACAACTCGGAGACTTGTAGGAGGGCAGCAGCCAAGGCCAACAGGATGCTGAGATGCATCGCTAGGGGGATCACCTCCAGAAGGAGGGAAGTGATGCTCCCTCTGTATAACAGCTTGGTGAGGCCACACCTTGAGTACTGCTTGCAGTTTTGGAGGCCACACTTAAATAGGGACATTAAACTCCTGAAGAAGGTCCAGAGGAGGGCAACCAAAATGATTTGGGGCTTGGGGGACAGGACCTATGAGGAGAAGCTCAAAGAGCTAAATATGTACACATTGGAAGAGAGAAGGGACCGGGGGGACATGATAGAGGTCTTCAAGTATATGAAGAGGGTAAATAGGGGAGGAACAGTCAGGGTGCTTCGAAGGAAGGAGGAGGGGGCCACTAGAGGGCATGGGTGGAAGCTGGAGGGGGGAAGATTCAGGGGAGAAAGGAGGAGGTACTGCTTCACTGAGAGGGTGGTGGAGCCATGAAATGCACTGCCTAGGGGGCTGGTGGAGGCAGAGATGGTGGAGGGGTTCAAGAGGGGCTGGGACAGGTACAGGGTAAGGGATCTGGAAGCAAAATCCAATGCAGCAAGAATATGCGGAACTGGGAAGGGAGAAGCCAGAGAAGGCGAGGGGAGCAGCAAGATCAGCAACCAGGGTGGGGGCTGACCAATCGAGCAGACTCAAAAGACCGTTAGGCCTATTCTGCTGGCATTTTAGTATGTTAGTATGAAACTAAACATAGAAACATAGAAACATAGACTTTGATGGCAGATAAGGACCGCTAGGCCCATCTAGTCTGCCCATTTCCCTACCTACAGGATAGGCCGCAGATTCTAGTTAACCAACAGTCTATTTCTTCCTACCCCCCACAAGAATTGCCTTATGTCTGTCCCATGCATTCTTGAATTCTCCCACAGTTTTAGACCCCACAACCTCCTCAGGAAGGCTGTTCCATCTATCCACTACCCTCTCTGTGAAATAATACTTCCTCACAATGCCCCTGAACCGCCCTCCTTCTATCTTTAAATTGTGTCCCTTGTTCTTGCAAGTCTCTTTTCTGAAAGATGCTACCTCTTGGACTTTGTTGATTCCACTGAAGTACTTAAACGTTTCTATCATGTCCCCCTCTCCCTTCTTTCCTCGAGGGTATACATATTAAGCTCCTTTAGTCTCTCCTCATACGGCTGCTCTTGCAGACCCTGAACCATTTTAGTTGCCCTCCTCTGGACTACCTCTATCCTGTCTATGTCCTTGCGGAGATGTGGTCTCCAGAACTGGACACAGTACTCCAGATGGGGTCTCACCAACTGTCTGTACAGAGGGATAACAACTTCCTGTTTTCTGCTGCTGATGCCTCTCCCTATACATCCCAGTATACCCCCAGCCCTCCCTACTGCCTTCTCACATTGCTTGCTAACCTTAAGGTCATCTGATATGATTACCCCCAGGTCCCTTTCCTGTTATGTTGTTGTTACTACCTCCCACCCATTGTGTATTCTTCCCCTGGGTTCTTGTTTCCCAGGTGCATTATTTTGCACTTCTTTGCATTGAATCCTAGCTGCCATACTTCTGACCATTCCTCCAACCTTGCCAAGTCCCTTTTCATCCTTTCCACGCCTCCTTGTGTATCAACCCTGTTGCAGATCTTTGTGTCATCCACAAAAAGGCATATTTTCCTTCCAGTCCCTCTGCAATGTCACTGATGAAGACATTAAAAGGACTGGACCCAATACTGAACCTCATGGTACCCACTAGTAACCCCTCTTTCTTCAGAGTGGACTCCATTTACAATTACCTTCTGTGTCCTGTTGTGCAGCCAATGTTTTACCCAGGCTACCACCCTGGGACCCACTCCCAGGCTGGTTAATTTGACTATTAATCTTTTGTGTGGGACTGTGTCAAATGCCTAGCTAAAGTCTAGGTAGGCCATGTCCACAGCCCCTCCCTGGTCTACTACTTTGGTCACCCAGTCAAAGAAATCTATTAGATTCGTTTGACATGACCTTCCTGCTGTGAACCCATGCTGCCTTGGGTCCTGTGCCCCACTGGCCTCTAGGTACTCAACTATTCTTTCCTTCAGAAGTGACTCCATCACTTTCCCTACCACAGAGGTCAGACTGACAGGTCTGTAGTTTCCTGCCTCTGTCTTGGTCCCACTTTTGTGAAGGGGAATCACATCTGCCTTCCTCCAGTCCTCGGGTACCACACCATCCTCCCATGATTTATTAATAAGAGTAGTCAGTGGTTTCACTAGTTCCTCCTTAATTCTTTTAGAATTCTGGGGTGAATTCCATCAGGACCCATTGCTTTGTCCACCTTCAGTTTTAGGAGTTCTTGCAGAACCCTTTCTTCTGTGAAAGGACTGGGATCGACCCCCCCCATTAAGAGTGCTTCTGTTAATTGGATTAGGCACTTCCCCCTCCTCTTTTGTGAATACTGAGCAGAAATATTCGTTCAGTATCCCTGCTTTTTCACTATCCCCCGTGCCCACCCACCGCATTCTATTCAGCCTCACTATCCTGAGTTGGCTATCTTTTCCTCAGTTTGGGCCTTTGCTATTCTGACTTTCCTCCCTGCTTCCTTCTGCCTTAACTGGTACAGCTCTCTGTCCTGCTCCTTCTGTGTTTCCTTATACTTCCGGAATGCTATCTTTTTCTTCCTGACTTTCACAGCCACCTCTTTTGAGAATTATAGTGGCTTTTTCTTTCATTTTGATTTGTTTATTTGCTTCACTTCACGCAAAGGTTTGTTGCCTCTGTGATGGCAGTTTTGATGATTCCCCATTGTTGCTCCACACCTCCTTCTAGCCTGCTTGCTAGTGCTTTTCTGAGGCACTCTCCCATCTTGCCAAAGTCAGCCCTCCTAAAGTCCAGTACCCTCACTTTTGTATGGCTTGACTCTGTAGCTGAGTTTAACGTGAACCATACTGTTTGATGGTCACTTGTCCCCAGATGGCAACCCACTTCTAGATCTGAGATCCTCTCACTGCCCCCGTTTGACTGAAGTGACTGTTACTGTGGGGTCAGGAAAAGACAGCCAAGTACAGTTTTGAAGATGTGGGGGTTGGACTGCTTAACTCTGTGGGGGGTCTAGAGTAATGGACACAGCCAATTATTAAGTATGTTCAAGTTCAGCACAAATGGGATGTAAAGACAGTAGATATAATGTGAATACATTTAAAGAGAATTTACACAGCAAAGTGTTTTCAAGGATGAGGTGTTACAGTCCAGAGAAATGGCCGGGTATGAATTATGGTAGCGAGAGGTGGGAGATCCCCCACCAGTAGTATCCAAATTCACCTCTAGGGGTTTGCTTTGAGACACCTGTTGTTTTCTCTCAGGTACTTGGCCAGTGCCTGAGGAAAGTACCCAGACGTGGGATTGATGAGGAAGATTCCCATATGGAGACAGAAGTGCTCATAAGAGGTTTCAGGAGCCACCAGTAAATGTTTCCATGCTATATGGAAAGTGTCCAAAGGGCTGGCAATGGAGCCAAGCCAGGGAAAAACCCAGAGCAGCGTACAAGTTCGGGCTGTGTGCCCAGTGTGTTTCAGAGCCTGAGGGCTAAAGTGAATAGGATGTGTTCTGATCTCCATAAATCTGCATTGCCAGGACAGTAGCCCTGTGGGGGTCCATCTATGATTTGTTTATTCTGTTTGGATGTGAATAAAGGCCACACTTTAGAATCCCACTTCTGGTATTGGATATTACAGTTATTGCTTCCTTTGTCTGGAGTTACTTGGGTGCCCCTGTTGCAGAGTAGCCAAACCTAGCCAATGTGCCAAGGGACATATTTCTCCCCAAACCCAGCCCACCAGGTAGTGCTGTCAAGATGGAAATGGCATACCTGGGTGGGGGTTACACACATACTGGTGAACACACTGGTTCCTACTGGAAATTGGCACATCCAGCCAGGTACTGGTACATTTCCCATCAACTAGGCAGATTTGGACAGTACTAGGGCACTTTACCGTATTTCATAAGGATAGAGGTGGTACATACGTCACCACAGAGCACATACAGGCCAAGAACTTGAAGAACCCACTATGCTGGGGTAAACTGGAAGAAAAACAACCCACATACAGGGGGTAACCACTTTTCTCAGGCATTGACCAATTGCACTGAAAAAAAAATAATAGGTACCCTTCACAACATGTAGAGGTAAACTGGTTACTCCAGATGGGGGGGTCTCCCATCATTTGTTTCCAAGCATATACTCAGCCATTCATCTGGTTAATAACACCACACAACTGTAGATGTCTCAAATGTATATCACACTTAACATACTATACACACCTCACTGGTGCCAGAATTAAAAGTTCTGTATTAGAATGGTCACATTCTGGACTCCAGCATAGGTAGACACTTTTAAACAGAGAAAGTCTCAAGTGACAGGGTCAAAAACACCCTTCACGTGAATTGCAGGTACTCCTGGGTTTACACAGGAAAACAAGGTACTCATAGAGCAGTTGTCACAAGGCAGCTTCAGAAGTCCAGATGGACCAGGGGATTGCAGCATCCCAGAGATCACCCCATCCCTCCCGGGATGGGGAACAGGGAAACCCTCTGGCACAGGTCTCCACCACTTCTGAAAAGCTGGAACAGTTGTCACACACTAGGGTGAAAACTAAAACTTAAAAACAAACAGGTAGCTCTCTGACAGAGCTGTCTGAGGAGCGGCACTACAAGCTTCAGCCTCCTCCACTTGACTCCAGATCACTCTGCCACGAACATTCTAAAGCTAGCTCTAGCAGCTGCTAGCATTGTGGCTTATGCTGCTGCAACAGTTCTAAAGGATATCATCCCTCCAGAGCTCAGCAGAGACTGAGAACAGAGAGAGACAGAGTGAAACCCATTTAACTGGGATTTCATTAGCTGCATTCCCTGCCTAACACTGATTCTAACTGGGATTCTAGTAACCCCTAGGAGCAAGGGGGTTACATTTGCTTATGTAACCTCCTTGCAAATAGGGGTTCCTAAAAATGCCAGCCTGAGCTTACCTTAGCCCTGTCCTTCTGTTCTCCTCCTGCTGTCTCTCGGGCTTCTCCCTATTTGGCCTCCAATTTGTTTCTGGTCCCCCAGGTCTGCTTTGCCCTTCTGTGTGCACCAGCTGTAGCCCAAATGAAAATCCAACTCCTCTGGGCTTAAGAAAAAGTTCTGCCTCCAGGGAAGCAGGACTCATGATGGCGTGAAAATTTCCTTCAATCGAACCGCTTGGTTTGCGGTCACCTTGGGGACTGTGCTGTAGATCCCAGGATCCCTTCCACCTAATTGGGAATGGTGACCATGGACAGCCTGCTGGGGGGCTACTCCTGTGAGAAATTAGAGTTTGACTGGGGCTCAGGGAAACATGCCTGAGAAGGGCCCTGGTCATCTGTGCAATTCATAACTTGTGTCTTGCTGCCTCCATGGTAGCCCTAAAAGTAAGGAAATTAAATGTTTTTTAAATTGAAACTTGTTGCTGCATATTGGGGATGTATTGTACTGTAGGGGAGAGTGTTTTAAATTGAAATGAATGCTTTTTTCCCTGGTATTACCAGTATTTGGGAGGAATGTAGTACTGCTTCATTGTTAGACACATTTTATTTGTATTTTTTAATTGATGTAATTTGTCATGTGATCTATTCTAGGGTTATATATGTGTGTGTTTTTTCTGCCTCATTTAGCCTTTGATAAAGGGTCCAGTGGGACCAGAAACGCGTCAGGCAATTCAATAAATCCTTTTAAAATGTTTCCCTTCTGGGCCAAGTTCTTTTGTGGTGGTGAGTGCCTGGATTTGTGTTTTTGATATTGTCTGAGGCCCAAATGTGTAAATCGCAGGTGCAGCAAGATGCCTTAATAGCGAATCATATAAACGTGTGGTAATTTGTCGTTACCCTATGGGTTCGATTCCTGCCTCCATGAGCTGACTGCCAAGCCGTGTTTACCACTTCATGGGACAGGAGGCCCTAGAGCATATTACATCTAAGTTATACTAGAGAGAATTTACCATTGTCTTACCCGGATGTCATCTAAGAGCGCTTGCCGTAAGTGAAAAAATGTCTATACGAGCTGGATGAGACTTTGCCAAGGAGTGCTGTTGTTGGTATTTAAATGTACTGGATGTGACTTCAAGTACCTGAATATAGGACACTGGTTAAAAGTGTTACTGTCTGCTTATGCTGGATGGATGGCAATTTTGGAATGTAAATGTACTGGATGTGACTTCATTTCAAGAAAATTTGGATGCCTGGCAAAAATATTAATTTCTATCTATATTGGATGGGACTTTCAAAAATTGTGCTGAATATTCAGGATGTTAAATCCAAGTAGCTAGTCCTAAAATGTTCGGAATTTTGTAAATGCAGGGCAATCTCTGTTATTCAGTAATGTGCAGGATAATCCCTGTCATTCAGTAATGTGCAGGATAATCCCTGTCGTTCAGTAATGTGCAGGATAATCCCTGTTGTTCAGTAATGTGCGGGATAATCCCTGTCATTCAGTAATGTGTGGGGCAATCCCTGTCATTCAGTAATGTGCAGGATAATCCCTGTCATTTGGTAATGTGCAGGATAATCCCTGTCATTCAGTAATGTGCAGGATAATCCCTGTCGTTCAGTAATGTGCAGGGCAATTCCTGTCATTCAGTAATGTGTGGGGCAATCCCTGGCTCTTTGTGACCAGCAGGGTCAATTGCTGCTCATCTGGTAATTGCAGGGCAATCCCTGCCTTCAATGTATATAGCATCTGTAGTCATTGCAGGAATCTGTCTCCAAGCTGCCCCCTCAAAGCAACAGACAGCCAACTCAACCAGCTGCAACATCCACCAGGCCTGCAACATCTTGGACTTTGGTATCTGGAATTCCAGCATGGTATGAGATTGCAGGATTTCATATTGTTCTGGGACTGATATCAGTGTGGGTATAATGATAATTGTTATGTACCATCTGTTTATTCTGCAGCTAGATAGCCAGGGCTCTGGGTAGCATAGACCGAAGTAAAATATGTGATTGCTTTTTGTTTAATAGTATGTAGCCACCCTGCTGGAGGGTTCATCAGCAAAACCAATCAATCTGTGTACATATGTACATAGAAATCAAATAACCTCTACTCAACATCCCCATTCCTAACTCCTACACCACCTAAATAAATCTCTTTTTATTGCTGTAGAAATATTTGGTGTGAGCATTTTATTGGAGAGAGCCTTTAAATACAAAATGTTAAAGTGTGGGGAAATGTTTATTGGGGCATGTCTGGGAAAGGTAAATGGCCATCGTGGGTGGTGTAGCAGCTCAGGGGGCTACACTTGTTACCAGCTCACCCACGTAAAGCACCCTGAGTGGAGGCACTGTGCAAAGGTTTTAAAATATGGTTATCAGTTAGCAAACCCAAACCCCTTAGCCTATGTCCAGGGTAGTAGGCAGGGGTGTAACACTGGAAATAGCGCCACCCAGGTGTTACACTTATGACATGGAAAATGTTATTTTAGAGGTTTACCTAAAGAAATAGTAAAATAAAGCCCGGTAAACATACAACTGTGGGTATATCATGGATTAATCAATGGTTAGATGACCAGTTTGAAAGAATCAGAGGACAGTGAGTTTTTATTTGGCTGTGAAAGGAAACTGCCTGTGTGCTGACAGAGCAGTCTGTCAGCATAAATCAGGAGCTGGGAGATATTTTAGCACACTAAGAGGTATAGTACCTATGTGGAGGTGTTCCTGAACCCCCGCTGTATGAGGGGACAGGAACTGGACAGGCACTTGGATTTCTGGTGCTTTGGGGAGGCTGTTTAAGTCACCTCAAGTGTTAGCTAGGCTGCCTTTTTAAAGGCAGCATATATACACTGCTGTAAACCATGCAGGGAGGTAACTTCAGAGCGAGCATTGCCATAGTAACAGGTGATGAGTGTAAATTGATCAATTTAATGCTCAGCTCCAGTGAGCATAGTCAAGTGTGGATCAGACGTGATGCAGGCAGAGGCCAGCAGCAGCATCTGATGGCATCAGATAGGGAAGCAGGAGACGTTCACTTGCAGAAACTTGGGAAGTATGTGGGGATTAGTAGCCATTATAAGGGTTTAGAAAAGATACAGGGATTTGTATTGAAATCAAAACAGGTGAGCATTATATTAACAAAGAGATAAATAGATTAGTAAAAGAACAAAGGATGGATACTAATGTGGTAAGACTGGAGGATGGTATACTAGGGTTGAGATGTTTGGAGTGTAGAAAGACTAGTACTGATGTAGCCAATGAATTATTGATATATAAGTGTAAACAATGTAATAAGATTAAAATGTTACAAAATAAGTTGGAAGCAATGGCGCAGAAACTAATAGTGTATGAGCAGAAGTTGCTGACTGACATAAATACAGGTATTATACAGATGGATCAGACTTATGAAGATCTAAATGACAGGGAGTCAAGAAAAAAAGGACAGAAAAAGATCAAGATGAGGATTGGGTTCAGTAGAAAAAAGGAAAAAGCAGCAAGGAGAAGAGTAATGACATTTTCAATGGAGTGCTGAAATAGTTTTGAGCCCCTGATAACATTAGATGATGAGGGTGAGACTAGGGACATTAAACATAGTTTGGAAGCAAATAATGAAACAGCAAACAGAGAAGGAGATCAAGCTGAGGAAATAAATAGACGGGAGAATAGAGATCAGGAACCACAAAACACATACCCAGATGGGAGAATGAAAGAGTGTAGAAGAAAGAAAAGGGATGATAAAGAAGTAAAAGCAAATTTTGTGACTAAAGATAAAGAAGTTCAAAGAGGAAATACTATAGAGAAGATACAGGTTGATGTTGAACAGAATGAAAGAGAAGGACAAAGGGATTCAATAAAGGAACAGGCTAATTTAAATAATGGTCATAAAGACCTTAATTAAGGGAGACAGACTATCGGAATGGAGGAAAATGGGGAACAAATGGAGTTGGAGAAGAGGGAAAAGAATATTTACATATTAGGAGATTCAATATTGAGATATACGGATAGATATACATCAAGGGATAATAAAGAGATTGTCACCACAAGTTATTTCTCGGGGGCAAAGATAAGAGATGTGAAAGGAATGTTAGGAGACATTATTAAAGAAAAAGATGGATCAACAGTTTTGATCTTGCACTTGGGGGTTAATAACATCAGAAACTAAGGATTAGGAGACATACAGAAAGAATTTGAAGAAATAAAGATGGAAGCAGAGAAATTGCAATGTAAAATATATTTTTCAGAGGTTTTACCAGTGTCAAAAGAAACCAGAATAAATAATAATAACATAAAAACTAAATAATTGGCTTAGACAGTGGACATTACATAATAATTTGGGATGCATAAAACATTGGGAAAATTATATCGATCAACCATCATACTTTTGTTGAGACAGATTACACCTAAGTAAGAAAGGAAGTAGAAAGTTAGGGATGGACATTAAATTGGTGGTAGACAGTAATTTAAACTAAGGAATAAGGGGAGAGGGGATAAAAATGATCTCAAGGTAAAGAAGAAAAGAAAGAAATTAAAACAGAAACAAACAAAAAAAAAGAGTGAATCTCCATATGGTTACTTAATGCCAGAAGCCTGAATATTGAAAAGAAGTCTGAATTAGAAGTAAAGCTGGTCAGTGAGAACATAGACGTGTATTATAACCAAAACTTGGTGGGACCCAGAAGTTCAATGAAATAGGGGTATTGAGGAGGTATAAAGTATATGCTAGAGCTAGGAAGAATAGAAAGTGGGGGAGTTGCTATTTTTATTAAAGAAGAAATGGATAGTGGTTTGCATAAAGAAAGTGAAAATGAAAAAATAGAATCATTATGGATTCAAGTAAAGGGGGGGGAATAAAAAGATTCTCTTTGGACTATATTACAGGCCACCAAATAGTAGTAAGAAAATGGATAAAATAATAAATGAGGAAATTGGACAGATGACAATGGAAGGAGATGTTATTATAGCAGTAGATTTTAACTATTTTGATATTTGTTGGGAAAAATTAAGAAGTAGGAATGCAAATAGTGGAACATTTTTACAACAATTAGAAACAGTAGGGTTGGAACAGTTAGTTAATAAACCAACTAGAGGAGAAGTTGTCTTTGGCCTACTATTGACAAATAGAATAGTTATAGTTAAAGAGATAAAGATAAGAGAACAGTTGGGAAATAGTGATCATGCTATGGTGACTTTTGGTATCAAACAAATAGTTATAGGCACTAGGGGAAAAACAGTAGTAAAAAAAACTATAATAGAGTGGATTTCCAAAGAATAAAAAGACAGTTGAAAAAATGGAATTGGAAACAAAGTTTAGGTAGTAAAACAGAAGGGCAAATGTGGGAAGAATTAAGAAACCATCTATTAATACTGGAAAAGGAGTATGTGCCAGATAAGGAACTCTATAATAAGAGAGGGAAAAAATTGTGGTGTACTAGTAAGGTGATAAAATCCTGCCTAAAAAAAAGAAAGCATTTAAAAATAATGAAACTTTTAGGAACAACTGAAGCAAGACTGTATTATAACAATTGTTCAGAAAAGCAAAACAATATATAAAGAAGGAAAGAAGGAAACTGGAGGACAAACTGGCCTATAGAAAAGATAATGGGAAACATTTTTACATGCATATAAATCAATAGAGGGAGGACAAACTACAAGTAGGACCATTAAATATTGATGGTAGAGGAATAAAGGATTCTAATGAGATGGCGAACACATGAAATTATTTTTTGGATCAGTCTTTGAGGGAGGGAGGGAGCTAAAGAATTTAAAAAATAAAAACCATCAAATTCTGAAAATATTAACGATAAAGGAAGAAGTGGAAAGATTAATAAATAAAGTAAAAGTGCATAAATCTGTGGGACCTGATTCATTACATCCAAGATATATCAAGGAGGTTCTACCTTTAATATCAGAAGCATTCGTGTAGATATTTAACGAGTCCTTTAGAACAGGTGAAGTACCAGAATATTGGAAGCAGGCTTTTGTTGTGCCCTTGTTTAAAAAGTGTAAGAGATCATTAGTGTCAAATTATAGGCCAGTAAGCCTTACTGCAATCTTGGAAAAAGTCACTGAGAGTATATTGAAAATAAAAATAGAGGAAGGTTTGAATTTATTGGTATATACAGATGAGAAATAGCATGGTTTTAAGAAAACTAGAGCATGTGGTACAAACCATTTATGCTTCTATGAAAATATAAATGAAAAACTAATTAATAACATGCTCATAGATACATTTTTAGATTTTCAAAAAGCCCTTGATAAGGTGCCAAATGACAAGTTGATTGAAAAACTTGTAAAAATGGGATTGGATAATCGTATTGTCCTATGGATAAGAAATTGGTTGAGTGTTAGGACTCAAAAAGTAAGAATAACAGGTGAACTATCTAAATTGATTACAGTGAAAAGCAGGGTTCCGCAAGGATCTGGGTTGGGACCTGTCTTATTTTCACTATATATCAGTGACTTGCATTGACTTGCATAAGGGGGTTATAAATCAGGTAGTGAAGCTTGCTGATGATATTAAGGTAGAAGGTCTAGTGGGAAGAATTGAGCAGCAGAAAAGATTAAAAGGGGATTTAAAAACAATTGAAATCTGGGGTAAGGATAAGATGAAATTCAGTACAAATAAATCAGAGGTGATGTACCTAGTAAAAAGGAATAGGAGTAAAAATAGGTATATGCTAGATGGAAAGGAATTGAAGGAAGTTGATGAGAAAAAGATGGTGGGATAGTAACTGACAAATTTAGTATAATAGACAACGAATGGTGGCTATACAAAAAGCAAATAACATGCTGAGAAATATAAAAAGGAATTTTATGAACAAGTCAGTGGGATGTATGGTGCCAGTATAAGGACCAGTGTTAGGCCATATTTGAATTTTGGGTCCCAGTTATGGAGTTTGTACTCTAAGAAGGAAATAAAGAAGGTTGAAGGAGTGCAGAGAAGATATACTAGGATGATTGGAACTTTAGGTAGCTATGAATATAGAGAAAGATTAAAAAGGACATTACTTTTTTGTTTAGAAAAAAGAAGAAAAAGAGGAGATATAATAATGTTATTTAGAATAATAAGTGACAGAGAACTGATGGGGGAAATGGGGTTGGAGATGCAGGAGAAGCCAAAGGGGTTCAGACAACATGAAAAACAGATTAAGTTAAAAACGGTAATAAAGAATGGTATATACTATTCTTTTATAACTAGAACAGGGAGAGTTTGAAATACTTTACTGGTAGAAGTGGTGAATAGTAGAAATCTGACTAAATTTAAAGATAAAATCAATAAGTATCTGTTGGGGAACAGATTTATGTGTACCCACTAAGGTGGGGAACAGCTTATATGGACAAATAGTGTTCTACTGTTCTAAACCAAGTATAAGTACCAAGTATAAAAGTACTTATACCATGGGAGTGATGAATAACACTGGTAAATAACATGGGTTATTTTGCCATGTTATCCATCTGCCATGGAAATAACATGTTATTTTTTACTGCAGTTGTTATTTCCATGACAACCTTTCACAGTTGCTTTACTCAGCTAATCAGGACCAGTTAAATACACTTTGCCATAACCTAGCTATTGCAGTACAAAGCATTCTGCTACCTCAACCCACCAATGGGGACAAGGTTTCCACTCTGATTCTGGTTAATATGGTAAACATGCAGCAGCTGCAGTGCTCGTGGTGAGTGAGCTCATGGCTTTATGATTTGGTTAGTCTCCTCAATGAGTTTCTATCCGTGTATACCAGACTTATATATCATATACTGTATATATATTATACATTATATATTATTATATATACATTGTATATCAATAGTAGAAAACAGGAAGTTGTTATCCCTCTGTACAAACAGTTGGTGAGACCCCATCTGGAGTACTGTGTGCAGTTCTGGAGACCCCATCTCCACAAAGACATAGACAGAGTGGAGTCTGTCCAGAGGAGGGCAATCAAAATAGTGCAGGGTCTGCACCAGAAGACATACAAAGAAAGACTAAAGGAGCTTAATATGTATACTCTTGAGGAAAGAAGGGAGAGAGGAGACATGATAGAAACTTTCAAGTACCTCAAGGGAATTAGCAAAGTCCAAGAGGGTAGCATCTTCCAGAAAAAGAGATGTGCAAGAACAAGGGGGCACAATTTGAAGATAGAGGGGGGACGGCTCAGGGGTAATGTGAGGAAGTATTTTTTCACTGAGAGGGTTGTGGATGCGTGGAACAGCCTCCCCGAGGAGGTCGTGGAGTCAAGAACAGTGGGGGACTTCAAGAATGCATGGGACAGGCATAAGGCAGTACTAGTGCCGGGTAAGAGGAAGTAAGCTGTTGGTTAACTAGGATCTGCAGCTTATCTGTTAGAGTAGGAAAATGGGCAGACTAGGTGGGCCAAGTGGTCCTTATCTGCCGTCAAATTTCTATGTTTCTATGTTTCACACTTACCCAGCATTTATCCTCTAAATAAACTGCATTTTGGCCTGGTGGTGCTGAGGGCTGAGGCGCTATGCCTTACCTCGCACTACACTGATGACTCGGGTTTGGGAATGACCTCAGGTCATTGGGGGACAGCACTGGGGGAGGGATGGAGCAGGATCAAGCCACCTTACAGCAGCTCTCCTCTCTGGGAGTGGTTGTTGACCCCCCCATAGATCCGGTGGTGGCGTAGGCAGGAGAGGTCAGCAAGCTGGGAGGGCATCTTGTACTGCAGGGTGAGCGTGCCTCTGCACATGCACATGCATGCCTGAGAAGGGGCAGGGAAAAAAAACTGGGGAAAAAGCACTAAAAATCTAAATAAAAAATAAATAAATTGCATTTTTCTTGAATGTCTAAAGATGGTGTGATGGATTTTTATCTGTGGTACGCACACTGCAGGACATACACACTCACTTTTGGCTGCAGATAGAAATGCACACTACTCAAATCACAACACTACTTCTGTGTGCAGCAATGCATGCCCCTGCAGCCACAGATACAAATCCATGATACCCAAATTACAAGAGTTCTTTTATCCGCAAAAAAGGATTTGAATCCCACAGCCTCCACTTACATACCGTGTGACCCTAAGCAAGTCACTTAACTTCCCTGTGCTCCCAGGTCACACCTGTAAAAAAGTTTTCAGCTTAGTGTGCTACTCCTGGTTAGACAACTAAAAAAAAAGCAACACCTTATGTGCTTCTGTAGCCATGGGTACTCATGTACACTGAGCACAACATAGACACAGTTCTGTCTGCAGATGGGCAGGCCCCTGAGGGGGCTGTGCTTCTGCAGCTGCAGATGTAAGACATAGACACCAACCTCTGGCTGCAGAAGCACAGGACATATAAAATCCATAAGTCAGTTTTTGCAGGACATCGCGAACTTCATCATCATATGGTATTGGAATCCCCCAGGTTGATGGTGCTGGGGGATTTTAACACCAGGATCGATGATGAACTCTCCCAGTTAGGACAAGACTTCCTCCTACTTATGAGTTCTTTGGGCTTCATACAGGTGGTTTCCTCTGTGACTCATAATCACAGTCACTCATTGGACCTGGTCTTTCTCCTGGGGTTGGAGGCCTCCAACTTGGTGGTGGAACCAGTTGGATGGTCCAACCACCATATCTACTATCTACTATCTATCTACTATCTATCTATCTATGTACTAGTGAGGCCGCACCTGGAGTACACTGTGCAGTTCTGGAGACCTTACCTACGTAAGGACATAGAGAGGGTAGAGAAGGTTCAGAGGAGGGCAACAAAGATGGTGCATGGATTGCATCACAAGTCCTATGAGGACAGGTTGAAGGCACTGAACATGTACTCCCTGGAGGAGAGGAGGGAGAGAGGGATATGATAGAGACATACAAGTATCTTACAGGGAGGAACAGGTGCAGGAATGCACTATTTTTAAGCAAAAAGATGTTCCAGGACTAGGGCATGGGATGAAGTTGGAGAGAGGACGATTCAGAGGAAACGTGAGGAAGAATTTCTTCACAGAACGGGTGGTGGACAAGTGGAACACCCTGCCAGAGGAAGTGGTGAGGGCTGAAACAATCACGGGATTTAAGAATGCATGGGATAGACATAAAGGAATTCTGGAGGTCAGGGGTAAGGGGCAACAGACTTCCTGGAAAACATAAACTGAACTTACAAACTTAAATGGGCAGACTGGGTGGGCCATAGGCCCTCATCTGCCGACACTGTCTATGTATCTATGTATCTATGTATCATTAGGTTCAATTTCCTGGCTTCCCCATATAGACCTGCTCCTGTGGAGATGGTCCAATGCTGCCTGTTACAGGACTTGACCCCCGATGACCTCCTGGTGGTGTTAGATCTATTGGGAATGCCGGAGGCAAGTGAGGTTCCAGAGAACCTACTCCAGGCTTTTAACTGAGCTGTGGTAGGAGCTCTGGATACCCTTGCTCCTTTCTGTGTTCACCTGCTTACTCTTCAGCCTTGGTCTCCATGGTTTGATGGGACTTTGAGGGAGATGAAGCAGGTGGGTCGAAGATTAGAGTGTGCTTGGTGCAGATCCAGCTTAGAAGTCAACAGGCTTAGACTGATGGAACATTATAGAGACTATCAGTCAACAATCTCTCATAAGAAGGCAGTGTTCCTGTCCAGGGAGATTGCTTCAGCACAGAACCAACCAGCTCAGCTGTTCTGAACAGTAGACAGACTATGCAATCCAGTCTATGAGTTTGGAAAGCCTTGTTGCAAGTAGAGTGTGACAAGTTTGCTCACTTCTTTGCTGATAAGGTTGCCAACATCAGGTCAGAGATTCACTTATCATGCCCTATGGGGTTACTGGTGGTCAGAATGAGGTTGCGACTCCTCTGTTTTGTTGGGCTGAGTTTTACCAAATGGCAATTGAGGATATCATACAGCTTCTCTGGGGTATGAGGCCAACTAGCTGTAGTTTAGACCCGGGCCCGACCCATCTTTTAATAGGGTGTGTGGATGTGATCGGCCAGTTCTAGCAGAGTTAATCTGGTGTTCTTTGGAGTTGGGGGAGTTCCCCAGCTCCCTGAAGGAGGCTGTGGTAATCCCCCCTTGTCAAGAAGTCATCTCTTGACCCAGATTATCCTGCAAACTGCAGACTTATCTCTAACCTTCCCTTTATAGGGAAGGCTATTGAGAAAGTTGTTGCACAACAGTTGGAGAACCATCTTACCATCCAAGCTGTCTATGATCCTCTCCAGTCTGGTTTCCGTAAGAGGCATAGTACTGAGACTGCTCTGGTTCAGGTACTCAATGATCTCCTGATGGCTAGAGAACAGAAACACCATTACATCTTGGTCCTTCTGGATCTCTAGTCAGCTTTTGACACCGTGGACCATGGGGTGCTACTTTTTTTTTTTGTTAACTATTTTTATCTTCCAGTGGCAGGTTGACTTCTGCATCCACTGAGCCTACCAATCTCAGGGTCTTTCGGGGTCATGTAGCACAATGCACACCCCAGCAGATCCCCTTAGTCAGTCCAGGGGCATCATCCACATGGGCCCCCATGATTTCCTCTGTTTTCTCCCTTTGCTATCCAGGGACCCCCAGAAATGGTGGGGCATGCACATGGAGGCTCACATGTGCACCGCAGCTCTGGACCGGGTCCCCTCAACCCTTCCCATCAACCTTTGTCTGAGCTCTCTCATGACGCCGTCCCTCCGGCCTCCACCAGAGGGTGGCCAAGCTCCAAGAGAGCTGGATCCCTCCTCCTGAGGCAGAGTGCTGCCAGCCAGCAGCTTCTCACATCCTCTCCCTCCCCCTGCCGGCCTCCGATGACCCAGGCTCATTCCCGAACCCAGGTCACTGGTGTGGCATGAGGTGTGGTGTCCAGTGCCTCAGCCCTCAGTGCCACCAGGCCAGCTACCATGGGGTACTTCTTGATCACTTGTGGGTCATCTATGACCTGTCTGGTACAGTCCTCAGATGGTTCTATTCTTTTCTCACTGGCAGGTCGCAGAGGGTAGTATCAGGGATTTTTTCCTCTGACTCTTTCTCCCTACCATGAGGGGTCCCACAGGGTTCAGTGTTGTCCCCCATGTTATTCACGGTGTACATGCTTCCATTAGGAGACATTGTACGATGGTATGGGCTAAGTTTTCACTGTTATGCAGATGATACTCAGCTGTACCTGTCTTTTGTGCCTGACCAGAATAGTGTACTCTCAGTCTTTTCCAATTGCCTTTCCAAAATCCAAGACTGGATGAATTCCAGTTGGTTAATGTTAAACTCTGACAAGATGGAGGTGTTAGTTGTGGAACCGGGTCACCGGATAGAGGGGTCAGCTGCTGGGTGGCTTTCCAGGCTTTGGCTTGGGGGCACCCAGCTCTTGACCTCTGAACATGTGTAAAATCTGGGGGTGATATCTGATAATGGGCTGACACTTCATTCACAGGTGTTGGCTGTGGTCAAGTTCTCATTTTACCATCTGAGGAACATTGCACAGATAAAGCACCTTGTTCCATCTGTCGAACTTCCAACCCTGGTCCACACTTTTGTGACCTCATGCCTCGACTACTGTAACTCCCTTTACCTAGGGCTTCCAGGGGTTGATATACACTGCTTGCAGCTAGTACAAAATGCTGCTGCTAGGTTATTGTTTGGGTCAACGTGATCTAGCCACAATTTGCCTGTGCTGCACACTCTGCACTGGCTGCCAGTTTAGTGGTGGATCACCCTTTAAAGTTGGTTTACTGACTTTTAGAGCCCTACACAGTTTGGATCTGTGTTACATACAAGAGCTTCTGAGTCCCTACTGCCCCCTCTGACCACTGCGCACAACCGACAAGAGATTGCTAGAGATTCCCAGGGTGTGTTTGAAGACCTCAGGAGCTCTGGCTTTTGTCTTTTCCACTCCCTCCCTCTGGAATTATCTACCTTGTCAGATACAAGAGTGCCAGACATTGGAGAGTTTTAAAAATGCTCTAAAAACCTATTTATACTTATCTGCTTTCCCAGATTTTTAATTATGGATTTCAATCTCGATATCTTTGAATATTTTATTAAGTTTTTAAATTGTACCTGTGATATGACTATTTTAGAGGTCATGTGCTCTGTACAGCACTTTGATATTAGTTGAATTGCTCTTAGGAAATATAATGTATTATTATTATTATACCCAAATTACAACAGTATTTCTGTTAAAAGAAGCTAAGGGGCCTGTGCCTCTGCAGCCACAGGTGTGAGACAGACACATTAACTTCTGTCTGCAGAAGCACAGGCCCCTGTGCAGCCTGTATGGCCATAGCTGGATATAGAAATCCATGATATCCAAATTGCAACAGTACTTCTGTCTGCAGAAGTGCAGGACTCTGTGGTGCCAGCACTTACACAGCCACAGGTAGTCATGAACTCTGTAAGACATACCCACTGATAACAAATGTAACTCCCACCTCAGAAACACTTTTTCTTTTAATACAACAGGTTTTATTTATTAGGAAAATATTGTCTGTGCAAGAAAAAGAATATAGGCATCCCTGATAAGGAAAATTAACTTTAACAGATTTTTAAAATGTTGAATTACAGAAATTGATGCTGTGATGTGACACTCAAATAACTGTCAGTCTTAGTATAACTGTACATTAGTTAATCATTAATTATATGCAACAGGGTTAATTACATTGTAGTTACATGTTTACTGTATGTAAGTACATTGCAGCTGCAATGCAGTAACAGCATAGTTACACTGTAACTAAAGTGTACTTAAGGAAACTTAAAGTGTTAACAACAAAACAAACTGTACTGAACTGTTTCAACCAGTGCATTGTACTGCATAAACAGCCATCCCTTGAAGACTCATTGGTCAATCAGATTGTTCCATTTTCCAAGGTATTTTTATAAACTTCATATGCTACTAGGTTTTATACTAAGCATTTAGTGTAGGAAGTAAGCAGTAAGTCCATCGGAACCTTGCCCACCACTTCTCTCAATGGTAATTTCTAGTTCACATCTCTGACCTTAAAAACAACATCTAAATCAGTTTTAAACAGTTTGAAAGTACTGGAAAAAAGCTGCACTTTTCCATAAGTCATCCCTGACCCCCACTATCCTTTGTATATAATAGACCCTCCACATTTTTGTTATGAATACTCTTCATTCTGATTGATATCTGTGACCTTTGGTAGTACAGGACATGCCCTGTTTTTAAAGGTGAGATTTAATTCTTGAAAATGTGATGGGTGATTTACTATTTTATACATCAATAACAGGTCACTCCTAAAACCTCTTTGTTGTAGAAGAAATAGGTTTAACTTATTTATTTGAAACCTGGTTAAGTGCATTAGACAATAAAATGCCTATTTTCAGTCATGACCCAAGAGAGTACAGTCACAAGCACATTGGAGTACAGATTCATTGACTAAGGTATAGAGAAATGAGTTGTATTACAGCACAACACAAACTATGGTAACAGGAGGTACAAAACATTAAATTAAATATAGTGTGGGTATATATGAAAGTGCAGCAGGTAATCAAGCAATTAACAAATAAATATAGTGCATAATAAAAGTTCTCCAGCCTCTCCTCATCCATCATGTTTCTGAAGCTATTAACTATGTTGTTTGCCATTCCTGCTGGATACTGCATGGTTGTTGAAGCTAGTTATGAGTTCAGTGCTGGTCTGCCTACTCGACTGTCCACAGGCGATGATGTGCTTCCTCATGGTGTTAGGTTAACAATCCCACAGTGAGATGGCTTGCAAAATATCATTATCAAAAACATTCATTATTCAAAACATTAATTACATTAGTTTAGAAAGGGCAAGTAGGGGGCTACTTTAAATAATTTTACTTCTATAAATATACCATCTAATATTTGATATCCCTGAGAAAATTATGATCAACAACAGCACTGAACAAACTCTATATAGATACTGATTGTTGCCATGGCTTGCAGAAGACTCTGTGCCTGACTATGGACAAACAGTTCAAACTAGAGAATTTGCTAGTTTTCTGTGACTTGCTGTTTTTATATGAATTTTTTAAATTCTATTCTGGCTTGCTGTATATGTCAAGAGAGCAAAACATGTTTAACTACAAGAAAGCAAGGTCCTCCAAAATGGAATCTTTGTTCATGCTGGAGAAACCAAAATTCTCATTGAGCTTCTTCAACAGACTGATCACATTATAAATGAACAGCATACCTCTCAACCATTTGTCACTGAAATGAGGGGCACAGACACTCAAAATGAGGGACAATGAAGGACAGTGACCCTCCTAATGAGGAGACATCCTCAAACATAGAGATACAAGGAACAGAACACTGCAAAACCTTTTAGTTTACTTATACAACATTTATATGTGATTTGGCATCTTAGAATATTTCAAACTTCTAATTTAAAGTCTGAATTTATAGCACATTCTTTGTGTGGGCAGTACGGGCAGAGCAACTGTGAGGGATAAAATGTGTGACATCCCTCATAATCAGGGACAGCTGAGAGGTATACCCATTGCTTCCCTTGTTTAGCATAAAACCAGAAATCCAATTATACTGCTTTTTCAGAAGAATCTATAAACTAAAATGTGGTGTTGCATCTTTTTGTTGCTGATGAGGCCCTCGAGTGCATCCAGCAACAGCCAGAGTCATGGATGTAAGCTGGAGACTCCAGCAGTCAAATCCTGCTTCAGAGGAGGTGACATTGTCATTGGCACCATCGTTCCTGTTCACCTCAGTTATAGTTATCCAGAGGTCAACTTCAGGGAGCGACCCAAGCCAATTAACTGCAAAATGTATGTGCTGTCTTTCTTTTGTTTTTTGTTCATACTGTCTGCCTTTCCACCTTTCATAGTCCCATGTGGAAAACTGATCCTCAGAATTGAAGAACAGAGCCAAATAGGGGTTTCATTATCATATCTTAGACAGAAAAGCTCAGAACACTGTGGGAATCTATGCTTTCATGTACACAAAGTTTGCTGTTCATGGAACAATGCAGATTCATCATAGAATGTTGTGCAACACCCTCTCCATGTGGGACTGAGGGTTTCTGACGGGTGAAATGAAGGACATCCCTCTTATTGTGGGACAGTTAAGAGGTATGGATAAAGGGGGTTTGAGGAGAAAAATGAGGTACATCCCTCCTAAAGTGGGAAAGTTGAAGAGGATGGTCAGAAGGGTCCTGAGTGGTAAAATGATGGACATTCTCTTAATGTGCCACAGTCTAGAGAAAGGGATTGAAAGGACCTGAGTAATAAAATTATGTATGCCCCTCATACTGTTATTATGTATTACTGTTTACCTATATAATATTTAGGCATAGTAAGGTAGTATAGCATAGTGATTAACAGCACTGAGCTGCAAACCTGGAGAACTGGGTTTGAATCCCACAGACACTATTTGCATACTGTGTGACACCATGAGCAATTCACTGACTTCCTGGTGCTCCTAGGACACACTTGGAAACAAGCCTCAACTTACTGTGCATTTCCTGGTCAAAAATTGTTTAAAAAAGTATTTTCTCACTTACCCTTTCTCTGGGTTGCACATGGAAATGAGCCATGGCTTAGTGTGCCTTTCCAAGTCACCAAGTTCTAGATAAATGCATTAGTTCATCAATAATGTGAAATAATTTAGAGGTGTAGACAAAGGGGGTCTGAGTAGTAAAATGGGGGCAGCCCTTCTAACGTGTGACAGTTGAGTGGTTCGGACAGAAAGGCTCTGTGGGGTAAATGAGAGAATCCCTCCAAGGTAGGGACCGGATATACTGGATGAACCAATGGTCATCATCTGTCTATATTGACTGTTTCTAATGTTCCTCATGTGGGACAGTTGAGTAGTACAGACAGAGGTGCTCTGATGAGTAAAATGAAGGATGTCAATATTTATGTAGGACAGTTAAGAAGAACAGACAGAAAGATTCTGATTGGTAAAATGAGGGATATCCCTTTTAATATGGGACAGTTTAGAAGTATGGACAGAGGGGTTCTGAAGAGTATAATGGGGACATCCCTTCTAATATAGGACATTTAAGAGGTACTGAGAGATGGTTCTGAGGGGTAAAATGAGGGCTGTCACATCTAATTTGAGACAGTTGAGTAGCATGGACAGAGGGTTTCTGAGGGGTAAAATAATGGATGTCACTCCTAATGTGGGACAGTAAAGAGGTACAGACAGAGAGTTCTGAGTATAAAATGAGAGATGTTCCTCCTAATGTTGGACAGTTGAGAAGTATAGACAGATGGGTTCTGGATATAAAATGAGGGATGTTCCTCCTAATGTGGGACAGTAAAGAGGTACAGACAGAGGGGTTCTGAGTATAAAATGAGGGATGTTACTCCTAATGTGGGACAGTTGAGAAGTATAGACAGAGGGGTTCTGAGTATAAAATGAGGTATGTTCCTCCTAATGTAGGACAGTTGAGAAGTATAGACAGAGGGGTTCTGAATATAAAATGAAGGCTGCCCCTCTTAATGTGGGATAGTAAAAAGGTACAGACAGAGGGGTACTGAGTACAAAATGAGGGATGTTACTCCTCATGAGGGACTCTTAAAAGGTACTAACAGAGGGGCTCTGAGGGATATAATGAGTGATTTTCCTCCTAATGTGGAACCATTAAAATATATAGATACAAGGGTTCTGGGAGGTAAAACAAAGGATATCCCATCTGATGTGGGACAATTGAGAGTTATGGACAGAGGGATTCTGTCAAGTAAAATGAGGACTCCCCTTCTTATGTGTTACAGTTGAGAGTGATGAACAGAGTTGTCTGAGACATAAAATGAGGGATGTGGGCGGAGGGTGACAGTGAAAAAGCAGGGATACTGAATGAATATTTCCACTCAGTATTCACAATGGATGAGGAGGGGGAAGTACCTAAACCAAACAAGGGAGAAAATCTGAATAGGGTGGTCGATACCAGTTGATTCACAGAAGAAAGGGTTTTGAAAGAACTCTTGAAACTGAGGGTAGACAAAGCAATGGGGCCTGATGGGATTCACCCAAGAATACTAAAAGAACTAAGGGTAGAACTAGTAACACCACTAACTACTATCATTAACAAATCATGGGAGGATGGAGTGGTACCTGAGGACTGGAGGAGGGCAAATGTGATTCCACTTCACAAAAGTGGGAGCAGGGCAGAGGCAGGAAACTACAGACCAGTTAGTTTGACTTCAGAGGTAGGGAAAATGATGGAATCACTTCTGAAGGAAAGAACTGTTAAGTACCTAGAGGTCAGTGGGGCACAGGACCCAAGGCAACATGGTTTCACAGCAGGAAGGTCATGTCAGATGAACCCAATAGATTTATTTGACTGGGTGACCAAAATAGTAAACCAGGGAAGGGCTGTGGATATGGCCTACCTAGATTTTAGCAAGGCATTTGACACAGTCTTACACAAAATATTAATATACAAGTTAGCCAGCCTAGGAGTGGGTCCCAAGGTGGAAACCTGGATAAAAAACTGGCTGGACAAAAGGTCGCAAAGGGTAATAGTAAATCGAGTCCACAGTGAAGAAAGGAGGGTAACTAGTGGGGTACCGAGGGTTCAGTACTGGGACCGGTCCTCTTTAATATCTTTATAAGTGACATTGGAGAGCACCTGGTAGGAAAGGTATGTCTCTTTGCAGATGACACAAAGATCTGCAACAGGGTTGATTCACAAAGTGGGGTGGAAAGAATGAAAAGGGACTTGGCAATGTTGGAGGAATGGTCAAATATGTGGCAACTCAGATTCAATGCAAAGAAGTGCAAGGTAATGCATCTGGGAAATAAAAACCCAGGGGAAGAATACACAATGGGGGGTTGAGTTAATAACAACAACAAAAATTGAAAGAGCTCTAGGAGTAATTATATCTGATGACCTAAAGGTGGGCAAGCAATGTGAGAAGGCAATAAGGAGGGCCGGGGGGGGGTACTGGGATGCATAGGGAGAGGTATCAACAGTAGAAAACAGGAAATTGTTATCCCTCTCTACAGACAGTTAGTGAGACCCCATCTGGAGTAGTGCATGCAATTCTTGAGACCCCATCTCCACAAAGACATAGACAGAGTGGAGGCTGTTCAGAGGAGGGTAACCAAAATGGTGCAAGGTCTACACCAGAAGAGATACGAGGAGAGGCTAAAGCAGTTTAATATGTATACCCTTGAGGAAAGGAGGGAGAGGGGGGACATGAGATAGAAACTTTCATATATCTCAAGGAATTAACTAAAGTACAAGAGGGTAGTATCTTTCAGAAGAAGAGATGTGCAAGAAAAAGGGCACAATTTGAAGATAGAAGGTTGACGGCTCAGAGGTAATGTTAAAGTATTTTTTACAGAGAGAGTTGTGGCTGCATGGAACAGCCTTCCTGAGGAGGTCATGGAGTCAGGAACAGTGGGAGAATTCAAGAATGCATGGGACAAGCATAAGGCAATACTAGTGGGGGTAGAAGGAAATAAGCTGTTGATTAACTAGAATCTGCAGCTTATCCATCAGGTAGGGAAATGGGCAGACTGGGTGGGCCTAGTGGTCCTTATCTGCCATCATATTCTATGTTTCTATGATGTCTCACCTAATCTCTGACAGTTGAGAGGCATAGACAGAGGCTACTAAGGGGTAAAATGAGGGGTGTCCCTCCCAAAGCGGGATAGTTGAGAGGTATGAAAAGGGTTCTGAGGGGTAAAACAGGATAGGGTATCATATTAATTTTATTTATATAACACACGTCCAGAGCTCAAAGCACTTTACAATAAAAGTAAATTTAAATTACAGGTAATATATCATAGCAGTAAAAGATCTCAAATTATACTATAATCATGTTTATACAATAGGAGTGAGCTGATACCTAGTGAGATAAAAACATGTATTTTCACCCCAGTTGAATAATTGGGCTGATGACATATCTACAATATGTATAAATAAAAAATCTTACATTTATACACATAGTAGGTATGCTACCTTGCCGTTTATCATCACAGTGCACGTCATTGCCCAAGCTGATATGTCTTACAGACTGCCACAACTATCCTCCAAAAGCGAGTGTGTCTGAATGAAGATTCACTTAAAATAAAGTTGCAGATACCTCTTTGTGTTGTGTGCTATGAAGAACAAATCCTGCAGAACAGGCAGCAGAAGAACGTTATTCTAACAAAGAAACCTGAAACCAAGCTCTGATGATGATAACCGGAAAAATGTTGCATAAGCACTGTAAAATACATAACACTGTCTCTCAAAAAAAAGATATGTGAGATGTGACTGCTGTAGTGTACTATATTTAGTTGATATGTGAGATGTGACTGCTGTATATGTACCATATTTAGTTGATATGTGAGATGACTGCTAAAGTATGTACTATATTTAGTTGATATGTGAGATGTATGAGTATAGTGCTATATTTAGTTGACATGTGAGATGTGGCTGCTGTATATGTATTATATTTAGTTGATATGTGAGATGTGACCACTGTATATGTACTATATTTAGTTATGTGAGATGTGACCGCTGTAGATGTACAATATTTCGTTGATATATGAGATGTGACCACTGTATATGTACTATATTTAGTTGATATGTGAGATGTGGCTGCTGTATATGTACTATATTTAGTTGATATGTGAGATGTGACTATTGTATATGTACTATATTTAGTTTAAAAGTGAGATGTGACTGTTGTATATGTACGATATTTAGTTGATATGTGAGATGTGACTGCTGTATATGTACTATATTTAGTTGATATGGTGATGACTACATATGACTATATTTAGTTGATAGTGATATGTGATCGCTGTATATTAATTAAATTTAGTTGATATGTGAGATGTGACTGTTGTATATGTACGATATTTAGTTGATATGTGAGATGTGACTGCTGTATATGTACTATATTTAGTTGATATGTGAGATGTGACTGAAGTATATGTACTATATTTAGTTGATATGTGAGATGTGACTGCTGTATATGTACTATATTTAGTTGATATGTGAGATGTGGCTGCTGTATATGTACCATATTTAGTTGATATGTGAGATGTGACCGCTGTATATGTACTATGTTTAGTTGATATGTGAGATGTGACCACTGTATATGTACTATATTTAGTTATGTGAGATGTGACCGCTGTATATGTACAATATTTGGCTGATATGTGAGATGATGACTGTATATGTACTATATTTAGTTGATATATGAGATGTGACCACTGTATATGCACTATATTTAGTTGATAGGTGAGATGTGACTGCTGTATATGTACTATATTTAGTTGATATGTGAGATGTAGCCCTGTATATGCAATTATATTTAGTTGATAGGTGAGATGTGACTGTATATGTACTATATTTAGTTGATATGTGAGATGTGACTGTATATGTATTATATTTAGTTGATATGTGAGATGTGATGCTGTATGTACTATATTTAGTTGATATGTGAGATGACCGCTGTATATGAACCATTTTTAGTTGATATGTGAGATGTGACTGCTGTATATGTACTATATTTAGCTGATATGCAAGATGTGACTGCTGTATGTACTATATTTAGTTGATATGTAGAGATGTGACTGTTGTATATATACTATATTTAGTTGATATGAGAGATGTGACCGCTGTATATGTACTATATTTAGTTGATAGCTGAGATGTGCCTGCCGTATATGTACTATATTTAGTTGATAGCTGAGATGTGACCGCTGTATATGTACTATATTTAGTTGATATTTGAGATGTGACTGCTGTTTATGTACTATATTTAGTTGATATGTGAGATGTGACTGCTGTATATGTACTATATTTAGTTGATATGTGAGCTGTAACCACTGTACATGTACTATATTTAGTTGATATGTGAGATGTGACTGCTGTGTATGCACTATATTTAGTTGACATGTGAGATGTGGCCACTGTATATGTACTATATTTAGTTATGTGAGATGTGACTGCTGTATATGTACTATATTAGGTTGATATGTGACATGTGACCGCTGTATATGTACTATATTTAGTTGATATGAGATGTGACTTCATGTATATGTAGTATATTTAGTTGATATGTGAGATGTGACTGCTGTATATGTACTATATTTATTTGATATGATGAGATGTGACTGCTGTATATGTACTATATTTAGTTGATATGCAAGATGTGATTGCTGTATATATACTAGTTGATATGTGATATGTGACTGTTGTATATGTACTATATTTAGCTGATATGTGAGATGTGACTGCTGTATATGAACCATATTTAGTTGATATGTGATGTGACTGCTGTATATGTACTATATTTAGTTGATATGTGAGATGTGACTGCTGTATATGAACTATATTCAGTTGATATGAGATGAGACTGCTGTATATGTACTACATTTAGTTGATATGTGAGATGTGGCTGCTGTATATGTACCATACTTAGTTGATATGTGAGATGTGACTGTTGTATATGTACTTATATTTAGTTGATAAAGAGATGTGACGCATATATGTACTATATTTAGTTGATAGCTGAGATGTGACCATTGTATATGTACTATTTTAGTTGATATTTGAGATGTGACTGCTGTATATGTACTTTATTTAGTTGATATGTGAGATGTGACTGCTGTGTATGTACTATATTTAGTTGACATGTGAGATGTGGACGCTGTATATGTACTATATTTAGTTATGTGAGTTGTGACTGCTGTATATGTACTATATTTAGTTGATATATGAGATATGACTGCTGTATCTATACTATTTTTAGTTGATATGTGAGATGTGACTGCTGTATATGTACTATATTTAGTTGATATGTGAGATGTGGCTGCTGCATATGTACTATATTTAGTTGATATGTGAGATATGACTGCTGTATCTGTACTATTTTTAGTTGATATGTGAGATGTGACTGCTGTATATGTACGATATTTAGTTGATATGTGAGCTGTGGCTGCTGTATATGTACTATCTTTAGTAGATATATGAGACGTGACTGCTGTATATGTACTATATTTAGTTGATATGTGAGATGTGGCTGATGTATATATACTGTATTTAGTTATGTGAGATTTGACTGGTGTATATGTACTATATTTAGTTGATATGCAAGATGTGACTGCTGTATATGTACTCGTTGATATGTGATATGTGACTGCTGTATATGTACTATATTTAGTTGATATGTGAGATGTGACTGCTGTATATGAACTATATTTAGCTGATATGTGATGTGACTGCTGTATATGTACTATATTTAGTTGATATGTGAGATGTGACTGCTGTATATGAACTATATTCAGTTGATATGTGAGATGAGACTGCTGTATATGTACTACATTTAGTTGATATGTGAGATGCGGCTGTTTATATGTAATATATTTAGTTGATATGTGAGATGTGACTGTTGTATATGTACTATATTTAGTTGATAAGAGAGATGGACCGCTATATATGTACTATATTTAGTTGATAGCTGAGATGTGACCACTGTATATGTACTATATTTAGTTGATAGCTGAGATGTGACCATTGTATAAGTACTATTTTTAGTTGATATTTGAGATGTTACTGCTGTATATGTACTTTATTTAGTTGATATGTGAGATGTGACTGCTGTGTATGTACTATATTTAGTTGACATGTGAGATGTGGCCGCTGTATATGTACTATATTTAGTTATGTGAGTTGTGACTGCTGTATATGTACTATATTTAGTTGATATATGAGATATGACTGCTGTATCTATACTATTTTTAGTTGATATGTGAGATGTGACTGCTGTATATGTACTATATTTAGTTGATATATGAGATGTGACTGCTGTATATGTACTATATTTAGTTGATATGTGAGATGTCGCGGCTGTATATGTACTATATTTAGTTGATATGTGAAATATGACTGCTGTATCTATACTATTTTTAGTTGATATGTGAGATGTGACTGCTGTATATGTACGATATTTAGTTGATACGTGAGCTGTGGCTGCTGTATATGTACTATCTTTAGTAGATATATGAGACGTGACTGCTGTATATGTACTATATTTAGTTGATATGTGAGATGTGACTGCTGTATATATACTGTATTTAGTTATGTGAGATTTGACCGGTGTATATGTACTATATTTAGTTGATATGCAAGATGTGACTGCTGTATATGTACTAGTTGATATGTGATATGTGACTGCTGTATATGTACTATATTTAGTTGATATGTGAGATGTGACTGCTGTATATGAACTATATTTAGTTGATATGTGGATGTGACTGCTCTATATGTACTATATTTAGTTGATATGTGAGATGTGACTGTTGTATATGTACTATATTTAATTGATATTTGAGATGTGACTGCTGTATATGTACTATATTTAGTTGATATGTGAGATGTGACTGCTGTATATGTGCTATGTTTAGTTGATATGTGAGCTGTGACCGCTGTATATGTATTGTATTTAGTTGATATGAGATATGGACTGCTGTGTATGTACTATATTTAGTTGACATGTGACATGTGACTGCTGTATATGTATTATATTTAGTTGATATATGAGACATGACTGCTGTATCTGTACTATTTTTAGTTGATATGTCAGATGTGACTGCTGTTTATGAACTATATTTAGTTGATATGTGAGATGTGACTGCTGTATATGTACTATATTTAGTTGATATGTGAGATGTGACTGCTGTATATGAACTATATTTAGTTGATATGTGAATGTGACTGCTCTATATGTACTATATTTAGTTGATATGTGAGATGTGACTGTTGTATATGTACTATATTTAGTTGATATTTGAGATGACTGCTGTATATGTACTATTTTTGGTTGATATGTGAGATGTGACTGCTGTATATGTACTATGTTTGGTTGATATGTGAGCTGTGACCGCTGTATATGTACTCTGTATTTAGTTGATATGTGAGACGTGACTGCTGTGTATGTACTATATTTAGTTGACATGTGAGATGTGGCCACTGTATGTGTACTATATTTAGTTTTGTGAGATGAGACTGCTGTATATGTACTATATTTAGTTGATATGTGACATGTGACTGCTGTATATGTATTATATTTAGTAGATATATGAGATATGACTGCTGTATCTGTACTATTTTTAGTTGATATGTCAGATGTGACTGCTGTATATGTACTATATTTAGTTGATATGTGAGCTGTGGCTGCTGTATATGTACTGTATTTAGTTATGTGAGATTTGACCGCTGTATATGTACTATATTTAGTTGATATGTGAGATGTGACTGCTGTATATGTACTATATGTGGTTGATACGTGGATGTGACTGCTGTATGTACTATATTTAGTTATGTGGATGTGACTGCTGTATATGTACTATATTTAGTTGATATGTGAAATGTTACTGCTGTATATGTACTATATGTAGTTGATATGTGAGATATGACTGCTGTATATGTTACTATGTTTAGTTATGTGGATGTGACTGCTGTATATGTACTATATTTAGTTGATATGTGAGATGTGACTGCTGTATATGAACTATATTTAGTTGATATGTGAGATGACTCGTCAGTATATGTACTATATTTCGTTGATATGTGATGTGAGTGCTGTATATGTACTATATTTAGTTGATATGCAAGATGTGACTGCTGTATATGTACTAGTTGATATGTGATATGTGACTGCTGTATATGTACTATATTTAGTTGATATGTGAGATGTGACCGCTGTATATGTACTATGTTTAGTTGATATGTGAGATGTGACCACTGTATATGTACTATATTTAGTTATGTGAGATGTGACCGCTGTATATGTACAATATTTGGCTGATATGTGAGATGTGACCGCTGTATATGTACTATATTTAGTTGATATATGAGATGTGACCACTGTATATGCACTATATTTAGTTGATAGGTGAGATGTGACTGCTGTATATGTACTATATTTAGTTGATATGTGAGATGTAGCCGCTGTATATGCACTATATTTAGTTGATAGGTGAGATGTGACTGCTGTATATGTACTATATTTAGTTGATATGTGAGATGTGACCGTTGTATATGTATTATATTTAGTTGATATGTGAGATGTGACTGCTGTATATGTACTATATTTAGTTGATATGTGAGATGTGACCGCTGTATATGAACTATTTTTAGTTGATATGTGAGATGTGACTGCTGTATATGTACTATATTTAGCTGATATGCAAGATGTGACTGCTGTATATGTACTATATTTAGTTGATATGTGAGATGTGACTGTTGTATATATACTATATTTAGTTGATATGAGAGATGTGACCGCTGTATATGTACTATATTTAGTTGATAGCTGAGATGTGCCTGCCGTATATGTACTATATTTAGTTGATAGCTGAGATGTGACCGCTGTATATGTACTATATTTAGTTGATATTTGAGATGTGACTGCTGTTTATGTACTATATTTAGTTGATATGTGAGATGTGACTGCTGTATATGTACTATATTTAGTTGATATGTGAGCTGTAACCACTGTACATGTACTATATTTAGTTGATATGTGAGATGTGACTGCTGTGTATGCACTATATTTAGTTGACATGTGAGATGTGGCCACTGTATATGTACTATATTTAGTTATGTGAGATGTGACTGCTGTATATGTACTATATTAGGTTGATATGTGACATGTGACCGCTGTATATGTACTATATTTAGTTGATATGTGAGATGTGACTGCTGTATATGTAGTATATTTAGTTGATATGTGAGATGTGACTGCTGTATATGTACTATATTTATTTGATATGTGAGATGTGACTGCTGTATATGTACTATATTTAGTTGATATGCAAGATGTGATTGCTGTATATGTACTAGTTGATATGTGATATGTGACTGTTGTATATGTACTATATTTAGCTGATATGTGAGATGTGACTGCTGTATATGAACTATATTTAGTTGATATGTGAGATGTGACTGCTGTATATGTACTATATTTAGTTGATATGTGAGATGTGACTGCTGTATATGAACTATATTCAGTTGATATGTGAGATGAGACTGCTGTATATGTACTACATTTAGTTGATATGTGAGATGTGGCTGCTGTATATGTACTATACTTAGTTGATATGTGAGATGTGACTGTTGTATATGTACTATATTTAGTTGATAAGAGAGATGTGACCGCTATATATGTACTATATTTAGTTGATAGCTGAGATGTGACCATTGTATATGTACTATTTTTAGTTGATATTTGAGATGTGACTGCTGTATATGTACTTTATTTAGTTGATATGTGAGATGTGACTGCTGTGTATGTACTATATTTAGTTGACATGTGAGATGTGGACGCTGTATATGTACTATATTTAGTTATGTGAGTTGTGACTGCTGTATATGTACTATATTTAGTTGATATATGAGATATGACTGCTGTATCTATACTATTTTTAGTTGATATGTGAGATGTGACTGCTGTATATGTACTATATTTAGTTGATATGTGAGATGTGTTGCTGCATATGTACTATATTTAGTTGATATGAGATATGACTGCTGTATCTGTACTATTTTAGTTGATATGTGAGATGTGACTGCTGTATATGTACGATATTTAGTTGATATGTGAGCTGTGGCTGCTGTATATGTACTATCTTTAGTAGATATATGAGACGTGACTGCTGTATATGTACTATATTTAGTTGATATGTGAGATGTGGCTGATGTATATATACTGTATTTAGTTATGTGAGATTTGACTGGTGTATATGTACTATATTTAGTTGATATGCAAGATGTGACTGCTGTATATGTACTCGTTGATATGTGATATGTGACTGCTGTATATGTACTATATTTAGTTGATATGTGAGATGTGACTGCTGTATATGAACTATATTTAGCTGATATGTGAGATGTGACTGCTGTATATGTACTATATTTAGTTGATATGTGAGATGTGACTGCTGTATATGAACTATATTCAGTTGATATGTGAGATGAGACTGCTGTATATGTACTACATTTAGTTGATATGTGAGATGTGGCTGCTGTATATGTAATATATTTAGTTGATATGTGAGATGTGACTGTTGTATATGTACTATATTTAGTTGATAAGAGAGATGTGACCGCTATATATGTACTATATTTAGTTGATAGCTGAGATGTGACCACTGTATATGTACTATATTTAGTTGATAGCTGAGATGTGACCATTGTATAAGTACTATTTTTAGTTGATATTTGAGATGTTACTGCTGTATATGTACTTTATTTAGTTGATATGTGAGATGTGACTGCTGTGTATGTACTATATTTAGTTGACATGTGAGATGTGGCCGCTGTATATGTACTATATTTAGTTATGTGAGTTGTGACTGCTGTATATGTACTATATTTAGTTGATATATGAGATATGACTGCTGTATCTATACTATTTTTAGTTGATATGTGAGATGTGACTGCTGTATATGTACTATATTTAGTTGATATATGAGATGTGACTGCTGTATATGTACTATATTTAGTTGATATGTGAGATGTCGCGGCTGTATATGTACTATATTTAGTTGATATGTGAAATATGACTGCTGTATCTATACTATTTTTAGTTGATATGTGAGATGTGACTGCTGTATATGTACGATATTTAGTTGATACGTGAGCTGTCGCTGCTGTATATGTACTATATTTAGTTGATATGTGAGATATGACTGCTGTATCTGTACTATTTTTAGTTGATATGTGAGATGTGACTGCTGTATATGTACGATATTTAGTAGATATATGAGACGTGACTGCTGTATATGTACTATATTTAGTTGATATGTGAGATGTGACTGCTGTATATATACTGTATTTAGTTATGTGAGATTTGACCGGTGTATATGTACTATATTTAGTTGATATGCAAGATGTGACTGCTGTATATGTACTAGTTGATATGTGATATGTGACTGCTGTATATGTACTATATTTAGTTGATATGTGAGATGTGACTGCTGTATATGAACTATATTTAGTTGATATGTGAGATGTGACTGCTCTATATGTACTATATTTAGTTGATATGTGAGATGTGACTGTTGTATATGTACTATATTTAATTGATATTTGAGATGTGACTGCTGTATATGTACTATATTTAGTTGATATGTGAGATGTGACTGCTGTATATGTGCTATGTTTAGTTGATATGTGAGCTGTGACCGCTGTATATGTATTGTATTTAGTTGATATGGGAGACGTGACTGCTGTGTATGTACTATATTTAGTTGACATGTGACATGTGACTGCTGTATATGTATTATATTTAGTTGATATATGAGACATGACTGCTGTATCTGTACTATTTTTAGTTGATATGTCAGATGTGACTGCTGTTTATGAACTATATTTAGTTGATATGTGAGATGTGACTGCTGTATATGTACTATATTTAGTTGATATGTGAGATGTGACTGCTGTATATGAACTATATTTAGTTGATATGTGAGATGTGACTGCTCTATATGTACTATATTTAGTTGATATGTGAGATGTGACTGTTGTATATGTACTATATTTAGTTGATATTTGAGATGTGACTGCTGTATATGTACTATTTTTGGTTGATATGTGAGATGTGACTGCTGTATATGTACTATGTTTAGTTGATATGTGAGCTGTGACCGCTGTATATGTACTGTATTTAGTTGATATGTGAGACGTGACTGCTGTGTATGTACTATATTTAGTTGACATGTGAGATGTGGCCACTGTATGTGTACTATATTTAGTTATGTGAGATGAGACTGCTGTATATGTACTATATTTAGTTGATATGTGACATGTGACTGCTGTATATGTATTATATTTAGTAGATATATGAGATATGACTGCTGTATCTGTACTATTTTTAGTTGATATGTCAGATGTGACTGCTGTATATGTACTATATTTAGTTGATATGTGAGCTGTGGCTGCTGTATATGTACTGTATTTAGTTATGTGAGATTTGACCGCTGTATATGTACTATATTTAGTTGATATGTGAGATGTGACTGCTGTATATGTACTATATGTAGTTGATACGTGGGATGTGACTGCTGTATGTGTACTATATTTAGTTATGTGGGATGTGACTGCTGTATATGTACTATATTTAGTTGATATGTGAAATGTTACTGCTGTATATGTACTATATGTAGTTGATATGTGAGATGTGACTGCTGTATATGTACTATGTTTAGTTATGTGGGATGTGACTGCTGTATATGTACTATATTTAGTTGATATGTGAGATGTGACTGCTGTATATGAACTATATTTAGTTGATATGTGAGATGTGACTCGTGTATATGTACTATATTTCGTTGATATGTGTGATGTGAGTGCTGTATATGTACTATATTTAGTTGATATGCAAGATGTGACTGCTGTATATGTACTAGTTGATATGTGATATGTGACTGCTGTATATGTACTATATTTAGTTGATATGCAAGATGTGACTGCTGTATATGTACTAGTTGATATGTGATATGTGACTGCTGTATATGTACTATATTTAGTTGATATGTGAGATGTGACTGCTGTATATGTCCTATGTTTAGTGGACATCACTGTCATGTGGTTGGTTGTACTTTGCCTGAATATGCTAATGGGGGGGCCCCAGCCCGATCCCATGCACCTCTACAGTTGCGAATTACTGGCAATCCGTCAGAAAGATCATCTGGGTTCCAGAGTTCTCTCCTCTGATTCCCAAGGGCTTTCATCAGTCCCAATATCAAGATTAAAGTTTGCTGGGGACCTAGCATTTTCTGTAGCTGCACCAAGACTCTGGAGACTGGTTTTCTCCATATAATCTGAATTAAGGCAAAATATTGTAATTTCTCTGTCGCTTCTACTGTTTCTTATCATTTTTAGGTACTTTAGTTAAGGTATTATAATTTTCTATAACATTTAATGGAAAGTTAGAAAAAAAATTTTCTGCTATAAAATTAGGACATAGTATTTTATCATGTTTATTTGCAGGACACATTTGCCCAAATCAGTACTGTCCTGTGGAACATCAGGATAGCCAGTAACCCTATATGTGTGAGGCTGGTATATGTGTATTGCCTCTTTGGGGGGGAGAGAGAGAGAGAGAGACAGATGGTTAAATGACTTATTCACTGTCACCATGTCAGAGAGCAGAAGTGGTAGGATTCAAACCTGGCATTGCCAGTTTTAGGCACCAGTGAACCCTACAGTTCCCGGGGGCCCCATTCTAATGGGGATCCCCAGCTAGATCCAGTATACCACTTTAATTTTGTTTATTATTACTTCTTAGGTTTAAAGTAAAACAGCACTAAAGTGTGTCACTGGACTCCATGGAGTCTTCTCCCATGTGACATCATAACACCATAACATTACTCCCTCTGTTGTCCCAGCCAATCAGAGGCTGATGAACAGACACGAATTGGATATGCAGTGGGGACACTAAAACTAACATTGCTACCGCCCCCTAAACACATAAATATGTAACTGGTTGTATTGAAAATAAAAGGTTGTGCATTCTGGGCAAAGTAAAAGACAAGGTCAGTTTGGGTTGGGTAAGGGCCCCATGACATATCACTGGGGGCCCAAAAAACTCTAAACCTGGCCCTGAACCTGGGTCCCTAGTTTCACAGCTCTGTACTTATAGGTTATAACTTGTAGTGTTTGTTAGAACTTCTGCTTACTGTACATAGGTAATTCTTCAGTTGAGTCATTGTCTAGAACTACTGACTCACAATTTATTCACTAAATCTGACAGATTCCACATTTTTGATTACCGCTATGTTCTGTCAATGATTTTTGCAATTGAGGAGATTAACAGAGATCCCAAATTATTACCAAATGTCTCTTTGGGATTCCAGATTTTTGACTCGTGCTGTTCTAGAGAACAAGCACTTCTGGGCACCCTATCATTTTTAACAGGAAAACAGGTTCTGATTCCTAACTACCAATGTGAAGCAGTCTCTATACTACCTGCTGTAATTGGAGATGCACCCTCAACATCCTCTCTGATCATGGCTATGATACTGGGACTCTACAGGTATCCACAGGTAAGAAGGCACTTTATGGTTTCTGTATTAGGTCTCCACAGGTATCCGCAGTTAAGGAGGCACTTTATGGTTTCTGTATTAGGTCTCTACTGGTATCCGCAGGTAAGGAGGCACTTTATGGTTTCTGTATTAGATCTCCACAGGTATCCTCAGGTAAGGAGGCACTTTATGGTTTCTGTATTAGGTCTCTACTGGTATCCGCAGGTAAGAAGGCACTTTATGGTTTCTGTATTAGGTCTCCACAGGTATCCGCAGTTAAGGAGGCACATTATGGTTTCTGTATTAGGTCTCTACTGGTATCCTCAGGTAAGGAGGCACTTTATGGTATCTGTATAAGGTCTCCACAGGTATCTGCAGGTAAGGATGCACTTTATGGTTTCTGTATTAGGTCTTTACTGGTATCCTCAGGTAAGAGGAATCAATGTATGGTTTTGGTGAATGGATGGGGAAATCACAGAGGAAAGGGTGCTGGAGGGTCTTAGGTCCCTGAGGGAGGACAAGGCACCTGGGCCAGACAGAGTTCATCCCAGGGTGCTGAGGGAGCTGGCGGACATCCTGGCAGGGCCATTGGTGGACCTGTTCAACATCTCTCTAAATATGGGGTGTGTGCCCAGGGATTAGAGGGAGGCACATGTAGTACCTCTCCATAACAGTGGGCCCAAGAATGAGATGGGGAACTACAGACCGGTGAGCCTTACCGCAATTGTAGGAAAACTGATAGGAACTATCCTCAAAGAAAGGCTGGTGCAATCTCTTGAGGATAAAGATCTACAGAACAACAGGCAGCACAGATTTGTCTCGGGAAGATCCTGCCTGACAATCTTGGTTGACTTTTTCAACTGGGTTACAAGGGCACTGGACAGGGACTGTGTGGTGGATGTACTCTACCTGGATTTCAGCAGGGCCTTCAATCCAATACCACATTGTAGGTTGACCTGCAAGCTGAAGAGTCTGGGAGTAGGGAGGAAACTAGCCAGAGAGGTTGAAAACTGGCTGTGGGAGAGACAGCAGAAGGTAGTGGTCAGGGATGAGGCATTGGAGCCCAGGGCAGTGACAAGTGGTGTCCCACAGGGCTCGGTACCGGATCCAGTCCTGTTTTCCATTTTCATCGCTGACATAGCAGTAGGGATCAATAATAAGATCAGTCCCTTTGCAGACGACACCAACATTTGTGCTGAGGTGGATGGGGTGAAGGGGCAAGGTCCTCCAGGAGGATTTTGCAAAACTAGAGGAATGGCCACAAACCATGCAACTTGGGTTCAATGCCAAGTAGTGCAAAGTGATGCATCTGGGAGCCAGGAACCTAGGATACAGTTACTGGTTGGAGGGTGTCCAATTATCCACATCCTATTAGAAGAAGGATCTGGGGGTGCTTGTGACCAGGGAAATGAACCACTCGGCACAGTGCAGGATGGCAGCAGCAAAGGCAAACAGGATGCTAGGGTGCATAGCATGGGGAATTACATCTAGGAGTAGAGAGGTCATATTGCCCCTGTACAGGTCCCTGGTGAGGCCACACTTGGAGTACTGCATGCAGTTCTGGTACCCCCTACTTAAAAAGGGACATCAAACTGGTGGTGCAGCACACAGCAATAAAGATGATCCTGGGGTTGGGGGATAGACTATACGAAGAAAGATTGAGGGACCGCAATATGTATACCCTGGAGGATAGAAGAGAGAGAGAGAGAGGATATGATTGAGACCTTCAAGTACCTGAAGAGGATAAACAGGGTGGGCACCAGGTGTGGTCTCACTCTTAAGGTTGGAAGGGAAACTAGAGGGCACTTTCTGCCGTTGGAGAGGGGCAGCGTCAGGAGGGAAATGAGGAGACACTATTTCATTGAAAGGGTTGTAGCAGGGTGGAATGCACTGCCAGAGGAAATTGTGTCAGTGCATACAGTGGGGAGCTTCAAGAGGGGGGTGGGACAGATTCAAAGGGGATAGTACAAACCGGGAAGGGGCAGGAGAGGGGAGGAAGGAAATCGGAGGGGCAGCTGCAGTCTAATGGACTGATGTGCTGCACACGCGAGCAGACGAAATAGACAAAAGGGCCTGTATCTGCTAGCAATTTCATATGCTTGTATGTTCGTAGCCTGTAGTAAATTGGATTGCCCATTATTTGGAAAACAGAAGATGAAAGAATAGAACAAATGGGAGAACCCTTGTATTTGTGAAATATTGATCCTTGGGTCCCACAAGGCTCCACACTTGGATGCCTACTGTTTTCATTATTTATTAATGATCTTCGGTGGGTGTACCACACAGCAAACACCATCCTTTATGCAGATGATACTGTGTTGTAATTGAACAGGTTACTACCTTTAAATATCTGGAATTATTCCAAGACAACACCCTTTCTTTCAACACCCATATTGACCATGTCGTGAAAACAGCCAACATCAGACTCAGACTCCTTTACCAACACAGAAACGCTGTGACCACTGAGGCCCTCAGCCTTGTCACCAAAAGCTCAATACTGTCCATCATTGACTATGGACTGACTGTCTATAGTGCGGCCACTGAAACTGCTCTCAAAAGGGTTGAACTCCTGTTCAACAAAGCCTGCTGACTTGTTCTGGGAGCTAATTGGTATTCCCACTCTTGCAGTCTCTACTCCACAACTGACTGGTTCCCATTACCTCTAACGTTCCAGTACCAGGCATGTATGATAAGAAAGAAAGCCCTTCTGGGACTGGTCCCAGAATCAGCCTCAAAGTTTTTCCAACATAACCCCAACACTAAAACATCCCAAAGCTCTGCTAGATGGGTACTGCATGTACCTTAAAAAAGAACCTCCTTCACCCAGAGGTCCCTCTCCTATCAAGATCCTCTCTGGATGAACGACCTTCCCCCTTCCCCCTTCCCTTTTTCACCTTAAAAAACTCAGCCTATTCAAAAAAGAACTCCATTGCCTCCTGGTAGAATCCCAAGAGTGCAACTGCTGTGCATAACGATAGGAGTGCCATCCCCTGCCCTCGGCTTCCAACCCTTACCCCCTCGCCTTCTTACCCCTCTCACCCCATGAGTCCTCACCCCCTCCCCTCCACTTCCCCTAGGCTGCCCCCATGCATACAGCACTTATTAGCTTGTTCTCCCTCATCTCCATACCCCCTTCTCCTATCCCCCTAATAACATTATACGATCTGCCTCCTCTGTACCCATGCCAATACTCTCCGTACCTCCACTCCTTTTCTTTGACAAAGCCGATTTTGGCTGCCAACTACAAGCAACCTGCTCTTAGTAACTAGACCTAAAGACCAGAGACATTTCTGTAATGAAAGTATTTGTATTTGAGGTTATACTCCACATTTATCTTGCTTGTAAAATAGTCTTGTCACTTGGCTATTGTATGTTCTTGTCATATGATGTAAATTGTACTGTTGTGTCTGTTCTTCTACTGACTTGGAGCCTTTGTAAAAGAGCCAGTTTGGCTCAAAGGTTGTAATTCTGAAACTGAAATACATAAATAAATAAACATGCAGACTATGTGGTAGTGATTTTCATGAATGGGTCTAATCTTCTTGATTTATGGGAGACAATAAAATATGATTTTGATTATTTTCAAAACTGGTTTCTGTTTAAATAAATTGGTGCTAAATGCCTCCAAAACCAAGTCTATGGTTTTCCACAATGCCAGAAGGAAGATGTCATTACATACCACATTAGAATTAAAAGTGCTTCAGGGAACTGTCATACAACTGGTGACACATTTCAAATATTTAGGCCTCTCCCTAGAGAGCACACTCTGCTGCCAATGCAAAATCTCTATTATATTTAAAACAGTACATCAGGGATTGGATGCTCTATATAGAATGAATTCTTTTATTTTACAAATTTGTTGACCAGGTAAGAGACACTGAGCCACGGCTTGTTTCCAGGTGGATCCTGGGAGTGCAGGGAAGTTAAATAATGTGCTCATGGTCCCACAGTATGCAAGTGGTGGCTGTGGGATTGAAATCCAGTTCTCCAGCTTTGTGGCTCAGTGCTCTTTAACAACTGCACTCTATTGTCTGCTTTCTATTTCCTTCAACCAGATTACTTCTTTCTCAGAGGTTTTTTTTGTCCTATTTTTGATCACTGCATTTTACGTTCGCTTGTGCACATGCACAAGGAACGTTTTGGGAGAGTAGCATACTTTGGAGGTGTGCCTCTCCTATTCAATGCACAGCTCCGTTGAGCAGGCGTGGTGGTCCTGCACCAATGGGTGCAGGAGCTGTGTATGACAGCAGTGGTCTTCGCTTCAAAGAAAAACACCGCTGTCATACACAGCGCTGGTAGGCCTCACTGCCCCAAAGCTTTCTGTGCCACACTGGGAGCCCACCCCAGCATGGCAAACATCCTGCGCCCTGTGCCGAAGGGTGCCCAATCCCCTGTCAGCTCCACGTCCCCCCAAAGGCCCTCCCAAAGCTTTGGTGCCATGCTGGAAGCCCACCCCAGTGTGGCAAACGTCCTGCGTCATCTGCTGACGGGGGTGCCCAGTCCCCGTCGGATCCACATTCCCCCCAAATGCCCCCCAAAGCTTTGGTGCCACACTGGGAGCCCACCCCAGCATGGCAAACATCCCGCGTTATCTTTTTTTTTTGTTTTTAACCTGAAAAATAAAAACGGTCCCACGGCGCTTCTCCCAGCTCCCCTCCCACAACCCATACCCACCCACTGCGCACCCTGCCTTCCCACACCCCCCTCACCCCATACTTACTCTGGAGCTCGGCGCGCAAACTTCGTGGAACGGAACATGTCTGCACTCTTCAAAGCCAACCGCGAACTGAGGAAATGCCGGTAAGCTGTATAATGGGCTAGATAAGGGGGTTTCAACTTTATTGCATATCTCAGGCATTTTTGAAATTTTTGCACCAAATTTTCAACATGGGGTTTTTGGGACCCTTTTTCATGAATGATGTCACTGTCATGGCGTTATTTGGGCCCAGAAGGGTGATTTCGCAGTCACTGTGCAGTCACTGAATGAAATCACCCTTCGGGCCTGAATAACGCCATGACAGTGACATCATTCATGAGAAGGTGTCCCAGAAACCCCATGTTGAAAATTTGGTGCATAAATTCCTAAAAATTACTGTTTTACGAGCGTGCGTTGCCCAGTTCCTACGCAGGCTCATAAGTTCATGAATTTTCAATATTTTCACTCCAGATTTTCAACATTGCCATTTTACCACACCTTCTTATGAGCAGTACAGCTGTCATTTTTCATATCTCACCCAAAACGTGATTCTGCCCATGTAGAGCACAATGGCTCATTCGGTGTGCGAAATCAATGTATGGGACACATTAAGAAAATCACCATGACACTTTTCATTAGCAGAGGTCTTAAAATGGCTATGTTGAAAATTTGGTGAACAAATTCCTAAAAGTGACTGTTTTACGAGCATGCGTTGCGCAGTTCCTACGTAGGCTCATAAGTTCACAAATTTTCAATATTTCCACCCAGATTTTCAATATTGCCATTTTACCACACCTTCTATGAGTAGTACAGATGTCATTTTTTTCACATCTCACCTTAAATGTGTTTCCGCTTCTTGTAGCGCCTCAATCGGCTTAGCGGTGTGCTAAAAATCAATGTATGGGACACATTAAGAAAATCACAGTGACACTGACTCATGAGCAGAGGTCTTAAAATGGCTGTGCTGATAATTTGGTGAAAAAATTCCTAAAAATTACTGTTTTGATGCAAGTGTCGCTATGCAGTTCCCACGCATGCCGTTAGTTTGCGAATTTTCAATATTTTCACTCCAGATTTTCAACATTGCCATTTTACCACACCTCCTCATGAGTAGTATAGCTGTCATTTTTCACATCCTGCACAAAACATGTTTCCGCCCGTGTAGCTCACAATGGCGCAGTCGGTGTGCGAACTCAATGTATGGGACAAATTAAGAAACTCACAGTGACACTGTTCATGAGCAGAGGTCTTAAAATGGCTGTGTTAAAAATTTGGTGAAAAAATTCCTAAAGATTACTGTTTTACGAGTGTTCATTGCGCAGTTCTTATGCACGCTCGTAAGTTTGGCGACTTTTCAATATTTCACTCCAGATTTCAACATTGCCATTTTACCACACCTCCTTATGAGGCAGTACAGCTGTCATTTTTCACATCTCACCCAAAATGGTATTTGACTCTATGTAAGCGCCAATGGCGAAAGTCGGTAAAGTAAATCAATGTATGGGACACATTAAGAAAATCACAGTGACACTGATCATGAGCAGAGATCTTAAAATGGCTATGTTGAAAATTTGGTGAACAAATTCTAAAAATAACTGTTTCCATGAGCGTAGCATGTGCAGTTCCCACGCACACCTTTAAGTTTGCGAATTTTCAATATTTTCACCCAGATTTTCAATTCTTGCACACCTCCTTCATGAGCAGTACAGCTGTCATTTTTCACTTCCTGCCCAAAACGTGGTTTCCACCCATGTAGTTCATACTGGCGCAGTCGGTGTACGTAAATCAATATATGGACACAGTAAGAAAATCACAGTGACACTGTTCATTAGCAGAGGTTTTAAATGGCAATGTTGTACCTTTGGAAAACATTCCTAAAATGACTGTTTTATGAGCTGCATTTCGCAACAGTTCCCACGCGACTCATAGGTTTGCGACTTCTCAATATTTCTACTCCAGATTTTCAACATTGCCATTTTACCACACCTCCTTATGAGTAGTACAGCTGTCATTTTTTTTCACATCCTGCCCAAAACGTACTTCCCCATGTAGTACACAATGGCGCAGTTGGTGTGCAAACTCAATGTATGGGATTAATTAACAAAATCACAGTGACACTGTTCATGAGCAGAGGTCTTAAATGGCTATGTTGAAAATTTGTGAAAACATTCCTAAAATGACTGTTTTACGAGCTGCTATGCTTGCAGTTCCTATGCATGCTTGTAAGTTCACGAATTTTTCAATATTTGCACTCCAATGACTCAAATACCTAAACAGCACATAGAAGCAAGCAACATTTGGCATTGACAAATGCTTGTTTATTTTTGTACTCTTGCATGCATGTGCAAGGAACGCTTGGGACAGTACGACGCTTTGAAGGTGTGTGACCTCTCCTGTCCAATGCAGTGTTTGTGTGTAACCTCAGCAACCTTACTGCACCAATGGATGCACATGAGCTGTCTATGACAGCAGTTTGGCTGCAGTGGTCTTCAGTTTAAAAGAAAACACCACTGCAAATCAGCGTGGTAACGGTGTGTATTTAACATATTGATGTCACCCTTTCCCTCTGGCTGCTAATAAAATCCCTCCCACTCCTCCTCTGCTGCTTCTACCCTGCTCCTTTGCTATTGCCCCCACCAAACACATTGTGTGTAGACGGAGCACAGTCCCCATTGTTTCCAGGTCCCCCAACAAACACCCAGGTGGCATGCTGGAGCCCACCCCAGCATGCCCATTGTCCCTGTAAATGGGAAAACTGTCCTGCAACATCTTTTTTAGAACCTGTGAAACAGAAACCATCCTCGCTGTGTATTGTGCCCCTCCCAGAACCCACACCCACCCTCTGCATACCACCTCTCCTCACCCCATACTTACCTCTGGAGCCTGGTCGCACTGATCTTCAGTGGAGTGGGAACACGTCTGCACTCTTGAAAGCAGAACGCAAACTGAAGAAATGACGGTAAGCTGTATAATGGCATAAATGTTTTTTTTCTCAACTTAGGTGGTTATCTCGGCATTTTTGCAATTTTGGCACCACATTTTCAACAGGGGTTCTGAGACACCACCTCATGAATTCTAGTTACTGTCATGTGAGTTTTTTCGGTTCCCAAAGGTGATTTCATGGTCACTGCACAAAATCACCTTTTGGGATTGATTAACTAAACAACAGTGTCACTGTTAATGAGGTGGGCTTCCAAAATCCTATGTTGCAAATTTGGTGAAAAAATGTCAAAAAATGACTGTGTTACGAGCATGCGTTGCGCAGTTTTCACGCACACTCATAACTTCCAGAATTTGAAATATTTTCACTCCAGATTTTCAACACTGCCATTTTACCACACCTCCTTATGAACAGTACAGCTGACATTTTTCACATCCTGGCTGAAATGTGTTTTTGCACATCCAGCGCACAATGGTGTGGTCACAGTGAGAAATCAATGCTTAGGACAGATTATGAAAATCACAGTGACACTGTTCATGAGCAGAGGTCCCACAATGCCTATGTTGAAAATTTGGTGACAAAAGTCCACAAAATGACTGTGTCATGAGTGTTCATTGCGCAGTTTCCATGTATGCTCGTAAGTTTGAGAAATTGTTGTATTTTCACTCCAGATGTACAACACTGCCATTCCTTCACACCTCCCTATGAATGCTACAGCTGTCATTTTTCACATCCTGTCCGAACTATGTTTTTGCACATGTGGAGCACAACGGTGCGGTCACTGTGGGAAATCAACGCTCAGGACAGATTAACAAAATAACAGTGGGACTGTTCATCAGCAGAGGTCTCAAATGCTTTTATGAGGTGGGGTAACAAAAAGGTCATGCTGAAAATTTATTGTGCAAATACCAGCAATCGCACAGGGCATTAGGGTAAAGCACCATACGTGCCAAACACCACTGCAAATACCTGCATGCGAACGTTCGGCATTGACAAATGCTTGTTATTATATGACTTAGCTGGGGAGGGTCTGCTGTCTGGGGTCAGAATCCTTCACAATCAAATTGCCAGGTTGGCTACCCCACTACCTATTTCTACCCACATCTGCTTTTTCACAGCACTCTTCATTGGCTTTCATTAGATCAAAGAGACAAGGAGAAAACTGGAACTCTGGTCAGAAAAGTTGCCTTGAGTAAATTACCAAAACTATTTCATTGTATTTTTCTCAGTCAAAATTCCTCTTCTTTTACACATTCAGCATTTCATTATTTTTCTGTATTCCCACTATGAGAGCAGGTCTAGGTCAGAGATCTCTAGTGTATCAGTTGCCTCATTTCTATAATTCTTTACCATCTAAAATACTCAGTACCGTGACTAGCATTCCCTGAAGTTTTAACTCAAGAAATATTTGGTGGATAATAAGAGATGCAGTTATCCTTGAGTTATTTGCATCATATTAATATTTTTAACCCATGTATTTACTTTTACTTATGTGTTTTGTACTGCATATTTATTGTTGTTTTTTACGTATCTGGTCACTTATGAAAACAGGCTTTTTACTCTTGGATTTACTAGATTTTAATAAACAAATCAAATCAAATTCTTCTCAATGCCTTCATGTTCCAGAATTGGCCGTTTTATATGGACATATGAAGACCAGCAGAATAAGGCCATTAGGTCTAGCTGGTCTGCTCGATTGCAGGGTCCACAGCTTGAGTCACTGACCCTGCCCGCCTCAATCCTCCTTTCTCTTTTCACCCCTCCCATGACATTTCCTGTCCCCTTGTGTCTATCCCACCCTTTCTTGAAGCTGAACACAACTGCCAATGAGCCCATCTCATCCGGCACTGCACTCCAACTGTCCACCACCCTCTCAGTAAAGAAATGCTTTCTAGATTCTCTTCTAAACCTTCCTCATCCAATTTTAAACAGTACCCCTCATGCTATGGTTGCCACTTAGCCCAAAGAGACCCTCCTTATCCTCCCAGTTTATCCCTTTCAAGAATCTCAGTCATGCCCCCCTCTTTCCCTCCTCTCCTTCATGAAGTACATGTTCAGGAGTTTCAACTTCTCTCAGGTTTTCCTTACTGACCTGCAGTCATCGTAGTTGCCCTCCTCTGTGCCTTCTCCAGTAAGTTAATAGTTTATTTTTAAGGTTTTAAGATTTAGCTTCACAGTAGGGGTAATCAGACTTCTTAAAAGGATGGAAACCACAGGAGTAGCGTGCATCAGGGCGGCACTCTGCTGTAGGAAAATGTGGGGTCTCAGCTACATGTGTCAGGAGCTTGAGCTGGGATTTGATGGGGCCAAAAGAAAGCCAGACCCTTGAAGAATATAGGAAATAATGAAAATAAAATACTCAGTAAGGTAGTAGAAAATGTGTAATTTTAGAAAAAAGGTTAAAGTAAACCACTTCCACATGTGAAGGGCTTCTCTACAGTAGTTTAGAGAACTGGTGTGACTCAAGAAGGTGAGAGAGCCATTGGCCGGGTGGTGCTGAGGGTTGAGGTGCTGGACACCACACCTCGCGCCATGCTGGCGATCTGAGTTTGGGTGTGAGCTCGGGTCATTGGGGGTTGGTGAGGTAGGAGAGGATTGAGCATCCGGAGGACAGCTCTCCTCTCCTGGGGAGGGTGAGTGGTTGACTCTCCAGTGTGAGCGGCTCCCAGTGGAGTCTGGGAGCACCGCAATCCAGGGATCATGCTGATGCAGGGGAGGAGCCTCGGCAGACGTCTGCGGGCTTGGTGCGGGAGCGTGCCCAGCTGCAGTGGACACCATTGCACAACCAGGTTCCTAGGGGGAGCTCACAAGAACAGGAGAAAACACCTGCTGGCTGTGTGATAGACATCTGCCCCCACCTCCAGAGCTGGATCCTGCCCACTGTGATCTGGTCTATGATGTAATTCTTTTTAATTTGACTGTGTCACATGTATCTATGTATTTTTGTGTCTTATTATATGTAACATCTATGACTGTATATTTATGGTCCCGGGTCACGCGTGAAAAAAGGCCTTTGGCTCATTGCGTTTACCTGGTAAACAAAAGCTAAAATAAAATATAATTTGCTGATGCAATATCAAGCCCATGATAACATCTCAGAGCAAGTTGTGTAAGCAGGAACATTTGTCAAGGTGCATGATATGGGATATTATTCCACCTCACGTGTGTTGTGAGGCACAAGACCATAGGCTGAGTGGCTTCAACCACCTCAGAAGAGATTTTAGCCCATGATATCACACGTCTGGGAGTGTATTGTTATGATTATGAAATGTATCCATATGTAATTTCTGACTGATAGTATGACCCACTTTTGGACCAGGATTATGTCCTGAGATATCATCCCAGCTGCAAGTCATAGAATCATAGAAGCTTGATGGCAGAAAAGGACCACACCGGCCCCTCTAGTCTACCCTATTTTTGCCAGCCCCACCCTCCCCCCTACTCAGCTCCTTTAGTCTGTTCCATGCCTTCTTGAATCCCCCCACCAATTTAGTCCCCACCTTCTTCTGGTAGTCTGCTCCAGGGCTCCACAACCCATTCTGTGAAGAAACTCCCTCTCACATTGCTTCTGTATCTATTTCCCAGCAGTCTGAGGCTATGCCCTCTAATTATGGCCCCCTCCTTCTTCATAAGAAAACACTTTTCCCTTACTTTGTTGAGTCTCTTTACATATTTAAAAGTTTCAGTCATGTTCCCCTCTCCGTTCTAGCCTCCAGCATGTACAGATCCAGCTCCTGCAAGGGGCCTCTGCTCGTAAGTCATCTCTTACATACCCTGCACCATCTTGGTTGCCATTTTCTGTAACCTGTCCATCACATCTATGTCCTTGCAGATGTGTGATCTCCAGAACTGGACCCCGTACTCCAGGTGCAGCCTCACCATGGCTTTGTAGAAGGGCATTGTTTCCTCCCTTCTTCTACTAGTAATGCCCCTGCCAATGCATTTCAACACTCCATTGGCCTTTCCCACTGCAATGCTACATTATTTTCCTGCCTTAAGTTTGGATGAAGCTATGATCCCCAGACCCCTCTCCTGTTCTGTTACTTTGATTGCCTCCCCTCCAAGGGTGTACTCTGCTTGTGTATTCCTACTCCCCACTTGCATCACAGTGCAATTTTTGGCATTAAATTTCAGCTCCCACGTCTCTGGCCACTCCTTGAGTGTCTTCAGGTCCTGCCTCATGTCCTCCACCTGCCGGGGTGTCCACCCTATTGCAGCTCCTTGTATCATCAGCATAGAGGCACACCCTCCCCCTCAGCCCCTCTGCTATATCACTGATGTAAATGTTAAAACGTAGAGGTCCCAAGACTGACCCATGGGGCACCTAACTCTTCACCCCCCATCCTGGAGTACACCCCATTTAGCACCACTCTTTGGGTTCTTCCCGCTAACCTGGCCTCCACCCACCTTGTTACTTTCCCACCCACCCCAACACTTTCCTGTTTGCTCCCCAGCTTTCTGTGGGGGATGGTGTTAGAAGCCTTACTGAAGTCCGGATAGGCCATGTCCACCGCCCCTCCCTGGTCGATCACCTAAGTCACCCAACTGAAGAACTTGATCAGGTTCATCTGGCATGACCTTCCCTTGGTGAAGCCATGTTGTCTGCTGTCCTGCAAGCCACTCTCCTCCAGGTAGTCCACCACCCTCTCCTCGATTAGCGCCCATTACCTTCCCACCACTGAGGTGAGGCTGACAGGTTGATAGTTCTATGTCACCTCCCTGCTTCCTCCCTTGTGTAAAGGCACCATGTCTGCCCTCTTCCAGTCCTCTGGCACCCTCCCATTACCCAGTGACAAGTGGAATAGCCATGTCAATGGGGTGGCCAACTCCTCCCTCATTTCCTGGATTACCCTGGGGAGTGACCGGTCAGGCCTCATTGTCTTATCCACCCTCAATCTTTCTAGCTCCTCCCTAACCCTATCCACAGAGAACAAACTCTGATCCACCCATTTTCCCACCTTCCCCCTCCTCTTTAGCTCAGGTCTCCTCCCATCTTCCTCTTACGTAAATATTGAGCAAAAGTTCTTATTTAATACTTCTGCTTTTTTATAGTCCTCTTCCAATTTTACCTCTCCCTCCCACCTCAGCATTGCAATCCCCTGCCTTACCCTCCTCCTCTCCCTCACATATCTGAAAAAAGTTTTGCCCCTCTTTGGCTTTTTTAGCTATTTTCTCCTCGGTATCCACTTTTGCCCTCCTGATTTTCTGCTTTGCCAGTCTCCTCTTCTCCCTATAAGCTTTCCTATTTTAATCATTGAGTGTCCTCCTAAATTTTCTGAAACCCTTCCTCCTTTCCCTGACTGCCCTCGCTGTCTCCTTAGTAAACCAAAGTAGTCTCTTCCCGGGTTTGAATCCCACAGCTGTCTAGGTGCATACTGTGTGATCCTGAGCAAGTCACTTAACTTCCTTGTGCTCCCAGGTCACATCTGGAAACAAGTTTTAGCACAGTGTGCTACCCCTGCTTAAACAATGTTCCCTTCCCCCTTTCCTTCACTCCTGTTTGCTCTTCTTAACCTTTTTTATGCACATTTCCATAGTTTTCAGTATCCCTCCTTTAACAGATTCCCACAACTCCTCCACTGCCCCTATATTCTTTGTTCCCTCCATTGCTCCCCTTGCTAGCCTTTTCATCCTGTCGAAGTCTGCACGTTTGAAGTCCATAACTGTAGTACTGGTTTGATTTATCTCCCTCCCTGCCCTCATCCTGAACCTTACAGTCCTGTGATCGCTGGTGCCCATGACTTCTCCGACCTGCACTTCCTCCACACTGTCCCCATTTGTCAGGACCATGTCTAGCAGGTTGGTGCCCCTTGTTGGCTCCCGACTTGCTGTTGTAGGAATGCCCCCTGCAGCGCAGCTAGGATCTCCCTGCTCCTAGTCAGCACTGCATCTGGGATTCCCCAGTCTGTATCTGGGAGGTTTAGGTCCAGTAACAGTAGTAATTCTCCTTTTAGGGCTAACTGTGTGACTGCCTGAATAAGCTGTTTGCCCCCTCTTCCTCCCCCTGTATAAGTGGTCTGTATACCACCCCTGGCTGCAAGGATTCTCCAGTCCCCCTTCCTAGTGTTACCCACAGTAGCTCCTTCTCCCCATCTTCCTCTTGTTCCTTGATTACTCTTATGTCATCCCAGATGTATACAGCAACTCCCACTCCCCCTTGCCCTCCCTGTCCCTTTTAAACAGTCTGTAGCCCAAATTAGTCATCTCCCAGGTATGATGCTCTGTCCACCAAGTCTCACTTATTGCTACTATATCCAGTCTGTTGGCCCCCATGATGGCCTCCAAGCCCACCATTTTCTTCCCTTAGTGCCTCGCGTTAGCAACCAAGCCCTTCCACCAATAACCCCCCATCCCCCTTTCAAGTGGTACCCTCTTTCACAATATTCTATCTCTATCCTTGGGAAAGGCTGATAGCCCCCATTTTTCCTGTCCTATGGTGTGGATCCCCCCCCTCACCGATTTCATCTCACAACAATCTGATTTGAAGGTTTTGACCATCCGTTTCAAAATTAAGCAGTAAGATATGACAGTGGGTGTGTTACAGTAGGATAATGACCCAACTCAGGCAGGTTGAAGCATGAGGTGAAGGCAAAGCTAAGTGCTTCTGCCACCTACAAAGGGCTGTTAACCCACTATAATGCACCCCCTTGAATGCATTATTGTGATTATGAAATGGCTCATTTTTAGTCATTTCAATGTAGTTTTTCAACATATTTTTGTTGAGTTACTTTCAGCTGGGTGGTGGTGCTAGGGATAATGTCCCATCTGAAAATACTTATTGGTCAATCAGGAGCCAGTATTCTTCTGCCCGTTTCATAATTAAGGTTATTGACTGCTGAGAAATGTGGGGCAGTCATGCTTGGTATTTGGCTTGCTTATGTAATAATTTGCTATGGTTCTGTCTCAATATCTCATTGTGGGTTAGACCCAGTTATCAGTATCTGCCATACACATACCCACACCCATACCCATACCCATACCCACATCCACACCCACACCCATACCCACACCCATACCCACACCCACACCCACACCCATACCCATACCCACACACATACCCATACCCATACACATACACATACCCATACCCACACCCACACCCACACCCACACCCACAGCCATACCCATACCCACACCCATACCCATACCCATACCCATACCCATACACATACCCATACTCATGCACATACCCATACCCACACCCACACCCACACCCATACCCACACCCATACCCATACCCACACCCATACCCATACACATACCCATAGCCACACCCATACCCATACACATACCCATACACATACACATACCCATACCCATACCCATACCCACACCCATACTCATACACATACCCACACCCATACCCACACCCACACCCACACCCACACCCATACACATACCCATACCCATACACATACCCATACCCACACCCATACTCATACACATACCCACACCCATACCCACACCCACACCCACACCCACACCCATACACATACCCATACCCGAACACATACCCATACCCACACCCATACCCACACACATACCCATACCCATACCCACACCCCTACCCATATCCACACCCACACCCACACCCACACCCACACCCACACCCACACCCATACACATACACATACCCATACCCATACCCGCACCCATACCCATACCCATACTCATTAACATACCCATACACATACCCACACCCACACCCATACCCATACACATACCTATACACATACCCATACCCATACACTTACCCATACCCACACCCATACACATACCCATACCCACACCCATACCCATACACATACACATACCCATACCCATACCCATACCCATACAAATACCCATACACATATCCATACCCATACCCATACACATACCCATACACATACCCACACCCATACACATACCTATATCCATACCCATACACATGCCCACACCCACACCCACACCCACACCCACACCCATACCCATGCACATACCCACACCCATACCCATACCCATACACATACACATACACATACCCATATCCATACCCATACCCATACACATACCCACACCCATGCCCATACACATACCCATACCCATGCATATACCCACACCCACACCCATACCCATACCCTACACATACCCATACACATACACATACCCATACACATACCCATATCCATACCCATACCCATACATATACGTATACCCATACACATACACATACCCATACCCATACACATACCCATACACATACCCATACCCATACCCATATCCATACACATACCCATACCCACACCCATACCCATACCCATACCCATACCCATACCCACACCCACACCCATACCCATACACATACCCATTCCCATACAAATACCCATATCCATACCCATACCCATACCCATACACATACCCACACCCATACTCATACACATACCCATACCCACACCCACACCCATACCCATACACATACACATACCCATACCCATTCCCACACCCATACCCATACCCATACACATACCCATACCCATACACATACCCATACCCACACCCACACCCATACCCATACACATACACATACCCATACACTTGGACCATTCTGTGTTCTCCATATTACACTCCCAGGCATAGAACATCTTGTGAGTTTGTCACTTCTCAGAGTGGATTAAGACACCTAGGTTTGGTGTGTCTCACAATACACCCAAAACATCTAATTGGTGACCCTTGATATACAGTACCACTTCCTGTTATGTAATATTGCTTTATGTTATATATGAAATATTTTCTTTCCAGGTCAGCTATGGTTCTTCAGTTTCCCAGTTAAGTGATAAGTCCAAATTCCCTTCATTTATGCGGACTGTTCCAAATGACATCTTCCAAGCTCTTGGTATGGCCTCTGACAATGATTACGGTATGCTTGACAGCCAAACTCTCAAACAAGAAATCGTCAAGGCTGGAGGCTGCATTGAATTTTTAGAAATGGTCACCAAGTATAAAAAGAAGATCCCCTCCACCGTTGATGTGATTCAGCGTTCATCAGCAAATGTCATTGTGGTCTACTCCACTCCTGAGAATCTGGTTCCATTACTGGAGGCCATTGCTATGCAAAATGTAACAGGAAGAGTTTGGATCAGCTCTACAGGTTGGCAGGTATCCTTGGAAGTTCTCAAGATGGAGGTTGTGAAAACCTTGAATGGTAGCATAGGGTTCTTCATCCACAAAGGCAAGATCCCCAGGCTCAAGGACTTCTCGTACAGTATCCACCCTTCAACTTCTCCACATGACATCTTTATGAGAACATTCTGGGAGGTGGCCTTTGACTGCCAGTGGCCAAAACCTGATGGAAATGACACACTAACAAACTGGGCAATAAGCGTAATAACATCACCTTGCACAGGTCATGAGGATTTAAGAAAACTTGACATTTCTAAATATGACGTATATAATTACACACACTTATTTGGCATTTACAATGCAGTATATGCAGTGGCACATTTCATTCATAGTCTGCTTTCATGTAGAGATGGAGAAGGTCCATTTTATAATGAACGGTGTGGGGGCATTCATGATTTCCAACCTTGGAAGGTAAGAAAACCAAGTAGTCTATTATCATTTGTAAAAACTGGTGTGTGTATTAATGCCACTGCTGAGTCCACTCTTATGATTGTAAGAGTAGTCTCGTGCATTCTTAGGGTACAAGAACTGCAAGGCAACAGTGACTGGTTCTGATACCCTAACTATGTGAATGAGACTACTCTTGCAACAGTAAAAGTGGTCTTGGTGGCAGTACTGGTGTATTATTGATCGAGTTCAATTAATAATATAATCCCTCACTAATTTGTAAAAAAAAGTACCCTATCATTCCCATTTCCAGGGCAGCTGTGGAAGAAATACTCTTCACAGAATAAGAGTGTCTCATGCACAGAGCAAAAGAGAGTTCTGATTGGTCAAAACTCGGAAGTGCTCCTTTGCTCTATAATGGGCTATAGAAGGGATATGAATTCCATTAAATGTGCTGCCTCCCACCATTAAGTTTGGAGCTGTGTTGAACATGGAATTCTGCTGGCAGAATTTGTGCAGAATGGCAATTCTACTTCCAAAGTCCTTTTCAGAATTTATTTTTTATAATTTATTGTTCCTTCATGATCCTCCCCCCACCTTCTCAGGTCCTGCCCCTCCAGCAGCATCTCTGGCACTTACCCTTAGGTTTCCAATCCCATGGGTTTACCCACTGTGGAGTGGGCTGCTGTGCTGGTTCCAACCCCCCACACTGTATCTTGGCCATAGGTGCAGGAGTTCCCTGGGTTCCTGAAGGCAGCCAGTTGCTGGAGTCTGGGCTTGAGTATACTGGGATCATGTACTGGGCAGGCATTGTCACTTTTTACAGTCATATCTTCTGGGATTCCTGGTGCTTGAGGAGGTCTAATCAGAGGCACACAAGCATGCCTCATGTGAATCTTGTCCAAAATTCCCCTTCCCACTCCTACTGTCTGCTGAACTACCAGCTGTGGTCACCCAGGGAGCAGTATAACAGTGGCAGCAGTGACCCTCCCTCCATCCCTTCCCAAAAAAAGGAAGTCAGAATCCTCTGGGATGCCTGATTTTTCTCCCTCTGGCCAGTGCCTGGTGGTCTGAGCTTATTCCCAAACTCAGTTGTTGGCTTAACAAATTTTGGCACTGTTGCAGTGCAGGCAGGTCAGCTGTGGAATTCACTGTTTAATTCTGCAAGGCAATTCCATATGTAATCCTATTCTGTGGTTTGCTTAAAATTAGTTGGCATTTTACGTAACTGCAGAATGCTGTTATGAGGTTTATGTAAATTGTAGTTTAGCAAGCCCCAGTTTAAAGAACTAGATTAGTTGCCATATTGGTCCTTGTAAGAAAACATCCAGAAGCAAATGGTTTGATACCTTTTAATGGACCAACACAGAAGTCAAAAAACATAGATGTTACAAAAGAAAACAGTGTCTAAGCTTTCGGACCAACCAAGTCCTTCCTCAGAGACTTATGTCCCAGTTTAAAGAAAAATTCTGCTTTCAATGGAACTCTGTAGAATTAATGTGAATTTCCAAAATTCCACAGACTTTCTTCAGAAGAGGAATTTAATAAATCAGCACTGCTCTAATTAAGCTAGAGTTTAACATTCTTCTATGATTTTGCCCATCGGCATCCTTACTAAAGTTTTTTTCTCTGTGTGTCTGCAGACACCATAACATCATTACTGTTCATCTTCTTCCTTTCAATGTTAATAGCTAATTCAGACTTTCACATTATCCCATAATCCCATCTCAGCTCTTAACAAGCATTTTCCTAATTTTAATACCCTTTTTTGGGACAAAGAAACTCAAATGGGTGTCATGTATTGAAATAAAATCTGAAGTGAAAAAGACTTTGAAAGTTGTTTCGAAATTGTAATTTATTTATTGAAATGTTTCACCAGGAAGGCACACTGTGTGATAAATCGCTCATCTCCCAGTGCAACCTGGGGGGAAGGGGTAGATTAGGAATGAGACAGTAAATATTCAAGTTATAAGTTCAACATTAACATACAGTTGTAAGGTAGACGTTACAAACAGTGTTACAAAAGTGTTGCACACAATAGGGAAAAACAGTGGACAATAAATGGAGCAAAAGGGAGGGAAAGGTACCCCAGGGGTGTCACATCTGGATAAGGATAAAAAGACCAGTAAGGTGGAGGGGATGGATGATGCCATCCCCGCCAAAAGGGTGTGGTTTGCCCTCAAGGCCCTAAAGAAAGACAAATCTCCTGGGCCGGATGGCATTCATCCGAGAGTACTATGGGAATTGGCGGACATACTGGCTGCACTGATGGAGCTTTTCAGCAGGTCACTGAGACAGGGAGGGTACCTAGGATTGGCGAGAGGCACATGTGGTACCAATCCATAAAGGGGGTCGAAGGAAGTACTAGGAAACTAAAGACCCATCAGTTTAACCTCGTAGTGGGAAAATTAATGGAGAGTATACTAAAGGAACGATTGGGGTTTACTTGGAGGAGGTGGGAGGTCTGGATAGTCGGCAGCATGGGTTTGTGCCAGGTAGATCATGTCAAACCAACCTTGTGGAGTTCTATGAATGGGTAACATCAGAACTGGACAGGGTAAGCCTGTGGATGTATTATTCTTGGACTTCAGCAAGGCTGTTGACTCTGTCCCCACAATGGTCTGGTGGAGAAACTGATGGGGTTAGGGTAGGCCTTTTGATGGTCAGATGGATTGAAAACTGGATAGCTGGACGCACTCAGAGTAGTGGTCTGTGGGGAGCTCTCGAACCCTACAGAGGTTGGTAGTGGGCACGCCAGGTCTCGGTCCTGGGTCCAATCTTGTTTAATGCATACATATCGGACATCAGGGATGGTATAGGGTGTGAAATGAGTCTCTTCATGTGATGACTCCAAGATGGGAGCAGAAGTTGAGGGAGAAGAGGGAGGTTGGCCCTGCAAGGGACCTGGACACCCTGGAAAGCTGGGCTCACACATGGAAATTAAATTTCATATCGCCAAGTGCAAGGTGTTGCATCTTGGTCGGGAAACCCTAAACACAGGTACACCTTGGGAGGGAGGTGCTGGAAGCCTCAACAGGGGAAAAGACCTAGGGTCATGGTGGATACATGTATGAATAACTCTGAGCAGTGCAGGAGAGCCGCTAGCAAGGCAAACAGGATGTTGGGATGCATCGCAAGGGGATCACCTCTAGGAGCAAGGAAGTGGTTCTGCCGCTGTACAATGGACTGGTTAGACCACACCTGAGTACTGTGTACAGTACTGAGACCACACTTGAAGAGGGACATACAGCTCCTGGAGAGGGTACAGAGGAGGGCAACAAAGATGATACGAGGGCTAGGGATTTGACTTTACGAGGACAGACTTGAGGAGCTCTGCCTGTTTCATTGGAGGAGAGGAGAGACGGGGACATGATTGAGGTCTTCAAGTACCTCAAGGGAATAAATAGGGTAAACATGGATGGGATCTTCAGACTAAAGCAGGGAGGTATCACCAGAGGACATGGTTTGAAGTTGGAAGGTGGAAGGTGAGGGGAAAAGAGGAGGAGGTTTTCACTGAGAGGGTGGTGGACCCTGGAATGCACTGCCTGGTGAGCTGGTTCAGAGATCCAGGTGGAGGGCTTCAAGAGAGGGTGGGACAGACACAGAAAGTGGATGTATCAGATGATGGCCTGTCCCAGGGGTGGGGATGGATGATAGGGGTTTCTGGAGCACAAGGGATGGGAGGGTCTCAGCACCCAACTAAGGATCTAGGTTCGAGCAGACTCGATAGACCATAAGGCTTAATCTGCTGGCAAATAGTATGTTAGTATGTTAATAATAAGTACAGGGTTAATAAGTATCAAGTGCGTACGTGAAAGAAAAGGGGGAAAGAGAGGCAGTGGTGAGGTCAGTGGGGAGGGGCAAGAGTCATGTCCCTAGAGACCACTTCAGGATGTGAGGACCCTGCACTGCACTGACCAGAGAGAAGGGGATATGGAAGTGTCACAGAGAGACCCCATCAGGATGATTGGGGAAGGAGTAGATGAGAAATACAAGCCACTTTGTGGGGTATGAGAGGGAACCATGGAGACCATTTGAGGCCCCTTTTATTCTGTGAGAGATCAAGGGAGGCTAGTAAGGTGGAGCAAGTTGGGGAAGGGGAAGAAAGCTAGGAATCTGGGTGGGTGTGCACAGGTTAAAATAAAGGTGACAGTAGAGAAGTAGGGTTTGTCCAGGGCTTAGAGGAGGGAGTTAGGGAGAGACATGGCAGGAGCAGCTAGGAGCAAGGTAATTGTTGAGAGCAGACCTGATGGAGTAGACGGAGGATGAGTGCCGGATTTGAGGGAGAAGAGAATTCCAAATTTTTGGGAGGCGGTGAGAGTAACTGGATTGACCAATTTGGGTGGATCTGCAGGGGATTATCAGGGTGTGAGAGTCAGTTGATGAAAGGGAATGAGAGGGTGAAGGGGTGTTATAAAGTAGGAGGAGAGGTAGGAATGGAGCTCACCCAACCAGTGCTTGGAGGTGAATTTAACACAGTGGGAGAGCCACCTATTTGCAAGAGAGGGGAAGGATAGGACACAACAAAGATGCAGTGGTGGTTGTGAGGGGGACATCCAAGGCAAAGCAGCAGAAGGAATTGAAGAGGATGTCCAATCTGGCCAGGGAGGACCTAGGGGCAACACCATAGACTATGTCACAGTAGTCAAAAGTGGGCAGTATCATCTTCTGGACAAGTTCATGCCTAGCAGTAGAAGGGATGCAACTACAGTTCCTGAACAGGGCACCAAGCTTCTTGCACAGTTTTTTTCTGGATGGTGTCAATTTGCCCAGAGAAGTTTAGGTGTTGGTCCAACCAAACACCTAAGTACCTGAAGGAGGATGTGTCCTCAAGTAAAGTCCCATCAAGGGTGTAGAAAATGGGTAGGGAGGGAAGCACTGAGAGTCTATGCCTTGTGCCAAAGGTCATGGAGACTGTCTTTTTGGTGTTGAGAGAAAGTTGATGCTTAGCAGACCAGAGCTGAACCTTGTCAAAGTCTTGCTGTAAGCTGGTTGTAACCTCATCAAGACAGGAGCCAGATGCCTACAGGACTGTATCATTGGCATACATGCGTACTGTATAGCAGAGGATGGGGAGAAAACAGAGGGAAGGTCATTTAAGAAGATGGAGAATAGGAGGGGCCCTAATATAGAGCCCTGGGGGACTCCAATGCTAATCAGGAGGGGAAGGGAAGTGGCATCCAAGATCTTAACTGGCTGGGTTCTGCTGATAAGGTAATAAATTGGCTTTGATTGCTGTACTCTTTCTCACTCAATTTCTTCAGCTGAGGCGAAGTTCTTTGGTTGTGACCAGGTTGACTGGCACTCAAGAGTTTTAGCCTAATTTAAAAGTTGCATTAATTTTAAGTAGTGTGTTGCAAAGAAGGAATATGACCGTATGCTGATCCCACGGTGAAACCTTTACAGTGATTGCGTTAATGCCAACAGCATTGACTGATCACTGTAAAGTCCACCCAGGACCCCGGCACTCTTTCTCCAAGTCCTGCACACCTTCCCCGAATCAACCCAACTCAGAGCTAATAATCCCTAAGTCCAGGGTGTGGGGGCAGAACACCCTGAACACACACAGACAGATCTCAGCTGGATTTATGCCAACCACAATTTGCAGTCGACATAAATGTCACTGTAATGTCGGTTTGACAAAATTTTATTCACTTATGGGTGACCTGAGAGTGAAAGCTGAACCATAGGAAGGGAAACTGGGAAGTCACTGATAAGGGTGATTTTACAGCATAGCAGAGGTAAAAAAATTAAAAATCAAAAACAATGTTCACCAGAGTCTTGATGTCGAAACACTGCAGGTGGAAATGCCCTGCGATCTTCCTCCCTTCCTCAGTGGGCTGTCATCAGGGATTCTGATTCATGTGCTGTAGTGGGAGACTGGGGTCTAGGACTGTAGGGTCATCATTCATGGCTGCTATTATTCCCCTGGAGAATCCTTGCCCATTCTCTGTCAGTAAATCTATTGTCCTCATCCTACATTGACCTCTTGGATATCTGTGGGATACACAATGGCTTGACTCAGAACATGCCATTTATCTGCATAAGTGAGGGGGCAAGACAATAACTCACTAATGGCAAAGCTATGAGTGAATGATGAAAGTCCTGCCTCCTCACAAGTGAATGATAAAGGTCATATTCTAATTTAGGCCATTGTGCGTCCAGTTTATACATTGTATTGTAAACTGTAAAGTTTTTAAACTAGTTCTTTATATGAAACTTTAACTGTTTCTGTTGAATTTCACTGCTCTGTTTTGAGTGCAGCAGAGGCCACTGTGATGTCACCTGACATTGTGCTAGCTGCACTCCTATTGGTTAAGGATTCCTTTGTTACCCTTTAAAGTAGAGATGAAGGCTGATGATGGATCCATACTGAAATATATGACTTATCTTCATTTAAAATGCTTCAGCTGCTACAATAAGTCATGTATCTGTAAGGTTTGATTTTCACCTACATTATATAAATGTTTCTTACTTTGCGATATACTCATCACACTATGTGGAAACAAAATATTTGCCCTCTGAACTTCATCTGTTCCTGCTACTTGTCAAAACATGATGGCATATTCCGCTGCTTGTGACATCATCATTTCCATAGCAACCAGCTGTGATATAATAACTGCGCTGTGTTTTTTCCCATTGCTAGAAGCCGGTCGTCATTCCCCATTATTGGCAGCTGGTTATAACTGCACTTATGAGCCAGCATTCCTTCAAAGAGCACACACGCACTGTTGCAGCTCAGCGGAATTGTGTCAGGTTAAACTCCTAGCCTTTAAGGATCTCAGGGTAGCTCTGGTCTGCCCTATGCAGGTGGGAGAAGGGGCATGGCATGAATGTTGGGTGGTGTAGGAGGCTGTGGATAGAGTGCCTCCTTCCACCAACATGGTTTGCCCATCTTGTGGCTAAGTTTAACTTGTGGGCTTGTTTGTCAGGCAGGAGAGCAAGTGCTGCTGGAAACACAAACCTGAAACCACAGTGTGGCTATGATGTGAACACCTGACGAGGGCTAACTATAATTTAAATAAATAAGAGGAGACGGGTTCATTGGCATGGGTGTCTTACAGGAGAACATTTGTTAACCTAAATAATAACAAGCATTTGTCAATGCCGGACGTTCGCTTGCAGGTATTTGCAGTGGTGTTTGGCACGTATGGTGCTTTACCCTAATGCCCTGTGCAATTGCTGGCATTTGCAGTACACATTTTCAGCATGACCTTTTTGTTACCCCCACCTCATAAAAGCATTTACGACCTCTGCTTATGAAAAGTAGCACTGTTATTTTGTTAATCTGTCCTGATGGTTGATTTTCCACAGCGACCACACCATTTTGCTCTCATATGTGCAAAACACAGTTTGGGCAGGATGTGAAAATGACAGCTGTAGCATTCATAGGGAGGTGTGAAGGGATGGCAATGTTGAACATCAGGAATGAAAATACAACAATTTTGAACTTACGAGCGCATATGGAAGCTGCGCAATGAACGCTATGACACAATCATTTTGTGGACTTTTGTCACCAAATTTTCAACATAGGCATCTTGGGACCTCTGCTCATGAACAGTGTCACTGTGATTTTCTATAATCTGTCCTGAGCATTGATTTCTCACTGTGACCACACCATTGTCGCTGGATGTGCAAAAACACATTTCAGCCAGGATGTGAAAATGTCAGCTGTACTACTGAACAACTGAATTTGCCAGCAGATAAAGGCCTGGAGGTCTATCAGTTCTGCTGGAATGTGCAGCTACACCCTTATCCTGCAGCTGCCCCTCCTTCCACTCTTCCCCACATTAACCTTCCCCTTGTCCTGTCCCATCCCCTTTGAAGCAGTCCACTGTTCTACTGCATACCACTTCTGCAGGTAATGCATTCCACCCAGCCACCACCTCTCTGTAAAAAGTGTCCTCATCTCCCTCCTGAACCTTCCTCCTCCAGTCTCATATCATGGCCTCTGGTGGCCCTCCTCCCTTACTTTGAACAGCCCCTCTGTACTTGTCTTGTTTATTCCTTTCATGTATTTAAAGGTTTCAATCATGTCACCCCTGTCCCTCCTCTCCTCCAGTGAGTACATGTTCAACTCCTTCAACCTCCTCTCGTATGATAAGTCCCCCAGCCCCTTGATCATCTTTGTCACCCTGCGCTTCACCCCCTCCAGTAACTTAATGTCCCTCTTCAGATACGGGCACCAATACTGCACGCAGTACTCCAGGTGTGGTCTAACTAATGACCTATACAGTGGCAGAATCACCTCCTCCCTCCTCGAGGATATACCCCTTGCAATACAACCCAGCATTTTGTTGGCCTTGCAGCTGCCTTCCTACATTGTGTAGAGTTGTTCATTGACCCTGTAATGAGCACCCAGATCCTTCTCCTCCTCTGTCTGGGCTAGCTGCACTCCCCAGCTGGTAACTCCTCCTTGGGTTCTTCATCCCAAAATGCAGCACCTTGCACTTTTGGCATTAAACCCCAGTTGCCAGGTGTCTGACCAGGTTTCAAGCTTTGCCAGATCATCCTGCAACCCCTGCCATCCCCCTAGGTCATCCATCACCACGCCTACCTTGGTATCATCAGCAAACAGACTGATCTTGCTCTAGATGTCCCATGATATGTCTGCAATGAATATCCCAAACAACACTTTTCCCAACACCGAGCCCTGTGGAACACCACTTGTCACTGCCCTTGGGTGTGAGAGCCCCACCCACCACCACCACCCTCTGTTGCCTTACCTGAAGCCAGTTTCCTATCCATCTTACCAGCTTTGCACCCGGCCCTGTGCCTACTAACTTCCTTCCCAGCCTTCTATGCAGCACCGAGTCAAATGCCTTACTGAAGTCCAGATACAGGACATCTACTGCATGGGCCCGGTCCAGTTGCCTAGTTACCCAGTCATAGAACTCGACCAGGTTGGTTTGGCAGGATGTGCCACATATGAAGCCATGCTGTCTGCTGTCCTGTAGTCCCTTGGCCTCTAGGAGGATCACCAGCCTCTCCTTCAGGATAGTCTCCATTAGCTTACCCACGATGGATGTGAGGCTCACTGGTCTGTAGTTTCCCGTTCATCCTTGGGGCCACTCTTGTGGAGGGGCACCACATGAGCCATCCTCCAGTCCTGAGGTACACAACCCGAAAGTAGTGAGGCATTAAATAGGTCTGCCAAAGGTCCTGCAAGGACCTCTGCCAGCTCCTTCAGTACCCTGGGGTGGATGTCATCTGGGCCTAGCACCTTGTCCACCCTCAGTGCCTTCAAACCCTCTCGAACTCTGCCCTCCCTGATTTCCCCATCTGTCACCACTTCCCCTGCTTCTGCCATTTCTCTCCCCTTGGGTGTCACCCCCCTCTTTTCTTTAGTAAATACTGAGCAGAAGTACTCATTTAGTGCTTCTGCCTTATCGCACCCTGCTTCCACCCAACCCCCCTCCTTCCTAATCCTTACTATGTGGTCCTTACAGGTCCTTTTCTCCCTGATGTACTTAAAGAAGTCCTTCTCCCCCTTCTTAATGCCTTGTGCCAGCCTGAGTTCCGTAGATGCTTTGGCTCCCCTTACTGCCCTTGTCACCTCCTTCGATTCTGTCAAGTACTCCTCCTGTCCTCCCCCCTCCCTGTTTTCTTGTACTTCCTAAAGGCAGCTCTTTTCCTCCTTACCTTTTCCATGACATTCTTGCTCAACCAGCTCGGTTTCTTAGCCCTAGCCTTCTTGCTCTGGGCTTTGCAGCAGGTTTTGTTGCTCCACTATCCCCAGCTTTATGAGCTCCCACCTCTGGTTAGTGTCCATCCTAGATTGAATTCCAGCCAGGTACCCTTTTACCACTTCCCGTCCCCCAAAGTCGGCTCTCCTGAAGTCCAGCACTCTAGTGCCAGATTCCCTCCTTCCTTGCCCATATCCAGTGTGAGCCATACTGAGTGGTGGTCACTCCCTGACAGTGGTTCCTCCACTGTAAGTTCTCTCACAAAGTCCCCATTTGCCAGCACAAGGTCAAGGGTATTCCCTAACCTGGTTGGTTTACTGACCATTTGCAGCAGGAAGCTGTCCTGAAGGCATCCAGCAGTACCTGCTCCTTCTGTTCCTGGTTGTTGGGGTGCTCCAGTCCACTCCTGGCATGTTGAAGTCCCCACAATCACCATACTACCCTTCTTGCAGGTCCTCCTGATCTGTCCCGCTAGTTCCTGTCTAACTCCTCTGTCTGAGATGGTGGTCTGTACACCACTCCCATTCTAAGAATCCTATTCTTGGAATCCTGGATTTGCATCCAAAGTGACTCTGTACTACCCTCCTCCCCTTCCTCCCTTACACACTTCAGTCCTTCCTTCACATATAGTGCCACCCCCCCTCCTTTCCCAATCACCCTGTCCCTACGAAATAACCTGTACCCTGGTACAGACAGGTCCCAGTCATTGTATTGGGTGGCCCATGTTTCTGTGATGGCTGCAATGGCCACCTCTCCCTCTGCCATGAGAACCTGTAACTCTGCAGTTTTCCTCCCAAGGCTCCTAGCATTAAGGGTAACCACCTTCCACCCTTCCCCCCATCCTGCCCTCCTTTCCTAAGCATCACCAGCAGTACTTGCCATTTTGTCCTTTGTCACTGTTATGGGGGTAAGCTCATATGGTTTCCCAACCTGTGGTCTCTGCATATCTCTTCCCCAACTGCCACCCCACTCCTAGTTCAAATTCCCAACTTCCTCTATGTACTCCTCCATCCTCTGTTTCAATACTTTCTTTCCCTCCTCACTCAAGCGCAGTCTGTCCTTGGCATAGAGACTACTGTCCTCCCAGGTCCCTCCCACCCCCAACAGCCCATACCCTTTAGCACAACAGCAGGTTCTTAGCCATCCGTTAAATTCCTCTATTCTCAGCTTTCTTGCTGTGTTTGCTTTTGGTGGAGGAAGTATCTCTGAAAAGTTACTGATGTTCCTGCCCCTCACATAATTGTGCTAGTTCCTCAAACCTCCTCTGGACTATATCTACTGTCTTGTCAGCCAGGTCATTTGTCCCAAGATGTATAATTAAATGAGGCTAGTCCCTACCCTTCTAGCATATTTCAGAACAGATTGTCCCACCCTTTCCACTGTTATTCCATGCATGGCCTCCACCCAAATGCACTATGTCTCTCCCCTTGCTACCCCATCTGACTCCTCTTAGTATTGAGTCCCCAGCATTAAGATTCCACCCTCTTACTCCTGCTTGCTTCCATTCATCTCCTCTCTCATTTCCAGCTCTTCTTCTTCCTCCTGCACATTATTTCCCTTTACCCCTGTTGCAATTCTCCCAGCAGAACTTCCCCTGCCCAGTTTGGTCCAGGCATTTATCAATTACTCCTCTAATTTCATCATTTCCTCCTCCACCTTCTTCCTCTCTAGCAGTGCACAACTATTTTCTGAAGGCCCTTCACAAATGCCGCCCCTCTCTCTTCATAGTAACCTGTTCTCTCTTTCCACTCCATGACTTTTGCCACTTCTTCGCCTCCCTCACAAGTCCCTATCTCCTCCTTCCATTTGTCTTTTGTCTCCTGACCTGGTTTCCCCGGCAATCATTCTTCCTGGCCTGGGCCCCTTTGTCTCTGCTTCCCTTCTTCTGACCCTCTTCTCACCACTGTTGGCATAAATCACCCTCCCTCATCTCCCCTTCTTCCTCCCTCCAGTATTGGGCTAAACCCCCCCCATCTGCCTTGCCTGTCTTAGTTCCTCCTGCAGACCCTCAATCTCCTTTCTAAGTGGTTGCACACTAAACATCCTCCCACAGTCCAGGCAATGTTTAGAAAGATTGGTGCACCGCAGTTGTTGCAGCCTACCACCCTACCCATTGCTGTCGTTGCCCACCAGCGACCCCCCACCCTTCCAGATGCAGGATACCAAACACTCCCCCAAGTCTCCCCTCTCCCTCCTCTATCAGTGCAAAACATTTTCTTTATTTCCTTACCTCCTTTGTTGCACACATTTAGATATATTGAGCAACTGCTTTTTATATTCCTAACCTTCCTATCCACACTCAAAAAGAGACTTTAAGTAGCCATTGCACAACCTTCTTCGAACTCCTACTCCTCCTTTCCCCAATGCAATATCAGTGTGAAGAAGTAATAATGAAAGCTCCTAGGTTTGCATTTACTTCCCTTCCACTGTTCATAAGGAGGTGTGAAAAAATGCCAGTGTTGAAAATCTGGTGAAAATATTTCAAATTCTTGAAGTTATAGTGTCGTGGAAACTGCTAGCATGCGCTCATTAACACAGTCATTTTTGACATTTTTCACCAAATTTGCAACATAGGCTTTTGGGGCCCACCTCATTAACAGTGACACTGTTGTTTGGTTAATCAATCCCAAAAGGTGATTTTGTGCAGTGACCATGAAATCGCCTTTGGGGACTGAATAACTCACATGACAGTAACTAAATTCATGAGGTGGGGTCCCAAGAACCTCTGTTGAAAATGTGGAAGCAAATTTGCAAAATGCCCGAGATAGCCACCTAAGTTGAAAAACATTTATGCCATTATACAGCTTACCGTCATTTCTTCAGTTTATGCTCGCTTTCAAGAGTGCAGACGTGTTCCCACTCCACTGAAGATCATTGCGCCAGGCTCCGGAGGTAAGTATGGGGTGAGGGGGAGGTGGGGTATGCAGAGGGTGGGTGTGGGTTCAGGGAAGGGGCACAAGACACAGCGAGGGATGGTTTTCTGTTTTCACAGGTTTTAAAAATACAAAAGATGTTGCGGGACAGTTTTCCCATTTACAGGGACAATGGGCATGCTGGGGTGGGCTCCCAGCATGCCACCTGGGTGTTTGTTGGGGGGGTCTGGAGACAATGGGGACTGGGCACTCTGTCTGCAGATACATTGTGTTTGGTGGGGGCAATAACAAGGGAGCAGGGTAGACAGCAGCAGAGGGAGGAAGTGGGAGGGATTTTATTAGCAGCCAGAGGGAAAAGGGTGACGTCAATATGCTAAATACACACACGTTACCACCGCTGATTGCAGTGGTGCTTTTCATTTAACTGAAGACCACTGCAGCCAAACTGCTGTCATACACAGCTCATGCATCCATTGGTGCAGAAGGGTTGCACAGGTTACACTGAGCACTGCATTGGACAGGTGGGTCACACACCTTCAAAAAGTCATACTGTCCCAAAACGTTCCTTGCACATGCATGCAAGTGAATGCAAAAATAAACAAGCATTTGTCAATGCCGAATGTTGTTTGCTTCTATGTGCTGTTTAGGTATTTGGAAGTCATTGGAGTGAAAATATTGAAAATTCGCAAACTTAGGAGCATGCGCAGGAACTGCACAATGCACGCTCGAAAAACAGTAATTTTTAGGAACTTTTTCACCAAATTTTCAACATTGCCATTTTAAAACATCTGCTAATGAACAGTGCCACTGTGATTTTCTTAATGTGTCCCATACATTGATTTCGCACACCGACTGCCATTTTAAGATCTCTGCTCATGAACAGTATCATTGTGGTTTTCTTAATTTATCCCGTACATTGGTTTCGCACACCGACTGCGCCATTGTGCGCTACATGGGCGGAAACATGTTTTGGGCAGGATGTGAAAAATTACAGCTGTACTGCTCATAAGGAGGTGTGGTAAAATGGCAATCTTGAAAATCTGGAGTGAAAATATTGAAAATTCGCAAACTTACGAGCGTGCGTAGGAACTGCGTAACGCATCGCCAGAAGAAGTTATTTTTAGTATGCCCACCAATATTAAAATAGGGTTTTGAGAGCCCACTTTATGAACGCTGGCACTGTCGTTTTGTTAATAGGGCCCAAAAGGTGATTTTGCGCAGTGACTGCAAAATCACCCTTTGGGCCCGAATAATGCCGTGACAGTGACAGAATTCATGAGAAGGGGTCCCCAAAACCCCATGTTGAAAATTTGGTGCAAAATTGCCCAAAATGCCTGAGATATGCAACAAAGTTGAAAAAAAAAACATCTAGCCCATTATATAGCTTACCGGCATTTCCTCAGTTCGCGGTCGGCTTTGAAGAGTGCAGATGTGTTACCGGTCCAACGATGATCATCACACCGAGATCTGGAGGTAAGTATGGGGTGAGGGAGGTGTGGGAGGCAGGTGCGCAGGGTGGGTGCAGGTTGTGGGAGGGGATGGGGAGACAGCGATGGAACGTTTTCTTTTTTACAGTTTTTTTTTTACTCAGACGATGCGGGATGTTTGACACGCTGGGGTGGGCTCCCAGCATGGCAGCAGGGAAAGCTGTTTGGGGGGAGGTGGAGCCAATGGGGGATTGGGCACCCCCATTGGCAGACGACGCAGGACGTTTGCCACGCTGGGGTGGGCTCCCAGCATGGCACCAAAGATTTGGGCGTGATGTGTTGCCAGCACACAGCTGTGGTTTCTTTGAAGAGAAGACCACCGCTGCAATACACAGCAGCACATCGATTGGTGCAGGATCGCCATGCCTGCTCAATGGAGCAGTGGATTGCACAGGACAGGCACACCTCCAAAGTGTCCCATTCTCCCAAGACGCTCCTTGCGCATGCGCCAAGCTTAATAAAAACACAAAAATAACATAATTCATAAGAAATAAACATAAAAAACCTGGGGTTGGGGACTTCTGGGGCAACAAAAAATCCCATTAATTATATAAAACAAAAATATGGGGTGGTGTGTAAAACTTGAATTTTATATCATAATCTACAGCTTGTTACATCATAATCATTCTCATGGCAATAAACTGTGATTTGCAAACTGAAGATTATGGGCCCCACATTCAAACGTGGCTGGGTGCACCATGCAGGTGAATGTGCCACACATTGACTTGCGCCAACACAAAAGAATTGGATATTCAGAAATTGCACCAGGTAATGCAATCTTGCAAACATGTCTGAATATCCTGATTGTGCGTGATCGCACAGTGGGAGATGAGCAGCACAGCAGGTGACCTGTGACCAGCGTGGCACATACGGAACTGCATGATGTGAAGCCACTTGTGTGGCACACAGAGTTACAATATTCAGCTAGGATATGCAAATAGCCTCACTGCACAGTCGGTACCCAAACAGCATATTAGCATCTCATTACTGGAATGTATTCAGGCCATTTGCATGCCATTGGCATGTGCAGTTCCAGATCTGCAGGGCAGCACCACCACTCCACAAAGGTGACCAGGTGGTACTGCAGCTTAGCAGGCAGGTAAGTAGTCATATTTGTGTGTGGGTGGAATGTACTGGCCTGAGTACAATGCTAATACCCATGGTGGCCACACGTGCAACACCAGAAGGGTCCAGTGTACATGAGGCATGCCTATGATGCCTCCAGGCCACAGGTGGTGCCACCCCTGCCCCATGCTGCCTACAGTTGTGCAATATCCACAACCACAACACCACACTGATCCACTGCAAGACCCCTGAGGCATTGTCACAATGCATAGATAGCATTGGTGACATGTATGTTGTTCCTGGTGGTCTGTATCTGGCAAGGGCGTGCTGTGTACACCTATGGCATACCACCGTGGGTGGGTGCCAATGGTCTGTCCCTGACCCATGCCATGCTGCCACCAGTACCATCATGCATCCTGATTCCCATTGTTCCAGAAGTCACCATGGGTGCATACCACCAGGTGATGCTCTGATGGTCACATGGGTGCAGGCAATGACACCTGGGACATGTGCTGCATTGTACCTGTCTGCTCCACTGGTGTGCTAGGGGTGACTGACCACACTAGCATGTAGCAGCTGGGTGTCTATGACCTGGGTGAGGTGAGGGAGGTGGCTGACTGGGCCGTGCCAGTGGTGTCACACACTAGTATCTGGTAGGTGACAGTGCAGCTGTGGCTTTGGGTACTACCATCCTGGCATGGCTGCTGTGTGTGGGTGCCTGGAGCTCATCCGGGTGCAGCTCACAGAGCTGTCTCAGGATGTCTTGTCTACAGTTCAGCAGCCTGCCTATGGGTGGCTGGCAGATTTAGGGCAGCCCCTGTCTTACTTAACTTTGTGCAATACAAACATGAGATGTGTAGCACATGTGCTGTGCAGTTCCACTGACTATACACATGCACAGCATATGTAGGTGTCCGCCCCATTTTTCTGTGTGGCACACATATGTGCATGATCGTGCAACTGGATATGCATGACACATTCCTCCTTTTGAACATCATGCCACAGTGCATTTTCCAGGATGCCATGCTTCTCTACTTTGTGAAATGCAAGTCCTTTGAATATGGGGGCCCAATGCATGATGTATAAACAGGAAGGAGGAGCAGATGAAATCTGTGGGATGAGGATCCTATTTTCAAACAGCTGTCCACAAAAATAAAGGAAAACAAACGCAGAAATATCTGACATAAAACAAGATTTATAGAACTATAGAAACACAAGCAGTGACAGCACATCAAGACCAAAGGTTCATCTAGTCTGCCCAGAAACATTTTGATTTGTGTGTAAATATTAAGTTTTTCAAGGCTTTACTTGAAAACACTGCACTGCACTGGCTCAGCCACACTGTGGCCTGTATTTTCAAAGTGTTGAGATGGATGCAACAGCAAGTCGTGTCACATTTGCATATCAATTTGCAGCTGCAGATGCCTCTGAAGGGCGCACTAGCATTAGAAGATGAATGAACCACAATCTGCTGTGCCTGTACTTGGAGCCAGATTAGAACCACGAAAGTGTGCAACTATGATGCAGCCTGCATTTGGGCCACAAATGTGTATTTTTTTAAACCAGGACAGACACATTGGCCGGGATATTTAAAGGGGTTGCACCTTGCTCAACCCCCCAATATGCCCTGGCATGATATTCAAAGGGGCAGGTTGTGCAGCGAAACCCCTGATGCACCGGGGAGGATTGGTAATGTATGTGGCACAGATGCAGGGGGCGTGCCTCTGCATATGCAGCACATCCCAATATTCAGCCCAAGATGTGTGGCGCATATGCTGGTGGAACCTCACATGCACCGCAGACTGGTGCTCAAAGTTGAGTCAAAAAACAGACACAAAAGCTGGCCACCCACAGGCAGGCAGCTGTATTGCAAGGTGCAGCACAATAGCTGCCAGCTGTGGGTGGCCACCCACCTGGCAGGAACACTGTCCACAAGCACCCGGACCCTCCATGGTAGTCAAGTGGCCCCCCACCCCGTACGCCCGATCGTGGGCAGCTGTACTTGTAATAAAACTACCTGTTGGTCTAATGGTCCCCCCTACACTTGACCACAGGCATTTGTGCAGGTAATAAAACTACCTGGTGGTCTAGTGGTCCCCTCCCTGTACACCCAATCACAGACTGTTGTCATATGAAAGAGTCACCTGGTGGTCTAGTGGTACCCCCCTCCCCACCCATCCACAGAGGACCCCCAGTCACCCAGCATCCCCTGTCATTGGTGGTGGCAACACCTCGCCCACATACCACCTGGCCACCTGCCCATGACAGCGCACAGTATGCTCTGTATGCCTATTGGTCCATGCAGTCATTCACATATCTGGTCCTATGTAACAGTATGGTCTGCATGCCCATTGGTCCACTATGGACCAATAGGCATACAGAGAGTATACTGTACGCTGTCATTTGGTGGGCTGCCAGGAGGAATGCGGCTGGGTGCTGCCACCTGCTGATGATGGGGGTGCTGGGTGGCTCGAGGGGTCCTCTGTGGATGTGGGAGGGGTACCACTAGGCCACCAGGTGACTTTCTTCATACGACAACAGTCTGTGATTGGGTGTACAGGAGGGACCACTAGAATACCAGGTAGTTTTATTACCCGCACAAATGCCCGTGGTCAAGTGTAGGTAACTTTGAAGGACAACAGCCCACGATCGGGCATATGGGAGGGGACCGCTAGAGCACCAGGTAGTTTTATTACAATTACAGATGCCCATAATCAGCATATGGGGGGACCACTAGACCACCAGGTAATTTAATTACATGTACAGATGCCCGTGATAAGGCATACGGTTGGGACCACCAGACCACCAGGTAAATATTATACATGTACAGTTGCCTGTGATTGGGCATACAGGGAGGGGACCACTAGACCACCAGGTAATTGTATTACTTTTACAGATGCCCGTGATTGGGCATATGGGAGAGGAGGGGGTTGCAAATGCCCACCAAGGACCCACCCCCAATGACAGCAGCTAGACAGGGTGCCAGGTGCATTCCACGGAGCCGCCCTGCGCAACGCATGCAAATGGGGCCATAATGACATGCAAATGGCCCCATTTCCACCTTGCATATATTATGGCCTCATTTGCATGCCCCTGGATGAATATCACAGGTGATGCACCTAGCACAACTGCACTTGCACTGGTGCATCCACATTGTCCCTCTCTGTGGCCTGCAGTGGTGCAGTGCCACTGTGCCATGCGCAGTATGTGCGCCGACCTTGCCATATTCAACAGTGTTGAGCCATGGTGCATCACCATTGAATATCGCCTGGTCTTGGCCCCGGCGCAGCCCAGTTGTGCTATGCCCAGGTTTGCGCCACTGCCCGGTGCAGTCTGAATATCCAGCCCATTTTTTTTAAGCTAGGAGAAACATACTAAGCTGAAGTTTGTTTACAGCTATGACCTGGGAGCACAAGGAAATTAAGTGACCTATTCAGGGTCACATAGTATGCAAGTGGGGGCCATGGGATTCAAACCCAGGTCTTCAGGTTTGCAACTCAGAGCCTTAAACCACTGTGCTCTACTGCCTCCTATGTACCTCCTAAATGTGCCATATATGTGACTGTATTTAACCCTGGAAGAACAGCGGGAACAGCATACATCTTATCTGAGCTAACTAAAGTTCTGTCACACACTGCAGGTTATTGAATCTCTCCCTGGTATAGCCCTCTGATGTCACCTGAAAGTGATTCTGGGATTTCTGGTTACAGCAAATGCCAGGGTGGAAGTCTGCAGAACCAGCATGATTACAGTCTAGTATCCTGCAGTAAACAGCAAGTAACACAAATGTTTTTCCGTGCAAAGTGCAAACTGGGACTGGCCCCACACTTGGGTGTATGGCTCTTAGTGCTGACTGTTCCTTTTACAGGTTATGATTATAGAAAGATGGCTGGATTGCTACTGTTCCAGTTGGACGTGTGGATTCTGAGGTGTAGATAGTCCAAAAAATGAATTTTTCACAATTGTTTTCCATTAGTTTGAATATGTTTTCTATCAACATGGATAGAGCCCATATGATTTTAAATACTGGCCTGAAATTTTCTGGGTAGAAAGGGGCTGGCCCACAGATCTGCCTGTTGTTTATTTGGAAAACAAATATTAATCCATTCCAAAGTTACTTAATTTTGAAATTTGTAATGCTTGGTTCTGAGCGTGCTCAGTAAGCACTGAAAAATAGCTGTATGAAATGACAAAAAAAAATATTTTTCATATGGGGCCAGTCTTTTTTCATGAGGGCAAAATCATTAATTTGTTTGCTGCCATCTTGTTTTGCTTCTTTCCATAAATATTTACATTTAAAAACACTCAAAAATAACATTCCTGAAAGCAGCCAACGGATGTATCTTGCTTATCGGGACCCTTAGCTGGATTCTGCACTTAACTGTTGTCTGTTGCAGAAATGCTCTTAAAATGTTGTTTTTTTAATTATAAATCTTGCTTTGTGACTCATGATACAAAGCAAGATATTTGTTTCGTATGACAACTCACAAAAAAAATATTTTATCATATGAGGAATCAATGTATTTCAAAAGGGTTTTCTACTTTGGTGCATAACTTGTAATTTTTCATGATTTTGGCACTAAATTTTCAACATACCCCTTTTGACATCCCACCTCTTGAACAATATTAGGGTCATTTTACAAATCGTGCCCGAAAGGTGATTTTGCGGTCGGTTGGTGCAATCACCTTCTGGGTGGGATTTCAACATTTTTACCATATGTGTTCAGGAGATGGGGTCATAAGAAGAGTGTGTTGAAAATATGGGGTGAAAATATGCAAAAATGGCAAATAGTCACATTTGTTGACATTTCGCTAGGCTCGCTCATAACTTTCTTAATTTTCATAATTTTGACCCCAAATTATCAACATAGCCTATTCTTTACACCATCCCCATGAATGTGACAGCTACCATTTTTCAAATCTGGCCCAAATTATCTTTTCATGCCTCTGCCATGGAATTATGCTGCGGTGGCATGGAATGCCATTTTGGTGGGGATTTGATATGTTTTACTACCAGGCTGATGAGGCGGGGTAATAGGAAGCCTATGCTGTCAGTTAGGTTGCTGTTGTTCTACAAATGGAAGCTCAGGCCTGGAGGGCCCTGTGCTTCCACATAAACACATATATGCATCTATGGAGGAATGGGAGCAGAGATAAATAATGATATGATTACATTATCTCAAAATGCATGATTGCATGGGACTATCTTAAAAAGTAAGACAATTCTTTGCAAAAAACTGTGTTAATGCAACATTTAGGGTTCAGGCTAATGCAGAAAAAGTAGGGAACTATGGCTTTAGGGTTCCCACCTTAAACCCCTAACGCCACCCCATTAGGTATGTATGTATATTTCTGGAGTGTATAGAATGGAGTGAGCTTTAGGGTTGACAACACCTAGGAAGACTTTGCCCTTGATTTGCTTTAGGGGGTTGGAAACCCTAAAGCCACATGTCCCTATTTTTGTTGCTTTAGCCTGAACTGTAATTGTTGCAAACTGATTTTTTGTGCTAAGAATATACAGTAGATAGATAGATAGATAGATAGATAGATAGATAGATAGATAGAAAGAAAGATACTGTTCATTGTCCTTTGTTTACTGCCTCTGATGCCTATCAACCAAGGGTTTCCTTTATCTTGCCTTCTCATTAGCTGCTCCACTATATCAAGAATGTCCATTTTACAACCGGTGCTGATGAGGAGATGTATTTTGATGTGAACGGTGACCCACCAGCAAGGTATGACATCCTTAACTTTCACTTGTCCCCTGATGGAACCAGCAGGTACTTCAGAGTTGGTGGCTTTGAGAACAAAGCCCCTGGAGGACCAGAGTTCACCATCAACGAGAGTGACATTTTGTGGAATGAAAGGTTCATTCAGGTATTTCACAGCACAGATTTTGCTTTTATTCTTCAGACTTTTACAAATACAGTGTAGCAGTTTCCTTCTTTCTTTCTTTCTTCCTTCCAACCTGTTCCACATCTGGAGTGAATGTCAATCTGTCTGTCAGGCTATCTATCTATCTATCTATCTATCTATCTATCTATCTATCTATCTATCTACAGACATTATCTATCTATCTATCTATCTATTCATTATCTATCTATCTATCTATCTATCTATCTATCTGTCTATCTATCTATCATCTTTGTCTGTCTCAGGTGTCTGTTTATCTATCTCTCTACTTTCAATGAGTGCTAATTAAGTCCACCAGATTGAAGCTATGCACAGATATGTAAGACACTGTGACTACAAAGTCTCCAAACACAAAACACAAAAGTATCTGTAGATGACAGAGACACACAGACACAGACACAACACACACAACACACACACAGACACACACATCACACACACCACACACAGCCACACACACATAGACACACAGACACACACACGCACACACAGATACTCAGACACACCCACACACACAACACACACATCACACATACACGCATACACACACACACACTTATCTTTGTTTATTAAACTATAGTTTTGGAACCAGCTGGACATGTCTGTAAATTCAACCATAGCCCAATATTCAGATATCACCCCCCATGTGTTGCAGACAGTGTACTTGCTGTTAAAAATCTTCTGAAATAACCATCTGCTACCCACAGCATGAGAATAAGGGTGGCCCCTTTGCCCGACACCCCGATGGCAAAACACAGAAAATGACCACTACGGTGACAGTTGCTGTAATGGTCCATTTCCGTGTTTCGCTTTCCCCCAGTGTCCTGCCCCCTTCCCGGACCATCTCCGACCTCGGGTTGAGAATCCTAAAGTCCAGGGGCTGTGGGGCAAAAACACTGGGTGCTTGGGCGGCACAATACCTGCATCAGTATTGTGCCATCACTGTGTGGGAGGTCTACAGGTTTACTATCGACCTAACTTGGTGCTTCCGAGAATAAAAACTGTATTATACAACAGATTTTTTTAATAAAAGTTCTAGGGCCTGATTTTCAGCATCTGTGCACAGATCACAAATGCCTGGATATTCTGTCAGTTTTCATCCAACACCTTCCACTGTCCATGTCATACACTGTCTGAAAGGGGGAGTCCTGGGGTGTGCTTTATAAAAGAGTGGAGGGGGTATTGGACGCAGAATGGTAGCAGTAACTCATAAATGAAATGTAAGTAGTGCAGGATTCTCACTATGAATAATGTGTATACTGAAGGAAACAGTCCAAGTTTGGTCATAAAATTCTTGTCAGACCTCATCTGAGCATCTTTGCATTAGTGGGGAGGTGGGGTGCGCAGAGGGTGGGTACAGGTTGGGAGATGGGACCTGACGGCGAGGGACTGTTTTCTTTGTTTCAGGTTATAATAAAAAAAAAATCACTGCAGACCGTTTTCTTTTTACAGGTGTAAGGAAATTGTTGGGCACACTGGGTGGGCTCCCTGTGTGTCCCATGAGTTTGGGGGTGATGCTAGCCAACTGGTGGTCTCCCATTGTGATACACAATGGGGTGGTGGGGCAGGAAAATACCAACACAATCCGCTTTTGAACATGGAGGCACACTGGGGTGGGTTCCCAGTGTATCACACAATCTTGGAAGGATTAACCTTGCTGACAGGAGGATTGGGCACCCCCAAAGTCGGCTTGCTGGGGATTGTGAGAGGTGGACGATGACGGCCGCTGCCATGTTTATGGAAATGTTACACTAGGCGAGGTACACGGAAACATAGAAACATAGAAGTTGGCAGCAGATAAGAACCGCAAGGCCCATCCAGTATGCCCATTTTTCTACCTTATGAATGTGCTATCGGCCTTTGCTCTGTCAATGGCCTATCTATTCATACTCATCTATATTGCTCCCTTATGCCTATCCCATGCCTGTTTGTAGCCCTGCACTGTATTAATATCCACCACTTCCTGAGGTAGGCCATTCCATGCATCCACCACCCTTTCTGTGAAAATAACTTCCTCACATTACCCCTTAATTGGCCTCCCTCTAATCTCATGCTGTGTCCTCTTGTCCTGCTATTTTTCTTATACTGAAACATGTTAGACTCTCATCTTGTTAATGCCCTTAAGGTGTTTGAATGTTTCAGTCATATCACCTCTCTCCCTCCTTTGCTCTAGGGTATACATATTGAGCTCCGTTAATCTGTCCTCATATGTTTTCTGATGCAGTCCCTGCACCATTTTGGTTGCCCTTCTCTGGACTGCCTCAATTTGGTTAATGTCTTTGTGAAGGTGTGGCCTCCAGTACTGCATGCAGTACTCCAGATAGGGACTAACCAGTATCTTGTAAAGAGGGATTATTACCTCCCTCTTCTGACTTGTAATACCCCTACTAATACACCCCAACATCTCCCTAGCCTTACCTACTGCTTCAGTGGTCTGCTTGGATGATTTCAGGCCATCGGTGATGATGATGCCTGAGTCTGTTTCTTCCCTTGTGATTACCAGCAACTCCCCTCCCAGCCTATAGGCGGCTTCAGGGTTTCTCTTCCCTATGTGCATGATCTTGCACTTCTTTGCATTTAGCTCCAGTTGCCACTCTTCGACCATTTTCCCAGTTTATCCAGATCTCTTCTCATTTTGCCCACCCCATCTGGTTTATCTACTCTGTTGCAGATCTTGGTGTCATCTGGAAACAAACAAACCTTACCCTCCAGTCCATCTGCAATGACGGGGAGATCCCTCATTGCAGCAGTGAAATTGTTTCAAGTTGGTGGCATGCTTTTTCAGTGCTGTCATTAACAGCATGTTATTTTATTCATGCCACAGAGCCCAGCCAAAAAAAGCAGTGGCACCATTGGCCACAACACGACTGCACCTTCAAAACCTGCTACTCCACTCCAAGCTACCACAATATGTTGTCTGTGCTGTACATGCAAGACAACGTAAAAATGGCTGGCAGAAATCCTATAATCAAACTGGCTAATAGGGTGCAGAAAAATTACCTCAGTTGCACAGTTACAATAGTACCAGACAGCAGACACAGAAACCTCATCATATGACTCATATGCTCTCCACTCTAGTCCAGAAAAGGTTTTGCAATTCAGTGACACCCAGTGGCCAAACATGAGATTGCACACTTTTGCAGTTGAGTAGCTACAAACTGAACTTGGGTTACTTCTAGGTTGTTCTTTTGTGTTGATTGCAGCAGCACAAGGAACATATTGCAGCAGCTTTCTCAGAAGCAGGCTGTGGAGGCACGGCACTGTTGTGGCCAATGCCCCCAAAGCCTGCAAAGGCTTGTCCTGCATCCCCCAATCCCCTAGCATGCTGCTGCTGACACAAGTTTGGAAACTTGGCACCAACTTGTGACAATTTCGCTGCTGCAATCAGGGGCCACCTCGTCATTGCAGCATCAGCCATCTGCTGCAATGAGGGAGTGACCCGTCATTTCAGGGCGGGATTTAGAAAGCCTGATATTGTTTGTGAACATGGCGGTGGGTTGCCGCAGTGTTCATAAACAATATCATCCTCCCACCATGTTTATTTGCCGATGGGAGAGCCCACTCCCCATCGGCATTCTGTAACACCCTCCCGCTTTTATTTCTGCTGACGGGGTGCCCAGTCCCAGTCGGCATAATGATTACCCCCCCTTGTGTGCCAACAGGGGTGCCCTATCCCCCGTTGGCTACTGCTGTCCCCCCAAAGAAAAGCCTCTGGTGGCACACTGGGAGCCTACCCCAGTGTGCCACATGCCCTGTAAAGGAAAAATGGTCTCGAACATCTTTTGTTTTTTTTCCTGCAAAAGGAAATGATCCTCGTGGTCTCCCCTGTTCCCACCCCATAACCCGCACCCACCACTGCCACCCTGCCTCCCCACATCCCCACCCCATACTTACCTCCGGAGCTCGCGCGATCTTCGTGGACCGGGAATACGCCTGCACTCTTCAAAGCCGATCACTTAACTGAGGAAATGCCGTAAGCTGTATAATGTAATAAATAGGGTTTTTCAACTTTAGTGCATATCTCGGGCATGTTTGGGAATTTTTTCACCAAGTTTTCAACATGGAGTTTTGAGAACCCTCCTCATGAATTCTAGAACTGAAATATGGTAAGACCAGCCCCAAAGATGATTTAAGTGTCACCAAGGGAATCACTTTTGGGGCCGATTAACTAAAATGACAAAGCCAGTGTTCATGAGGTGGTGCTGAAAAGCCTATGCTGTAAATTTGGTGAAAAATCAAAAAATTACTGTTTCATTTAGCCGCATGCCAAGCGCAGTTGCTACGCATGCTTGTAACTTTATGAATTTGCAATATTTTCACACTAGATTTTCAACATTTTCAATTTTTCACACCTTCTTGTGAACAGTACAGCTGCCATTGTTCACATTGTTCACATCCTGGTGGAAATGTGTTTTCGCACTTCCAGCGTAGAATAGCGTGGTCGCTGTGGGAAATCAGTGTTCAGGACAGATTAAGAAAATGACAGTGACACTGTTCATGAGTAGAGGTCCTGAAATGGATATGTTGAAAATTTGGTAATGATACTCCATAAAATGACTGTTTTATGAGCGTGGCCATGAAGTTTGCAGCACTCGTAATCTCGCAAATTTATATTTTCACCCAGATTTTCAACACTTCAATTTTCCCACACCTACTTATGAACAGTGCACCTGTCATTTTTCCATCCTGGCTGAAATGTGTTTCACACTTCCGGCGCAGAATAGAGCGGTCGCTGTGGAAATCACTGTCTGGGACAGATTAAGAAAACGACAGTGATACTTTTCATGAGCAGAGGTCCTAAAATGCTGATGTTAAAAATTTGGTGATGAAAGCCCATCAAATGACTGTGTTACAAGTGTGTGTTGCACACTTTCCACACACCCTTGTAACTTCGTAGATTTGTAATATTGTCATATTTTCAACAGTAGCATTTTTTCACACCTCCTTATGAGCAGTACAGCTGTCATTTTTCACACTCTGACTGAAATGTGGTTTCACAGTTGCAACACAGAATAACATGGCCACTGTGCAAAATCAGTGTTCAGGACAGATTAAGAAAATGACAGCAGCACTGTTCATGAGCAGAGGTCCTAAAAGCCCTATGTTGAAAATTTGGTGACGAAACTCCATAACCTGACTGTGTTACAAGCGTGCATTGAACTGTTTCCACGCACCCATGCAACTTCACAAATTTGTAATATTTTCAAGCCACATTTTCAACAGTGGCAGTTTTTCACACCTCCTTATGAACAGTACAGCAGTCATTTTTCACATCCTGGCTAAAATATGTTTTTGCACTCCTGCCAGAGAATAGCATGGTCACTGTGGGAAATCAGTGTTTGGGACAGATTAAGATCGAACGAGTGGGGGGGAGTGACCGAGTTCAACTGAGCTCTGTTGGGACTGCTGCAGATTTGTTTGTGGGCAGAAAAAGGCCCCAACGCAAGAGTCCAGTACAAAAGGGCAACCTGCAGCACTGGAAGAAACAGAATGAGAGCGTGAGTGAGGGAGGGGGAGTGAGCTAACTCACCAGAGTGCTGTCAGGACTGTTGCAGATTTCTTTGTGGGCAGAAAAAGGTGTCAAACCAGGCAGGGGCCCAGTAGAAAAGTCCAGCCTGCAGCGGTGGGAGAAACAGCATGAGTGAGTGAGACAGGGGGACTGAGTGAGCTCAATGGAGCTCTATCAGGACTGCTGTGGATTTCTTTGTGGCTAGAAAAAGGTGCCAGTGCAGGCAGGAGCCCAGTACAAAAGGGCCGCTTGCAGTGCCAGGACAAACAGAATGAGCGTGTGATAGAGGGAGACTGAGTGACATCAGTGGAGCTCTGTCGGGACAGCTGCAGATTTCTTGTGGACAGACAAAGGTGCCAACACAGCCAGGAGTCCTGTACACAAGCACAGCCTGGTGCCAAGAGAAACAGAATGAGTAAGGACAGTGTGGTAGTGAGCGAGCTCAACGGAGCTGTATTGTGACTGCTATGGATGTCTTTGTGGGCAGAATATGCGTCAAAGCAGGCAGGAACCCCATACAAAAGGCCAGCTTGCAGCACCTGCAGAAACAGAATGAGTGAGTGAGAGAGGGGAGTGAGTGAGTGAGCTCAACGAAGCTGTGTCGGGACTGCTTCAGATTTCTTTCTGGCCAGAACAAGCCACCAATGCAGGCAAGAGCCCAGTACAAAAGGGCAGCCTGCAGTGGCAGGAGTCACAGAACGAGCGAGTGAGGGAGGGGGAGAGAGTGAGCTCAACGGAGCTCTGTTGGGACTGCTGCAGATTTGTTTGTGGGTAGAAAAAGGCAGCAGTGCATGCAGGGTCCCAGTACAAAAGGGCAGCCTGCAGTGGTGGGAACACCAGTACGAGCGAATGAGACTGGGGGAGTGAGCGAGCTCAACAGAGCTATATTGTAACTGCTGCAAATTTCTTTGTGGACAGATCGAAGATGGCAACACAGGCAGGAGCCCAATAGAAAAGGGCAGCGCCAGCAGAAATGGAATGAGCGAGTGAGAGAGGGGGAGTCAGCAGGTTCAACAGACCTATGTTGGCACTGCTGCAGATTTCTTTGTGGGCAGAAAAAGCCACCAACAGAGGCAGGAGCCCAGTACAAAAGGGCAGCCTGCAGTGCCAGGAGAACCAGAATGAGTGAGTGAGAGAGGGGGGGAGTGAGCCACTTCAATGAAGCTCTGTCGAGACAAGACAGCTGCGGATTTCTTAGTGGGTAGAACAAGGTGCCAATGCAGACAGGAGCCCAATACAAAAGAGCAGCCTGCAGCACCGGGAGACACAGACTGAGTGAGTGACAGATGGGCAGTGAGCGAGCTCAACACACCAACGCAATCAACATTCGGCACTGACAAATGCTTGTTTAAAGATGCCATTCTACACTGGTGTTGTTTTGAGTTTGTGTTTCTAGAAAGCATTACTTACTGGGAATGTGGTTTTGTATCACATTTATTTACTCAGTAAAGCATACCTCTCAACTTCTCAGCATTAAAAATCATAGCACTGGTCATAAAAAATCAAAACAAAGGGCTAGACTGTGTAGCACTTTCTTATTTTAAACAATAATATGTCTACAGATAGTGTCCCCATATAGTTAGTGATAAGGAATGTCCCTATCAACCTAGTTCATTGATTTAATACTTTGTATGTCCAGAAGTAGCTCTAGTGTTATTGAGAAAATCAGTTAACATTTAACTCTGAAAATCATAGCGCTATGTGGAATTCATAACAGTTGAGATGTATGCAGGAAAGCATAGCTGACATGCAGTATCTCATTTTCTGTGGGGTCCTGCCTTTATCTCTTTTTAAAGTACACTGGACTGACCTTAAGCATTAAATGACTTGCTTAGGGTCAAACTGTGAAATATGTGGCTAAGGTGGGATTTGAACCAAAAGGTTTACATGAAGTTAGACGAGGATTGTTTAAGTCCCTTGACGTCTGGGTTATGGGCCCAGCTGTCTACCCCTGCAACACTCTGCTTACCTTAATGTGATATTGACAGATTATTTTTGGGTCAGGTTCAGTTTAGTGCTACTGTGCAATAGATACCACGGGTCAGAGTCTGTGGATAAGGGACATCATACTGAAGAGAGTTCTGAAATCTTCCTGTTTCTCCAGTTGGAATGGGAAGTAGTACCTTCCCGTAGGATGTTTCAGGTTGTATCTGTTAAACAGAACCACCAACTGTTTTGCTTGTTTTTCCTTTACCAGGTGCCACGCCCGCCTGCAGTGAAAGCTGTCTATCTGGATAACGAAGGTTTCTCGTCATGGACAACCCTCTGTTGCTTTGACTGTTCTAAGGGGGAAATCACCAACAAAACTGGTAAATGATATAGATTGTTATGCAACTGGTTTGAAAATAAATCTGAGATGATACACATGTTCTTTTGGTCAATATAAGCAAGATAAATAACGTTGGTTTCTGAGCATGCTCTGAAATGTATCTTACTCATTTTGGTCACACTGAGCATGTTTAGAAATGTATTCTCACAAGTAAAGACAAATTTCTAAGCATGCTCAGTGAGCATCTTCTTGTATTTCCTCCAGGATGCCTATGAAAATGAATTATGATGGCTCAGTAGGCCTTTCCTGCTAAAACTCTTTCAATAAATAAAATGTGAGATGCCATTTATTTTTTTTATTGAATATACAGTATGCAGTTCACATTTTTTACTTTTTTACTTTTGTAACTTTTTGCCATTTCTATCACAAACCCCTAAACACGTGTTGTATAAATCAAACATGCCATGGACTGACTCATTATGATATTTTGTTTATTTAAAGGGTATTGGTCTATTGCTGTCTATCTCATAGCTTCACCACTTGTGAGATATCAACAGACAAATACCTTCTCACGAAGATAAAAATTGTATCTTCAGCCACCCCATGTCATACTCCCTCTGTAACACACCGACATAGGGCAGACTAAGATAAGGATATTTACAGACTGTTAAGGCTAGAGGTAAGGCCAATACATTTTTAAAAGAGTTTTTCATGGGCTTGCAAACCATACTGGGCACCGTTCATAAATGCTCCTCATCAATATACTGTACAGTAATTACTGGTTAAGGTTTCTATTATCCTAAAACCAGTTGCTTTTGTACTTCATAATACATGCTTATACTGTCACAAATGTGTATTATGGAGCACAGACCCATGCACCACTGTCCCATGCTTATCAGAATGTCTCTTTTCTCAAAGCCGTAATTACGCAAAATAAAGTTATGGACATCAGTGTTGTTCACAGTTTTACCCCCTTGGTGTGTGATGTAAGCAATAACCCACGACAGGCGTGTGGTATTGGGGATTAATCAGCACCTGGGTGCATGTGAGCATGAGGCCAGGGATACTACTGGTTAGAGCACAAAGCAAAGGCACAATAATACCATAGCAATGGAGACTTGTCACTGCCACAGTGCAGGTTGCACTGATTACTTGGTTCACTGAGGTCCATGAGATGAGTGGGTGGGATGGCACAGAGTAGCCAGGTGACAATAATAATTATGTTTTATAACAGGGTGAACAGAATAGCACCAATCTTTTTTTTTTTCCATTTTATTCTTTTCTCCACCTGCCCTAGCTGTCGGCAGCCCGTTACTGTCAGCCGGTCACGAACCACTGACTTCCACCCCCATATCGGCCTCTGGCCTCCGATACCGTGGCTTACCCCCACGGTGGGGCTCGCGACACTCTGGCTGCATGCAGCGTCATCGGACTAGGTCAGAGGCTGGCCTGGGGAGCTAATTGAAGCCGTGGCGAGCTTCATTTAAGTCTGCCAGCAGCTTTTATCCATTTTCCTTTTTCGGGGAGGTGGGTCGTGCAATGACGTGAAGCGCCCTGCCCGCCTCCAGTACATGCCTGTGCCAGCAGCTGCTTGACTCCTGGCCTCCACCAGGGTTATCCGAGCTCCGGCACCTCCTCCTCCCGGAGAAGGAGAGCAGTCCCAGGACGCTCCATCCTTCTCCACCCCGCCGGCCTCCAGCTACTTACCAGTCCGCTCCGAACCCGGTCACCAGCATCGCATGCGAAATCCAACCGCTGCACCGCAGGCCAGCCCGAATAGCACCAATCTAATAGTAGAACTACGCACACAGCTGCAGATCAGAAGGAGCTGGGAAGGCAAGGTATACTGCACATGCTGCTACTACAGCTGCAGCTTGATTAGCAAGGATAGTACTGGCTGCTCCACCAACTGCAATTCTGGCACAATAACTAGATCCAGAATGCTGACTGATCTCTCGGGGGTAGTTCACTACTTGCTGTGCATATATGCTGGATTAATCAATGGTCATTTGATGGCTCTCTATCAATCAGGTACCTGTTTCTTTGACCCCATGTTATAAACTTTTTAAACCACTCAAGATTTGCTCTTAGAAACATAGAAACATAGAATTTGATGGCAGATAAGGACCGCTTGGCCCACCTTAGTCTGCCCATTTTCCTACTTGTGGTGTATATAGTATCACACATCTCTAGTGTATAAAAAAACATGTAACACACCAATGTCTGTACATTAGTGTAGGTGTAATTTTATATTTGTCTATAAAGTTGGATATCTAAGCCACTCCTTTAAAAAACGGATTGTGAAAATCCTGTAACCTCATTGGTTGAAACACAAGACATGACCACTAATTATTTTTCTGACAACTTCACAACTCACCTGAACCACTTATTTTTTTTAACAAATATAACACTCCAGAATGTGGGGTCCCATTAGAGAATAATGCACTTCCTGGATGGCTGCAGTACTCGACTACTCGTCATGGCTAACAACCACATGAAGTGTATCATTCCTTTGCATATGACAGACACCATCACTTGGGGCACACATCCAGTTGTGCTGTCATGTCCCCACATGACACCTCACCCTGGACTCTTTGCTCTGGCATGAATTGCCACCCAGCACAATTTGTCCCAGGATGAGTTTGTTTTCTAATATTAACACTGGGGGTGAACTGTCCTAGGATGAATTGTGTGGGGTGCTGATTCATCCCAGAGTGAAAAGTCTGGAGTAAGATGTTGTACAGCAACATGAACTACACAAATTGTCATGTAGCCCGTAACTCGCTATCTACAGTTATTTGTATACTCCATTTTCTTTGTTGGCTAATCATGGCATTCCCTAAACTCTCTCTAATAGATCTTAAGCCAAACGAGCAGTGCTTTATTAAATGTTATAGGTATCTAGAAATGATCTGGTCACGATTATGATTCTTGCATCCTTGGTTTAAACAGAATTAATTTTCCATCAGATGCTGTGAACTGCCTGAATTGCCCAGAGGATTACTGGTCCAATGACAAACAAAATAAGTGCATCCCGAAAATCCCAGACTACCTCTCCTATGAAGACCCTTTCCGAGCATCACTGACTTTCTGCACTAGTGTCTTCAGCTTACTGACAGTTTCCATCCTCTGCATTTTCATTAAGTTCAAGGACACTCCAATAGACAAGGCCAACAACCGCAAGCTCACCTACCTTCTTCTGGTGGCCCTCATGCTGTGCTTTCTCTCTCCCCTGCTGTTCATTGGCCACCCCATGAAACTGAACTGCATGCTCCATCAAGTTGTATTTGGCTTGACATTTTCCCTTTGTGTCTCATGCATTCTAGCCAAAACCGTCATTGTGGTGATTGCCTTTAGTGCCACAAGGCCAGGCAGCAAGTTAAGGAGTTGGGTGGGATCTAAGATATCCAGTTCCATAGTATTTGTTGGGTCACTGCTTCAGGTGATCATATGTGCTGCTTGGTTGTCCATATCTGCCCCATTCCCAGAATCCAATATGAAATCTGAAGATGGAAAGATAATAATTGGGTGCAATGATGGTTCGACGCTTGCATTTTGGTGCATGCTGGGATACCTGGGCTTCTTGGCCAGTGTCTCCTTCTTGGTTGCCTTCCTGGCCAGGAACTTACCTGGTAGCTTCAAGAGGCCAAGTTCATTACCTTCAGCGTGCTTGTGTTTGTCAGCGTGTGGCTCTCATTCATACCGGCATACCTGAGTACCAGAGGAAAATACATGGTAGTCGTAAATTTTTCCATCTTGGCTTCTAGTGCTGGAATTCTCAGCTGTATATTCTTACCTAAGTGTTACATCATTATACTCAGGCCGGCCTTGAACATTAGTGGATATATGGTGGGAAGGCTGACTCATAAAACTCTACTAAATGATTCTTCCACTTTACTATAAAGAATGAATAACGGGAAATAAAATGAGTCAGGTAAATTAATGAAAGACTGGCACCCAAGTTATTGGTAAAAGAATCTGAGCTATTTGAAATAATCTGGGCCCCCTTCCTAAAATATCTGGGCACTCCATGACATAAGAAATATGATACAGTCCTGAACCAGTAACTAGTGCCCATTCCCGTCTTGTATCTGTTTCTCCTTTATTAAGGTAATAGTTATAAATTATTATACCATAGCATGAAAGAATGCTGGCCTCTGATTGGTCAGTCTGGGACTAGACCAGGAATGTTATCCCAGCATAACATCCCAGCTCTAGTCTCAGCCCCACTGTGAACCTCTTGATTGATTGTTTCATTGATTGTTTGTATCTTCTCTTAAGAAACATAAATATTTTTCCACACTAACAAAAATATTCTTTAAAATTGTTTTTTGTATTCTTTATATAACAACAAGCCATTGTATAATAGGAATAATGCCCTCCAGGGTGGGTGTTATGCTGGGATAACATCCCTTCTCAGGTGTTGGATGTCCTCAGCCTGTGGCCTCAGGATGAGACATTAAACCAAGGTCCCATCAGCCTGGATTGGTGGTAGTTCAGGTGGATGTTAAAGATCCCATGGCATTTCTCGAAAAGAGTAGGGGAGTTTTTATTAGCAAGACAAAACATATACATCAACACTTTTCCGGGAAAAAAAAGAAAACAATCAATTTCCAAAAATAGATAATACATATGAAAAGAAAGAGCTTACGCTGTTTGTTTGAATCACAGCAAATAAACATAAATAATAAAAATAATAATAAAGAAATAACATAGATTTTCATCTAATTTGACATTTACCAAGATAACATAAATAAATGTGCTTGAGATACCTTGCAAATTAATTACACTCTTCTTATTTAAACTTGATAAAATGTAAAAAGCCTTTCCACCATTTGCTAAAGTTCCTGGTGCTACTCTTAATGCATCCAGAGTATAAATTTTACCAGTTCCTTTATAATTAACTTACTTACACAAGAGTAGGGCATTTTCTTTGGTAAGAACCCATTGAACTCTAGCTTGCCATAAGTAATATCTCAAGCACCCCAGAAATAAAGTTAGAGTCTCTGCATGAAAGTCCGATAAGATGGTTGAATGACATCCTAGAATCAGTAATTCATATGACATACTGTATAACCACTTAAAACCCCATAAATTTGCTAAGTATTCCCATAAACCTGTAGCATACGTACATCTAAGGAACAAATGCTCCATTGACTCTTCTACATTGATGCATTCCAAGTAGGGACATACTCTTTCCTGCAATGCCTTGTACTTAGCATTACCTCTAACATTCAATCTGCCATAAAAAATTAGCCACTGCGTCTCATAGAAACATAGAAACATAGAAGTTGACGGCAGATAAGGACCGCAAGGCCCATCCAGTCTGCCCATTTCTTTTTCTACCTTATAAATGTGCCATCGGCCTTTGCTCTGTCAGTGACCTATCTATTCATAGTCATTTGTATGGCTCCCTTATGCCTATCCCATGCCTGTTTGAAGCCCTGCACTGTATTCATAGCCACCACTTCTTGTGGTAAGCCATTCCATGCATCTACCACCCTTTCTGTGAAAAAGAATTTCCTACATTCCCCTTAATCGGCCTCCTCTAATCTCATGCTGTGTCCTCTTGTCCTGCTATTTTTCTTATATTTAAACATGTTAGACTCTTTCACCTTGTTTATGCCCTTAAGGTGTTTAAATGTCTCGATCATATCACCTCTCTCCCTCCTTTGCTCAAGGGTATACATATTGAGCTCCGTTAATCTGTCCTCATATGTCTTCTGATGCAGTCCCTGCACCATTTTGGTTGCCCTTCTCTGGACTGCCTCAATTTGGTTAATGTCCTTGTGAAGGTGTGGCCTCCAATGCTGCACGCAGTACTCCAGATGGGGCCTAACCAATGTCTTGTACAGAGGTTATTACCTCCCTCTTACGACTTATGATACTACTATATACACCTAACACCCCCTAGCCTTACCTACTGCTTTAGAGGTCTGCTTGGATGATTTCAGGTCATCAGTGATGATGATGCCCAAGTCTCTTTCTTCCTTTGTGACTGCTAGCAACTCCCCTCCCAACCTATAAGTGGCTTCAGGGTTTCTCTTCCCTATGTGCATGATTTTGCACTTCTTTGCATTAAATCCAGTTGCCACTCTTCTGACCATTCTGCTAGTTTATCCAGATCTCTTCTCATTCTGCCACCCCATCTGGATCATCTACTCTGTTGCAGATCTTGGTGTCATCTGCAAACAGACAAGCCTTACCCTCTAGTCCATCTGCGAGGGTCACTAATGAAGATGTTGAATAGGACTGGCCCCAGGACTGATCCCTGAGGTACCCACTTGTGACTTGCATCTCTTCTGACTGTATACCATTTACCACCACTCTCTGTTTTCTGCCAGTCAACCAGTTTGCCACCCAGTTGACCAACTTCTGACCCACGAGCCTACCCTAGCTTATTTATCAATCTTCTATGTGGAACAGTGTCAAAAGCTTTGCTGAAGTCAAGGTAGGCGACATCAACTGCTCCCCTTGGTCCACCACTCTGGTTACCCAGTCAAAGAAATCTATGAGATTAGTTTGACAGGACCTTCCTTTGTAAACCCATGCTGTCTTGGATCCTGTGCCCCTATGGATTCCAGGTGTTGCACTATCCTTTCCTTAAGGAGTGCCTCCATAATCTTGCCCACTACTGAGGTAAGACTGACCGTCTGTAGTTCCCGCCTCCTCCTGCTACCACTCTTGTGGGTGGGATCACATGAGCCCTTCTCCAGTCTTCTGGGACCTCTTGTGCTCAGAGACTCACTAAACAATTCTGCTAATGGCTCTGCTAGTTCCTCCTTTAGCTCCTTAAGTACCCTGGGATGTATGCCATCAGGTCCCATTGCCTTATCCACCCTGAGCTTAGCAGCTCTTGTAGGACCCTTTCTTTTGTGAAGGGAGTAGTGCTCACCTCCCTCCCCTGTGTCCATGATGCTGGGCTGTGGGCCCTGCCCAACCTTCTCTTCAGTAAATACTGAGCAAAAAGTATCTATTTAGGATAGATGCCTTTACAGGGTCCTCCTCCTCACATGCTCCCTTTTCTCCATTAAGCTTAGCAATACCCCCTCTGGACTTTCTCCTTTCACTAATGTATCTATAGAAAGTCTTGTCACCTTCTTTACTGTTCGTGCTAGTGTTTCCTCAGTTTGGGACTTTGCCTGCCTTACTGCCTTACCTGCTTCCCTTAGGGCAGTTTGGTGTATCCTCCTATCTTCATCCGCTGTGTTCCTTATATTTTCTGAAGGCCAGCCTTTTGGCTCTGACCTTTTCTGCTACTGTATTTGAGAACCAAAGTGGTTTCCTTCTTCTTTTGCACTTCCTTTTCTGTCTAACACAATGGGATGTTGCTTCCAGTATTGTATCCTTATGCTTGCCCACTTTGCCTGTACCTCCTCACCTGTGTTTCTTTTTGCCAGGGCTAGCTTAACTCTGTTGGCCATCTTATCAAAGTCAGCTCCTCTGAAGTCCCATATTTTGCCTTGGAATGGGATGATTTAGATGTAGTAGCCAAATTGAACCATACCATGTGATGGTCACTGGCCCCAGGTGACCTTCTACCTGGAGATCTGTGATCCCTTCTTTGTTAGTCAGTACTAGATCTAGGATGGCCCTGTCTCTTGTGGGTTGCTGTACCAGTTGTTTGAGGCCCTCCCCCTGCAGGGAATCCACTATGAGTCTAGTTCTGGCAGATGTTCCTGCTGGTATTGACCAATCTGTATCTGGCATGTTGAAGTCTCCCATTATCAGAACCTCCCCTTTAGCTGTCATGTTTTGTATATCTTCTAACAGTAATGTGTCTATGTCTCCCATTGTTTCTGCGGCATCCTAAGACTATCTAATTGTGCCAGTACAATAGAATTTAGAGCTGAAGGTCAATGTTTAAATCCAGGTTCTGAGGGGAGTAAAAGTGGCATTAAGTAATGATATAACCCCTTCGTATTATGAGTCAGTATTGTCTGTTTCTGCATTTTCCATTTAAACAGCTTCTGAGCCGTAGGCCTAAAATACAAAGGAATATGCAAATGGAAATGTAGTTTTGGGGCAAATTTTTGCCAGTTCTTAAAATATTTGCCCATTGACTTTAGATTCCAAGAAACCTCTGCCCTTGACTCCGCTTTCAATCCTTCTTTGATTGAATTTGAAATAAAAAATGCATGTGCATAAGTAACTGGGTCTATCATACCCAACCCTCCCTGATTTTTTTTAGATATGTATAGCCCCTTTTTACAGGATTTAAGCGGTTGCCCCAAAGCATCTGGAAAAACACACTATAAATTTTAGTCTCAAATACTACTGGAAGTGGGAAAATCATTGCCACATACTGCACAGTGGGTAGAAGAAATTGTTTAATCACATGCACCCTTTTTAATTTAGACAACCTCCACTGCTTCCACCTATTAACCTTACTCTCAATTTTGAAATGACACATTTCCAATTTTCATTAGGCATATTCTGGGGACCAAACTTAATCCCTAAAATTTTAAGCGGGTTCCTGGATATATGGATACCCTCCTGCCACATTTCCTCAACACCACTTGCACTATGAATAATCCCTTAGTTTTGTTTAAGTTTAATTTGCATTTGAAACTTTAGCAAAGGCCTCAAAAGCTACCACAAAGTGGGTTACTGATGCGATATCCTCAAAATACAACACTAGATCATCTGCATAGGCCTGTATCATTAGTTGTGAGTCCCTACGGGCATTAACTAGAATACCCTTCCATTTCTGCGCCAAAGACACAGATTGCAAAAAGGGGTCTATAGCAAAAGTATAGAGGAGGGGACTGAGGGGGCACCCCTGATGAACTCCTGTAGTTAATTGAAAGCCTTCAGCCTTATAACCTTTCAAGAAAGGAATACCATAACTCTATCATACAGCTTCTCAATTATTTCCACCAAATGATATGGGACCCCATAATGTACAAGGGTAAGGAAAAGAAATGGTAAATGCACTCTGTCAAAGGCTTTATCCAAGTCTGCAGCAACCAGACATCTAGTCAATCCCATATCTGTGAGATGCTCAATAACATCTCGTATTAACATAAGGGCATACTGACCACTGTCTGTCTGGCAAGCCACAATATTGATAAGGTGAAATGACTCCTCCTGCATATTTTTTAGCGGTTATTCAAAATGCAAGTAAAAATTTTGTAATCTGAATTTAAAAGGTAATTGGTCTCAATTGACAATATTCTGTTTGTTCCCTGATTTAAATATGTAAGTTAACAACCCTTCTGAAAAAGAAGGGAAAATGACAGCTTTGTCTAAAAAAAACTGAAATAACAAGCCCAGACACTGACTGAGCTCTTCTGAGAAACTTTTATAAAAATTATTTGAAAGACCATCTATTCCGGGTGAAATATTCAGTTTCAATGACCTAATAGTACATAAAATCTCTGTTTGCGTAATAGGGTCCCACCCCTCTGACCTTCCAACCATGTTAACTGGGACAACAATCTGTTTTAAATAGTCAGCCATATCTGTTTTTGAGATTGTTTCTAGGGGGTTTAAAGAGCGGAAATGATCTACTATCACCTCCCGAAGTTGCGCCACTGAGGTTGCCAAATTTCCATCCGCTTTTTTTAGCACCTTCAATCTCATGGAATCCCTTAATTGTTTACACATTTCAAACGGATCCCCTATGGGTGATTTTTTAACTCCGTTGGTTAAAATAACCTGCATGGTTTTGCCTCTATTATATTGAAACTCTCTCATTTTCTCTTTTAGAGAAGAGATTTGTTCAGAGTAATCCCACCTAGATGTATAAGCTATAGTCATAAGTCTCTGTAATTGTTGCCTAAAACCCAAATAGCGTAAAAATTTGTAGTTTTTTGTTCTTATTCCCTGTGCTTTAAACCAGTTCCTTAAATCTGCTTTTGTCTCTAGCCACCAATCCCCTAAGTCTGAATATAAAAGAGCTACTGATAATCTAGCCTCAAAGATATTTGACCCCTGATTGTATAAAGGAAGTTCTAGCAAGGAATTATTAAGCTTCCATCTTATTTGTCTTTTCTCTTGCATATCAGAAAGGCAGAAAACACTTAACAGAAATGAGTGATCAGAAAATTCGCAGGGAATATTTTAAGGACTCTACTTGCATATTAGGTGAAACTAGCATATGATCAATCAGAGAGAAGTTTTTCCCTTTTAAAGAAAATCCAGCTCCGCCTGCAAAGAACTATTACAGTTTAAAGACCAAGCGTCTTTAATGATTTTACCTAATGCATTAGAATCATAATATATTTTTTATTTATTTTATGAGATGGGCGGAATTGAACAATTAAATCACCCCCATAAAACTCTGACTGTTGTTAATAAGAAAGGCTGCACGCTTTTGAGTTAACTCTTCCAGATTTTGTTTGAGGTTATAAATATTAACGAAACAAAAACATAGGCCTTGCCACTTCCCATCCACTATTAATACTCTTCCAGGTATCAGGTCAATCAGATTATGTAACTGAAAAGCGTATGAATTAAACACAATACCTATACCATCTGCAGAATCCTCCCCAAATGACCAAAAGGATGGGCCCCAAACCCAATCTCTTTTAAATGCTACAAGCTGCTCTATGGAGTACATCCAAGTCTCCTGCAAAAAACATACTGAAAGTGGATAATCGTGAATACAATAAAAAGGGGCTTGTCTCTTAACCACATTCAATAGACTATGAGTATTCAATGAGCCCCAAATCAACCTCATTTTCAGTTTAAATGCTCATACCCTTATTTTTTTCTCTTTTTCTTTTTTTTATCCTTATAATTGTCTGCTATCTGTGACCTAGTTGAAAGGGAGGATTTTTGTGAATCGGAATCTTCTACCTCTAGCTCAGTATTACCTCATGGAGAAAAAGCAAGCATATGAATTACTAGTCTCAATTTGCACAGCTGGGGGGTTTAGGATGCAAGTTTCTGGAAGATCTTCTTTGAGGCAACACTGTCAATGGTTCATTTACTGAAGTAGTGACGCCTACCCTCTCTGTGACCTCTTCTGAATAACATACTGGGGGAAAACCTGAGGCATTAGGAGGGCCCATATTAGCCTTCGGTAAACTGGCCATATTTGAAGTAGGCCCTTGTTGTTCCACACTACTCACCAACAATGTCTTATTTTTATCTGGGACTTTATCTTTTAACTCCCCTTTAAGTTCAGTTAGTTTCTTAGCAAAGGGAAGTTTAGCCTGAGTAGTAACAGAAGGGGGGGGCAGGCAAGAGAGGGGAGTACCTGAGCAGTAGCTTCCTGTGCTTTTTGAATGAAAACCTCAGAGTTAGAACAGGATGACTTATTGTGAGCAGCCCAAGGGCATACTTTAAACACATGACCCTTCGTTTCACACAAATCACAGCAAGATTGATTATTATAGAACATAGTCAAATGCCCTACCTCCCCACAATTGTCACATCGAGGTTGATCACACACGCTGGATAGGTGTGTTCTGGCCCCACATTTATAACATGCATGAGGCTGCCCACTATAAAAACATACTCCTCTATCCTTCCCCAATAAAAAGGAGTTAGGTATATGCTCAATCCCTGCCTCTGTTTGCCTTAGTTTAATTTTGTACTTCCATCCTCCAGTCCAGAAATGTTCTGTGTCCAAAATGGGTTCTGGTTCGCTCAACACTTCACACCTTTTTTTAACCAAAAGGTTATGTCTTCAACCCAAACCCCTTCATTCTGAAACATGCCTGTAATGAATTTGATCAAAGGCTTGGACAGAGGGATAACGATAAAGGGAGCCCATATAGGTGAAAACTTTACCTGACCATACCTAGTCCAAAAAAGATCTAGAGCATGCTGTGAATGAAAGCTTATATCATAATTATCTTCCCCTGAAATATTTATAAAGGCATAAACATCCTGTGGGGTGAAATGCAATGAATCTTTTAACAGTGTTTTCCCCACATAATGCCTGTCTGGCCTAACCTCCAAACCACCTTTATACCTTAAACGCACAGCATTACGCCTGAGAGCTGCTTCCCTATGTGAATTCGAAAAAAGTTCTGACATTAAAGGTTTCTGTGTGTGTGGGGGTAATGTAAAGAAGTCTCATTATAAGTCTTCTGTAAGGATTCCTGCAGTTGTGTTTCCTGATGTAGAGGTGCAGGAGAATGCTTGATCGACCCAGAAGATCCACAAGGAAGATGTAAAACTTCCTTCTCCATTTGTTTATTTTCCCCATTATTCATCCTTTTCTGCTGCTGGTCAACAGGAACCCACTCAGGTGAATGTTGAGATAAAGTTAAATCAGAGTCCCAAGCTGGATCAGGCTTCCACACACCTGTGTCAGCCTGTTTCCAACCAGCCTCACGTAAAGCCTTATCCGGTGTCCAAGAAACTTGAATAACATCTTCCAGTATATGAGGAGATTCTCTTTCTATCCTGCAGGTTTGAGATTGGTGTATTTTTTTGTGTTTTTGTTAGGGAAAAAAATCTGTAACTCCAATTTGTGAGCCTTCTGAAGATTAGTAAATCACTGCTGGTGCAGCCAAAGGCTCATCCTGGCTCTGGTGCTTAAACAAATCCATCCACTTTTCTCAAAGGAGCTGCTTGGTTTGGCCAAAAGTAGCAGTAGAAGGCAGGGCTGTTGAGTCAGCATTTAAGCTTATTTTGGGTACATTATTTCGGTTGTCAAAAGTCACAACAGGCTGTGGGCACTCGCTATTCGCTGCGATAAAACTGCCAGCCTGAACAGAGTTAAAAGGGTGCGATTGCTTTTCGGCAGAAATACTGGAGCTGTGCATTACAAAGCTCTGTTCACGAGACTTCTCTCGTCTCTAAAGTCTGCCTTCATATTTACGTTGCTCTCTGCACTGCTGTCATACACCCCAAGCTTGTAATTAATTAGACCAGCGCAGTGCATGGAGCTGAAGGCTGAAGAGGAGCTTTTATATTTAAACTGTGCAGGGTTCACTTCCTTTAGTTCTTTCGCCCAGATTGAAAATCAAAGGGGACACACAGTACTTGTAGGCTCTTTGGTTCCTCATCAAACGCTGTCGTCCCAGCTGGCCGCTTGTTTAATATCAGGCTTCCAGTTCAAGGTTCGCTTACTGCTGCCGCTCCTCGAGACTGCTCTGCATGAGCTATCTCTTCCATTTCACCTGATGAGAATAACAAAACATCTCCACGGCTCTGACCACAGCTCTGCCGATTGGTGATTCCCTCATCTGTATCCTGCATAGCTCCAGCTCCTGACGACTCTCTTTCAATTCCAATCGGCACTGTTTCAAACGAAGTTTTCTCTTTTTCCATTATTTTACATGCAGAATGCTCCCAATTTACCACTGCATCCTGGAATTCTGTATCTGAAACCATTTCAGCCATAACCAAGGCTGAAGCCTCCATTCTACCTAGAGCAGGAGTCGAGGCTAACTCTCCCACTCTGCAGTCTTCCTCCTTCCATGGTCCACTTCAAGTGCCATCTTGAAATGGCTTGTACCCTACTGGCAGCAGTGCAGCAGCGAGTAGGGAATTTCCCAGTGCCCTGGCCAAATTTCCCTCATTCACTAAAAAATACCACCAACAGCTTAATCTGGTTCAAGGTCAGTTAGCATTCATCTTGTATCCCTTCCCTGGTCGTGTTCTGAAAATAGCAGGATCTGCCTAGTGCACTTACCCAGTCAACAAAAATTAAATAAATAAATATCCCTTCTCAGGAGTTGGATGCCTTCAGCCTACAGCCTCAGGCCCAACCCCCTGAGGCGGGATGTTTTCCCAGCATAACACCCACCCTGCTGGGCACTATTTCTTTAATGAACCTATCTATGTTGTGAATGCACCACCTTAATTATTTATGTATGTATTTTTATGAGACCTAACAATCAGTTATGTATGTTAATAAGCTATCCTTACTGTTTAAAATATTTTACTGTGAATTGTTTGATGTATTCCATTTTACTGAAAATCAATAAAATCTTTAAAGCAAAAAAAAATACAATGGGTTGCAATGTAATTTCATAGAACACAGAAAGAAACTGAAATTCAATTAAGTATTGGCTAACAGGTATACTCTGGTACAAAGATAAGAACAGCAGGAATACTGATAGACAGAATTTATGGCAAGGCGATGAAAAACAGAATGCTACTACAAGTACAAAAATTGCAATGTACAATAATACTGAATTTATGTTATTGTTTTTCAACGGCATCTACATTTATCAACACAGAACTAAGAAGGACCTTAAATAGAGAGCGGCTAGCAAGGAACACCTCTTGGGAGGAGTCTTGCAAAGCATTCCAAAAGTAGGACCATCCAACTAAAATCCATTTTACCAAATGTTGGATGATACTTGGGGACATCTAGAAGGATAATATTGTACATTCGTAGGTTATGTGACCCTGTAGATTTTTGGAGTGGATTTAATAAATAAGACGGTAACAAATTCCACCTTGCCTTTAGGTACCACATATGAACATTCCATAGCCTTCTAATAGTAAATGAAGTCCAACCCACTACTGTGTCAGGATCACAGTGATGTGTTCTAGCATGCAGGCTGGAACTAAATGTAAGTACTCTGTGGTAGAACACATCTAATTTAGATAGGAAAGAAAGTGAGGCTCTCACATGTATGCTATCACTATAATCTAATAGTGGCAGGAAGGTCAACTGTAGTAACTGTGGCACTACTCTTGCTGTCTGTTGTTTCACACTGACTCCCTACCATTCCTGAATATACCCTTACTTAACTCGGGTCCACCTAGGTGTGGTTATCTTTGCTCCTGCCTGTACATGGTAATCTGCCTTCTGTCTCTGTACTTAGTCATTTTGTACTATTATTATTGTTGTATTTCATTTTTTTCTAGCTAATTATGGAACCTTTGTATGATTCATACATTCTGTCTTTTGCTATCTCATTCTGTGTATTGTTCCCCGCTTTTGTAATTGTTACAGGTCGTGCTTGAAAACTGGCATTTTATTTGTCTAGTGCACTTACATGGTCCACAATAACATACATAGAAAGAAGAAGAAAAAGAATCAGTATTCATATAGCGCTTTTCATACACAGTGTATCCCAAAGCGCTTTACAAGTAATGCTAGACTGATAGTGAAGGTGACTGAATGTGTGGTGGCAGCCATATCGCACATCATAACTCACACACAGCCTGAATAATTGCATGAACCAGTTTATGGGAAGGAGAATGTTGGCCAGGACACAAGGAATGTTCTCTACTCTTTGCAAAGAGTGCCCTGGGTTCTTTTACTTCCACCTGGACACCTACCAGGACAACACCAGGATGAGCAGAAGGGACCTCGGTTTAATATCTCATCCAAAGGATGGCACACCCCAGCAGTACAGCACCCCCCAATACTGTACAAGGATGCCAGTGATTTTAGGTGCAAGTCCAATCCCAGTGTGGGATGAGAACCCACAACCTTCTGGTCCAGAGGCGGATGTGCTACCAACTGAGTCACGCTGATAAATAAATAACTAAATACAAAATAGACAATTACAATAAATAGACAGACAAACAAATAAATAAATAAACAAATGCTGGACAGTAAATTGGTGCAAATATCATCCACATAATAATTGCAAACCAAAGAGTGAACGTGGATTGCGTAAAGCTTCCATCGATATTACTTGGCCTAGGGTAAACAATAGATTCGGGGACCTAACTCTAGTTAGAAACCTAGCAAGGACATGGAATGAGATTCCCAGTGTTATTAAAGGGTACCTAAACTAGCAGTTTTTTAAAACTGCAAACTCCAACATCTGGCTTCTTTGCAAGGTAAAGTAAAGGCTGCTGTTTACATTTATGATAAAACTGCATCTATGTAAATAACATAAATGCAGTTGCATAGCTTTTGAAAAATGTAAACAACCTTTCACTTTCAAACAGCAGCCTTGGTGTCTCCCCATGATGTCTGCCAAGTATGTTAAGTGATGAGTCATGATGACATCATTGGAGCCAGAGGAAGAGACCCACATAGCTCCCAATAGTGCTAACTAGTTCTTCTTTCCCTCTTTGTTTTGAATTGCTGTGCCAGAATGATCAACACCATGTGTTAACTTGAGGATTATTTTGATCAGTACACATGTTAGGTCTACGATTTTGTTCATTTTACTTTAACTTGTTGAAAATGTTTTGCAACCCAGCTGACTTTTCTTTGGCAAAACTCAGTGCAGTACAACATTTCAAATACCTGGTGATCTAGTGGTTATGGATGCCCGAATGTTTTTATTAACCAGGAGAGGCACACTAAGCTGAAAGTTTGCTATCAGGTGTGGCCTAGGAGCACAAGGAAGGTACGTGACTTGCTCAGGGTTACACAGCAAAGTACTGGTCTGGTCCAATTTCAAAGCTCATGTTTTCTTGTTAATCCACAAATAAGGCTTTCTTTTTCCACATGAACCCCCTGCACCTAGCCTGCCTTCTGTTGTACACCCCACCATCCATACCCTGTCCTTAGTACTGTCTGGGGCTGCATATGACTTACGGTCTCATGAAGAGAATTGTCACACCTCAGATAGTAATCTTGTACATCGGAGAGTTGTACACTTATACCAATACGCTCATCAGCTGACACTGTTAAAAATGCCTCCCAAATTACTCTCCAGTCCACTTTCTCAATGTTTGACTTCTGCTTCCACAGTAAACATTGAGTGGATCACTACCCTTCTGCACTGTCAAGGTAATATGTACAGTTCCCCTGTTGTGTTTTTTCCTGTCCCATTAACCAACAACTAGGTCTTCCTGGAGGGCAAAGCAATAAGCGTCATGACCCACCAGAAAAAAATGCTGTTCATGCCCTCATAAGGACTGCACTTACTATGGACAACAATATTTTTAGCAGGAGAGGCATACTAATACCTTGAGAGAATCCACCCGACTTCCAGTGTCAGTCTACTCCTTTACCAGTGATCTGCAGAACCTCGCAAGACAATTCCCAGCAATTTTTCTCCAGTACTTTTCTGTGCTCTGCTCCACAATGCGAGTTGGCTGGCTACCACCCTTCCAAATCTTGAATGAGCTATGCACAGCTCCCTCAATACTGTCCTAACAAACGCCAACACCCTTCATCCAAGGGTAATCTCCCACACTGAATTCAAGTAACAGTTTAGGTGCAGTCCTGCCACTCTGAGTATTTGTCATTGCTGGCTTCTTAACCACAATCAGGTAGTGATCGTGATGCTGGCAGCCCCACATTTCAGATCTCACAGTGATCTGCTCAATGTCCTCCTTCCTGTCTTCCCCTAACCTGAATATAGCTTTCCTACCCTATAAGATCTAGTTACCTATGATTAGGCACTATTTAATGACATGCATAATGCTGTGCACACCTGTCATTTAATAGTGCCTAATCATGTGTAGCCCAGGTCTGTTGGATAGAAAACCCATCATTCCCCTTGTTCCTGCTGCATCAGCCTGACTTACTGGAAAGATTAGTTTATTTTTATCACGTCAAAAAACAGGGACTGTACTACCTGTGTTCATGATGCAGAAGGGTGATGAGCTCACTAGTTTTTGGTGTGAGGAGGAGTAGTGAAGAATGAATACTAGAGAGGAACTGAGAAGGCTACTCCTGCAAGGTGCTGCTATATTTAGGGAAGGGGCAGACAGAAGGGGAGAAATATGAGCAGATTACTGTGAGAAATAAGATGTGGGGCTGCCAGTGCTCTGATCACTACATGACCCGATTGTCCTGGCCAACATTCCCTTTCCCATAAAACCAATTCATGCAATTGTCCATGGCTGTGTGTGGTATTAATGTGTGAAATGGCTGCCAATAGACATTAAGTCACTTCACTACCAGTCTAGCATTGCTTGTAAAGCACTTAGGATACAATGTGTATGAAAAGCATTATACACATGTCGATTCTTATTATTATTATTATTTTCCATGGAAAAAGAAGACAAGTCAAGCATCTTTTTGAATTTCGAGAAAGTATGAACTCTAACATTGGACTACACAAGAACATTGCTACAAACAAGTGATGGATTTAGGAGGTGGTGAAGTATGCAGCTGCAACCCCCCACATTGTAACATACTTGCTTGCTGCTGCATTTCACTTTGTTGAACAACTCTGATTTCTTGATTGTACAAATGTTTACATTCAAAACTATGGATTACATTTGTAGGTTCTGTCAAAAATTACTAGAAAAGAATAATAGCAGAACATATAAAGGTTTAATAAAAATGTTAAAAAGTGCATATTAAGCATGCACACCACCCCAGCACCCCCATTGTAGCATCCTGAATCCGCCATAACCACTAGACCACCGGGTTATTCAAGATTTGTACTGCACTGTGGTTTGCCACAGAGAAAGTCGGTTGGATTAAAACACAATTTCAGCTTGTTAAAGTAAACAAAATGAACAGAACCATAGCCTAACATGTGCATTAATGAAAATAATGCACATGGTTTTGACCATTTGATGAAACAATTCTATACAAAGGGAAAAAAGAACTAGTTAGCACTATAGAGAGCCATATAGTTCTCTGACTTTGGCGCCAATGATGTCATCACTTAACACATTTGGGGGCCACTTTGAGGCAGGTAAGACATTTTTTAAATTGAAGGCTGATTTTACAAATTTCAAATGCTTTGGACTGCATTTAGCTAAATTATAGAAATGTATTTAGTATTAGCATTTAGCATTAAGGAATACAGCAGCCTTTCCTTAAGTCCCCTATGAAGTCAGATTTTGAATAGTTTGTTGTCAAAATGTTGTTTAGGCATCCTTTAAGCAAAACACAACTTGCATGGCATTCCAGCAGGAGGTGTTTAATTACTGTTACAGGGATGCACATGTTACCCATGAGGTTAACCTTAAATGCCCTCCAGGATGCATTGTATGTAATTTGTCAGAATTTTTTTTTCTTTTACAATGATTGTATGAATGTTATGAATGGAATTTTATATGTTTTGTGCAGGACATGATTTGTAAACAGGGCTTGCCCCTAAGTTATGCTTTTCCTGGCTAAAAATAAATGTTTTATCAATCAGTCAATCAATAAACATCTAATTCTTTCTTGCTGTCTCCATTTAGTTCTGTGTTTCCAAAACCTCTGCTTTTTGTGGTGATGAGTAAGAAATATTGAAATTTTGAAAAATGTCTTCCATTGGTTACTTTTTTATTCATTCTCTGGATTCATTCATTCATTGTGTCTTCCAGTACAGCCTAGAGATTAGAGTAATGAGCTTGGTACATTCAGCAGACCTGGATTTGATTTCTACAACCTCCACTTGTATACTGTGTGATGCTAGCGCAGCCCTAGCCTCCCAGTCCTCCCAGGTCACCCCTGAAATCAGGCACTTGTGCTAGCGGGTTTTACCTGGTTACCAAAGACTAAAAATTACACAAATTTATTCTCTGGAGGTACTAAGATGGCATCTGCACACATTTCTGATGGTAAACAGAGCAGCCCACATCAAGATATCTCATTTTATTGTGGTGGTATTGCAAGAAAGTAGGAACTTTAAAAAAATTGTTATTGATGTTTCCACATAAAAAGTGCATCAAAGGGAATAGCAGTATGAGATAAGTGACCACAATATGGTCACATTTTAACAAGAAAAGAAGATTGTCAGTCATTTATAAGGTGCAATATTAGCAAGAAGAAGGTTAATAAATATTACAAAATAATTAAAATCATAGCTGCATGAGGCTGCCCTGGTGGCCTAGTGACAACACATTGCACTGCCGTCCCAGTGACCTGAGTTTAGGAGCAAACTCGGGACTCCACATCATAGGGGTCAGGCGTGACCACTGCAGCTGCTGCTCAGCAGTGTGCTATGGTCAAGGAGGACTGGTGCTGCACCTAAGGTTCTGCAGTGACCCCCCGTGTTGTGCCAAGGGAGCTTGCTCTCAGTAGGGTGTTGCACCTAAGGTTCTGCAGTGACCCCCATGTTGTGCCAAGGAGCTTGTCCTCAGTAGGGTGTTGCATGCATCTGAGACCCAGAAGCTGAGTGCATGGCAGGGACAGGGAGCCTGGGAGAAAAGCCAGGAGAAAGTTCAAGGCACTGCCCATACTATGACCGACCTTCCTGGTTCCCCGGGTCCATGTGGCTTCTGGCACTGGATGCTAGCTTGGGAGGATGAACTTCCTCCTGGGGCCTCTGCCATTAGTGGGAATAGCTGTGGGAACACTGGCAGGGATTGAGGCTTGGAACAAGTTGGGAGTCAACAGGGCCAGATCAGGGTACATCCATGGGGCCAGGGTATGGCATGATGGAGCATGGCAGGGAGAAAATACAAGTAGAAGCAAAAAAAAATCTTAGGTGCATACTAAGACACCATGCAAGTAGAAGGATACATGGAGTTCCTGCAAATTTTGCTGGCGATGAAGTCATTGGGGTTGAAGAAAGAAGATAAACCCTGAGTCCACATACATAAATAGGGACTATTTCATTTATTTAGTTATTGAAAACTTTGAGATTGCCTTTACACATACAGTAATTACTCATTTACATAGATTCCACTTCAAATACATGGTCACAAAAAGCATTACAAGTACAATAAGCAGTTTGTGACTGGGTGAATAGGACCCTGTCCCATTTGTTATGAGATAGTGTTTAAAATACAAGGATCTGTCCTTTCCTATCTATATATTTGTCCAGTTGCGAACTATATTTTGCTGTGAGACTTGGACTTGATCACCCAACAATCTCACAATTCTTGCCTCTTATTATCTCAGTTTTCCTTGCTGTTTGCTTTTCCTCCTTGAACATCCACTGATATAAAGATGTATGTAAATCATTGTATGGAAATGTAACTGCTATTGGGATCCCTTTGTTTTAAAATGTATAGCATTACTGTTGAAATGTGTATAATTGTCATTTGAGATGACTGCAAAAAGCTGTTGGAAGCTAGAGGTTACTTATAGTGCAATGTTTGAGCCTTTTTGCAACTGTGCAAAGGGCCTCAAGAAGACACTGTGTTCTAGCAACTCCTGAAACTTACAAGGACAGGATGTTTGCTAAGGATGGGGGTTGAAAAGGTATAAAAGAGCTAAGTTGCAACTGCAAGACAGATTTGAGAACAAGGACACAGAGACTGAAATAAAACTTTATTTTGCCTTTGTAAATAGTTATACTGAAGAAGTTTATTTAATGATACTGCTAGTGTAAATAAATAATTTTGGTGAATTTACAACTGCTCCTGGTTTTCCCATGTTTTCTTGCCTGTGCCTCTGATCACAGTTCCAGAGGAAATGCAGTCGTCAGGCTCAAAGCACTTAAGACAGACAATTACAGTTTTGAACAAACAAACGCCCACAGATTGTTGTATAAAGTGTCATAGGTTATGTACAAGAGAAACCAGATAAAACCATTTAACGGACAAAATTGCATTGGGCTGCAAGGGCAGACCTCAAAGTTCTCTTTAACTGATTAAACTTAAGGAGATTCAGCAGTGTATCAGGCACCTATTTAACCAGTTAGCGTCCTGACAGCAATGGCTACTTTCCCAGCTCTGTACACTGGAAAGGAGGCTTAAGGGCATTGCTGGCATTACACTGGTTGGAGATGATGCGTGAAGCAATTTGTTAAAGAGAGGATGTTATGCTCAGGAGTGTCACATGAGGTAGCACAACACATGATTGCTATTTGGTGTGGAATGTTGGTGTTATTGTTTGCTTCCCCAAGTAGGTGAGTGATGTAATGAGTGCAAGGCAACAATAACACTATCATTTTAAATGAAATATTTGTATTTTTATAAATTAGTATTTTTGTGGGTTTACCAGGTTTTCTCCTGTCTCACTCCTAGCATTCCCAACATGAGCTATACTTGTGGAGAGCACGGCATGGATGTCTTGCAGGATGCCCCACACTCCTGGTCACCTGATACCACCTGTGCTATCACCAAACCACCATTCAGTGATGGGGTACTATGGGGTGACTCTCACCCAAGAGAGGAGAGCAATTTCTCAATCCAGCTTCCACCCCCCTCATGCTGGCACTCCAGTAACCCAAGGTCATTTCGAGCCTGGTGCAGCGCAAGGTAAGGCATCCAGTGCCCCAGCTAGTGCCTATTGGGCCAGCCAAATATTCATATTTTGAGCCTGTCTTATGAGATATTCTTGTATACCATGGGATTTCAGGTTATTTTTGTGACAGAAACTGTAAAAGCTACAAAAGAAAAACGTACAAAATGTAAACTGTGCCTCTGTTCAATGGCTCACCATGAGGAATGCTAATCCATACTGATCAAAGCTATATGGCATCTCACAGGTGAGAATATGTTTTGAGCATGCTCAGTGTCCAAAGGAGTGTGATAAACTTGAGTATGCTCAGTGTGGCCAGACTGAGTGAGATAAGTTTGAGCTTGTTCAGTGACCAACTTCAGTTATTTTTGATCATGTATGGTCAAGATTCCTTTATTTGCCAAGTGCATTTGCATTTCCATGGTATATGAAGGATTAACCCATGATAGGGTATGGGTTTATTGAGCATATTTTTAATTCAAGTGTCTAGAAATCATATCACTAAAGGATAAGATCAAAGAACTAGAAAACACAATTAAAGATGGAAAGAAGGATGGAAAAGACAAGTAATCACTACTAGTAATAAGTTAGATCCCACCTCTGTGATATTACAACAAATAAACAAATCACAAGAGGACAGACACAAAAGAACAAGAGATGCAAGTAGTAGTAGATGATAGTGGTTGAGTCCAGTTATTATAAAAAAAAATCATAAAAAGGTAGGAGGTGCATGGAACTCCCTGTTACTACACAAACAAATTTGCAATCTTAGACTCAGATAATGAAAGTACAACACTGAGTGCTAATAGCATTACAAGGGTTCACAAAGATTTAATCATTGTCAGAATACCACTAATGATGTCCAAATTACACCACACAAGATAAAGAATCATTCCACTAGTAAAATTAAACCCAAATTGGCTTCAGGCCTCGTCCTCACTGATTCTGGTCATACTACAAATGAAGCAAAATGCTTAATTAAATCAGGGTCCAACATAGATCTGGATAAAAGTGGTGATCCAATACTAGAGCACAATCCTAATATCTCTACTGGTACACCAATCAGAAATTATACTGGCCATGTCCAATCAAATCAATCCAATGGTAGTACTAATGACCACGCAGAGACAAATCATGGTACTGGGAGATTTCCTATTACCCCGCCTCATCAATCTGGTAGTAAAACATATCAAATCCCCACCAAATGGCATTCCATGCCACGCAGCATAATTCCATGGCAGAGGCATGAAAAGATAATTTGGGCCAGATTTGAAAAATGGTAGCTGTCACATTCATGGGGATGGTGTAAAGAATAGGCTATGTTGATAATCTGGGGTCAAAATATTGAAAATTAAGAAAGTTATGAGCGAGCCTAGCGAAATGTCAACAAATGTGCACAACTTTGCCATTTTTGCATATTTTGACCCCATATTTTCAACACACTCTTCTTATGACCCCATCTCCTGAACACATATGGTAAAAATGTTGAAATCCCACCCAGAAGGTGATTGCACCAACCGACCACAAAATCACCTTTCAGGCACGATTTGTAAAATGACCCTAATATTGTTCAAGAGGTGGGGTGTCAAAAGGGGTATGTTGAAAATTTTGTGCCAAAATCATGAAAAATTACAAGTTATGCACCAAAGTAGAAAACCCTTTTGAAATACATTGATTCCTCATATGATAAAATATTTTTTTTTGTGAGTTGTCATACGAAACAAATATCTTGCTTTGTATCATGAGTCACAAAGCAAGATTTATAATTAAAAAAACAACATTTTAAGAGCATTTCTGCAACAGACAACAGTTAAGTGCAGAATCCAGCTAAGGGGGTCCCGATAAGCAAGCTACATCCGTTGGCTGCTTTCAGAAATGTTATTTTTGAGTGTTTTTAAATGTAAATTTTTATGGAAAGAAGCAAAACAAGATGGCAGCAAACAAATTAACGATTTTCCCCTCATGAAAAAAGACTGGCCCCATATGAAAAATATTTTTTTTGTCATTTCATACAGCTATTTTTCAGTGCTTACTGAGCATGCTCAGAACCAAGCATTACAAATTTCAAAATTAAGTAACTTTGGAATGGATAAATATTTGTTTACCAAATAAGCAACAGGCAGATCTGTGGGCCAGCTCCTTTCTACCCAGAAAATTTCAGGCCAGTATTTAAAATCATATGGGCTCTATCCATGTTGATAGAAAACACATTCAAACCAATGGAAAAAAAATCTGAAGAATTCATTTTTTGCACTATCTACACCTCAGAATCCACACGTCCAACTGGAACAGTAGCAATCCAGCCATATTTCTATAATCATAACCTGTAAAAGGAACAGTCAGCACTAAGAGCCACACACCCAAGTGTGGGGCCAGTCCCAGTTTGCATAGTGTGGACCAATGGGCATGCAGACCATACTGTGCTACATAGGACCAGATATGTGAATGACTGCATGGACCAATAGGCATACAGAGCATACTGTACGCTGTCATGTGGCGGGTGGCCGGGTGGTATGTGGGCGAGGTGTTGCCACCTGCCAATGACAGGGGGATGCTGGGTGACTGGGGGTCCTCTGTGGATGGGTGGGGAGGGGGGTACCACTAGACCACCAGGTGACTCTTTCATATGACAACAGTCTGTGATTGGGTGTACAGGGAGGGGACCACTAGACCACCAGGTAGTTTTATTACCTGCACAAATGCCTGTGATCAAGTGTAGGGGACCATTAGACCAACAGGTAGTTTTATTACATGTACAGCTGCCCTGTCCGGGCGGTCGCAAGAGTGAGGAGCCACTTGACTACCATGGAGGGTCGGGTGCTTGTGGACAGTGTTCCTGCCAGGTGGGTGGCCACCCACAGCTGGCAGCTATTGTGCTGCACCTTGCAATACAGCTGCCTGCCTGTGGTGGCCAGCATTTTGTGTCTGTTTTTTACGGCTCAACTTTGAGCACCAGTCTGCGGTGCATGTCGGGGTTCCGCCAGCATATGTCCACACATCTTGGGCTGAATATTGGGATGTGCTGCATGTGCACAGGCACGCCCCCTGCATCTGTGCCACATACATTACCAATCCTCCCGGTGCATCAGGGGTTTCGCTGCACAACCTGCCCTTTGAATATCATGCCAGGGCATATTGGGGAGTTGAGCAAGGTGCAACACCTTTAAATATCCCGGCCAATGTGTCTGTCCTGGTTAAAAAAAAAAAACATTTGTGGCCCAAATGCAGGCTGCATCATAGTTGCACACTTTTGTGGTTCTAATCTGGCTCCAAGTACAGGCACAGCAGATTGTGGTTCATTCATCTTCTAATGCTAGTGCAGCCTTCAGAGGCAGCTGCAGCTGCAAATTGATACGCAAATGTGACACGACTTGCTGTTGCATCCATCTCAACACTTTGAAAATACAGGCCACAGTGTGGCTGAGCCAGTGCAGTGCAGTGTTTTCAAGTAAAGCCTTGAAAAACTTAATATTTACACAGAAATCAAAATGTTTCTGGGCAGACTAGATGAACCTTTGGTCTTGATGTGCTGTCACTGCCTGTGTTTCTATAGTTCTATAAATCTTGTTTTATGTCAGATATTTCTGCGTTTGTTTTCCTTTATTTTTATGGACAGCTGTTTGAAAATAGGATCCTCATCCCACAGATTTCATCTGCTCCTCCTTCTTGTTTATACATCATGCATTGGGCCCCCATATTCAAAGGACTTGCGTGGCACAAAGTAGAGAAGCATGGCGCATCCTGGAAAATGTACTGTGGCACGATGTTCAAAAGGAGGAATGTGTCATGCATATCCAGTTGCACGATCATGCACATATGTGTGCCACACAGAAAAATGGGGCGGACACCTACATATGCTGTGCATGTGTATAGTCAGTGGAACTGCAGCATGTGCTACACATCTCATGTTTGTATTGCACAAAGTTAAGTAAGACAGGGCTGCCCTAAATCTGCCAGCCACCCATAGGCAGGCTGCTGAACTGTAGACAAGACATCCTGAGACAGCTCTGTGAGCTGCACCCGGATGAGCTCCAGGCACCCACACACAGCAGCCATGCCAGGATGGTAGTACCCAAAGCCACAGCTGCACTGTCACCTACCAGATACTAGTGTGTGACACCACTGGCACGGCCCAGTCAGCCACCTCCCTCACCTCACCCAGGTCATAGACACCCAGCTGCTACATGCTAGTGTGGTCAGTCACCCCCTAGCACACCAGTGGAGCAGACAGGTACAATGCAGCACATGTCCCAGGTGTCATTGCCTGCACCCATGTGACCATCAGAGCATCACCTGGTGGTATGCACCCATGGCGACTTCTGGAACAGTGGGAATCAGGATGCATGATGGTACTGGTGGCAGCATGGCATGGGTCAGGGACAGACCATTGGCACCCACCCACGGTGGTATGCCATAGGTGTACACAGCACGCCCTTGCCAGATACAGACCACAGGAACAACATACATGTCACCAATGCTATCTATGCATTGTGACAATAGCCTCAGGGTCTTGCAGTGGATCAGTGTGGTGTTGTGGTTGTGGATATTGCACAGCTGTAGGCAGCATGGGGCAGGGGTGGCACCTGTGGCCTGGAGGCATCATAGGCATGCCTCATGTACACTGGACCCTTCTGGTGTTGCACGTGTGGCCACCATGGGTATTAGCATTGTACTCAGGCCAATACATTCCACCCACACACAAATATGACTACTCACCTGCCTGCTAAGCTGCAGTACCACCTGCTCATCTTTGTGGAGTGGTGGTGCTGCCCTGCAGATCTGGAACTGCACATGCCAATGGCATGCAAATGGCCTGAATACATTCCAGTAATGAGATGCTAATATGCTGTTTGGGTACCAACTGTGCAGTAAGGCTATTTGCATATCCTAGCTGAATATTGTAACTGTGTGCCACACAAGTGGCTTCACATCATGCAGTTCCGTATGCTCCACGCTGGTCACAGGTCACCTGCCGTGCTGCTCATCTCCCACTGTGCGATCACGCACAATCAGGATATTCAGACATGTTTGCAAGATTGCATTACCTGGTGCAATTTCTGAATATCCAATTCTTTTGTATTGTGTGGCACATTCACCTGCATGGTGCACCCAGCCATGTTTGAATGTGGGGCCCATAATCTTCAGTTTACAAATCACAGTTTATTGCCGTGAGAAGGATTAGATGTCACAAGCTGTAGATTATGATATAAAATTCAAGTTTTACACACCACCCCATATTTTTTGTTTTATATAATTAATGGGATTTTTTGCCCAAAGTCCCCACCCAGGATTTTTATGTTTATTTCTTATGAATTATGTTATTTTTGTGTTTTACATACGCTGCATGCGCAAGGAGCGTCTTGGGAGAATGGGACACTTTGGAGGTGTGCCTGTCCTGTGCAATCCACTGCTCCATTGAGCAGGCATGGCAGTCCTGCACCAATCGATGTGCTGCTGTGTATTACAGCGGTGGTCTTCTCTTCAAAGAAAACCACAGCTGTGTGCTGGCAGCACATCACGCCCCCCCCAAATCTTTGGTGCCACGCTGGGTGCCCACCCCAGCGTGGCAAACGTCCTGCGTCATCTGCCGATGGGGGTGCCCAATCCCCCATTGGCTCCACCTCCCCACAAACAGCTTTCACTGCTGCCACGCTGGGAGCCCACCCCAGCGTGTCAAACATCCGCGTCGTCTGAGTAAAAAAAAAAACTGTAAAAAAAGCGTTCCATCGCTGTCTCCCCACCCCTCCACAACCTGCACCCACCTGCGCACCTGCCTCCACACCTCCCTCACCCCATACTTACCTCCAGATCTTGGTGTGACGATCATCGTTGGACCGGGAACACATCTGCACTCTTCAAAGCCGACCGCAAACTGAGGAAATGCCGGTAAGCTGCATAATGGGCTAGATGTTTTTTTTTTTCAACTTTGTTGCATATCTCAGGCATTTTTTGGAATTTTTGCACCAAATTTTCAACATGGGGTTTTTGGGGACCCCTTCTCATGGATTCTGTCACTGTCACGGCGTTATTCGGGCCCGAAGGGTGATTTTGCTGTCACTACATGAAATCACGTTTTGGGCCCTATTAATGAAACGACAGTGCCAGCGTTCATAAGGTGGGCTCTCAAAACCCTATTTTAGGCCCAATTGAAGCGCATACTAAAAATAACTTCTTCTGGCGTGCGTTGCGCAGTTCCTACGCTCGTAAGTTTGCGAATTTTCAATATTTTCATTCCAGATTTTCAAGATTGCCATTTTACCACACCTCCTTATGAGCAGTACAGCTGTCATTTTTCACATCCCGCAAAACATGTTTCCCGCCCATGTAGCACAATGGCGCGGTCGGTGTCTTGAAACCAATGTACGGGATAAATTAAAGAAAACCACAATGATACTGTTCATGAGCAGAGGTCTTAAAATGGCAGCGGTATCTTGAAAATCAATGTATGGGATACATTAAGAAAATCACAGTGACACTGTTCATTAGCAGAGTGTTTAAAATGGCAATGTTGAAAATTTGGTGAAAAAGTTCCTAAAATTACTGTTTCTGGCGTGCATTGTGCAGTTCCTGCATACGCTCCTAAGTTCGTGAATTTTCAATATTTTCACTCCAATGACTTCCAAATACCTAAACAGCACATAGAAGCAAACAACATTCGGCATTGACAAATGCTTGTTTATTTTTGCATTCGCTTGCATGCATGTGCAAGGAACGTTTTGGGACAGTACGACTTTTTGAAGGTGTGTGACCCACCTGTCCAATGCAGTGCTCAGTGTAACCTGTGCAACCCTTCTGCACCAATGGATGCATGAGCTGTGTATGACAGCAGTTTGGCTGCAGTGGTCTTCAGTTAAAAGAAAAGCACCACTGCAATCAGCGGTGGAAACGTGTGTGTATTTAGCATATTGACGTCACCCTTTTCCCTCTGGCTGCTAATAAAATCCCTCCCACTTCCTCCCTCTGCTGCTGTCTACCCTGCTCCCTTGTTATTGCCCCCACCAAACACAATGTATCTGCAGACAGAGTGCCCAGTCCCCTTTGTCTCTAGACCCCCCCAACAAACACCCAGGTGGCATGCTGGGAGCCCCACCCAGCAGGCCCATTGTCCCTGTAAATGGGAAAACTGTCCCGCAACATCTTTTGTATTTTTAAAACCTGTGAAAACAGAAAACCATCCCTCGCTGTGCTTGTGCCCCTCCGAACCACACCCACCCTCTGCTACCACACCTCCCCTCACCCATACTTACCTCTGGAGCCTGGCGCAATGATCTTCAGTGGAGTGGGAACACGTCTGCACTCTTGAAAGCTGAACGCAAACTGAAGAAATGACGGTAAGCTGTATAATGGCATAAATGGGTTTTTTTTCAACTTAGGTGGCTATCTCAGGCATTTTTGCAAATTTTGGCACCACATTTTCAACAGGGGGTTCTTGGGACCCCACCTCATGAATTTAGTTACTGTCATGTGAGTTATTCAGTCCCCAAAGGCGATTTCATGGTCACTGCACAAAATCACCTTTTGGGATTGATTAACTAAACAACAGTGTCACTGTTAATGAGGTGGGCTCCCAAAAGCCTATGTTGCAAATTTGGTGAAAAAATGTCAAAAAATGACTGTGTTACTAGCGTGCGTTGTGCAGTTTCCACGCACACTTATAACTTCAAGAATTTGAAATATTTTCACTCCAGATTTTCAACACTGGCATTTTTTCACACCTCCTTATGAACAGTGGAAGGGAAGTAAATGCAAACCTAGGAGCTTTCATTATTACTTCTTCGCATTGATATTGCATTGGGGAAAGGAGGAGTAGGAGTTCGAAGAAGGTTGTGCAATGGCTACTTAAAGTCTCTTTTTGAGTGTGGATAGGAAGGTTAGGAATATAAAAGCAGTTGCTCAATATATCTAAATGTGTGCAACAAAGGAGGTAAGGGAAATAAAATGTTTTGCACTGATAGAGGGGGGAGAGTGGGGACTTGGGGGAGTGTTTGGTATCCTGCATCTGGCAGGGTGGGAGGTCGCTGGTGGGCAACAACAGCAATGGGTAGGGTGGTAGGCTGCAACAACTGTGGTGCACCAATCTTTCTAAACATTGCCTGGAGTATGGGAGGATGTTTAGTGTGCAACCACTTAGAAAGGAGATCGAGGGTCTGCAGGAGGAACTAAGACAGGCAAGGCAGATGGGGGGGGTTTAGCCCAATACTGGAGGGAGGAAGAAGGGGAGATGAGGGAGGGTGATTTAAGCCAACAGTGGTGAGGCGAGGGTCAGAAGAAGGGAAGCAGAGACAAAGGGGCCCAGGCCAGGAAGAATGATTGCCGGGGAAACCAGGTCAGGAGACAAAAGACAAATGGAAGGAGGAGATAGGGACTTGTGAGGGGAGGCGAAGAAGTGGCAAAAGTCGTGGAGTGGAAAGGAGAGAACAGGTTACTATGAAGAGAGAGGGAGCGGGCATTTGTGAAGGGCCTTCAGAAAATAGTTGTGCACTGCTAGCGAGGAAGAAGGTGGAGGAGGGAAATGATGAAATTAGAGGAGTAATTGATAAATGCCTGGACCAAACTGGAGTGGGGGGAAGTTCTGCTGGGAGAATTGCAACGGGGACATAATGTGCAGGAGGAAGAAGAAGAGCTGGAAATGAGAGAGGGAGATGAATGGAAGCAAGCAGGGAGTAAGAGGGGTGGAATCTTAATGCTAGGGGACTCAATACTAAGAGGAGTCAGATGGGGTAGCAAGGGGGAGAGGCATAGTCGCATTTGGGTGGAGGCCATGCCAGGAATGATAGCGGAAAGGGTGGGACAGTCTATTTTGAAATATGCTAGAAGGGGTAGGGACAAGCCTCATTTAATTATACATCTTGGGACAAATGACCTGGCTGACAAGACAGTAGATATACTCCAGAGGAGGTTTGAGGAACTAGCACAATTATGTGAGGGGGCAGGAAGATCGGTAACTTTTTCAGAGATACTTCCTCTACCAAAGGCAAGCACAGCAAGAAAGCTGAGAATAGAGGAATTTAATGGATGGCTAAGAACCTGCTGTTGTGCTAAAGGGTATGGGCTGTTGGGGGTGGGGAGGGACCTGGGAGGACAGTAGTCTCTATGCCAAGGACAGACTGCACTTGAGTGAGGAGGAAAGAAAGTATTGAAACAGAGGATGGAGGAGTACATAGAGGAAGTTGGGAATTTGAACTAGGAGTGGGGTGGCAGTTGGGGAATAGATATGCAGAGACCACAGGTTGGGAAACCATATGAGCTTACCCCCATAACAGTGACAAAGGACAAATGGCAAGTACTATTGGTGATGCTAGGAAGGAGGCAGGATGGGGGGAAGGGTGGAAGGTGGTTACCCTTAATGCTAGGAGCCTTGGGAGGAAAACTGCAGAGTTACAGGTTCTCATGGCAGAGGAGAGGTGGCCATTGCAGCCATCACAGAAACATGGGCCACCAATACAATGACTGGGACCTGTCTGTACCAGGGTACAGGTTATTTCGTAGGGACAGGGTGATTGGGAAAGGAGGGGTGGCACTATATGTGAAGGAAGGACTGAAGTGTGTAAGGGAGGAAGGGAGGAGGGTAGTCAGGGTCACTTTGGATGCAAATCCAGGATTCAAGAATAAGATTCTTAGAATGGAGTGGTGTACAGACCACCATCTCAGACAGAGGAGTTAGACAGGAACTAGCGGGACAGATCAGGAGGACCTGCAAGAAGGATAGTGTGGTGATTGTGGGGGACTTCAACATGCCAGGAGTGGACTGGAGCACCCCAACAACCAGGAACAGAAGGGAGCAGGTACTGCTGGATGCCTTCCAGGACAGCTTCCTGCTGTAAATGGTCAGTAAACCAACCAGGTTAGGGCATACCCTTGACCTTGTGCTGGCAAATGGGGACTTTGTGAGAAAACTTACAGTGGAGGAACCACTGTCAGGGAGTGACCACCACTCAGTGTGGCTCACACTGGATATGGGCAAGGAAGGAGTGGAATCTGGCACTAGAGTGCTGGACTTCAGGAGAGCCGACTTTGGGGGGACGGGGAAGTGGTAAAAGGATACCTGGCTGGAATTCAATCTAGGATGGACACTAACCAGAGGTGGGAGCTCATAAAGCTGGGGATAGTGGAGGCAACCAAAACCTGCTGCAAAGCCCAGAGCAAGAAGGCTAGGGCTAAGAAACCGAGCTGGTTGAGCAAGAATGTCATGGAAAAGGTAAGGAGGAAAAGAGCTGCCTTTAGGAAGTACAAGAAAACAGGGAGGGGGGAGGACAAGGAGGAGTACTTGACAGAATCGAAGGAGGTGACAAGGGCAGTAAGGGGAGCCAAAACATCTACGGAACTCAGGCTGGCACAAGGCATTAAGAAGGGGGAGAAGGACTTCTTTAAGTACATCAGGGAGAAAAGGACCTGTAAGGACCACATAGTAAGGATTAGGAAGGAGGGGGGTTGGGTGGAAGCAGGGTGCGATAAGGCAGAAGCACTAAATGAGTACTTCTGCTCAGTATTTACTAAAGAGAGGGGGGTGACACCCAAGGGGAGAGAAATGGCAGAAGCAGGGGGGGAAGTGGTGACAGATGGGGAAATCAGGGAGGGCAGAGTTCGAGAGGGTTTGAAGGCACTGAGGGTGGACAAGGCGCTAGGCCCAGATGACATCCACCCCAGGGTACTGAAGGAGCTGGCAGAGGTCCTTGCAGGACCTTTGGCAGACCTATTTAATGCCTCACTACTTTTGGGTTGTGTACCTCAGGACTGGAGGATGGCTCATGTGGTGCCCCTCCACAAGAGTGGCCCCAAGGATGAACCGGGAAACTACAGACCAGTGAGCCTCACATCCATCGTGGGTAAGCTAATGGAGACTATCCTGAAGGAGAGGCTGGTGACCCTCCTAGAGGCCAAGGGACTACAGGACAGCAGACAGCATGGCTTCATATGTGGCACATCCTGCCAAACCAACCTGATCGAGTTCTATGACTGGGTAACTAGGCAACTGGACAGGGCCCATGCATTAGATTTCCTGTATCTGGACTTCAGTAAGGCATTTGACTCGGTGCTGCATAGAAGGCTGGGAAGGAAGTTAGTAGGCACAGGGGCGGGTGCAAAGCTGGTAAGATGGATAGGAAACTGGCTTCAGGTAAGACAACAGAGGGTGGTGGTGGTGGGTGGGGAGCTCTCACACCTAAGGGCAGTGACAAGTGGTGTTCCACAGGGCTCGGTGTTGGGAAAAGTGTTGTTTGGGATATTCATTGCAGACATATCATGGGACATCTAGAGCAAGATCAGTCTGTTTGCTGATGATACCAAGGTAGGCATGGTGATGGATGACCTAGGGGGGTGGCAAGGGTTGCAGGATGATCTGGCAAAGCTTGAAACCTGGTCAGACACCTGGCAACTGGGGTTTAATGCCAAAAAGTGCAAGGTGCTGCATTTTGGGATGAAGAACCCAAGGAGGAGTTACCAGCTAGGGGGGGGAGTGCAGCTAGCCCAGACAGAGGAGGAGAAGGATCTGGGTGTGCTCATTACAGGGTCAATGAACAACTCTACACAATGTAGGAAGGCAGCTGCAAAGGCCAACAAAATGCTGGGTTGTATTGCAAGGGGTATATCCTCGAGGAGGGAGGAGGTGATTCTGCCACTGTATAGGTCATTAGTTAGACCACACCTGGAGTACTGCGTGCAGTATTGGTGCCCGTATCTGAAGAGGGACATTAAGTTACTGGAGGGGGTGCAGCGCAGGGTGACAAAGATGATCAAGGGGCTGGGGGACTTATCATACAAGAGGAGGTTGAAGGAGTTGAACATGTACTCACTGGAGGAGAGGAGGGCGGGGTGACATGATTGAAACCTTTAAATACATGAAAGGAATAAACAAGACAAGTACAGAGGGCTATTCAAAGTAAGGAGGGAGGCCACCAGAGGCCATGATATGAGACTGGAGGAGGAAGGTTCAGGAGGGAGATGAGGGACACTTTTTAGAGAGGGTGGTGGCTGGGTGGAATCGTTACCTGCAGAAGTGGTATGCAGTAGAACAGTGGACTGCTTCAAAAGGGGATGGGACAGGACAAGGGGGAAGGTTAATGTAGGGGAAGAGTGGAAGGGAGGGGCAGCTGCAGAATAAGGGGTGCTAGCTGCACATTCCAGCAGACTTGATAGACCTCTAGGCCTTTATCTGCTGGCAAATTCCGTATGTTCGTAGTACAGCTGACATTTTTCACATCCTGGCTGAAATGTGTTTTTGCACATCCAGCGCACAATGGTGTGGTCACAGTGAGAAATCAATGCTCAGGACAGATTATGAAAATCACAGTGACACTGTTCATGAGCAGAGGTCCCAAAATGCCTATGTTGAAAATTTGGTGACAAAAGTCTACAAAAATGACTGTGTCATGAGCGTTCATTGCGCAGCTTCAATGTACGCTCGTAAGTTCAAGAAATTGTTGTATTTTCATTCCTGATGTTCAACATTGCCATCCCTTCACACCTCCCTATTAATGCTACAGCTGTCATTTTTCACATCCTGCCCAAACTGTGTTTTTGCACATGTAGAGCAAAATGCTGTGGTCACTGTGGAAAATCAACCATCAGGACAGATTAACAAAATAACAGTGCTACTCTTCATAAGCAGAGGTCGTAAATGCTTTTATGAGGTGGGGGTAACAAAAAGGTCATGCTGAAAATTTGTACTGCAAATGCCAGCAATCGCATAGGGCATTAGGGTAAAGCACCATACGTGCCAAACACCACTGCAAATACCTGCAAGCGAACGTCCGGCATTGACAAATGCTTGTTATTATTTAGGTTAACAAATGTTCTCCTGTAAGACACCCATGCCAATGAACCCGTCTCCTCTTATTTATTTAAATTATAGTTAGCCCCTGTCAGATGTTCACATCATAGCCACACTGTGGTTTCAGGTTTGTGTTTCCAGCAGCACTTGCTCTCCTGCCTGACAAACAAGCCCACAAGTTAAACTTAGCCACAAGATGGGCAAACCATGTTGGTGGAAGGAGGCACTCTATCCACAGCCTCCTACACCACCCAACATTCATGCCATGCCCCTTCTCCCACCTGCATAGGGCAGACCAGAGCTACCCTGAGATCCTTAAAGGCTAGGAGTTTAACCTGACACAATTCCGCTGAGCTGCAATGCGTGTGTGCTCTTTGAAGGAATGCTGGCTCATAAGTGCAGTTATAACCAGCTGCCAATAATGGGGAATGACGACCGCTTCTAGCAATGGGAAAAAACACAGCGCAGTTATTATATCACAGCTGGTTGCTATGGAAATGATGATGTCACAAGCAGCGGAATATGCCATCATGTTTTGACAAGTAGCAGGAACAGATGAAGTTCAGAGGCAAATATTTTGTTTCACATAGTGCGATGAGTATATCGAAAAGTAAGAAACATTTATATAATGTAGGTGAAAATCAAACCTTACAGATACATGACTTATTGTAGCAGCTGAAGCATTTTAAATGAAGATAAGTCATATATTTCAGTATGGATCCATCATCAGCCTTTATCTCTACTTTAAAGGGTAACAAAGTAACCCTTAACCAATAGGAGTGCAGCTAGCACAATGTCAGGTGACATCACAGTGCCCTCTGCTGCACTCAAAACAGAGCAGTGAAATTCAACAGAAACAGTTAAAGTTTCATATAAAGAACTAGTTTAAAAAACTTTACAGTTCACAATACAATGTATAAACTGGACACACAATGGCCTAAATTAGAATATGACCTTTATCATTCACTTGTGAGGAGGCAGGACTTTCATCATTCACTCATAGCTTTGCCATTAGTGAGTTATTGCCCCGCCCCCTCACTTATGCAGATAAATGGCATGTTCTGAGTCAAGCCATTGTGTATCCCATAGATATCCAAGAGGTCACTGAAGGATGAGGACAATAGATTTACTGACAGAGAATGGGCAAGGATTCTCCAGGGAATCACTGCAGCCATGAATGATGACCCTACAGTCCTAGCCTCCAGTCTCCCACTACAGAACATGAATCAGAGTCCCTGATGACAGCCCCACTGAGGAAGGGAGGAAGATCGCAGGGCATTTCCACCTGCAGTGTTTCGACATCAAGACTCTGGTGAACATTGTTTTTGATTTTTTGTTTTTTTACCTCTGCTATGCTGTAAAATCACCCCTTATCAGTGACTTCCCTGTTTTCCCTTCCTATGGTTCAGCTTTCACTTCTCAGGTCACCCATAAGTGAATAAAAATTTTGTCGACCGACATTACAGTGGCAGATTTATGTCGACTGCAAATTGTGGTTGGCATAAATCCAGCTGGAGATCTGTCTGTGTGTGTTTCGGGGTGTTCTGCCCCCCACACCCTGGACTTAGGGATTATTAGCTCTGAGTTGGAGTTGATTTGGGGAAGGTGTGCAGGACTTGGAGAAAGAGTGCCGGGGTCTCGGGTGGACTTTACAGTGATCAGTCAATGCTGTTGGCATTAACGCAATCACTGTAAAGGTTTCACCGTGGGATCAGCATACGGTCATATTCCTTCTTTGCAACACACTACTTAAAATTAATGCAACTTTTAAATTAGGCTAAAACTCTTGAGTGCCAGTCAACCTGGTCACAACCAAAGAACTTCTCCTCAGCTGAAGAAATTGAGTGAGAAAGAGTACAGCAATCAAAGCCAATTTCTTACCTTATCAGCAGAACCCAGCCAGTTAAGATCTTGGATGCCACTTCCCCTTCCCTCCTGATTAGCATTGGAGTCCCCCATGGCTCTATATTAGGGCCCCTCCTATGCTCCATCTTCTTAAATGACCTTCCCTCTGTTTTCTCCCCATCCTCTGCTGTACACATGTATGCCAATGATACAGTCCTGTAGGCATCTGGCTCCTGTCTTGATGAGGTTACAACCAGCTTACAGCAAGACTTCAACAAGGTTCAGCTCTGGTCTGCTAAGCATCAACTTTCTCTCAACACCAAAAAGACAGTCTCCGTGACCTTTGGCACAAGGCATAGACTCTCAGTGCTTCCCTCCCTACCCATTTTCTACACCCTTGATGGGACTTTACTTGAGGACACATCCTCCTTCAGGTACTTAGGTGTTTGGTTGGACCAACATCTAAACTTCTCTGGGCAAATTGACACCATCCAGAAAAAAAACTGTGCAAGAACTTGGTGCCCTGTTCAGGAACTGTAGTTGCATCCCTTCTACTGCTAGGCATGAACTTGTCCAGAAGATGATACTGCCCACTTTTGACTACTGTGACATAGTCTATGGTGTTGCCCCTAGGTCCTCCTGGCCAGATTGGACATCCTCTTCAATTCCTTCTGCTGCTTTGCCTTGGATGTCCCCTCACAACCACCACTGCATCTTTGTTGTGTCCTATCCTTCCCTCTCTTGCAAATAGGTGGCTCTCCCACTGTGTTAAATTCACCTCCAAGCACTGGTTGGGTGAGCTCCATTCCTACCTCTCCTCCTACTGTATAACACCCCTTCACCCTCTCATTCCCTTTCATCAACTGACTCTCACACCCTGATAATCCCCTGCAGATCCACCCAAATCGTTCAATCCAGTTACTCTCACCGCCTCCCAAAAATTTGGAATTCTCTTCTCCCTCAAATCCGGCACTCATCCTCCACCTACTCCATCAGGTCTGCTCTCAACAATTACCTTGCTCCTAGCTGCTCCTGCCATGTCTCTCCCTAACTCCCTCCTCTAAGCCCTGGACAAACCCTACTTCTCTACTGTCATCTTTATTTTAACCTGTGCACACCCACCCTGATTACTAGCTTTCTTCCCCTTCCCCAACTTGCTCCACCTTACTAGCCTCCCTTGATCTCTCACAGAATAAATGGTGCCTCAAATGGTCTCCATGGGTCCCTCTCCTACCCCCAAAGGGGCTTGTATATCTCATCTACTCCTTCCCCCACCATGCTGATGGGGTCTCTGTGGGACACTTCCATATCCCCTTCTCTCTCTGGTCAGTGCAGTGCAGGGTCCTCACATCCTAAAGTGGTCTCTAGGGACATGACTCTTGCCCATCCCCACTGACCTCACCACTGCCTCTCTTTCCCCCTTTTCTTTCCCGTACGCACTTGATACTTATTAACCCAGCACTTATTATTGTCCACTGTTTTTTCCTATTGTGTGCAAAACTTTTGTAATACTGTTTGTAACGTCTGCCTTAAAACTGTATGTTAATGTTGAACTTATAACTTGAATATTTACTGTCTCATTCCTAATCTACCCCTTCCCCCCAGGGTGCACTGGGAGATGAGCGATTTATCATACAGTGTGCCTTCCTGGTGAAACATTTCAATAAATAAATTAAAATTTCGAAACAACTTTCAAAGTCTTTTTCACTTCAGATTTTATTTCAATACATGACACCCATTTGAGTTTCTTTGTCCCAAAAAAGGGTATTAAAATTAGGAAAATGCTTGTTAAGAGCTGAGATGGGATTATGGGATAATGTGAAAGTCTGAATTAGCTATTAACATTGAAAGGAAGAAGATGAACAGTAATGATGTTATGGTGTCTGCAGACACACAGAGAAAAAAACTTTAGTAAGGATGCCGATGGGCAAAATCATAGAAGAATGTTAAACTCTAGCTTAATTAGAGCAGTGCTGATTTATTAAATTCCTCTTCTGAAGAAAGTCTGTGGAATTTTGGAAATTCACATTAATTCTACAGAGTTCCATTGAAAGCAGAATTTTTCTTTAAACTGGGACATAAGTCTTTGAGGAAGGACTTGGTTGGTCCGAAAGCTTAGACACTGTTTTCTTTTGTAACATCTATGTTTTGTGACTTCTGTGTTGGTCCATTAAAAGGTATCAAACCATTTGCTTCTGGATGTTTTCTTACAAGGACCAATATGGCAACTAATCTAGTTCTTTAAACTGGGGCTTGCTAAACTACAATTTACATAAACCTCATAACAGCATTCTCCAGTTACGTAAAATGCCAACTGATTTTAAGCAAACCACAGAATAGGATTACATGTAGAATTGCGTTGCAGAATTAAACAGTGAATTCCAGAGCTGACCTGCCTGCACTGCAACAGTGCCAAAACTCGTTAAGCCAACAACTGAGTTTGGGAATAAGCTCAGACCACCAGGCACTGGCCAGAGGGAGAAAAATCAGGCATCCCAGAGGATTCTGACTTCCTTTTTTTGGGAAGGGATGGAGGGAGGGTCACTGCTGCCACTGTTATACTGCTCCCTGGGTGACCACAGCTGGTAGTTCAGCAGACAGTAGGAGTGGGAAGGGGAATTTTGGACAAGATTCACATGAGGCATGCTTGTGTGCCTCTGATTAGACCTCCTCATGCACCAGGAATCCCAGAAGATATGACTGTAAAAAGTGACAATGCCTGCCCAGTACATGATCCCAGTATACTGAAGCCCAGACTCCAGCAACTGGCTGCCTTCAGGAACCCAGGGAACTCCTGCACCTATGGCCAAGATACAGTGTGGGGGGTTGGAACCAGCACAGCAGCCCACTCCACAGTGGGTAAACCCATGGGATTGGAAACCTGAGGGTAAGTGCCAGAGATGCTGCTGGAGGGGCAGGACCTGAGAAGGTGGGGGGAGGATCATGAAGGAACAATAAATTATAAAAAATAAATTCTGAAAAGGACTTTGGAAGTAGAATTGCCATTCTGCACAAATTCTGCCAGCAGAATTCCATGTTCAACACAGCTCCAAACTTAATGATGGGAGGCAGCACATTTAATGGAATTCATATCCCTTCTATAGCCCATTATAGAGCAAGGGAGCACTTCTGAGTTTTGACCAGTCAGAACTCTCTTTTGCTCTGTGCATGAGACACTCTTATTCTGTGAAAAGTATTTCTTCCACAGCTGCCCTGGAAATGGGAATGATAGGCTACTTTTTTTTACAAATTAGTGAGGGATTATATTATTAATTGAACTCGATCAATAATACACCAGTACTGCCACCAAGACCACTTTTACTGTTGCAAGAGTAGTCTCATTCACATAGTTAGGGTATCAGAACCATTCACTGTTGCCTTGCAGTTCTTGTACCCTAGAATGCCGAGACTACTCTTACAATCGTAGAGTGGACTCAACAGTAGCATTAATACACACACCAGTTTTACAAATGATAATAGACTACTTGGTTTCTTACCTTCCAAGGTTGGAACACATGAATACCCCACCGTTCATTATAAAATGGACCTTCTCCATCTCTACATGAAAGCAGACTATGAATGAAATGTGCCACTGCATATACTGCATTATAAATGCCAAATATGTGTGTAATTATACTCGTCATATTTGCAATGTCAAGTTTTCTTAAATCTACCTTGACCTGTGCAAGGTGATGTTATTAAGCTTATTGCCCAGTTTGTTAGTGTGTCATTTCTATCAGGTTTTGGACTGGCAGTCAAAGGCCACCTCCAGAATGTTCTCATAAAGATGTCATGTGGAGAGGTTGAAGGGTGGATACTGTACAAAAAGTCCTTGAGCCTGGGGATCTTGCCTTTGTGGATGAAGAACCTATGCTACCATTCAAGGTTTTCACAACCTCCATCTTGAGAACTTCCAAGGATACCTGCCAACCTGTAGAAGCTGATCCAAACTCTTCCTGTTACATTTTGCATAGCAATGGCCTCCAGTAATGGAACCAGATTCTCAGGAGTGGAGTAGACCACAATGACATTTGCTGATGAACGCTGAATCACATCAACGGTGGAGGGGATCTTCTCTTTATACTTGGTGACCATTTCTAAAAATTCAATGCAGCCTCCAGCCTTGACGATTTCTTGTATGAGAGTTTGGCTGCCAAGCATACCGTAATCATTGTCAGAGGCCAGAATTCCCACCCATGTCCAACCAAAATAAATTAACAGCTGAGCCATACCAAGAGCTTGGAAGATGTCATTTGGAACAGACGCATAAATGAAGGGAATTTGGACTTATCACTTAACAGGGAAACTGAAGAACCATAGCTGACCTGGAAAGAAAATATTTCATATATAACATAAAGCAATATTACATAACAGGAAGTGGTACTGTATATCAAGGGTCGCCAATTAGATGTTTTGGGTGTATTGTGAGACACACCAAACCTAGGTGTCTTAATCCACTCTGAGAAGTGACAAACTCACAAGATGTTCTATGCCTAGGAGTGTAATACTGAGAACACAGAATGGTCCAAGTGTATGGATATGTGTATGGGTATGTGTATGGGTATGGGTATAGGTATGGGTATGTGTGTGGGTATGGGTATGGGTGTGGGAATGGGTATGGGCATGGGTATGTGTATGGGTATGGGTGTGGGTATGGGTATGGGTATGGGTATGTGTATGGGTGTGGGTATGGGTATGGGTATGGGTATGTGTATGGGTATGAGTGTGGGTATGGGTATGTGTATGGGTATGGGTATGTGCATGGGTATGTGTATGGGTATGGGTATGGGTATGTGTATGGGTGTGGGTTTGGGTGTGGGTATGGGTATGTGTATGGGTATGGGTATGGGTATGGGTGTGGGTATGGGTATGGGTATGGGTATGTGTATGGGTATGGGTATAGGTATGTGTATGGGTGTGGGTATGTGTATGGGTATGAGTATATGTATGTGTATGTATGGGTATGGGTATGGGTATGGATATGGGTATGTGTATGGGTATGTGTATGGGTATGGGTATGGGTATGGGTATGGGTATGTGTATGGGTATGGGTATGGGTATGGGTATGGGTATGTGTATGGGTATGGTGTGGGTATGGTATGGGTATGGGTATGTGTATGTGTATGGGTATGGGTATGGGTGTGGGTATGTGTATGGGTATGGGTGTGGGTGTGGGTATGGGTATGGGTATGGGTATGTATGGGTATGGTATGGGTATGGGTATGGGTATGGGTATGGGTATGTGTATGTGTATGGGTATGGGTATGGGTATGGGTATGGGTATGTGTATGGGTATGGGTATGGGTATGGGTATGGGTATGTATGTGTATGGGTATGGAGTATGGGTATGGGTATGGAGTATGTATGGGAATGTATGGTATGGGTAGATGTATGGGGTATGGGTATGTGTATGGTATATGTATAGGTATGGGTGTGGGTGTGGGTATGGGTATGGGTATGTGTATGGTATGGGTATGTGGGTATGGGTAGGGGTGTGGGATATGGGTATGGGTGTGTGTGTGGGTATGGGTGTGGGTATGGGTATTTGTGTGGTATGGGTATGTGTATGGGTATGGGTATGGGTGTGGGTGTGGGTATGGGTATGGGTATGTGTATGGGTATGGGTGTGGGTATGGGTATGGGTATGGGTATGGGTATGTGTATGGGTATGGGTATGGGTATGGTATGGTATGGGTATGTGTATGGGTGTGGGTATGGGTATGGGTATGGGTATGGGTGTGGGTATGGGTATGGGTATGGGTATGGGTATGGGTATGGGTAGGTGTGGGTATGGGTATGTGTATGGGTATGGGTGTGGGTATGGGTATGGTATAGGTATGGGTATGGGTATGGGTATGGGTATGGGTATGGGTATGTGGTAGTATGGGTATAGGTATGGGTATGGGTGTGTGGGTATGGGTGTGGGTATGGGTATGGGTATGTGGGTGTGGGTATGGGTGTGGGTGTGTGGGGTATGGATATTGATATATGTATGTGTATGGGTATGTGGAAGGACAATATGTGTGTGTGTGTGGCTGCATGTGTAATAATATATATATAGATGTGTAATAATAATAATAATAATAATAATAATAATAATAATAATATTAATATGGGTATGGGTATGTGTGTATATATGGGGGTATAGATATGGGTATGTAGGTATGGGTATGGGTATGGGTATGTGAGTATGGGTATGGGTATGGGTATGGTATGGGTATGGGTATGGGTATGGGTGTGGGTGTGGGTGTGGGTGTGGATATGGGTAGGGGTGTGGGTATGGGTATGGGTATGTGTGTGGGTATGGGTGTGGGTATGGGTATGGGTGTGGGTATGGGTGTGGTATGTATGGGTGTGGGTGTGGTGTGGGTGTGGGTGTGGGTATGGGTGTGGGTATGGGTATGGGTATGGGTGTGGGTATGGGTATGGGTATGTGTATGGGTATGGGTATGGTTATGTGTATGGTGATGTGTATGGGTATGGGTGTGGGTATGGGTATGTGTATGTGTATGGGTATGTGTAGGGGTATGTGTATGGGTATGGGTGTGGGTATGGGTATGGGTATGGCTGTGGGTGTGGGTATGGGTGTGGTTATGGGTATGGGTGTGGGTGTAGGTGTGGGTATGGGTATGGGTATGTGTTTGGGTGTGGGTGTGGGTGTGGGTATGGGTATGGGTATGGGTATGGGTGTGGGTGTGGGTGTGGGTATGGGTATGGCTGTGGGTGTGGGTGTGGGTGTGGGTGTGGGTATGGGTATGTTATGTGTATGGGTATGGGTATGTGTGTGGGTATGGGTATGGGTGTGGGTGTGGGTGTGGGTATGGGTGTGGGTATGGGTGTGGGTATGGGTGTGGGTGTGGATGTGGGTATGGGTATGGGTATGGGTGTGGGTATGTGTATGGCAGATACTGATAACTGGGTCTAACCCACAATGAGATATTGAGACAGAACCATAGCAAATTATTACATAAGCAAGCCAAATACCAAGCATGACTGCCCCACTTCTCAGCAGTCAATAACCTTAATTATGAACGGGCAGAAGAATACTGGCTCCTGATTGACCAATAAGTATTTTCAGATGGGACATTATCTCTAGCACCACCACCCAGCTGAAAGTAACTCAACAAAAATATGTTGAAAAACTACATTGAAATGACTAAAAATGAGCCATTTCATAATCACAATAATGCATTCCAAGGGGTGCATTATAGTGGGTTAACAGCCCTTTGTAGGTGGCAGAAGCACTTAGCTTTGCCTTCACCTCATGCTTCAACCTGCCTGAGTTGGGTCATTATCCTACTGTAACACACCCACTGTCATACCTTACTGCTTAATTTTGAAATGGATGGTCAAAACCTTCAAATCAGATTGTTGTGAGATGAAATCGGTGGGGGGGGGATCCACACCATAGGACAGGAAAAATGGGGGGCTATCAGCCTCCCCCAAGGATAGAAATAGAATATTGTGAAACAGGGTACCACTTGAAAGAGGGATGGGGGTTATTGGTGGAAGGGCTTGGCTGCCAACACCAGGCACTAAGGGAAGAAATGGTGGACTTGGAGGTCATCATAGGGGATAACAGACTGGATATAGTAGCAATAAGCGAGACTTGGCGGACAGAGCATCATACCTGGGAGATGGCTAATTTGGGCTACAGACTGTTTAAAAGGGACGGGGGGCAAGGGGGGAGTGGGAGTTGCTGTATACATCAGGGATGACATGAGAGTAATCAAGGAACAAGAGGAAGATGGGGAGGATGAGCTACTGTGGGTAACACTAGGAATGGGGACTGGGGAATCCTTGCAGCTAGGGGTGGTATATAGACCACTTATGCAGAAGGAAGAGGGGGACAAACAGCTCATTCAGGCAGTCACACAGTTGGCCCTTAAAGGAGAATTACTACTGGTACTGGACCTAAATCTCCCAGATACAGACTGGGGAATCCCGGGTGCAGTGTTGTCTAAGAGCAGGGAGATCCTAGCTGCGCTGCAGGGGGCATTCGTACAACAGTTAGTCAGGTAGCCAACAAGGGGCACCAACCTGCTAGACATGGTCCTGACAAATGGAAAGAGTGTGGAGGAGGTGCAGGTGGGAGAAGTCATGGACACCAGTGATCACAGGACTGTAAGGTTCAGGATGAGGGCAGGGAGGGAGATAAATCAAACCAGTACTACAGTTATGGACTTCAAACGTGCAGACTTCAATAGGATGAAAAGGCTACCAAGGGGAGCAATGGAGGGAACAAAGAATATAGGGGTAGTGGAGGAGTTGTGGGAATCTGTTAAAGGAGGGATACTGAAAGCTATGGAAAAGTGCATAAAAAAGGTTAAGAAGAGCAAACAGGAGTGAAGGAAAGGGGGAAGGGAACATTGTTTAAGCAGGGGTAGCACACTGTGCTTATGCTCGTTTCCAGATGTGACCTGGGAGCACAAGGAAGTTAAGTGACTTGCTCAGGATCACACAGTATGCACCTAGACAGCTGTGGGATTCAAACCCAGGGGAAGAGACTACTTTGGTTTACTAAGGAGACAGCGAGGGCAGTCAGGGAAAGGAGGAAGGGTTTCAGAAAATTTAGGAGGACACTCAATGATTAAAATAGGAAAGCTTATAGGAGAAGAGGAGACTGGCAAAGCAGAAAATCAGGAGGGCAAAAGTGGATACCGAGGAGAAAATAGCTAAAAAGCCAAAAGGGGCAAGACTTTTTCAGATATGTGAGGGAGAGAGGAGGGTAAGGCAGGGATTGCAATGCTGAGGTGGGAGGGAGAGGTAAAATTGAAGAGGACCATAAAAAGCAGAAGTATTAAATAAGACTTTTGCTCAATATTTACGTAAGAGGAAGATGGGAGAGACCTGAGCTAAGAGGAGGGAAGGTGGGAAAATGGGTGGATCAGAGTTTGTTCTCTGTGGATAGGGTTAGGGAGGAGCTAGAAAGATTGAGGGTGGATAAGACAATGAGGCCGGACCGGTCACTCCCCAGGGTAATCCAGGAAATGAGGGAGGAGTTGGCCACCCCATTGACATGGCTATTCCACTTGTCACTGGGTAATGGGAGGGTGCCAGAGGACTGGAAGAGGGCAGACATGGTGCCTTTACACAAGGGAGGAAGCAGGGAGGTGACATAGAACTATCAACCTGTCAGCCTCACCTCAGTGGTGGGGAAGGTAATGGAAGCGCTAATCGAGGAGAGGGTGGTGGACTACCTGGAGGAGAGTGGCTTGCAGGACAGCAGACAACATGGCTTCACCAAGGGAAGGTCATGCCAGATGAACCTGATCAAGTTCTTCAGTTGGGTGACTTAGGTGATCGACCAGGGAGGGGCGGTGGACATGGCCTATCCGGACTTCAGTAAGGCTTCTAACACCATCCCCCACAGAAAGCTGGGGAGCAAACAGGAAAGTGTTGGGGTGGGTGGGAAAGTAACAAGGTGGGTGGAGGCCAGGTTGAGGGAAGAACCAAAGAGTGGTGCTAAATGGGGTGTACTCCAGGATGGGGGTGAAGAGTTGGGTGCCCCATGGGTCAGTCTTGGGACCTCTACTTTTAACATTTACATCAGTGATATAGCAGAGGGCTGAGGGGAGGGTGTGCCTCTATGCTGATGATACAAGGAGCTGCAATGGGGTGGACACCCGGCAGGTGGAGGACATGAGGCAGGACCTGAAGACACTCAAGGAGCGGCCAGAGACGTGGGAGCTGAAATTTAATGCCAAAATTGCACAGTGATGCAAGTGGGGAGTAGGAATACACAAGCAGAGTCACCCTTGGAGGAGGCAATCAAAGTAACAGAACAGGAGAGGGTCTGGGGATCATAGCTTCATCCAAACTTAAGGCAGGAAAACAATGTAGCATTGCAGTGGGAAAGGCCAATGGGTGTTGAAATGCATTGGCAGGGCATTACTAGTAGAAGAAGGGAGGAAACAATGCCCTTCTACAAAGCCATGGTGAGGCTGCACCTGGAGTACGGGGTCCAGTTCTGGAGATCACACATCTGCAAGGACATAGATGTGATGGACAGGTTACAGAAAATGGCAACCAAGATGGTACAGGGTATGTAAGAGATGACTTACGAGCAGAGGCCCCTTGCAGGAGCTGGATCTGTTCATGCTGGAGGCTAGGACGGAGAGGGGAACATGACTGAAACTTTTAAATATGTAAAGGGACTCAACAAAGTAAGGGAAAAGTGTTTTCTTATGAAGAAGGAGGGGGCCATAATTAGAGGGCATAGCCTCAGACTGCTGGGAAATAGATACAGAAGCAATGTGAGAGGGAGTTTCTTCACAGAATGGGTTGTGGAGCGCTGGAGCAGACTACCAGAAGAAGGTGGGGACTAAACTGGTGGGGGGATTCAAGAAGGCATGGAACAGACTAAAGGAGCTGAGTAGGGGGGAGGGTGGGGGCTGGCAAAAATAGGGTAGACTAGAGGGGCCGGTGTGGTCCTTTTCTGCCATCAAGCTTCTATGATTCTATGACTTGCAGCTGGGATGATATCTCAGGACATAATCCTGGTCCAAAAGTGGGTCATACTATCAGTCAGAAATTACATATGGATACATTTCATAATCATGACAATACACTCCCAGACATGTGATATCATGGGCTAAAATCTCTTCTGAGGTGGTTGAAGCCACTCGGCTTATGGTTTTGTGCCTCACAACACACGTGAGGTGGAATAATATCCCATATCATGCGCCTTGACAAATGTTCCTGCTTACACAACTCGCTCTGAGATGTTATCATGGGCTTGATATTGCATCAGCAAATTATATTTTATTTTAGCTTTTGTTTACCAGGTAAACGTAATGAGCCAAAGGCCTTTTTTCACGCGTGACCGGGACCATAAATATACAGTCATAGATGTTACATATAATAAGACACAAAAATACATAGATACATGTGACACAGTCAAATTAAAAATAATTACATCATAGACCAGATCACAGTGGGCAGGATCCAGCTCTGGAGGTGGGGGCAGATGTCTATCACACAGCCAGCAGGTGTTTTCTCCTGTTCTTGTGAGCTCCCCCCTAGGAACCTGGTTGTGCAATGGTGTCCACTGCAGCTGGGCACGCTCCCGCACCAAGCCCGCAGACGTCTGCCGAGGCTCCTCCCCTGCATCAGCGTGATCCCTGGATTGCGGTGCTCCCAGACTCCACTGGGAGCCGCTCACACTGAAGAGTCAACCACTCACCCTCCCCAGGAGAGGAGAGCTGTCCACCGGATGCTCAATCCTCTCCTACCCCACCAACCCCCAATGACCCGAGCTCACACCCGAACTCAGATCGCCAGCATGGCGCGAGGTGTGGTGTCCAACACCTCAACCCTCAGCACCACCCGGCCAATGACTCTCTCACCTTCTTGAGTCACACCAGTTCTCTAAACTACTGTAGAGAAGCCCTTCACATGTGGAAGTGGTTTACTTTAACCTTTCTTCTAAAATTACACATTTTCTACTACCTTACTGAGTATTTTATTTTCATTATTTCCTATATTCTTCAAGGGTCTGGCTTTCTTTTGGCCCCATCCAATCCCAGCTCAAGCTCCTGACACATGTAGCTGAGATCCCACATTTTCCTACAGCAGAGTGCCGCCCTGATGCACGCTACTCCTGTGGTTTCCATCCTTTTAAGAAGTCTGATTACCCCTACTGTGAAGCTAAATCTTAAAACCTTGAAAATAAACTATTAACTTACTGGAGAAGGCACAGAGGAGGGCAACTACGATAACTGCAGGTCACAAGAAAACCTGAGAGAAGTTGAAACTCCTGAACATGTACTTCATGAAGGAGAGGGGAGAGAGGGGCATGATTGAGATTCTTGAAAGGGATTAATTGGGAGGATAACGAGGGTTTCTTGGGCTAAGTGGCAACCATAGCATGAAGGGGTACTGTTTAAAATTGGATGAGGAAGGTTTAGAAGAGAATCTAGAAAGCATTTCTTTACTGAGAGGGTGGTGGACAGTTGGAGTGCAGTGCCGGATGAGATGGGCTCATTGGCAGTTGTGTTCAGCTTCAAGAAATGGTGGGATAGACACAAGGGGACAGGAAATGTCATGGGAGGGGTGGAAGAAAAGGAAGGGAGGATTGAGGCGGGCAGGGTCAGTGACTCAAGCTGTGGACCCTGCAATACGAGCAGACCAGCTAGACCTAATGGCCTTATTCTGCTGGCTCCTTCATATGTCCATATGTAAACTGGCCAATTCTGGAACATGAAGGCATCGAGAAGAATTTGATTTGATTTGTTTATTAAAATCTAGTAAATCCAAGAGTAAAAAGCCTGTTTTCATAAGTGACCAGATACGTAAAAAACAACAATAAATATGCAGTACAAAACACATAAGTAAAAGTAAATACATGGGTTAAAAATATTAATATGATGCAAATAACTCAAGGATAACTGCATCTCTTATTATCCACCAAATATTTCTTGAGTTAAAACTTGAGGGAATGCTAGTCACGGTACTGAGTATTTTAGATGGTAAAGAATTACAGAAATGAGGCAACTGATACACTAGAGCTCTCTGACCTAGACCTGCTCTCATAGTGGGAATACAGAAAAATAATGAAATGCTGAATGTGTAAAAGCAGAGGAATTTTGACTGAGAAAAATACAATGAAATAGTTTTGGTAATTTACTCAAGGCAACTTTTCTGACCAGAGTTCCAGTTTTCTCCTTGTCTCTTTGATCTAATGAAGGCCAATGAAGAGTGCTGTGAAAAAGCAGATGTGGGTAGAAATAGGTAGTGGGGTAGCCAACCTGGTAATTTGATTGTGAAGGATTCTGACCCCAGACAGCAGACCCTCTCCAGCTAAGTCATATAATAACAAGCATTTGTCAATGCCGAACGTTCGCTTGCAGGTATTTGCAGTGGTGTTTGGAATGAGTGGTGCTTTACCCTAATGCCCCAGCATTGCTGGTATTTGCACAATAAATTTTCAGCATGACCTTTTTGTTACCCCACCTCATAAAAGCATTTGAGACCTCTGCTGATGAACAGTCCCACTGTTATTTTGTTAATCTGTCCTGAGCGTTGATTTCCCACAGCGACCGCACCGTTGTGCTCCACATGTGCAAAAACATAGTTCGGACAGGATGTGAAAAATGACAGCTGTAGCATTCATAGGGAGGTGTGAAGGAATGGCAGTGTTGTACATCTGGAGTGAAAATACAACAATTTCTCAAACTTACGAGCATACATGGAAACTGCGCAATGAACACTCATGACACAGTCATTTTGTGGACTTTTGTCACCAAATTTTCAACATAGGCATTGTGGGACCTCTGCTCATGAACAGTGTCACTGTGATTTTCATAATCTGTCCTAAGCATTGATTTCTCACTGTGACCACACCATTGTGCGCTGGATGTGCAAAAACACATTTCAGCCAGGATGTGAAAAATGTCAGCTGTACTGTTCATAAGGAGGTGTGGTAAAATGGCAGTGTTGAAAATCTGGAGTGAAAATATTTCAAATTCTGGAAGTTATGAGTGTGCGTGAAAACTGTGCAACGCATGCTCGTAACACAGTCATTTTTTGAAATTTTTTCACCAAATTTGCAACATAGGATTTTGGAAGCCCACCTCATTAACAGTGACACTGTTGGTTAGTTAATCAATCCCAAAAGGTGATTTTGTGCAGTGACCATGAAATCACCTTTGGGAACCGAAAAACTCACATGACAGTAACGGAATTCATGAGGTGGTGTCTCAGAACCCCTGTTGAAAATGTGGTGCCAAAATTGCAAAATGCCCGAGATAGCCACCTAAGTTGAGAAAAAAAAACATTTATGCCATTATACAGCTTACCGTCATTTCTTCAGTTTGCGTTCTGCTTTCAAGAGTGCAGACGTGTTCCCACTCCACTGAAGATCAGTGCACCAGGCTCCAGAGGTAAGTATGGGGTGAGGGGGAGGTGGGGTATGCAGAGGGTGGGTGTGGGTTCTGGGAGGGGGCACAAGACACAGCGAGGGATGGTTTTCTGTTTCACAGGTTTTAAAAACAAAAGATGTTGCAGGACAGTTTCCCATTTACAGGGACAATGGGCATGCTGGGGTGGGCTCCCAGCATGTCACCTGGGTGTTTGTTGGGGGGGCCTGGAAACAATGGGGACTGTGCACTCCGTCTGCACACACAATGTGTTTGGTGGGGGCAATAGCAAGGGAGCAGGGTAGAAGGCAGCAGAGGGAGGAAGTGGGAGGGATTTTATTAGCAGCCAGAGGGAAAAGGGTGACGTCAATATTTATTTATTTTATTTATTTATTTAGCTTTTGTTGACTGGGTAAGTGCACTAGACAAATCCTGCCTATTTTCAGGCACGACCCGGGGGAGGGGGATACAGATGAATGCCAACTGACCTTGAACCAGATTAAGCTGTTGGTGGTATTTTTTTTTTTAGTGAATATGCTAAATACACACACGTTACCACCGCTAATTGCAGTGGTGATTTTCTTTTAACTGAAGACCACTGCAGCCAAACTGCTGTCATAGACAGCTCATGCATCCATTGGTGCAGTAGGGTTGCATACGTTACACTGAGCACTGCATTGGACAGGAGGGTCACACACCTTCAAAACGTCGTATTGACTAAAAGCGTTCCTTGCACATGCATGCAAGCGAATGCAAAATAAACAAGCATTTGTCAATGCCAATGTTGCTTGCTTCTATGTGCTGTTTAGGTATTTGGAAGTCATTGGAGTGCAAATATTGAAAATTCGTGAACTTACGAGCATGCATAGGAACTGCACAACGCACGCTCATAAAACAGTCATTTTTAGGAATGTTTTCACCAAATTTTCAACATAGCCATTTTAAGACCTCTGCTCATGAACAGTGTCACTGTGATTTTGTTAATTAATCCCATACATTGAGTTTGCACACCAACTGCGCCATTGTGTGCTACATGGGCTGAAACACGTTTTGGGCAGGATGTGAAAAATGACAGCTGTACTACTCATAAGGAGGTGTGGTAAAATGGCAATGTTGAAAATCTGGAGTGGAAATATTGAAAATTCGCAAACCTACGAGAGTGCGTGGGAACTGTGCAATGCAAGCTCATAAAACAGTCATTTTTAGGAATTTTTCACCAAATTTTCAACATTGCCATTTTAAAACCTCTGCTAATGAACAGTGTCACTGTGATTTTCTTACTGTGTCCCATACATTGATTCCGTACACCGACTGCGCCATTGTGAACTACATGGGCGGAAACACGTTTTGGGCAGGAAGTGAAAATGACAGCTATACTGCTCATAAGGAGGTGTGGTAAAATGGCAATGTTGGAAATCTGGAGTGAAAATATTGAAAATCAGCAAATCTTACGAAAAAGCGTAGGAACTGCACAGCGCACACCAGAAACAGTTATTTTAGGAATTTGTTCACCAAATTTTCAACATAGCCATTTAAGATCTCTGCTCATGATCAGTGTCACTGTGATTTTCTTAATGTGTCCCATACATTGATTTCGCACACCGACTGCGCCATTGAGCGCTACATGGGCGGAAACACATTTTGGGTGAGATGTGAAAAATGACAGCTGTACTACTCATAAGGAGGTATGGTAAAATGGCAATGTTGAAAATCTGGAGTGAAAATATTGAAAATTCGCAAACTTACGAGCGTGCATAAGAACTGCGCAATGAACACTCGTAAAACAGTAATTTTTAGGAATTTTTTCACCAAATTTTCAACACAGCCATTTTAAGACCTCTGCTAACGAACAGTGTCACTGTGATTTTCTTAATGTGTCCCATACATTGAGTTCGCACACCGACTGCGCCATTGTGAACTACATGGGCGGAAACATGTTTTGTGCAGGATGTGAAAAATGACAGCTGTACTACTCATGAGGAGGTGTGATAAAATGACAATGTTGAAAATCTGGAGTGAAAATATTGAAAATTCGCAAACTAACGAGCGTGCATAGGAACTGTGCAACGCACACTCCTAAAACAGTCATTTTTAGGAAGTTTTTCACCAAATTTTCAACATTGCCATTTTAAAACCTCTACTAATGAACAGTGTCACTGTGATTTTCTTGCTGTGTCCCATACATTGATTTCGTACACCGACTGCGCCATTGTGAACTACATGGGCGGAAACACGTTTTGGGCAGGAAGTGAAAAATTACAGCTGTACTGCTCATAAGGAGGTGTGGTAAAATGGCAATGTTGAAAATCTGGAGTGAAAATATTGAAAATTCACAAACTTACGAGTGTGCGTAGGAACTGCACAATGCACGCTCGTAAAACAGTTATTTTTAGGAATTTGTTCACCAAATTTTCAACATAGCCATTTTAAGATCTCTGCTCATAGATACATAGACAGTGTCGGCAGATAAGGGCCTATGGCCCACCCAGTCTGCCCATTTGAGCTTGTAAGTTCAGTTTGTTTTCCTAGAAGTCTGTTTCCCCTTACCCGGACCTCTAGAATTCCTTTATGTCTATCCCATGAATTCTTAAATCCGTGATTGTTTCAGCCCCACCACTTCCTCTGGCAGGGTGTTCCACTTGTCCACCACCCGTTCTGTGAAGAAATTCTTTCTCATGTTTCCTCTGAATCGTCCTCCCTCCAACTTCATCCCATGCCCTCTAGTCCTGGAACATCTTTTCGCTTAAAAATAGTGTTTTCGTGCACCCTGTTCCTCCCTGTAAGATACTTGTATGTCTCTATCAATCCCTCTCTCCTCCTCTCCTCCAGGAGTACATGTTCAGTTCCTTCAACCTGTCTTCCATAGGACTTGTGATGCAATCCATGCACCATCTTTGTTGCCCTCCTCTGAACCTTCTCTACCCTGTCTATGTCCTTACGTAGGTATGGTCTCCAGAACTGTACACTGTACTCCAGGTGGGGCCTCACTAGTGTCTTGTATAGCGGAATTATGACCTCCCTTTTCCTGCTGGTGATGCCCCTGCCTATACATCCCAGCATCCTATTTGCTTTACCTGCTGCCTTGTCACACTGTTTCCCTACCTTGAGGTCATCAGAAATGACAACCCCAAGATCCCTTTCCTGCTTGGTGCATGCTATATCCTCACCCCCCAACTGATATATTGTGCCAGGGTTTTTGTGACCCATATGCATTGTCTTGCACTTCTTTGCATTGAATTTCAACTGCCAAACCCCTGACCATTCTTCAAGTTTCTGCAGGTCGCTTCTCATTCTGTCTACACCCTCTGGTGTGTCTACTCTGTTACAGAGCTTTGTGTCATCAGCGAACAGTGAAATTCTGCCTTCTAGGTCCTAAGAATGTCACTGATGAAGATGTTGAATAGGACCGGTCCAGCACTGATCCCTGTGGTACCCCACTGGTCACTCTTCCCTCTGTGGAGTGACAGCCATTTACCACCACCCTCTGTGTCCTGCCACCCAGCCAATTACCTACCCACCACACTACTGTCCTGCCCACACCCATATTCCCCAGTTTGTGTAATAGTCTTCTATGTGGCACAGTGTCAAAGGCCTTGCTGAAGTCCAGATAGGCCATGTCCACTGCCCTCCCTGATCCACCTCCCTAGTCACCCAGTCAAAAAATTCAACGAGGTTGGTCTGACATGACCTCCCCTGGTGAAACCATGCTGCCTTGGGTCCTGTAGTCCATTGACAACCAGATGTTCCACCAATCTCTCCTTCAGTAGTGCTTCCATGATCTTCCCCACTACCGAGGTGAGGCTGACTGGTCTGTAGTTCCCTGCTTCCTCTTTGTTCCCACTTTTGTATAAGGGGACTACATCTCCTGTCCTCCAGTCTTTGGGTACCTCCCCTGTTTCCAGTGATCAGCTAACCAGGATAGCCAGGGTTCAGCCACCACCTCTCTTAGTTCTTTAAGGACCCTAGGTTGCACCCGTCTGGCCTCATTGCTTTATCAACTCTTTACTTCCAGTTCCTTCAGGACCCTTTCTCGTGTAAAGGGACTTGTGTCCATTTCTGCACCATTCTCACCCTTGTACTCCCGTCAGACCCATTACCCTCCTCTTCCTCAGTAAAGACTGAGCAGAAATACCTGTTCAATATGTCAACTTTACTGTTGTCATCCTCCAGCGCTCCCATCCTCCCCTTCAGTCTCACTATCCTCCCTTTGTCTTTCTTTTTCACTTATGTACCTGTAAAAGGTTTTGTCCCTCTACCCACTGATTTTGCAATGTGTTCTTCTGTCTGAGCTTTGGCTTCCCTTACTGACCTCCCTACCTCCTTTGCTTCTCCTGGTACTTCTCCCTATTCCTTCTGCCTGTGTCTTTTGTATTGCCTGAATGCAATCTTTTTGGCTTTCACTTTCTTTGCTACCTCTTGGAAAACCATAATGGTCTCCTCTTCCTTTTCCTCTTGCTAACCTGCTTAATGCATAATTCTGTTGTTCTTGTAATCCCCATTTTAAATACTGCCCACTGTTCCTCAACCCCTGATTCCTGTCCCATTCCCTTAATGCCTCTTTCAAGTATCTCCCATTTTCCCAAAGTCTGCCCCTAAAATCCAGGATACGTGTTTTGTGTGGTTTGGTTCAGCTCTTTCTGTGATTTCAAACCACAATGACTGGTGGTCACTGTTACCCAGGTGCTCCTCCACTGTTACCCCCATCACACTGTTGCTGTTTGTGAGCACAAGGTCCAGTATAGCCTTCTGCTGAGTTGGTTCCATGACCAGTTGCGGTGGTGGTGGGTCCAGACAGTGATGCTGACCTGCTGGACATGGAGGAGGGTCCATCCACCTCCACCACCAGCCAGCAGGCACTGCAGCAGCATGCACGCTGGGCTGCCAACTCTGGTGTCAGTGATGCGGGTGTGGGGGGTGCACAGCCTGTGTCTCAGCAGTCTGGCATGCAAGCATGCCAGCACGCTGTGACCATGGCTGTAGCACGTACCTGCACCATTGATGATAGAAGGCCTGCAATGGGCAGTGATGGTTGTGTGTCCCATGACGGACACACGGCAGGCCAACACGTGCCCCTGGGCCTTTCTGGTTCCAACTTGTGTACCAGCATGCTGGCACAGTCCCAGGCTGTGCCTGTCAGCACGGTGGGCAGCACCGTGGCTGTGCAGGTGTCTGGCACTGTTGCCAGCACAGCGGTGGAACAGGTGGACCTGGGGCACAGCGGTTGGAGGGCAGCAGCAGCAGTCACACCACCAGGTCTGGGGTACAGTGTCAAGCAGTGGCACATGTCCACCGCCCTTGATCCGCCCATTCCTGGTCCTGGTGAACAGCGCCCACCCTCAAGGGGTGTTGTGCATCAGGACCTCCACACCCTGGGGATCAGGATGCCGCTAGGGCACAGTACCCATTGGATGAGCACACCCGCCTGCTGCAGGAATCAGTACAGCTGCAGAGGTGGGTTGCAATGTCCGTGGAGGCACTGTCTGTGTCCGTGGAGCGGCACAGCAGGGAGTGTGCTCTGGACCGAGCAGAGCTGGTCCGTATGCGGACGGATGTGACCGCCGCCATTGACAGGCTGACCCAGGCAGTGGTCTCTGTCGTGGATGCATTGGGCACACAGTCAGGTGCCCCTGTACCGCACACCCCACACAGTTCACTCTCCACTCCCCATTCCCGGCGTCTGCGACACCAGGCCTGTCGATGCCGGGTTCTGCTGTGGGCATCCCGAGCACCCCTGGTGCAGGTTTGTTCGGCATGCTGCAGACCCCTGTGCGGGCAAGGTCGCGTTCACGCAGTGGGACCCCTGGTGGTGCAACAGTGCCACCCCATGTGGCCCCTGCTCAGCCTGCCAGTGCTGTTGGGTCATGCAGCGGGCCACCCACAGCATCAGCGGTGGCCGTGGGACAGTGCTACATGACTGAGCTGTCTCCCAGTGCAGGCCCTGTCTGGTGCTGCCATGTGTGCAATGTGTGTCATGGTGGGCAGTGCACTGCTGGGTGCTCTGCTCACCGCCGACACACGGACCACCTGCACACCCTCCCAACTGCTGTCCACAGGTGCGTGTGCATGATGATGCCTGCATTGTACTGTACACCAAGGTGCAAGGGTGCCCAGCATCTGACACACGTGACTTGGACAGTACAGGTGGTGGGGTGGTCGGTGGTGCTGTGTGTTGTCAATGTCGGTTCTGCTGTGCTGTGCATCTGCCCATATGCGCTCTGTGCCTGGTGTGTGTGTGTCCATATGAGTGCTCACCCTCCCTGATGGTGTGTTTGTATGCCTGGACCTTCCACTCCCTGACCGTCATGCACCCTGGTGTGTTCCCCTGTGTGCCTGTGGTTTGCGCATGGACAGTGTTGGTTGCACATGTCCCTTGACTTACCTGTGTTGTGCATAGTGCTCCTCTGTGATGGTGTCCCGGTGCAGCTGGGCCTGCGGATCAGTCGGGGTCCCTCCGTCCTAGGGGGCTGCTCATCACCATCAACACCGGCGCCACTGGCGTCCCCATCGCTGTCCCCTCTTCGACCTGTCAGCTATCCCATGGTCTTTGGCCATGTTGTGCAGGATGCAACAGGCCAGGAATATCCCACAGGCCTTTGGGGCTGTACTGTAGGGCACCGCCGGAGGTGTCTAGGCATCGAGGCGTGCCTTGAGCATCCCAAACACCCCTCTATGATGTTGCGTGTTGCGGCATGTGCCTCATTATAGCATAGCTGCGCTGGGGTCATGGGGCGCCCGTGCAGTGTGAGCAGCCAGGGACGAGTGGGTATCCGCTGTCACCTGTGTGGAGATAGTGGAGATCAGTGTCATGTTCAGGTCCATATTGGCCATATCCCTGTGTGCCACTACCATGGCACCTGTGGCATTCCACCCTTGCCCAGAGTTTGCATTCCATACATGTGTACTCACCCACTAGATGTCCTGTGGGGATGTCCCCACTCTCGAATCGATGGCACAGTGCAGACTGATACCATATGAAGGCATCATGTGCTCCACCAGGGTGTGTGGCACAGACATTGATTATGCGCCCAGTGGCATCACACACCACCTGGCAGTTGACACTAGGGAATCCCTTTCTGTTCCGATATGCCTGGCCATCGGGGCCAGGTGGCGTGCGAATGGCCACATGGGTGCAGTCTATGGCCCCTAGCACGCCAGGCATACGTGCTACCCTGTGGAACTCCTGCATGTTTGCTGTACGCTCTGCCGCGGTGCTGGGGAAATGGATGTACTCCGCAGCATGTGGCAGCAGTGTGCTGAGGAATTGGGTGAGGATGCGTGACGTGGCCGACTGTGTGATGCCTGTGGTGTCCCCTGTCGGCCTCTGGAAGGTGCCCGTGGCGAGCAGGCACATGCAGGCTGTCACCTTGGTCTCCACCGACAGAGCGTGACTCCGTCGTGAGGGTGCCTGCATCACATCACTGCACAGCTCACAGAGCCGTCTCAGTATTGCCCTGTTCAGGCGGTACCGGCCCACGATCTCTACATCTGTGTACAGCTCAAAGCTGATGCGGGCACGGTACCGCCTGTCGGGGCATACCGCCGACGGGCCCTTCCACGGCCACGTCCCCCTGCAGCATGCATTCTCACCCCCCTCATTACAGCTTCCATGTGGAAGCTGGCACTGTCCATCTCCTGGCTTCTGCCCCCGGCTGGTGTTGCTGTGTTACCCCACTGTCCTGACTGCTACTTCCACTGCACGGGCACCCCGCTGGCCTCTACAGACTATGGACCACACTTTCCTGCCTGCCCTTTGCTGTCTGTCTGTCTGTCTCTGTCTCTCTCTCTCTCTCCCCACTTGGCAGCCTGGTAGCGTTCTTGCGCCGCTTCCTTGAGCCTTTTTATTTTGGCTCATTTCCGCTAGTGCGTAATTTCCGGCTGTGCCGCTATTGTGCATTGCGCAAGTCTTTGAATATCGCATTGCGGTCTTTATGCATGGATCCACCCCTTCCGGTTGCGCATGCCTTCATTTTCATTGCGCTGTTGCTCAGCATGTTTTCGGTGACGCAACTGCCTCCTTCTGAATATCGCAAAATGGCGCAGTTTTGGACTTGCGCATGCGCAACCCTGTTGCGAATGGCGCAACCCTTTTGAATATCTGGGCCCTGGAGTACAGGAAGATTAGTTCCATTGTCAACATAAGGTGAATCAGTTTTCAGATACCTGTATTGTCAGCCTGTTGGCATCAGGGAACTCTGAAGCAATGCCACACATTTTGAGAAGGATTACATGAATATGCCTTCAGATAACTTAATGAACCCTGAGAATCTGCATGAGTCACTAACATCTTAAGAACAGCAAATGGAAAAATCTGCATGGATCCCATGGGAAAATGATGACATCATAATGTCAAAATAATAAGCCTTGCTGTACTTGATCATTATGGGTTCGTTCATTTATAAATTGTTAGTTTCAGTAATGTCTGTCTGTGGTTTGCATCAAATTGCAAAATAATTCTGAACATTTCTTTACAATAGATTACTTGTTATAAAACCTAGAGTTTCAACTCTTACTTCCTCCTACTACTTGCCAGCCCTTGAACTTGAGCCTTCCATAGCCACAGCCTGTCAACAAGCCTTTTATCTACTGTCCTTAACTCAGCACTCTGTTTAAGTCCCTCCCTGCCATTGACCCTGCACAAATGTGATTGTCTCAAAGCACCTGTCTTCCCCAGCTGATTCTGTGTATGGTCCTCCCCACGTACTCTCTAGTATGTTCCTACGAGGTCAGTCCTGCATGAAAATGGCCCCACCCTTGACCAGAATTAACGACAACCCTCTTGATGGCATTAACATACAGGAGTGTACCTAACCCCATGGATGGAGGGTTGAGGCGCTACACCTTTCCTCAAAACCACGCCATGACCTAGGTTTGGGAATGGACTCGGGGCACTGGGGTCGGCAGGGAAAGATAGGATCGAGCATCTAACAGACTGCTCTCTACCCTGGGGCAGGCTTGGGAGGTCTCCTCGGTAGTGGCCCCAGTGGAGACTGGGGCACTACACCAGCATTGCAATGGGGAAACCAGAAAACCAGAAATACTACTCAGTGGCCACCGGATGACAGCTCTGGTCCCCCAACACCTCCGTGCCTAGTGAGCCTCTGTCACCCTCAGAAGCATCCTTGCCCTGTCAGGTGACTGGGCTGCCCCACCTGGTGCCTTCCCCTGGAAGAAAAAAGGATTACGACGGGATGTCCCAGGGACGGCTGCAATGTGAGGGTGGGGAAGCTCAGTAAGGCCAGTGGGGTTCAGGAGGACTTGCAGAGCCTGGAGAGTAGAGCCACCAGAGCACAGCAGGAGAAAAACAGATAAAGAAAAAAAACAAAAAACATACATACAGGGTATGAAAGCCTATGTTGAGGCCCTCGACTTTATATGTACTAACGATAATGTCTCCCTGGCTGTTTTACCTCCTGCTAAATTAGTTCCTTAAACCCACAGCACTCACCATGTATCTTGGACTGTACTAACTGCAATATGTACCTCTATATGAGATAGCTTACAATTGTAAATAGACCAATTGCGGTTATTTCTTGTATTTTTGTCTCTGTACTTGTGCACCCATACTCTGTAACTACCTTTCTGTGTTGTCCTCCTCTCAAGAAGTGCAACCTTTGAAAAACACTGTGGCCCAGATATTCAAAAGGGTTGCGCGTGCGCAACTCCAAAAATGCGCCATTCTGCGATATTGAGAAGGGGCCAGTTGCGCCACCGAAAACACGCTGAGCCACAGCGCATGAAATGAAGGCATGCGCAACCGAAGGGGCGGTCCATGCATAAAGTGCGCAATGCGATATTTGAACACTTGCGCAATGCGCAAGAGTGGCTCAGCCGGAAGTTGCGTAGTACCGGATTTGAGCCAAAATAAAACGGCTCAAGGGAGCGGCGCAAGAACTCGAGCAGGCCGCAAACCGGGAGAGAGACAGAGAGAGAGACAGAGACAGAGACAGGAGCAGGAAGGACAGAGAGGGACAGTGGGTCCTGGAGGACAGAGAGGCCAGTGGGGGTGCCGGTGCAGTGGAAGCAGCAGTGGGGGCAGTGGGGGTAACACAGGAACAGCAGCTGGGGGGGGCAGAAGCCAGGGAGATGGACAGTGTCAGCTTCCACATGGAAGCTGTAATGAGGGGGGTGAGACAGCATGCTGCAGGGGGACGTGGCCGTGGAGGGGCCCGTCGGCGGTATGCCCCCGACAGGCGGTATCGTGCCCGCATCAGCTACGAGCTGTACAGTGATGTTGAGATCGTGGCCCGGTACCGCCTGAACAGGGCAATACTGAGACGGCTCAGTGAGCTGTGCAGTGATGTGATGCAGGCACCCTCACGACGGAGTCACGCTCTGTCCGTGGAGACCAAGGTGACAGCCTGCATGTGCCTGCTCGCCACGGGCACCTTCCAGAGGCCGACAGGGGACACCACAGGCATCACGCAGTCGGCCACGTCACGCATCCTCACCCAATTCCTCAGCGCACTGCTGCCTCATGCTGCAGAGTACATCCATTTCCCCAGCACCGCGGCAGAGCGTACAGCAAACATGCAGGAGTTCCACAGGGTAGCACAAATGCCTGGCGTGCTAGGTGCCATAGACTGCACCCATGTGGCCATTCGCACGCCACCTGGCCCCGACGGGCAAGCATATCGGAACCGAAAGGGCTACTCGAGTGTCAACTGCCAGGTGGTGTGTGATGCCACTGGGCGCATCATCAATGTCTGTGCCACACACCCTGGCGGAGCACATGATGCCTTCATATGGCACCAATCTGCACTGTGCCATCGATTCGAGAGTGGGAACATCCCCACGGGTCATCTAGTGGGTGAGTACACATGTATGGAATGCAAACTCTGTGCAAGGGTGGGAATGACACAGGTGCCATGGTAGTGGCACACAAGGATATGGGCAATATGGACCTGACCTAACACTGATCTCCACTATCTCCACACAGGTGACTGTGGATACCCACTCCGTCCCTGGCTGCTCACACCATACCGGCGCCCCACGACCCCAGCGCAGCACGGTTTCAATGAGGCACATGCCGCAACACGGAACATCATAGAGCGGGTGTTCGGGATACTCAAGGCACGCTTCCGATGCCTGGACACCTCCGGCGGAGCCCTACAGTACAGCCCCCAAAAGGCCTGTGGGATATTCCTGGCCTGTTGCATCCTGCACAACATGGCCAAAGACCATGGGATAGCCGTACAGGTCCAAGAGGGGGACAGCGATGGGGACGCCAGTGGCGCCGGTGATATGGGTGATGAGCCGCCCCCCCTAGGACGGAGGGACCCCCGACTGACCCGGCAGGCCCAGCTGCACCGGGACACCATTGCAGAAGAGCACTACGCACAACACAGGTAAGTCAAGGGGACATGTGCAGGCAACACTGTCTATGCGCAAACCACAGGCACACAGGGGAACACACCGTGCATGAAGGTCAGGGAGTTGAAGGTCTCACCATACCAACACATTAGCAGAGAGGGTGAGCACTCAAATAAACACACACACACACCAGGCAGCATACAGGGCAGCAGCACAGCAATGCGGAAATGACACGCTATCACACAGCACCACCAACCACCCTCACCACCTGGACTGTCACGTCGTGTGTCAGGACCTGGGCAACCTTGCACCTTGGTGTACAGTGCAATGCAGGCATCATCATCCACACGCACCTGTGGACAGCAGTTGGGAGAGTGTGCAGGTGGTCCGTGTCAGCTTGGTGAGCAGAGCACCCAGCAGTGCACTGCCCACCATGACACACATTGCACACAGGGCAGCACCAGACAGGGCCTGCATTGGGAGACAGCTCAGTCAGGGAGCACTGTCCCACGGCCACCACGGATGCGTGGGCGGCCCTGCCGTGGCCTAGCAGCACTGGCAGGCTGCACAGGGGCCACATCGGGTGGCACTACTGCACCACCAGGGGTCCCAGTGCGTGACCGCGACCTTGCCCGCACAGGGGTCTGCATCCCGCGAAAGAAACTTGCACCAGGGGTGCTCGGGATGCCCACAGCAGAACCCGGCGTCGACAGGCCTGGTGTCGCACGACGCCGGGAACGGGGAGTGGAGTGCGCACTGTGTGGGGTGTGTGGTACAGGGTCACCAGACAGTGTGGTCAATGCGGTCGCCACAGAGACCACTGCCTGGGTCAGCCTGTCGATGGCAGCGGTCACATCCGTCCGCATATGGACCATCTCGGCCCGGTCCCGAGCACACTCCCTGCTATGCCGCTCCACGGACACAGTCAGTGCCTCCACGGACCTTGCAACCCGCCCCTGCAGCTGTACCGACTCCTGCAGCAGGCGGGTGTGCACGTCCAAAGGGTACTGTGCCCCAATGGCATCGTGACCCCCAGGGTGTGGATGGTCCTGGTGCACAGCACCCCTTGAGGGTGGCCGCTGTTCACCAGGACCAGGTATGGGCTGATCAAGGGCGGTGGACAAGTGCCACTGCCTGACGCTGTCCCCCCAGGCCTGGTGTGCAACTGCTGCTGCTGCCCCTCCAACTGCTGAGCCCCAGGTCCACCTGTTCCACCCCTGTGCTGTCAACAGTGCCAGACACCTGCTCAGCCACGGTGCTGCCCACGGTGCTGACAGGCCCAGCCTGTGACTGTGCCAGCATGCTGGTACACAGGTGTGGAGCTGGACGGCCCAGGGCACGTGCTGGCCTGCCATGTGTCCCTCGTGGGACACACACCTCTCACTGGCCATTGCAGGCCTGCCATCATCAATAGTGCGGTGCGTGCCACTGCATAGGCACAGCATGCTGGCACACCTGCATGCCAGACTGCTGTGACACAGGCTGTGCACCCCTGCACCCGTATCACTGCCGGGAGTTGTCAGCCCAGCCGCCTGCTGCTGCAGTGCGTGCAGGCTGCTGGCGGAGGTGGAAGGTCCCTCCTCCTGGTCCAGCAGGTCTGCCTCACTGTCAGCACCCACCACCACCGTCTCCTGCAGACGAACAGGATCTGAAACAGAAAGAGAGTACATGTGAGTGCATGTGAACAGCAGCCCCCACAACATCACCATGACATACCGTGCAGTGATGGGCTTCCACCTGTCTGGAATCCTCCACCTGGAACACCCGCAATGGCACTCGGCTGCATGGCCGCGACCAGTGTCTCCTCGGTCGGGGTCAGCTGCAACACCACTGGTGGTCCCCCACCAGTGGCAGCACGTCGCCACCCTGAAGGCTGCCACCTTCTCCTTCAGCCTCCTGCGGTCAGTCCCCATCTTCTTCGGCATTCCTGCACGGGCGCTGGTGGCTTCCGTGCAGGTTGACGGCCAGAGCTACCCCTCCCATGCAGCTGCACGCTGCTGAGGGGTGCCCTCCGCCCACTCAAAGCGGCTCATCCTCCAGGTAGGCCTGGAAGAGGCCTCGGTCTCTGCTGTGGTGAAGTTCGGCCTCCTCCTCGCCCGCCGTCCACACCTCGGCCTGGTTCTCGTCAGTCATGCTGATCTGTATGGGTGGAAGTGGACACCTGTCACTCTGCAGTCCACAGCATTTCCCCATGAGCATAGCTGCAGGCCGGGGCAGAAGCCCCCTTTCCTCGCTGCCTGGCAGATACTGATGGAAAGGTGCCCTCTGCCCCTTCTAAGTGCCCTCATCATGCTCAGCCCCTCATCCGTGACACCCTCCAGCACCCCTGCCCATGTGCATTGTCCTGAGCATCACACAGCATGTAACTCACCTCTCAGCTGCAACAACCAAATCTGGCCGCCACAACCCAGTGTCGTATTTTTAAGCGCAACACATGCAAATGAGGTGTGGCGCAACTTTAATGACATGCTAATCCGCCACTGCACCTTTGAATGGCTGATCGCCTGCTTTGCATATGTCGGCTGAATATCGCGTAAATGCGCTTAGCGCAATAGGGAAGGTCCGGCTGAGCCGATGGCGCATGTTTGTGGTTGTGTGCTACACTGCATTGCGCATGCCCAGACGGGTTACGCATGCGTCGATCGCGCTGCAGAACTGCTGAGCGCGATAGGCTATTCTGGACATGGCCACCATTGTGCCAGTGGCGCTGCAGCACTGGGCACTATATGGCGCTGTGGCACCTCTGCGCGATAGTCCCCTGTGGCACTGGTGCTGTGCGTCGCAGTCGCGCAGGATACCTATGCATCCTATGGCGCTGTGCGTAGCCTTGCGTCATTGCCGTGACCTTGGGTATGCCCTCTGACCCCTGGCGCTGAGTGCATGCCATGTATGCGTCCCTATGCGCTGTCTGGCTACAGCGCATGTAATGACGGCGCTGTGCGTAACAGCGATAGGTGCCTGTGCTGGTCTATTGCGCAACAACTCCACGGGGGTCACAGCAGCGGGCGCCATATTGCCTGCTGTAAAGTTGGTGCCATGGCTAGGAGGAGGGCGGTGCCGTGGAGCCAAGTTGAGGTGGCCAACCTGGTGGCCCTAGTGGAGCCCACTATGACCAACTGTATGGTGAGGCCCCTCACGGACCGAGACCCATGTGTGGCAGCAAGTGGCCACTGACCTGGTGGGGTCACTGGCGGGGCGGTCTGCGGAGCAGTGCGGCACCGGTTCAGTGATCTCCGCGGAGGACCGGAGCTGTTGGCGCGGCTGCGTTCCCGTGCCAGGCGGGGCCTGGTGCCTAGGCCACGTGAGTGTACCATCTATTCACCTATATTCTCTGTAGGGGTGTGTGTGTGCCTGGGTGGCTGTGCATCGGTGTGTCAGTGTGTGCAGCTGTGCGATGGATGGTTATGGCTGTGTGGGCAGGCAGTCTTACTGGGGCAGGGGGCACTCTGCTTTTGAGTCACACTGATGTTTGTCTCACCATATGTCTCCCACAGGCCGGATGGTGATGGCGCCGGACGCGGCTGATGTGGGCCATGCCAGGGCCCCAGTCCCACAGGCCGTCGGCCCACAGCGGCAGCAGCAGCATCAACAGCAGCAGCAGCAGCGGCAGACTGAGCTGCTGGAGGAGTGTGAGTATCATTACGTCATGGATGCTATTGCATGCTGGGGGGGCAGGACCACCAACCATGATGGACACAACCAGATGGGTGGTAGTAGTTCCACTATACGTAACACTAGTGAGTCCCCACACTGGAGTACAGTGTACAGTTCCGGAACACATAGCTGCGTATGGACAGGGACTGGGTGGAGAGCGTTCACAGGAGGGCGACATGGATGGTGCATGGATTGCATCACATGTCCTATGCAGACAGGTTGACGGAACTGAACATGTACTCCCTGGAGGGAGGAGGTGTGGGGATATGATGGGGTCATACAGTATTGTACAGGGGAACAGTGTGCAGGAACCAATATTTGTCAGCGTAGAGGATGTTCCAGGTGTAGAGGGCATGGGATGCAGTTGGAGGGGGCTCGTTTAAGGGAAACATGCGAATGTGTTTCCTCACATTATGGGTGGTGGACGAGTGGAACACCCTGCCAGAGGATGTGGTGGGGGCTGACTTGGTCACGGGAGATCTGTATGTGTGGGCTCGCCATGAGGGACTTCTGGAGGTCAGGGGTGAGGGGGAATGGACTTATAGGACATGAGAGTGATCGTACAAGGCCAAATGGCCAGACTAGGTGTCCCATAGGCCCCTATCTGCCGACACTGTCTATGTATCCATGTATGTAGGCGTGACACAGGTGACCTGCATCACAGTGCAGCATCACGACACGTCTGTGTATGCATCACAGGTGGTCCAGGCATGCACTGGGCACATAGCTGTGTGACTGGCATCGCACCACGTTGCAACATCACATGACAGCCTAGTTTGTACTGTGATTGACGTGGGCAGTGTGTGTGGGCGGTGGTGCGCATGGCTGGTGCCGCCTGTTTGTGATGGCCATGTGCATGTTCACTGTGGGTGGGTGCATGCCATCACATGTGCGACATTGGGTTAGCTGGGTTGCAGGTTGGGTGGTGTTCAGGGTTGTGGTCAGTCTCAGCCATTGACTGTGTTCCCATTTTCCTAGGCCTCAGTGTGCTCGGCGCGCAGGCGCACGATGTCCGGCGCCCTGACACAGCTGGCGGCGACAACAGAGCTCCTGCAAGCCCTACAGCAACAGGGGCAGGGCACAGACACAGGAGGGGAAGACGGCAGGGGAGGAGCAGGAGCCTGCTGGGCCGTAGCCCACCTTTTTTGCCCTTCCCCATCCCTTTCACCCTGACTTCCCTCTCAAAGTTGTTTTCCTCCCTTGCACACCCTGCCTTTTACCCGTCCCCCCAACTTGTACATAGTTTTAGCTGTTTTGTTACCTCTTTTGTTTGAATATAAAATTCTATTTTGGTACAACTGCTGTGTTGGTGTCTGCTTTGCAACTGGTTCTGGGTGCTCCGTTGCAGGGGTGTACATGCCATCTGGGCTACTATGGTCCTGGATATATGTGTGTGTGTGTGTGTGTGTGTGTGTCCATGGGAGGTATCACCAGCATAGCATTGCCTTTCTGTTGCTCTCGCCATCTGCTGCCACCACTGCTGGGTGCACAGGGTGGGTCTGGGTGGTCTGCTTCTCTGCAGCATGGGGTTGACGTGTGACGGGGGTGCATGGTGTTTCCTGCAGTGCCTGTCACTGCACATGAGCAGTGTCTTGGGGGCACGGTGCACGCTGTGCTGTGCGTACAGGGGGGACTGATGTGCACTGTGGTTGTCAACCCCCTGGGTGTGGCACTCTCTGCCTGCCAGTGGTTGTGCTGGGGCGTCATGGCTCTGCTATGCTTTAGTTGGTTTGTCCCCATGGGCACGTGGATCAGCCGTCCCACCCCCAGTGATGCTGTGCTTGGGGTGTGCCAGTGTGGTGTGGGTTCTGCAGTGAGTTCCTGTGCCCATGTGTGGCATGGCTGGCGGTGGGCCCCAGCCTGCCTCCCTGGATGTGCAGTTCCATTGCTCTGGGGGGCTGTGCTTGCGCTATGGCAGCTCTGCACTGCTCAGCTGAGCTTCCATGGTTGCGCCATAGCGCAGCATTTTGGCTCAGCTTCTCCTTCCTGGTTGCGCGATGGCGCAGTATGTGCGATATTCAGACGTTGGTTGCTTGCGCAATTTGCTCTGCTCCATGTTTGAATATCGCACCTGTTGCGCATTTGCGCAACTGGTTTGTGCTTGCTCCTGCTGTTGCGCCAGTTTTGAGCGCAGTTTGAATATCTGGGCCGGTGTTTCTTACTCTGCATAGTAATGCATCACTGTTTCTTACTCTGTATAGTAACGCATCACTGTGTTTCTTACTCTGTATAGTAACGCATCGCTGTGTTTCTTACTCTGTATAGTAACGCATCACTGTGTGGATTCCTTTCACGATGTAAACTTTTTGTGCTGTAACTAATTTTATTGATTGCAATGGGACCTCACTGTAAATAAACCTCAGCACATTTGAGTTGTTATCAATGTTCACATTGTATATCAATAACATTTTAGATAGAAACATACAATTTGATGGCTGATAAGGACCGCGTGTCCCACCTAGTCTGACCATTTTTCCTTGCCTACAATGTCACCGCAGACCCTACTTAATCCCTAGCTCTTTGCCACACCAGACGGTACCATCAAAGGTCTTGGACAATTTAAATAAGCTGGAATCCCTAATAAATGAAACTTCACACTGATGCATGAAACTCTGTGCAATAGTTTAATGACCTCACATTTACTGTTTCGGTAATGAACTTACAGACATGAGAAAGTCACTTCTCAAACCACAGCCTGTGTTTTTCCTCCAGGTATAAATCCTGTGATTAACTCTTACAAGAAAGTTGTTGTGCTAGAGGTTAACACAATTTATTTTCTAAAACCAATCAAAGTTTTGGTTACACTCTATTTTAAGTGTCTTTCAATGTAACAAATCATTAATTACAGGGAACATGGGTAATTACACTGTAGTTATATGCATGTTGCATGACACTACATTGCAGTTGCATGCAGTTACAGTGTAATTACACTGTAACTACAATGTAGTTAAGCAACATTTAAAGTGTAGCCACATTTTCTTTAGTAATTTGAATCCTAATGAAGTAAAGGAACTTGATGAACATAAAAATAACCCTGACAGAGTGGTAAAACATGCAAAGAAGGGTAAGAAAATTGTCATAATGACTAAACACTTTTGTAAATCTAAAGTGACAGTCACTTGGCAATTTTGGCAATTACAGAAAGATATTTGCTGACCCACCCCCAATTTTAAAAGGGAATTACTCTGGTTGTTTGGTAATGCCAGGGACCTTAACCTAATTAGGGAACATTAACTCTGATACCTCTGGAATGATTCCCATGGTCTACATTTTGTCCAAGGTCCACAAGGACCTGACAGATACTCCTGGTCTTCCAACTGTCTCTGAGGTAGGATCCCTCACAGACAACTTGTGAAAAATATTCCAATTTGTTTCTTACAAAGGAAGGTTAGACTTTTGATATCCTACCTCAGAGATGCCATGCACGTGCTGGAAACACTTCTTTTTGTTTCATAGATTTTTATTAAATTGATTCAAAATTACAATCAATAAACACAGCATCAATCATCTCATTTCTCTGAGTATAAGTTACTATATACAGTATATGAGAAAACCTGACGATTTGTGATTACACTTAATAAATACACCAACAATAATCTTTTTTTAATTAAGTATATATACCACTATACGTGAGAAGAGTTAAAAATATATAGTGTTGCCATCCCAGTGGTGCTGAGGTTTGAGGCACTGGACGCCACACCTTACGCCACGCCGGTGACCTGGGTTCGGGAATGGACTCAGGCCACTGGGGGCTGGCAGGGAAGAGGGAGAATTGAGCATCCGATGACTGCTCTCCTCTCTCTGGGGTGGGTAGTGGGGAGGAGAGTGCAGCAGGCATCAGCACTATGTGCTCCGATGCCATTGCATGTCTGGCTGTCCACTGGGGAGAAAATGTGGAAAATGTGGAGGGCGATCTTCGCAGCTGATGGCCATGCCTTGCACCCCCGGAGAGACCTAAGAGGGGCGCGTACCCAGTGGGTGTGAGAGCGACAACGGCCGGTCCACTGGGGGAGTGGGTTCATGTAGCCAGCACGCACGACTGGGTCCGGGGGTGCAGGGCCAGCAGCCAGAGATCGTGTGGGGCTGCTCTGCCGAGGAGAAACAATAGTGAAAATAAAATGTATAGTGTTATAAGTTTCACATGTTAACATTTTTGATTTGAAAAGAATGCATATATTCACCATATTCATTACACTCATTACAGAAAAGTGTGTTCTCTCTTTCGGTCCCAGACTCATAGTGTCATCTAGTTTACATCAGTCAGTCAATCAAAACTTTATTTAACCAAGCATAACACCCTTGAGCAAGCTCATTTCCAAAGTGGTCCTGGACAGAAGGACAAATGCACAGCCTGAGAGTAGGCAATACACAACACAATGAAGCCTCTTATAAATGGTAACCAGTCAGATAGAACGTGATCCTTTTCTGATAATGTAAGAAGGGGAATCTAGAGTTCCTGAAATTGCTCCTCTTAATCCTGGACTACGTGATGGATTCTTTCATTGGCCGTTAACTTCCTGAGACAACAATTTTCATGGCTGGAGGATTTTCCGTGGATTGGTACTGATGTAGAATTCCTGTACACTTCCATCAAACAAGAGGATCGATTAAGTCCTGTGAATTCTTTTTGAGGAATGACAAAGTGGCTGAAATGTTACCAAATGAATTTATTTTCGAAGCACAGGTGTTTGTTGTTCTATCTGCAATTGTCTGGCACTGCAATGGAGAAGTAATCCCCCCCCCAGCCATTTGCTAAGCTGTTGTGGGGATATTTTGAACAGTAGGTCCTGGGTTTAGATAGGGTAGCACTGATAGACTGGATGAACCATAGGGCTTTTTCTGCCATCACTGTCTATCTTTCTGTGTGCTCTGGGAATGCTTCTCTCAACAGCTGCACTGGGATCTATGCACTGGTGACCACAAAGAATTCCTGGGTGTCATGTAAAATCCTGACAGTGCTGGTATGGGCACGGAGAGATACCAACCACGGGAGCAGCATGTACCGTTCTGGCAATTCTGATATTTCAGTGTGGGGGGGACAGATACCAGCAACTAAAATCTCATCAGTCCAGGTATTGGGAGGGGGGAGAAGGATGTGAGCTGTGGGAGTGACACATGAAATCATACCAGTGCCAGTACTTGTGAAGGAGTGGAGAGACATGTACAGCAGTGGGATCAGTAATGACAAGTCTGGCAGTGATGGTACTTTCAGAGTGTGGGGAGGTAAGATATGAATGGCGGAAGTGACATTTGAAATACCTGACAGTAAAGGTACTTGTTGGGGGTGGACAGAGGTAATGGCCATGGGACTGGCAAACTGAAACACTGATAGTTCAGGTAATTAGACAGTGGTAGCTAGGAAGATGGCCAGTCAAGTGAGACATTTCATCATCAGTGTTTGTTGTGCGCATTGATTCTGACAATACTTCTGTAACTTCCTCTGTAGCATCAGAAGCATTGGTGATGAGCTACAAATAAAAAATCAGAATGGAGATCACATCAGAAAGTGTAGTACTGAGCAGGCAGATCGTCCTTTCTGAGTGTGAAGCTTCACAGCCACATGGGTGTGATGGATGATGACAAGAGCTGGAGCTTTGCAGGACCAGCTTAATGTTGCCTGCACCAGCGATCATGATGCCCTGGGTGATGGCACATGTTGGAGGTGAGCAGGCAGATATTCACGGAGCCAGCATGGGTGTTCCATTTGGTATCCTATCTGCTAGTGCTTACACAGCACATGATAATGTGTGTTGCACAGAAGCATGGACACATACCATCAAATGACATGCATACCCTCAAATGGCATGCATACCATCAAACTGCATGCATACCATCAAACGACAGACATGCCATCAAACAGCATGCATACCATCAAAAGGCACTGATCCATCAAACGGCATGCATGCATACCTCAAATGACATGCATACCATCAAACAACATGCATACTATCAAACAGCACGCATACCATCAAATGGCACACATACCATCAAATGGCATGCATACCATCAAAAGGCACACATACCATCAAATAGTACACATACCATCAAACAACATGCATACCATCAAACGGCACGCATACCATCAAACATGCATACTATCAAACGGCACACATACCCTCAAATGGCATGCATACCATCAAATGGCATGCATACCATCAAACAGTGCATATACCATCAAACAGTACACATACCATCAAACAACATGCATACCATCAAACGGCACGCATGCCATCAAACATGCATACTATCAAATGGCATACATACCCTCAAATGGCACACATACCATCAAATGGCATGCATACCTTCAAATGGCACATATACCCTCAAATGGCAATCATGCCATCAAAAGGCACGCGTACCATCAAACAACATGCACACCATCAAACAACACGCATACCATCAAACAACATGCAAATCATCAAGCAGCACGAATACCATCAAACGGCATGCATACCATCAAATGGCATGCATACCATCAAATGGCAAGCATACCATCAAATGGCACATATACCCTCAAATGGCATGCATACCATCAAAAGGCACGCATACCATCAAATGACAGACATGCCATCAAACGGCATGCATACCATCAAATGGCACGCATACCATCAAACGGCATGCATGCATACCCTCAAATGACATGCATACCATCAAACAACATGCATACTATCAAACAGCATGCATACCATCAAGTGGCATGCATACCATCAAATGGCACATATACCCTCAAATGGCATGCATACCATCAAACGGCATGTATACCATCAAACAACATGCATACCATCAAACAACACGCATACCCTCAAATGGCACACATACCATCAAATGGCATGCATACCTTCAAATGGCACATATACCCTCAAATGGCAATCATGCCATCAAAAGGCACGCGTACCATCAAACAACATGCACACCATCAAACAACACGCATACCATCAAACAACATGCAAATCATCAAGCAGCACGAATACCATCAAACGGCATGCATACCATCAAATGGCATGCATACCATCAAATGGCAAGCATACCATCAAATGGCACATATACCCTCAAATGGCATGCATACCATCAAACAACATGCATACTATCAAAAGGCACGCATACCATCAAACAACATGCATACCATCAAACGATGCACATACTATCAAATGGCACATATACCCTCAAATGGCATGCATACCATCAAACAACATGCATACCTTCAAACATGCATACTATCAAATGGCACGCATATCATCAAATGGCACACATAGCATCACATAGCTTGCATACCGACAAATGGCACATATACCCTCAAATGGCATGCATACCATCAAAAGGCATGCATACCATCAAATGGCACATATACCATCAAATGGCATGCATACCATCAAACAACATGCATACCATCAAACGGCACGCATACTATCAAATGGCACATATACCATCAAAAGGCATGCATACCATCAAACAACACGCATACCATCAAATAACACGCATGCCATCAAACGGCACACATACCATCAAATGGCACGCATACCATCAAATGGCACATATACCATCAAAAGGCATGCATACCATCAAACAACACGCATACCATCAAATGGCACACATACCATCAAATGGCACACATACCATCAAATGGCACATATACCCTCAAATGGCATGCATACTATCAAAAGTCACGCATAACATCAAACAACATGCATACTATCAAACAACACGCATACCATCAAACGGCACACATACCATCAAACGGCACACAAACCATCAAATGGCACATATACCCTCAAATGGCTTGCATACTATCAAAAGTGACGCATACCATCAAACAACATGCATACTATCAAACAACATGCATACCATCAAGCGACACACATACCATCAAATGGCACATATACTCTCAAATGGCATGCATACCATCAAATGGCACATATACCCTCAAATGGCATGCATACCATCAAATGGCACATATACCCTCAAATGGCATGCATACCATCAAATGGCACGCGTACCATCAAACAACATGCATACTATCAAACAACATGCATACTATCAAATGGCATGCATACCATCAAACGACACACATACTATCAAATGGCACATATACCCTCAAATGGCATGCATACCATCAAACAACACGCATACCATCAAACATGCATACTATCAAATGGCACGCATACCAATAAACAACACGCATACCATCAAACAACAAGCATACCATCAAACAACACGCAAACCATCAAGTGGCACGCATACCATCAAATGGCACATGTATTCTCAAATGGCATGCATACCATCAAAAGGCATGCGTACCATCAAACAACATGCATACCATCAAACTACATACATACCATCAAACGGCATGCATACCATCAAATGGCACCACAGAAATGTAAGCTGCTCTCACAGCATTGCCACAGAGCCTCTGACTGGTGGGGCTAATACAATGCAGCAAACAGTCCTTACACTCCAGGGCAGGAGAACAGCACTGCAGTGGATGATGGAGACTCTAACTTCATGGATGATGCCCAGAAACTGTAGTGTGTTCACAAACATGGGTGTCAGGCATGCAGGACAACAGCACTCCTGCAAAGAATTTGGGCAGGGTTGACGGTCTATACTTTCTTCCATACCAGTTTTTACCACTCCTGCAGCTGAAGTGTGCTTAGCTCCTGTACGTTCCACCATCATCACCATCTACCACCATCTGACACCTTGCTGGAACATACCTACAGTCAGGAATGTCCGTCCAGGTCCCCATAGTGCAGCTGGTGAGAGCAGGCATGGAGGACATCATACCTACCAACCTCACTGCCATTCCCCCTCAAGTTTTTACCCAGCCCCCCACCGTTTTTTGGTCACTAACATCAGTTGTGCACCTGAGTGAAGACACATGCAGGTTACAGGGTCCCACAGCTCCCTCCCATCATTGCTGCTCCTGTCTCACATAACCACCAGGCCTCCACCTGGTGACAGTCACTGGGAGGAAGCTGAAAGCTGCACCCCTCTCTTGGTAGAAGGAAGCAGCCCATCGGGCTCTTATAGTCTCCTTCCATGATTTGCCACCAGCAATCTGGGACTGTGGCCAATCACAGATCACTGGTATGGGTGTGGTAACACTACTTGGCAACACTTGGCTGGCTTGGACAGTATATACTTGCTGGTACAGGACAGGTCATGCATAACAAAATGAGTAACAACATTGGCAGTATATCACAAATACATTGCCACACGGAAGAGGGAAGAAAAGCTCACAGGGTGAAGAGAGAATGCAGGTGTGTAGTGTGACAGGTAGTACAACTGTAAGAGTGCAAGGGTAACAAAAAGTAGAAATGATAAAACAAATGACAGCTCATAGTCAATGTAACAGAAAGAGGCATGGCAGCACCACCTTCTCCATCGCCCAACAACAGACATGTTCAGGGTTATGTGACTTATGTCCCCCATGCACCATGAAAATGCTGGGGTGGGGATAAAGGATCCATGGGTGATGAATGATCACAGATAGGTGGCAGCAGTGGAATGCTGCTCTAAGGAAACTGAGTGTTGAGGTCATGAAATATAAGTTGCACGGATGACTCAGTGGAGCACAGGAGTGAGGACCTGGCACCTCTCCTTCTGCCATGCTGACAACACAGGTTTGGGAAGGGACTTTGGTTGCAGGTGGTCTGCCAGGGGATAGAGGGACAAGCATCACAGGGACGGTTCTCCTCAGCTGAAGGGTGAAAAGTCATCTCAGCCTTTGGCTGCCACAAGGTGGAGGCACAGTAGTAGTCCAGGTACAGTTCACTTCGTGAGAGGCTACATGATTTCATACTGCTTGCATATCTCCATGCACACGTGATTATGCTACACCACAACAAGGACACCAACGGGCCTCAGGATGTATACTGTTATGGGGGGGGCACAGCCCTCCCTCTTCCAGCCCCAGCAAAGGGGGCAAGGCATGGTGGAAGAGCTCCAAGTTGGTCAGGGACATGTGACTGACCACCGGGGGGGTAGAGACAGGACCGCTGAGCCACACAAGTGGTAAAAAACTGTATTAAAAAACACATTTCACAAATAAATGACTACGTAACTCATGAATATAATGCACTGTCAAAAAAGTGCTGCCTGACTCTCTTGCTGTGCTTCAGAGGGCAATTTAAGGGATCTTGAATTCTTTGTGGGGCTGCACCTTTCTTCAGATTCAGCTTTTTGTAAGCACACTCTCTGGCATGGTAAGGCAGAATTGTGACATCACCTGGCTCAAAGCGGCCCTCACCAAAAAGTTCTCTCTCACCTGGCTTCCTGTTCAGTTCCCTCGGACATATCCAGGCACATTGTGGCTTCTTCGACTTTGGAAAAGTGGAAAAGACTTCCTACTTTTTCTACAGTTGTGGCAATTGAGAGCCATGCAGTACAACATCACGTAAAGGAGAACTTAATAACTGTCCTGTCAACTACTACAGCGCAGTGTCCAGAAATTAAACTAAATTAAAGCTATGTAGAGAGATGATGTAAGAGGCAAGAAAATGCACTATTTATCTAGCTCATGGGAGTAAAGGGGGGCTGATACAGATGCAGGCACAGACACAAACGGACGCAGCAAGTTTCTTATTTTTATGCTTTATTTTACAAACATATGAATAAAATTGCCTGTCATTAGCTCTCAAGAGACAACACAGCACTTTACCAGCCAAAATTAAAATATACATTTCATTATGCCGCAGACAAGAAAGGAAAATGGTACAGATATTAGGGATATAGCTGGAACTCAACTGACAGCATTGTGCGTCTTACTCAGGAATCTCTGGAGAGGTGTTTGTGATGCGCTGCCTCATTAGCATAAATGGAAACACTCGATTGGTGTCACAACACACACCAGTTTAGCCTGCAGAGTGTGATGAAAAATAATTGTGAATAACTAAACAAAAGGTACAAATGTTTTGTAAAAAAATCTGTTTTTAACTAACAGCCACTTCAGGGACACATTGTGGGGTGGCTAATCAAATCAGTAACTTTGTAGTTCACCTTTAAACAAGCGTTGGCTAATGTCAGTTATGGTTGCATGCAAGTTTTTTAAGAAAATTACACACACTGGTCTAAAAGCGAAGGTCCTTCTACAAAGACAGTTTTGTTTTTTTCAATTTCTGCCATCTGGCTGCAGTGATAGACAAGTTCCCTATTTAAACAGTGTTGACTAATGACAGTTTAGCTCATGTGCAGGTTTTCTGTTATGACATACTTGGGGCAAGTATACATTATGTCAAAGGAAGTCTGATCAACACACAAGAAAGACTGACCGCTGCTCTGAAAATCTGAGCTTTTAACCACAATAGTTAACTACTTAGCTGAACTAATGTGATCTTCTTTAGAAAGTAGAAAAGACACTTATTATTATATATTGTCATCCCTCCATCCTAATAAACCAGAGTCACCTGCAGATAGGTGTAATTGGCTATTACCTGGCTGACCCCATCTCAAGTAGACTGCCGCTCCTGAAAAATCAAGATCAGCTAAACACCTGTCAAGTGCTACAACTTCCAGGCAGGATCACCCCAGGGAGAAGGCACCTCATCACAGACTGCTCCCTACATGTTGTACTCTGGCCCATCGTGGGAGTCCCTGTGCAGCAATGACCCCTGACGCACTGTCCTCTTTGGCTTTGGTAACACAAATATACTGTATGTATTTATTTAAAAGTTTTCACCAGAAAAACACAACAAGCAGCTCATTTCTGAGTGTGACCCACAAACATAACTGTTTTGCATGGGCCTCCTACCCCCTCCTTGGGATCTCCTCTACTGCCATGCCAGGTAGAGGATTGCCGAGTTCAGGGCTCCCATTGCCACACAGAAGAGGGAAGAAAAGCTCACAGGGCTAGGAGAGAATGCAGGTGTGTAGTGCAACAGGTAGTACAACTGTAAGGGTGCAGGGTAACAAAAAGTAGAAATGATAAAACAAATAACAGCTCACAGTCAATGTAATAGAAAGAGGCATGGCAGCACCACCTTCTCCATCATCCAACAACAGACACGTTCAGGGCTATGTCCCCCACACACCATGAAAATGCTGGGGGGGACAAAGGATCCATGGGTGACGAATGATCACAGATAGGTGGCAGCAGTGGAATGCTGCTCTAAGGAAACTGAGTGTCGAGGTCCTGAAATATCAGTTGCACGGATGACACAGTGGAGCACAGGAGTGAGGACCTGGCACCTCTCCATAGCAGACCCTTGTCCTGCTGTGCAAGGTCACAGAATTAATGTAAACTCCTGACTGGACTGGTATGGGTGCTGAGCAGAAACAGAGTAAAACTATGGAAGTGAAACTTAGCCAGAACCAATTTCCATATAGGGCACCCACCCTCTGATCCACCCCTTGTTCCCCTTCCTGCTAATACTACTACTACCCTGAGTAACCACTATACCCTTCAGTCTGTCCCAGCCATGCTTCAAACCATTTATGGTTTTGGCTCCTACCTTTTGGGCTGGCAAACTTTTCCCATGGCTCTATAACCAGAAAGTCCAGAACCCTCTGTAGCCAACATGTAACAGTGGGAAAACCAACAGCCTGCTATGCATGTCAGTGTCCCCATAAGCTCCAATCTTTTCTTTGAGTGGCATGTAAAATCCTGGCAGTGTGAGTACTTAAGGGAATGGGGGGAGATAGATAGGAGGAGGCATGTAAAATACTGGTAATGCAAGTACTTGAGGGGATATGGGGAGACAGACTGCAGCTGTGGGAGTAGCATGTAAGATCCTGGCAGTGTGAGTACTTAAGGGAATGGGGGGGAGATAGATAGGAGGTGGCATGTAAAATCCTGGTAATGCAAGTACTTGAGGGGATATGGGAAGACAGACAGCAGCTGTGGGAGTGGCATGTAAAATCCTGGCAGTGTGAGTACTTAAGGGAATGGGGGGGTAGATAGGAGGTGGCATGTAAAACACTGGTAATGCAAGTACTTGAGGTGATATGGGGAGACAGACTGCAGCTGTGGGAGTGGCATGAAAAATCCTGGCAGTGTGAGTACTTAAGGGAATGGGGGGGATAGATAGGAGGTGGCATGTAAAATACTGGTAATGCAAGTACTTGAGAGGATATGGGGAGACAGACTGCAGTTGTGGGAGTGGCATATAAAATCCGGGCAGTGTGAGTACTTAAGGGAATGGGGGGGGATTGATAGGAGGTGTCATGTAAAATCCTGGCAGTTTGAGTACTTAAGGGAATGGGGGGGGAGATAGAGTGGAGGTGGCATGTAAAATACTGGTAATGCAAGTACTTGAGGGGATATGGGGAGACAGACTGCAGCTGTGGGAGTGGCATGTAAAATCCTGGCAGTGTGAGTACTTAAGGGAATGGGGGGAGATAGATAGGAGGTGTCATGTAAAATCCTGATAATGCAAGTACTTGAGGGGATATGGGAAGACAGACAGCAGCTGTGGGAGTGGCATGTAAAATCCTGGCAGTGTGAGTACTTAAGGGAATGGGGGGGTAGATAGGAGGTGGCATGTAAAATACTGGTAATGCAAGTACTTGAGGGGATATGGGGAGACAGACTGCAGCTGTGGGAGTGGCACGTAAAATCCTGGCAGTGTGAGTACTTAAGGGAGTGGGGGGGGATAGATAGGAGGTGTCATGTAAAATACTGGTAATACAGGTACTTGAGAGGATATGGGGAGACAGACTGCAGCTGTGGAAGTGCATGTAAAATCCTGGTAGTGCAGGTATGGGTGGGCGACGGAAACAGATACCAGCCTTGGGAACTGCATGCATAATTCTGGCAGTTCTGGTACTTGGGTGGGGAGGAGACAGGTACCAGCTGCAGGTGCACCAGGTAAAATTCCAACAGCACCAATACTGGCAGGGGAGGAGACAGATATGAGCTGTGTGGTGACAAATGAAATTATATCAGTCTCAGTACTTGCGAGGGAGTGGGGGAGACAGATAGGAACAGAGGAAATGGGTGGTTAAGACTCATTTTATTTCAATAAACCTCCTCCTTCTACAAAAAAAAAGCAGATTTGGATTTGATAGAGTCAACCTTTGCCTTCACATCAGGCAGCAGCTTAACTGTAAATTGAGCAAATGTATTAAATCCAATTTTCCCGATCATCCTTAGTTTTCATGATGGTCCCTTTCAGCCTTTCCCAGAACAACACCTGCTGATTCTCCCCCTCTGGCCAGTCCATGTAGGTCTTCTTCTTGACTACCCTTGCCAGCCTGTGATAGGCTGAAATCTCATGGTGGGAGATTCTCTCCAAGAATACCAGAATGAGAAGGTCTTCACTTTCCGCCAGCAGTCTGTAAGTGACCATTCTCATCTCTAAGGAGCACCATTCGCTCTGTAGATAATGGCGGCTGATCACACAGATAGTCCTCCTGCTGCTATAGATGCTGTCCACAATGTTGTCTACTATATCCTTCCCCACTTCAAAGTCTCTGTTATGCAGGCACACTTTGAGGAAGGGCTGCCCCTTCTCCTCCAGGTTTGGAAGGAACTTGTTGATCACCCAAAGTTCATCTTTACTGCTGTAGGAAACAAACACGTCATACCTGTATTTGATTTTCTTAGATCTCCCACCCATTAGTCTTGATAGAAAGGCCCGGAAGATATAAAATAAATAAACAATATACCAGCCAGCCATTTTATACAGGAACGTGAACACCAGAAACAGTACGATGAACACCATAGTTACCACAAAAAAGAAAAATTCTGTGGGATGGTCACATGCATTTTCCAGAAATTTAACAAAGGAAGACTGGTCATAGAATTGGAAACATCGTTCCCGATGAAGGTTTAATAACATTTCCCTTCTTGTGGCTGCCCATGAAATTATCCAAGCATTCTGGCAGTCACATTGGAAAACAATATAAGAAAAGAAGATATACTTCAAATCGACACAGTTCTGAAATATCCCAGTGGCCAAAGTTGAAATCTTCTGACGTTCAATTTTCAAAAGTTTTAAAGATGTCAGGTCCATAAACATCACAGGGGTAAAATAACTGAAACCAGAGTTTATCAGCATTAAACATTCCAGATTTGTCAGGTTCTGGAAAAGAAGTTCAGAGTCTTTAGGATAGAAGTATGTAAACAGTGATATGTCTTCCAGGTACAACACTTTCAGTTTATTTAATTGTGATATACCTAGATTCCTTACAATATATCCACTCTGAAAATAAAGTTTTTCAAGATTAATGAATGAGCTGAATATAGACTTTTGTTCAGTAGAACAAGCTATATCGGCTCTCTGAACATGAAGTTCTTTCACTGTTGTCACAGGTGCCCTCTGACAGTCATCAAACGAAAAGGTAGCCGCTCCCAAAAGGTACAAGGTCTCTATGGAACTCATATGGGAGGCGTCCTTGTTCATGATATTTACATTCTCCTTCCCCTCTAGCAATAAGACTCTGATGCTATGTTGAAATTCGGAAAGATTCAAGTAGAATCCATTCTCTAGAGTGCCCAGGCAGCTGCTGTACTAGAAGATGGTCTTTGAAAGCCCTTGCATTAATTTGTTTTATACCATTGTTAAGCAAGCTGAGTGAAGTTAAACAATTTAAATGCACAAAGTAATATTCTTTAATTACATAAATGTTGTTGCCTTCCAGATTCAGTTCAGTCAGACTTTTTAGCCCATAGAAAGCCGACTCTTCTATGACATCAACCTTGTTGTTTGCGAGACTGAGATATTGCAAACCAGCCATACAGGAAAACTGCCGTGATTTCAGAGCAGCTACAGAATTGTGGGAAAGGTCCAAGTGAGTTAATGGAGTGGTAAATGTTTGGTTTGCAGGACAGAAGTTAACAGTTTTTAACAAGTTTTCTGTCAGATTTAGTTTTTTGAGCTTCCTCATTATATATAAGATTCCTGGCTCCATACTGATTAGAATACTTCTACTAAGGTCCAAGCTCTCCAGCAGTTCACACTTTTCAAAAGTTTTCTTGGAAATATTGTAGATATCATTGCCAGTTACAATCAGACTTTTTACTTTGAAATAGTGAACAGCATGGCAAACACTCTCCACAAAGCCCTGTGGTGTCCTGAGAATGTCAGACATGGAGAGGTGGTTGACGGTCTGTATATCAGACTCCAACAGCTCTCTTACTTCGAAGAATGAGTGATCAGCATTAAATAACTCAAGGTGTGTGGAATTATATAAATATCTCACCTCAATTTTGCGTATGAAATTCCATGATAACATGAGACCAGAGACATTCAGCTGTGCAGCGCAGTCCAGGGCTTTAATTGTCCTGACCGGAGCATCAGTGCAGTTCCTTTTGATAGTGTTCAGATCCCTAAAATCTAGCTGAAAATAGCTCACAGAATCAAATTTCCACATGCTGCACACAACTTCGCATGTGCTCTTTATGCATGTGTTCATGTATACAGTTTTAGCAGGGTTAGTAAAGCTCTTAATGTGCAGTTCTTTTAGATTGTCAAGCCCTTCAAAGGCATTGTCTTTAAAAACACAGTCATCCACACTGCTTCTAAACCACAGATCAAGACGTTCTACAGTCCTCAGTCCCTGAAATGCCCCAGAGTAAAAGACAGTCCCTTTCTCTATATCCAGCTGTAGTTTTTTTAGGCTATAAAACTGAGAAAGTCTCCTGGTCTAACAACTGTTACTGTTGTTCTCAGCCCATCTAAAACTGCTGCAATTTCCTTCAATTCCTCTTTGTACGTATCTCCACTGCATGTTGCTTCAGTTACATTTATTGGAAATCACCTGGAGGTTGGTTCACACTTACGGTGAAGGCTGTGTTAAATACAGAACAGTCTTTTGATATCCATCCCCAGACAAAGAACTGATATGAAATGCATAACAGGCAGGAGATGGTGAAGACAATCACATCCATGGTGACTGGCGTTGGCTGCAGCTCTACTGGAGAAGTTTACAAGTACACACTGTTCTTAACATTATGTAATGTCTTTCTATAGATCAGATGGGACTGACTTTGTAGATCAAGTTCCTCATTCAAGAAAGCACTTACTGCCCCTCACAGTTTCAGTACCACAAAAGGACAGCACTCTGCCTTAGCATTGTACAGTCATGAGATGTTGGACAGATCAAACAATCAATCAATCAGTCAGAATCTTTATTTATCCAGGCGATCATTGTTGAGCAATGCTTATTTGCGAGATGGACCTGGTTGGAGCATAATCAAATAAACAAAGCAATCACAAGTATTTACAGTCAAGTACAATGGGTACAATTATAATACAGGGCTTAAAATAAAACATTAGTTCATACAAACTTAAAGTAGTACAGGCAAAAGTACAAGGCATGAGCAACATGTTCATATACACAATAACTAAACGCAGCAAGGAAAGCCGGGTTAATCAATATAGTAGACTAAAAAACACTAAAACAACAGAGGATAGATGGAGAGAGAGAGGGGAGGGAGGGAAAGGACTGAGAGGGTGTCAAGTAAAAAACAAGTTGCGGTAGGGGAAGGTAGGTGTGCAGAAGTGGAGGAAGAAAATAATGTGGAAACACTGGTGATGCAGAGTAAAAGGGAAAGGGGAAGGGAGGTTGTCTCAACCAGAAGGAACATAGAGCTCCTACCCGACAAAGAGAGACTGGGAATGAAGCTGGGATGGAAAGTTAGTGATACAGAGGGATGGGGATGCAAGATAAGGAGGTAGGACATCTAGGGCTTAAAAAGGAGGAAGGTTGAACACAAATGTGAATGCTTTGTGTAGAAAGGCAGAACACAAATGTCAGTGCCTTATGTACGAATCCGTGCAGGGAGGGCAGACACTGATGCAGATCCTGGATGAGCGAAGCAGTTACATACTTCTTTGATTGTGTGGGAATATAGTGTCTTGAAGGCGAACAGGCAGGCCAGTGCTCAATTTGAGAGATCCCCAAACATAAGGTGGACCCTGGGTCACTCAATGGTGCAGCAGAAGTGCTCGGTGCTCCCACACCATCGAACTGGGTTTGGGAGATTAGTCGGGAAGTTGGGTTGGGTGGCAGGAGGGTGGGGTGGCATTGCTGCATGGCAGCACTCCCTGCCAGGGGAAGGATGTGTCCTGGTAATGCCATAGTAGCAACCCCTGTGGTGGTCCGAGGGAGCCTGTCTCCCCTGTATGGCAGCACTCCCAGCCAGGGGAAGGGTGTGTCCTGGTAACGCCATAGTAGCAACCCCGTGGTGGGCTGAGGGAGCTTGTGTCCCCTGCATGGCAGCACTCCCAGCCAGGGGAAGGGTGTGTCCCAGTAACGCCATAGTAGCAACCCCGTGGTGGGCCGAGGGAGCCTGTCTCCCCTGCAAGGCAGCACTCCCAGCCAGGGGAAGGATGTGTCCTGGTAATGCCATAGTAGCAACCCCTGTGGTGGGCTGAGGGAGCCTGTCTCCCCTGCATGGCAGCACTCCCAGCCAGGGGAAGGATGTGTCCTGGTAACGCCATAGTAGCAACTACTGTGGTGGGCCGAGGGAGCCTGTCTCCCCTGCATGGCAGCACTCCCAGCCAGGGGAAGGATGTGTCCTGGTAACACCATAGTAGCAACCCCTGTGGTGGGCCGAGGGAGCTTGTCTCCCCTGCATGGCATTGTTACATGCCTCTGACAGTCCATGCATGGGGACATGTGGCCTTTACCAGATGACAGGGTAAAAAGGAGGGAGAAAAACCGAAAAAACAGTGTCTACCTGCCACCGAATACAACAGCCCCTCTCACTCTTGGGTCCTGCACTATGCAGATCCCAACTGACTGGACGGTGGGGGGAGTAGCATTTGGCATTGGGGGTGCTCAACATGGGGCCTGAAGCATGGCAGAGGTGGTGACTGGGGAACAAAAAGCTTTATTACAAAAAAATACATAAGAAAAAAAAATGAGGCAGACCTGGGTTTGAGCTGTGCGCAGTCTTCAAATTCCACTTCTAAATCAATTCCAGTAAATCTAGGAATTCTGTCTAATTCCATGTGATCCCATTGCAGGCAGAATTCTGAACTTCTGAATGCAGAATGTTAATCATGGAATCATATTGTGCAGTTTATGTACATCTGGATCTATTTTCTGCAAACTCTGCAGATTGTGCAGTCTGTGAAATATTATTCCAATGCTTACATGGAAATGCTTTTTGAAATTCTGTGAAATTATAAAAAAAGAAATTCCAGAAAACCTTTTGAAAGCAGAATTGCCGATCAGCTTGCATTCCAACACTGGCAGCCCGCACTGCACACAGCTGTAACCAGGGTATTTAAACAGCACATGCCTTGCCATCAGGCTAGAAATCTTACAGAATGAAGGTTTGGTGCCTTGGTTATAATTTGCTGGTGGTTGTTTATTTTCTTTTAGTCATTGGTAACCGGGTAAGGCCCACTAGGCACAATAGCTGGTTTTCAGGGGCGACCTAGAAGGTTAAGTGACTTGCTCAGAGTCACACAATATGCAAATAGAGGTTGTGAGAATCAAACTCAGGTCTGGTCTGTTGGATGTATCCAGCTCGCTCACACCTCGTTCCTCTAACCTCTAGGCTATACTGCCAGCCCGTTGTTGCGATGCCATGGTTATATTATGCACGTCGTCATTGTTATGCCTTGGCTATAATTTGTACGTTGTCATTGTTATGTCTTGGTTACAATGCGCACATTGTCATTGAGATGCCTTGGTTATAATTTCTACATTGTTGCTTCTTTCTTTTTGTTGTTTCCATTTATTTGACAAATTGTTGGTTCAAAGGAATGCAGCAGCATCCTTTTGTCATGTAATCAGAACACCTTTACTTGCAAAACCAGAAAGATATTTCAACTGAAACAGTGTTGTATACCTGTTTTCAGATTTTTTATAAAGCTGTATTTAATTAAAGTGTTAGTGATTTAATAAACATTTGTGATTTTTGATAACCAGTTGTGATTTAGCAGGTGATTGGTTCTTACTAGCAAGATTTTACTTGTGAAGTAGAAACAAGCTATTTATGTTAAAAACCTGTGAACTCATACAGGTGGAACACAATATTGCAAACATGTAAAAAGTAAAATATATTACTGACAGATATGTCTATTTCTTAAAAAAAAAAAAAAAGAAAGAAACAGTTTCTTGCTGAAATACATTGGGCTGCTTAGAAGTTGTAATATTTTTACATCCCGATGACCAGAAAGTACTGGGTCATAATCGCGCAGACTAACCCGCGCACATGAATACCGCATTGTGAGTAGCACGTATGGGATTAGAGCGATGGGGAATATCAGCTATGCAAAAGAATCACTAGCCCCTGTCACTCACCATGGAGGAGGAAGTGGATGTAGCCACTGCCGGTGGGGTGCTCAGTTGAGCTGCTCCCATGGTGGAGTGGCTAAAGCACCTAACCCTGCAGTGCATGGGCTGCGAGGACTGTGGTTTGATTCCCTTCTAGGGAATCTTTTACTTTAAATTATTTTTCTTGCCCCTGTGTCCACACCCCCTTGGAGTTGATTATAATAGTTCTGGGGGGTGCTGCACACTATTTGTTGGTGCACAGTTGTGATGAGCATGGTTTCACCTGCAGCATTGTGACCCCATGCCTAACCAAAATGGTTCTATCTGATAATGGCAGTTGTGGACTAGAGACTGCCATTACAGTGAGTGTACTTCACCAAAAAGGAATTTGGTCGATGCACACTTGTGGCAACTGGAAAGAGAGCACCTGAGATCCACAGGTGTATTTTTGTAATGTAGAGGCTGTGCCCCCCAACTAAAGGATTCTCAACTCTGGGGGGTGCATGTTGGGGAGGTGAAATACTTGCAAAAATGAAAAAGCCAGCTCCTGGGAAAAAAACTATGCCGCCCAGACCCAAACCCTGCACCTCCTAGCTGACCACCATCCCCACCACACTAGCAGACAAGCTTGGCAACTGCCCAACACGCACACTCCCACATACATTCCCTCCCTTTCTACTCCCCCCCCCCGTGTGTCTACGTGCACATAGCTTACTCTTGTTCTTCCTCACACACGCTGGTATCCGAACACAGGCACCGTAACTGAGCCACCACTTTTGTAGACACTAAATTGCAGACACCGTGTTCACTGGATACCCTGAAGGAGACACTAATTTCCAAACCCTCGTCCCAAAGGTTTTTTATACATTCATTACATATTTTAAGAGAGATAATCAAAAAGTAAAAGTTCTGCAGGACTTCAGTTAGTAGCTGCCACTTTAAAATGATGGCTTCTTTTATTAGAATTTTGATTTTGCAATGAAGCTTTTATAACAAGGGTGACCACTTCTCAGTTCCGGAACCCAGTGACACCAGCTGAGATAAAGTCAGGCCTTCAGTCACCACATTTACAAGCAGTTTTCATTGCTGGGAACCTGACATTTTATCTGATGATCCAGTAACAAAACCTGCCTATAAATGGCACGAGTTCTCAGAAATCAGACTGTCAGGTGCTCATATTCTCCTTCCTCAGCTTGCCCCAGCAAGCCAAGATTACTGCCGATCACGGGTCACTGGTGTGGTGTGCGGTAATACTACTCCAGCAACACTTGGCTGGCTTTGACAGTACATACGTGCCAGTACAGGACAGGTCATGCATAACAAAATGAGTAACACCATTGGCGGTACATCACAAATACACTGAAGCACGGTGGAGGAAGAAAAGCTCACAGGGCTAGGAGAGAATGCAGGTGTGTGGTCGACAGGTGAGTACAACTGGAAAGGTGCAGGGGAACAAAAAGTAGAAATGATAAAACAAATGACAGCTCATAGTCAATGTTAAAGAAAGAAAGAGGCATGGCAGCACCGCGTTCTCCATCGCCCTACAACAGACACGTTCACGGCTATGTCCCCCACACAGCATGAAGATGCCAGGCTGGGGGACAAAGGATCCATGGGTGGAATATTGTTGTCAGAAAACAGAATATCGAGCTTGTGAAATAATTGCATGGACAGCACAGTGGAGTTGAGGGGTGATGACCTCGCACCTCTCCTTGCCTCCATGCCAACAACACTGGTTTGCGAAGGGCATTGGTCACTGGTGCTCTGCTAGGAGACGGAGGGCCGAGCATCACAGGGATTGCTGCTTTCCTTGCATGGCAAAGTGGTGGAAAGCCTTCTTGGCCTCTGGCTGCCACCGACTGGAGGCACGGTACTAGTCGGGCATGACAAACCTTGTGGGAAGGTAGACGAGTCCATAGTGCTTTCCTGTCTCCATGTGCATGTGATTATGTTGCACCACAACTAGCACACCTATGGGCCTTTGGATATGTGTACTGTGGGGGGGGAGAGGTAACACGGCCCTCTCTCCTCCATTACAAGCAAGGTGTGGTGGAACAGCTCCAGGTCAGCCAGGGACAGGTGACTGACAGCTGGGTGGGGAAGGGGGACAGGACCGCTGAGCCACACAAGTGCTAAAAAAAGCTGTACTAAAATAAAATACATTTCAAAAATAAATGACTACATACCTCAAGAACATAAAGTCCTGTCAAATAAGTGCTGCCCCCCTTGTTGTGTTCCGGATAGCATGTCAAGGGATCCTGAATTTTTCATGGGGCTGCACCTTTCTTCAGATTCAGCCTTTTGTAAGCACATTGTCTGGCATGGTAAGGCAGCATTGTGACATCACCTGGCTCAGAGTGCCCTCACACAGCAGGTCTCTCTCACCATGCTTCCAGCTAAATTCCCTGTGGCATATCCAAGCACATCATAGCTTGTTTGATATTGGAAAAGTGAAAAAGACTTCCCACTTTTTTCACCGTTGTGGCAATTGAGAGCCATGCAGTACAACATCATGTAAAGGAGAATGTAATAACTGTCCTGTCAACTACTACAGCGCAGTGTCCAGAAAGTAAAATAAATTAAAGCTATGTAGAGAGATGATGTAAGAGGCAAGAAAATAAACTTTTTATCTAGTTTATGGGAGTACGTGGGGGGGGGACTGCTACAAATGCAGGCAGAGTCCCAAAAGGACACAGCAAGTTTCTTAAATGTTTTATTTTACAAACATATTAATACAATTGCCTGCCATTGGCTCTCAGTACACATCAGGGCACTTTACCAGCCAGAATTAATATATACATTTCATTATGCAGCAGGCAAGAAAGGAAAATGGTATTCTATTACAAATATAGCTGGAACTCGACTGACAGCATTGGGTGGATCATACACTGGAATCTCCAGAGTGGGGTTTGTGATGCACTGCCTCATTAGCATAAACAGAAACACCTGATTCATGTCATAACACACCAGTTTTGCCTGCAGAGTGTGATGAAAACAATTATGAATAATTTAACAAAAGATATACTTTTTTTGTAAAACAAAAACTTTTTTTGACTAATAGCCACTTCAGGGACACATTGTGGGGAGGCTAATCAAATCAGTGACTTTGCAGGTCTCCTTTAAACAAGCGTTGGCTGGTGGCACTTATGGTTGCATGCAAGTTTAGTTATGAAACATCACGCACATTGGTCTGAAAGCTACGGTTCTTCCACGGACAGTTTTGTTTTTTCAAGTTCTGTCATCTGGCCGCAGTGCTAGACAAGTTCCCTATTTAAACAGCACTGGCTAATGACAGTTATGCTCATTTGCAAGTTTACTGTTATGACATGCACTTGGGACAAGTTTAGATAATATCAAAGGAAGTCTGATCAACACACAACAAAGGCTGACTACTGCAGGGAAGCTCTGAGATTTTAACCACAATAGTTAACCATTTACCAGAACTAACAAGATCTTCTTTAGAAGTACAAAAGACACTCATGATATATTGTCATCCCTCCACCCTAAACAAAAACAGAGTCACCTGCAGGTAGGTGTAATTGGCTATTACCTGGCTGACCCCATCTCAGGTAGACTGGGTGTCAACTGGCACTCTTGAAACTTCAAGATCAGCTAAACACCCATCAAGTGCTGCACCTTCCAGGAAGTATGACCCCAGGGAAGATGTCACCTTTTCACACACTGCTCCTTGCATGTTGTACTCTGGGCCATCCTGGGAGCCCCTGTGCAGTAATAACCACTGACGCACTTGATTCTTTGACACAAATACATTTATTTATTTAAAAGTATTGATCAGGAAGGCTCACTGAGCTGCTCCTTTCTGAGTGCGACTCGCAAACATAACTGTTTTGCATGGGCCTCCTTCCCCCTCCTCAGGATCCCTTCTGCTGCCATGCCAGGTAGAGGATTACTGGGTTCAGAGCTCCCACTCCATAGCAGACCCTCGTACCCCATCCTCGGGATCCCCTCTACTGCCATGCCAGGTAGAGGATTACTAGGTTCAGAGCTCCCACTCCATAGCAGACCCTTGCACCCCCCCTCCTCGGGATCCCCTCTACTGCCATGCCAGGTAGAGTATTGCTGAGTTCAGGGCTCCCACTCCGTAGCAGGCCCTTGTACCCCTCCTCGGGATCCCTTCTGCTGCCATGCCAGGTAGAGGATTGCTGGGTTCAGGGCTCCCAGTCCATAGTAGACCCTTGTACCCCCTCCTCGGGATCCCCTCTACTGCCATGCCAGGTAGAGGATTGCTGAGTTCAGGGCTCCCACTCCATAGCAGACCCTCGTACCCCCTCCTCGGGATCCCCTCTACTGCCATGCCAGGTAGAGGATTGCTGAGTTCAGGGCTCCCACTCCATAGAAGACCCTCGCACCCCCTCTCCTTGGGATCCCATCTGCTGCCATGCCAGGTAGAGGATTGCTGAGTTCAGGGCTCCCACTCCATAGCAGGCCCTCGTCCCCCCCTCCTCAGGATCCCCTCTACTGCCATGCCAGGTAGAGTATTGCTGAGTTCAGGGCTCCCACTCCGTAACAGGCCCTTGTACCCCTCCTCGGGATCCCTTCTGCTGCCATGCCAGGTAGAGGATTGCTGGGTTCAGGGCTCCCAGTCCATAGTAGACCCTTGTACCCCCTCCTCGGGATCCCCTCTACTGCCATGCCAGGTAGAGGATTGCTGAGTTCAGGGCTTCCACTCCATAGCAGACCCTCGTACCCCCTCCTCAGGATCCCCTCTACTGGGATGCCAGGTAGAGGATTGCTGGGTTCAGGGCTCCCACTCCATAGCAGACCCTCCTACCCCCTCCTCGGGATCCCCTCTACTACCATGCCAGGTAGAGGATTGCTGGGTTCAGGGCTCCCAGTCCATTGCAGGACCTCGTACCCCCTCCTCAGGATCCCCTCTACTGCCATGCCAGGTAGAGGATTGCTGGGTTCAGGGCTCCCAGTCCGTAACAGACCCTCGTACCCCCTCCTCGGGATCCCCTCTACTGCCATGCCAGGTAGAGGATTGCTGGGTTCAGGGCTCCCTCTCCAAAGCAGGCCCTCCTACCCCCTCCTCGGGATCCCCTCTACTGCCATGCCAGGTAGAGGATTGCTGGGTTCAGGGCTCCCAGTCCATAGCAGGCCCTCGTACCCCTCCTCGGGATCCCCTCTACTGCCATGCCAGGTAGAGGATTGCTGGGTTCAGGGCTCCCAGTCCGTAGCAGACCCTCGTCCCCCTCCTCGGGATCCCCTCTACTGCCATGCCAGGTAGAGGATTGCTGGGTTCAGGGCTCCCAGTCCATAACAGACCCTCATACCCCTCCTCGGGATCCCCTCTACTGCCATGCCAGGTAGAGGATTGCTGGGTTCAGGGCTCCCAGTCCAGAGCAGGCCCTCATCCCCCTCCTCAGGATCCCCTCTACTGGGATGCCAGGTAGAGGATTGCTGAGTTCAGGGGTCCCTCTCCATAGCAGGCCCTCCTACCCCCTCCTCAGGATCCCTTTGCTGCCATTCCAGGTAGAGGATTGCTGAGTTCAGGGCTCCCAGTCCACAGCAGACCCTCGTTCCCCCTCCTCAGTATCCCCTCTACTGCCATGCCAGGTAGAGGATTGCTGAGTTCAGGGCTCCCAGTCCTGAGCAGGCCCTCATACCCTCCCGGATCCCTTCTGCTGCCATGCCAGGTAGAGGATTGCTGAGTTCTGGGCTCCCACTCCATAGCAGGCCCTTGTACCCCCTCCTCGGGATCCCCTCTACTGCCATGCCAGGTAGAGGATTGCTGGGTTCAGGGCTCCCAGTCCATAGCAGACCCTTGTACCCCCTCATCGGGATCCCCTCTACTGCCATGCCAGGTAGAGGATTGCTGATTTCAGGGCTCCCAGTCCATAGCAGGCCCTCGTACTGCTGAGCAAGGTCACAGAATTAATGTAAACTCCTGACTCGGCTGGTATGGGTGCTAGGCAGAAACAGAGTAAAGCAATGGGAGTGAAACACAGAAACATAGATAATGATGGCAGTAAAAAAAAAATAATTGTCCATCCAGTCTCCCCATAGTTCCTTATTAAGCCTGGGTCCCATTTCCATACAGAGTACTAGCCCTACCTATCCAACCCTTGTTCCCCTTCCTGCTACTATACTACCCTGAGTAACCACTATATCCTTCACACTGTCCCAGCCATGCTTCAAACCATTTATGGTTTTGAATTCCACCATCTGGGCTGGTAGACTTTTTCCATGGCTCTATAGCCAGAAAGGCCAGAACCCTCTGTAGCCAACATCAGAGTGATGCTGTAACAGTGGAAAACCCAACAGCCTGCCATGAATGCCAGTGTCTCTGCAAGCTCCAATCTTTTCTTGGAGTGTGATGTAAAATCCTGGTAGTGCAAGTACTTAAGTGGATGGGGAGGGAGACAGATAAGAGGTGAGGGGTTGACATGTAAAATCCTGGTAGTGCAAGTACTTAAGTGGATGGGGAGGGAGACAGATAAGAGGTGAGGGGTTGACATGTAAAATCCTGGTAGTGCAAGTACTTAAGTGGATGGGGAGGGAGACAGATAAGAGGTGAGTGGTTGACATGTAAAATCCTGGTAATGCGAGTACTTGAGGGGATGGGAGAGACAGAGAGAAGTTGTGGGAGTGGCATGTAAACTCCTGGCAGTGCTGGTATGGATGGAGGAGGAGACAGATACCAGCCTTGGGAGCAGCATGTATTATTCTGGCAATTCTAGAACTTGAGTGGGGAGGAGAAAGATACCAGCTGCAGGTGCAGTGAAGCAGAGAACAAAAGCAGGAAGAAGAAAGGCAATAATTGGAAGGCTTGGCCTCACTAGCGGCTCTAGCCACAAATGGTTACCAGGGCACAGCTGGGGCACAACAGATGGCAGCCAGGGCACTGATATATTGTTACAATGGGAGACACTCTGCACCATATGGGGCACCAACTGGGGCACAGCATTTATTTACCAGGGCACGTGCCCTGGCGGGCCCTGGTGTAGAACCACCACTGCTTGGCCTGTAGTTCAATGGACAAGCAGCCAGCCACTCCCACTTCCTGAGCTATATAAGCAGTTCCTCTCAGCCTCCTTCTGACGCACTTTTTTCTTTGCTGGCCTGAGGCTCTGTCTGTCTGTCCTTTGCAACTGGCTGGGGCCTACCCTGGGGCTTGCGCCCCCCCCCACCTTGTTGCTTCTGTTTGTCTCTGCTGGACTTCTGCGTTTGTTTTCCTGCTTGCTGGTTTGTATTTTGCCTCCGGCTATGTGCTTCTTTCTGTCATTTCTCCTTGTTTTCTGTGTTTGTGTGCCTTTGTTTTGGGCCTTGTTCCCTGTTCTCCATGTTTGCGTGTTTTGGTTTTGTCTTTTGGGGCTTTGTTTCTAAGCTCCTAGCATATTGCTACTCCAGAGCTCACATTACTTGTTCTCAGTTACTCACAACTCTCAAATTACTTGCAATGCAACTGCAACAATTATCTGTGTGTTTCAGCGCAACCATAGCTGCTCTCCATGCTGCACTTAATTGTTTTCACCTGATTCAGGCTCACTCTGAACCCTAGCTATGCAGCTCAATCATGCTCTCGCAACTCAGTCTACTTACCTCATTGCTGCAGTTTCATTGCACTGCCAGGTGATAGCTGCTTCAGAGCATGGTGTCTCCTTTCTTTCTATGTTTATACAAGTTTACAACTCCGTGTACTCAGTACAGATGCTGCTTCCATGTTTGTACACTCTCTTATACTCTGAGGTCAGCTAAGCTACTGCTGATGCTGTCAATTAGTTTCAATACCTGCATGTGGGTCTTGGCCCTTCCATCACTTTCTTGTTTTTCCTGCGACGTGGACTTGGAGGTGTTTGGGGAGTCATAGCCCTGTGTGGCTAATAAATTATGTTCTATATTTTGTCTCCACCACTGACAAATCCTCAGAGTATGTGTCACCTTTATTGGCTTTTGAATGCCTGGCTGGCTTGCCCCACTATTCACAGTGCTGCTTCATTGCTACTATGTTTTGCAGACCTACGTGCAAGTCCAACTAATGCTACACTGTTACTGGCCTAAGTGCAGGTCCACTCTTGCTTAAGTAATCTTTGTTTCATGCCTTCGACCATCCCCTCGGCTTCAGCCTCTGGGATGTCTGCTGCACTCACTACTGCATCCAATCTTTGCAAGGTCTCAGCACTTAATGCTCATTCAGCTCCTTATCAGTTCTGGGCATGCCAGTCATACCATTCTGGCATAGGGCTTCCCTGCAGCAGATGGTCTTGCTCTGCATTTTAAGATGGCATCTTGATAGTGCCCAACGTGGGGTGAGGTCCTTCTCACCTGGCCCATAGCTGGGAATGTCCTCCGGCTTGGTTTTAGCTATTCGCTGATGCGACTGCAGCACCTGGTGTGAATTTAAGACTAGCTGAGAAGGGTGGCTACTTCAATGTCCTTTGGCTCTAGAGGTTCCACTACAATGGTTATCCATTGGCTTTAGTGGTTTCCCTATCAAGGCACGTTCACCATATACTCCCTACAACTGTCTCTGGTTCACCTGGTTTGTGTTTAGGCCAAGTAGGCCAGGTGAGTGCCTCAGCAGTCATTGCTCTCCTCCTCCCACCTTGGTTGCCCCCGATGCTGCAGAGCACTCTTGCAACCAACCTTCCACAGCATTCCCACTAGAAGGATTGACTGAGAACTTTCCACCAAATTGGAATATTTTCCACAACCCTATAACTGGGTTTCCAAATCGCAGCTGCAGTGCCAACACTAAATAAAATATCATAGCCTGGAGGGAAGGCGACCTAGGCCTTGGATTCTCCAGAGATTTCCTCCTCAAAGGTTTTTTTTCTCTCTTCCGTGCCTCAGGTCATAAAAGTTAGTTAGCTGTTAGTCTTTCCTAGTTCTATTAGGTAGGTAGGTTCCGCTGTTGGATGGAGGTGGATGGTGTCCCTACTTGCTGTTCCCTCTCTCCTTGGGGGGTCCCCTCATTCTCTAGCGCTACCCACTGAACTCATACTATTGCTAACCTGTGCTTTTCATTCTGTTATCAAGGCATCTCATTACGTTATCGAGTTGCCTAATGCTTTATCTACTACTATGTCACAGCTACTGCTTGCTTATATGCTTCGTACTACTTCATTCTTTTTGGGGATTCTTCCTAAGGTACCTATAGCCATGGGAATCATCCCACAGCACTTCCAAGGGTGGAAGCCTCTTCGAGGGTTCCTTGCCTTGGTACCCCTACATGGTGGTAATTCCTCTGGAATAGAGAGTGCGAATGACCAAAACCAAACCAACACAGTTGCACAAGCATAACACTGTACTGGCTGTGTAGGCCATTGAATTGGAAGGTTTGGCCTCTAGTTCAATGGACAAGCAGCCAGCCACTCCCACTTTCCTGAGCCATATAAGCAGTTCCTCTCAGCCTCCTTCTGAAGCACTTTTTTCTTTGCCCCACTGTCCTCCCCTCCTCCTTCAGCGGCAGCACTTCTCTCCTTGGGATCCTTCCTAAGGTACCTTTAGCCACAGGAATCATCCCACGGCACTTCTAGGGGTGGAACCCTCTTCAAGGGTTCCTTGCCTTTGATACCCCTACAGGGTGGTAATTTCTCTGGAATAGAGTGTGAACGGCCAAAACCAAACCAAGACAGTTGCACTAGCATAACACTATACTGGCTGCATAGGCCATTGAATACAAGTGTAAGAAAGCATTCCTGAAGTTTATAAAAGCATTTACATTTGACTCATATGTCAGTGTTTTCAGGTGAAATCTATCACCCCCCCCCCCCGGAAAAAGGCAACCCAGCAGGTTTAAGTTTGAACACATTCCCATTAACACACAGTACTTGTACAGATTTTAAATGCAAGGTAACGTGTTTTTTTCTTACTTACATTTCACCTCAGTCCTACAAATAAAGAGAATATCACCTTCAAAGAAACTGTATTACTAATGTAATAAAAGTAACGTTTTAAACATTGCTTATTTTTATAAAATCACAGATAATGCAGTGCATTTATATGAGAATTTATATGTTACAGGGAAAATGTATATTTTCAACTAACAATACTAATAAAAACCTTTACTGCAAGGTACCAGTTAATCTATTGCTGAAATAAGCTATTTATGCATTAATAGGAAGTACTTTTTCCATTTTTAAAAGTTTTAGGTTTAATGTATTGGGACTGGGCCCCTATATTCTCAGCCAAATCTATCGATCATGCCCTGGCATATTTCAAAGATACTTTCATCAACATCTGGAACAAACATGCTCCCCTGAAGCAAGTTAGAGTGCATGGTAGTCACCTCCCTGGGTAACCCCTGAACTCCTGGCCTGTCAACAAGCGTGTGATACAGCACGGAAAACCCACAAATCCTCCAAACTCCTTCGTGACTACGCTATCTACCGGACACTCTGAAATGCCTTTACTAAAGTCATCTACCTGGCCAAAGCAGAATATTTCTGGTCCACTTTGAATACTAACATAAACCGCCCATCAAAGTTTTGGATAGATCCAGAAACAAATGATTTGATACCTTTTATTGGACCAACATGGATGTTACAGAAAAAAACAAAGTGCTTTAGCTTTCGAACCAACCAGGTCCTTCTTCAGAAGCTTTGTGGCAGTTTTTTCAAATATCCCATACTATTAACACCAGATTATATAGAAAAAGCAGAAATAATTCTCATTGGTTTAACATATACATTTAAAACATAATAGGAATTACGTCAGAGAAGCTAATTAACACCAGTATGCCTTTAACTGAGGAGCCTCAGAAGGGCAAAGGTTATCAAGAATTCTCTACAGCCAGAGAGTTCTTGTCACATAAATTTTAAATGTCTCAGTATGCAAGAAAGCATTCTAGTGATAAAAAAACAAAAAAACCTTGGAGTAGCATTCTCTCTAATACATGTAAGATGAGCTCACAACTTACATTCCAATTGTCCTGGTATATTAAAGGACAGATAATGAAAGACAAAATCCTGAAATTAGGTATAACTGCAAGTTGAAAGCAAGCCTCAAATTAACCTACACATATAAACATGATGCATGAAAGTATCATTTGTAAGTGTAAGTGCAAAATAAATAAATAAATAAAAAATACTTGTCAAGGACCCCCAAGAAAACGAGACCATGAGCCTAGAAATGCAGATTTCAATACAGAGTCTGTGTATAACAAAATGCACAGAATCAGTCTAAGCAATCTAAATGAAAACCCAAAGGAATTACACCTTTAATGAACCCCCAAGTAAATGAGATATGCATCTTAATATGAGCAGTTAAAATGTGACAGTGTGAAATCCACCCACTGACAACTAATAGAAGGAAATAAATGCACACTATATGTGAAAACTAAGTGTTCTAGCCACATAACAACTGCCCCATGCCACGCTCCACCCACACATATGTGTGTGTACATACACCACCACTTCCACACACACACACACCTGCACACCCACACAACCACAACACACAACAAATATAGCAAACACATTCCACACACCACACCACACCACACCACGTACAACAAACAAAACACACATACACACATACCCACAACACACAAAAAACACACACACACAAAACACACACATACATACATAAGTATACACACACACACACTCAAGCACTCACCACAGTGTTAAGGTGAAAAGTCAACAATGTAGATAACCATAAACTTACAAAATCAAAGGCCCCTGAAGAACTAAACTGTTTATGTCCATCTTTTAAAGTAAAGGTCTGTGTAAGTTTAAGTGGAATAATGTGTCATGTACCCAACATCAATATTCAATCCATCCGCCACCATATTGAGAAGTAAAATAAGTCTAATTTCAGAAGCCGTCTCTGTTGTGTACTATTGAAATGTCCTTTTAAGACCATCACAGACATATCTGAGGTTGAGTGGTCATCCTGGGAGAAGTGCTGGGCTACTGGTTTCTCAATCATCTTGTGATTAATAGAATGTCTGTGTGAATTCATTCTAGTGCGGAGTTGTTGGCTTGTCTCTCCCATAACCTGTGCGAGGACATTCTTGCATTGGATAAAATAGACCACATTACTTGATGTACATGTATAATTCCCTGTATCCTGAATAGTCTGTTTTGTGATGTAACCACACAGTCTGAAGTGGAAATGAGGTTACATGTCTTACATGTGCGTTGATGACAGGGTCGTGTACCATATGATGTCATGGTATTCTGTTCCGGTTCAAGTTGACTCCTAATAATCAGGTTGGCTAAATTAGGTGGTTGTTTAAAAGATAGTAGTGGTAGTTCTTGAAAAATACCGTTAAGGTAATCTTCTATTATGTTTTAAATGTATATGTTAAACCAATGAGAATTATTTCTGCTTTTTCTATATAATCTGGTGTTAATAGTATGGGATATTTGAAAAAACTGCCACAAAGCTTCTGAAGAAGGACCTGGTTGGTTTGAAAGCTAAAGCACTTTATTTTTTTCTGTAACATCCATGTTGGTCCAATAAAAGGTATCAAATCATTTGTTTCTGGATCTGTTTTTAAAAGGACCAATACGGCACCTACAACATTTTTTTTGCAAAGTTTTGGATGGTAATTAATTTACTTTCCTCTCCCCCCAAACTAACTCCCCATCCCCGCTGCTCAAAATAAACAACCGACTCATTGCTGACCATTCTACAGTAGTGGCAGAATTCAGTTCCTACTTTACTTCCTCTGCCTCCACCCTGTTAACCCCCTCCCGTCCTACTCTACTACCTCCTCCCTGCCTCCCAATTCCTCCCAACACCACCAGTTAGCAGGGAGTTTTTCCTTTTCACCCATCTCTCCCAACAACACCTTAATTGCACTGCTGTCTATCAACCCAACTAAGAGAAGCTCCCCCGATGGCCTTGACCCTAAGCTGCTGTACCTCTCTGCTCCTGCAATTCCCTCCCTCTCACTGATCTCCTCAACCTGTCTTTCCACGCTGTGACTGTCCCTGAAGCCTGGAAACATGCTACAGTTCTCCTCCTACCAAAGGGATGTGATCTCTCATCTCCTGGGAATTACCGTCCCATCTCGCTTCTACCCACCCTGGCTAAACTTCAGGAACACCTTGTTCTCTCACAACTCTCCTTCTTTCTTGATGACTCCTCCTCCTTTATCCCCTTCCAATCTGGTTTTCAGAAGAATCACTCGACAACCACTTCCCTACTTAGACTACTTCAGCCATGGATAGAGGTCATATAATTTCTGCTATCTTTGTCGACCTTGCCAAGGCTTTCGACACAGTCTCCCACTCCTTCCTCGAAACTCTCTCATCAACTGGCTTGTCTCCAACTGCCTACAACAGGTTTGGAGCCTACCTGGTAGATAGAACTCAATCTGTTAAAATAACTGACTCTACAACCCCTCCACTTTCTCTACTGGTGTGCCCCAAGACTTCATACTTGGCCCACACTTCTTCTCCTATTTTTCTAAATAACCTACCGTCAGTCTGCTCCTCATTCTCTATCTATATGTATGCTGACGGCACAGTCTTGTTCACCTCTGGCCAATCTCCCTCCGATGTGACTTCCAGACTACAGCTTGACTTCAATAATGTTCAACGCTAGCTAAGCCCACATCAGCTCTTTCTCAGTGCCAAGAAGACCATCTCCATGACCTTTGGCACTAGGCAGAGACTCTAGGCTGCCCTCTCTTCCCTCCTTTCACAGCCTTGATGGGACAACACTAGAGGACACCACCACTTTTAAATACCTGGGTGTCTGGCTTGACCTACACATTAGCTTTTCTGTACATATTGATGCCATCCTGAAAAAACTGCACCCCAAGCTTGGCACCCTTTACAGGAACCGTAGTTCCTTACCACTACCAGTTAGACGTGATATTGTTCAGAAAATGGTACTCCCTATTTTTGACTATTGAGACACAGTCTATAGTGCAGCTCCTAAGTCTTCCCTTACAAGGCTGGATACTCTCTTCAATGCTTTCTGTCATTTTGCTGTTGACTAACCCTCACACACACATCACTGTACCTTGTATCATTCTCTAGCTTTCCCCTCCCTTGAGTGCAGGCATCTCTCTCTCGCTGCACCAAATTCACTTCTAAATTCTGGTTTGGGACTCTCCCCTTTTACCTGTCCTCCTCACTCTCTGCTCCACCTCCCTCCTCCCACCCTCTCAGATCCACTGACACATGCACTCTAGCTATTCCACATTGCTCTACCTCCATAGACCAAGAAGCTTTCTCCTACCACTTCCCAAAGTTTTGGAACTCGCTGACACCTCCTATCAGACTTTCCTCTTCCCATCTTCAATCTCCTTAGCCATTCACAGTTTCTGTTCCCCAACTGCACTTGTTCTTAGATCCCCCTACCCTCCCCACCCTGGTGCATTATCCTGTAGTCCTACTTTACTTCTATTCTCCTAACTGTACTTTTTCCTAGCCCCCACTTCACAACCCTCCACACCCTTGTGTACTATCCCCTACTCCTCTATCCCTAACTTACCTCCTGTCTCTTAACCGAACCTTTCCTCTGATTACTACCTCACATGCTACTACTTATTATTATACCCCCTCCACCCACCCCTACCACAACCTACTGTGCCATTTCAATACTCTACTTCCATCCACAACCTACTGTGCTATTTCGAGACTCTACTGCTGTCCTTCCTTCCCCCCACTACCCCCTCTCCCCCCACTGATGCCCTCTCTTTTCCATTCCTAGTCTACCCCTATTTGTTCCAGGCTCTCTATTCCTTATCCCTCTCCTCCCCTCCAGTTACCTGACACACTCCCTCCTCCTCCTTCCCCTTCTCTCCCCTCATTTTCTGCCTGGTTCTGTCCCTTAGCAGGGTTCTGTATCATCCTGAAGGGTATAGATTTTAGCTCTCTCTCTTATACCCCTCTTCCTTTCCCCCCACTTTCTAATCCTGCCCCCCCTTAGGGTTCTATGCATCCTGAAGGGTATAGATTGTCTCTCTCTTCCCCAGTTTCAAATCCATCGCCCGCTCGCCTCCCTACTTCTTTATCCCCTTCCTCCCCTTCTGTTCTCCCACCACTCTCTTCTCTACCTCCCCAACCCCTTTCTCTCCCTTCCCTTTCTGCCTGATTCTTTCCCCCTTGTAAGGTTCTCAGCATCCTGAAGGGTTATAGATATTGGCTGTCCCTTTCTCTCCCACTTTCATCCTCCCACCGTCTACCCCTCACTGGTCCACTTCCCCACTTCTCTTATAACTGCCCTCCATTGGGTGTACAGTAGCATAGATACATACATAGATAAAAAAGACAGTGTCGGCAGATAAGGGCCTATGGCCCACCCAGTCTGCCCATTTGAGCTTGTAAGTTCAGTTTGTTTTCCTAGGAGTCTGTTGCCCCTTAACCCTGACCTCCAGAATTCCTTTATGTCTATCCCATGCATTCTTAAATCCGTGATTGTTTCAGCCCCTACCACTTCCTCTGGCAGGGTGTTCCACTTGTCCACCACCTGTTCTGTGAAGAAATTCTTTCTCATGTTTCCTCTGAATCGTCCTCCTCCAACTTCATCCCATGCCCTCTTGTCCTGGAACATCTTTTCGCTTAAAAATAGTGTTTTCCTGCACCCTGTTCCTCCCTGTAAGATACTTGTATGTCTCTATCATATCCCCTCTCCTCCTCTCCTCCAGGAGTACATGTTCAGTTCCTTCAACCTGTCTTCATAGAACTTGTGATGCAATCCATGCACCATCTTTGTTGCCCTCCTCTGAACCTTCTCTACCCTGTCTATGTCCTTACGTAGGTATGGTCTCCAGAACTCTACACTGTACTCCAGGTGGGGCCTCACTAGTGTCTTGTATAGCAGAATTATGACCTCCGTTTTCCTGCTTTTGATGCCCCTGCCTATACATCCCAGCATCCTATTTGCTTTACCTGCTGCCTTGTCACACTGTTTCCCTACCTTGAGGTCATCAGAGATGATAACCCCAAGATTCCATTCCTGCTTGGTGCATGCTATATCCTCACCCCCCAACTGATATATTGTGCCGGGTTTTTGTGCCCCATATGCATTATCTTGCACTTCTTTGCATTGAATTTCAACTGCCAAACCCCCGACGATTCTTCAAGTTTCTGCAAGTCGCTTCTCATCTCACTTCGAATCTTGTGCTCAGCCTACTACCTCTAGCACTTCAAATGTGTTATCCAGCCTCTAACCTTTACCCTACTGGATCACCAGCTCTTGGGTTGTTGCAATGTATGTTATATCTAAACATGGTTTTGTTTACCCTGGCGGTTGGTCTGGGTTATTTCTGCTCTGTAATTGTACTGCACTGTTTGTTTTTAGTGATTGTGCTTGTATTGCTCTGTTATTGCTATGTGTTTGCTTCTTCTCCCAACTCTTGTATCCCACCACCAAGGCCCCCAGAGCACTTCTGGAAAGTAGCTGTTTACAGCTCATATTGTCTTTCCTGGTGAAATATTTTCCAAATAAATAAATAAACATTTGTTTGAAAATAGTAAAGAAGTTTTAATCCCTGTCATACTGACTCAAACTAATTTTTTTATGATGGTGGCCCATTTTATAAGTGTGATAAGCCACTCCAGCATGTGCATTTCAAGGATTTTAATGCACTTCCCAGGGCAGTAAGGACACTTGACCTTCGGCCTCACGTCTTAGCATGCCCCTGAGGCATGCATAAAAATCCTTGAAACGTGCACCCTGTGGTGGCTCATTACTTACATATCTTACAGGATGAAAGGTTTGGCGTTTTGACATGCCTTGGTTATAATTTGTACATTATCATTGAGATGCCTTGGTTATAATTTGTATATCATTGTTTCCTTTCTTTTTGTTGTTTTCTGTTTATTTGACAAATTGCTGGTAAAAACGAATCCGGCAGCACCCTTGTGTCAGGTAGTCAGAAACTCTTTACTAGCAAAGCTAGAAGTGTATTTTAGTCGAAATAACACTGCAGATTTTTATAAATAAAGCTTTCTTCTATTAAAATTTTATTGCTGTAATAGACATTTATTATGTTTCGATAGTCTGTGAGCTTTTGCTGTGATGTAGTAGTTGTTAGATTCTTACTAATTAGATACGTATTGTAAGTCTTGTATCGTATTGCTCAGACAGCCCCTGTCACAAAATGCTGGCCACTGTTGGCGAGTAGTATATAATTCCACAGCATTTACAGGTACCACTTCATGTTAAACACTGGCTATATCCATTTCACATTATACAATGGCTTAAGAAATACAGGCTTCTGATTGGCTGGCTGGCAGCTTCTAGCAGTTGTAAATCCTAGTATTAACCAATTGAAAAAGGGGCCAGCCAGTTGCATCAAGAATCCCCTCTGAAATCACTCCAACCATGGCAAACCTAGAACTGACAAAGGTGGTGACAGACTGGGAGATGCTCACTCACAGAACTCATAGTTCACAGTATCAACTGTTTCCAAAAAAACTATAAACAGGCACAAAACCCAAATACCCATACTAGGATCTGCAATGGCTAGAAGGTGCCAGTCAACTGATCAGAAGCCTGTATTTCTTAAGCCATTGTATAACTGAGCAATATACCATGACAGGGTGTGGTTTATTCTGGGATTTACCCACTTCTGGTGTGGTTTACGCACTTGGCCTGCAGCCTCATGCCCAAACCACTCCAGGTGTGGGTAAATCCCAGCATAACCCACACCCTGTCATGGTATATTGCTTAAATCCTATTGAATGCTACAGCTGACTGGATGTCAACACAGGAGATGATCATGATGGACCCCCAAGTTTCTTTTGTCTAGCATTTTCAATGTTTCTATGTTCTCTGCTTCGATTATTATCACCTGTACTGATCCAATCAAGACTGTCCTGGCATGGGCTTAACATTAATTTTTTAACTCAGTTAGAAACCGCAGCTTCTATTAGGTCATGTTCTGCTGCAGCTTCTGATCCATAGTGTCTAGAAATCAAAAGCGGCTTTTATTTGAAACCATTCAACAGCCTTGCCTGCTATACAGCGAGCTCATAGATCTTACCCACAGCAGCATGTTATGCCTTGCTCTCTCGTCTCCAGTTCCATCGCATGCTGTGATCCACTCTTATCCTCCTGCCATGTTCAGTGCCCTCTTTCTCAGAGAGACACCAGCATGTGTGAAAAGTCAGTGTGTTCCTCGAGTGTCCCTCATGTTATATAATGCTGGTTCTGAGAGTCACGTAGGGGACACTTCAGTCTACCAGGGGACCCTGAAGGAGACATTCAGTCCCAAACCCTATGGTTAACTGTTCTTATATACAGTTATTACATACCTTGAGGAATATAACTGAAAGTAAAACTACTGCAGATCTTTAGTTAGTAGTCATCACATTTCATTGAGGGCTTCTTTTCTTAGAATTTTCAGTTTGCAATGCAGCTTTTGGAACAAGGGTGATTACTTGAGTTCCGGCACCCAGTGACATCAGTTGACCTGAAGCCAGGCTTACAATCACCGTGTTTATATGTAGTTTTTGTTTTTAGGAACCTGAATTTTATTCAGCTGCATCCCAGTAATAAAACTTGCAGGTAAATAGCACTGCTTCTTGGAAAGCAATGTTTTCTAGTGAACAAATTACCATGATAGGGTATAGAGTTAACACTTCATTTACCAGTTGTGTGCATTTAAATGCAGTAAATGAAGATTTCCATGCTGGACTTCCACTCACCTGATGTCACTGGGTTCTAAAACTGTTATATTGAGTGGGAAAAAGACTACTACATAAGGCGGCCCTAAACAACAAAAAAAGGACCATTTAAAAACAAACACACAAAACAATATGCCAAGGTTATTTAACAGATGTCACATGTCGAAATTTACAATTTAAAGAAAAATTGTAAACAAAAAGGTTTAGGAAGAGGGCTAATATCTGCCTGGAAGAAGATTTTGTTTTTTTTTTCAGGAATCTTGTAATCAGCAATCTTAGAACAGGTACTAATTACCTTAGACCAGATGTTGCATTTTTAAAGTAAATGTATAACCCAACACTGTGGGCTTCATAGCCCTGTACTCTGGGGCAGGGACCCTATTAGTTGAGTGGTGGCTTTCATTTTTAGCAATAGGTGGTTTAAAGTTGTGTAAAACTTCCAGAAAATAAGCCCCAGAAAGCGTGTATAGGGTACATCCGCGCTCTCCCTGGCTGCATATCACAAAATTGGGGGGGGGGGGCGCACCAGGGCAGATCAGGCAGACTACGAAGTGGGAAGGGATCAGCTGGCCAGTAGTTCAGCCACAATTATGATCCCTTCCCAAACTTTAAGAACTGTATTAAAATGTCTCATTTTAACACAGAGAGGTTATCACTGCCCCAGAGTAGCGGACTATGAAGCCCAAAATGTTTTTTCATTTTCCTCACAACTTCACTTTAAGTCCAATTCCGGAGTATGTGTACTAAAGCTGCATGCTTTTATGTACACCCCCAATGTGGAACTTCAGTGAGATAGTCCATCTTTTCAAGAACTGCTAGAGAACGATGTGACCAGTGCGCAGCTATAATCTGAATATCAGCAAGTCTACCTTGGACCTCTCGGCACACTTTGTAAGCATTATTAGTCCAGTTCTCATTCCATTCTTCACTGGTTATATGTTAATGTAAGAGTGGTCTTGCACACATCCATAGAGTAGGAGAACCACAACGAAAATGTAAACAGTTCTGATAGCTTAAAGGAGCAGTGGAATAACAAGCATTTGTCCATGCCGAATGTTTGCTTGCTGGCATTGGCACTGGTAGTGTAGGAGTTACAGAGCTGCGTAATAGGAAAGGCAGTGAAGTATTGAACTGAAGCCAACTCCACCATCACCCTGCAGATACTGACAGGCATTGGGGTGTGCCTTTGGGTCGTCAGGCATAACGGCTATGGCATTTCACCACACCCTACCCTGCAGACACCGACAGGTGTCACGGTGTGCCTTGGGTTCTTTGGCACTTATATTGACCCCATTCTATTAGGAAATATGGTGAGATAGGTGCAGTATAGGAGAATGGGGTGAACTTTGAGGCCGAAGAGTCCAAGGCACAACTCGATGCCTCTCACTAGCTGCAGGGTGTGGTGGGGTGGAATGGTATGAGCATTACAGGCGACAATCCCAAGTCACACCCCTGAGCCTATCAGTCTCTCTACAGGGGCATGTAGAGCGTTCATTGTTTTCGGTCCAAATTTTCAACATTTTTTTTTGTGACCCCACCTTATGAACAGTGGCAATATCAGTTCGTTAGCTGAAAGCTGATTTTGCACAGTGACTACGCCATTTAAGCGCTACAGTTGTGAAAACACATTTCGAATAGGATATGAAAATGACAGCTGTACTGTTCATGGGGAGGTGTAAAAAATGGCAATATGAAAATCTGGAGTTAAAATATCAGAAAACTGGTAAAGTCATGAGTGAGCATAGAAACTGCACACGCTACACCCGTAATGTAATTAGTTTGGGGATTTTTACAGCAGATTGTTAACACAGGCATTTTGGGCCTCCACTCATGAACAGTGTCATGGTGATTTTCTTAATCTGTCCCAAACAGTGATTTCCCACAGTGACCACGCATTTCTTCGCTGGAAGTGCGAAAACAAATTTTGGCCATGGTGTGAAAAATGACAGCTATACTGTTCATAAGGGAATGTGGAAAAATGCCAGTGGTGGAAATCTGGACTGAAAATATTACAAATTCATGAACTTATGAGGGTGCGTGGAAACTGCGCAATGCTTGCTCGTAATACAGTCATTTTATGAACTTTTGTCACCAAATTTTTAACATAGCCATTTTAAGACCTCTGCTCGTGAACAGTGTCACTGTGATTTTCTTAATCTGTCCCAAACATTGATTTCGCACACCAACTGCGCCATTGAGCGCTACATGCGCGGAAACACATTTTGGGCAAGATATGAAAAATGACAAATAAAATGGTTTTTGTTCATTTGTGTGCTGTGGAGGAGCTGCCAACCATTGAATTACGTAGAGCAAACACTTGGTAAAAAGGTATGAGGGAATTACTGTAAAACTATTTACAGGATATTTAAAAAAAATCTCCCTTTTAAAACAGCAATTAAAAGCAGGTGAATTCAGGTAGCTGCTGTACTGTTGCGGTCTTTTGACATGACAACAATGCCTTCACATGTGCACGCTGATTTCATTTATATATCCTGCATTATCCTAAGTTATTTAATTGCTGTTTTTTTCAAATTCAGTGGCATAGTTGAAACCATTGTCACACAGGCTCCCTTATAAGTTTACTCATGTAAGCTTCAGAAGAAGACCTTGTTGGGCCAAACACTTAGACACTGTTCTTTTTGTAACATCAATGGATGCTGGTTCAGTAAAAGGCAACAAACCATTTGCTTCAGTATAATTTTTTTGAATGCACTGCATTAAGATAAGAATTATATTGTAAGACCCTGGCAGACTACATACAGCAGGGCTCCCAGATCTATAGAGAGTCATTTACAGGGAAATTGTTCCCATTGACTTGCATTGGTTACAGGTGCATCAGACATAAGCCCTTTTACTCAGGATTTCATGACAAGTTGAATTCCTTTGGGGAACAATTGCAGTGACTGAAGTGAATATAGGTTCACTAGGAGAGAGTGAGTGAGTGAGTGTGTGTGTGTGTGTGTGTGTGTGTGTCTGTGTGAGAGAGAGAGAGAGAGAGAGAGAAAGAGAAGGGGAAAAAGGGAGGGAGTGAGAGAGAGAGAGAGAGAGAGAGAGAGAGAGAGAGAGAGACAACTTCTCCTTAAAGTTATAGACTCCCCCACCCACATTATGGTGATGGGTGATAGGGTGTATTGTTTGTGTGAAGAGGAGGAGAGAAATTACATTTTTATTTCTTTTTCAGATTCCTTAGACACTTGTGGTACATCAAGTTGTTACATTCTCAGTGTATATTGACATCAGTACATATCAGGCTATGTGGTCTTAATTCCTTGAGGTTCCTCGACTAGAGTTTTTTGCTTGACACTAATATTATCAATTTATATTTAAATTATCATTTATATAGTCCTGAGGTTTTTGAAATTTCTTGGGCCTTATATCTAGCTGGAGAGTACAGCTGGGTGACAGGTCCAGCTAGGTTTTACACATCACACAGTGTACACTTATGTCTTTAAGACAACTTTACTGGTAAATTATTGTCTATAATGCAGACATTAAAACTTCATGAGCCCTATAACAATCTTAGTTTGTCTTTAATCTGGGTGGGGGTTGCCGTTCAGTAATCACATCCTTATGCTAACTGTGACACTCATAGCTTGATTTAGGAGTTATCTGCTTCAGCAGTGTTATCTTATGTCAATTAAATTTATATGCAGTAGGATTCTTTGTATGTGTGTTCCACCAAGCACATTTAACCCAAGGTTGCTTCTGGCTGAAGGCAGTATAGTACTGTTAAACTTCTCTGACATCATCTTCTGTTTTTTTTTTTTTTTAAATGAGTATTTTAAACCAATGGGGATTTTTTTCTGTTTTTCTCTGCATTATTTAGCTGTTATAAGTATTGTATTTTCTAAATAACTGCCATGAGCTTCTGAAGAAGGACTGGTTGGTCCGAAAGCTAGAGCACTTTGTTCTTGTTGTTACATCTATGTTGGTCCATTAAAAGGTAAATAATCATTTGCTTCAGGGGCATCAGAGCAATTCTGCTTCATGTGAAATAATGAAATGTACGGGGGGGAGGAAAATTTGCACTAGACTTACAGGAAAATGCAAAATCAATGTGATAGCACTGCTACTGTGTCCTCTGAAGTCCATCATTTGTTTTTTGATTTTATGTTCACTTGTGCACATGCGCAAGGAACATCTTGGGAGAATGGGACACTTTGGAGGTGTGCCTGCCCTGTGCAATCCCCTGCTCTGCTGAGCAGGCGTGGCGGTCCTGCACCAATCGCTGCGGTGCTGTGTACGACAGTGGTGATCTTCTCTTCAAAGAAAACCACCGCTGTGTGCTTGCAGCGCGTCACACCCCCCCAAATCTTTGCTGCCATGCTGGGAGCCCACCCCAGCGTGGCAAACGTCCTGCATCGTCTGCCGACGGCGGTGCCCAATCCCCCGTCGGCTCCACCTCCCCCAAACAGCTTTCTCTGCTGCCACGCTGGGAACCCACCCCAGCGTGACAAACATCCCGCATCGTCTACCGACGGGGGTGCCCAATCCCCCATTGGCTCCACAACCCCCCCCCAGCCAACTTTCTGCCATGCTGGGAGCCCACCCCAGCATGGCAAATGTCCCTTGTCATCAATTATAGAAAAAAGGAACTCTGTAAATTAAAAACGGTCCCACGCAGTCTCTTCGCCCTCCTCCCACAACCTGCACCCACCTACTGCGCACCCTGCCTCCCTACACCCCCCTCACCCCATACTTACCTCCAGAGCTTGGCGCGACGATCATCGCTGGACCGGGAACACGTCTGCACTCTTCAAAGCCGACCGCGAACTGAGGAAATGCCGGTAAGCTGTATAATGGGCTAGATGGGGTTTTTTCAACTTTGTTGCATATCTTAGGCATTTTTTGGAATTTTTGCACCAAATTTTCAACATGGGGTTTTTGGGACCCCTTCTCATGAATTCTGTCACTGTCATGGCGTTATTTGGGCCCGAAGGGTGATTTCGCAGTCACTGCATGAAATCACCTTTTGGGCCCAATTAATGAAACAACAGTGCCAGCGTTCATAAGGTGGGCTCTCAAAAAGCCTATTTTGAAAATTTGGTGGAAAAATTTATAAAAATGACCTTTTTACGAGCGTGCATTGTGCAGTTCCTATGCAGGCTCGTAAGTTCATGAATTTTCAATATTTTCACTCCAGATTTTAAATATTGCCATTTTATTACACCTCCCTATGAGTAGTACAGCTGTCATTTTTCACATCTCACCCAAAATGTGTTTCCGCCCATGTAGCACACAATGGTGCATTCATTGTGCAAACTCAATGTATGGGACATTAAGAAAATCACAGTGACACTGTTCATTAGCAGAGGTCTTAAAATGGCTATGTTGAAAATTTGGTGAAAAAATTCCTAAAAATGACTGTTTCACGAGCATCGTTGTGCAGTTCCTGCACGCTTCGTAGGTTTGTGAATTTTCAATATTTCACTCCAGATTTTCAACATCCATTTTACCACACCTCCTTATGAACAGTACAGCTGTCATTTTTCACATCCTGCCCAAAACTTGTTTCCGCCCATGTGGCGCACAATGGTGCAGTGATTGTCACGAGGAAACTCAATGTATGGGACACATTAAGAAAATCACAGTGACACTGTTCATGAGCAGAGGTCTTAAAATGGCTATGTTGAAAATTTGGTGAAAAAATTCCTTAAAATGACTGTTTTACGAGTGTGCATTGCGTAGTTCCTACTCACGCTCATAAGTTCACGAATTTTCAATATTTGCACTCCAATGACTTCCAGATACCTAAACAACACATAGAAGCAAGCAACATTCAGCACTGACAAATGCTTGTACTTCTTTGACACTGATTTTTTTAAGCCATGTCCAAGTGCCAAATACCACTGCAAATACCTGCAAGTGAACGTTCGGCATTGACAAATGCTTGTTTTCATAGTGTAATAGACCAACAACATGCCTTTCCCTAATTTGAAAGGAAGTGTGAATTATTAAGTATCTGAATATGCTAGTGTGAACTAGCCTTCGTGCTTTGCCCAAGAGAAGTGGGAGTGGAGGGTTGAAACAAAGAGATTGGATGAGGCAATGTGCAGTGTATCTGGCACAACTTCTGAAATCCATGTAACTCTTCTCAATTCAGTAAGCACCAGTGGCTTTGTTTGAGAGGTGTGAGGGGAATGAGTGTGGGAATGTAGACACATGGCTGACAGACAGCATCTGTTTCTGCAGTCACATAAAAATGCCAGCTCATGGCAATTCAGAGAAAAAAACAATATTTTGAAGCTGCATTACCAGACTGTGTGTGCAGTTTAGTGAATTACCACACAGGGGTGTGTATATGACAGCACTAAAAGGTGCATTAAAGTGCTTCAGTCATGAAAACCTCCCTCACTGGCTGCTGCTGAAATGCATAGCAGTATGTTCTGCTTTGTGCATTCTGGCTGTTCTTTGCTTCAGCTGCAGGTAGTACAGAACGCTCAAGTTCGTTTGCATAGGTTTTAGCAGCTGGGAGTTCACATTGACAGAGTCTAGTAAGAGAAAATGCTTGGAATTACACATACAACGAAGTCTGAATTTTCACATCAAATGCTGAGGTATTTTTTTTCTGGAGGATTAGAACCCATGGAGTCCATGAAGGTGTGCTTTGGAGAGCTGGCGTGTGTAAGGACTGTTAGGCACCCACACATTTTGGTGGTCCTGCTGTGGCAGAGAACAGTTTATTAAAGTAATGATGTGTGGCTTGTCTCTCTAAGCTAGACAAGACTACAGCAATCTATCAGGTAACCAACACAGTTGATCTGTGTGTGAGGGGGGAAGGGAGGAGGAGCTGCTCACTGAAGCGTAGCTCCCTCTTTCAACTGTATGCCACTGCATTTTCAACTGCTGTCATAGACAGCTTCAGCAGTGATTGGAGAACTGTGACCACACCTGCAAACACACTGAATGAATTGGAAGATGCTGACACACCTCTGAAAAACTCAGATAATGGCACTATGTTTCTTGCACATGCGTGCAAGCAAACATAACAAGCATTTGTCAATGCCGAATGTTTGCTTGCTGGCATTGGCAGTGGTAGTGTAGGAGTTACAGAGCTTCATAATAGGAATGGCATTGAAGTATTGAACTGAAGCCAATGCCACCACCACCCTGCAGATACTGACAGGCATTGGGGTGTGCCTTTGGGTCGTCAGTCATAACGGCTATGGCATTTAACCACACCCTACCCTGCAGACACCGACAGGTGTCACGGTGTGCCTTGGGGTCTGGCCCTTATGTTGACCCCATTCTATTAGGAAATATGGTGAGATGGGTGCAGTATAGGAGAATGGGGTGAACTTTGAGGCCGAAGAGTCCAAGGCACAACTCGATGCCTCTCACTGGCTGCAGGGTGTGGGTGGGGGTGGAATGGTATGAGCATTACAGGCGACAATCCCAAGTCACACCCTGAGACCTGTCAGTCTCTACAGACGCCTCAGGCGTTCATTGGTATTTTCGCTCAAATTTTCAGCACTGTTTTTGTGACCCCACCTTATGAACAGTGGCAATATCAGTTCGTTAGCTGAAAGCTGATTTTGCACAGTGACTATGCCATTGGCGCCACAGTTGTGAAAACACATTTCGAACAGGATGTGAAAAATGACAGCTGTACTGTTCATGGGGAGGTGTAAAAAAAATGCCAATATTGAAAATCTGGAGTGAAAATATCAGAAAAACTGGTGAAGTCGTGAGTGAGCATAGAAACTGCACAACGCACACCCATAATGTAATTAGTTTGGGGATTTTTTACAGCAGATTGTTAACACAGGCATTTTGGGCCTCCACTCATGAACAGTGTCATGGTGATTTTCTTAATCTGTCCGAAACAGTGATTTCCCACAGTGACCATGCATTTCTTCGCTGGAAGTATGAAAACACATTTTGGTAATGGTGTGAAAAATGACAGCTGTACTGTTCATAAGGAATGTGGAAAAATGCCAGTGGTGGAAATCTGGACGGAAATATTACAAATTCATGAACTTATGAGGTGTCGTGGAAACTCAATGCAATGCTCGTAATACAGTCATTTTATGAACTTTTGTCACCAAATTTTAACATAGCCATTTAAGACCTCTGCTCGTGAACAGTGTCACTGTGATTTTCTTAATCTGTCCCAAACATTGATTTCGCACACCAACTGTGCCATTGATGCTACATGTGAGAAACACATTTTAGGCGAGATATGAAAAATGACAACTAAAATAGTCTCTGTTCATTTGTGTGCTGTGGAGGAGCTGCCAACCATTGAATTATGTAGAGCAGACACTTGGTAAAAAGGTATGAGGGAATTATTGTGAAACTATTTACAGGATATTTAAAAAAAATTCCCCTTTTAAAACAGCAATTAAAAGCAGGTGAATTCAGGTAGGTGCTGTACTGTTGCTGTCTTTTGACATGTCAACAATGCCTTCACATGTGCGCTCTGATTTCATTTATATATTCTGCATTATCCTAAGTTAATTGCTGTTTTTTTCAAGTTCAGTGGCATAGTTGAAACCATTGTCACACAGGCTAGAACATCCCTTGTAAGTTTACTCATGTAAGCTTCAGAAGAAGACCTTGTTGGGCCAAACACTTAGACACTTTGTTCTTTTGTAACATCCATGTATGTTGGTTCAGTAAAGGCAACAAACCATTTGCTTCAGTATAATTTTTTGAATGCACTGCATTAAAATAAGAATTATATTGTAAGACCCTGGCAGACTACATACAGCAGGGGCTCCCAGATCTATAGGAGTCATTTACAGGAAATTGTTCCCATTGACTTGCATTGGTTACAGGGGCATCAGACATAAGCCCTTTTACTCAGGATTTCATGAAAGTTGAATTCCTTTGGGGAACAATTGCAGTGACTGAAGTGAATATAGGTTCACTAGGAGAGTGAGTGTGTGTCTGCGGGGAGAGAGAGGGGGAGAGAAAGAGAGAAAGAGAGAAAGAGAGAAAGAGAAGGGGAAAAAGGGGGGGTGAGAGAGAGACAACATCTCCTTAAAGCTATGTATCTCCCCCACCCACATTATGGTGATGTGGGGTGGGTTAGGGTGTACTGTTTGTATGAAGAGGAGGAGAGAAATTACATTTTTATTTCTTTTTCAGATTCCTTAGACACTTGTGGTACATCAAGTTGTTACATTCTCAGTGTATATTGACATAAGTACATATCAGGCTATGTGGTCTTAATTCCTTGAGGTTCCTCGACTAGAGTTTTTGTTTGACACTAATATTATCAATTTATATTTAAATTATCATTTATATAGTCCTGAGGTTTTGAAATTTCTTGGGCCTTATATCTAGCTGGAGAGTACAGCTGGGTGACAGGTCCAGCTAGGTTTACACATCACACAGTGTGCACTTATGTCTTTAAGACAACTTTACTGGTAAATTCTTGTCTATAATGCAGACATTGAAACTTCATGAGCCCTATAACAATCTTAGTTTGTCTTTAATCTGGGTGGGAGTTGCCTTTCAGTAATCACATCCTTATACTAACTGTGACACTCACAGCTTGATTTAGGAGTTATCTGCTTCAACAGTGTTATCTTATGTCAATTAAAATTATATGCAGTAGGATTTTTTGTATGTGTGTTCCACCAAGCACGTTTAACCCAAGGTTGCTTCTGGCTGAAGGCAGTATAGTACTGTTAAACTTCTCTGACATCATCTTCTGTTTTTTTTTTTTAAATGATTATTTTAAACCAATGGGGATTTTTTTCTGTTTTTCTCTGCATTATCTAGCTGTTGTAAGTATTGTATTTTCTAAACAACTGTCATGAGCTTCTGAAGAAAGACTGGTTGGTCCGAAAGCTAGAGCACTTTGTTCTTGTTGTTACATCTATGTTGGTCCATTAAAAGGTAAATAATCATTTGCTTCAGGGCCATCAGAGCAATTCTGCTTCATGTGAAATAATGAAATGTACGGAGGGGAGGAAAATTTGCACTAGAGTTACAGGAAAATGCAAAATCAATGTGATAGCACTGCTACTGTGTCCTCTAAAGTCCATCATTTGTTTTTTGGTTTTACGTTCGCTTGCGTGCATGCATAAGGAACGTCTTGGGAGAATGGGACACTTTGGAGGCGTGCCTGCCCTGTGCAATCCCCTGCTCTGTTGAGCAGGTGTGGTGGATCCTGCACCAATCGCTGTGGTGCTGTGTATGACAGCGGTGGTCTTCTTCTAAGAAAACCACCAGCTGTGTGCTGGTCACCCCCACCAAATCTTTGCTGCCACGCTGGGAGCCCTCCCAGCGTGGCAAACATCTGTGCCATCTGCCGATGGGGTGCCCAATCTCCGCGGCTCCACCTCCCAAACAGCTTTCTCTGCTGCCATGCTGGGAGCCCACCCCAGCGTGGCAAATGTCCGCATCATCAATTATAGAAAAAGAAAACCAGTAAATTAAAAATGGTCCCCGCGGTCTCCCACCTCCTCCCACAGCCGCACCCACCCACTGCGCACCTGCCTACCCACACCCCCTCACCCCATACTTACCTCCAGAGCTAGGCGCGCGATCATCGCTGGACCGGAACACGTCTGCACTCTTCAAAGCCGACCACGAACTGAGGAAATGCGGTAAGCTGTATAATGGGCTAGATGGGTTTTTCAACTTTTGCATATCTTAGGCATTTTGGAATTTTGCACCAAATTTTCAACATGGGTTTTGGGACCCTTCGCATGAATTCTGTCACTGTCATGGCGTTATTCGGGCCTGAAGGGTGATTTCGCGGTCGATGCGCGAAATCACCTTTAGGGCCTGATTAATCGGAAACAACAGTGCCAGCGTTCATAAGGTGAGCTGCTCAAAAGCCTATTTTAAAAAATTTGGTGGCAATCCTAAAATGACCTTTTAAGCGAAGCTGTGCCATGATTCCTATGCAGGCTCGTGAAGTTCACGGTAATTTTCAATATTTTCACTCCAGATTTTCAACATTGCCATTTTACCACACCTCCTCATGAGCAGTACAGCTGTCATTTTTCACATCCTGCCCAAAGCATGTTTCCGCCCATGTAGCACACAATGGTGCAGTCGGTGTGTGAACTCAATGTATGGGACACATTAAGAAAATCACAGTGACACTGTTCATTAGCAGAGGTCTTAAAATGGTTATGTTGAAAATTTGGTGAAAAATTCCTACAAATGACTGTTTTACAAGGTATGAGTTGCGCAGTTCTATACTGCAGCTCACATGGGTTTGCGATTTTCAATATTTCCATTCCAGATTTTCAACATTGCCATTTTACCACACCTCCTTATGAGCAGTACAGCTGTCATTTTCACATCCTGCCCAAAATGTGTTTCGCCCATGTAGTGCACAATGGTGCAGTCGGTGTGCAAACTCAATGTATGGGACACATTAAGAAAATCACAGTGACACTGTTCATGAGCAGAGGTCTTAAAATGGCTATGTGAAAATTTGATGAAAAAATTCCTAAAAATGACTGTTTTACGAGCATGCATTGCGCAGTTCCTAAGCATGCTCGTAAGTTCGTGAATTTTCAATATTTGCACTACAATGACTTTCAAATACCTAAACAGCACATAGAAGCAAGCAACATTCGGTATTGACAAATGCTCGTACTTCTTTGTCACTGATTATTTTAAGCCATGTTCAAGTGCCAAATACCACTGCAAATACCTGCAAGCAAACGTTCGGCTTTGACAAATGCTTGTTTTCATAGTGTAATAGACCAACAACATGCCTTTCCCTGATTTGAAAGGAAGTGTGAATTATTAAGTATTTGAATGTGCTAGTGTGAACTAGCCTTCATGCTTTGCCCAAGAGAAGTGGAGGTGGAGGGTTGAAACAAAGAGAGTGGATGAGGCAATGTACAGTGTATCTGGCACAACTTCTGAAATCCATGTAACTCTTCTCAATTCAGTAAGCACCAGTGGCTTTGTTTGAGAGGTGTGAGGGGGATGAGTGTGGGAATGCAGACACATGGCTGACAGACAGCATCTTGTTTCTGCAGTCACATAAAAATGCCAGCTCATGGCAAGTCAGAAAAAAAAAAATATTTTGAAGCTGCATTACCAGACTAGGTTAGCCAGACTATAGTGGCATGCCCAGCTGCTGGCCCTTATTGGCATTCATGTGGCACACTGGCAGCCCTTATTGGCGTTCATGTGGCACACTGGCAGCCCCTTATTGGCATTCATGTGGCACACTGGCAGCCCCTTATTGACATTCATGTGGCACACTGGTAGCCCCTCATTGGCATTCAAATGGCACACTGGCAGCCCCTTATTGGCATTCATGTGGCACACTGGCAGCCCTTTATTGGCATTCGTGTGGCACACTGGCAGCCACTTATTGGCATTCGTGTGGCACACTGGCAGCCCCTTATTGGCGTTCATGTGGCACACTGGCAGCCCCTTATTGGCGTTCATGTGGCACACTGGCAGCCCCTTATTGGCATTCATGTGGCACACTGGCAGCCCCTTATTGGCGTTCATGTGGCACACTGGCAGCCCCTTATTGGCATTCATGTGGCACACTGACAGCCCCTTATTGGCCTTCATGTGGCACACTGGCAGCCCCTTATTGGCATTCATGTGGCACACTGGCAGCCCCTTATTGGCATTCATGTGGCACACTGGCAGCCCCTTATTGGCATTCATGTGGCACACTGGCAGCCCAGTTGAAAATTAGAAAATGATCCCTTGTTGTCGTTTTTTTCCCTGTGAAACTGAAAACAGTCCCTCATCATTGCTGCATTCCCCCTTCCCCCTCCCACTGAGCGCCCACCTCCCCACACCCCCCTTATCCCATACTTACCTCTGGAGGTCTGTGCTGTCATCTTCTCTGGACCGGGACAGGTCTGCACTCTTCAAAGCCCAACCGTGAACTGAAGAATTAGGTAAGCGTGCTATACAGCCATTCAATTGGGGTTTTCAACTTATGCTGATATCTCGGCCATTTTTTGGAGCTGTTGCCCCAAATTTTCAGCATGGGGTTCTTGGGATCCCACTTCATGAAAACTGTCACTGTCATTTTGTTATTCAGTCCCAAAAGGTGATTTCTCGGTCACTGCGCGGAATCACCTTTTGGGACTGATTCACAAAATGACAGTGACACTGTTCATGAGGTGGGGTCTCAAAAAGCCATGTTGCAAATTTGGTGAAAAAATAAAAAAAAATGATAGCATTACGAGTATGCACTGCACAGTTTCTAATAACGCATTTTTAACATTGCCATTTTTGCACACCTCCTTCAAAACAGTACAGCTGTCCTATTCCACAACCTGCCCAAAATGTGTTTTCACCCCTGTGGTGCAGAATAGCGCATTTGCTCTGCGCAGTTACCTTGCGGGACAATTGAACAAAATGGCACTGGCACTGTTCATGAGGAGGGGTCCAAAAAAGGCCATGTTGCAAATTTGGTGCAACACCCCCAAAAAATGGGCAAGTTACATCTTGGCGTTGAATAATTTCTACGCACATGTGTAACTTTTGTCACTTGGTGGCTCCATATAAGAAGACTGTATAGTTGGTCACCACACAATGTTCCACATCAGCAGAATATACCACCTTGAAGGATGGCATTTTTCAGTTGATAAGTTAAACAGGACACGAAATGTCAGTGTCCACAAGGCATAAACTACAAACAGTTCCAGGGATAAATCCAAGGTTTCTTCAAGTGTCAGATGAAGATTCATAGTTCAGATCTGATGCATTCTGATTTTTTTCTAGGTAGATCCAAATGTTCAGGAGGCAGCAGTATTTTTTTAAAAAGCCTCAGCAGGGGTGCATTAGATTGCACATTGAGTTTTACAATGGAATAGTAATAGTGTTCAGTTGAAGATGATCACACGGCTGCAGAAAGTGTAGAAGTTTATGACAGTACTCAATTTGTATGAAGTGCCAGCCAGGCTTGGAAAACAAGCAGTAAAGAAAATGGATTTCTTGATTGTAGATCCAATGAAGAAGAGTCTTCTTGCTGAGTTAGGGGATTGCCCCTACCACAGACTAGCTTCATAGAATGCATAACAATGAGCTTGATTGTAGAATCTTAATTGGCTGGACTGAATACAGTTTATTTGAAAGTTCACAAGTGGAAGCCTAATTTCAGTTATCAGGCCTGTTTTCACAAATTGGTAATACAAGTTGGAAGATGTCACATCTGCATAAAAGGTGATGTTCCTTTCAGGTACGACATTCAAAGTTCAGAGTCAGTCATGATTCCAAGACCTCATGGTAAACAAGGAAAGGAGGTAATTTCAACCTTTTCACAATAAAAGTTCCCATCAAGATGATCAATAGAATGGACAGTTGCCAGACAATCAGAGATGGATGTTGCCGGATAAAAATGTGGCAATGACACTGTGAGAGTCACAAACATGGCTTCCTGGATTGTGCAGGAATAAGTTTCAAAACATGAAGCAATACTGGACTGTGTGGGGACATAACCAAGGTTCCTTGTCATTGACAAGGGAATAGTGCTAGATTCAAATAAATATGTGTTAACACTGCAATAGAAGTGCAAAATGTGGCAATGACACTGTGAGAGTCACAAACATGGCTTCCTGGATTGTGCAGGAATAAGTTTCGAAACATGGAGCAATACTGGAATGTGTGGTGACATATACAAGTAGTGGAATTGCAGTATAATGTGGGGAGTGGTGCAATGTAGTGGCTGTGGGGCAGCCATATTCAGGCAGACCTTCTGGAAACTGAGGTGCTACCCTATCTGCATGCATCTATCTGGACTGCAGGATGAGGTAGTCAGACTCAGAGCAGAAGTAAACTGGATCAGGAGTACCATCACCCCTATCCAGGGACCACCCAGTCCAATGAACTGCCTCAAAGGATTCCGAGAACGAGGAGCACTTGGATGACAGTGGGCTCAGGGAGGGTTAGAGCAGTCAGGCAGAGGCACATCCCAGATCCTATTCCACTCAAGAACTCATATGCCACACTGGAAAACGAGGACAACCAAATACAGGTACCCAGAAGTGAAAGGAAAGGATGTGGAGGTTAGCCAAGGAGGTGACCTCAGCGGGGAAAGCAGTGGACCCCAGAGGAGGAGGAAGTGAATCCTGGTGGGGGACTCCATCATAAGAGGGATCCAGCTAGGAACACAGGAGGGGGAGAACAGGGAGGTGAGGTGCCTACCAGGTGCCACGACATGGAGGGATGGAAGGAAGATCCTGGGGATCACTGGGAAGGCAAGATGGGATGGTGAGCTGGATGTCATTATCCACCTAGGTACTAATGACCTGGCAAATGGGAGCCAAAGAAGTTCAGGAAGAGTTTAGGAAACTGGGGAGGGTCTCAAGCAAGTAGCTACTTCTGTCACTTTCTCAAGTACCTACCTGTGAGAGCAAGGAGAACATAGGAGTGCATGCACCAGGAACTTTAACTCATGGTTGAAGAACTGGTGCTGTGAGGAAGGGTTTGGATTCACTGGTGACTGGGGACCCACCTGGAGGGATGGAGGTTTGTTCAAGCCTGACGGCCTGCATCCATCCTGGAGGGGAATCCAAGCACTCAATGATAAGTTTAAATGCTACATTGACAAGCATTTAAACTAGAAAAGGGGTGGCAGGCCAGCAAGGAGGTACCTACTTGCTCACCCCACAGCAGCAGTGGAACCAGTGAACCAGAGGAGTGGCTATCTCTGCAAAGCAGTGTGCAAAAGATGGAGATTAGTGCCCAAGAGAGGTGGATAAGCAGAAAAGGCAAAAATTCAGCAGGCAGCAGCAGCAAGCAAGGAGAACCAGGGATAAATGACAACCAAGGAAGGGCTGGAGTAGAACAGTGAGACAGTCTAGGGAGGTCAAATCATGGAAAGCCATGTGCAAATGCCAGGAGCCTTAGCAACAAGATGGAAGATCTGGAGGCTGTCATGGTGCAGTCAGACTGGACATTGTGGCCATCACTGAAACCTGGTGTAATGATAACCACAACTGGAAGATGGCCATACCTGGCTACAACATATTCAGAAGAGACAGAGCAGGCAGGAAGGGAGGAGGAGGGCACTCTATGTGAAAAAATGACATAAGGCCACAGAGATCCAGGAGGAACAAAATCGGGAGAGATACTGTGGGTTAAGCTGGAAAGGAAAATGGGGACAGCCATCCGCACAGGTGTGGTCTATAGACCACCAGCCCAGGAGGAAGAAACAGATAGGGAGCTGATGCTAGCCATCCAAAGGATGGCAGACAAGGGTGAGGTAGTATTGGTTGGAGACTTCAATATTCCAGACGTGGAGCATCTCAGCAGCAGCATCAACTAGGAGCAGATTTATCCTGGACTCCCTTCAGGGTGCCTTCCTCAAGCAACTGGTCATGGAACCAACTCGGCAGAAGGCAATACTGGACCTTGTGCTAACAAACAGGGACAGTGTGATGGGGGTAACAGTGGGGGAGCACCTGGGGAAACAGTGACCACCAGTCATTGTGGTTTGAAATTACAGAAAGAGCAGAACCAAACCACACAAAAACACGTATCCTGGATTTTGGGAACAGACTTTGGGAAAATGGGGAGATACTTGAAAGAGGCATTAAGGAATGGGACAGGAATCAGGGGTTGAGGAACAGTGGGCAGTATTTAAAATGGGGATTACAAGAACAACAGAATTATGTATTAAGCAGGTTAGCAAGAGGAAAAGGAAGAGGAGACCATTATGGTTTTCCAAAGAGGTAGCAAAGAAAGTGAAAGCCAAAAAGATTGCATTCAGGCAATACAAAAAGACACAGGCAGAAGGGGATAGGGAGAAGTACCAGGAGAAGCAAAGGCAGGGAGATCAGTAAGGGAAGCCAAAGCTCAGACAGAAGAACACATTGCAAAATCAGTGGGCAGAGGGGACAAAACATTTTACAGGTACATAAGTGAAAAAAGAAAGACAAAGGGAGGGATAGTGAGACTGAAGGGGGAGGATGGGGGCCGCGTGGAGGATGACAACAGTAAAGCTGACATACTGAATAGGTATTTCTGCTCAGTCTTTACTGAGGAAGAGGAGGGTAATGGGTCTGAAGGGAGTACAAGGGGTGAGAATGGTGCAGAAATGGACACAAGTCCCTTTACACGAGAAAGGGTCCTGAAGGAACTGGAAGTAATAAGAGTTGATAAAGCAATGGGGCCAGATGGGGTGCACCCAGGATCTTAAAGAACTAGAGAGGTGGTGGCTGAACTCTTGCTATCCTGTTTAGCTAATCACTGGAAACAGGAAGTACCCAAAGACTGGAGGACAGCAGATGTGTCCCTTATACAAAAGTGGGAACAAAGAGGAAGCAGGAACTACAGACCAGTCAGCCTCACCTCGGTAGTGGGGAAGATCATGGAAGCACTACTGAAGGAGAGATTGGTGGAACATCTGGTTGTCAATGGACTACAGGACCCAAGGCAGCATGGTTTCACCATGGGGAGGTCATGTCAGACCAACCTCATTGAATTTTTTGACTGCGTGACTAGGGAGGTGGATCGGGAGGGCAGTGGACATGGCCTATCTGGACTTCAGCAAGGCCTTTGACACTGTGCCACATAGAAGACTATTACACAAACTGAGGAGTATGGGTGTGGGCAGGACAGTAGTGTGGTGGGTAGGTAACTGGCTGGGTGGCAGGACACAGAGGGTGGTGGTAAATGGCTGTCCTCCACAGAGGGAAGAGTGACCAGTGGGGTACCACAGGGATCAGTGCTGGGACTGGTCCTGTTCAACATCTTCATCAGTGACATGGTGCAGGACCTAGAAGGCAGAATTTCACTATTCAGCTGATGACACAAAGCTCTGTAACAGAGTAGACACACCAGGGTGTGACAGAATGAGAAGGACCTGCAGAAACTTGAAGAATGGTCAGGGGTTTGGCAGTTGAAATTCAATGCAAAGAAGTGCAAGATAATGCATATGGGGTACAAAAACCCTGGCACAAATATCAGTTGGGGTGAGGATATAGCATGCACCAAGCAGGAAAGGGATCTTGGGGTTATCATCTCTGATGACCTCAAGGTAGGAAACAGTGTGACAAGGCAGCAGGTAAAGCAAATAGGATGCTGGGATGTATAGGCAGGGGCATTACCTGCAGGAAAGGGAGGTCATAATTCCGCTATACAAGACACTAGTGAGGCCCCACCTGGGTACAGTGTACAGTTGTGGAGACCATACCTACATAAGGACATAGACAGGGTAGAGAAGGTTCAGAGGAGGGCAACAATGATGGTGCATGGATTGCATCACAAGTCCCTAGAAGACAGGTTGAAGGAACTGAACATGTACTCCCTGGAGGAGAGGAGGAGAGAGGGATATGATAGAGACATACAAGTATCTTACAGGGAGGAACAGAGTGCAGGAAAACACTATTTTTAAGCGAAAAGATGTTCCAGGACTAGAGGGCATGGGATGAAGTTGGAGGAGGGACGATTCAGAGGAAACATGAGAAAGAATTTCTTCACAGAATGGGTGGTGGACAAGTGGAACACCCTGCCAGAGGAAGTGGTGGGGACTGAAACAATCACAGGATTTAAGAATGCATGGGATAGACATAAAGGAATTCTGGAGGTCAGGGGTAAGGTGCAACAGACTTCTAGGAAAACAAACTGAACTTACAAGCTCAAATGGGCAGACTGGGTGGGCCATAGGCCCTTATCTGCTGACACTGTCTATGTATTGATGTATCTATGTATATCCAAGGTTCCTTGCCATTGACAAGGGAATAGTGCTAGATTCAAATAAATATTCGTTAACACATGCAGTAGAAGTGCAAAATGTGGCAATGCCACTGACCCATACTTCTGTCATGTATGAGATCAAGGATATACCCTAATTCCAGATCCTGGAAGAGATAACCAAAGGGTTGTAAAAATGTAATAGCTATAGGCAGTACAAAGGACTTTCCTAGCTATGTGATTCTCATCTGCTTCCTTAATGTGAGCAGAAAATTAATTGGGGATGCAACCTGATGACATGTGTGTCCACCATTTTAAGACTCTAACAATTCTCCATTTTGTGAATCACAGAAAAACAAGTGGTTAGCCTTTGCTCTAGTCGACCCCACAGCATACTGTGAGTGTTCAAAATCAAACTCTTCAACATCAGAAGAGGCAAGGTCTTTGGGCATTAAGTCAGCATGCCCTGCCAATACCTCTGGCTGACGATGCAAGTTCGCCATATCTGACTTTTTACTCCTACATTCTAACTCAGATACAGGAGTTAGCACGCTATTAAGTGCTTTGTTTTCAGATTTCAAGACAGTCCCGTCTTGTAAAACATGCTTATTATTGACAGAAGCTGTGTCATAGTTTATATTGAAAACCTTCATTTCAAATCTGCTGTAACTAAAACATACTGAATCATGCTGTACCATCAAGGTCTGGTGTTGAAATATCAGCTTGTTAACTTTTTCAGTAATTACTTCAGATTTATCATTTCTAAGTTCCTTGTTTTCAAAACGTAATGAATCAGTGCTACTAGCCAGAACACCATTTGTTTAAAAAACATTTTTTATGAGTTTTGCCTTTTGAGCATTATCTCTTAAGGCATGCAGGTCGTGGCTGCTTCTCTCATTAAAGAGCGACTCATTTTCTAGATGGACAGATTGTTACTCAGACAGTAGTCCAGCTATTTTTTTCTGTATGAGAAGCCCTTTTCAGACTAATCTCCTGCTTGTAGGCAGAATTCTCCATTTTGCAAACATCATACTCACCTTTCAAAACAGATATCTTATTTAGAACAGCATCAAAACAATTAAACAATGTTGCAATTAATAATCCTTCAGGATCATTGGTACCATTTTTCAGTTCCCCATAATGGGCAATGATATCCATTAAAGGATTATCATTGGATTCTGCTACCTTAGCAAAATCAAGCCAACTACTGTTAGCAGTTTGGCTTGTTAAGGCATCCAGCCTCAACTGAGTACTGATATATTTAGACATGTCTTAAGGCAAGAAACCCTTAGCTGTCTGTGGATGAAAAAAAAAAACTTTGTTTGCAACCAAGTTCATGAAAGGACACAAACAGCCTTTGGCGTATATGGACACCTAGATGAGTAAATACTCATCAGGATTTGAATCCACAAGAAAGCAGTCTACTGTTTGTTTTGGATCCTTTATAGCTGTGTTCCCACAGTGAAAGAATAGGGAAAAAAAACCAAAAATAAAACAACTCTGACACAGATTGAATATCTGCCAAGAGATAGTTTTGTCTGTACTGTGGAACACACAACAGACTGAAACATTAAGACACTTTCAGTTGCTTGTTACTGGGAATTTCTTGCCCCATGTTTTAATTTACAGAGGAAATTAAAATGAAACTTGGCAAAAACATCCAGACTCCAATTCGTGGTCACCATTATGTTGTCTAAACACTCTTGGTGTGTAGGCTAAACAATAAAAATAATAATAATACAGATTCTTGTGTCTCGGAGTCTGCCAAGAAACATTCGTAAACAAGCAAGGAGTACTAATAAAGTTTATTATGCTACTTACGCCAAGCATGTGACAAAGAAAATCACAAGGGAGATGGGTTTCTCTCCACTCCTGAAGAATGTACATAATCTCCAGAATTGTAGATCTTAGGTTCTCTAAGATCTTGTTCTATCTCTCCCTGCGCTCCAGCTCTCTGCCCTTCTAGAGAAGCTACAGTAGTGTCTTGAGAGCGCTACAATGGGTTGCAGACAGCTAAATACTACAGATAGCAGCATAGCAACAGAGATTATAACATAGTTACAGATATGAGAAACAATATGTATTGGTCCTAAGTCATTTTCCATTGGAGAATGACTTAGGAGACAGAATTACTAATGAGTATCATATGAGACAAAATTTGCTTCCATTAGTATTATAGCTTAGACAAAAGAAATGCTGACATTTCAAAACTACATGCGGCATTTCTCACTTACGCCAGTATAAAACATTAGACATAATAAAGGCCTTCTGTCTCTGTCAGCTTGCTTAGACAAAGAGAACTGCTGACAGGCGTATTTGCCTGAGTGTAAAATACACATTACATATAATTATATAAGAATATAGGTATACAATAATCACTGATGATCCCTCTGAGTCATCTTATCAGTGATTAGGTAGATTATATAGAAACTATCTATAAAAGACAAACATTATCTAGACAAATGTATCATAGTGAGGTATAATGAATCATGCATGACAATATTAGCATATGTTAGCAGCAAAGCACATTCCTGGCACCCATGCTTATATGATCGGTGCTTATATCTATATATAAGTGCAATATAGCAGTATCACAGTACAATAGACCAGGAATACAGTGCGAGGTGTATGTGAGGTGATAGGGGCATAACCCAGGCGTAACAGCTCTTCATAACCCTATTGGCTCTGGCTCGAGTTTGTTTTTTACTGGTCCAGCTGTCCTCCCTGGGCTAAGTACACAGAGAACTGTACCTAGTCCCTGGAGAAATGTAGACCCAGAAAGCATCTAAATGGAGATTACAAAAGCTCTAACATGCACTGCAGGCTATTAAATCTCCCACTGCTGCCTACTGCTCCAATGTCAGATGCATGGGATTCTGGAATGTGTAGTGAAAAAAGATGGCAGCATACAATTAAGCAAAATTAGTCTAATACACTCTACTATACTACAGCAAACAGTAAGTAAACCAAAATGTTTTTGCACACAATAGGCCCGGTATTCAAACATGCGCCTGACAATGGAGCATGTGGTTGCACAGTGCAACTGAGTTTTGCTGGAGCAACAAAGGGACACATTCAGAAGAGATGTGCCATGGCGCATCTCTTCTGAATATAGCAAACAATGCACATGGCACAACTACAATGCACCAGCGCATCCCCCCAGCCAGATCTGAACACCAGGACTGTGAATGCTCCAGTGCAACTGTAGCTGTGCCATTTGCAAAATCCAGATATTCAGACCAAGATATGCAAATGGGGTCATTATGCATACACAGCGCAAATGGGGCCATTTGCATGTCATTATGGCCCCATTTGCATGTATTGTGCAGGGCCGGCTGGTGAAATGCACATAGCGCCCTGCACAGCATGCAGTCCCTGTACCAGGGACCACAGTAGTACCCCCTCCACAACCCATAACCCCAACACCGAATCACCACTGTCCACAGATCCCAGGTGGTCCAGTGGTTCCCCCCACCCATACTGTACCTCTTATCACTGTGATACAATATAATACATAACCCTGGTGGTTCAGTGGGTCCACCCTTCCCTCGTGTACCTCCGTTCTCTGACTGTAGCAGTCTGTATAATCCCTGGTAGTCCAGTGGTAGCCTCCTTGTCAACCAAATTCATGATCACCATCATATCAATCAAACAGATTGCCCTGGTGGTCCAGTGGGTCCCCACCTCCCCACCCACACAGGACCCCCAGCCCACCCAGCACCCCCATCATTGGCAAGCAGCATACCCACCTGCATTCCACCATGGCTCCGGCCAAATGACAGCTTACAGTAGGTGCTGTAGCTCATTGAGTCCACACTGTGACCAATGGGCTTAGCAGTGCATACTGTACTACTTAACATCGTGGAATTAATGATTTCATTCTCAGAGTTGTTCAGTATTACAGTATGCACTGTAAGCCCATTGAGCTTACAGCGCCTACTGTACTCTGTAATTCTGTGGGCAGCCTCAGTGGCATGTGGGCGGGTATGCTGCCAGGCACAACCCCCTTGAATATCTAGCCCAAAGTGCACAGTGGGATGAGCCTCACACTTCAGCTTGAGGCCCTTTCTTGTGACAGTTCCCATTTAGGGAGAATAAATGTTCAGTTTATATCCAAGAAACACACACACAGGCACATGCAAGCATGGACAAACTCTGCTCAGTGTACACCACATTGTCTGCAAGACAAGGCAAACCCAGACCGTAATACAAGCCACTGCCTTTATACTACATTCCCATCTCTCCAACTAACAAGCTGGTGCTGCCTTAGTGCCACCATGCTTCCTTGCACTTCTGTGACTGTACCTGATTGGTTCCACTCCTGCCTTCATCTCAGCAGGCAGGCAGGCTCACTTCCACAAATTCTTCGCCAGAGACAAGGGACACACAGTCAGCTCTCCTCTCTCTCTCTCTCTCTCTCTCGTCTAGAGTCACCACCTTCCAAGCAGCCCAAATCCAAACACTTGATACCTCTGCATTATTTATACCAGGACTGCGTGCAATTCCGAACAGAGCAACAGACTTCTTTTTTTCTAAATAACCAAAACTAAGACTGATTTTTTTTGTTTTTATATTCTTTGTATTCATTTTCATTCTGGTCAGTCATTTCATGGCATTTAGATATTTAAAGCAGCAGTGCAATAAAACTGGATAAAAAATCTGACCCTACTTTTTTCATTATTAAAGATTCTGGGTGTCTTCCAGATATATTTGGTAGTAACATTTTCTAGCTCCCCCACAACTTCAGTATTTTATAAATATTTTATTTACATTCTTTTCTCAAGAAAAAAGATTGCTGCCCCATTTGGCTTAAAAAAGCATTATAGACTTGCCAAGGGTTAAGACAGAGAAAATAAAAAAAAATGTAAAAATGGTGCACCGCATTGGAAGTACCTAGAAACATAGCTTTGACAGGAAGGATGACATTTTCTATTAATTGTAGCTGAAACTAGGCTTTTGGAAAAACATTTTTGTTGCACTGCTGCTTTAAACTGAAAAAAAACCCAGAATATTTAGACACTTTAACTTACATTTTTTCGTGTACTGTTCTTCATTTCGACAGTTAATTTGCATGGAAACAGGATCCTTGTTCACTGGAGTTCATCTGCTTCTGCTGCTTTATTCTTTGCTAAAGTTAGAATCCTCTGTTTGTGACATCAGTTTGATGCTGTGGGAATGATTCATGTGTCACAGACAGAGGCTTATGACTGCAGTAAAGGGTTAAGCAGCAGGACTCGCTGGAAGAGAGGAGGGAGAGAGAGGGGGCATGATAGAAACATTCAAGTACCTCAATGGCATAAACGAGGTGCAGTGGGGAGACAATATCCAATACAGGAGGAGTACAAGAACAAGGGGGCATGACATGAACCTGGAAGGTGGCAGGATAAGAGGGAAATGTGAGGAAGTGTTTCTTCACAGAGAAGGTGGTGGGTGTGCCACAGGAGGTGGTGGGAGTGAGTAGTGTGGTTGCATTTCAACATGTATGAGACAGGCATAGGGGGACCATAGAGGTAAAGCAGAAGGAAGGTCAGAAGCTGTAATCAAGTACAGGACTTACAGGCAGACTGGAAGGGCCTAGCGGTCCTTATCTGCTGACAATTTCTATATTTCTATGTTTCTAGGAGTGGATCAGTTGTTGGTGACAAGGATTCCATTGCCATGTAAATGAATGGGCTAAAGAAAAATAAAAGAAATCCAAAAATGGAAAATCAAAAGGCTAACCCATTAGCATAACAGTAGGGCTAACACCTCCTGCGACATCGACAACCCAGGTTCAAGTCTAGGCTTCCTTATCAATGTTCAGAAGTCTCAGATTGAACCATTTCAGTCACTGAAATTCATTGGCACAGAACTGGATATTGTCCAGGGCAAGGCATTTCTCCCACAGGAAAGGGTGCCAAATCTACTAACCCTGGCAAACTCCTTTGTTTTGTGTCAGCCCAGGACTGCAACACAGTTCCTAGCATTACTAGGACACATGGCCTCAACTACTGCAGTAGTGTCGGGCTCCAGGTTTCAGATGAGAGATATTCAATATCACCTGAGATCCCATTGGTCCCAAAGAAGGGATCCCATTTCAAAGTTTGTGCCAGTTACAAGAACTCTGTTACTGGGTCTGCTGTGGTGGAAAGAAAGGGACAACCTCAGACAGGGTATCCCTTTTCAGCAACAGCACCACACTGTGGTTTTAACAACAGATGCCTCCTTCCCTCCTGGAGTGGGGGTGGGGGGGCACACACAGGTGACCTCACCATCAGTGGAACTTGGTCCCCTCAGGTGTCCAAGCTGCATATCAACCTTTTTGAGTTGAAAGCTGTCCTCCTTGCCCTAATGGCTTTTGCACATCAATTGAGGGACCAGTCAGTTCAGGTCAGGACAGACAAGACATCCACCATGTGGTATATCAACAAGCAAGGGGACACAAGATCCTCAAGGCAGCGCACAGAGGCCATGAGGAAATGGAATCTAGCATGCACCCTGGAAGTGCATCTGTCTGCCATTCATCTTCCAGGGAAGGACCGTACAGTGGCAGATTCACGCAGCATCATCATGAAAGGGCTTTCAACAAGCAAGTGTTGGACACAGTTTTCAGATATTGGGGTACTCCAGAAATACACCTCTTTGCCTCAAAAGAAAACCCCCAGCTTCTTCTTTATTGCTGCAGGCACCCCTCCTTGGGCGCAGTGCCTATGGAGGTATTGGCCCTGGATTGGACAGGGAATTCCTGTATGCATTCCCTCCACTTCCATTACTAATGAGAGTTCTTCTCAAATTCAGGAGTCGGGCAGCAACCACGATCCTGGTTGCTCTAGACTGAGCCAGGCAGCCATGGTACCCTTTATTACTCACCCTGTCCAAAAAGAAACCCATTCATCGTCCCCAGAACTACAGTCTCCTAACAGCTATTCAAGGTCAGGTAGTTTTTCTGAACCTCAAGGGCCTTTGCCTGAAAGCCTCGTTCTTCAGGAGTTAGAATTTTCTGAATTTGACTTGTCAGAAAAGGTCCTTAAGGTTCTGAATGGGTCCGGAAAACTTCTATCAGAAAGACTTATGATTCAGAGTGGAAAAGATTTCCCATGTGGTGTAATTCTAGGCAAATCAATCCCCTTAAGGCAAGCTTACCTACATTGCTTGATTATCTGGTGCACCGACAGGCCCTATGCCTCAGGCCTGCAACCATCAGGGCTCACGTAGCAGCAGTATCTCCTTACTTGTCTGCAGGAGTTCAGAGAACAATAGCTTCACACCCTATTTTTAGGACCTCTAGTGGAATGAGCCCTCAGGCCTGAGGGTGGAGTTTTTCCCCAGTTTTTCATAGTTGAATTGTATATAAGACACAATCCACCTGGCAATAGATCTTTTGGTGGCAGATTTGCCCTTTCCCACTTCTCCATAAGTGAGGAACAACTGGGGGGAGTCAAACCTGTGACCCTCGGTACACTCTATATAGTAACTAACGGCTCTTTTGACATCTAAATTGTGTAGCCTCCTCTCTCCTGAGGAAGAATGATCAGTGAAGAAAACAGGGAGAGACGTAGACTGGTTTAAATGGAAGTCTGAAACTACTTTGGGCTAGAACCTTCTATTGGTTCTAAGGACCACTTTATCCCTGTGAAATAAGATAAAATCAGGCTCCACTGACGGGGCTTGAAATTCACTGATATGCCTGGCAGTGGTAATGTCTACCAGGAACACAGTTTTCCAAGTCAAGTACTTAAGCTCTGCTGAAGACAGAGGCTCAAAGGGAGGTTTGCATAAGTTGAGCAATGCAAACATTTAAATCCCAGGCAGGGGCAGGGTCTCTAAAAGAGGATTGGTGTGAAGCAATCCTTTAAAAAATTTACAGAACACAGGATGGGAAGATAGTGAGGAAGGCTTCCCCACAGACAAAAACGCAGAAACAGCTGATAAGTGTACCTTGAGAGTAGCTGGTCTGAGGCCTAGGCCATTAAGATTGACCATATAATCCAGAACCGTAGGCAATTCAGCAGTATCTGGAGAAATATGCTTCTTAGAACACCAAATGCTGAATCTTTTCCATTTGGAGTTGTAAGTCTTTCTGGTGGAGGGCTTTCGAGAAGCCTTGAGGATATCCAGAACCCCTTGGGAAAGATGCAGATCTGCAAACTCTAACTCTTCAAGAGCCACGCTTTGAGATTGAGAGACTGAAGATTGGGGTACCAAATCCTTCCCTGAGAGGATTTTAACAGGTTGTAATTCCTGGGAAGAGACAGGGGAAGAAGGACTGCTAGGGACAGCAACAGGGGGTACCAGGGCTGTCTGGCCCAATCTGGAGCAATCAGAATCACCTTGCATGGTTGAGACCTTATTTTTGCCAAAACTTTGAACAGGAGTGGGAAGGGGGGAAAGCCATACAGAAACTTCCCCTCCCAATTCAAGATCCGGGCGTCCAGGGGGGTGTGAACCCAGGACTGGAGATATGCAACAAAAGAGAGGGAGTTGGTGATTGTCTGGGGCTGCAAAGAGATCTATCTCTGGAGTGCCCCACCTTGAAAAAATCACTTTCAAAATCTGAGGGGCCAGGGACCATTCGTGATGGCCCTGAGAAATCCTGTTCAGTGCATCTGCTAGCACATTGTCCTTGCCTTGAAGGTGAACTGCTACAAGAGAGGTTTGCAAGGAATAAGCTAGGGACCACAACTTCATGGCTTCTGTGCACAAGGCCGTGGACTGAGTGCCTCCCTGCTTGTTGATGTACCACATAGTGGTGGTGTTGTTGTCTGTTCTGACTTGAACCACTTTGTTCTGTACTGACTGTGAGAACACTTTTAGAGCCAGAAAAACTGCCCTGAGCTCCAAAAGGTTGATGTGGAGAAAAGGATTCTTGGGGAGACCACAGCCCCTGGGCAGTAAGGGGGCTAATTGGGCTCCCAGCCCAGGAGAGAAGCATCCATGGTAAGGACCACTGAACAAGGCTGAGCAACAAAGGGACACCTTGCCTTAAATTGTCCTGATCCCGCCACCACTGGAGGGCTTGTATCAAGGTCAGAGTCACTGGGATCAGTTTGGTAAGGGAGTCCTTTCTCTGAGACCAGAAAGCTCTCAGGTGGAACTGAATGTCCCTCATCTGGAATCTTGCCCCTTGGACCACTGCTGTTGAAGCTGCCATGTGGCCCAAGAGCTGGAAGAAATGCCTTGCTAGTCAAGATACCCGAAGGCTGAAGAAAGAAGCTAGTTCCATAAGAACCCTTGCCCTTTCTAGAGGAAGAAAGGCTCTTGCTCCGAGTGTGTCCAGTTCTGCCCCTATAAAGGTAAGAAGCTGGACTGGTTTGAGAACTGACTTGGGAAGGTTGAGAAGAAATCCTAGAGAAGTGAGCACTTGCTGGGTCACTTGCAGGTGAGACTTGACTTGGTCCGGAGACTGACTCACTGTTAGCCAATCATCCAGATATGGAAAAATTTAAATCTTTTGCCTTCTTAGAAAGGCAACTACTACTGCCAGGCACTTTGTGAAAACCCTTGGGGCTGAGGTTAGGCCAAAGGGCATTGCTCTGAACTGATAGTGGCCTGAGGGCAACTCAAACCTGAGGTACTTTCTGTGGAGCACCTGATGGGAATGAAAGTAGGCATATTTGAGGTCCGGGAGGCTAATGATCCCTGGCCTTAGAGAGGAAGGATTATTCCCAGAGTTATCATCTTGAACTTTGGTTTTTAAAAGATGTTTGTTTAGATATCTTAGGTCTAGGATGGGTCGCCACTCCCATGTTTTTGGGGGTCAGGAAGTACCTGGAGTACAGTCCTTTGCCCCAGTGTAGGGTAGGTACTCTCTCTATAGCTCTTAAAGCTAGGAGAGAAGAAATCTCTGCCTCTAGGGCAAGGGTTTCCGATAGATTTGCAGGTGAAAAAGATCTGGCTCTCATCTTTGGAAATTTTTTGAAGCTCAGAACCAGTCCCTGGCTTACCACTTCCAGGATCTTGTCTGATGTAACAGACATCCAGTCCTGGCCAAAGTAAGCCAGCCTGCCCCCTACTGGAATAGGAGAGTCGACCTGGACAGGCCCATCAGGGTGTCTGCTTGGCAGGGGCTTTAGGTTGAGGAGTGGATGCAGGCCTGCTCATCCCCCTTCTGCCTCTCCCTCTGAAGAACCCCCTCTGAGAAAAGGAATGAGACCTGTGCTTGGTAGAAAGGCCTTTGAAAAGGTGTGCCGCTTCCCCTAGACTACTGCCTTTGAGGAGTTGCCTGCCTTTTCTTGGCCTGGGCACTCCTGTAAAGTGGTCCTGTACTCATCCATTTTCTTCATGTAATTCTCTGTCTGCTCCCCAAGCAGAGAATTACCAACTAAAGGAAAATCCATGGCTTTAGCCTGGGTGTCCTCCGAGAGGCTAGTACATCTGAGCCAAGCCATCCTCCGAAGAGCCACAGATGTAGCCATGACTCTTGATGACACATCATTAGAGTCCACAGCTGCATGAAACTGAACCTTAGATGCCTCAATCCCATCTGCAGCCACCACCTCCAGCTCCTTGGCTAGCTGGGGGGAGGCCTGTTTAGCCAGTGCCAGTACAGTGTCCCACCTGGACTTCTGGTACCTGGCTGTATAGGCCATGTAATTCGCCTGCCTGAGTCCCGAAGAAGATGCCATGTACTGCTTCTTTGCCATGGCATCAATCTTCCTGGAGTTCTTGTCAGGGGGGTGAGAAGCCAAGGGAATATTTGCCTTGTCACAGGCAGCAGCCTACACCACCCCAACATGGCTGCATTGTTGATATAAGAACTCCATGTCTGAGCCTGAAAGTGTATACCTCTTGTCCATTCTTCTATCCACAGGAGGTATAGTGTTAGGAGACTTTAAGATTTTTAGTGTCTGTTTCCCAAAAGATTTATGGAGGGGAATAGACAGTCTCCCCCGGACTCTGGGTTATCCATCATCTCTACATAATCAGGCTCCTCTTGATCTTCCACACCCCCATTGGCTATACAGTGTGTGTATGGGAGGGGGGAAGCATGAGCATGCAGTATGTGTGCGTACATGTGTGTGTGTGTGTGTGGGGCGGGGAGCGCGCATGAGCACGAGATATGTTATCGCTGCTCACTGAAGCGTAGCTCTCCCTTTCAACTGTACGGCCACTGCATTTTCAACTGATGTCATAGACAGCTGCAGCATTCATTGGAGAACTGCGGCAGTGCCTGCAAACACACTGACTGAATTGGAAGACAGCTGCCAGACCTCCGAAAACTCGGATGATGGCACTATGTTTCTTGCACATGCGTGCAAGCAAACATAAAAATGTTGCAGGATAATAGATCTTCAAACTTTTTTTTTCACACTCAAACAAGCAGTTTATTTATTTATTGGATTCTTGGTGTAAGACCTTTGAGTTAGCATGCTCATTTGCAAAGGTTCCACGTCAAAAAATGGTACAGACAAAATATAAATATACAGTTAACAGTTAACAAATATAAGTAGTATACAATTACAAATTCTGGCAAAAAAGACTGCAAATCAAGTACATACAAACAACTTGTAGGAGACAGAGGATATATAAACGAGGCCCGTGTTCAAGTTATACCAATGGAGGGACTGGTGAGAGTAGTTTGAAGTAGAGCCTAAAGCTGCTGAGACCAGAGCAGCATGGATTGGATGGGACTCAGGAGTGCAAATAGTTTCAAACTTAGAGTGGAAGAAGATAGTAAGCAGATATTACAAGGGTGAGGGTACGAGCAGTAGAGAAATCCACCTGGGGGTTCATAGTTGAGGGCTAATGGTGAGACTTGGATAGAGTTATAGGATGATAAGGGGTGGGGGGGTGATAGAAATCCACCTAGGGGGTTTATAGTTGAGGGCTAATGGTGAGGATTGGATAGAGTTATAGGGTGATAAGGGGTGGGGGGGTGAGAGAAATCCACCTAGGGGTTTCATAGTTGAGGGCTAATGGTGAGACTCGGATAGAGTTATAGGGTGATAAGGGGTGGGGATGGTGAGAGAAATCTGTGAGGGAGTGGCCCCTGAGAATTATGTGAGGGGCAGCCTCAGAGGGTTATAGTTGTAGGAGTAAGAAGAGGGGATGGTCAGGGTGGGAGAGGGGATAGAGAAGGAAAAGTTAGAGGGGCAGAATAAATAATTGGAGAGGGGAATATCCAGGGAGGTGGGAAAGGAATTAAATAGAAGAAGGGGATGTAAGGGAAAGGTGGGGAAAAAGAGGGAACTCATGTACGGGTGAGCAAATTGACAGAACAATCTCTTTTTTACCATTGCATCCATATGGTACAAACAGTGCAAAGCACACAATATACGTAGTATAAAATACAGACAAGACATTATTTACAGGAAATGCATATTTACTGGGGACACTTGTCTACTGTACATATTCACTGCTTCTAATTTGTATAGGAAAGGATTACAGTTGAAAGGGAAGGGGGATGACCACTTTCTCAGCAGAAGCGGTAAGTCATACAGTTTTGAAAAGAATAGTACAGATTATTGAATCACACTAATGAGACTTCAAGAGGACAGGAAGGAGGTATCAAACAAGAAACCTCACGTGACACCCCTTGGAAGCCCTATTATTTTATTATAAATCAATCAAGTTTAGCTCATGTGATTTATAATAAGTTGAGTGTCTTTTTTTTTTTTTGTTAAATGTTGTTATTCCATTCTCCCCCTCTGCACTGAAGTGGAGTGCTCCCTCTTGACACTCCAGCACGAGAGCACGCTGTCCACAGGCAAGATAAATGGTTGCTCTGCATAGAAACATTGAAACACAGACTTTGACGGCAGATAAGGACCACTTGGCCCACCCAGTCTGCCCATTTTCCTACCTACTGGATAGCTGCAGATACTAGTTAACCAACAGCCTACTTCCTGCCACCCCCTACTATAATTGCCTTATGTCTGTCCCATGCATGTTTGAATTTCCCCACTGTTTTAGACCCAACAACCTCCCCAGGAATGCAGTTCCATGTATCCGCCACTCTCTGTGAAAAAAATTTCCTCACATTACACCTGAGCCGTCCCCCCTCTATCTTTAAATTGTGCCCCCTTGCTCTTACACATCTCTTTTTCTGAAAGATGCTACCTTCTTGGACTTTGTTGATTCCCTTGAGGTACTTGAACGTTTCTATCATGTCCTCCTGTCCCTCCTTTCATCAAGAGTATACATATTAAGCTCTCTCAGTCTCTCTTCATATGATTTCTGCTGCAGACCCTGCACCATTTTAGTTGCCCACCTCTGGACTGCTTCCATCCTGTCTATGGCCTTGCATAAATGAGGTCTCCAAAACTGCACACAGTACTCCAGATGGGGTCTCACCAACTGTTTGTACAGCGGGATAACCACTTCCCTTTTTATGTTGGCTTGCCGTGCTTATGCGCAGGTCAACATATTGGGAGAGTGGAGATTTGGAGGCGCAGCTGCTGTTGGTCAAATGCAGGGCACTCATCAGTAGGTGCATCCCTCATTCCCCAATAAGCCAGCATGCTAGCGCTGACACCAACATTATGGAAAGTGGACAAAACTTCTAAACAAAGTGCCACTGCAATCAGAGACAAGCTCGTCATGCAGCAGCATAAAGACACGCCTCCGTACGTGCCTTTGCAAGGCAAACATTTCAAGAAAGATGGCGCCGAAGCCCCCGCACAGCGGGTGAAGCTTGTGCCCCCCCTTGGGTGACACGCCGATGGGGGAGCCCACTTCCCGTCGGCATCACCTCCCCAACTGTTGAATGCCGAGGCGGGTGCCCAATCCCCCTCAGCTCGTGCTCCCCCGCCGACTTTGTTTGCCGGCGGGGGGGTGCCCAATCCCCAACAGCATTAACTCCCCCATGTTGTGTGCCGACGAGGGTGCCCAATCTCCCATCGGCTAGTGACCCCTAAAACCCGCTTAGGTGGCACGCTGGAAGCCCACCCCAGCATGCCAAAACAGTCCCTGCAGCTTTGTTTGCTGCAGGGTGCCCAATCCTGGCAGCATTAACCCTCTGTATTGTCCTCTACTAGGTGCAAATTCGTCGGCTACTAACCCCTGACCCACTTAGGTGGCACACTGAGAGCCCACCCCAGCAAGCCAAAACTGTCCTATGACATTTTCTGTAACTAGAATACGAAAACGGTCCCTTGTAGTCTAGGGTCCACCTCTCCCCACCCGCACCCACCCACCGCGCAACCTGCCTCCCTCACCCCTACTTACTTCCAGAGTCTGGTGCAATGATCTCCAGTGGACCGGGAACACGTCTGCACTCTTCAAAGCCTGCCGCGAACTGAGGAAATGCCGGTAAGCTGTATAATGGAGTGAATAGGGTTTTTTCAACTTTGTTGCATATCTCAGCCATTTCTTGGACTTTTTGCACCAAATTTTCAACATGAGGTTTTTGGGGCCTCTCCTCATGAATTCTGTCACTGTCATGGCGTTTATTGGCCTCGAAAGGTGATTTCGCAGTCACTGCGCAAAATCACCTTTCGGGGCCCATTAACGAAATGACAGTGGCGGTGTTCATGAGGTGCCCTCTTAAAAAGCCTAAGTTCCAAAATTTGGTGGAAAAAATCCAACAAATACCCTGTTTTACAAGCATGCATTGTGCAGTTGCTACAGGCTCGTAACCGGCATTCACAATATTTTACTGCCAGATTTTCAGCATTGTCATTTTTGTACACCTCCTTGTGAACAGTACAGCTGTCATTTTCCACATCCTGCCCGAAATGTGTTTCTGCACTTCCGGCGCACAATAGCGCAGTCACTGTGGGAAATCAGTGTTTGGGCCAGATTATGAAAATGACAGTGACACAGTTCATGAGCAGAGGACCTAAAATGCCTATGTTGAAAATTTGGTGATGATACTCCATAAAATGACTGTGCTACTAGCGTGTGTTGGCAGATTGCACGCACACTCGTACCGTCATGCATTTGTGATATTTTCAGTCTGGATTTTCACCATTGCCATTTTTCCCCACCTCTTGATGAACAGTACAGCCGTCATTTGACATATCATGCCCAAAATGTGTTTTCATACTTCCGGTAGCAGAATAAGCGTGGTCGCTCTTGAAAATCACTTCTTGGGACACTTTGAAATATACAGTAACATTGTACATGAGCAGAGGTGCTAAAATGCCTATGCTGAAAATTTGGTGCAACATATAAAATAGTAGTGTTACGCAATGATGCATTGCATATTTCACGCACCCTAGTAGCTTCCAAATTTGGTATATTTACATACCACATTTTCAACACTGGCATATTTTCCCACCTCCTTATGAACTGTGCAGCTGTCATTTCTCACATCCTGCCCGACATGTTTTCCCACACTGCACTACCAAACACCCAAAGGGACACCCTACTGCTTGTCACTCTCTGCAGGGTGGGTTGGCATCAGTTCAATACTTCACTGCCATTCCTATGATGCATCTGTCTAACTCCTGCACTACCAATGCCAATGCCAGCAAGCCAACATTCGGCATTGACAAATGCTTGTTCTACTTGGAATGCCCCTTCCTATGCAACCCATTATCCCCCTGGCTCTCCTTACCGACTTCTTACATTTCTTACCCACCTTTAGGTAATCAGATATGACTACCCCAGGTCCCTTTCCATTTTTGCTGTTGTTAGTACCTCCCCTGCTATTGTGTACTCTTCTCCTTGGTTTTTATTTCCCAGGTGCATTACTTTGTACTTCTTTGCATTGAATCTAAGTTGCCATATGTCTGACCATTCCTCCAACCTTGCCAAGTCCCTTCTCATCTTTTCTACCCCCCTTGTGTATCAGCTCTGTCACAGATCTTTGTGTCATCTGCAAAGAGGCATACCTTTCCCTCCAGACCCTCTGCAATGTCACCTATAAAGATGTTAAAGAGGACTGGACCCAGTACTGAGCCCTGAGGTACTCCACTAGTAACCCCCCTTTCTTCAGAATGTGTTCCATTCACTATTACCTTCTGTGTCCTGTTGTACAGCCAGTTTGCTACCCAGGCTACCATCCTGGGACCCACTCCCAGGCTGGCTAACTTGATTATCAATCTTTTGTGCAGGACTGTGTCAAATGCCTTGCTAAAGTCTAGGTAGGCTCTACACGCTGAATAGCTGAAATCACATCCGTGAGTCATAATTTCATAAACATGCACTGCTATGTCATATTATCCCATTTCCGTTACCCCATGACCTATGCATTCTGACTGTATACTCCCAAGTCTTTCCTGCAAATGTTTTATCTTTATACCAACAAGCTTATCTAGTTAACAATTAATTAAATGAATAATTAATAATCAATGTTTCAGCTATTACAATTTAGTAAACAATATATATTTAATTTTCAGTTTTCCTTTCTAAGGTTTATAACACATCCTGGTAGTTTATCCAAAATGTCTGTATAAAGAGCATTCACTTGTCCCTAGTTAACCTCATAGTGCCTTTGTTAATGACATCACAGTATTCACCATGATAACAGACAGTGATGTCACAAACAGCAGTTGTGAGGTCAGTGGAGGACAGCCAACTGCTTCTCCCCCAATTGTTTAACCAGGTGAGACACACTAAGCTGAAAGCTTGTTTACAGGTGCACCACGAGAGCACAGAGAAGTTAAGTGACTTGCTCAGGGTCACACAGTATGCAAGTGGGGGCTGTGGGATTCAAACCCAGGTCTTCAGATTTGCAGCTGCAGTCTTTTGAAAGACTTAGTGAAAAATGTTCTGAATTATCTGAAATATTTAGTAGACCAGCAATAGGAAGGGGTTAAACAAACTAGAAAACTCTAAAGTTCCACATAAGTTGTAAATCTAATTATGTTTAGCTTTTTCTTTTAGTAGAGATCCGCTCTTCAACTTTTATTTTAATGTCTCAAAAGACCAGTACCACCTAGTTTCAGAAATTCTTGGTTTGAAATTCATGTCGGTAGTGCCAAGTAAGAGCCCATACTGCTTATCACAAATGTGTAAGATACGACTACATGGCTTAAAAAGGCCCATTGACCATGCAAGACCCAAGACAAGAATTTATTTATCTAGTTTTTGTTTCTTGACAAAGGAGGGCTAGGCAATACTGCCTAGTTTCAATCTTGTCCTGGCATGGAGGTGTATGTGTGAGTGGGGGGGGGGGGCAGCAGATGCAAACTGACATACTGGGTGTTGGTGGTATTTTAAAGCAGCAGTACTACTGGACCAGGAAGTGAGTCAGTACGACCGTTGTAAAGCCACAGAAAATATGGCAACTGCTATCTAGTCAATGGCATGGGTGGCAGAAATGTAAAAATAAACAAATGATAACTGCGTACGTTATGGGGTGATAATACATTGCCGGCAGGAAAGAGTACCAGGTACATGGTCAGTGGAGCACAGGGAATATACAGTGTAAAAATGTGCAGTTTTTTTTACATTGTACTGCTGCTTTAATGAATGTGGAAAATTTGGCCGGGACACCAGGAAGATTCCTTCACTCTTTTCAAGAAGTGCCATGGGTAGAGCCAATGATCCTTCATTTTCAAAAATGGCCAATTCCACTTGGCGAAATGTTAAAATCCATTTCTTCCATTTTTCCCCAAAACTGAGGACAAGTCAGCATGTTTTTGTACAAAAATGTAGCTTAAAATGGAGGGATTTGTCCAAAAAGCTGGCACAAAGAGTTTTTTTCATGAAAAACTGACTCTCGAGTGCTGGTTCAGAAATGACAACTTTTGTTTTTTACCAGTGTAATGAGTGGCCTTACATGGGATTCCTTCCCCCCCGCCTACCTCGCTCCATGCTCTCCTCTCCTTCGGGCTCCTCAACCCACTGCCTATCCTCTTCTCAAGTCCTCCTCGATCCCCCAGATTGCAGCCGACCTCTGAGGGGTATCCCTGTGTAACCCCTCACTGGGTGGGTTCCCTCCTCCGAGGGGGAAGGCACCAGGGAGGGAGTTCAGTGCACTTCCTATTAGGACCCCCAGAGGTGCTGCTGAGATAGAGGAGGCTCGTGGAGGTTCCAATATGGTCGGAGAGTGGGGAGCCATCATCCAGCAAATGCAGGAGCCATTTTCCATTTTCTGGCACTCCCATGTACTGCATTGCTCGAAACAGTGCCTCCAGTCTACACTAGGAGCCATGGTTGAGCAAAGCAACCCACCCTACCCACCCTAGAAGAGAGAGCACCCAGTCACGGTGTGGTTCGAGGTGTGGTGCCCAGCGCCTCAACCCTCTACACCACCAGGCCAGCACATGGGATTTTTAACATCCACCTGAACCATCAGAACAGGTAGATGGGACTTTGGTTTAACGTCTTATCCCAGAGATGGCACCTCAGGAGTGCAGCACCCCTTCATGCTACACTACACTACACTGTCAGTACTGGGATTAACCCCAAGTTCCTGGTGTGGGGCTAGAACCCAAAACCTCCTGATCTTCCTGCCTCAGAGGCAAGTGTGCAACTTGCTGAGTTACTGACATTGAAAATGAAAGTCATGCAGGACAGGGCACATGCAGCAAACAAACAGGGACTACACCAGACTGGAACAGCCAGCTCCAATTATTGAAGCAAGCACCGTGTTAGGACATACTAGAACAAAAGCACTAGGCAAAAAAGAGCCAGAAATTCAACTTTATTTGAAATAACAGCACCGTAGTGCAGCACTAGTGTAACGTAACAACAGGGAGACACTTGCAATCAAACACCCCAGCACTTTGAGCAAAACACTTCCTCAGGGGGTGGGCCACATGTTCGAGTGTGCTCTAACACTGTGCTTGCAAGGATTGAAGAAAAGGATGTCCTATGTCCCATTCTGGCCCCTGTGGCTACTGATCATGTGTTATCTGGGTCAGTAGACTGAGCATTATCTAACAGTTTTCAAGTATGAATCAGAAAAAGCAGTATAAAAGGACTAGAACAGATGATACTATGTGTAATATGTAATGGTACGATTTTCAGGTTCTTACAAAACACTGCAAAAACGATTAAAGGCATAAACATTGTGCCTTTTCTCTACAGTGATTTAACATTTTGTTACCGAACACTGTGTGACTGTTGATGCAGCACAGGTTAAGTGGTAAACTATTCCAAAGCGTGGGCACATTGTAGGAAAGGAAATTTCCAGCTTAGCAAGTGGAAAAAACTTCAGCAGAAAATCAGTACTCATCTCTGCTGGCCAGGGCATCACACACCCTAGCACCACAAGCTTTCCTGGTGTTATATAATGCTGACAGAGCAGGTAGAAAGGATCTGTACCGTAGCATTAGAACACTTTTGACATTCTTACAAAGCTCCTCTTGATACCTGCCCTGGCTTTATTGGTTTTATAATGTTACTCCATGTCATTGCTCCTACCTAAGGTTGCTGCTGATCAGTACTCCAACATCCCTCTCCAGCTTGGTTCCGCAGTCTCTGCACCATTTACTGTAAGAAATATTTTGCCTTTGTGTTATTTTCTTTTTACCATTTAGCTTTTTGGCCCCCAGTTGCCACCATGCACCTGCCTCATGTGATACTCAACACCCTGTGTCCCATCTGCCACTCCCCCTGTCATCATATCAGCAGGGATATGCATGCAGTGGGACTGGAAAGGCATCATAGCTGGTGATCGGTGCACATGAAGGATTTTCTATTCCCCCCACCTCAGGCTCAGGATGGGTGCCCCCATGTATGTCCCTTGGTGTATATAGTGATGCCCTATAGAAGAGATAAGCTCCCTCAGTCCACCGCAGGGATTGCTATGATACTTCAAACTGGATGCTTCCCTTCCCAGGCTAGGAGCCCTGCCATGCGACAGCACCTCCCCAACTCCCAGACCACCCAACCCAACTCCCCAAGTCCACTCCCAGCCCCAGGTCGCAGATGTGAAAGCACAGAGCTCTTCCATTGGGCCACCAGGCAGTCATGTTCTTATTTTATAGCTGCATCATCATGCAGTTATCAGCACTGATGTTCCTCTCCTATTTTGCTGCTCATTTCTCAAGCCTGTCTACATCATTCTACATTTCATCAGTCTCCTGTTGCAGAGTAACTGCCCCTCCCATCTTGATGGTTTTGGTAAACTTAGTCTTCCAGCTGCTGTTACCCAGTTCTGGGTTACTTTAGATTGAACAATGCAGGCCCCATAATGGACCCTTCTGAGACCCTAATGGTCACCCACCACCATTGTCATAAATTACCTTTTATTATTACCTTTTCTGTGATGTTGTGCAACCAGTTCAGAACCCAGTTTATCACACCCTCAGTTATACATAGGTTCTTTAGTATATGCACTATCATTCTATGTGGTGCATTACTGACCCCCATATATATGACATCCACATGTTATCCCACATCAAGTACCCTGTGGTGACATTTTCCAAAAATGCAGTGTGGTTAATTCTGTATGAGTTCCCCTTATGGAATCTGGTACTGGGTTGTTTAGTCCATGCTGTTTTTTGTAAGTACTTGACAATTCTGTTTTTTGATTGTCTCAGTTAGTTGTACTGGTATTGATGTTTATTTGTCAATTAATGCCAGCCTTGTGCTTGTTGTTCTACAGACACAAAAATGTAATTTATTTATTGAGTTCTGTTGACCTGGTAGGCCTACTGAGACTAGAAGTCCCTTTTTCACGGGTGACAGGGGGGAGGAGGATACAGATGGTAACCAACTGAAACTGAACCAAAGTAAGCTGTTGGTGGTATTTTTTTCGTTTGTAAAAGTAGGAAATTTGGCCAGGATACCGGCAAGAGAGGAAGAGAGAAAACGGAGAGTGATCTCACTATAGCAAACTAAACTTTTTATTTATTTATTTATTTAAGTCTTTGGTAACCGGGTAAGTGCACTGATCCAGGGGACCATTTTCAGGCACGATCTGGGCCACACAGGTGGCAGTTACAAGTAATACAATGAGTTCAAGCCATGTGGATAGATAGACATCATTGGTGAACAAAGTGGAAATACAGACATCATTGATGAACAAAGAAAGTAACATAGGAAAGAAAATTAATGAGAGGCTGAAAAAAATCAGTACATCATTTATTTATTTAGCTTTTGTTGACCGGGTAAGTGCACTACACAAATCCTGCCTATTTTCAGGCACGACCCGGGGGAGGGGGATACAGATGAATGCCAACTGACCTTGAACCAGATTAAGCTGTTGGTGGTATTTTTAGTGAAAATACAAAGAACCTCTGTGCACAAATACTGAGGCAAGGGTTACCCCAAAGGGCATTTGGCTGGGAAGCCAAGTTTCAAGAAAATACAAAATCACACATGCCCCCACAATGCAAAGCATCATGGGCTGCATATGCAAATCACCACAGAATGTCATGCTGGTCCAACTTTAAGCAGAATTGCATGGTGCGAAAGACCTCTCACACAGTTTGCAAGGGTGCTAACAGAAGACATGAACACGTGTTTAGTCTACAGGACTCATCAGTATGCCTCGTCTGTTTGACACCCCAATGGAATGGACCAGCTACCCTTAAGGCAGTGTGCCTTGGATATATTGTCGAACCCATTAAAAATAAAAAACTATTTAAAGCTAAAAGAACCTCTGTGTAGCACAAATACTGAGGCAAGGGTTACCCAAAGGTGTTTTAAATAGTTTTTGATATATTGTGAACTCCATTCAAATAAAAACTATTTAAAACACAAAGAACCCTCTGTGCGCAAATACTGAGGCAAGGGTTACCCAAAAGGTGTTTTAAATAGTTTTTTATTTTAATGGGTTCACCACAATATATCCAAGGCACACTGCCTTAAGGGTAGCTGGTCCATTCCATTGGGGTGTCAAACAGACGAGGCATACTGATGAGTCCTGGTAGGACGAAACACGTGTCTATGTCTTCTGTTAGCACCCTTTGCAAACTGTGTGAGAGGCCTTTCGGCACCATGCAATTCTGCTTAAAGTTGGACCAGCATAACATTCTGTGGTGATTTGCATATGCAGCCCATGATGCTTTGCATTGTGGGGGCATGTGTGATTTTGTATTTTTAGTGAAAATGATAAGCGACAATTATCATATATTTATTTACACAGGATAACTTCAAATGAATGCATGAAGTAAAAAAAAAAAAAAAACATACAAGACAATAGCCAAGTGGGAGAGCCTGAGAAGCAGGTAGTGAGGGATCTAAGAAAGAGTCCAAAGAAATGAGAGGGTAGGGGAGGCCAAAGCAACCCAAGAGGGAAAAAGTCAGAAAGGTGGGGTTGGGATTATCCAACTTAGCAATGGCATGTGGCCTCATCAAGCAGTCAGGATTTGAGATGTGTCTTGAAAGTGGCATGGGAGTCCAGAGAGTGGATGGGTGTGGGGATTATGTTCCACAGAATGGGAGCAACTACAGATAACGCTTTGCTACCCACAACCGAGGAGTTTTTTGGGATATCTGGGGGCCTGAGGATGCACACAGACACCTTGAGGGAGTTCTGGTCTTGAGAAGAGATGCACAAGGGGAGGCTTTGCTGTATTGTTTTTTAGCCCAGGTTTCCAGCAGCCTGGTGCCCAGCAATCAGAGAGTGAGAGAGAATAAACTGATACAGATATTGCTAACATGCTCCTACCAAGCCTAACCCAGTCTTAGTTGACCACCTCCTATAATCTGAAATCAAATTTCAGACATAGGTATCCCAGATCACCACAAAGCAGGTTTGTATTTCTGCTTGTAGCATGCTTCAAATATTCCCACTTTCAGCTTTTGAAGAACTATTCTGAACCCTTGTCCACACATTGATTTTGCAGATGTCAGAAGTGTGCCTTAACCTACCTGACAGCAAGGTACAAAGTGAAACTCCCTTCAGTATCGCATTCCATCATAGTTGCTCCTAAGTTCCTGCTTACCACTTCGCATAGTTGCATATGTTTACTTGCCGAACCATACATACATTTGATTTAAATGTATAGAAAGCCACCAATAGAATATTTTAAATGCATTTTTTCTACATATCTTTCTTATTCTGAAACCAAACCTTCCCACCAAACCTGTTCCAGCGTTGTATATCTCTCACCAAAAGTACAGTTTTAAAGTAAGTCGGGCTATTCCTGTATGCAGTCAGCTAGCAATTTCCCTGCACACAAATAAAGAATTGATCTCTAAAACAAAAGTATTTTTTATGTAAATAATATACAGACACGCCTGTAGCTCTGCATTTCTGCTCTTTGTGACTACTTACGGTGGAATAGCTCTCAATGGCTTTGACATAGTCTCCTTTCAGGTACAGCTGGTCTCCCTCTGCAATGTAGGTTTCGAAGGAGCTCCTGGGTCCCTGCTCTCCTTCTTGGTCATCGGACATGGCGGAATCACTTTGCTTATTCTCTCGGCTGGATCCTGTCCTCTGCAAGCCTAGCTCATGGTCTGGTACCCCATGTACTGCCCCTGTTGTTTGGTGGTTTGTATCCTACCAACTGCCGGTGGTGGCCACACTGAGCAGCATGACGTTCTGACTGAGTCACTCCCTGTTATGGTTAGGAGGCACTAAATTTAAAGGGTTGATTGCCTTTGTCGGAACCGCGCAGTTACAGCAGTAACGTCCTGCTTTCCCTCTGTCTATACGGGCTACGTCAGCTACAGTATTTCCTGCCAGTAATGTAGGGATTTTTCGTGAGATCAGCCATAAAACATCGCCGTTTCATTCAACACATTTCTGTAGTGTGCACAATACGTGCATGTGTGTGTGTGGGGGGAGCGGCCATGAGCACGCGATGTATCCTAGCAACCGCCGGTGGTGGGCGCACTGAGCAGCGTGATGTTCTGAATGAGTCACTCCCTGTTATGGTTAGGAGGTGCTACATTTAAAAGGTTGATGATCGCCTTTGTCGGAACCGCGCAGTTACAGCAATAACGTCCTGCTATCCCTCTGTCTATATGGGCTACGTCAGCTACAGTATTTTCTGCCAGTAATGTAGGGATGTTTTGTGAGATCAGTCATACAACACTGCAGTTTCATTCAGCACGTTACTGTAGTGTGTATGCTGCATGCGTGTATGTGTGTAGGGGGAGAGCGCATGTGCAGCGATATCTTAATGCTGCTCACTGAAGCGTAGCTCTCCCTTTCAACTGTACGGCCACTGCATTTTCAAATGCTGTCATAGACAGCTGCAGCCTTCATTGTAGAACTGTGGCCATGCCTGCAAACACACTAACTGAATTGGAAGACAGCTGCCACACCTCCGAAAACTCGGATGATGGCACTATGTTTCTTTCACATGCGTGCAAGCAAACATAATAATGGAAAGGGACCTGGGGGTAATCATATCAGATGACCTTAAGGTTGGCAAGCAATGTGAGAAGGTGGTAGGGAGGGCTGGGAGGGTACTGGGATGTATAGGAGAGGCATCACCAGCAGAAAACAAGAAGTTGTTATCCCCCGACAGACAGTTGGTGAGACCCCATCTGGAGTACTGCATCCAATTCTAGAGACCCCATCTCTGCAAGAACATAGACAGGATGGAGGCAGTTCAGAGGAGGGCAACTTAAATGGTGCAGGGTCTGCAAGAGAAGCCATACGAGGAGAGGCTAAAGGAGCTGAATATGTATACCCTTGAGGAAAGGAGGGAAGGGGGACATGATAGAAACGTTTAAGTACCTCAGTGGAATCAACAAAGTCCAAGAGGGTAGCATCTTTCAGAAAAAGAGATGTGCAAGAACAAGGGGACACAATTTGAAGATAGAGGGGGGATGGCTCAGGGGCAATGTGAGGAAGTATTATTTCACAGAGAGGGTGGTGGACACTGGGAACAGCCTTCCTGAGGAGGTTGTGGGGTCTTAAACTGTGGGAGAATTCAAGAATGCATGGGATGACATAAGGCAATTTTTGTGGGGGGTAAGAAGAAATAGGCTGTTGGTTAAATAGGATCTGCAGCTTATCCTCTAGGTAGGGAAATGGGCAGACTAGGTGGGCCAAGCGGTCCTTATCTGCCGTCAAAGTCTATGTTTCTATTCTGCATTTCATATTTGCCAGTGCCAGAGTTCCTGTACTTCTTGTCTACCACTTGCACCACTGGTCTCCTGTGCACATTTTCAACCAGACTACAGCTTAATATATAAAATTCTAGCTCGCAAGATATACCTGTGTCTTAAACAAATAAAGCCAGAGAATCCTGGGAGGAGGAACTCCAAATCAGAATTACAACCCAAGACTGGGAATCAGTTTCAAAAACAGCAAGCCACATCTTCAAAAAGCTTCATGGTAGTAGTAGTAGTAGTAAAAATTTTTATTCAGTTGACAAGTAAAAGAATAGGAGACTCAACTGAGACAAGTTCATTTACAGTGAGGTCCTTAGTAGGCTTATACAATTTAAACTCTTACGTGGCTATTACCTGTCTCAGGCTAGGTTATTAAAAATTAGGTACTCTGCTAATTCTAATTGTTTGAGGTATAATTAAACAAATGCAGGGTTGGCACACGTGAAGCTGTGGCATCGGCTCAGCTAGGGTCCACTTCCCACACCCCCACTCCCCGAGGCCCACTTGTTCCCTCCACTACCCCTCCCCCATTTGGCTACCTCTTTTGACGCACCTCCTTCCTGAACCACTGGAAACTTCCATCCCTCTTGGACCACCAAACACTTTCTTCCATCCCCAGTCCCCTGGATATCCCTCTGTTCCCAGAAAACCTCTCTCTTGTGTCCTGCAGGACACCTGCAACCCCAGCCACCTGACACCTATCTCCTAGGTCCAACAGACACTTTTCTTCCTCCCCAGCACCCTGAATGCCCCTCTGTCTTTGGACATCCCTCCCTCCCTGACAGTCCCTGAGACATCCCTTCGTGGCCCTGGCCCTGGACGCCCTTCCTCCTGGTCACCCCCAGACAGTCCTCCCCCCAGATCTCATGGACACCCACTCTACAAACCATCCATGCCTCCACCTTAGTCACCAAGCAGCAACAGCTTCACCTCCTGGTCTTGCTGTGCTCTATGGTGATCTTGTCCTCGACGTTCACCGTGCAGTCCATCCGGTCAGCCAAGAAAGAAAGTAAGTGAGTAAAGAGACAGTACAGTACCGACATGCAAGTTCAAGCCCCTTCCCCTGAGAGGTCCATGCTTTACCACTACCAACACTGGCTGAAGGAGGCTTGAAAGGGAGCCTGGTCTGGGCCTGGAAGGGGAATCTAGCATCAGGGAAGGTGATCGGCTGGGGTGGAGCCAGCTGCAGGGAGAATGGTTGTCTGAGGCAATGCTGCACTTGGTGCTGATCCAGTTGCAGAGAGTGTGGTGGGGAGGCTGGTTCTGTTGTAGGGTGGTGATGTTGGGTGGGGGTGGTGGTTCAGCTACAGGGAGGGTGGTAAGGAGGCCGGTCCGGCTGCAGGGAAGGTTGTCAGCTAAGCTGGAGAGGCTTGGGCTGTTGGGGTGTTCAAGCTGCATGGAGGGTGGTTGGGGGGTGGAGGGTGGTCCTACAGCATGGAGGATGGTAGGGGGAGAGGTAGTGAAGGCTGATCCTGGCATCAGGTGGGTGTGGTGGTGATTCCACAACAATGGGGGGGCAGTGGGTGGAACCTACCACTGGGGGGTGAGCTTGGGAGCCTGCCCCTGGGGCTGAGTGGGCTTTGGGGTAGAACTTCCCCGTATGTGGGGAGGGGTGGTTGCAGGTGAGACACTGGCAGAGGTATGCATGGCCAACCCTCAAGGACGGCATATTTGCCCTTGAGATATCTGTATTCACACCCATAAGCCACTCTACATCCATGCTGGGCAAGCACCAGCCTTCTTCAGTCAGAGAACAGTTTCTGGAGCTGGACAACCTCCAGCCCCTGGACCAGCCTCTTCCCCACGCTGACAGATCACTCCACTCCCATACAGACCACCCTTCCTGCAGCTGCCCTCACCCAATTGGGCAGTAACAGAACCACAAAGAAAACAAAATGTTTTATCTCATATGGGCTAAATACCCTTAAATGCTGTTGGTACCCCCCAAGACATCCACCCATCCAGCCCACCACAGTCACAATGCTTATCATCCCACCCCCTCATACACAGTGTTTCTGCTCTCCCATGCCTCCATCTTTAGCCTTTTCCTCTGTGCAGGGGCCCAAATGTCTGATGGCTATTAACAACAAAAACAAAAAAATCCCACCCAAAACCCACTCACATGGTCCCATGATTACTAAGAGGTAAAAGGCATATTGGATATGTAAACCAGTTTGATGTGGCAGGCTTTAAATGACACCAACACTCAGTGTGCTGTCTGCATATTGTGGGTGTCTGTTGGGGCCACTTCCACAGTTGACAACCACAATATGGCGGAGCAATTTACGTTCTCTGTGATGATGCCTTGCCATTCCAGTGTTTCATTCTAGTTCTATGACTGACCTACGGAATACACACTAATATGTCAAGCCCAGAGAGTTCTGTAAAAGAATTAGAGTGCTGACTGTGTGGGAAAAAGGTTAAGCCACTTAGCGGATGCCATGTACAGGTTCAGGGCAGTGCTATGTATTTTTGTTTTTCTGTTTACTTTTTTTTTATTCTTTGTTAACTGGGTAAGGCCCACTAGGTATAAGTGCCTGTTTTCAGGGGTGACCCTGGAGCACTGAGGAGGTTAAGTGACTTGCTCAGAGTCACACAGTATGCAAGCGGAGGCTGTAGGAATCAAACCCAGATCTGTCAGCTGGATGTATCAAGCTCATTCACAGCACATTACTCTAACCTCTAGGTTATACTGCCAACCTCTGCTTATGTCAGTTACTGCTAAGCAACCAATTATCTCTGTAACTCTGGGTTAATAATGCTTTTAATTTGTCCCTTGTAGCTGTCAGTTCATTCAGAAGTTCTGAGGTATGAGTAAAATCCGGACTGCCGGACTTGGACAGGGCAAAAACGATAAAAACTAGACTGGTTGGTCCACTTGGTCCAAAAGAGAACATGACTGAAACCTACAAGTACCTCACAGGAGTGAACAAGGTGCATGTGGAGGGTCTATTTCAGAGAAAGGAAGGCACTGGAACAAGGGGGCATGTAATGAAGCTAATGGTGGGAAGTTTAGGAGAGATGTGTGGAAATACTTCTTCATAGAAAGGGTAGTGGATGACTGGAATAGCCGACCAGAGGAGGTGAGGGGGGCAATGACTGTGGGGAGCTCCCAGTATGCATGGGATAGGCTTAGGAACTTATTATGGAGAGGAACTGGAGAAGGGAGGGACACCTATGACCTGCTAGGGTCAGTGGTGATGGTATAGGCAGGGACAAGGGGCAGACTGGATGGGTCTAAAGATCCTTTCTGCCAACAAAATCTGTGTTTCTGTTAACCAGACTGTGTGCAGCTTGTGAGCTCTGGCCAGACCAGCTGGTCCGGGTTTTACAGTTTTTGTCCTTCCATTCTGCCTGGTCCTGATTTTATCTAGGTGAGGGTACTGGTGAAATCTGGACCACCAGATTCCATAAACCAAAATGGTAGAAGCTCCAGTAAGGGTTCAGTGGACTGGATTTCACCCATAACCTCACCTACATGAAATCTGGACCAGTTAGAATGAACGGCTCAAAATGGTAAAAAAGAAAATAAAAAAACTGATCCGGACAGAACAGGCAGAACGCGCAAACTGCACCCAGTCCAGTTTTTACCATTTCCATCTGCTCTGGATCTGTTGGTCTGAAATTTACCAAGACCCTGAGTTCTGGGCACCTGTTTTGCTTGTGCGGTTCCTCTTAGTTGTCTGTTTACCTCCTCAAGCTGTCCTGCACTGCCATCTGCTATTTTTTGTTGTTACAACAAGGTAAAGTTTCCTCTTGCCACAGCTTTTGATTTAGAGTATTACCCAGTCACTCTGCAGTATTTGTTCGTATCATAGCAAGAATTGATTTATTCACTACCTGTTCCACAAAATTAGCACCATTCAGGAGGGATGTGTCCATGCTTCAGAAGGTGTCCTTTCTCAAGCCTCCCAATGAATGTTCCATGGATACTGGTGCATGGTCTAATTGTGTGATATTGTGGATAGCTCTCCCAGAAAATATGTATTCCACGCTCGCCTGTGTAAAAAAACACATCTATTTGAGAGTATGCATCTTGTGGTGAGAATGAAACATAAAGTATTTTTCCTGTTATACTGTGTGCATCAAACATCTAGTAAGTCCATCTTAGGTAAGGTATCTTTAAAGGAATTTTCCAAGATCCATGAGGTGCTTACTTAGTCTGGAGAGATAGACTGGCTAAAGTTTCTGTCCACAAATTTCAAAATTTTCTGTAAAGACTGCATGAGGTGGGAAAGTAAGGTAGTTTGGCTCCAGTGAGGGAGCCAGCTGATCGCTTCCACTTCCCGTTTGCTCTGTTCTGCACTCAGGAACATAATGATGTGCACCCAGACAGAACATGGGGTGCACCAAATTAAAGTCAGTGGGGGTAATGTTTCAGTGTTTTGTTTTATGTTACTAATGGCTACAGTAAGATTCATCAAGGTCATTGAGATGGCCCTTCTAAGATGGGCTGAAATAAACTTGGAAAAACATTTTAAGTGCATTGGCCATTATTTACATACGAACATACAAACATACAAAGAAGCCAGCAGAAGAAGGCCATTTGGTCTGTCTAGTCTACTTGTATTGCAGGGTCCACATACCTGCAGCTGCCTGATGCCACACGGAGCTGTCAGGCATCTCTACCTGCACTTCCATGGACACCCAGGTGACAGCACTGTGGCAGAAACTATCTTCCACTCTTCTGGGAGAGCATCCTTTGGGATACTTAATCCTCTCCCCTCCCCAGCCCTTCAATGATTTAGGCTCAGGTCATGAACCTGGGTCGCTTGCAAGCAGTAGCTGCACCCCTGCACTGACAGGCCAGCCACCCTACCCCGTTACGACTGGAACTGGATAATTAGCCTTACATCCCTCAAGGGAACAAGAAATCTGGGCAAACTGCCAGTACTTTTTAGTTCTCTTAACTCTGGAACAAAATGCCCTCTGCCTAAACTTGCTCCCTTAGTCTCCATGTATCCAAACTAAAAACTAAGCAACACTCTGTTGCCCCAGTGCTTGCACAAATCGATTGGTGGTGTTCCTGCAGTATAATGTATTTTGCACTTCTTGTTCTCAAGTTTGATTTTTGTGTTAGTGTGCACATGTGTAAATCAAACATACTGCTACACTAACAGGTTTCAGGGGTGTGTCACTGTTGGGTCCAGTGCTATTGAGGCTGCAGCGTGCTCGACAATGACAGCCCAGTGATCAGCAAGGCTGATAATAACACTGTTGTCTGCTTGCTGGGCAGACATCTTCTGTAGATGAAAGGAACAAGCTGCTCCTATCACAGAGCAGCTCACTTTCATCTGTATGACACCACCAAGCAAGCAGCTGAATGCCATCATTGCATAGTGTTTACTGTAGGAAGAAAGCAGGCAGTAAATGTTCTGCTGTCCCCTGTACATGGGTAAATGTATTCCGCAGTTATTTCCTACACCCTGCAGTCCTTACAGGTGAGATGGTAAAGTAGTTCCTTACTTCCTATCTGAAATGTGCTGCTATCCTCCGTACATGGATAAATGTACTCCGCAGTCAATTTCTCCCCACCCTGTGGTGCTGATAAGTGAGATGGCAAATCAGCTCTGCAAGCAACCCCACTGCTGCCTTCATGTGCCGTGACCTGCTGAGACACCCCATATCTGATGTGTGCCCCTCTCTTGTGGCACTGTGGTGCCCAATCCCCAGGATTCCAGGTGACAGGGCTGCAGCAGAAACTAGCTTCTTCCCAGGAAGAATTCAGGTTTTAATAGAAAAAAAAGAGGGACAAAGTGTTATACACCCTTTGTCCCTGTTTTGTTCTATTAAAACCTGAAAAGCAAAAAACTGTCTGTCAATGTCTTTTGTGGCCTCCCTGACCCCCACCCACTCCACTCTGACCTCCCCACTCAGCACTCACTACCCCTCACTCACCTAAAATAAGTTCAGTGCCGAAAAGCCACTCTGTGAGGAAAACAAGTTCTTCTACTTCAACACCAACTGGGAACCGCAGTGTGGTCAATGTATTTTGAATGTGTTTTGAACTTTTCCTTATAACTGTCATTTTTATGTTGATTGCGTGCATGACAAGAAACATGTTGTGGCAGGTTTCTCCAGAAGCAGGTTGTGGAGGTGTGACACTGTTGTGCCCAATGAACCCACAGCCTGCAAAGGCTTGTCCCCCAATGCCGTGGCATGCTGCTGCTGACACTAGTTCAGCCAGCGTGCCACAACTTTCTAAAAAATCAGCCACTGCAATCAGGGGCCACATCATCATTGCAGTGTCAGCCATTGGCTGCAATGAAGGAGCGACCCGTCATTGCAGGGCAGGATGCGGGATCCCTGATATTGTTTGTGAACATGGTGGTGGGTTGCCGCTGTGTTCAAAAACAATATACTCCCTCCCCCTCACCGTGTTTACTTGCCGACGGGGGAGCCCACTCCCTGTTGGCATTCTGTGACCCCCCGTTGTTCCTGCCAACGGGGTGCCCAATCCCCGTTGGCATAATGATTTCCCCCCTCTTTTGTTCCTGCCGACAGGGTGCCCAATCCCCATCAGCATAATGAAACCCCCTCTTCCGTTGCTGTAGCCGAGGGGGTGCCCAATCCCCCTCGGCTCCTGCAGCTCCCCTCCCCCATGCTTTGTTTGCCAGCGGGGGTGCCCAATCCCCTGTCGGCTAACCCACCCAGACAGGTAGCACGTTGGGAGCCCACCCCAGCATGCCAAAGCACCTGTTAAATCAGAAAACGTTCCTCCGATGTCTTAATTTAGTTTCAACCTGTAAAAGGAAACGGTCCCTTGTAGTCTCCCTGCCTCCTCTTCCACAACCTGCACCCACCACTATGCACCCGCTTCCCTATATACCCCTTGATACCCTATACTACTCTCTGGAGTCAAGCGCACCATCTTCGCTGGACCGGAACACGTCTGCACCCTTCAAAGCCGACCACTTAACTGAGGAAATGCCGGTAAGCTGTATAATGTAATGAACAGGATTTTTTCAACTTTAGTGCATATCTCGGGCATTTTTGGGAATTTTTTCACCAAATATTCAACATGGGGTTTTTGGGACCTCTCCTCGTGCATTCTTGGACTGACATGGTGTTAATCAGCCCCAAAAGGTGGTTTCATGGTCACTGCATGGAATCACCCTTTGGGGTCGATTAACAAAACGACAGTGCCAGTGTTCATGAGGTGGGCTCTCAAAAAGCCCATGTTGCAAATTTGGTGGAAAAAATCCAAAAAAATTACTGTTTTATGAGCATGCATTGCACATTTGCTATGTACGCTAGTAACTTCGCAAAGTTACAATATTTTCATGCCAGATTTTCAACATCGGTATTTTGTCACACATCCTTGTGAGCAGTCTGCTGTCATTGTTCACATCCTGGCTGAAATGTGTTTTCGCATTTCCGGCGCTGAATGGCGCGTTCGCTGTGGGAAATCAGTGTTCAGGACAGATTAAGAAAATGACAGTGACACTGTTCATGAGTAGATGTACTAAAATACCTATGTTGAAAATTTGGTAAGGATACTCCATAAAATGACTGTGTTGTGAGCATACGTTGTGCAGTTGGCACACACGCTCGTAACTTTGCAAATTTATAATATTTTCACTCCAGATTTTCAACATTGCCATTTTCCCACACCCACTTATGAACAGTGCAGCTGTCATTTTTCCCATCCTGGCCGGAATGTGTTTTCGCCTTCCGGCGCAGAATACAGCGGTCGCTGTGGGAAATCACTGTCTGGGACAGAGTAAGAAAATGACAGTGACACTGTTCATGAGCAGAAGTCCTACAATCCCTATGTGGAAAATTTGGTCATGGAACTCCATAACATGACTGTGTTACAAGTGTGCGTTGAACTGTTTCCACGCACCCTTGTAACTTCACAAATATGTAATACTGTCACACCACATTTTCAACAGTGGCATTTTTCACAACTCCTTATGAACACTACAGTTGTCATTTTTCACATCCTGGCTAAAATATGTTTTTGCACTCCTGCCAGACAATAGCATGGTCACTTTGGGAAATCAGTGTTTGGGACAGATTAAGATCGACCGAGTGAGAGGGGGGAGTGACCGAGCTCAACTGAGCTCTATCGGGACTGCTGTGGATTTGTTTGTGGGCAGACAAAGGCCTCAACACAAGAGCCTAGTACAAAAGGGCAGCCTGCAACACTGGGAGAAACAGAATGAGAGAGCGAGTGAGGGAGGGGGAGTGAGCGAACTCACCGGAGCACTGTCAGGACTGCTGCGGATTTCTTTGTGGGCAGAAAAAGGCATTGATACAGGCAGGGGCTCAGTACAAAAGGTCATCCTGCAGTGGTGGGAGAAACAATATCAGCAAGTGAGACAAGGGGACTTAGTGAGCTCAACGGAGCTGTATCAGGACAGCTGGGATTTCTTTGTGGACAGGAAAAGGCGCCAAAGCAGGCAGGAGCCCCGTACAAAAAGGCAGCTTGCAGCACCAGGACAAACAGAATGAGCGATGAGAGAGGGAGACTGCACGACCTCAACAGAGCTCTGTCGGGACAGCTGCAGAGTTCTTTGTGGACAAACAAAGGTGCCAATGCAGCCAGGAGCCCCATACAAAAGCGCAGTCTGCGGCGCCAAGAGAAACAGAATGAGTAAGTCACATAGCGGTAGTGAGTGAGCTCAATGGAGCTCTAGTGTGACTGCTGCAGATTTCTTTGTGGGCAGAAAATGCGGCAACGCAAGCAGGAGCCCAGTACAAATGGCCAGCTTGCAGCGCTGGCAGAAATGGAATGCAAGAGTGACGGGGGGGGGAGTGAGCGAGCTCAGTGGAGCTGTGTCGGGACTGCTTCACATTTCTTTCTGGCCAGAAAAAGCCGCCAATGCAGGCAGTAGCCCAGTACAAAAGGGCAGCCTGCAGTGCCAGGAGACACAGAATGAGTGAGTGAGGAAGGGGGAGTCAGTGAGCTCAAGGGGGATTTGTTGGGACTGCTGCAGATTTGTTTGTGGGCAGAAAAAGGCAGCAATGACTGCAGGGGTCCAGTGCAAAGGGCAGCCTGCAGTGGCAGGAAACCCAGAATGAGCGAGTGAGTGAGCTCAACAGAACTATATTGTAACTGCTGCAAATTTTTTGTGGGCATGAAGGCAGCAACGCAGGCAGGAGCCCAGTAGAAAAGGGCAGCCTGCAGAGCTGGCAGAACAGAATGAGCGAGTGAGAGAAGGGGGAGTGAGTGAGCTCAACAGAGCTTTGTCAGTACTGCTGCACATTTCTTTGTGGGCAGAAAAAAGCGCCAACAGAGGCAGGAGCCCAGTACAAAAGGGCAGTCTGCAGCGCCAGGACAACCAGAATGAGTGAGTGAGACAGGTGGAGTGAGCAACCTCAATGGAGCTCTGTTGGAACAGGTGTGGATTTCTTTGTGGGTAGAAAAAGCCACCAACACAGCCAGGAGCCCAGTACACAAGGGCAGCCTGCAGCACCAGGAAAACAGGATGAGCGAGTCAGAGGGGGAGTGAGCCACCTCAATGGAGCTCTGTCAGGGCAGCTGCGTATTTCTTCCTCAGCAGAACAAGGTGCCAACACAAGCAGCAGCTCACTACAAAAGAGCAGCCTGCAGCACCGGGACAAACAGACTGAGCCAGTGACAGAGGGCCACTGAGCGAGCTCAACAGATCGACGCAATCAACATTCGGCATTGACAAATGCTTGTTTAAATACTATTTTACCAACTTTTCAGTATGGCCTTTTTTGCCCACTTCATGAACAAGGGTAGGTGAATTTTTTTAAATCCTGCCTGAAAGGTGATTTCGCAGCCACTCCACGAAATCACCGGTCATTCAGGATTTGGAAAATGTCACCTACCAGGATCATAAAGTGTGGTTATAAAAAGACTACACTGAAAATGCTGGGTTACAATCTTAACCCTTGCAATGCCGCAATGATATATTGGTCCAATTTCCTATACATTCTAATTCTGTTGACAGCCTAAGGGTTAAAAAAAAAAGTTGTGATGTTATGGTGACATTTTTCAATATTCATTCATAACTTTTAGTAGTTTTCTATATTTTGACCCCAAATTTTCAACATACTGTAGCCATTTTTTCATACCACCTTATGAATGGGACAGGTATAGTTTTTACAGTCCTGGCAAAAACATGTTTTTGCACTTGTGCGTGCATAATGTTTCAGGCAATATTTTATAAATGACACCTGTCTGCTGTCCTGGTCACCCAGCGGCCTTGAGCAGGCTCTCCAATCACCATCCCTGTATAAAACAATAGATTCCCTAATAGTCTAGTGGTCAACCCCCACCAATTGCAGATCACTATCCTGCTATTTAATTTCTCAGCATTTCCCTGGTAGTCAAGTGGTCCCTTCCTGTCCCTGACCACCCGTTCTGTTAAATAATAAAAACACATCTCTGGTAACCTAGTGCCCCACACCCTGACAAGTAGTGTTCCTCCACCCCGCTCCCTCCCCCCATCCCGACTCCCAGTCGGTGACCGGCGCAGCACTCCTTCTCTCCAACATGGCCAGCTGCCAACTGAGCTGTCACTGAGTGTATACCGTATAAAGTACATGTTCACTGATTGACAGATGTGGACAGAACTCTTAAAGGACAGTTCTAATGGTGTCCTAGATCACCCTGAGGGAATTCCACTGGGAAGCTGGAGTTTACATTCTAGAGAACTGGAGCAACACCATTAAGTGGTAACTAAAGATAGGGTGTGGCAGATAAGCTTCAGTGTGAAGAAGTGCAAAATCATGCACTTGGGGTGCAGAAACCCAGTGGTGGAGTACCAAATGGAAAGAGTTTAATAACCACCAAACAAGAAAGAGACCTTTACTTTTTTCTGAACTTTCTGTATGCCCCCTACTCACCGGTCATCCTGGCCTCTCTCTGGTGTAGTTACTCAGGATGTTACCTTCTCCCACACTCCTGAAGTCCTCTGACCAATTCTGGTGTGGGCCCTTCTCCCTCCATCTCATCTGGCCACCCAGACCCCCAGCTCTGAGCCCCCCAGGGTGGGACTGCCGTGTCTGGCACTCTATCTATAATCTAGTAGAGTGACCAGGGAATGGAAGGAGAGCCATTCGTTGGCCAGCAGGACCCGGAACTGTGCACGGGAGCCGTCTCATTGAACCCACCTTTGTCTACTAGGTGACCGGGGCTTTTCCACTTTTCTTATCCCCATAGGCTCGGCAGTGCAATGCACACCAGCATGAAATGTGCGTGCTCCCGCACATGTTTACAGGAGCGCCGCTGCAGCCAATCCCCTTTGTGGAGAACCCAACTGTTGTTACACCCCCCAGTCTCCACCCGGGGGGTAGCCAGACTGTGGGTTCTTCTACCCCCCAGGAAAGGAGAGCTGTCCTTCAGATGCTCAATCCCTTCCTTTCCCTCTGACCCCCAATGAGCCGAGTCTGTTCCCGAACCTGGGTTGATGGCGTGGCACGAGGTGTTATGTCCAGTGCCTTAACCCTCAGGGCCACTGGGACAGCAACAGGAAAGAGACCTAGCAGTAATCATATCTGATGACCTAAAGGTGGACAGACAGTGTAACAAGGCAGTGGGGACAGCTAATACGATGCTAGGATCCATAAGCAGAGGTATCATTATCAGAAAAAGAGAGGTGATGTTACCGCTGTATAAATCACTAGTGAGACCACACCTGGAGTACTGTGTACAGTTCTGGAGACTTCATCTCTGGAAGGATACAGACGGAGTGGAGGCAGTCCAGAGGAGGACAACTAAAATGGTGCAGGGTCTGCATCACAAGCCCTTTGAGGAGAGGCTAAAAGACATCAATATGTATACCCTGGAGGAAAGCAGGGAGAGGGAAGATATGACAGAAACTTTCAAAAATCTCATGGGTATAAATTAGGTTCAAGAAGGAAGCATTTTTGGCTGGCCCACCGGCATAGCGGTTGGATTTCCACTTGTGACGCCATTGACCCGGGTTCAGAAACGAGCCCGGGAAGCTGAAGGGTTGGCCTGGGGAGAAGGCTTGAGCCTCCCAAGGACAGCTCATCTTCTCCAGGGAAGGAGGGAAGGGGTCGACATCCTGGTGCAAGACTGGCCCCAGGCAGGGGTCTGGGGCACAGCATGTGCCGAGACGCAGCGAGGGAGGACGTCACGGGTGTCGGCGCCGTGCGCCTTGACATCAGGGATCATGCGATGTCCACAGAAAAACAGGGAGAAATGACCACGGCACCTCTGGTAGATGGAGCACTAGCCCCGCTCCCCAATGCTTTACTTCCCACCACTAGAAACATGGAGGCTATTGCAGCCCGACTACGTCTTCGCACAGCTCAATTTTGTTCTAGGCGGCTCCCGGTTTTCAAATTTCTGGAATCCAAGGAGGGCACCCCAGTGTTGGAACAATTCCTTGTGTCCTAACTTCTTTGCTAGCGGATGCACTTGTGTGCCCAGGTTTGGGGCTGATCACTCTTGATCTAGTAACCTGAAAGTAATCAGACCATATAACATAGATTTTGCCTCGACCCTGCCATGATCTGTTTAGACTATACAGGGATTTATTTAACTCTAAAAATTGATTAGCGTTTTGCTCATAAAAGTGTTAAATCTTTGTGAAAATGTGTAGCTCTTGCCTCACTGTGTTTAACAAACACAAAACTTCTAGAAAATCTATAGAAATACTTTCTGTACAGTTAGTATAGTTCCAAGAAAAAAAAACGCTAATCAATTATTTAAAACCCTGCTATAACAGTTGCTTGCACTCAGCAGGCTTCTGTACTAGAGACTTAAAACAATACAAGGGGTCCATAGTTTTAAAGTTATAAACTTTATTCAGTTTTAACTTTGAAGTTTAATAGTAGTTTGGATGCATCGGGCAAACTAGAATTACATTATAAAGTCCTGAAGCAAATGATTTGATACCTTTTAATGGACCAACATAGATGTAACAACAAGAACAAAGTGCTCTAGCTTTCAGACCAACCAGTCCTTCTTCAGAAGCTCATGGCAGTTGTTTAGAAAATACAATACTTATAACAGCTAGATAATGCAGAGAAAAACAGAAAAAAATCCCCATTGGTTTAAAATACTCATTAAAAAAAAAAAAAAAAAAAACCAGAAGATGATGTCAGAGAAGTTAAACAGTAGAATACTGCCCTCAGTCCGAATGAACCTTGGGTTAAGATGTGCTTGGTGCAACAAACATAAAGAATCCTACTACACATAAATTTAATTGACATAAGAAGCAGATAACTCCCAAATCAAGCCATGAGTGTCACAGTCAGTATAAGGATGTGATTAAGCTGGGTGGGGGTTGCCTTTCAGTAAAGACAAACTAAGATAGTTATAGGGCTCATGAAATTACAATGTATGCATTAAAGACAAGAATACCAAGTAAAGTTGTCTAAAACATCAGTGCACACTGTGTGATGTGTAAAACCTAGCTAGACATGTCACCCAGCTGTATTTTCAAGCTAAATAAAAGGCCAAGAAATTACAAAAACCTCAGGACTATATAAATGATAATATAAATATAAATTGATAATATTAGTGTTAAACAAAAACTCTAGTAGAGGAACCTCAAAGAATTCAGACCATGCATCCTGATATGTACTGATGTCAATATATACTGAGAATGTAGCAACTACATGTACCACAAGTGTCTAGGAATCTGAAAAAGAGATAAAAAGTAATTTATCTCCTCCTGCTCATACAAACAGTACAACCTAACCCACCCCACATCACAATAATGTGGGTGGGGAGATACACAACAAACGAGATGTTGTCTTTCTCTCTCCCCTCCTTTTCTCTCTCTCTCTCTTTCTGTCCCCACAGACACACACACACACACACACACACTCTCAATCTCTCCTAGTGAACCTATATTAACTTCAGTCACTGTAATTGTTCCTCAAAGGAATACAACTTGTAATGAAATTCTGAGTAAATTACTACAATATTAGCCTAATGTAAAAGATATGTGCAGGACCCCAAGCAAATGAGATCACACATCCCAATATGTACAGAGTTACAAAATTATATGTAACAGTATAAGATAACACTCCTGTATGTACACTAGCAGGCTGGGTAAACTGAATATGGTGCAATGGAATCAATCCCCCCACACAGGCAAAGATAAAAGTAAGGAGAAATTTGTTGTGTGTGAAATGAAATAGTAACACATTATACCTCCATATAGCTAAATAGAGACTTACCTCAATGTGACAGCAAGCCCCACATCTATTATATCACATACCTCACAGCACATACCCACACACATACATACACACACACGCATCCACATCTCACACATGCTGAAGTCCTATAATATGTCAGCTTGAAGAAGAAAAGGTCTGTGGATGTTAATTTCTGTAGTGTCCCATAAAGTGTCCCATAAAGAATTATAAAGTCCTGTGATGACTGTCTTATTAACCATATTGTTCCAAAGCATGGTGTTACAGGTACAACATTCTGCATTTGGTGGTGCAGGCCACTAGGACTACTGATGGATGATGAATTAATGGATCAGTGGTCTGCCTTGGACAGTCCATGACCATTTCTTTTTTTGTCATGGTGTATCTGTAATATAAACTGTGAGATATTACTGTGATATCTTAGTTATGTATTAAGTTAAAAAGTACTTACTACTGGACAGCATGGTACACACAATAATGTACTAGGTTATGTATTGAATGTATATGTGTCCTATGAAAATTAACAAAATATATATTGGGGAGTGGAAAACAGCCAAGATATAACAGAAATAAACTAAGAGCACATTAGAGAAGAGGGGGGTTGGGGTTACCCTGGTTAAAAGGCTACTACCTGGCTTACAGAACTACACAAACCCTAAGGTGGTTCAATGCCCCCGAAATGTCACCCTCACTGTGGTTCACAATAGAATCATCCTTGATAAATTGCTTTCTCCCAACTATGAGTCAACCCCCCCACACACACACACTCCATACCATAATTTCATCCAGAGCTACTTGGAAAAAGCTAGGGAAGCTAATAAGACTCAATTTAGCTCACCCCAAATATAATCCACTATGGGGGGGGGGGCAGTAAAGTAATGACAGCAGGGAAAACAATACACTGAAAATCCTGGGAAAAGAAAGGTATCAGATTAATAAAAGACCTGCTAATGCCAAACTCGAATGAAATGGACTCTATCCATGTGTAACCCCCCTGCAAATGGGGGTTCCCAAAAGACTTCCAGGAGCTTGCTTGAATGCTCCAAGCCTGAATGGTGTTTGGCGTTTAAGCCATTTATCAGTGAGTGTTTTTAGAACCTCTGGTACTGTCTCTTTAAGAGCTGTCTGCTTGCAGACATAATTAGTTTGTATGGGGGACTGTGTGTTTCTTTGATTGAGTACCACTGAGCTGCTGCCAATTCACTCCATTTTGCAGTCACTAGGGTGCAAAGGAACCTATCTGAAAGATGTAACTGTTTGCCAGAAACCATTTAGAGTAATAATGAAATTACAGTTTGTCTAACCTGCTTTCTTTGCAGTCAGAACTGTGTCTGCCTAGTTCCCCATTCTGGTTTTGAACTGCTGAACTGGGCCAATCAGTGTGGGGTAAGCTAGCTCTAAAATGGTGCCTTGGATGAATCAGAACTTGGACTCATAAGCTGAGCCAGCTACAAGAGGATTGTATGGGCAGTGACTCTGGGAGATGTAGTTTAGACTTCAGCGCCTTTTTGGACCAACAGGAGCAGTCTATTGTGAGTGACAGCCAATCCAGTCAAGAACTGGGAGGAACTCAAAGGAAGTGCCCGGTTTTGTCTGTTGGAGTTTCAGTTGAGCTCTGGCAGTGAAGAAGGAAGGAGCCCTGTGCTTTTTCAGTGTGCAGTTTTAGTCGGGAAACGTGAAGGCCCAGAGTTCCGGTCTGCAGCTTGTGTAACTGCTTGTTAGGACTGAATCCGTCCTGTGAAGAGAATCAAAGGATATCTGAAGAGTAGAAACCAGGCTCACCCTGTAGAAGACTGGAGAAATTGCTGAATTGCACTCGGTCTGTCAGGAACTGAATCTGCTGTGTGTTCTCCGGGTATTGTGCAGTAATTGCGATCGGATAGAGAAGCAGCCTGCCTGGTATAGTACTTTCTGTTTTACCATATAAATGTGTGAAGAGGCTTGTGTACCTCAAGTGAATCCTGCTGCCATTAAAGGACTTTTGCCTGTTGCAGTTTGCCATATAAATGTGTGAGGAGTCTCGTGGAGCTCAAGAGTAGCCCTGCTGACATTGAGGACCCTATCTTGTTTGGAGGTCGTGAGTACTAATTCAGGTCGCTCCTGTTGAATTGCCACATTGAATCCAAATGGAATCACTGTACTGCTGACTGTTTAAACTAATTTTTCTTTTCTCTGTGGGAAAGGGCCCTACCAGCTGCCACGGTTTGGACTAGCACTAGGGCTTGGGTACCCAGGACAGTAACTGGTAGGGATAGGTCTGCACAGAGCCAAGGTAGATGAGTAAAGTGATAAGCTAATTAACCTGATTTCTCTGTCCTTGTTATATTCCCCTAAATAAATCAGAGCTGCTTGTTTCAGCAAAGTTATACTGCCTGAGGTATTTGTCTATGTTAAAGTATTGTACTGTGATTGTTGCACTGTATCTTATTTTAGGAGGTCCCAGTGCCTGAACCAGCCCTGGGGGTAAGTGTATACTGTGAAGGTAATTCTGATATATTGTGGGCCACTAGTGGGAAGAAAGGGGGGTTGCAGTGTCCCAGAGGGCTGTGACCAAGTAAGTTTAACTATTGCAAACCCTGACCTCTGGGTGGAGGCACCCGCCATTGGATCCAGGCCCCTCAACCTGTTAGTGGCAAATCAGGCAGGGGTAGTAGCCCCTGGGATAGCGCCATCTAGGGGTTACACATGGACTGCAAAAAAAGGTATGACCTACCAAAAGAAGCCTTCTGGTGGTTCCTACACATCAGGGATGCCACGGGCCCTCTGGCCAAGAACATGAAAGTACTGCAGAATTCCCCAAATCCACGCCCACTTCCTAATCTACTAACAAAGTCCAAAGGCAGAACTAGTCTCCGCTGCTCAATTATCCAGGATAATATCCCAGACCAAACAAAAAAGCAAAAGGAAAATGGGAGCAAATTACAGGACACGGAATGCAAGATGATGAACAGGATTCCTGCTGGATAGCTGCTCGCAAACCTGTTAGTAGCATCCGTAGTAGGCTCAACCAAAATAAACTGCTTCATGGGTGGTATAGAACTCCGACAGTTCTACTAGCAGCAAAATGAATAAATTCAGATGCTTGTTGGAGGTGTGGTAAGTTATATGGGGATCTCCGGCACATTATATGGTCATGTCCCAAAATCACAGGAATGTAGACACAAGCCCACAGCTTACTACAACAAACCTTGAATATTAAACTCTCACATGCTGCAGGTTTATATTTACTGTTCTCAAGGCCCCTGCTGCTGATATTCCACTTTCCAAATTTCAGTGGGATTTCCTGATCCCTTTAGCACTGAAGTCAAAAGACTTATCATTTGTAAATGGAGATCCACAACCATTCCTGCCCTGAGAGAATTAACGAACAGCATTACTATGCTGGCAAAGTACGAGGGGCTGCCACACATCTCCTCCAATACCTTACCAAAACAGGAGAAAACTTGGGCTCCACTTCTTCAATATGTACAAAACGTCACACCTCCCATCCTAACTCCCAGGGACACTTTGGCCAAGCACTCCAAAAAAGGTATCGGATAACTGCTCTTGACATGACTTGTTCTATCTCCTGCAAAACATAGGCTATCCTGTAGCACTCCACCCCCATACACCCCAACTAAAGGGCAACGCCTCTTAAGGCTTCACAGCATAACCTCAAACTAGAATCGTTTTTAATAATGGTTACATGGTCACAAATGCCCACCTGCATCTATGCTTCTATGCATCTAATGTACATAGTTCATTGGTTTAATGTTAGAACTTATGAGAATCTGTCTACTAATAACAGGCAATGTTGACCTGCTGACAAGGAATAAAATACACGTTTTGAAGTCATGATCAGCTTATTTCCCTGAAGAACAGGGCCTGTCTATTTTTTTTTACATTCAGAGATGATTGTATGTGTAAATGTGGGTGAGGTAACCTCAAGGAATAATTCACTAACATTGAAACATAGAAGTTGACGGCAAATAAGGACCACAAGGCCCATCCAGTCTGCTTATTTCTTTTTCTACCTTATAAATGTGCCATCGGCTTTTGCTCTGTCAATGGTCTATCTATTCATACTCATCTGTATTACTCCCTTATGCCTATCCCATGCCTGTTTGAAACCGTGCCCTGTATTCATATCCTCTACTTCATGAGGTAGGCCATTCCATGCATCCACCACCCTTTCTGTGAAAAAGAACTTCCTTACATTATTCCTTAATTGGCCTCCCTCTAATTTCATGCTGTGTCCTCTTGTCCTGCTATTTTTCTTATATTGAAGCACGTTAGACTCTTTCACCTTGTTAATGCCCCTAAGGTGTTTGAATGTTTCTTTCATATCACCCCTCTCACTCTTTTGCTCTAGGGTATACATATTGAGCTCCGTTAATCCGTTCTCATATGTCTTCTGATGCAGTCCCTGCACCATTTTGGTTGCCCTTCTCTGGACTGCCTCAATCTGGTTAATGTCCTTGTGAAGGTGTGGCCTTCAGTACTGCATGCAGTACTCCAGATGGGGCCTAACCAGTGTCTTGTAAAGAGGGATTATTACCTACCTCTTCCGACTTGTGATACTCCTACTAATACACCCCAATATCTCCCTAACCTTACCTACTGCTTTAGTGGTCTGCTTGTGTAACCAGGGGTCCGGGCTTCTACATTTTTGTAAGCCCTGCCCGGTTAACCTAGGTTCGGGGAGAAAACTGTTGCTTGGCATTTTGGCTAGGTTTGTACTTCTGGACAGAGGCACACAAGTAATCCAGACACAGGAGGCAATAACCAAAATGTCCAAACCAGGAGTAGGATTCTAGAGTGTGGCTTTTATTCACAACACAGGAACAATAAAGCAAAGATGGACCTCCACGGGGCTGCACTCACTGGCAATGCAGATTAACAGAGGACAGAACACATCTTCTTCTTTACAACACTGTAACCCTCAGGTTCTGAACACACTGGGCTCTCAGCCCAAACTGGTACTCTTCTCTTGGATTCCCTGGCATGGCACCCCAGACAGCACTTGGACACTTTTCCACATGGAAAGGACATTTTATGGTGGCTCCCTCTACCACTCATGAGCACTTCCTAGCTCTAAAGGGAAAACTTCATCCTTAATCCCATGTCTGCGTACTTTCTGCAGACACTGGTCAAGTGCCTGGGAGAAAGCTACAGTTGCCCAAAGTGAACACGTAGAGGTAAATCTGGTTACTTCAGATGGGGATCTCCCACCTCTTGCTCCCAAATCTATACCCAGCCATTCATTTGGAGTCAAGACCTTTCCTTTGAAACTCTCTGTTTGTAGAATGCTATCTCAAAATGTATATCACAGTAAACATTCTACTTTCTAGGTAGCTGGTGTCCTGACTTGCAATGTTCTTTAAGTGGCTATGTCCATCTCCTTAGACCCCCACTGGTTAGATGCATTTCAAGCCATACACATATCTCAAAGTACTGTACTTGGCTGTCCTTTCCAGACCCCACAGTAGCAGATACTTTTAAACAACTGTCTCGGTGAAAACATGGGCTCTGTGTTAGAGCAGACTCACCATGGTTTGCAGGTGCCCCAGGGCTCCTCACAAAGAAAACACACATCTGGTACCTCAGAACATTTTCTGTAGTCAGGCAGCGTTTCTTCTTTCAGCAGGGCCAGGGAATTGTCCCTGAAATGCTGGTCTTTCTCCCCCCCAATCCCTCCAGGGTTGGGGCACTGGAACAAGCCAGGGAATGGTCTCTACCACTTCTGTAGGTTTCTTCTATGTCCTTCTGTAGGGCGAGAACACACTACCCTCTTCCAGTTGTAGCTCTATACCAGAGCTAGACTCTGAGGGGCTGCCAACTGCAGCGCACCTCCTCCTCCTCTTGAGTCTGGCTGAAGACTTCCCCCCAACTGACTAAATCGCCCAACGTTCTAAGCTAAACCCTTGCTGCAGCATTCCAATGTGACTTATGCTGCTGCAAGAATTCTATGGTGATGTCATCCCTCCAGCTCAGCAGAGACTGAGGACAGAGTGAGACAGTGTGAACCCCATTTAACTGGTGTCTCACAAGCTGCCTTTCCCTGCCTGCCACTAGTCCTAAGTGGGATTCTAGTAACCCCGGGTGACAGGGGGGTTACACTTGGATGATTTCAGGTCCTCGGTGATGATGATGCCCAAGTCTCTTTCTTCCGTTGTGACTGCCAGCAACTCCCCTCCCAGCTATAGGTGGCTTCAGGGTTTCTCTTCCTTATGTACATGATCTTGCACTTCTTTGCATTAAACCAGAGTTGTCACTCTTCCAACCATTTTGCCAGTTAATCCAGATCTCTTCTCATTCTGCCCACCCCATCTAGATCATCTACTCTGTTGCAGATCTTGGTGTCATCTGTAAACAGACAAACCTTACCCTCCAGTCCATCTGCAATGTCACTGATGAAGATATTGAAGAGGACTGGCCCCAAGACTAATCCCTGAGGTACCCCACTTGTGACTTGCATCTCTTCTGACTATATACCATTTACCACCACTCTCTGTTTTCTGCCCGCCAACCAGTTTGCCATCCAGTTGACCAACTTCTGACCCGCCCTGAGCCTACCCAGCTTATTAATCAATCTTCTATGTGGAACAGTATCGAAAGCTTTGCTGAAGTCAAGGTAGGCAATTTCAACTGCTCCCCCTTGGTCCACTACTCTGGTTACCCAGTCAAAGAAATCTATATGATCAGTTTGACAGGACCTTCCTGTTGTAAACCCATGCTGTCTTGGATCCAGTGCTCCTATGGATTCCAGGTGTTGCATTATCCTTTCCTTAAGGACTGCCTCCATAATCTCGCCCGTTACTGAGGTAAGACTGACTGGTCTGTAGTTTCCTGCCTCCTCCCTGCTACCACTCTTGTGGAGTGAAAAATACATGTTTTCATTTCAAGCATATGGTACAATACACTGACATACAAGGAGCATGGCAATGTCAATGTTTTAATCGGGAAATGTTTTTTCCATATGCGAAGCTTGGTCTCGTCTTTATTAATACATGTTATCCTATACTAGAACAAATTGGCCACAAGTTATAATAGTACTGACATTTTTCCCATCTCTCCCCTCCTGAGTCTTGAACCTCTGACCCTGTACACCAAAGACAGATACCATAACCACTAAATACCAGGGTGCTACTTGGGGGGGAAGGGTCATGCTTTTTAATGAAAAAATGCGGCTGCTAGTAGTCCTGCTATTAAAAACTCAAAGTCCCAGTCTCCCTAGCAGCTGGCGCTCGCTGCGCCACAGTGTGCATGTGTGGGACCCGCCTATGGAAATGGGGGATGATGTAACATCTAAGTGGGAGAAGCCTGGTGATGAGAGCCTCTGCGAGCCACGTGCTGCTGCTGTGTTGATGAGGAGGGGAGAGGGCCGACTCCGCACAAGTTAAATTTGTGTTGTAATAGAAAAACTGACCTGGCCAGGACCAAGCTGCAGCCTGTGAGTTGTGAATCTCTGAGTCCCGCTGGCACCACTGTCTGCATCTGAAAGTCCTCATCAGGACTTGGAGAGCAACGCAGAGCTGCAGCGCACTATGCGACAGTGCGGAGCAAGTCCGAGTGCATGCTGGCTGGACTAGTGGAATTGACAAATGAAAGATCCTCCAATCATGAAGACAGCACAGCAGAAACGTGGTGAGCGAGGAACTGACAGAGGTTAGTGGAGAAAACTGAGTCAGCAGCAGGTGGCTGGGTGCCTTATTGGGGGAGGGGTTAGGACTACAGTAGACATAGTATTCATTCACTTCAGATTTGGTCTCTCTGGAAAATAGAGAATGTGATTGAGTTGGGAGTTTGCAGATGACTTTTTTGAGGACTAGAGTTTAAGGTGGTTAGGGTGTTACAGTATGTTACCCCAGCTTCCTGTGCATCTGCTGTACTTGTGACTTTCTTTATCTGGGGTGAGATGGGAGTTACCCCCTTTTTACTTTGCAGATGCCCTGCCCACATGTACTTAGTACTTGCTGTAGATGTGTTGGTACGGGGGGGTGTTTCGCCCATTTTGCTCGGCACTGCAGCTAACCCATGCACTTGATGTATGTGCAGCTCTGTACTTGGGGCATCCCCCTTTTGCTCTGCATGCCTTTGTCATACTTGTAACAGTATATGGGGTGGGGGGAGTGTTTCCCACGTTGCATGTTGTAGCTTTCCATGCACTTGCATTTAACAATGTGCCTAGAGTGTGCGTAACCCCTGTTTTTACTCTGCATCTCCCACTTTTTCTGTACCTCTAACTCTACCTGGGGAGTAGGGGCATTACCCCCCATTTCACTCTGTAGCCTGCAGCTCTCCATGCACTTGCTGTTCCAGTATCCCTGCACCTGCAGGAGATGTTATCTCCATTTTGGTTTGCAGCCTGCAGCCCATGCATTTGCTATACCAGAAAGGCTACCCTACTTTTGCCCCACCCCCCCACTCAGCCCCTGACTCCACCCCCACTGCCCCCTGACCAGTTGTTTCCTCCCCTTTGAAATCTGAAATTGTACCTCTGATAAGCAGTGACCAAAACACAAAGTTAAGGTTTATAACAATAACTTTATTGAACATAACCTGTTCGATGTGAAGAATGCAAGCCATTTTATTTTGTTATAGACTGTTCACATCCAATTTAAGATATACCATATGAGGAGTCACATGATGCACAGATCGAGCTAACAGCTCTTCTTGCCTGATCCCGCTCACCTGGGCTATTTTCTTTAATTTGTTTAACAGTTCATAGCCTAACTTTACTAAATCTATATTTCTACAGTTGTGTTATTGTTTCTGGTGGCTGCAGGTGAACTTTTTGTTAGGTATTTTCTGCTGAAATGGATGCAGAGATGCGTCAAAGTCTCCTGTGCCATACACCTCCTCAGACTCCAGACAAGGTCCCAAAGAAATCTAAAAGCCACAGTGTTGTCTCGGGACAGGCTTCTTCTAAGACACAAGGGCCCACCCCGCTCTCGGAGGAACAATTTTTACTGGAACTTCAAACAATTAAGGACTTACTTACCACCCTTGCTGTAGAACTCACTTCACTCCAAAAAGACATTAGTGACACATCTCGGAGAGTTGGTGATGTGGAAGCCAGGTCAGTATCCCTTGGAAAATGGTGAGATTGGCTAGACCCTGAAGTCTCTTCACTCCGTCAGTGCCTACACAAGATGGAATTGAAGCTAGAAGATCTTGTGGGTAGAAGTAGGTGGAACAACCTGGTGATTTTGGGACTTTCTGAGGATGCAGAAGGTTCCACACCTATTATATTCGCCCAAAAGTTGTTAGACAAGCTGGTCAGGCTGTCACCTAATGGGCCACAATATGTGATAGAACGGGCACATCGGGCTTTGCGCCCTAGACCTCCACCTAGCACACCTCCTCAGCCCCTCGTTTTACGTCTCCTAAACCACCTCGACAAACAGCATGTGTTGGCTAAGCTCAGGGACTTTCAGTCTATCACATGGGAAGGTTGTAAGCTCTGGGTTTCACAAGCTCTCCTGTCTACTGTTAGACAAAAGAGGGCATCTTTCCACCTGAACATTTCTAAGCATATATCGGCTGGGATCAAATTTCAAATGTTATATCCTGCCCAGTTGCAAGTTCATCTACAGGATACTTGGCACACATTTGAGGCAGGGGCGTAACTAGAATGGTGCACAGGGTGCAGTCGCACCCAGGCCTGGAGTGTTTAGGGGGCCCTTGAATTTGTTTGCTCACTCGCGCTATCGCAGACGATTTTTTTTTGGTCTATTTTCCTCTGTCTGAAGCCAGGAGCCAGCAGTGTCTTCCTCATCAGCATGGGAGGGGGTGCACGTGGTTGCTTTGCAACTAGTACAGAGAGAGTGGAGTCATGTGGTAAAAGAAGGAGGAGGAAACAAGTGCGCATGCCTGTCAAATCGCGCGCCTTCTCATCAGCAGTTCGAGTAGAGTGTGGGATGGCGCGGACTGAGAGAGCACAGTTAGCAGCAGCACAGCCTGGACCTGGCCTGCAGTGAGCATGTGAGAGGGTGGTGGAGTCGAGAGACAAGCCGACAAGGTCACCGTTGTGATGGATGGTGGCAGGCTTGAGGCTGCAGCAGGGCAGTGACTAGGTAGGGTTAAGGATTTAGCTTGTTTAGGGCTAATTTATGGATACTGCTGGGCTAATAAATGAAAATTCAATCAATCCTCTTGGGCTCTGCTCCCTCCCAGCTGGCGCGATTCATTAAAAAAGTGCCTCTGCTCTGCCTCTGCCAGCTGGGGGGACAACTTAATGGATCCTGCTGAACTGGCCTGGGCTAATGAACAAAAAAAAAAAAAATTCAATCCTCGGGCTCCACTCCCATCTCCCTCCCAAGTCCTGGCCTTCGTGACCCATTAAAAAATGTACCTCTCCTCATATCCGCTGTTGCTGATAAGTGTTTTTATGTGCTCATGTCCTCACAAATCTCCATTCCTCAGTGGCATTTTTTCAGAATTTGTTGTCATCAGTTTGTTTGATTCAAAACTACCTTTTAAGCAACTCTATTTTATTACTAAGGGCATCTAGATGAAAACTTGGGGATTGATCTTCAAAGAGCCCTTTCCAAATTCCTGCATCTCCCTAGGGCTGTAATGACTGCAGGAGTGTCAGGGACCCTGCTCACAGTTGTATAAAAGGAGCGGGTTCTGCACAAAAAGCCCAGGAGCTGCTACTGCTGCAGGCTAGTGCCCAACATTTGGTGCACCTGTGGGAATTGCTGCAGGGATCTGCCCCCCAGCACAGCAGTGGAGGGGCCATGAGGGTTGGGGGAGGAAAATCTGCATGGCAGGAGGGAACTGGGGCACAAGGGGCAAGGGTGCCCTAGGGGGTGTTGGGGAGACAGCGGGTGTGATAAGGAGTGATGTGGCACCCATTGAGGGGTGTCCTTTGCAGACCCATACACCTGATCAGATGGGGCCACATTGTGGGGGATTGCCAGGGACAGAAAGTGATATAGAAACATAGACTTTGACAGCAGATAAGGACCACTTGGCCCACCTAGTCTTCCCATTTCCCTACCTACTGGATAAGCTGCAGATTTTAGTTAACCAACAGCCTACTTCCTGCCACCCCCCACTATAATTGCCTCATGTCTGTCCCATGCATGTTTGAATTCCTCCACTGTTTTAGACCCCACAGCCTCTCCAGGAAGGCGGTTCCATGCGTCCACCACTCTCTCTCTCTGTGAAAAAATTTCCTCACATTACCCCTGAACCGTCTCCCCTCTATCTTTAAATTGTGCCCCCTTGTTCTTGCGCATCTCTTTTTCTGAAAGATGCTACCCTCCTGGACTTTGTTGATTCCCTTGAGGTACTTGAACGTTTCTATCATGTCCCCCCATCCCTTCTTTCATCAAGGGTATACATACTTTTAAGCTCTCTCAGTCTCTCTTCATATGGTTTCTGATGCAGACCCTGCACCATTTTAGTTGCCCTCCTCTGGACTGCTTCCATCCTGTCTATGTCCTTGCATAGATGAGGTCTCCAAAACTGCACACAGTACTCCAGATTGGGTCTCACCAACTGTCTGTACAGAGGGATAACCACTTCCCTTTTTCTACTTGTGATGCCCCTTCCTATGCATCCCATTATCCCCCTGGCTCTCCTTACTGACTTCTCACATTGCTTACCCACCTTTAGATCATCTGATATGACTATCCCCAGGTCCCTTTCCATTTTTGTTGTTGTTAGTACCTCCCCGCTATTGTGTACTCTTCTCCTTGGTTTTTGTTTCCCAGTTGCATTACTTTGCACTTCTTTGCTTTGAATCTAAGTTGCCATATGTCTGACCATTCCTCCAACCTTGCCAAGTCCCTTCTCATCCTTTCTACCCCCCCTTGTGTATCAGCTCTGTCACAGATCTTTGTGTCATCTGCAAAGGGCATACGTTTCCCTTCAGACCCACTGCAATGTCACCTATAAAGATGTTAAAGAGGACTGGACCTAGTACTGAGCCCTGAGGTACCCACTATTGACCCCCCTTTCTTCAGAATGTGTTCCATCAATCTTTTGCGCGGGACTGTGTCAAATGCCTTGCTAAAGTCTAGGTAGGCCAAATCCACAGCCCCTCCCTGGTCTATTACTTTGGTCACCCAGTCAAAGAAATCTATTAGATTCATCTGACATGACCTTCCTGCTGTAAATCCATGCTGCTTTTGGTCCTGCACCCCGCTGGCCTCTAGGTACTCAACAATTCTTTCTTTCAGAAGTGATTCCATCATTTTCCCTACCACTGAGGTCAAATTTATACGTCTGTAGTTTCCTGCTTCTGCCTTGCTCCCACTTTTGTGAAGGGGAATACAGCATCAGGTGGGCACAGCCCTGGCAGCTGTCCCATAGAAGCACTAAGGCAAAACCCTGTAGGTGGGAGACAGCCTGCCACATTGTTGGAGTATGGGTACTAGGGGGACTGTGACGGTGCCCGGAGAATGGTAATCTAGTAGCCTGCAACCTGCAGTTCCAGATTCCAGCCTACAGGGTTTCACCTTTTTGCACCTGTGGGGCAGCTGCAAGGGCTGTGACCACCTGGTGCCATGTCACTTTCCATCCCTGCCAATCCTCCACAATGTGGTCCCATCTGATCAGGTGCATGGGTCTGCAAAAGGCACTCCTGATGGGCACCACATCTCTCCCTGTTATGCCAGAAGTCTTCCCGATGCTCCCAGGGCAGCCCATGCCCTTCTGCCCCAGCCCATCATGTTCAGATTCCCCTCCCCAAATCACCACAGTGTGTGGTACTAGGGCAAGTCCCTTAGACCACCTCCTGGATGCTCTGAGTTGAATCCCTTGCTGCATCCAAGGTGGGTTCCAAAATAGCAAAGCATTGGATGTTGCAGCCCCACCATGATGCAAACCCCCTTGCAACCTGGAACATGGACACCTCTGTCGCAAGAGAGCAAAACACAAGGGGTTTATAGAAGCATCCCACATTGAGGGTGTGTGTAAAATTCTGAGTGACACATCCACCCTTGTTTTGTTTATTATTATTATTAGTAGTAGTAGTGTATTATTTGAAAGTTTGGGTTCTGATTATTTTAGTGTGGTAGTCGTTTGGATTTGCTTGCACTGAGATAAGTGTGAGTGTGATTGACAGTCAGTGGATACAATCACTTAGTTGTGACATCAGATTACAACTGGGTGATTGTAATCATCAGAGCAGAATAGGGACACACACTGGGATGGTATGCACGTAGATACATTTAAAATATACAAAGCAGCAGAATCTATCACTCTTCACCTTATATCAGAAAGATGCAGCTCTCAGAACTGAAATAAAAGGCCAATTTTGTTAAGTACCAAAAAACTGAAACACACCTTAAGGCATGACAAGCAAATCCAAATAATGACCACACTAACAGAATCAAAACCCAAACTTATAAATAATGCTCTACTACTACTACTGTTGGCCCTGCCACTTTGCTGAACAAAAGGCATGGAAACAAAAATTGTAGTTAATTTAAAATTTGTCCAAAGTGGTTAACATGAGCTTTGCAAGTTTTGGGGCAGGGGCCTGGGAAGGGGGTGGGAAGGGGGGCTCAGAGAGGGGGCCCAATAACATACTCTTGAACCCTGGCCCTATGGGAAGTTGCTACGCCACTGTTCCGGAATGTCAACAGGCTGTGCAATTCAACCTGTCTTCAGTCTAGGGGAACATAGAAACACAGAAACATAGAAGTTGATGGCAGATAAGGACCGCAAGGCCCATCCAGTCTGCTTATTTCTTTTTCTACCTTATGAATGTGCCACCAACCTTTGCTCTGTCAATGACCTATCTATTCATACTCATCTGTATTGCTCCCTTATGCCTATCCCATGCCTGTTTGAAGCCCTGCACTGTATTCATATCCACCACTTCCTGAGGTATTCCATTCCATGTGTCCACCACCCTTTCTGTGAAAAAGAACTTTCTCACATTACCCCTTAATCGGCCTCCCTCTAATCTCATGCTGTGTCCTTTTGTCCTGCTATTTTTCTTATATTGAAACATGTTAGACTCTTTCACCTTGTTAATGCGCTTAAGGTGTTTGAATGTTTCGATCATATCACCTCTCTCTCTCCTTTGCTCTAGGGTATACATATTGAGCTCCATTAATCTGTTCTCATATGTTTTCTGATGCAGTCCCTGCACCATTTTGGTTGCCCTTCTCCGGACTGCCTCAATTTGGTTAATGTCCTTGCAAAGGTGCGGCCTCCAGTACTGTATGATACAATACTCCAGATGGGGCCTAACCGGTGTCTTGTAAAGAGGGATTATTACCTCCCTCTTATGATTTGTGATACCCATACTAATACACCCCAGCATCCCCCAGCCTTACCTACTGCTTTAGTGGTCTGCTTGGATGATTTCAGGTCATCTGTGATGATTCCCAAATCTCTTTCTTACCTTGTGACTGCCAGCAACTCCCCTCCCAGCCTACAGGTGGTTTCAGGGTTTCTCTTCCCTATGTGCATGATCTTACACTTCTTTGCATTAAACCCACAGTTGCCACGCTTCCGACCATTTTGCCAGTTAATCCAGATCTCTTCTCATTCTGCCCACCCCATCTGGATCATCTACTCTGTTGCAGATCTTGGTGTCATCTGCAAACAGACAAACCTTACCCTCCAGTCCATCTGCAATGTCACTGATGAAGATATTGAAGAGGACTGGCCCCAGGACTGATCCTTGAGGTACCCCACTTATGACTCGCATCTCTTCTGACTGTATACCATTTACCACCACTCTCTGTTTTCTGCCTGTCAACCAGTTTGCCACCCAACTGACCAACTTCTGACCCACCCAGCTTATTAATCAATCTTCTGTGTGGAACACTATTGAAAGCTTTGCTGAAGTCAAGGTAGGCGACATCAACTGCCCCCCCTTGGTCCACTACTCTGGTTACCCAGTCAAAGAAATCTATGAGATTAGTGCACTATCCTTTCCTTAAGGAGTGCCTCCATAATCTTGCCCACTACTGAGGTAAGACTGACTGGTCTGTGGAGCGGGATCACATGAGCCCTTCTCCAGTCTTCTGGGACCTCTCCTGTGCTCAGAGACTCACTAAACAGTTCTGATAATGGCTCTGCTAGTTTCACCCTTAGCTCCTTTAGTACCCTGGGATGTATGCCATCAGGTCCCATTGCCTCGTCTACCCTGAGGTTATTGAGCTCTTGTTAGGACCCTTTCTTTTGTGAATAGACTAGTGCACAGCTCCCTCCCTTGCATCCATGGTGCTCAGCTGTGGGCCCTGCCCTACCTTCTCTTCAATAAATACTGATCAGAAGTATCTATTTAGGATAGATGCTTTTACATGGTCCTCCTCCTCACATGCCTCCTTATCTCCTTTGATCTTAGCAATACCCCCTCTGGACTTTCTCCTTTCATTAATGTATCTATAGAAAGTCTTGTCGCCTTCTTTTACTGTTTGTGCCAATGTTTCCTTGGTTTGAGCCTTTGCCTGCCTTACCGCCTTCCCTTTGAGAAGTTTGGTATGCCTCCCTATCTTCATCCTGCTGCATTCCCTTACATTTCCTGAAGACCAGCCTTTTGGTTCTGACCTTTTCTGCTACTGTTTTTGATAACCAGAGTGGTTTCCTTCTTTATTTGCACTTCCTTTTCTCTCTAACACAATGGGATGTTGCTTCAAGTATTGCATCCTTAATGCTTGCCCACTTTAACTGTACCCCTTCACCTGTATTTCTTCTTGCCAGGGCTAGCTTAACTCCGTTGGCCATCTTATCAAAGTCAGCTCCTCTGAAGTCCCATATTTTTGCCTTGGAATGGGATGATTTAGTTCTAGTGGCCAAACTGAACCATACCATGTGATGGTCACTGGCCTCCAGGTGACCTTCTACCTGGAGATCTGTTATCCTTTCCCTGTTAGTCAGTACTAGATCTAGGATAGCCCTGTCTCTTGTGGGTTGTTGTATTAGTTGCTTGAGGCCCTCCCCCTGCAGGGAATCCACTATGTGTCTAGTTCTGGCAGATGTACCTGCTGGTATTGACCAACATTTTTGCAAATTAAGTGCAATGAGTTTGCTCAATTCTTCACCAATAAGGTTGCTACTATCAGGTCTGAAATCTGTTTGGCACCCCCAATAGGTGTTGCGGTGATCAGCAGGAGGTTGCAAGTCCTCAGCTTGCCTGGTCCAATTCTGGCCAGCTGGCCATCATGGACATTGTGCAAGTGGTTCAGGGCATGCACCCAACCAGCTGTAGTTTGTACCCAGGCCAAATGCGCCTCCTTGTGGGGTGTGTTGTGGTCATCAGCCCCGTCCTGGCTGAGATTGTCTGGAGATCCCTGGACTCAGGGGTGTTTCTGGACCACCAGGAGGCTGTAGTTACTCTGTTCCTGAAGAAAACTTCCCTTGACCCAGACTGCTTTCGCAAAGTACAGACCGGTCTCCTACCTGCCCCTTGTGGGCAAGGTCATTGAGAAGGTGGTTGTGGTGCAGCTAGATGACCATTTAACAGCTCAAAATGTCTACGATCCTCTCCAGTCTGGGTTTAGGAAGAGGCATAGTACCGAGACTGCCCTGCTTCAGGTACTTACTAACATACTAAGACACCAGTAGAGTAGGCCCTATGGTCTAGCGAGTCTGCTCAGGGGTCAGTGCCCATTCAGGACACCATCTGCTGCTTCCCTTCCACCTCCCCTAGGTCCTCCTCCCCTTTCCCTGACTGGGCCCCCTCCAGTGCCAACCCTGTTGCAATGTGCCCTCCCCTTCTACCTATCCAAGCCCCTCTTGAACCTTTCCACAGAGTCCATCACCACCAGCTCCTCCAGCAGGGCATTCCAGGGTTCCACTGTCCTTTCAGTGAAGTAGTATCTCCTCATCTCCCCCTTCAGTCTCCCACCCACCAGCCTCATTTGGTGCCCCCTGGTGCCCCCCCTCCTCTTCTTTCAGCTGGAACACCCTATCCTGTCTTACCCTATTGATCCCAAGGTGTACACAAGAGATGGGTTCCTGGCCCTCAGGTGGAGGACCCTGCACTTTTCAGCATTAAACCTCAGCATCCATGTACATGACCACCTCCAGGGCCTCCAGCCTCCAGGTCCCCCTGTAGGGCTAACCTACCCTCCTCCCCATCAACCAACACTTCCAGCTAGGAGTCATCAGCAAAGAGGCTCATCTCACTCTCGATACACTTTCTGATATCTGAGATATAAGCGTTCAACAGGAGAGGCCCCAGCTCCGATCCCTGTGGGACCCCACTAATGATCCTCCTGGAAGATGAAATCTCCCCCCCAACTACCACCCTCTGAGAACACCCCCAGCCAGTTCCCGATCCACCTGACCATCCGCACCCCCACCCCCATACCCCTCAGCTTCTCCAGCAGCTCAGGATGTGGCAGCAAGTCAAACGCCTTGCTGAAGTCTAGAAAGAGGACATTCACTGGCTTGCTCTAGTCCAGCGCTCTCACCACCCAATCACAGAACTCCACAAGGTTGGTCTGACGTGATCTGCCCCGGACAAAGCCATGCTGGTGATCATCCGGATAGCTCCTTGCCGCCAGGGCCCCTGCCAACCTCTCCTTTAAGACGACCTCCATCACGTTGCCTACCACCGATGTCAGGATTACTGGCCTGTAGTTTCCTGGCTCCTCTCATGAGCCACCTTTCTGGATAGGCATGATACGGGCTGTCCTACAACCATCACATCCAGAGAGAGGAGTTAAAGAGGTTTGCCAGGGGTGCGGCCAGGATATCCACCAGCTCCCTCAGCACCCTGGGGTGAAGGCCATTAGGACCCTGTGCCTTCTCCACTCTCAGAGCCATGAAGGCTTCCCACACTCTACCAATGGGGATTTCATCATCCACGGCATCCCCCCATCTGCAGGACCACCCCGTCACACTCCATGCAGTGCTGCCTCACCATTCTCCCTAGTGAAGACCTGGATATATGATCTTAAGGTCTGGTTACCTGGATAGAAGTCTTAAGGTCTGATTGTAAGGGTACAAAAATGGGAGGGGGTGTGGTTGTTTATTACTTAGAACACCTTGAAGTGAATGTGTTATCTACTAGTTCATCTTCTGAAATACAGAATGATTGGATTCTGTTTGAGTTATTATTAGGTGGTGTTAAACATGTGATTGTAGGTGCCCTTTATAACTCCACAAAATGTGGTAAATTGGGTTTGCAAGATTTTTGGATAAAACTTCCCCTTTTGTTCAAAAATACGCTTTTGTGTTCATGGGTGATACTAATTTAACTGGACCAATTTAGATGGTTTCCTTGAAAGCTTGTTAGATTCACATAAATTATTTCAACTTATAAATGAGCCCACTAGACTTCATTTGAATTCTATGAATCATACTATTCTGGACTGGTTTTTTACAAACTACATAAGTATGGTGTCTCGGGTTGGTGTTCTTGGGGATTCTGCTAGTGACCATCAGGTTACCTTTGCTGTTTTGGATTTTAAATGGCAAAAAATTCCATCCAGACTTGTGCAGTTTCGCAATTTTAAAAATGTCGTACCCGAGCTCTTGTTTGGTGAATTACGTAATCTGGACTGGTTATACTTGTCTTCAATACCAGATCCGGATTGTGCTGTTAACTTTTTTCGTCACCAGTTGTTAAAAATCCAGAATAAGTTATTTCCCCTTCAAGTATCTCATGTTCGAGGGTGCTACATCAGTGGTGTACTGGTGAGTTGAAAGCTCTTTTGAAAAATAAAAATTCAGCTTGATTAACTTATGAAGTGTCCCCAACTATGAGGCATCTGCAGGACTATAGGACAGCCAGGAATTTATCATCAAGAAAGGTGAAACAGGCTAAGACTGATTATTTTCAGGCTAAGCTGGAGAATGTATGTTGGAAACCAGGGCAATCTTGGGATATTATTAATTACCTTGTTTCCCCAAAAGTTAAGGCATCCCTTACATCTCTGAAAACTTCTGATCAGGTGGTTAGAGATCCTCTTGAGATGGCAAATTTGCTTAATCAGAGTTTTATTAATGTTTCTATTTTGTTTCCTGAGTCCCCAACTGCTGGTTCCACTGTGCCTAGTAATGGTTTAACTAATTGTGTTTTTAGTCAGCAGTATAGAGTAGAGGTTAGAGGAATGAGATGCGAACCAGCTTAGTACATCCAGCAGACCAGACCTGAGTTTGATTCTCACAACCTCCACTTGCATACTGTGTGACTCTCAACAAGTCACTTAACCGCCCAGTGCTCCCAAGTCGCCCCTGAAAACAGGCACTTGTGGCTAGAGGGCCTTACCCGGTTACCAAAGACTAAAAAAACAAAAAAATAGTCAACTTGAGGGTGCTCTGTTTGTATTTCGATGGGTTACCTCCATCGAGGTATTGAAATTGTTGACTTCCTTGCCTGATAAGTTTGGCGACTGTGGGGATGGGCTTGATGCAAGGTTTATCAAGATGACTGCCCCATTTATTGTGGAAACACTGTGCATAGTATATAATCTATGCATTTCTGCAAATGTTTTCCCTTCTTCATGTAAGCTAGCTCAGGTTGTACTGGTTCCTAAAAATGCTAGGGCAACTGGTGTTGAGGATTATCGACCTATCTCAGTTTTAAATTGTCTGGGGAAGGTGTTGGAAAGATTGATAATTAGTCAGCTGAATTAATTTTTGAGTGCGGCCAAGATCCTTTGTGAAGAGCATGGTTTTCAACAGGGCAGGGGTACTGGTACAGCCCTGGTTAGGTTCATGAACACCGTCCTTAAAGGTTTAGTAATGGAATGTTAATGGGGGCGGTGTTCGTGTACCTGTCCAGGACTTTTGATTTGATTAATCATTTCTTGCTCAGTCGGAAGCTTGCTGCTCTTGGACTGGCTACTTCCGAGGTTGATTTTGTTTCTGATTTTTTGCAGGGATGTTCTCGGTTTGTTTCTATTGGTTCAATTACATCTTCAGTTTGTTATACAACATGTGGAGTGCCTCAGGGGTCTATTCTTGGACCTCTTGTTATTTTCTCTGTTTATTAATCAAGTTCCTTCAATTTTTGATAAGTATAAATGTTTATTGTATGCTGATGACTTGATTTTGTATTGTCAGGGAAAGTCCCTAGATTACATTAACATGATGCTGGAAGTTGAGAGTCAGAAATTATGTTACTGCCTGACTACTAATTTGATGTTCCTAAATATTCATAAAACCAAAGCTATGTTGTTTGGTAGTTCTGTCAGACCTGGTGAACATCTTTCCCTGACTATACCTGATAGTCAGGGGAATTTACTCGATGAGGTGTTAGAATTTAAGTGCTTGAGTGTTCTTTTAGACCCCCTCCTTGACTTATCTTATCCAAGTAAAGTCAGTGAAGGAGAAACTTCAGAGTAGGTTGGGCCAATTATACAAATTCAAATCTTATTTATCTTATGATTCCCGTCTGAAATTGGCTATTGGGTTTGTAATGCCACATTTTTGATTATGTCTCCTCGTTGTATGTTAAGTTGGGAGCTGAAGAGAAGCAAATCCTAAGTGTTGTTTATAACAACATCTGCGGGTTTGTCTTGGATGTCCCTATTCTGATCCATCACTGCCCTTTATATTCTTCACTGAGATGGCTGTCGCCCCAGCTTATATTTGAATTTGCTTTAGGAAAATTGATTCATCAGGCCATCTATTCGAGTGGCTCATCTCCACTATCAGATCTGGGTTTGGTCCGTGAAGCTCAGGTGAATCTGAGAATATTACAGTGGGTAGCGTTGGTAGTACAAGGTGTTAACAATAATTATGGCCTACGAGTATTTGACCACCAGGCTTCTCTATTATGGAATAGGTTACCAGTTTCACTAAGGTTAAATGTCTTATTCATGATTTAAAGTTACATTTATACAATATTTGTTAGCACAGACTGATTGTTCATGTTCTTTGTAAACTTTGTATTGTTGTATATTTATTATATATTGTTTGCTATGTCTTTTTATGTCTGGGTCAGTCCCGAAAAAGGGCTTCGGCCCAGAGTCCTAATCTGGTTAACAAATAAAATGAAATGAATAATGAAGACCGAGACAAAGTAGTCATTTAGTACCTCTGCCCGCTCCCCTGCCTCCTCCATCCCCCTGCTCCCCGACCTCAGTCTACTAATCTGAACCTTCCCTTTCCCCAATATACCTGAAGAACCCTTTTTCACCTCTGCTAATTCCCTGAGCCAGTCTCTGCTCCTTCCTTGCTTTGGCCAACCTCACCACCCTGATGACCCTCCTGGCAAATTCATCATACACCCCCTTGTCTACAGCTCAACACGTAGGCCTATATCTACTGTAGGCTGTCCTCTTTTCCCTTACTGCCTCCTGGACCTCCCTTGTCCACTAGCTTGGCTTCTTGGGTCTACCAAACTTGCATCTCTCCATTGTGAATGCCTTGGTTGCTTCCAGGAGTCCCTTTTTAATGACTTCCCACTGACTCTCTGTGTCCATGCCTGGCCTAATTCCATCTAAGTAACCCCTTAGGTTCCACTCCATACCCTTGAAGTCTGCACTCCTAAAGTCGACTACCATTATTTTCATGTGATCCACTCCCCCCCAGGTCCAGGGAAAACTAAACCGTGGCATGATCACTACCCACCAGTGGAGCCCCAACCACGAGGTCCCTGATGAGGTCGCAGTTGGACAGCACCACATCCAGGATGCAACCCTCCCTTGTTGGGTCCATCACCAGCTGGGTAAGGAACGCTTCCTGAATGGGTCCAACAGATGCTGCTCCTGGCTGATGAGGATGCCGTGGTTCTCCAGTCAGTCCCTGGCATGTTTAGGTCCCCAGCACCACCGTCCTGCTGATCCCCCATTTACAATGGCCAATAAGATTTGCCACCAGATCATCCTCCAGTCCTCCCCCTGCATGTTTGGCCTATATCCCACCCCCGACTTCACCCTCTTGCCTCCAGGAGCTTGCAAGGTAACCCATAATGCTGTGACCTTCTGCTTCCTCCACCTTGCTTATCCTTATGCCCTCCTTAACAATAAATGCCACTCCCCCTTCCAAAGTCCTGTCCTTCCTGAACGTGGTGTAGCCTATTAGGTTTAGGTCCCAATCGTGCACAGAAGTGGCCCGAGGCTTAGTGACGGCCACCGCATCTATTTCCCCTTCCAATAACAATGCCTGAAGCTCAGGCATCTTGTTTCCAGTGCTCCTGGCATTGATCAGAACCAACGTCCATCGCATTGCCATGCCCTCTCCCTTTCCTCCACTCACAGACAGGGCCAGATTAAGGTAACCTGGGGCCTTAGGCCCAAAATAAATCTGGGGCCTCCCTCTCACCATGACCATGCCCCTTTGCCGCAACAGGACCCTGTGACAGACTGTAAGGCACCTTGGAAATCCATTTACATAAAAACTGAATCCCATGTTAGGAAGCAGTTTGTATATAAAGAGATACGGGCAACAGAATATAAATCAGAATTCCTACCCTTCTGTTCTCTTCTCTCAAAATCATATTAGTGACAGTGCACACCATTCTCTCCTCTCCCTCACCCCCCCAAGAGTCACATACTGTTTGATTTCAGTCTGATAATCTACAGTTCACCCTTGACTATCCACCCATTTTCATACAAGCAAAACTGAGAGGATAATCAAGGGTGCGGGATAATAAGGGGCAATGGAATAGATATAATTTGTACAAACATTCGGTGAATAATTGAGGGATCACTGTATAAGACCACTCTAGGCATATGTGATTGCCGCCTTTCTTAGGGACGTTGTCTCAGTGGGCCTACCTTGTATACAGAATCCAATAAACAAACAAATAAATAAACTTACAGCAAGTACAATCCTACATCCTGATACAGCTCCACCCACAAAACTACATAGGGAAGGGGTTGTAAGTCTATAGACTTATAATGGTCAGGGTTATGGGTGGCCTTTAGATAGTATTTGTTTACAGTGCAGGTAATTATACACAATGGGGTGCAGTACTGTATGTATATAGCTCCATGACATACACAACGGAATGCAAATTAAACAAATATGATCTAAAGGCCACTGATGCCCCACAACAGCATTGTAAGCCTATCTGTAGCAATGCAGCCTCTTTGCTAAGGACCGTATGGCCCACCTAGTCTGCCACTTTTCCCTACCCAATTCATCATAACGTATAAATAGTGATACTAAGAGTCATTAAAATGTGGTTTTGTAGGTGGTGTTAAAGATCAGGCTTAGCCACACTCTTTGTGAATGGCAACATTGTATTTTTAAAAGACTTAGAAAATGCCACTCCATTGTTTCTTTATTTTTCATACCTTTCATGATCATTTACATGCTACTCATTGCCACAACCCAAACTCAACCACGAACCCTCTTACTAATTTTCCCTGAGAGGGGAATTGCATTTGACAATGATAATTCACTTCCAGTCAGTGCGTGTCAGCTCTGTCAGTCTCACCTCGGTGCTGGGCAAGATGATGGAAACCCTGCTAAAGGAAAGAGTTTTAACTTTCCTGGAAGAAACTGGACAGCAGGACAGCAGGCAACATGGCTTCACAGTGGGAAGGTCCTGCCAGACTAATCTGAGTTTTTCGATTCGGTTGCTAAGATAGTGGACCGGGGGAGCCATGGATGTTATCTACCTCGACTTTAGCAAAGCCTTTGACTCAGTCCCACACAAAAGGCTGCTAAATAAGCTCGAGCATACAGGAGTGGGACAGGAAGTGGTATCATGGGTTAGGAGCTGGCTTAGTCAGAGGAACCAGTTGGTGATGGTAAACGGGGCAGCATCATGGGATGGGGTGACCAGCGGGGTGCTACAGGGGTCCATCCTGGGTCTTTTACTCTTCAATATTTTCATAAGTGACATCACTGAGCGGCTAGGTGGGTATGTGAGTCTGTTTGCAGATGACACAAAGATCTGTAAAAGAGTGGACACTACTCAGGGAGTGGAACAAATGAAAAGTGACCTGCTCAAGCTTGAAAAATGGTCCAACTTGTGGCAGTTAAAATTGTGTGCACAAAAATGCAAAGTGATGCATCTGTACAGGAGTAATCCAGGGATGGTCTACTATCTGGGAGAGGAGCAGCTAACAGAATCCAGGGATGGTCTACTATCTGGGAGGGGAGCAGCTAACAGTCACCAAACAGGAGCGGGATCTTGGGGTGATTATCACTGATGACTTAAAAGTGGGCAGACAATGTGAAAAAGCAAAGCAAAAAGCCAGCAAAATGCTGGGATGCATAGGAAGGGGCATTACAAGTAGAAAGAGGGAAGTGAGCATGCCATTGTAAAAGTGCCTGGTAAGGCCCCACCCTGAGTATTGCATACAGTTCTGGAGGCCTTATTTCAGGAAGGACGTGGTAGACTAGAGACGGTACAAACGAGGGCAACAAAAATGGTACAAGGGCTTCACGAATTGCCATATGAAAGCAGATTACAGCAACTCAACACGTACTCACTGGAGCAGCGCAGAGATAGAGGGGACATGGCAGACACATTCAAATTCCTGAAGAGCATAAACAGAGTCCCTGCCTCAGGAACTCTTTCTGATCAATAGCTCCACAAGGACAAGGGGGCACGAAATAAAGAGGAGGGAGGTTCCGGAACAACATGCATAGGTTCTTCTTTACAGAAAGAGTGGTCTCCATGTCTTCCACCTATGTAGGCCAAAATGAAAGTGAAGAGATAAAAGCTCTGTGGAACCAGCTGTCTCGAGTTACAACTTTTACTGTGTGTGTGCTGTGATATGATGGTTTGGTGACAACCACTGATGGGGACATGACTGGTAAAACAGTAGTTACACATTGTCCTCAGGAACAGTCAACCAATCACCGTCTATATGCAGCATGCCACCAAACACAGTTCACATGCTCAACTACTGTGATGTTTGCAGTACTATTCAGGTCACCTATTACATAACAGCAACATGTGACAACATATATAAATATTCAGATACAACAGTCAGTGGTCTTAAAGAGCAACTACCGTGCTCTTTCTTGAATTCCCCCTGAGAAGCCCAAATAACTCTTACCTGCCCCTAAATCGAATTTGATTTAAATTTCTTTTATGAAGTGTCCCGATTTAGGAATTGGCAGGATCATAATTTTGCTCCGTGGAGCTCCGTCTCGCTGATCCCTTCCACTTCCTTGTACCTCTGAACAGTGCACTCCGCCTTGATCCGCCCCCGCGCTACTACATTTTGTGACATAAGAGTATGAGGAGCACTGGGGCGAGCATCCATTGCATTGTATGGGGCTGCATTTAAAGTTTAAATTATGTAGTTTAGATGGCAAGTGGAATAAATCTTGGCTACCGCTTTAACTAACAAGACAAACTAAAACAGACCCAGCCCACTCAAAAGTCAACCCTCTGTGGGATATAAACAATATTAAGATTGAAGAGAAACCAATATTTTGGGAAAACTGGAAAAATAAAAGTATCATTACAATACGGGACCTGATGATACCAGGTTCAACAGATATTGACTCTTTCCAAGAACTTTAAAAAATATACGATCTTCCAAGAGAAGATTGTTGGTGCTTTATGCAAATCAGAGACACTACAAAACCTGTGGTTAGAAAAATTTAAAAATTCGATGCTCACCTGAACCATACCCACTCTGTATATTATTATCTAAACACAAAGGCAGAACCAGTCTTATATATTCACTTATACAGAAAAATATCCCTGACCAAAGCAAAAAAAGCAAAAGGAAAATAGGAACAAGCGTTAGGCAGAGAGATAGCAGTGAATGAGTGCAACTCGTGTTGGATTGAGGCACATAAACCAATCAGAGATACCCACAGCAGACTTATCCAAAATAAAATGCTCCACTGGTGGTACAGAACACCAGCAGTCCTATTCCCAGCCAACCTAATAAACTCAGATGAATGTTGGAGACGCAGGGCTGTTCAGGGAGATCCGTTTTACATATGATGGTCATGCCATAAGATTACAGATTTGTGGAATCATGCACACATCTATATACAACAAATATTAAATATTAAGCTCCCGCTCGTGGCAGACATATCTACGCGGCTGAGGGCCTCTGTAGCAGATATACATCTCTCTAAAAGTCAATGGGATCTCCTGATCCTCTTTAGTGTGCAAACTAAAAGACTCGTACTGTGTAACTGGAGATCCACAATGATTCCCACTCTTAAAGAACTACTCGATAATATCACTACCCTAGTAAAATATAAAAGATTGTCCCACATTTCATCCAATACCCTAAGCAGGTATAACAAGACCTGATCACCTTTTCTCCAGTTTTTAAAAAACAAAGATCCTCGAATTATGCTCCATAGTAATCCTGTGAACAAACAACTCATAAGGAGCTCAAGACACACGTTGTTACCTGCAGATCATAAGATGCAGGTCCCCCCCCCGTCATACCTCTAACGTAGTATAACACCTCTACAAGCGTCATAACAGAGCTCAAATTAGCCACCAAAAAATTACATAGTCTAATTCTCAACCACTTGTATACTTGTGCATACTTGTATACAGTTTGTTTCTGTCTGAATGGTAGAATATAGATCTCAAATGTTGTCTAAGGCCCTGTCCACATTATGCCTCTGTAACGTTACAGAGGGCTCAAACCGTTACCGCAATGGTTTGCGTTTATACCTGTAACATTACAGAAGACGTTTTCATAACTGTTGTTGAAACCACTTGTGAAGTGAGGTGAATGGTAACGAAAATGGTTGTGTCCCTGTAACGTTACCAGCCATAGCTGCGGACGCTGCGGAGTGTAGCTCCAGCATTCTCCAGTGCAGTACCTAACTGCATATTGTGGGATAGGGTGCAGCCGAATGGTTACACGGCACCCACAATGTGGATGGGCTGTAACGGGTCCAAACCATTATCAAGACTGTTTGCTGGCAGTGTGGACACACTGTAATGGTTCCGGTCTGTAATGGTTTGGAACCATTACAGACTGTAAGTGGTGTAGTGTGGACAGAGCCTTAGGTACAGCCACAACAGAACTCCTATCTGCTTACAAGAGGAATAACTACACTATAAATGCAAGATACTAACCACACACACATAAATGAGAACTGAACACCCATCATCTTTAAACAATAGCAGAAAAGCCTTAAGAAATGACAAGGACACAGGGTAGATCAAGTTTCCCCTTTTATTTCTCCGTACAACTTCTCCATAATGAATAGCATGTTTTACACATAAACAGATTCATTCTGACTCATGGGGTATTTATTTATTTAACAGACTTTAGGATTACAACCTTTGAGTCAGGAACTCATTTACAAAGGCTCCACATCAGAACAAATACAAACACGTAATACATATTGACGTAGAATGGCACCTAAAGGTTACAGTTTTGTCAGTTATAAAATATTGCAGAATCAAGACCAGCTATACATAGCATTGAATGTGTAAGATAAGTAGAAAGACAGCATGGATTAATATCTACAACAGTAATAACCAGTAAAACCGTTTTATCTAATGAAGTAAAGAAAATCATTTTAAACATATTAACACAACAGCAGGCTGGTTGTCTCCCTTCAATTTAGGATGTGACTCTTTAGTGTGAACTATTCATTTTAAACTATATTTTGTCCAATTGTTTAACCAGGAGTAGCACACTAAGCTGAAAGCTTGTTTACAGGTGCGACCCGGGAGCACAAAGAAGTTAAGTGACTTGCTCAGGGTCACACAGTATGCAAATGGCAGGTGTGGGATTCAAACCCAAATCTCCAGATTTGCAGTTCACAGCCTTAAACCACTGCACTATATACTGACCCCTTTGGGGAAATTAATTTATAAGTTAATGGCATGAGATATACATGCTGTATGCATACATGTATGTACCGTTTGTATAATAAAGCAACAACATTGTAAACTCCAAGCAAGCTGATCTACAACTTAGCATGCTGGGGATCCTGACAAAGTGATGCCTGTGATGTGGGGGAAGGATCATACCTCTTAACCTTTTGTCCCCCCAGTGTGGAACATTGCCTCTCAAAATGTGGAACAAATTAGCAAAATGTGGAACACTTAATCAAATCTTTACCTAGGAAACTCAGAACACTATTAAAATATTTGCATTTATGTTCAGAACGTCTGTTATTAATTGAATAATATATTTTGTGCATCATTTACTATTGATTGTTGCTTTAAAACGTTAATACTGAATGTGGAACAAGTCCTCACAATGTGGAGCAGGGAGCTTTTGTGAAGTAAAATGAGGAACCTTTCTCATAATGTGGTACAGTTGAGAGGTATGGGAAGGATGGGGAAGTTCTTGGGCATCCCAGGGTCCTCTATCACCAGGTGTGCTTGGGCAATGATCGTGCTGTTTTTTTAATTTTTGTAACTGAATAAGAGCTTGTTTTTAATAAAACACAGAACTCCATGGGTTACTGCGAGTGCTGCAGGCACGCTAGTTAGGAGTGGGCTTCAGAGGCTTTAGCTGGCAGCAACTGTCTTCACTCAGTTGCGGGGCTGTGCATCAAGTTCCCTCACGGAATGGGGGGCTGGTTCAGCAGTTCAAAGCCAGTCAGAGAGGAAGAAGGTAAGCCCTGTTATTTTTCTGTTTCATTTCAGCGCCATGGTGCGTGTTAGAGGTACTGTACAGTGTGGAACAGAAAGAGTCCTGCAGATAGATGCTTTCCTTGCTGGGGGTGACTAGCAAGATATTTAAACCTCTCTCTCTTCTTGTTTCTCCCTCAGCATCACCTCCGAGGACAGTGAAGTACAAACTCGCACCCCTGGCGCTCCGATTGCAGACTGTGGAAAGCAGACTGCACCGGCTACTGGGGGGTAGGCGAACAGAAGCCGAGGAGCCCATAGTGGATCCCGAACTAGTGACAGCACTACAGTCAGAATTGCAAGTGGGCACGTCAGGCCCGGGGCAGGAACCGAGCCCTGAGCTGAGAGCAGAGCTAGAGGACCTGTTGCAGGTTATAAATGAGGTCAGGACGCAGCTCGGTGAGACAATAGCCCCAGGGCAGGAACTGAGCTCCGACCTGAGACTCCTACTTTGCTGCCTCTTGTTTTTTGTAAACACCGCAAAGCAATGTATACTGCTACAGTACTTGTCCTCGCATCGCTACTGTCTCGAAAGGAGCGACAACATGGATCTGTTAATCCACCTCGCAACATTCGGGGATTCTGATGAGGACTAGGTGTCATTGTTTTAGGATAGGAGAATGTTCAGAGTGAATCCCATCAACAGTGGAAGAGCCAGGTTTTGCAGCATTTCCAAGTGTGCATGGGGGGGTCATACAGTCGGTCCGTAATGAGCAGGACCAGATCAAGCCTTTGGGGGGCCCATGTAAGTCAACACCCAGCTCGTCATACAAGCAACTCTTATTATTTTGACTGGAAATGCTTACATTTCTTTTATTGTTTGTTTTTAAGCAAGCCCTTATTTAAAATAATGTTTTGTGTGTTTTTTTTTTTTATTAAGAATGCCCTTATTTAAAATAAGTTATTTAAAATATCCTCTCCTCTCCAAACTAAAACATGAAGTACTGACCTCTGTTCCCAACCCTCTTGGTAGCCTATCTGCCCCTCTCCAGGTAGTAGCACATTACACCATGGCAGGTGATCAGCTTAGCCCTGTCCTCTCTGCACACCAGACACCACTTTAGCTGGCCAGAATCCTCGGCAGCTCTGTTTTGATTTGTTTGTAGCAGCATAAAGCTACAGTCTTCGAGGCCCGTTCCACTTTTCAGCTGCACAGCATGAAGAGGTGGCCATTTTAACAAATGTGGCACAACAGGCAGCAATGAATGTTTTCCAACTTAATCTTATGAATGCAGAGGCAAACACCCATTGACACCCCCCCCCCAAAATAAAATTACACACACACAACGCAGGGCACAGTGGGGGCCTACAGCATCTGCAAGTAGTGGAACAGCCACTGTACCTGTTCCGGTCCACTATATGTCCCATTGGTGGGTGGTCTGCAGCAGCCACTGATACACAATCCCAAGTCCTCCTGTTACTGAACTGAGCTTCAATACATATTTAAGATGCAGAAGAAATCACATTATTTTTGGAAAATGAAACAGCAGTTTTGCTTATACTTAAACTTGCTTGTGAATAAGAATGTACAGTAGTTGCTTGTATGATCTATAATCTACACAAAATTATTACTTAACATGTCAAAACCTTGTTGTGATTGGGTCTTTAGGTTGCGTATGTCTTGGGCTGGCATTAGGTATGAATCTGACAGTTTAAATGACCGTTTCATGATGGAGTTGTGGTTTTCTTAAAGGATAAATCCCAGTATAAAATCACTGCTGTCTCGAGCAGAAGATGCGGCTTTCAGTCCCCAGCATATGAGAAATGCAGGAGTTCCATTTTTAAGTTAGTTCAGCCCCGCCCCCCCAGAAGAAGTAGTTTAAGCTTTTAGTGCACAGTAGACTGGGTATGCACCCGATTCTATTTCCAGGCTGAGGCTGGCGCGGGCCGGCTCGTTTCACGACTGAAGCAAAGAGTTTCGTTGTTTTCTTGTTGCTCAGTACCGGCGCCCCTCATTTTCTGTTAAATGTGCTATGCCTGCCAGCTTGCCGAATCGCTGATGCATTTTTTTTTTAGAATGTTTTTTTTTTCCCCTGGACCCTGACAGGGAGTGAGACGCAGCCACCTATACACATGTCTTCACCAAAACATGGTGCAGTTTCTCCTGCTGACCTGCGGCTTGTGCATTTCATACCACATAACGGACTCTCCGATACAGTCATCGTGCAGTAAGAGTTAACACCTGGCACACCATCTGATACCTCCCCAGAGTAAGTCCCACTCCTGCTGCTGACTGTATCCGAGACTCACACCAACACTCTTGTGTCACTGCTGGTTAAAAAAAAAAAAGGCCTTTTGTGCTGTGCACTGGTATCAGAGGAGTGCTGAGAGAAGGATTCACTGAGGAAATTAGGACGTAATTAATATAGTGCATGTGCGACAGTTTCATCAGAGGCCCTCCTTGGTGGTGGGCCTTGGGCACTTGCCCCCCTTTTAATCCGGCCCAAACTTCCACATCTTGTGAAGTTATGGAGTTCACATTTATTGAAGCAGTTAAGTGTGCTGCTTGAACAAATCTTGCTCCTGGCATTCGGTCAGATTGTTGACGCTTCATATGTTCTGAGCAAACAGGTGCGCGCGCACACACACGCACATACACACACACACAGTGCATAATACAATATATCTGATGAAGGAACTGACTTTCTTCTATGAGCAATAGTTCCACACAAAACAGAATTTATGTTGTGTCCCATGCATTACCTTTATATCTGATGTGCATACCTCTCAGCTGTTATGAATTTCTCACAGCGCTATGATTTTTACACTCATACTTACCTTTGCTCCACAAACATTTGCTGATGTTCCTCATAATGTTAGATCTATTTCTGGACACACAAAATACTAAACATTGAATTAACTTGATAGAAACGTTCATTGAAACTAATTATATGGGTCCCACTATTGTTAGATGTATTATGTTTTTAAAATAAGTAAATGCAGCATATTCTGGACATTTGCTCAGAATTTTAAAGGCCAGTGCTATGCTTTTTAATGGTGGATGGGGGGGGTATTGAAATATGGCTGTTTGTGCAGCAGAGACTGTCAGCTTCATTTGATAAGTATGTCATTTCAGTGCAGTTCCGTGATGAGCGCCGTCCACCCACAGCCATGAAAAGGTGGGCAACTGGGTTAGTGGAAACGGACCGCCTTTATCAACATTTCACAGCTGCTTTTTTTTCGGGATTACAAGAACAATTTTGCATTAGTTTTGTGTTCGGAACTTCACGCCAGTAAGGAAAACAGTATTTTTCTCAAACAATATTACTAATGAAAAGCAACTTACATATTTCCGGGGGGGAAACACTTGGATGGACACAATTTTTCTTTGTTGTGCAGTATTTCCTAAACTAGTATCTGGTGTCAATATCATATAGTATAAGCTGTTCATGCTGTTGAAGCCGTACTAGTAGGTATTACAACTAGCAATACTCAAATAATATTGATTAAATAGTATATATCAGAGACTAGGCAACTTGATGCTGGGACATTTATTAACAGATGGTATGCTTCTTTTTATTTGTAAATGTGTGTGAATCCTGTTTTAGCTTAGGGTTTCTATAAAGATTGCTGGGAATTACATTCTTTGTTTCCTCTCTCATAACCACGACTATAATTCCCATCAGGGGATTGAAGTTTAGGAACAAACTGCCTATCTTCTCATATCCATTGCCCCTTATGTAATTAAAGGTATCCAACTTCCATTTAAATACCTTTGTCATTAACGGTTACATACATTTTCACGTTAAACACACACATTCATGATGGTCGTGATCTTCCCTATCAGTATTGCAATACTTCTAATACCGCAGCGAGTCAGTCTTCAAAGGGCACCATTTGTGGAGGATTAAAAGGATGTGGTCCTCCTTCAAGACATACAGCATTATATTCCGACTGCTTACCTTTAAAAAGTATAAAGGGTTGTATCCAATACTGAAAGGAGAGTAACATATATTTTTCATGTTATGCTTTATATCATAAAACTCAGATATCATAGAAATGTATGTAAATTATTTAAGTTTGTAAAAGCTACAGTTTATGTTAATAAATTAAAATTTTCTCTGAAAACAAAATAGAAACACTAGGAAATATTGCAAACATTTAATTTTAATGGAATGGCTATTGTTAGGCATACAGAGCAACTGGCACGCTCATTTTCCTAGATTTGGTTTGCTTTTAGCCAACAGAAATTTCACTATTCCTTTTTATTATGTTTGCTTGCACGCATGTGCAAGAAGCAAACGACTGCTACAATCAGCGGTGGTAACACAGGCAATTTGCATACTGACTGTACTGGTAGTTTGCTTTCAATGCCACTGCATCTGAACTGCTGTCATAGACAGCTCATCTGGGATGAACCCACACGCCTCTCCCCCAAGCACTGAATGGATAAAGCACTTCACCACCTATGCCAAATGCCACACTGGGGCTAGTTTTTAAAGTTACATGCAGAAAGCTGCAGTCCAGCTGTTTGCCATAAAGACTCCAATGTAACTGTCTCCTAATGCTTCGGACTGGAGCAGATAGCCAGCAAGTGCATCAAAACATCCTTGTGCCAAAGGAAGGCAGGGAACCAGTTAGAACTTCGAGTATTCACAGGTACAATTTTGCAGATGTCAGAAAGTGTCTTTTCTTTTTTTTGCTCATTTACACCAGTAGCACGAGTAAAATGAAATTCTGATTTGCAGGTAGTTACACTGAGGTCGCAACAAGCTGCAACTAGTAGGTAGACTGGAGTGTGCCAAGCAGCTGCGACTGATAATTAGGAATGACGAACCCGGTTAGTTCACAGCAGGGTGGCCAGCAAGTTGAAGCACCCGTACCCCTCCCCAGCGGGAAGCACAGCATCGCTGAGACACCTGCAGCAAGTTTCAAAGCTAGGGGCTCTAAGGAATCCAACTCATCTTCGTTCCTTCCAGAAAGATAATTTTTGTCAAGGAGTTAAACTGAAGTTTGTGCAGTCTGCAGGTCTCCCCTTTTCCCAGTTCTGTTACTAGAGGAGGAGGAGGAGTACGTAGTTAGAGCCCAACCCCTCTCCCCAGCTAAACAGAGACAATGTGCTGCTGCTACTATGATGATCGATCCCCGACATTTCCTGCAGGAAACAGGTCCTTTAAATGTTGGTGCCTCTGCAAATTCCAAAGACAAATAATCACGCTCTAGCTCCGAGGGGTTTACAGTTAACAGGGTGACAAACCCACATAATGAGACACAAAAAAAGCCAAAAGACTGCACTCCACACAAAAGACTGATTCACAGTATTGCCAACTCAATAGTCGAATTTATTACCAACCGCTGTGAGCTCTCAGCTTTGGTAATACTGTGAATTAATCTTTGTGTAGAGCAGTCTTTGGCTTTTTGTTGTTACAAGAGCACTGCCTTTTCCTCCAGTACCTGGTTGCATGTCCTGAGTAATTTGCAAAGAACTAGTTAACCCACTTTTAGAAATGGCCCTAAAAGGATAAGGTAGTTTAACAATTGTTAACTCTAACAAGCTGTCACTTTGTTTAGCAATGGTTGCTACATTTTCAGGGATTTATCCTAACACACATCACTTCCTTTCAAAGTTCACAGACAGAAAGCGCCAATATTATATTAATTTGATGCGTCAGCTTAAGAGCCCTGGGAATTAACATTTGTTTTCCTAAGATCACAAAAGGGGTTTTAGGATGTTACTTGTCTCTAAGCCTTTCTGATTCCACAACGTGTGCTTGGAAAAATGGACTCCAGCAAGTTCTTATTCTGCTGAAAATTATACCAAAGAAACTAGTTAAAGTAAGTAGGATGTGTATGCAGCTGCAAATAATGTCAACTTTTTTAACAGAATGAGCGAACTGTATAAGCATACCCTTGGTGGTTTAACAAATATTCGTTACAGTCATACCTGTATTCTCAACCTTGCACTGCCCAAAAGTGAAACTCTGTCTCTCAAATTGTGGGGAGTGAAGGAAAATGTGGAACACCTCATTAAATCAGAACCAAATGCCCAGGGCAGTGTGGAACTGTATGCTTTCATAGTCGCAACGTGTACCACTGCCCACAAGGCACCATACATTAGTGTGAATTTGTGGTTTAGTGTAGTAAAGCAGAATGATGGATAGCGCACTCAGTGTGGGGCAGAGGGTTTCGGAGTGGCAAAATGATAAACTGGCCCTGGTAAGGTGGGACAGATGAGAGGTATGGCATAGATTACCGTGGCTGTATTTACAGAAGAGAAAAAGCTTTAGCCACCTAGAGATTGCAACTTCCTAGGGTTTTGTTTCCACAGAGCCACTTTATATGTGTTACGTGATACAGCTGGGGACTTTACAAAGGGCCTCCTGTCTTTGTAGACACCCATGCACAGCATTGCATTTGCTGACACCCGTGGAGTCTGTGTGCTTTAATGATACATAACTGACAATACGTGGCGACCTCAAAGAACCGTCTGAAGGCAAGCTAATGACGATGCTTGAAAATACAAACTCAGAATCAAAGAATAAATACATTCATAACTTCATTAAAAAGGGGACACACACACATTTTTTATGTGTGATCCCTATATGTTACGCTTCAAATTTCAGAGAAATAAAATAAAACATATTTTATACACCACTGATTAAAACTACACAAGTAATGGACAGTGCTTCGGCTGACATGGCTAATCAAGTGCACAGTCATATGTCTGAAATTATCCATCATTACAGGTTACTACATGACACACTGTGTGATGCAACCAGCCTTAGTGTAGCTGTGTATATCAGATCAAAAGTTATTTTCATCAAGGCAGAGGTCATGTTTTCACCATCTAAGGTTTTGCATAATTAATTGTGGTGGCATGCCACGCTAATCAAGCAGCAATTGGCAACATTGCAAACGTCCCTTGCTGCTAATTCGTTATCTGGTTTTGTTCTGTTCTTTCGTAGCCTAAAAAAGCCATTAGCTAGCTCCTCCTTCTAAGGAGAGACGTAATGAAATGGCTCACCATTGTGCAATGTAGCTAATATATTTGTTTGCAATTCTTGGGGGAAAAAAAGGTTTTAGCAGAACGGGAAGCTAAGCAGGTTTAATCAGTTTCAGCTGTGCTGACCAGCTGAGCACTTTTTTTTTGTACTCAAAGGAGCAATGTTCTTGTGTTGAAAGACAAGGCTTCCACCAGGTCCTGTCAACAGTAATGCTTTAAAATGGAACCTGCGGAACTACAATGATCTTCCGGGTGTTGCCTAACCTATTCCAGCTCAGGTCTTCATTTGCTTTTAACCATCACCTAATTACTGCTTCCACTTCCCATTTGCAGGCAGAACTAAGGTGGAACTGACAGAGTTTGATGCTCTTTGTTTACGATGTGGCCTGGCCGGACTGACCAGTTCTACATGCCAAGGGAATCTAGGTGAAAGGCGAGGGATTGACAGCACTAGAGATGAAGCCCTCGCTTTATACACCAGTGTGGCGGACAGTGCAGGCAGATATAATACACGCTTCCTCAGTATCGAATGAGCACCCTATCAGTAAAATAGTTTCTGCCATGCACTGTTTATAACATAAATCTTAAAGCGTGCAAAGGTGAGAGACTGACGGCCCTAGTTAACACTTAAGCTCTTTCACTTGTCACCGCACAAGTGCACTACAACATGACAACACAACTCAGACAGATGCCAACAAACACTGTCACAAAATGCATAAATACCTACTGCAGAACAGGACAGATACAGACTTGCAAAAATGTCCCTGTGGTCCTAGTGCCTGGTAACTATAACTTCCATAGGTTTGGCCAGATGAAGGAGATATTCTCATCATGCCAGATAGCTACAATAGGCAGACAGACAGTGTACAGTGTTAGAATGTAGACAGTGGCTCAGAACGGAGTTTGCTCAACTCTGTGGTTAGACAAACACAGGGACATGGGTTCTAGCCACATGCCAGGCACTTAGGGTTACATTCATAAGTGACACTTTAGTGCAGTCCCGGGGGGGGGGGCTGTACTGTTGAAAATCCATCCTTCAGATGAGCTGTTAAGCCAAGGCCTCTTCTCTCCCATTTCTAGTCACTGTCCAGATGGAAATAAAAGAGCGCCAGGAAAACAAGCTGCACCCGGAGGCTGGTGCAAACCCAAAGCCAGAAGCTGTGTCTTTTGCACCCCTGGACAGGTGCATTTGGATAATGGGGGGGCTTAGGCCCTTGACAAAGCATCTATTCAGAGGGTGTGAAACACAGTGGGAGGATTGCTTGAGAGGGGTACTGTACCTGTTCTGAGCTTTTTTGCACTTTTGGCACAATAGCACTTGCCTGATCCAAGCTTGTTTTGGAAAGAAACTGCATTGTGATATGTAAGCACACAATGTACTGTATAAGTTATGAATATATGCTCTCAGCCTATAGTTAGTAAAAAAAAACAAAAAAAAACTGGGTCTTGCCAAAAGTGCCAGTATACTGTGAGTATTAACATTAGCATCCTCACCTCCTCAATGTTTACACTCGCAGTAGAACAGCTGTGACACTTTCGGATGGCTGTACAGTTGTGCAGCTAACACTTGTCATACCATGTTGTGCCAATACATAGGCCCCGTTTGCACTACAGCTCACTTAAATAATCAGTTTTAAACAAGCATTTGTCAATGCCGAATGTTTGCTTGCTGGTTTTTGCATTGTTAGTGCTGGAGGGTTGCAAGTGTTCTACCATAAATAACAGTAAAATGGTATATGACAAATGTGAACATGCATAACAAATAGATTTTTACACTCATAATAATGGTGATTGACAGCAGTCATGTACTCCCATACCATTTATAATACTGCTGCTGGCATCCCTCCGTAACAAAGTACACAGCGCCTTAATATCTGATCAGAGGTTTGCATGTTCTGACGCGGCAGTGGTTGACTTCTGCATCTGTGTCCGAGAAACAGGAAGTGGAATAAAGGGCAGCAATGTCTTTGACCAGGGTTGCTGATTTGTCTGTTGTTGCCTTTCTTTTTTTTTGGGGGGGAGGGTACACTGTTGCCATTAGGAAAGATAGGGAGAAGATGATCATCAGGGGTGGGGTAAAGGAAAGGCTACTGCTACTGCTACTGCTCGTTGTGTAAGTAATTACAGTTTTTATATCACTTTTCAGGGATGTTCTTTCCATGTCTGCCGTGTTTGGCAGAAAGGCAAAAGATCACTCGGCAGGTGGCTATAAGATATTCTCTACTGACAGTGAAAGGAAAGGTGCATAAAGAAAGAAAGAGGGGAGAAAAAAACAAAACAAATAAAAAATCTGAGTCACTGTCATTGAAGTCAATTACTGTTCCCCTTCCCGGTAATTCGGATGTCAGACGGGTGACAGCAAAATGGCAAGACATCATTCATCAGCAGCCCTGCACAGAACAATAAGAAGTAAGAACTGGGGTAACTGGTTGCTTAGACAGAGGTGGACAAAGCTGTCTGGCCAGGGAGAACTGCAGCTGAGCTGCGTGACAAAATAAGCAGGCACCCTGAGTCTGTGTGGTTTCTAAATAGCCATTTGGCAACTAAATGGTATGCAGTATTCAGTTCAGGGCACGGAAATTTGTAGCTAAGTGGGCTGCATGGAATTCATTAAGTAAAGGGTTACTGACTATCTGTGAAAATCCTCAGTTGTCGGAGCCAGAAGAAGTGGTGCAGGGAATGTGTTTAATACTGAAAGGCACAGGGGCCCAGTTTGAGGACTTGTATGTGCGGAGCCAGGACCAATGGTTGAGGGAACGTCCTGCACAGAATGTTAAAAAGTAAGAAGTGGAGGTAGTGGTTGGGGGGGGGGGGGGACAAGGCAAGATTTCACAAATCACAAAACCCGCCTAACACAGATTATAATCCAGTCACTTGGGGATCAGTAGGACGTGGCCGTAGTGATCAATAAGTATGGCCATGATGTATTGAACTCTAAATAAGTGCATAACAATTGGCTTGTCATAGCCATCCTGATTTGTAAATTGTTGCCTTTTTTTGGGGTGGGAGGGGGAGGCAAAGGCATGGTGTTGTCATTAAAAGGAATAGGGAGGACAAGTGAAAAGAAATTCATGATGCCAGTCACTGTGATCACAGGCGGTCACAACCCCCCTTTCTGGTGATTGCGATGTCAGTGGAGGTGGCCAGAAAAAGCCAGGGCATCACTGATCAGCACCCCTGAGCCCTGATCAGAACAGTAAGAAAGAAGAACTGGGGTTAGTAGTTCATTAGATACACTTGGACAGTGTTGGCCAGGCCAGAACAAGTGGAGTTGGGCTCTCTGGAAAACCAACTTGCTGACTCTATCTGTGTGTGAAAGTCAAATGACATATAAAATAGAGTGTCATGCTCAACTGGTCACTATATTAAAAAAAAAAAAAAAAAAAAGAGGCTAACTTGATCATGATTGGTGGGGTATGGGAAAGGTGCCTGCTACTGGCATTTAATATTCTAACTAATTGCAGTTGTCTTACCACTTTTCTGGGCTATTCTTTCCACTTCTGCTGTCTTTGGCAAAATAGCAAAAGGCCACTTGACCATTCGCTATCTGCAATTCTCCCCCAACAGCTACATCAAATCTGTGTAAATGAATAACAGTAGAAACAAAAAAAAAAAAGGATGCAAGTCAGTGGCATATGGTCACTGGCCATCTGTTGATGATAAACTGTACTACAAATAACATGGAGGGAAGCCACATCTTTAATTTTACCTGTACCTCATGACAGAGGCGAGAGAAGTAGGGGGTCATTTATTGGCAGACTACTTGTGCAACTACGGATTCTGTGTGCTGTAGGCTATCAGTTGCACTGGCACACCATCGCATGTATATGTTGGAGAGGGGGGAGTTAGTAAGTTTGCATGTTGTGGGAAGACATTAGCAAGTGGCACCACAGTAAGCTTGTCCCTTGCAGGGAGAAATTATTACTGTTGCCAGGGCGCGTCAGAGAAAAGAAGACAGCAGATAGCAGAGAACGTTTTTTCCTTGCACAGAAACATTACTTTTGTTGGCAGGGTGCTTAATGGGAAAGATGGTATGTGTGTGTGGCGGGGGGAGTGCAGTATTTATATAAGTAACAGAAGAGACAAAAGTGTCTCTGATTACGAACTTTGGAGGCAGTGTGGTCTAGTGGTTCAAACTTCAACAAGTCACTTAAACTCTCAATGTGACAATGTGCAAGTAATTTAAAGAGTATAGGAAATTAAATAAATAAATGAAACCCTATCAACCTGTTGTGTATTTATTTATAATAAAGACTATCTTTTTGTTTCAGAGTGTCTAAGTTTATGCTTTATTTCTATTTTTTTTTTACGATTATTTCACCATAAATATGGAATGTTGTTTACTGTTGCTGCCGTTTTCTTGTTTCCTGTTTCCACAACTTCACTGTGAGTGAGCCGGCTTAATGGTGACATTGTCATTCGTATGTTCGATGACAGCATCATGCACTGTAAGGAACTCGCATGCTCATATCAGAAACTGGCCACAACTCAGAAGTACAGATATCCCTTAGTAAAGTTTGTACTCTCTACCCTGTTTGTATTTTTATGTTTGCTTGCACGCATGTGCAAGAAACATAGTGCCATCATCCAAGTTTTCGGAGGTGTGTCACCCCCTCTTCCAATTCAGTCAGTGTGTTGGCAGGCATGGCCGCAATTCTCCAATGCCTGCTGGAGCTATGTATGACAGCTTCTAAATGCAGTGAGCAGCGATAAGATATCGCCTCGTATCACGCTCATCACACACACACAGCGCTACTGCGTGCTGCCCCCACGCACACACTGTACAGCGGGGTGCCCAATCCCCGTCGGCCATGCTCGCCCCCAAAGCCTTCCACATGCCATGCTGGGTGCCCACCCCAGCGTGGCAACTCATGAGCCGATGGGGTGCCCAATCCCCCATCGGCTACACTGTCCTCCCAGAGTACAGGGTGCCACGCTGGGAGCCCACCCAAGCATGGCAACTGATGCTATGGCTGAGGGAGGTGCCCAATCCCCTGTTGGCTCTATGCCCCCCAACCAACCATCCTTGTGCCACGCTGAGGCCCACCCCAGCGTGTCAAATGTCCCATGCGTCATTTAAAAAAAAAAAAAACTGCAAATAAAAAACTGTCCTCGGCGCTTTCTCCCCGCCCTCCCACAACCCGCCACACTCCACCCAATGTGCACCCTGCGTCCCCCACCCCCCACCCCATACATACCTCCGAGCTCAGCGCGATGATCATCGGTGGACCGGGAACACGTCTGCACTCTTCAAAGCCGACTGCGAACTGAGGAAATGCCGTTAAGCTGTGTAATGGGATAGATAGGGTTTTTTCAACTTTGCTGCATATCTCAGGCATTTTTTGGAATTTTTGCACCAAATTTTCAACCTGGGGTTTTTGGGACCCCTTCTCATGAATGATGTCACTGTCATGGCGTTATTCGGGCCCGAAGGGTGATTTCGCAGTCACTGCGTGAAATCACCTTTTGGGACCGATTAATGAAACGACACTGCCAGTGTTCATAAGGTGGGCTCTCAAGAAGCTTATTTTGAAAATTTGGTGGAAACATTCCAAACAAGCATTTGTCAATGCCGAACGTTCGCTTGCAGGTATTTGCAGTGGTGTTTGGCATCTATGGTGCTGTACCCTAATGCCCTGTGCGATTGCTGGTATTTGCACAACAAATTGTCAGCATGACCTTTTTGTTACCCCCATTGTGCGCTACATAGGCGGAAACACGTTTTGGGCAGGATGTGAAAAATGACAGCTGTACTGCTCATAAGGAAGTGTGGTAAAATGGCAATGTTGGAAATCTGGAGTGGAAATATTGAAAATTCGCAAAGCTAGGAGCGTGCGTGGGAACTCTGCAATGCGCTCGTAAAACAGTCATTGTTAGGAATTTTTCACCAAATTGTCAACACTGGCATTTTAAAACCTCTGCTAATGAACAGTGTCACTGTGATTGTCTTACTGTGTGCCATACATTGATTTTGCACACACCGACTACTTCATTAGTACTACATGAAACTACGTTTAGGGCAGGATGTGAAAAATGACAGCTGTATTGCTCATAAGGAGGAATTAGTAAAATGGCAATGTTGAAAATCTGGAGTGAAAATATTGAAAATCGCAAACTTACGAGGCAGCGATGTGAACTGCACAACGACTCAGAACAATCATTTTTGGGAATTTGTTCACCAAATTTTCAACATAGTCATTTTAAGATCTCTGCTCTTGAACAGTGTCACTGTGATTTTCTTAATGTGCCCCATACACTGAGTTCACACAGCGACTGTGCCATTGTGCGATACATGGGCGGAAACACGTTTTGGGCAGGATGCAAAAAATGACAGCTGTACTGCTCATGAGGAGGTGTGGTAAAATAGCAATGTTGAAAATCTGGAGTGAAAATATTGAAAATTCGCAAACTTACGAGAGTGCTTAGGAACTGCGCAACGCACACTCGAAAAACAATCATTTTTAGGAATTTTTTCACCAAATTTTCAACACGGCCATTTTAAGACCTCTGCTCATGATCAGTGTCACTGAGATTTTCTTAATGTGTCCCATACATTGAGTTCGCACACCGACTGCGCCATTGTGCGTTACATGGGCGGAAACACGTTTTGGGCAGGATGCGAAAAATGACAGCTGCACTGCTCATGAGGAGGTGTGGTAAAATAGCAATGTTGAAAATCTGGAGTGAAAATATTGAAAATTCGCAAACTTACCAGAGTGCGTAGGAACTGCGCAAAACACTCGTAAAACAGTCATTTTTAGGAATTTTTTCACCAAATTTTCAACACGGCCATTTTAAGACCTCTGCTCATGATCAGTGTCACTGAGATTTTCTTAATGTGTCCCATACATTGATTTCGCACACCGACTGCGCCATTGTGCGCTACATGGGCGGAAACACGTTTTGGGCAGGATGTGAAAATGATAGCTGTAATTGCCTCATGAGGAGGTGTGGTAAAATGCCAATGTTGAAAATCTAGAGTGGAAATATTGAAATGCGTCAAACCCACGAATATGGAACTGTGCAACCATTACTCATAAACACGTCATTTTAGGAATTTTTTTACCAAATTTTCAACATTACCATTTTAAAACCTCTGTTAATGAACACTGTCACTGTGATTTTCTTACTGTGTCCCATACATTGATTTCGCACACCAACTGCGCCATTGTGCACTACATGGGCGGAAACACGTTTTGGGCAGGATGTGAAAAAATGACAGTCAGCCCTCATAAGGAGGTGTCGAAAAAATGGCAATGTTGAAAATGTGGAGTGAAAATATTGAAAATTTGTAGAACTTACGAGCGTGCATTGGAGTTGCACAATGAACGCTCGTAACACAGTTATTTGTAGGAATTTTTTCACCAAATTTTCAACATAGCCATTTTAAGACCTCTGCTCATGAACAGTGTCACTGTGATTTTCTTAATGTGTCCCATACATTGAGTTCACACACCGACTGCGTCATTGTGCGCTACATGGGCAGAAACATGTTTTGGGCAAGATGTGAAAAATGACAGCTGCAGTGCTCATAAGGAGGTGTGGTAAAATGGCAATGTTGAAAATGTGGAGTGAAAATATTGAAAATTCGCAAACTTACGAGGGTGCATAGGAGCTGCGCAATGAACACTCGTGAAACAGGCATTTTAGGAATTTTTTCACCAAATTTTCAACACAGCCATTTTAAGACCTCTGCTCATGAACAGTGTCACTGTGATTTTCTTAATGTGTCCCATACATTGAGTTCACACACCAACTGCGCCATTGTGCTTCATGAAGCGGAAACATGTTTTGGACAGGATGTGAAAATGACAGCTGTACTACTCATGAGGAAGTGTGGTAAAATGGCAATGTTGAAAATCTGAAGTGAAAATATTGAGAATATGAAACTACGAGGAGTGCGTGAGGAACTGCATAGCATGAGTTAAATAAGACAGTCATTTTGAGATTTTCACCAAATTTTCAACATAGCCATTTAAGACCTCTGCTCATGAACAGTGTCACTGTGATTTTCTTAATCTGTCCCATACATTGATTTCACACCAGCTGGCCATTGTGCGCTACATGAAAAGGAACTGCGTTTAGGTGAGATGAAAATGACAGCTGTACTACTCATAAAACCCGATTATTAGTAAAATGGCAATGTTGAAAATCTGGAGTAGAAATATTGAAAATTCGCAAACCTCACGGCGTGCATAGGAACTGCTTGTTCTGCCTTTCGTAAAACAGTCATTTTTAATTTTTGCACCAAATTTTCAACATTGGGTTTTTGGGACCCCTTCTCATGAATGATGTCACTGTCACGGTGCTATTCAGGCCTGAAGGGTGATTTCGCACAGTGACTGCAAAATCACCCTTCGGGCCCGAATAACGCCATGACAGTGACATCATTCATGAGAAGGGTTCCCAAAAACCCCAGGCTGAAAATTTGGTGCAAAAATTCCAAAATATGCCTGAGATATGCAATAAAGTTGAACCCCCCCATCTAGCCCATTATACAGCTTACCGGCATTTCCTCAGTTTGCGTGCCTTTGAAGAGTGCAGGATGTTCCAGTCCACGAAGATTGTTGTGCGAGTCGAGGTAAGTATGGGGTGGGGGTGTGTGGGGAGGCTGGGTGCGCAGTGGGTGGGTGCGGGTTGTGGGAGGGGGACTGGGAGACGCGCCACAGGACCGTTTAGTCTTTACAGGTAAAAAAAAAAAAAGCGACGGCGTGGGACATTTGCCATGCGGGGTGGGCCCCAGCATGGCAGAGAAGATGGCTGGGGAGCCGAGGGCACGGCGGGATTGGGTACCTGTCGGCAAACTCACGCGGAGGGGCGAAGGCGGCGGGGACTGGGCACCCCGTCGGCAAAACAAAGTGGAAGTTGCCACACTGGGGTGGGCTCCCAGTGTGGCAGCAGGATAAGCTGTGGGGGGCCATGCAGCCCGGCGAGATTGGGCACCCGTTTGGTAAACAATGTTTGCCACACTGGGGTGGGCTCCCAGCGTGGCAGTAAAGCTGGGAGGGCAGCGTGACACGTGCGGGGGCGCGTGTGGCGTGAGGCAGCGTGGCTGGCGGTGCTTTCGGCCAGCAGCGGTGGTTTCTTTGAAGCGAAGACCACCGCTGTCGCCTAAACTCCACACCCGTGGTGCAGGACCACCACATCTGCTCAAGGGAGCAGTGCATTGGATGGGAAGCACACATCCAAAGTGTGCTACTCTCCAAAGCGTTCCTTGTGCATGTGGCGCAAGTGAGCGTAAAATATTTCTGGCGTCGTTGTGCAGTTCCTATGTGGCTCAGTAAGTTCGTGAATTTTCAATATTTTCACTCCAGATTTTCAACATTGCCATTTTACCACACCTTCTTATGAGTAGTACAGCTGTCATTTTTCACTTCTCACCCAAAACATATTTCCACCCATGTAGTGCAGAATGGTGCAGTTGCTGTGTGAAATCAATGTACGGGACAAATTAAGAAAGTCACAGTGACACTGTTCATGAGCAAAGGTCTTAAAATGGCTATGTTGAAAATCTGGTGAAAAAATTCCTTAAAATGACTATTTTATGGCGTGCGTTCTGCGCAATTCCTACGCATGCTCGTAAGTTTGTGAATTTTCAATATTTTCAATCCAGATTTTCAATATTGCCATTTTATTACACTTCCTTATGAGCAGTACAACTGTCATTTGTCACATCTTGCTCAAAACATGTTTCCACCCATGTAGCGCTCAATGGCGCAGTCAATGTGCAAAATCAATGTATGGGACACATTAAGAAAATCACAGTGACACTGTTCATGAGCAGAGGTCTTAAAATGGCTATGTTGAAAAATTGGTGAAAGAATTCCTAACAAGCATTTGTCAATGCCGAATGTTTGCTTACTGGCATTGGCAGTGGTAGTGTAGAAGTTACAGAGCTGCGTAATAGGAATGGCAGTGAAGTATTGAACTGAAGCCAACCCCACCACCACCCTGCAGAGAGTGACAGGCATTGGGGTGTGCATTTGGGTGGTCAGGCATAACGGCCACGCCATTTCACCACACCCCACCCTGCAGAGACTGACAAGTGTCACGTGTTCCTTGGGGTCTTTGGCCCTTATGCGCACCCCATTTCATTAGGAAATATGGTGAGATGGGTGCGATATAGGAGAATGGGGTGAAGTTTGGGGCCGAAGAGTCCAAGGCATACCTCGATGCATCTCAGTGACTGCAGGGTGGAATGGATATGAGCATCACAGGCAAGAATCCCAAGTCCACCCTGATTCCTGTCATTCTATATGAGAGTTAGGCGATTTAGTTGAAAAGTCTAATACCTCAGGCATTCATTGGTATTTTAACTCCAAATCTTCAACATGTTTGTTTTGTGACCCCACCTCACGAACAGGGAATATCATCAGTGTGGTACCGAAAGCTGCTTATGCACAGTGACTACAGGATTGCTTACCACAGATGCAAACATATTCGAACAGGCTGTAAAAATGGCAACTGTACTCTTTCATGGGGAGGTGTAAAAATGGCTATGTTGCAAATGTGTAGTAAAATATTTAAAAAATGGTGAAGTCACAGCGTACATAGAAACTGTGCAACGTCCCGTTGTATAAGTAGGTTGGGGATATTTTATAGCAGATTGTCAACTCAGGCATTTTGGTGCCTCCGATCATGAACAGTGTCACTGTGATTTTCTTTATCTGTGCCGAACAATGATTTCCCATAACGACCACGCATCTCTGCACTGAAATGTGAAAACACACTTGGGCCATGTTGTGAAAATGGCAGCTGTACTGTTCATAAGGAAGTGTTGAAAATGCCACTAGTGAAAATCTGGACTGGAAATATTACAAAGTCATGAACTAACGAGGATGCGTGGAAACTGCACAATGCTCACTCGTAACACAGTCATTTTATGGACTTTTGTCACCAAATTTTCAACATAGCCATTTTAAGACCTCTGCTCATGAACAGAGTAACTGTGAATTTCTTAATCTGTCCTAAACATTGCTTTCCTTTAAACAGCACCATTTATGCGCTACATGTCTGATAACACATTTGGTGACATATGAAAAATTGTAGCTGTACTGTTCATAAGGAAGTTTAATAAAATGGACATGTTGAAAATCTAGAGTAAAATTTAAATTTGCAAACTAACGAGCATGCATAGGAACTGTGCAGCGCGCTCTCGTAAAAGTCATTTTTAGGCATCTTTTTGCCAAGTTTTCAACATGGCCATTTAAGACCTCTGCTCATGAACAGTGTCATGTGGTTTTGTTAATGTGTCCCATACATTGAGGTTGCACACCGACTGCGCCATTGTGCGCTACATAGGCAGAAACACGTTTGGGCAGGATGTGAAAAATGACAGCTGTACTGCTCATAAGGAGGTGTGGAAAAATGGCAATGTTGAAAATCTGGAGTGGAAATATTGAAAATTCGTAAACCTATGAGCGTGCGTAGGAACTGCGCAACGCACACTCGTAAAACAGTCATTTTTAGGAATTTTTTCACCAAATTTTCAACATAGCCATTTCAAGACCTCTGCTCATGAACAGTGTCACTATGATTTTCTTAATTAGTCCCATACATTGATTTAGCACACCGACTGCGCCATTCTGCGCTACAAGGGTGGAAACACATTTTGGGTGAGATGTGAAAAATGACAGCTGTACTACTCATAAGACGGTGTGGTGAAATGGCAATGTTGAAAATCTGGAGAGAAAATATTGAAATTTCGCGAACTTACGAGCCTGCGTAGGAGCTGCGCAACGTACGCTCGTTAAACAGTCATGTTTTGGAATTTTGGCACCAAATTTTCAACATGGGGGTTTTGGGCCCCCTTCTCATGAATGATGTCACTGTCATGGTGGTATTCAGTCCTGAAGGGTGATTTCGCAATCACTGCGCAGTCACTGTGCTAAATCACCCTTCAAGCCCAGATAACGCCGCGCAGTGAATCATTCATGAAGGATCCCAAAACCCATGTTGAAAAGTTGATATAAAAATCTCAAAAATATCCGAGATATGCAATAAAGTTGAACCCTCCTATCTAGCCCATTATACAGCTTACGGCATTTCCTCAGTTCGCGGTCGCCTTTGAAAGTGCAGAGCGTGTTCCCGTCCACGAAGATCGTCGCGCCGGAGTCGGAGGTAAGTATGGGGTGAGGGGTGTGGGGAGGCTGGTGCGCAGTGGGTGGGTGCGGGTTGTGGGAGGGGTTCGAGAGGCGCCGCCGTGGGACAGTTTTGTTTACAGCGTACAAAAAAAAAAAAAAAGACGTCTGGGACCGCTTGCCGCAGCTGGGGTGGGCTCCCAGGGTGCTTTAAGGACTTTGAGGCGGCGTTCAGCCGGCGAGGGATTGGGCACCCCGTCGGCAAAAAAAACAAAAACGCGGGACCGTTTGCCACGCTGGGGGTGGCTCTCAGCGTGGCACAATGTGACTTTGGGAGGGGCGTTGCTTCAGCCGATCGGGATTGGGCACCCAACGCATACACCTGATTGCCACGCTGGGGTGGGCTCCCAGTGTGGCACAACTATTGGGAGGAGGAGACAAACAGTTCAGCAGACGGGGATTGGGCACCCGTCGGCTGCTCGCTGCGTCGCGGGTGGTGCGCCGCCTGCGGCTGGGGAGCTGCGTGAGCAGCTCCCGCTGCTCACTGAAGCGTAGCTCCCCCTTTCAACTGTATGCCACTGCATTTTGGAGCGTGTCATAGACAGCTCCAAAATGCATTGGCTTACAGGGGCCGTGCCTGCCAGCACAGTGCCTGAATTTGAGGAGGAGGTGACACACCTCCGAAATCTCCGTTCACGGCACTATGTTTCTTGCACATGCATGCAAGCAAACATAAAAATGACTGTTTTACGAGTGTATGTTGCGCAGTTCCTACACACGCTCGTAAGTTTGCAAATTTTCTATATTTTCACTCCAGATTTTCAACATTGCCATTTTGTTACACTTCCTTATGAACAGTACAGCTGCCATTTTTCACATGTCACCCAAAATGTGTTTGTGCAGTCGGTGTGTGAAGCCAATGTTTGGGACAGATTAAGCAAATCACAGTTACACTGTTCATGAGCAGAGGTCTTAAAATGGCTATGTTGAAAATTTGGTGACAAAAGTCCATAAAATGACTGTGTTACGAGTGAGCATTGCGCAGTTTCCACGCACCCTTGCAGTTTATGACTTTGTAATATTTTCAGGCCAGATTTTCACCAGTGGCATTTTTCCACACTTCCTTATGAAGAGTACAGCTGTCATTTTTCAGAATATGGCCGAAATGTGTTTTCACACTTTCAGGGCAGAGATGCATGGTCGCTGTGGGAAATCATTGTTCGGGACAGATAAAGAAAATCACAGTGACACTGTTCATGATCGGAGGTCCCAAAATGCCTGTGTTGACAATCTGCTGTAAAAAATTCCCTAACTAATTATATTATGGGTGTGCGTTGCACAGTTTCTATGCACTCTCATGTCTTCACCAGTTTTTTTTATATTTTTACTGCAGATTTGCAACATTGCCATTTTTTACACCTCCCCATGAACAGTACAGCTGTCATTTTTTACATCCTGTTTGGAATGTTTTTGCACCTGTGGTGCTAAATGCGTAGTCGCTGTGCATAAGCAGCTTTCAGCTAACAAACTGATACTGCCACTGTTCATGAGGTGGGGGTCACAAAAAAAAACATGTTGAAAATTTGGAGTGAAAATACCAACGAATGCCCGAGGTATTAGGGTTTCCAACCATAACGCCCAACCCTGCAGAGAATGACAGGCATCAGGGATGTGACTTGGGATTCTTGCCTGTAATGCTCATACCATTCCACACCCTGCAGCCAGTGAGAAGCATCGAGGTATGCCTTGGACTCTTTAGCCCCAAAGTTCACCCCATTCTCCTATATCGCACCCATCTCACTGTATTTCCTAATGGAATGGGGTGCGCATAAGAATCAAAGACCCCAAGGAACACCGTGACACTTGTCAGTGTCTGCAGGGTGGGGTGTGGTGAAATGGCATGGCCGTTACGCCTGACGACCCAAACGCACACCCCAATGCCTGTCACTCTCTGCAGGGTGGTGGTGGGGTTGGCTTCAGTTCAACACTTCACTGCCATTCTTATTACGCAGCTCTGTAACTTCTACACTACCACTGCCAATGCCAGCAAGCAAACATTCGGCATTGAGAAATGCTTGTTTGTTTTCTGTCGCAGGTTCAGATCCGGAGTGGGGAGGCAGAGGTAGAGGCAGTGGCAGAGACTGGAGCTGAGAAGGAGCAGCAGTGGTGGGGACAAGAGGAGGTTAGCTTTCTGTGTTGCTGTCAGCTCTTTTGCTGTTGCTTGTGCTTTGCGGTGTGTGGCTTCTGCATGGCCATCTGTTCTTGCTGCTCTAAACCAAGAAAAGGGAAAGGCATGGACAGACAACTGGATAAGAGTGTGAGGCATGGCAATTAGAGGGGGTCATACTTTACAGATGCAGGAGGGCACTGCAGTCATTACAAGCTGGGACGCTGTATACCTTCCCCCATTTCCTCAGGAGCCAGAGTCATGGAGCGAGAGCATGACGCCTCCTATTGGGGCCACTGGACACCTTGAACTGGGTGAGGGCATGGAGGGGTCAGACGTGCAATGCCCCTCAGATACACCCACCACCCAACTGACCCGGCCACCTGCTGAAGTGCCATACCCATTTTCTGGGGACCCAGAGTGGTGGAGGCAAAGCCCAGACTTTGCTCACCTTTTGAAAAAGCCCGCTGGACACCCTGAACTGGGCAGGGCCACTGGAGGGAAAGATGAGCAATGCATGTCAGACACACCAGCTAACGAACTGACCCAACCACCCACTGAAGTACCTTGCCAGTTTCCTGGGAATCCAGAGTCGCAGAGATAAAGCCTGGACCGCCCTCCTCACCATCCAGGAGGGGCCGCTGGACACCCCTGAACTGGGTAGGGCCACTGGGGGACAGATGAGCAATGGCCCTCGAATACACCCCCCTACCGAACTGACCCAGACATCTCTTGGAGAACGGTTACGGTACCAAACTGAGCCAAACACAGAACTGTGCCATTGAAGTAATCCATTCAAGTTTATTTGGATTCATAAGTGATGCTGTTTGGGAATCGGAACTCTAAATGTTGAAAACAGTTTAAAATTGGGGGGGGGTCTCTTACATCCACATTTCTAGGTGGTGGGATTCTTATATTACTCTCCCAGCTAAAGATGACTGACTCGGAGGAAGTCTGGGATTTCCAGATCACTAGATCATTTCAATCCAGACTGTTCAGTCAGGCCCCTGTAATATCAAATCCTGCTATTCCCCAGATTTTCTTATGGTAGCATAATCTGATAGCATGGTACCTAATATCAAATTACCATACCTCCTCAAATCCAAGCAAGGGGCACACACAATGGAAAGGGCACGAATGGACATAGATCCACTAGCAAACACTCTGACAACCAGACACCTGTGGCTGAACACTTCCCCTGAACCCAGCCATTCATTCAATGATCTTAAAGAGGAGTTTAGAGAAGAAACCTCAAAGACATTCTCAGGAGACTTCTCTAGAAGCAAAAGATAAGGCTTTTTGGCACAGATAAACATAGGCTGAATGAAAAATGTGATCTTCCTCACAAGAGACATTCCCAGATCCCAAACCAAGTTTTGAGTTTTGATAGTTTCCACTGCAGTTCTGAGCCCTACTTTTTAGAATAGTTTTATGTATTATTTAATATCTCCCTCTGTTGAACTCTGTTGTAAGGACATAACTGACTTATGTTATGACTTAAACCAGCCATATATGCAGATGCTACATAATATACTGAACTGGCAGAGTTACACATCTTACATATATAATATAGAGAGAATAATGGATAGGTAAGTGTGTGTTATGGATTTTTTCACACACCCGAGGTGTGTGCTGACCCATAAAGTTCGAGAGCAAAGCTGGAGAGGTCAATGCATCATCAAACACCGAAGGTGTGTGAAAAAATTCCGTAACATCAAACTTGCCTATCCTTTATTTTTTTTATAATAACTGGTCAGCAATTTCTCTCAATGTCCTGACCAGATTGATATTTTCCATAACGACCAGCTGATTGTTATGACATTCATGAGCCATGCCAGTCAAACTATGCTGCTGCCTCATTGGCCAACATTCTGTATGTGGGTGGGGCCAAACAGTCTCACAAACTACTGGAGAAAAATTGCTGGTCTGTTATTATAAAAAATAAAAGATGGAGAGGGTGTTTCATATGAGAATTTAATGCACACCCTCATTGTGGGATGCTTTGATAAACCTCTCGGGCTTCGCCCTCGGGGTTTATGTAGCATCCCACAACTCCGGTGTGCATTAAATTCTCATATCAAACCCTTCCCCATCCATTATTCTCTATATAATTGCTGGTGTGGAGGTTAAGACTGTATTTCTGGCAGTTTGAAAGAAAAATATGTTTTTTAGCTAGAGTGCAGTTTTATTTTTGAAGAAATTGAACTGTACACGAATAAAACATAGTTGAAAATGCTTTTTGTGAAACAATGGAATGCAGCAGTTTTAAAGTATTTTCTTTGCGGAATGTCAGATAAACCAGATTTCGAGTTATTATGAAGTATCATATCAACCGGATTTCAAGTTATTATTGCCTTTGGAGCATGATAACCCAAAATCCAGTTGATATGCATTTCTAACAAAACAGTAATCCGGTTGATATTTATAGTCCCCAGTAATTGTAACTTTTGTATACATACCTACCTACACCTTTTGTTACAGTATCAGTCTGAAGTACCATAACATTTGCATGTCTGATCTCTTACCTTTTAACGACATGAAGCCTGTTTCCTGACAGTCATCTTACTGGATTAACTTGTTTCCTTTACAGCCTGACCATTTGTGAAGCGATCTGGGACCCACAAACGTGTGTATATATATATTCTGAAATGCTAGTTAGTTTTCTCTGCACCTGATGAAGGGACATGAGATGTCATAAAAGCTTGTGTTAAAATTAATCCGTCTAATAAAGGCATTTTGAAAAATGGCGTGCCCTCATACTCAAAGTATTGTACCCAGTAGCATAATCTGACACAGAACTACAATTATTTTTTGGTTTAACTCTGTTTATTAAATTTTCAGATGTCACTGTACCAGCATTACACAATCACATTAACGTCATCCACTATTTACAGAGGTCCAGGTAAATAATAATAAAACAATAAGGAACATAATCAAGAAATAAATCAAGGAGCATATTCCCTCGTGGGTTAATAAATATATACAAATCCTTTCTTGGCTAGCTTGGAACAAGGGGAGAGAAAGGAAAGAGGTTCGCTCATCATTCTCCTGAGTAAATCACTAACATCTCATCTGCACTTAGTGTGCTCAAATATGTTTCCCAGAGATCTATAAAGGTATCCATTCTTTCCTTTATCTGGTACGAGCACCTTTCTAAAGCCAGGGCTTTCACTGTTAAAGTACACCATAGTGAGATACTAGGTATTTCCCCCTCGAGACCCAAGTGTTCAATATAACTTGTCTAGCCAGTGAGAGGAGGACCCGGATCCACCTCTTCTGGAGTGTTCATTCTCCATCTTCCTCTTCTACTACTCCAAATAGAAGATCCAAGGGTGTGACTGGGATGTCAGAACTGCTTGAAACACTCAACTCATGGCTTACTCCTTCCCAATACTTTTGAGGACATGAGCACGTCAAGAAAGAGTGGCAGAACGTGCCTCTATCTGTTTTACATCTGCCACAAGTCTCAGGAACTTCTGGTTTAAACCTATGAACAACCACTGGAGGGCAGTACAGTCTATGCATAAATTTGTATGCCGCCTCCTTGTATTTATTGCAAGAGAGCAAGCCCATGTGTGACTCCAGCACAAGAACCCAGTTCCGCTCAGTAATTTGCATTCCAAGGTCACTCTCTCCCGTAATTCCCTTGTGCCGGAAGTCACATCTCACATGATAGCTCTAAGAAGGTGAGTGGCATTGCAAATAATACCTTTGAGGTCTCTTCATGCCCTATAGAACAGGGTTTCCATTTGCTCCAACGGTGCTTTACCATCCCCTGTCTGCGTATGGCGTTGCCATAGCCTCTCACTTGGAAGTACCTGAATAGGTGACTGTTCGTAACTCCCAGTGCTTCCCTGAGTTTCTGAAAGGAGCAGAGACCTCCCCCTCTGTATAGATCTCGGATACATGAAATACCCCTAGCCTCCCAGTCTTTGAATGTAGGGTCATCTATGCTAGGCCTAAAAAAGGGGTCTCTATCTATGGGCAATAGATTTGTTTCTTCCTCCCTGGCTTCTACAGTGTTTTTAATTTGCTGCCAGCTGCTTAATCCCTGCAGGGCCAAGGGGGTTAGAGTGCACAAGGGAGGCATATGCCATCTGTCCGCCTCTAGCTAGCTAGGCTGACAGTCTCCCCGTGCCCCCCTCCTCCAGGTCTGGCCAGCTTGCTGCAGGTGGCCTAAATATCCAATCTTGTATGTACCGTATTTGTGCTGCCAAAAAGTAGCTCCTCAGATTCGGAAACTTTAGCCCTCCTCTCTGTGTGTTTGTTTTAAGTCATCTCAGGCTAGTCCTGGCCCTTTTTCCCTGCCATATGAAACTAGCAAAAGCTTTCTCCACCCTCTTAATGTCTCGTTTAGTCAGTCCCATGGAGAGCATCTGAAGCAGGTGGAGAATCCTGGGTAGCACATTCATCTTAATTAAGTTGATGCGGCCAATCCATGATAGAGGGAAGGCTTGCCACCATTTGAGTTCCTCATTCAAATTCCTGATCATAGTGGTATAATTTAAGTGGTACAACTCTGCAGTGCTGTTCCCTATATGTATTCCTAGGTATTTTAATGAGGTATTCACCTCCCACAGGCCCCAGTTTCCCTAGCCTGGTAGCAGCACTTATCCCTAGGTATAAAATCTCTGACTTGTCTATGTTTATTTTATAGCCTGAGAAACTACCAAATTTCGATATAAGTGACAGGAGAAGTGGCACCAAGCTCTTCGGTTCTCTCAAGTATACTATCATGTTGTCCGCATACAATGATAATTTATGCTGCGTTCCACTGCCCCCTCAGATTCCCTTTATTTCCGAACAACCTCTTATAGCCAGCGCTAGGGGCTCAATTGCTAGAGCAAAAGAAGTGGGGACAAGGGGCATCCCTGCCGCTTATCTCTAAACAGTGGGAGGATTCCAAAGTGAGCCATTCACTAATACAAAGCCAGGGAAGTATACAGTACTCCCACCAGTTCCAAAAATTTCTTTCCCAACCCAAACCTAGTCAATACTTTAAACAAATATTCCCATTCAATTCTATCAAAAGCCTTTTCTGCATCCAGGGACAACATTGCTATTAGCCCAGGGCATCGAGCAGACCAACGTATCACATTGAGAGCCTTCCTAACATTATGGTAGGAGTGTCTGCCCTGAATAAAGCCAGTCTGATCCGGGTGTATCAAGGTTAGGTGTATTCCATCCCGTCTTGTCGCCAAGACCTTGGCGTATATCTTGGTATCGACATTGAGCAGGAAATTGGTCGTCTGAGGCACATTCCGTGGGTCCTCGGGCTTCGGTATCACACAGATAGCCACATTTCCCATAGATGCCAGCCAGGGATGCCCCTTCCCCACCTCCCTAAAGACTTCCCACAGAAGATTTATCACTCCCTCCCCTGCCGCCCTATAGAACTCTGCAGGTAGGCCATCAGGGCCACTCACTTTCCCGGCTTTCATATGCTGTATTTCCAACTTAATCTCTGCCTTAGAAATTCCCCACCCCAGCTCTTCGTGTTGTTCAGAGGAGACTTTAGGGATTTGAACATTGTCAAGGAATTCTTATACTTTTCCCAGCGTGTCCCCACATTCCGCTTGATATAACTCCCGATAGAACTGACCAAACCTTTCTTTTATGCCTTTCAGGTCTTTAAGCATAAGACCATACTTATTCCTTACCTCCAGTATTCGTGATGCCCCCTTTCTGCTTTTTATCAAGTTTACCAGCATTGGCCCCGGTTTGTTACCTCACTCATAAAATTTGTGTCTAAGACAAAAATATTGTCTATGTGCTTCCTTTGATAGCATGTTGTTTAATGTTTCTCTGGAGACTGCTAGCATATGAAGCACCTCCCCTCTCTCTCCCCGGCCGCTCTCCGCTCCAGGTCCTTTATTTTCAGGTGCAACTCCTCCTGCCGCTTCAAGTTTTCCTTTTTATATTTTGCTACATAGCTAATGATAGCCCCCCTTAGATATGCCTTTCCTGCATCCCAACATATCTGTTTAGATGGTGCCAATTCTTTATTTAAGGACAATTGATCCTTGAGATATGTTCTAGATTCCTGAACCCAACATGTGGGGAAATGCCAGGTGGAGCTTTGGCCTGATCCATGTCTAGCTCTATTGTGGCTATAACCATGGCATGGTCCGAAATATGTATCGGTCCATGTTTAACATTTACTAATTTAGCATACCACTCTTCGTCTATATAAATATGATCAATTCTAGTCCATGTCTTGTGGGGGTTGGAGAAGAATGTGTACTCTCATTGAGTGGGATATGTCAACCTCCAGGTATCAAGTAGGCCTAACTTTACCACTCAATCCCTCCACCGCCTTAGGCATCCACTCCTTCTACTCTTGCCCTCTGAATGGTCCAGAGATGGATCAGGGTGCAGTTAAAGTCTCCACCCATTACCAGCCCTTTAAACTGCTCACTCATCAATACATTCAGTGTATTGCAGTAGTATGTCGGAGCAAAAACTGCTGGTGCATAAGCGCTTACTAGGGTGACAGGGGTTCCATGTATTGCTCCCTCCACAAAGATATAGCTCCCCTCCTAGGTATCCTGCACCACTCTTGCCAGCTTAAATGGCAGCTACTTATGCAGCAGAACTGCCACCCCCCCCCGCTTATGTGAGGTGTAGGTGATCCCACCCAATTGCACACTAACTTCTGGTGTTCAGTAAGAGTGAGATGTGTCTCCTGGAGTAAAGCCACCTAAGCATGTGCTCTTTTCAGAGGCATTAGAACACACATCCTCTTGATTGGGGAGGAGAACCCCCGTACATTCCAAGAAACAGTATTTAATCTTTCTTTGTTGGCCATCCTCATTTATAGCCATACCCTTCTCCCATATCCCTTCTAGGAGTCATCCCTTGATCTCGATCCACACACATTGCACCAATATTTTGCCTTCGGTTGTATACTGGACCTAACACACTTTAACAAACAAACAAGTAAATTATACAACAAATATGTAACTATTGTATGATAACTATTTACAACACCCCTCCCTCTGATCCCGAGTACCATACAGCATTCCTGCAACAGAAACAAGTATGTACTAGCCCGCTAAAAGTTCTCACTAGTTGGTGTTGAGTAACTCTGCCTGTCTCCCCCCCAGCTTTGCAAACATCATGGATTTTATTCCCTCATCAATTCCATGGTTTTACACCCCTCTCATTCCCACAGAAGTTCAGTCAAGAGTATAAGGCCCGCTCACTGTGTCCTACATGGCTTAGCTCTGCAGGGTCTATGTATCCCCACGAGCCCCCCACCTCCCCGGTCCCACCCATGCAGCCCCACAGGCAAACCCAATGTGGAAAGAAAGTCCTTCTATGTCCGTGAGCATCACCTTACCAACAGAGAAAAGGAAGAGATGGAAAACCCCTTACCTCTGCTGGTGCCAGGCAGGCCAGGTGAATCAAAAACCAACGCACAGACCCTTCCAACACTCACAGCTACCTTTATAGAGGACGTAGCCCAATTGGGCCTCTCCTTGCTCAGGCATCCAAGCTTGCACTTAGCAAATGCTGGCTCAGCCCATTCCAAGTCCATGAATGTGCACACCACATGGAGATCCTCCTTTCTTCGGTGTCACAGCAGAAAAGCAATGCCCTTCAGTCTGGGGACACCGCAGTGGTTTCAGAAGGACTGTGGTAGATGGGTGTGGAATCTTGCAGGGTGGGAAGCAAATCAGGAGATACCCTGCAATCATTTCTTTTCTGCTTAATTATGAGCCCATGGGACTCTCTCCTCAACCACTCAGTCTATAATTCACATGTAAGATCTTACAGAAAAGAAACCTCCCTCAATGCAGGGTACCCAGCTGGTTCATCCTATTTTCTTTTTTAACTCTGCCACGAAAGTCGTCGCCTTGTCAGCCTCCCAAAAACTGTGAGATGCCCCCTCATGGAGGATTTTCAGCGTGGCCAGGAAAAACATGAGCCATTCCACTTTAAGCTTCTGGCATTCCGCAATGACTTCATTGAAGGCCCTTCTCTTCTTGTCAATGCGCAGCTAGTGATCCTGCGAGACATGTAGTTTGGACCCCTCATACCGAAGAACTGCTGCATTTCTATAGGCCATCCACATTTCCTGGTGGTCTTAAAAGTTATGCAATCTAAATGTTATTTGATGTGGTGGCTGGCCCTCTGGTGGTTTCGGTTGTAGAGCACAGTGCGCTCTCTCCAGTTTATATTGACCCCCCCCCTTTGGTGAGAAGCCCAGTAACTTGGGCAGTTTCTTGGCACAGAATCCAATACTGTTAGCACCCTCTTTCCCCTCAGAAAGGCCTTAAAGTCTCAGGTTAGGCTGGCGGTGATAATTTTCCTGGTAGTCCAGGGCCTCTCTGAGGTCAGAGACCTCCTTCTCCAATGCTGCAAGGCACTTTGGTAGAGGAGCCAATGCATCTTCCGCAGTTGAGATACCACTCTCCACCTCCTCAAGCCGTTTCTGACGCTGTGTGACTTGTGCATCCAATTCAGTTAGCCAGCAGTCAGTTTTCCCTTCAAGGTGCTCTAATTTGGGAGAGAGAGTACCTCCAAGAGCTGGTCTTTTAGCTCGCGCCCTATTGCCAACATCTCCATGGCCAAAATTGAGATAGGCCCTGACACACTTGTCTGAGAGCTCTAGGTCTGCTTCTTTGTGCTTTTTGAGCTCCCGTGGTGCGTCTTACTGGCGACTGGCACCACATACTCATCCATACCGGTACATTTAGCAGCCCATGAGGTTTTCCAGTACAATATCAGGTGAATTCCACAGAATATCAACTAAATTGTGAGCCGAGGGAGCGGAGCCCAGTCGAGATGTGTCTCTGTGCCATGCAGCGGTCACTTGACCCCCCCCCCCACTACAATGATTTAAAAGGCACTGGCAGTTGTTTGAACTGCAAAATGCTTTAAAAGACTATTGGATAATTTAATACATGATTTTTATTTGATTAATATGCAAATTATATGTAAATGACCAACATCTCATCATGAAAAAAATGCTCTCAGGGTGGGATTGCAAATGACAATGTTAAACACTTTGTTTTAAACTTAGTTATGAAGGATAATAACATTGTACTTAGTTGAAACAGGACTGGATTTACTGTTACACAAACTATGCCTCTGCGTAGGGTCTTTGTTTTCTGGGGGCCGTTGAGGGAGCTGTCTTCTGTACATATATGTACAGCACTGACTTTTTTCTGTGCTTGATTTTTTAATTTTCTGTTTGGTGCTCACTCATGTACAAGTGTCTCTGAAGAATGGGCGGGAGTGTGGGGATTGACCTGAGCCATGTATGTCCACATCATCTTTTAACGCCATCACCTATCCACACCACTCAAGATTGTCGTGCCTCATCCTGCCCCGTGCCCTCGTCTTGACAGAGTGTTTCACAGGCACTGAGCCCTCCAGAGCACTGTGTCAGTCTTAAAACAAGCATTTGTCAATGCCGAATGTTTGCTTACTAGCATTGGCAGTGGTAGTGTAGAAGTTACAGAGCTACGTAATAGGAATGGCAGTGAAGTATTGAACTGAAGCCAACCCCACCACCACCCTGCAGAGAGTGACAGGCATTGGGGTGTGCATTTGGGTCGTCAGGCATAACGGCCACGCCATTTCACCACACCCCACCCTGCAGAGACTGACAAGTGTCACGTGTTCCTTGGGGTCTTTGGCTCTTATGTGCACCCATTTCATTAGAAAATATGGTGAGATGGGTGCGATATAGGAAGAATGGGGTGAAGTTTGGGGACGAAGAGTCCAAGGCATACCTCGATGCCTCTCAGTGACTGCAGGGTGTGGAATGGTATGAGCATCACAGGCAAGAATCCCAAGTCACACCCCTGATTCCTGTCATTCTATATAGAGTTGGGCGATTTAGTTGAAAAGTCTAATACCACAGGCATTCATTGGTATTTTAACTCCAAATCTTCAACATGTTTGTTTTGTGACCCCACCTCACGAACAGGGGGAATATCAGTGTGGTAGCCGAAAGCTGCTTATGCACAGTGACTACAGGATTTAGCACCACAGATGCAAACATATTCCGAACAGGCTGTAAAAAATGGCAGCTGTACTCTTTCATGGGGAGGTGTAAAAATGGCTATGTTGCAAATGTGTAGTAAAAATATTTAAAAAAATGGTGAAGTCACAAGCGTACATAGAAACTGTGCAACGCACACCTGTTATATAAGTAGGTTGGGGATATTTTATAGCAGATTGTCAACTCAGGCATTTTGGTGCCTCAGATCATGAACAGTGTCACTGTGATTTTCTTTATCTGTGCCGGAACAATGATTTCCCATAACGACCACGCATCTCTGCACTGAAAGTGTGAAAACACTTGGGCCATGTTGTGAAAAATGGCAGCTGTACTGTTCATAAGGAAGTGTTGAAAATGCCACTAGTGAAAATCTGGACTGGAAATATTACAAAGTCATGAACTAACGAGGATGCGTGGAAACTGCATAATGCTCACCGTAACACAGTCATTTATGGACTTTGTCACCAAATTTTCAACATAGCCATTTTAAGACTTCTGCTCATGAACAGTGTAACTGTGAATTTCTTAATCTGTCCTAAACATTGCTTTGCACACAAACAGCACCATTGTGCTCCATATGCGATAACACATTTTGGGTGACATATGAAAATTGCAGCTGTACTGTTCATAAGGAAGTTTAATAAAATGGACATGTTGAAAATCTAGAGGAAAATATTAAATTTGCAAACTAACGAGCATGCATAGGAACTGTGCAACGCCGTAAAATCATTTTTTAGGCATCTTTTCACCAAATTTTCAACATAGCCATTTAAGACCTCTGCTCATGAACAGTATCGCTGTGGTTTTGTTAATGTGTCCCATTCATTGAGGTTGCACACGAATCGCCATTCTGCGCTACATGGGCAGAAACACGTTTTGGGCAGGATGTGAAAATGACAGCTGTACTGCTCATAAGGAGGTGGAAAAATGGAAATGTTGAAAATCTGAGTGGAAATATTGAAAATTCGGAAACCCACGAGCGCATGGGAACTGTGCAACGCGACACTGTGAAACAGTCATTTTAGGAATTCTGTCACCAAATTTTCAACATTGCCATTTAAGATCTCTGCTCATGAACAGTGACACTGTGATTTTCTTAATATGTCCCATACACTGAGTTAGCACAACGACTGCGCCATTGTGCGCTACATGGGCGGAAACACGTTTTGGGTGAGATGTGAAAAATGACAGCTGTACTGCTCATAAGAAGGTGTGGAAAAATGGCAATGTTGAAAATCTGGAGTGGAAATATTGAAAATTCGCAAACCTATGAGCGTGCGTAGGAACTGCGCAACGCACGCTCGTAAAACAGTCATTTTTAGGAATTTTTTCACCAAATTTTCAACATAGCCATTTCAAGACCTCTGCTCATGAACAGTGTCACTACAATTTTCTTAATTTGTCCCGTACATTGATTTCACACACCAACTGCGCCATTCTGCGCTACAAGGGTGGAAACACATTTTGGGTGAGATTTGAAAAATGACAGCTTTACTACTCATAAGATAGTGTGGTGAAATGGCAATGTTGAAAATCTGGAGTGAAAATATTGAAATTTCACGAACTTACGAGCCTGCGTAGGAACTGCGCAACGCACGCTCGTTAAACAGTCATTTTTTGGAATTTTGGCACCAAATTTTCAACATGGGGGTTTTGGGCCCCCTTCTCATGAATGATGTCACTGTCATGGCGGTATTCAGTCCTGAAGGGTGATTTCGCAGTCACTGCGCAGTCACTGTGCGAAATCACCCTTCAAGCCCGAATAACGCGCGGTGACAGTATATCGATGCGAAAGGATCCCAAAACATGTTGAAAATTGATGCAAAAACCTCTCAAATATGCAATAAAAGTTGAACCCTCCTATCGCCCATTATACAGCTTACCGGCATTTCCTCAGTTAAGATCGCCTTTGAAGAGTGCAGGCGTGTTCCCGGTCCACGAAGATCGTCGGCGCCGGAGTCCGGAGGGTAAGTATGGGGTGAGAGGTGTGGGGAGGCTGGAGTGCGCAGTGGGTGGGTGTGGGTTGTGGGAGGGGTTCGAGGCAGCTGTGGGACAGTTTTGTTTTACAGGGTACAAAAAAAAAAAACGGCAGCGGGACCGCTTGCCACACTGGGGTGGAGCTCCCAGTGTGGCACAGAACTTTCAGAGGCGTTCAGCCGACGAGATTGGGCACCTCGTCGGCAAAAAAACCAAAAACACGGACCATTGCCCTGGGGTGGGCTCCCAGGCGTGGCATGGTCTTTGGAGGGGCGCGTTCAGCCGACGAAGTTGGCGCCCGTCGCCAACCTCACGGATTGCACACGCTGGGTGGGCTCTCAGCGTGGCATCAACTAATGGGAGGAGGAGACAAACAGTTCAGCCGGCGGGGATTGGGCACCCGTCGGCTACTCCTGCGTCTTGGGCGCGCATGCCTCTTGCTGGGGGGCTGCGGCGTGAGCAGCTCCTTATCACTGCTCACTGGCGTAGCTCCCCCTTTCAACTGTATGCCACTGCATTTTGGGCGTGTCATAGACAGCTCCAAAATGCGATATAGCCGAGAACGCGCCAGCACAGTGCCTGAATTGGCGGAGGAGGTGACACACCTCCGAAATCTCCGTTCATGGCACTATGTTTCTTGCACATGCGTGCAAGCAAACATAAAAAGCAAACACACAGCAGGGAATTCGAGCTTGCCACCCGCCCACCGCTGCAGCTCTTGCAAGCCTTGAAGGGTGCCTGTTTGTTTTAAACTGCAGGTCATTGTGGCTCTACAACAGGAGCAGAATGTTAAAAAAAATCCACCACCCAAACACTTGTTCCCTTAACTATTCAGGGTATCACTGACTCTGGGATAAGCCTGGAATGGACAGACTGAGGGTATGGAACGAATCATGGAGCTAGGGTGTGGGCAGATTGCAAGAGTGACTCTGAGTTTCTGGGTTTTTTTTCCCCCCTTTCTTACAGTTGTAGTTTGCACATTTCAATGTGCCTATACAGCAGTCCTCTGGAGAACACCCATAGCAAACTGGTAAATGTAATCCAGAACGAAATGGGCAGCACTCACGGTAAGGCTGTACTGTATTACACCAGGGGTCCCTCATCATTCTGATATCCCCCTATAATGCCAAGGCATTCATAGATCATGTTATTTCCCACAGAAGTTGAATGCTTTCCTATGTGTCTGATTTGAGTCTACGGGAACAATTTCCCTGTAGACGGTTCAATTTCCCAGTAAAATATTGATCTGGAGCCTTGTTTACTGTCTCCTTGGCTAAGAATGCATACCTCTGTTTCCAATGTGGGCTTGTCCGTTTTCTCATCCCTTCACTGCTGCTCTCCAGTCCTGTTGCCCAAGATATCCCAAATCACATAAGATTGTGACATAGGCTTGCCCTAGCGTAAACAGCCATTCTAACCCAGTAATGCTCAATATATTCATCACTTTATGAAGTGAGCCTGAGCGGTTGGACTGCCCGGAGAGATGGAACACGTGCAGATGATGGAAGACTTGCACATGAGCAGCTTTCAAACACTGCCTCTGCTAACTGCCTGTGTTCTAACCTCTTCAGATTTTTCTCTCTGCCCGAAAAGTATGGTTGCTTAGAGTGCTGTTCGTCCACTTTCTCCTGCATGAAGAAAATGACAAATACTGAACTTAAGTATATTTTGTTTTCATTTACTGCCTCTACTAGTTGTTTTATGTTATTAATCTTATTTACGCTTAAAATTATTGTTTTTCTTGGTTCCTCTCAGTTCGGGATAACAGTGGGGGAACCAGGATAGTTTTAGTTGAGATCGGAGTTCTCTGACTAAAGAATCACCTTAATTATACTTTAAAAATTTAATTTTTCTTATTTCTTGTAACAGATAAACCTCAGTAACTGAAAAGCTAACCCAGTTCTGTATTTTGTAACCAATCCGTTTCATCGGTTCCTCTTCGGTTCCGGAACCGATTGTTAAAAAAAATTTCCTTAGCAGTAACTTGTTTTTTGAACTATGTCAGAGAAACCCAAAAAGAAAACTGGTGAACCCGGTTTCAAAAACTGTTCTCAGTGTGGAGAGGTATTTTCAAAACCAGACAAACACACACTATATGTAGTTTGTCTGAGTTTTGATCATTTAAAAGAGGAATGTGAAGTATGTAAAACATTCCCTGAGAAGACCATTGAGAAACACCTTGAAAGGCTCAAAAATAAATTTCCAAGGGGTCCCTCTGGCTCTGACCAGCCAATACCCCCAAGATATTGTAGCTGAACCCACATCTTTATCTGTTCCTGCCCCTGAGACAGGCAGAAAGGGAACAGGCATTTGTCAATACTGAATGTTGTCTTGCTGACATTGGTAGTGCAGGAGTTAGAGATGCATAATAGGAATGGCAATGAAGTATTGAACTGATACCAACCCCACCCCCTTCCTGCAGAGAGTGACAGGCGTTGGGGTGTGCCTTTGGGTCAGCAGCTGTAACGCTCATGGCATTTAACCTCACCCTACCCTGTAGACACTGACAAGTGTCGTGGTGTGCTTTGGACCTTATGCTTACCCCATTCCACAAGGAAATATGATGAGATGGGTGCAGTGTAGGAGAGTGGGGTGTACTTTAGGGCCAAAGACTCCAAGGCACACCTCGATGCCTGTGACTGGCTACAGGGTGGGGGTGGAATGGCATGAGCATTACAGCGACTGATCCCAACTCACAACCCTGATGCCTGTCAGTCTTTACAGGGTGGGGTGTTGCAGCTGGAAACCCTAACGCCATAGGCGTTTGTTGGCATTTTCACTGCAAATTTTCAACATGGGCTTTCTGTGACCCCACCTCATGAAGAGTGGCACTATCAGTTTGTTAGCCGAAAGGTGGTTTTGCACAGCAACTATGCCATTTAGTGACAAAGGCACGAAAATGCATTTTGGGCAGGGTGTTTAAAAAGACAACTGTATTGTTCATGAGGAGAGTAAAAAAAATGGCAACGTTGAAAATCTGGAGTGAAGATATGAAAAACTGGTGAAGTCATGAGCAGGCATAGAAACTGAGCAACGCACATCCATATCCCAATTATTTTTGGGATTTTTTTAACCACATTTTCAACATAGGCATTTTGGGACCTCCCCTCATGGACAGTGGCACTGTGATTTTGGTAATCTGTCCCAAAAGTTGATTTCCCACAGCGACCACGCCATTGTGCGCCACAGGTGCGAAAACACTTTTTGGGCAGGATGTGAAAAATGACAGCTGTACTGTTTATAAGGAGGTGTGAAAAAATGGCAGTGTTGAAAATCTGGCATGAAAATATTGCAAATTTGCAAAGTTACAAGAGTGCGTGGAAACTGCACAACGCACGCTTGTAACAGTCATTTTATGGACTTTAGTCACCAAATTTTCACCATAGGCATTTTAGGACCTCTGCTCATGAACAGTGTCATCAACATTTTCTCAAACTGTCCTGAAAACTGATTTCACACAGCGACTGCGGTATTTTGCGCCGGACGTGTGAAAACACATTTTGGCCAGGATATGTAAAATGACAGCTGTACTGTTCATAAGATGGTGTGGTAAAATGCCAATTTTGAAAATCTGGAGGGAAAATATTACAAAGTCACGAAGTTATGAGCATGCGTGGAAATTGCACAACACATGCTTATAAAACGGTCATTTTTATGTTGATTGTGCGCAGTGCAAGAAACATATTGGAACAGCTTTCTCAGAATCAGGTTGTGGAGGCACGGCACTGTTGTGGCCAATCCCCCCACAGCCTGCAAAGGCTTGTCCCGCTTCCCCCAATGCCATGTCACTTTGCTGCTGACACTAGTTTGGAACGTTGGCACCAACTTGAGACAAATCAGCCGCTGCAATCAGGGGCCGCCTCGTCATTGCAGCGTAAGCCATTCACTGCAATGAGGGAGCGACCCGTCATTGCAGGGCGGGATCTTCACAAACAATATTGAACCCCACCACCATGTTTACTTGCCAGCGGGGGCCCTAATCCCCATCTGCTTCAGTGCCCCAGTCTTTCTGTTGCCGACGAGGGAGCCCACTCCCCGTCGGCATTAGGTAAACCCCCCCTCCACTTTTGTCTGTCGACGGGTGCCCAATCCCGTCGGCGGCATGATACCTCCCCTTTTGTGTGCCGACGGGGTGCCCAATCCCCTGTTGGCTACTTCTGCCCCCCAAAAGAAAGTTCAGGTGACATGCTGGGATCCCACCCCAGCATGCCACATGCCCCTGTAAAGTTAAAACGGTCCCACAACCTCTTTTTTTCCCTATAAAAAGGAAACTGTCCTCGGTGCTTTTCTTGCCCCCACCCGCTCACCCACTGTGCACCCTGCCTCCCACACCCCTCACCCCATACTTACCTCTGGAGTCCGGTACAATGATCTTCGGTGGACTGGGAACACGTCTACACTCTTCGAAGCTGACCGCAAACTGAGGAAATGCCGGTAAGCTGTATAATGGTAGAAATAGGGTTTTTTCAACTTTAATGCATATCTCAGTCATTTTTTTGAATTTTGGCACCAAATTTTCAACATGGAGTTTTTGGGACCCTCCTCATGAATTCTCAAACTGTCATGGTGTTAATCGGCCACGAAAGGTGATTTTGCAGTCACTGTGCAGAATCACCTTTTGGTGTCGATTAACAAAACAACAGTGCAAGTGTTCATGAGGTGGGCTCTCAAAAAGCCTATGTTGCAAATTTGGAAAAAACCAAAATGTCAATTTTATGAGCGCAAGGCTATGAAAGTTGCTACGCACGCTCATAAATTCATGAATTTGCAATATTTTCATGCCAGATTTTCAAGACTTACATTTTTTCACACCTCCTTGTGAACAGTATAGCTGTCATTGTTCACATCCTGGACGAAATGTATTTTCGCACTTCTGGTGCAGAATAGCGTAGTCACTGTGGGAAATCCATGTTTGGGACAGATTAAGAAAATGACAGTGACACTGTTCATCAGTAGATGTCCTAAAATGCCTATGTTGAAAATTTGGAAATGATGCTCCTTAAAATGACTGTGTTATGAGCGTGTGTTGCGCAGTTTGCACACACGCTTGTAACTTCGCAAATTTCTAATATTTTCACTCCAGATTTTCAACATTAACATTTTCCCACACCTACTTATGTACAGTATAAGCAACATTGCAGAAGGACTTGAACAAAAAGTATGTCTCTTTGCAGACGACACAAAGACCTGGAAAAGAGTTGATACACAAGGTAGGGTGGAAAGGATGAGAAGCGACTTGGCAAGGTTGCATGAATGGTCAAATGTATGGCAGCTTAGATTCAATGCTAAGAAGTGCAAAGTAATGCAACTGGGAAACAAAAACCCAGGGGAAGAGTACACAATGGGGGGTGAGATACTAACAACAACAAGAATGGAAAGGGGCCTGGGGCTAGTCATATCAGATGACCTAAAGGTGGGCAAGCAATGTGAGAGGGCAGCAAGGAGGGCTGGGGGAGATACTGGGATGCATAGGGAGAAGCATCACCAGTAGAAAACAGGAAGTTGTCATCCCTCTATACAGACAGCTGGTGAGACCCCATCTGGAGTACTGCGTGTAGTTCTGGAGACCCAATATCGGCAAAGACATAGACAGGATGGAGGCAGTCCAGAGGAGGGCAACTAAAATGGTGCAGGGTCAGCACTAGAAGACATATCAAGAGAGACTTAAGGATCTTAATATGTATAGCCTCGAGGAGAGGAGAGAGAGGGGGGACATGATTGAAACTTTTAAATACCTCAAGGGAATCAACAAAGTCCAAGAGGGTAGCATCTTTCAGAAAAAGAGGTGTGCAAGAACAAGGGGGCACAATTTGAAGCTAGAGGAGGACAGCTCAGAGGTAATGTGAGGAAGTATTTTTTCATGGAGAGGGTTGTGGATGCATGGAACAGCCTTCCTGAGGAGGTTGTGGAGTCAAAAATAGTGGTGAAATTCAAGAATGCATGGGACAGACACAAGGCAATTCGAGGGGGTGGAGGTAGGAAAAAGTAGGCTGTTGGTTAGCTAGGATCTGCAGCTTATCCATTAGGTAGGGAAATGGGCAGACTGGGTGGGCCAAGCGGTCCTTATCTGCTGTCAAATTCTACGTTTCTATGTTTACACAAAAAGGTACCTTCAAACTGTCTGATTGCCCTCCATAGACAAGATGGGACCAATGCAGAACACAAGCAGGTGTGGCACTAAAGTACTTGGCACACACTTGGTGGGATCAATGCATGGCCAGCAACCTGGGTTCTGGGGAGAAAACATTTGCATCAGGACTATGCTAGGTTTGCACTTCTGACAGGGGTACCCAAAGTAAATCCACTTGGGAAGCAATAACAAGAATGTCCAAACCAGGCTGGGATTCTAGAGTGTGGCTTTATTTACGTAACAAAGTAGGAATAACATAAAGCAACTAATGGTCCTCCAGGGGTTAAACACAAGACATACAGGGTACATACATCCAAAACATTCCCATTTATCACAGGATGAAGACGATTTGTGGACTTGCCACCAAAAGAGCACTTTCCAGATGACTAGGGACACACGGCCAGTACTTGGACATTTTCCTTGACTTAGCACACATGGCCAGTACTAGGACATTTCCCATTTGACTAGGCACTCATGGCCAGTACTAGGACATTTCCCATTTGACTAGGGACACATGGCCAGTACTAGGAGATTTCCCATTTGACTAGGCACACATGGCCAGTACTAGGACATTTCCCATTTGACTAGGCACACACGGCCAGTACTGGGACATTTCCCATTTGGCTAGGCACACATGGCCAGTACTAGGACATTTCCCATTTGACTAGGCACACATGGCCAGTACTGGGACATTTCCCATTTGACTAGGCACATGTGGCCAGTACTAGGACATTTCCCATTTGACTAGGCACACACGGCCAGTACTGGGACATTTCCCATTTGACTAGGCACACACGGCCAGTACTAGGACATTTCCCATTTGACTAGGCACACAGCCAGTACTGGGACATTTCCCATTTGACTAGGCACACACAGCCAGTACTGGGACATTTCCCATTTGACTAGGCACATGTGGCCAGTACTAGGACATTTCCCATTTGACTAGGCACACATGGCCAGTACTGGGACATTTCCCATTTGACTAGGCACACATGACCAGTACTAGGACATTTCCCATTTGACTAGGCACACATGGCCAGTACTAGGACATTTCCCATTTGACTAGGCACACATGGCCAGTACTAGGACATTTCCCATTTGACTAGGCACACACGGCCAGTACTAGGACATTTCCCATTTGGCATATGATGAAGTGGTACACGGACCACACACATGGCTCACTACTGTAGGACCCACATACTGGGGTAAACACTTTCCTTAGGCATTGGCCACATGCACTGAATGAAAAGAAATTGGTGCCCTTCAGAACCTGTAGAGGTAAACTGGTTACTCCAGATGGAGAGTCTCCCACCTTTCGTTTCCAAGCTTACACTCGGCCATTCATCTGGTTAATAACACCACACAACCGCAGGAACTGTAGATGTTATCTCAAATGTATATCACACTTAACATACTACAAACACCTCATGGGTGTTAGAATTAAAAGTTCTGTACATGGACTGTCACATACTGAACTCCAAACGTAGGCAGATACTTTTAACAGAAAGTCTCAGGTGAGAGGGTCTCTTTGTCAGAGAAATCACCCTTTACAGGAATTGCAGGTACTCCTGGGTTTACACAGAAAACAAGGTTCTCACAGAGCAGTTGTACAAGGCAGCTTCAAAAGTCCAGATGGACCAGGGGATTGCCCCTGAATCCTGGAGTTCACCCCATCCTTCCTGGGATGGGGCACAGGGAAACCCTCTGGCACAGGCCTCCACCACTTCTGAAAAGCTGAAACAGTTGTCATCACTAGGGTGAGAACTCAAACGTAACAAAGAAAATGGGTCGCTCTATAACAGAGCTGAATGAGGAGCTGCCAGCAAGCTGCAGCCTCCTCCACTAGAACTCTAGCTCACTCTGCTTCAGACTGACTCCAACATTCTAACTAACTCCCTAGCAGCTGCTAGCAGTGTGGCTTATGCTGCTGCAACTGTTCCATTATTACATAATCACTGCAGAGCTAATCAGAGAACGATAACAGAGTGAGACAGAGTGAAACCCATTTAACTGGCATTTCACTAGCAGCCTTCCCTGCCTACCATTGATTCTAACTGGGATTCTAGTAACCCCTGGGAACAAGGGGGTTACATATGTAGTTGTTTTCTCTCTTTGCCCAGGTCGGTGACACAGGGGGGATGAAGCATCAGACTGGCAGGTGGCCCGCAGGAAGGAGAGCTCATCGAAAGTGATCATGTGTGTGTGCAAGGGCAGCTTGCATCTAAACTGAAGTAACGAGGAGGAAGATCACAGTGTCATGCATCTTAATGATTTCTGAAGATGCGCGCCAGACTGGCAGCCTACGGGATCCTTACTGGAATGGCATACCTGCAGCAGCACCCTCCAACCCTTTACTGACTAGATTTAAACAAACAAATAAAAATAACGTGAACAAAGGAATCAGACCAACACACAACAAGGAAAATGAACCCAAACTGACTTAATGGCAACAATGTGAATGAACCAACCTCAATGTGCGACTCCACTTCCGGCATCTGCACCCCCCCTGGGATAAATAAGCTTGGCACCTGCGGACAATGTAAAAATGAAAGCAACTTGAGTACTTGTGTAAGCTGAAGGAACTTTTCTTCCCTGAAAGTCGTCTTGGAGGCAGGCTAGGCAGCACCTTGCTGTTGCATATATTATTTTTTGACGAGCTAACTCCCTTCTATATATTTACTGCTCTAACACCAGGCCTCCATGGACCACAGCTCGGGTGAAATGCATACTGAGGCAGAAGAGAAAGGGAAAATAAAGCCCTGCCCTATCTAGGGTGAGCCCTGCCCTGTCCTATCTAGGGTGAGCCCTGCCCTATCTAGGGTGAGCCCTGCCCTGCCCTATCTAGGGTGATCCCCACCCTGCCCTATCCACAGTGAGCCCTGCCCTATCTACAGTGAGCCCTGCCCTATCTATGGTGAGCCCTGCCCTGCCCTATCTAGAATGAGCCCTGCCCTATCTAGGGTGAGCCCTGCCCTGCCCTATCTAGGGTGAGCCCTGCCCTATCTAGGGTGAGCCCTGCCCTATCTAGGGTAAGCCCTGCCCTATCAAGGGTGAGCCCTGCCCTGCCCTGTCTAGGGTGAGCCCTGCTCTATCTAGGGTGAGCCCTGCCCTGCCCTATCTAGGGTGAGCCCCGCTCTGCCCTATCTGGGGTGAGCCCTGCCCTATCTAGGGTGCAGAACATGGGACATAGCAAACGCAGCACAGAAAAGTTCAGCACAAGAAACTCTGGCACTGGAAAATTAAATGTCTGGAAAATTGGCCATACATTTCACTGGAGTGGTGATCCATGGTGGCATGGACCAAATTTCTGGCTGTTTAATTTTGCCATTGCAGAACGTTACTCTTCTGAATTTTCCTGTGTGTATCCCCGGAGAACATACTCTCGGGCACAGACTGAATTCACCAAGAGACCAGTAAAGATGGGATAAAAAAAATGTGAACCAGTATTAGAAATGCAGCTTCTTCAGGAAACACAGGTGTACGGATTTAAGGCAGTTCTCCGTTAATGAGAAAGGACCTCTCCTTTCATTGCTTTTAGCCAACGTGCTGTGAAATTACCAGCTCCTATAACAGCAAAGGACCTCATTCAGTCAGGTCCTTGAACTGTCTGTCTTTTTGTAAAACTGTCGGTTCCAATAAAAAACAAGCATTTGTCAATACCAAATGGTCACCCTTTGCATACTGCTGTGCCATGACCTGCTGGTATATATTTTTACTATATGTTAACCTAAGATAGGCCGAATGAGAGTATTGTGTCATTTGCAATGGTGTCCTGATTTTACACCATTTGTATATACTGTATTTCCCTAGTGTAGTAGAGGTCAGATGTGATATCTCAATGCAGTGTGGCCCTGCTTTCATAATGTATTTTACTAGGACAGATAATTTAGGATGTAACAGCTCTTCAGTGGGGCTTGTCAAGTGTTCATTCACTTATAAGTATGTAGGTGCAGTAGCTTCCAAGCTGTCAATCACAGGGTAAGAGTATCCTACACGTCTCTAACTGATATCCACTTGTGGCATTAAATATGGGAATATTATATTGACACACATGGAGTTCATCAGAAATGGGCTAAAAAGACAGAGAAAAGTAAGGTAAAATATTTAAAAAGTGGAAGTGTGAGCCCATACAATTCAATGTTTTTTTTCTTGTACTGTATATATTGAGATATGCCAAAATCAATTTGTATGTCATAAAACCATGTACTAAGGAGTGGAATGCTTTGATCTAAGTAAGCTGTTATAATATGCTACATTTTATGAGGTAACAGGCTCAGTAGGTAGCACACTCACCTCTGAGGCCGGGAGATCATAGAGCTGTGGGTTCAGTTCCCACATCTGGCACTTGGGTTAATATCCCAGTACTGACACTGTAGTGCAGCATGAGAGGGGTGCTGCACTTCTGAGGTGCCGTCTTTCGGATGAGACGTTAAACCGAGGTCCCATCTGCCTGGATTGGTGGTAGTTCAGGTGGATGTTAAAGATCCCATGGCACTTATCGAAAAGAGTAGGGGAATTTCCCCGGTGTCCTGGCCAAATTTCCCTCATTCACCAAAAATACCACCAACAGCTTAATCTGGTTCAAAGTCAGTTGGCATTCATCTGCATCCCCCTTCCCTGGGTCGTGCCTGAAAATAGGCAGGATTTGTCTAGTGCACTTACCCGGTCAACAAAAACTAAATAAAAAAACTAAATAAATAAAAGAACATGCTTCCTCGAGAACCCATGTGAATTTTCTCTTAAGGGTGCCAATGGTCTACAGGGAACTTCTAAAGGCTTAACTCTGAAATGTCATATCCATGTTAATTATAGGTCTCAGAATCTGACTCTTAATATGCTTGGAAATGTTGGAAACAGCACAACAGTGCCATCTTCTAGCCTAAAAGAGACATCCCCTGGCTAAACTGAGTAGTTGCTCTGAACTGGGAATTGAGGACACTGCAAGATCATAGAAGGGTATTTAAACCCCCAGTTCAGGGCATTTGCACACACTTTCTCATCTGCACTCCACCTGACACACACAAGCCATTCTGTTTGGAGTCTTTCTCCTGACCACAAGGCTACTACAGAAAGACTGCAATATTTTGCAAACCAGCGATTCTCTGGACTTAAATCTTCATACCCAAGGTAGACTTCACTAACATGTTTTAATGTGTTCCTTCGTATATTTTTCCTGTTCTGTTTCTTATACTGTAACATAAATTAGTATATGTTCTCTTTTACATAGAAACATAGAAGTTGACGGCAGATAAGGACCGCAAGGCCCATCCAGTCTGCTCATTTCTTTTTCTACCTTAGGAATGTGCCATCAGCCTTTGATCTGTCAATGGCCTATCTATTCATACTCATCTGTATTGCTCCCTTTTGCCTATCCCATGCCTGTTTGAAGTCCTGGACTGCATCCGCCACTTCCTGAAGTAGGCCGTTCCATGCATCCACCACCCTTTCTGTGAAAAAGAACTTCCTCACATTACCCCTTAATTGCCTCTCTCTAATCTCATGCTGTGTCCTCTTGCCCTGCTACTTTTCTTATATTGAAACATGTTAGACTCTTTCACCTTGTTAATGCCCTTAAGGTGTTTGAATGTTTTGATTATATCACCTTTCTCCCTCCTTTGCTCAAGGGTATACATATTGAGCTCTGTTAATCTGTCCTCACATGTTTTGTGATGTAGTCCTTGCACCATTTTGGTTGCCCTTCTCTGGACTGCCTCAATTTGGTTAATGTCATTGTGAAGGTGTGGCCTCCAGTACTGCATGCAAGACTCCAGATGGGGCCTAACCAGTGTCTTGTAAAGAGGGATTATTACCTCCCTTTTATGACCTGTGATACCCCTACTAATACACATCTTCCCTTGTGCCTGCCAGCAACTCCTCTACCGGCCTATAGGTGGCTTCAGGGTTTCTCTTCCCTATGTGCATAATCTTGCACTTAGTTACATTAAATCCCAGTTGCCACTCTTTCAACCATTTTGCCAGTTTACCCAGATCTCTTCTCTTTCTGACCACCCCATCTGGATCATCTACTCTATTGCAGATCTTGGTGTCATCTGCAAACAGGCAAACCTTACCCACCCGTCCATCTGCAATGTCACTGAAGATATTGAAGAGGACTGGCCCCAGGACTGATCCCTGAGGTACCCCACTTGTGACTTGCATCTCTTCTGACTGTATACCATTTACTACCACTCTCTGTTTTCTGCCCGACAACCAGTTTGCCACCCAGTGACCAACTTCTGACCCACCCTGAGCCTACACAGCTTATTAATCAATCTTCTATGTGGAACAGTATCAAAAGCTTTCCTGAAGTCGAGGTAGGTGACATCAACTGCTCTCCCTTGGTCCACCACTCTGGTTACCCAGTCAAAGAAATCTATGAGATTAGTTTGACAGGACCTTCCTGTTGTAAACCCATGGTGTCTTGGATCCTGTGCTCCTATGGATTCCAGGTGTTGCACTATCCTTTCCTTAAGGAGTGCCTCCATAATCTTGCCCACTACTGAGGTAAGACTGACTGGCCTGTAGTTCCTGGCCTCCTCCCTGCTACCACTCTTGTGGAGTGGGATCACATTAGCCCTTCTCCAGTCTTCTGGGACCTCTCCTGTGCTCAGAGACTCACTAAACAGTTCTGATAATGGCTCTGCTAGTTCCACCCTTAGCTGCTTTAGTACTCTGGAATGTATGCCATCAGGTCCCATTGCCTTATCCACCCTGAGCTTATCAAGCTCTTGTAGGACCCTTTCTTTTGTGAAGGGACTAGTGCACACCTCCCTCCCCCCTGTGTCCATGGTGCTGAGCTGTGGGCCCTGCCCTACGTTCTCTTCAGTAAATACTGTGCAGAAGTATCTATTTAGGAAAGATGCTTTTACATGGTCCTCCTCCTCACATACCCCCTTATCTTCTTTGATCTTAGCAATACCCCCTCTGGACTTTCTCCTTTCACTAATGTATCTATAGAAACTCTTGTTACCTTCTTTTACTGTTTGTGCTAGTGTTTCCTCGGCTTGGGCCTTTGCCTGCCTTACTGCCTTCCCTGCTTCCCTCAGGGAAGTTTGGTATGCCTCCCTATCTTCATCCTGCCGTGTTCCCTTATACTTCCTGAAGGCCAGACTATTGGCTCTGACCTTTTCTGCTACTGTTTTTGAGAACCAAAGTAGTTTCCTTCTTCTTTTGCACTTCCTTTTCTCTCTAACACAATGGGATGTTGCTTCAAGTATTGCATCCTTAATGCTTGCCCACTTTGCCTGTACCTCCTGACCTGTATTTCTTTTTGCCAGGGCTAGCTTAACTCTGTTGACCATCTTATCAAAGTCAGCTCCTCTGAAGCCCCATACTTTTGCCTTGGAATGGAATGATTTAGTTCACGTGGTCAAATTTGAACCATACCATGTGATGGTCACTGCCCCCCCAAGTGACCTTCTACCTGGAGATCTGTGATCCTTTCCCTATTAGTCAGTACTAGATCTAGGATAGCCCTGTCTCTTGTGGGTTGTTGTACCAGTTGTTTGAAGCCCTCCCCAAGCAGGGAATCCACTATGTTTCTAGTTCTGGCAAATGTTCCTGCTGGTATTGACCAATCTGTATCTTGCACATTGAAGTCTCCCATTATCAGAACCTCCCCTTTAGCTGTCATGTTTGGTATATCTTCTAACAGTAATGTGTCTAGGTCATCCCCTGGTCTGGAAGCCTGTAGGCAAGTCCAGTTCATATGGCTGTCCTATTTCTGGTTTCCAGGGTGACCCACAGTTCTTCTGGCTCCTTATGTGTATTCTGAATTTCTGTAGCTTTGATATTTTCATTGACATAAAGGGCCACTCCACCCTTCCCCCACTTTTGCACCTCGGTCTCTTCTGAACAGTACATAGCCAGGTACTGAAGTCTCCCAGGTGTGGTTACTGGTAAACCATGTCTTGCTAATGGCTATTATGTCCAGTTTAGCCTCTGTCATTATTGTCTGCAGGTCTGGGATGTTGTTTCCCAGACTGCAAGCATTTGTGTACATGATTTTCCATTGGCCAGATTTCGGTGTGTTAGTTGTTGGGTGAGGTCTGGCATTTCCCCTGTGCATCATATGGGGAGCCAGACCTTTTTCCTTACCTGGTGACGTGAATGAACTACAAACATGCTGAACTCCTGTTTGACCACTAGCTGAGGGGGGAGGGGTGTTCTTCCCATTTGACATATCGGGTGCTGCACCCCTCTCCCCACTTGCTAGTTTAAATATTCTGCAAAGATGTCAAACTTCTGCCCCAATGCACTCACTCCCTCCCTCCTTAGTCAGATGCAGTCCATCAAATTTAAAGAACGTTCGCTCCCAAAACTGTTGCTAGTTCCCTACAAATTTGTGTCCTTTTTCCTAGCACCAGCCCTTCAACCACATGCTAAGCTTCCCTATCTCCCCTTCTCTGACCTTCCATCCCTCTGCCCCCCCCAGACTGGCAGGATCTCAGAGAAGGAGATGACGGATGAAATGGATGATAATTTGTCACCAGCCTGGTCAAGTGTTCCTTGGTCTCCACAACTGACCAGCTGGCAAGATCGTTAGTCCCTATGTGTACCATGATGTTAATGTTTTCTCCTGCTTCCTGTACAATTTTAGCAATGTGGTTAGTGTCTCTCCATGCTGATGTACCTGGGAGACATCTGACCATTACCCCTGGCTGGAGATAGGTATCAACTCCCCGAATCATAGAGTCTCATATGATCAGAAGTTTTTTGGATTTCCTTTTTGCTTTTTTTGTTTTGGTTCCTGTTTTGGGCAAGTTTTGTTGTGCTAGCTCCTGTGCTGCAGTGTCCTGCTCTGCAGTGTCCTGTGCCCCTTTGTTTGATTTTGGAGATAGAGGCAGATACCTGTCTGTAGTTTTTATATGGTTTGTGGAGGTGATATGTTGGTGAGCAATGAATGATGGGGCACCCGATTTGCCCCTTCTAACCACCTGCCAACTTCCCGCATTTATTTAAGTATTTTAGTAAAAACTTTTGTTTGTCCAAAGAAATTCTGCCTGAGTGAGATTTTCTGTATTTGTGTGTGAATTGTAAAAACAGTATTAATAATCTGTGAAAACTGTTATTGCCAAAAGGGGTCATGCCATAAGCAACCAAACTGAAGAAGGGGTCTGTAAGAGACATCTGGAAGGACAGGGAGAACACCAGAGTCTACAAAGATTTTCAACCAGGCTGTTGCATGTCCTGTCAGGAGAAGGCCAAATCAGTTGTTACACAGTGTGACATGTGGGTCTTCCTCCTTTGTGTAATAGCCATGGAAAGGTTCATATTTGGCCACAAGACTCAAGACTGGTATTACGCTCTTATCCAGAGTTGGAGGGATGTCCTGTATCCTCGTGGCACAGGTGCAGTCATAACCTCGGTGAGCATTCTAAAGGGTGAGGATGGCATCCCTGTTCCCCTGCATCATGGATTGCACTTAAGGGTGGGCACTGTGAGCTTAGTGGGCCTGACCACCAGGAGTGGGCTCATGACAGATCTGGTGGCAGAGGTGGGATCCAAGAAATTCTGTTGCATACTGTTACGATTCGAGATATTGGTGACACAGGCATAACAGTTGGATTCAAGCCAGTGTATCAGATTGATAAATTGTTAAAAGTATACACACAAAGCAGAGATTTAACAAAAATATATAATTTTGCTACAGTATAAAGTTCCCTACCTGTTTTTTTTTTCTTGGGTGAAAGCTAGTGCAGCAGGAGTTAGGAAAGAAGATGGCTTCCATTTACAGCGAATACACTGCAGACTACCTAAAGCAGTTGTGTCAGGAAAGAGGGGTCCAGTGTGAGGAGTGAACCAAAAAGCACATTGTGGAGGCTCTTGTGGAAGCTGATGAGCCAGCAACTGCCCAGGACCTTGAGTCATAGCTGTTGACTGAAAAGGACCAGACCATGGGTGTGGGGGTGCCAGGGAGGAGAACAGAGAGACCAGAGGGCACCCAGGCACCAGGAGAAGGTCACCACAATGCTGGAGCTGTAAGGGATCAGGCTGCAGCTAGTGTTGAGGAGATCTGAGCTGGAATTCGAGCTGAGGAAATTCTAGATGGAGCTGGAGATGCAGGGAAAAGAAAACCAGCATCTGAGAGAGGCCGAGGAAAAAGGAAACCAGCGTTGGTTAGAGGCTGAGGAAAAAGAAAACTAGTGTCAGAAAGAGGCAGAGGAAAAAGAAAGGCAGCTTCAAAGAGAGGCTGAGAGAGAGAGAAAAAGAGCACCAGAGGAGGTAATTGGCAGGGGTGAACCTGGAACTCCAGGACTGGGGTATAAATGAAATTCCAGATTAATAGCTGAATTTAAAGAGGGCGAGGATATGGATGCATTTCTAAATTTAGTTGAAAAGGTTTGTATCAGGCTAAAATACCCAGGCTGTCCTGGACCTTTCAGCTATCCCTGCTGCTTACTGCGAAGGACGTGAAGCACTAGGCCAAATGGAGAATCAGGACAGTAGTAATTATGAGAGAATTATAGCTGCATTGCTTAAAAAAGTATGAATTAATGCCTGAAGCATACAGGGTTAAATTCCATAAACTCTGGAGAAGTCCTGACATGAGCTATGAGGAACTTGCCACAAAGCAACGTCAGTTTCTGAAATGGTGGGAGGGAGTAGAAGCAAATTCTGTAGGGAAAATTGAGGAGGTCATGTTGCTACAGCAGTTCTTTTGGGCTTGCCCAGCAGCACTAAAACCCAGATTAGAGGACCGAGACCCCGAAACACTGCAGACCTCTGAGATCACTATACCAGGAACAGGCCTGCTCTGAAAGGGAGTGGGGCAGGTGTGGCAGCGCTGATGGGGAAAAGCACACCTTCAGGGCAGCTAAAACCATCACTGCCTCCACAGAAATAGGGACACTCCAGATTACAGAAAAGGGATTTAACGATTTTTGGTTTTGCAAACAGTCAGGGCATCTTGCCAGACAGTGTCCTAAAAAGGCACAACGTGGTCAGAGTGGTGCTTGAATACAGTTGGGTGCACTGTGTATCCCTGAAAGCATGCCTATAAACATGAGGGAGCGCATACACCCGGTTACTGTAAATGGGGTGCACACCCATGGGTTAAGGGACATGGGAGTGTCTGTTACCTTAGTAAAAGGGGATTTGGTTGAGCCTGAACAGTTTATACCTAATCAGTTCATAACAGTAAGGAGATTCACTGGGAAGGAAAAAACACTGCCACTAGCTAGTGTTCTCCTAGACTGGGGTGAGACAGGAGAGAGGGTGCAAAAAGTGGCCACGGCAGACAACCTCACCCTAGATGTGATTATAGGGAACAATCTCCAGAAGGGGATGGTGTGTGCAGCTACCCACAGTCAGATGGCAAAGACCGATTGTAGTTCCCTAGACCCCACTGAAGCACCTGTGGAACACTGTGGTAGGTTGATTCCCCAGCCTGTGTCTCCTGACATGGACGGTAGTGAAAAGGGGGTAGGACTTACCCAAGTAGCCATTCACAAAATAGCTACAGAAGGTTACTCTGAGAAGGGAGGGGTAACCAATAGTCTGAAGGTTAGAGATGGCAGTGACCCTGAATGCCCAGATGTTAGAGGTATGGACCCCAGTTTAGAAACTGAAGGGGCCATGTCCCATGGCTTGGGAAAATGTGAAGAATTTGCAGCTGCTCAGAGAACTGATCCTAGTTTGGAGAGGCTGAGGGCTTGTGCAGAATCTGATGGGACACAGGGAGGTGACGTGAGACATAGAGTATATTGGGACATTGGGCTGTTGTATACACAGGACGTAAGGGCAGAGGGAGGGGTGATGGGCAGGCAGCTTGTCATTCCACAGGGGTCCCGTGAGTGGTTGCTCAAGATCTCCCATGATATCCCCGTGTCTGGACATCTGGGAATCATGCGCACCATGCAATGATTGGCCCCGAACTGCTAGTGGCCCAACTTCACCCAGCAGGTGAAGGAATATTGCAGGTCTTGTCACTGGTGCCTACAAATAGGGAAGGCAGGTAGTAAAACCAAAGTTGCCCTAATTCCCTTGTCCATTGTGGAGGAGCCATTCCAGAGGGTAGGAATGGACATTGTGGGACTTTTGAGTACCCCAACCTCCTCCGGGAAGAGGTTGATCCTGACGGTGGTAGATTATGCCGCCCGATATCCAGAGGCATCGCCTTTTCCTCACTTAGGATAGACAAAGTGGCAGACGCCTTGCTAGGAATTTTCTCATGTGCTAGGTTTCCACAGGAGGTGATCACTGAGAGTAGCATCTTTCAGAAAAAGAGATGTGCAAGAACAAGGGGGCACAATTTGAAGATAGAGGGGGGACTGCTCAGAGGTAATGTGAGGAAGTATTTCTTCACAGAGAGGATTGTAGATGCATGGAACAGCCTTCCTGAGGAGGTCATAGAGTCAAAAATAGTGAGGGAATTCAAGAATGCATGGGACAGACAGATATAAAAAAATTTTAGTGTGGGGTAGGAGGAAATAGGCTGTTGGTTAACTAGGATCTGCAGCTTATCCGTTAGGTAGGGAAATGGGCAGACAAGATGGGCCAAGCGGTCCTTATCTGTCATCAGATTCTATGTTTCTATGAGGGGGTACCTTCATATTGGACCTGATGAAGTGTGGGAGAAGTGTGGGGTGGTGCAGAGACGCACGACACCTTATCACCCGCAAGCCAATGGGCTTGTGGAAAGGTTTAAGAGCTGTTTACTTGCAGGCATGATTAGCTCGCAGGGGAGACTGTGTGTTTCCCTGCTCGAGTCCCGCTCGAGCGGCTGACAAATCGCTCCATTTCTGCCGTCACTAAGTGGGCAGAGTGAGCACTTTTCAGAGATGTAACTGTTTGCCACATATCATTTAGAGTATTACTGGAAATGTAATTTGTCTAACCTGCCTTTCTTGCAGCTGGGACTCTGTGTGTTTTGGCCCTCCATTTTGGATCTGAACTACTGAATAGATCCAATCAGACAAGGAGGGGCATCTAAAATGGAGTTTAAGTGGATCAACCAGGATCAGGACTCTCTTGGGAGCCGGCTTGCCATAAGAAGAATAGCTAGTAATTCTGGGAAGTGAAGTTCTGGACCTTGGCGCCTATTTACACCAACAGGGGGAGTTTTGAGTGATTGACAACTGAAGTCCACCAATTGGACTGGGTGGCGCCCAAATGGAATACCCTGCCTTGTGTATGGAGAGGCAGATCCATTGTGACCGTGACAAGAGAAGGAGCTCCAAGCTTCTGCGGTACAGTTTTCACGCGGGAAGCGCGTGGGAGGCCTAAACTCAGGCAGCACGTTGCCGTTTTGACTCGGACTGAATCCGCAGCTACCGAGAGGAAGAGAGGCTGAACGAGTAGGAACCAGGCTCACTCTGTAGAGGACTGGAGAAACTGCTTAATCGCGCTCGGTCTGTCAGGAAAGTGAGGCTGCACTGTGAACTCCCGGGTTAGCAGTAAGTGCAATCGTGACCTGAGAGCAGCTGCCTGGTATAGTAATTTCCTTTACATATAAATGTGTGCAGTGCTTGTGAAGGACAGCTAAACAAGTCCTCTTGCCCCGTGTGTGTAGACGGAAAGCTAAATGCATGCAGGCGGGCTGAATCCATTGCTGATTGAAGCTGTGTGCCTGGCTTGTAGAATTCCATCTCCCTGCTGTGTGAGGGAGTCTGGCAATCCATGACCCCCCCTCTGTGCCAGTTTTCAGCATCAAATTTGTGAGTGCAAATCAGGGTAGCTCCCTGCCATCTGTCTATCTAACTGCAAGTGTTTCATCTGATTTCTTTTCTTCCTTTCTTCATGAACTGAGCCAGCTGGCTCCGGATTACAATTGGGTACTGTGCAAATATTTTTTCCATCGCAGGGCCCCAACCAGCTGCACCCATCCTGGCTAGCCCCCCAACATCCTGGGTACCCAGTAAAGTGACATTTTGGGACTCTGAATATGTGGACAGTACTGTGATTATTAATGTGTCTAATCTAATTAACCTGATTTCCCCTTTCCTTGTTACAGCCCCTTAAATAAATCAGATCTGTTTGTTTCTGCAAAGTTACACTGACTGAGGGGTTTGTTTATGTTAGAGTATTGTACTGTGGCTATCATATTGCATCATCTTGTTTTACAGGGGGTCCCCAGAGTCAAGCTGACCGAACCAGTCCTGGGGGTAGGTGTAAATAGTAAAGATACTCATGGTGTGTTGTGTGGGCCACTAGTAGGAATAAAAGGGGGTCTCAGTGTCCCAGAGGGCTGTGACCAAGTTAGTCTAACTACTGCAAACCCTGACCTCTGGGTGGAGGCACCCGCCATAGAACCTAGGCCCGACAACCTGTTAACAAGTAAGCAGGCAAGGGTAGTAGCCCTTGGGATAGTGCCACCTGGGGGTTACATTTGAATGTTGATGTAGTGAAGAAACATGCAGTCTTAAGGTGCTTCAGGCACAACACATCTCACAGGAGTAATTCATCTGTGAACTGAAGCTAGTATACAATGAGACATATAGGTTCATAGGTTCATAGGCTGTATCAGAGCATAGAAGACATAAGTCCATATAGCTCGCCGGTTTGCTAACAATACCCACGTATGCCTTAGTTAATTAAATAAGAATCTAGCCTATTTTTAAAGGTAGGACTTGTCACTACTTCGCTTGGAAGTGTATTCCAAATTCCTGTTATTCTTACATTAAACCAGTTTTCCCTTCTCTTAGTATTATATTTACTTTATACAGTTGATAGCAATGTGTCCTGGTATCATATGTTTGTTTCCTTAATTTTAAATCTAGTTGCTCCCTTAATTGGACGTCACTAAATGCTCTAAATATTTGGCACATATCTCCATGTAAACTACAATACTCCAATGAATATAATCCAAGTTTGTCCAATCTCTGTTCATAAATCAAACCCTGAACTTCCTTTATGCCCTTGGTTGCCCTTCTCCACACCCTCTCCAAAGCAGCAACATCCTTCCTTTAACCTGGTGCCCAAAACTGCGCACAATACTCTGTAAGGGAAGCAGGGAAGGCAGTAAGTCAGGCAAAGTCCCAAACTGAGGAAACACTAGCACGAACAGTAAAAGAAGGTGACAAGACTTTCTATAGATACATTAGTGAAAGTGGAAAGTCCAGAGGGGGTATTGCTAAGCTTAATGGAGAAAAGGGAGCATGTGAGGAGGAGGACCCAGTAAAGGCATCTATCCTAAATAGATACTTTTGCTCAGTATTTACTGAAGAGAAGGTAGGGCAGGGTCCACAGCTCAGCATCATGGACACGGGGGAGGGAGGTGAGCACTACTCCCTTCACAAAAGAAAGGGTTCTAAAAGAGCTTGCTAAGCTCAGGGTGGATAAGGCAATGGGACCTGATGTCATACATCCTAGGGTACTTAAGGAGCTAAAGGTGGAACTAGCAGAACCATTAGTAGAACTGTTTAGTGAGTCTCTGAGCACAGGAGAGGTCACAGAAGACTGGAGAAGGGCTCATGTGATCCTGCTCCACAAGAGTGGTAGCAGGGAGGAGGCAGGGAACTACAGACCAGTCAGTCTTACCTCAGTAGTGGGCAAGATTATGGAGGCACTCCTTAAGGAAAGGATAGTGCAACACCTGGAATCCATAGGGGCACAGGATCCAAGACAGCATGGGTTTACAAAAGGAAGGTCCTGTCAAACTAATCTCATAGATTTCTTTGACTGGGTAACCAGAGTGGTGGACCAAGGGGGAGCAGTTGATGTCGCCTACCTTGACTTCAGCAAAGCTTTTGACACTGTTCCACATAGAAGATTGATAAATAAGCTGGGTAGGCTCGGGGTGGGTCAGAAGTTGGTCAACTGGGTGGCAAACTGGTTGATGGGCAGAAAACAGAGAGTGGTGGTAAAGGTATACAGTCAGAAGAGATGCAAGTCACAAGTGGGGTACCTCAGGGATCAGTCCTGGGGCCAGTCCTCTTCAACATCTTCATTAGTGACCTTTCAGATGGACTAGAGGGTAAGGCTTGTCTGTTTGCAGATGACACCAAGATCTGCAACAGAGTAGATGATCCAGATGGGGTGGGCAGAATGAGAAGAGATCTGGATAAACTAGCAAAATGGTCAGAAGAGTGGCAACTGGGATTTAATGCAAAGAAGTGCAAGATCATGCACATAGTGAAGAGAAACCCTGAATCCACCTATAGGCTGGGAGGGGAGTTGCTAGCAATCACAAAGGAAGAAAGAGACTTGGGCATCATCATCACTGATGACCTGAAATCATCCAAGCAGACCTCTAAAGCAGTAGGTAAAGCTAGGGGGGTGTTAGGGTGTATTAGTAGGGATATCAAGTCATAAGAGGGAGGTAATCCTCTTTACAAGACACTGTTAGGCCCCATCTGGAGTACTGCATGCAGTACTGGAGGCCACACCTTCACAAGGACATTAACCAAATTGAGGCAGCCCAGAGAAGGGCAACCAAAACGGTGCAGGGACTGCATCAGAAGACAGATGAGGACAGATTAACAGAGCTCAATATGTATACCCTTGAGCAAAGGAGGGAGAGAGGTGATATGATCGAGGCATTCAAACACCTTAAGGGCATTAACAAGGTGAAAGAGTCTAACATGTTTAAATATAAGAAAAATAGCAGGACAAGAGGACACAGCATGAGATTAGAGGGGGCGATTAAGGGGAATGTGAGAAATTCTTTTCACAGAAAGGGTGGTGGATGCATGGAATGGCTTACCTCAAGAAGTGGTGGCTATGAATACAGTGCAGGGCTTCAAACAGGCATGGGATAGGCATAAGGGAGCAATACAAATGAGTATGAATAGATAGGCCACTAACAGAGCAAAGGCCGAAGGCACATTTATAAGGTAGAAAAAGAAATCGGCAGACTGGATGGGTCTTGCGGTCTTTATCTGCCGTCAACTTCTATGTTTCTATGTATGCGGGCGTACCAATGAGATGTACAACGGCAGCAATACTGCTTTATCACGACTTGTGATATGCTTGCGTGTATACAGTGTTGTATACCACTTGCCTTCCTAACCACCTGGCTACAATGTAGTCCAAATTTTAGTTCATTGTTGACTCTTATTCCCAGGTCTTTTTCATCCTGTACTATCCTCAGCTCACTACCTAGTTTATACTTATAATGCAAGTTATTCTTGCCCATATGCATAACAACACATTTATCAGCATTAAATGACGATCTCTTTGTTTTTGCCCATTCTTCCAATCCTGTCAGTGCAAAATAGTGGCCTCGTTAATATTATTGACCGAATATCCCAGCCGTGTGTCATCCGCAAACTTTGATAGCCATACTCCATCATTGACACCCATACTAGAAATATATATATTGAAAAGGCATGGTCCCAACACCGATCCCTGAGGTACACCACTTGACACTTCCACCCACTCTGAGCATACTCCTCTCACACATAATCTCTGCCTCCTATCCCCCAGCCAAGCCTCCACCCAAGAAGAAACTTTATCATGGACCCCCATATCCCTGAGTGCTCCTATTAGTTCTTCATGCGGCACCTTGTCAAATGCTTTTGCAAAATCAAGGAAGATAGCATCCACCGAGTTGCCTGTATCCAAGGCTTTGTTGACCTTACCATAGAATTCTAAAAGGTTTGTCTGGCATGATCTGCCCTTAGTAAACCTGTGTTGTGACCTATCAATGATACCCTTGCTACTCAAAGAGTCAAGGACTTGGTCTTTGATTATAGTCTCCAAGATTTTTCCCAAGACCGAGGTCAGGCTAATGGGGCGATAATTTTCAACTTGTTGATGAGATCCTTTTTATGTTTCATTCATTCACATATCTGGACTGCCTTGTATGGTATGGGCTGCATGCCCATTGGCTCATGCCCTGCACCAATGGGCGTGCAGCCCTACCAAGCTGTCAGTCGGCGGGCGGCGGCAGGCGAGTGGGGCCACTAGATCACCAGGGATGACATACTTGGGGGTAAGGATGCCACCGTGATCTGGCTTCTCGTGGTCCACTGGACCACCAGGGATCTTGGACTTTGAGGGGCTACTTAATGCCCGCGATTGGGCCTAGGGGATAACTAAATGCCCACGATCGGGCTAAGGGGAGGGAGAATAATGTAATGCCTGATCGGGCCCTCCTGGTCCACTGGACCACCAGGGATGTTGGACATGGGGGTTCGATGCCCGACCGGCTGCTGGGGACAAACTTCAGCCTGCGATCGGGCATGGGGGCACCGCCAGGTGGCGTGGGAGCGAGTTGAGGCCACCCCTGGTGGCAGCTGCTGTGTTGCGCCCTGCAATCGACAGCTCACTGTGGTAGCCACCGACTTGATCCTTGCAACGTGAAGTTATGCAGGCGCCAAGTAGGGGTTGCTGCCTGCCTAACTCTGCAGCCCAGCTGAATATCGCGCTGTGCAGTTTATGCATGGCACGCCCCACCTGTGCCTGCATACATTACTGATGCGCCTGGACGATCGGGATTTGTGCAGGCGCATTCTTCCTTTAAATATTGCACCAGGAGTAGAAGTTGCATGATGGTCACTGTTGCGCCATGCACAACCCTTTGAATATCTGGGCCTCTGAGTGATTTCCCAAGTTACCCAAATATTCGAAGCTGACCATAGCATGATCGCTTGATCCCAGTGGAGGCAGTGTTATACTTATGAATGCTATTGCTCATGTTGCTTAACACCAGATCTAATATGTTTTCCCCCTAGTACTGTCAACTACATGTTGATCTAATCCGGCCCAACAGAAAATCTCTAAATATTTGTTTTCCATGGATGTTAAAGTTTCTAATGTGTTCCAATTAATTCCCGGGAGATTGAAGTCACCCAATAATATAGCATTTTTTGCTGTAACCAATTGTTTAGTAAAATCTAATAGTATAAGGTCATCGGAATTATCAATGGATGGTGGTCTGTACACTAGCCCCAAATTAATAGTGAGATCATTGGGTGGTGAGATCTTAATCCATAATATTTCTGAATTACCCCATCTAGCTGTTTCTATATTCTCCGATGTTACACTATCCAAAATGTACAGTGCTACCCCACCCCCTCTGGAAAATTTTCTGTCCTTTGTGTATAGTGTATATCCAGGAATTTCTCTACCCCAGGTATCTTTATCATTCCACCAGGTCTCAGTAATAGCACAAATGTGTATTTGGGAAGTTTGTAATATTAATTTTAATTCGTCCATTTTATTCGTTATACTTCTGGCATTAACTAATAAAAATTTCCAGTGTGTTTGTGTATCTTTGTTTGAGATAATGCTCATCTTTTTATGTTGCTTGCACATATGTGAGGCAGTATAGCGCAGTGGTCTAAGGCTCTGAGCTGCAAATTTGGTGACATCCAGCAGACCAGACCTGGGTTTGAATCCCACAGCTTCCACTTGCATACTGTGTGACCCTGAGCAAGTCACTTAACCTCCTTGTGCTCCCAGGTTGCTCCTGTAAAAAAGCTTTCAGCTTAGTGTGCTATACCTGGTTAAACAACTAAAAAAAAAAAACATAGTGCCATCATCCGAGTTTTCGGAGGTGTGTCAGCCCCTCTTCCAATGCATTCAGTGTGTTTGCAGGCGCGGCCCCAGTTAACCAATCACTGCTGCTGCAGCTGTCTATGACAAGCTGAAATTGCAGTGGCATACAGTTCAAAGGGAGAACTCAGCTTCAGTGAGCAGAGCTCGCACACACACACGCGCAAGCACACATATTGCATGCATGCTGGTGCGATCCCCCCCACGCACACACTGTATGGCTGACTGGGTGCCCAATCCCCTGCCAGCTCCATGCCCCCCAACAGCTGTCCAGGTGCCACACTGGGAGCCCACCCCAGTGTGGCAAATGTCCCGCGTCGTCTTCTTTAAAAAAACAACAACCCGTGAATAAAAAAACGGTCCCGCGTAGTCTCCCTGCCCCACTCCCACAACCTGCACTCCACCCACTGCGCACCCTGCCTCCCCACACCCCCCACCCCATACTTACCTCCGGAGTTCGGCGGACGATCATCGGTGGACCGGGAACACGTCTGCACTCTTCAAAGCCGACCGTGAACTGAGGAAATGCCGGTAAGCTGTATAATGGGATAGATAGGATTTTTTCAACTTTGCTGCATACCTCAGGTATTTTTTGGAATTTTTGCACCAAATTTTCAACATGGGGTTTTTGGGACCCCTTCTCATGAGTGATGTCACTGTCATGGCGTTATTCGGGCCTGAAGGGTGATTTCGCAGTCACTGCGCAAAATCACCTTTCGGGACCATTAACAAAACGACACTGCCAGTGTTCATAAGGTGGGCTCTCAAGAAGCCTATTTTGAAAATTGGGGAAAAATTCCAAAATGACTTTTACGAGCGTGCATTGCGCAGTTCCTATGCAGGCTCGTAAGTTCACAAATTTTCAATATTTTCACTCCAGATTTTCAACATTGCCATTTTACCACACCTTCTTATGAGTAGTACAGCTGTCATTTTTCACATCTCACCCAAAACGTGTTTCCGCCCATGTAGCGCACAATGGCACAGTCGGTGTGCTAAATCAATGTATCGGGACACATTAAGAAAATCACAGTGACACTGTTCATTAGCAGAGGTCTTAAAATGGCTATGTGGAAAATTTGGTGAAAAATTCCCAAAATGACTGTTTATGAGCATGCTTTGCGCAGTTCCTACGCACGTTCGTAAGTTCGCGAATTTTCAATATTTTCACTCCAGATTTTCAACATTGCCATTTTACCACACCTTCTTATGAGCAGTACAGCTGTCATTTTTCACATCCTGCCCAAAACATGTTTCCGCCCATGTAGCGCACAATGGCACAGTCGGTGTGCGAACTCAATGTCTGGGACACATTAAGAAAATCACAGAGACACTGTTCATGAGCAGAGGTCTTAAAATGGCTATGTTGAAAATTTGGTGAAAACATTCCTAAAAATGACTGTTTTATGAGAGTGCATTGCGCAGTTTCTCCTTCCTGCCACGCCCCCTGGGTCTGTGTGGTGGCTGCTTGTGTTTGTCTGTGTCTGTAGCTTAGTTTTTGTGGATTTACATGTTTTTCTGCTTGTGGTAACTATACCATTCTTGCTCACTACATCCGTGAAAGTCTTCTGGACTGGATTTCTGCAAAAAATCATCATCAGGTATCTTTATTTTCATTTTAAAATCAACTTTTTGGAAGCTATCCCAAGCAAAACATAAGTGAAGCAACTACATCTGATAAACTCGGTGACTCTGGGTCCTGTTGGAATTCACATTTTCATCTGACCTGCTCCATGATCTGTATGTGGGCTTTTCAGCAACCTGTTTGAATGACAAAGAAGCATACAGACAAAGGGATTTCCCATCCTGCATATGTGCAGGCAAAGTTAATCACCTTCAGGAATTTTAACATTTCAGTGACTCTGGACCTCAGCTGTTGATCATTCTTTTGGCTTTTGACTTTTGACTTAACCACCAGGTACCTATCTGCAAGCGACCGGGTGCAACTGACAAGCTACAAGGATAAATGTGCATATCGTCCTCTATTTCTAACAACCTCCTTGCTCTGGGACCCTAGACGCCTGCACTGGTCCAAGCCGCATAAGCCTCAGAAGTGTAATTCTATTGACTACAAAGTACAGCAACTGTCTCTTAAACTCCTACTCCTCCTCCTCCTCTTGATATCAGAAAGTGTCCACTCAAATCCTGGCCCTGTCTCCTACAGTACAACAAAGCCTGCCAAAATGGAGGGGGGGCTCAAAATTGCTACCTTAAACATCTGCAGTCTCCTCCCAAAACTGGCCTCCCTTCAAATCTTTGCCAGCCAACACAACCCGGATATCCTTGCCATCATCAAAACTTGGCTGACACCTAATACTCCGGATCATGCCATCTCTATACAAGGCTACAAGATATTCAGGCTGGATAGGACCTCGGAAAAGGGGTGGTGGGTGTGCAATCTACATAAAAGACTACCTCACCTGTCTCCCTGGTTCTTACCCCACCACAGAAACATCAGTGCAACTCCTCCCTATCAAGATACTACTTGGTGCCCAAAACAAAGTCCTCACGATTGCTGCTGTCTATATCCCACCAAAAGATCCTGATTCCGGCCTACAGGCTGTCCTCGAGTTCGTAAGTACACAACCTTCTGACATCGAACTCCTTCTCCTTGGGGACTTTAATATAAATTGGCTTGCTCCTGATGCAGGGTCAAATAAAGATGCTATCCTAGCAGCAAATTTAACACAAGTGGTAAACTCCCCTACCAGGAAAAACTACAAATCAGGGACCAGCACCCTCATTGACTAGATCCTTACCAGCCACCCTACCCGTATAACCAATGTAAGTGTTCTCCCTGACTCGCTCAGTGATCACTCTCCAATAATATGTACCTGGACAAATAAGTTTCGTAAGCCACCTCCAAAAACCATCTATAGCAGAGTCCTACCTTATGGCAACCTTACTCATCTCAAGACCTGTCTTAGGCATATAGAAACATAGAAACATAGATTTTGATGGCAGATAAGGACACTTGGCCCACCCAGTCTGCCTATTTCCTACCTATTGGATAAGCTGCAGATCCTAGTTAACCAGCAGCCTACTTCTTCCTACCCCCACCCCCTAGAATTGCCTTATGACTGTCCCATGCATGCTTGAATTCCACCACTGTTTTTGACTCCACAACCTCCTCCGGAAGGCCGTTCCATGCATCCACAACCCTCTCTGTGAAAAAATACTTCCTTAAATTACCTCTGAGCCGCCCCCTTCTATCTTCAAATTGTGCCCCCTTGTTCTTGCACACCTCTTTTTTTGAAAGATGCTACCCTCTTGGACTTTGTTGATTCCCTTGAGATACTTGAAAGTTTCTATCATGTCCCCCCTCTCTCTCCTTTCCTCGAGGCTATACATATTCAGCTCCTTAAGTCTCTCTTCATATGTCTTCCAGTGCAGGCCCTGCACCATTTTAGTTGCCCTCCTCTGGACAGCCTCCATCCTGTCTATATCCTTGCTGAGATTGGGCCTCCAGAACTGCACGCAGTACTCCAGATGGGGTCTCACCAACTGTCTGTATAGAGGGATAATAACTTCCTGTTTTCTGCTGGTGATGCCTCTCCCTATGCATCCCAGTATCCCCCCAGCCCTCCTTGCTGCCCTCTCACATTGCTTGCCCACCTTTAGGTCATCTGATATGACTACCCCCAGGTCCCTTTCCATTTTTGTTGTTGTTAGTATCTCACCCCCCATTGTGTACTCTTCCCCTGGGTTTTTGTTTCCCAGGTGCATTACCTTGCACTTCTTAGCATTGAATCTAAGCTGCCATATATTTGACCATTCCTCTAACCTTGCCAAGTCCCTTCTCATCCTTTCCACCCCACCTTGTGCATCAACTCTGTTGCAGATCTTTGTGTCATCTGCAAAGAGACATACTTTTCCTTCCAGTCCCTCTGCAATATCACTTATAAAGACATTGAAGAGGACCGGTCCTAATACTGAACCCTGTAGTACCCCACTAGTAACCCCCCTTTCTTCAGAGTGGACTCCATTTACTATTACTCTCTGTGTCCTATTCTCCAGCCAATTTTTTACCCAGGCTGTCATCTTGGGACCCACTCCCAGGCTGGCTAACTTGTATATTAATCTTTTGTGTGGGACTGTGCCAAATGCCTTGCTAAAGTCTAGGTAGGCCATGTCCACAGCCCCTCCCTGATCTACTACTTTGGTCACCTAGTCAAAGAAATCTATCAGATTTGTCTGGCATGTCCTTCCCGCTGTGAATCCATGCTGCCTTGGGTCCTGAGCCCCTCTGGCCTCTAGATACTCAACAATTCTTTCCTTCAGAAGTGATTCCATCATTTTCCTACCACTGAGGTTAAACTAACAGGTCTGTAGTTTTCTGCTTCTGCCTTGCTCCCACTTTGTGAAGGGGAATCACATCTGCCCTTCTCAGTCCTCGGGTACCACCCCATCCTCCCATGATTTGTTAAAGAGGGTAGTCAGTGGTGTCACTAGTTCTACCCTTAGTTCTTTAGAATTCTGGGATGAATCCTATCAGGCCCCATTGCTTTGTCCACCTTCAGTTTAAGAGTTCTTTCAGAACCCTTTCTTCTGTAAATGGGTTGGTATCAACTTCTGTATCCAGAGTGTTTCTACTGTTTGTTTTAGGTACCTCCCACTTCCTTTGTAAAATACTGAGCAAAAATATTTGTTTAGTATCTCTGCCTTTTCACAGTCACCCTCTGCCCACCCTCCCTCCTCTTTATTAAGCCTCACTAGCCCTCCCTTGGTCTTCCTTCACTCCTGATGTACCTATAAAAGGTTGTATCCCTTCTTAACAGAGTTGGCTATCTTTTCCTCAGTTTGGGCCTTGTTGTTCTGACTGCCTTGCTTCCTTTTCTTTAACTGATACAGTTGCCTGTCCTGCTCCTTCTGTGATTCCTTGTACTTCCTGAATGCTTTTTTTTCTCTTGAACCTTCACTGCCACTTCCTTTGAGAACCATAGTGGTTTCTTACATCGTTCGTTTTGTTAATTTGCTTCACACAAAGGCTTGTTACCTCTGTGATGGCAGTTTTATTATTCCCATTGTTCTTCCACCCCTCCTTCCTGCTCATTTGCTAGTGCATTCCTTAGGCACTCACCCATTTTGGCAAAGTCAGCCCTCCTAAAGTCCAGTACTTTTGCCTTTGTATGGCTTGACTCGATTGCTGTGTTTATTGTGAACCATACTGTTCGATGGTCTCTAGTTCCCAGATGGCTACCCACTTCTACATCTGTGATCCTCTCTTCACCTCCATTTGAGAGAACCCGGTCTAAGATTGTTCCCTCTTGAGTGGGCTCCAATACTAGTTTTCTAAGGCATGCCCCTTGTAGGGCATCTAGAATAACCCCACTCTTTGAAGTGGCTGCTGCAACTGCATTCCAGTTAACATCTGGCATATTCAGATCACCCATCAGCAATATTTGTCTGCCATTCTAAGTATTCTTTCTATCATTTCCTTGTCCATTTCCTCCCCCTGAGAAGGGGGTCTGTATACAACCCCTGTGCGGATTGTGGTGCCATTGCCGGTCTCCAAATTTACCCACAGTGCTTCTTCTCCTCCCTGTTTTCCCTTTTGTTCTGTTGCCTTGATTCCTTCCCTTATGTAAAGAGCTACTCCTCCTCCTCTTTACCCTCCCTGTCCCTCCTGTAGATAGTGTATCCTGGTATGTTTATGTCCCAGTCATGGTTTTGTGTGTACCATGTTTCTGTGACTGCCATGATATCCAGATGTTCCTCCTCCATCAAGGCCACTAATTCAGGAAGCTTGTTACTCAGACTACGGGCATTGGTACTCATTGCTCTCCATTTTTTGATGGCTTTACCTTCTTTTGCAGCATCCCCCACTGACCTGTCTACCTCGGTCTTTTTCTCATTTAGTACCCTGTTTTGTAGGGATAGACTGGTCCTTGATTTACAAAACTCAAGATGTTGACCTAGCCCTTGATTACTTTATCACTACTTTCAACACTGCCTGTGACACCTATGCACCAGTAAAAAAGCGCAAAATCAAAGCACTCACAAATCCCTGGCTCACGGTGAAGCTATTGGCACAACTCAAAAGTAGGCATCACCTCTGGGCCACTGCAAGAGCTACTGGCACTCTGTCGGACATCCAAAAATATAAATAGGCTCACAACCACTGTACTAAACAGATCCGCTTGATGAAGAGCTCCTACTTCAAGAATGCCCTCTCCAACTCCTGGGGTGAAGGGAAATCCTTCTGGGACAACATAAGAAATATCATGGGTCAGCAGTCCAAATCCTCTCCTACAATAATAAATGTGGATGGAACCACTACATTAGAGCCAGAGATCATTGCAAACACCCTAAATGATACCTTCACGGACCTTAGTGGTGTCCTCTCATCTGATTTCTTCACTGATGCTGACCCTCCAATTTCTACTTCTACTACTGCCTCTACAACCAAACCACCCTTCCATTTCAAACTAGTAAAGGCACATGACGTCTATAAATATGTAAAGAAGGCCATTTCTAAGTCCCGAGCAAGCAGTGACACTATTGACCTTAAACTTCTGTCCCTCACTCTGGAGGAAGTACTGCTCCCCCTCACAAAAATTTTCAATCTCTCCCACTGCTACAGCCAATTCCTAGGAAATGGAAGGCTGCAGTTGTCACTCCGGTGCACAAAAGTGGTGATAAGTCACTGCCTGGTAACTATCGCCCGATATCAATACTACCACCTCTCTCTAAGGCCCTTGAACGCTTGATGGTGGACCAACTTTCAGACTACCTGGAAAAGCACAACATCCTATGCACTCAGCAGCATGGATTTAGGAAAGGGCACAGCACATCGACTGCCCTACTTGAATTCTCAGGAGCAATCCACAATGCCATGAACAAAGGAAACCTAACTGGAGCAGTCTACATTGACTTAACCAAGGCATTTGATACAGTACACCATGGCCTACTTATCAAACAACTACTATCCATAGGGCTCTCGCAGGGTCCTGGTGACTGGGTAAAAAATTACCTTGCTCAGCGCTCTTAATCTGTAAAAGTAGCTGGAGTTCTCTTAGACTCAAAACCGGTTCGCTCAGGAGTTCCCCAGGGATCCATCCTGGGCCCCCTCCTTTTCAGCCTTTTCCTAAACTCCCTCCCCAAATCCTGCCCCGAACAAATAATCCTCTATGCCGACGATGCCATGATTCTTGCCACTCATAAAGATCCAAACCTCTTACGCCTCAACCTTCAGCATGCTTTTTCGAAAGTTGAGATGTGGTTCCTTGAACATAAGCTGGTTCTAAACCACAAAAAATTAAATCCATGCTCTTCTCTAACCCATAAAAAACAAGAAGCCAAGTCCTCTCACCATTAATACATACCTGGGAAATACCCTTGAACAAGTGCCAATCTTCAAATATCTTGGAATCAACTTTGATCAAGGCCCTAACCTTTGCAATTCACATTGATAGTACAGCAAAAACTATTAATCAGTGAATTGGGATTCTGTATCGGAACCGACAGCCTCCTTACCCATTCTGCACTGAGGATTGCTATCCAATCCTCTATCATCTCAGTCATTGACTATGGCTTAGTTATATATGGATCTGCCACTACTACAGCACTTATCGCATTACAACATCCCTAAATAAGGCCTGTCGGCTGCTCACTGTGCACATGACGATACCCACACATGTGAACTCTATGCTGACTCAGGTTGGTTGCAACTCTCAAACTGGATAAAGTACCTTACCCACCTGATGGCTAAAAATCCACTCTGGGCCTCACTCCACCTTGTATCCAAGACCTGTTATGCCCGAGCGCTAGCACCCATTTTACCAGAAGATCAGAACACCAGCCTCTCCAAGTCCCCAATGCCGGACTTCTCAGGGACAAAGATCATTTGCCTATCGTGCCCCCAGCTGGCTAAATGCCCTCAGCACTCATATTACTGCCTCCACCTCTCTAGGTATTTTCAAATCAAGGCTGTTCTCTCACCTTGCCACCTCCAGCTCCTGTGACTGCCCTGATTAAACCTCCTATTTTCTCACTACCCACCCTGTTCCGTTATTTGACAAAGACATGTTTGGAAACCTTTTCTCCTGCTATCGTCTGCTCCCCACACCTTTCACTTACCCTCTCTGTTCTGGACTTTTTCCCTATTTATTTCTCCTAATCTTGCATGACCTCTTTCTTGTAATAATAATGTGATTATTGATATCTCATGTCCTTTTGCACAAATGATTTGATATGTATTTGTATATGTTTTCTCGCTGTTGACACAGCACAAATTGTTGTGTTATCTATGTAACCTTTTTTGTGCTGTACCTAATTGACGTGGAACCTTTGTAAAAGAGCCTCTGGCTCAAAGGTAGTAATTCCTAGAACAATAAACAATAAACTAAGTTCCTACACACGCTCGTAAGTTTGCGAATTTTCAATATTTGCACTCCAATGACTTCCAAATACCTATACAGCACATAGAAGCAAGCAACATTCGGCATTGACAAATGCTTGTTTTAGAAGGCAGAGAACTAAACTGCAACAGGAAATGCACCTTAGTTAATTTACAAAACCTGTTAACCTGCAGTTGCAGATAATTGACAAATCAACATATAATTATACATATCCGTGTACAATACAGCAGAAAAGAAAGAGATCCAGGTAGGGGATTTTACTGAAAAATAGACCTCTCTCCTAGCATGCAGGATAAGATTCTCCCTCAGGAGCAAAGCTCCTGGGCGGGTCCCATTCACAATGTTGGAGCTAACAGAAATGGAAATTATGGTAAGTATGAAGTTCATTTCTTCTTTCTGTAGTGCTCCACATTGTCAATCGGTAAGTATTACGAATGGGTTCCAAGAAGCAGTACCCAGACCAAAAAATGGGAGCGGGGAGATTATCCCGTATATGCCAGGTGAGGTGCTTCAGAATTACTTGTGAACTGCTGCCTGCAGCAGTCTGCGACCAAAAGCTGCATGAGCAGAACTCTGAACATCCTATTTATAATGTTTCATGAATATGTGGACTGAAGTCCACGTAGCTGCTTTGCATAGTTCTGAAACTGTGGCTTCACCCCTCTCTGCCCAGGAAGTTGCCAGTGCCCTGGTGGAGTGAGCCTTGATAAGAGCCAGAGGCCTCCTCTTACTCACCACGTAGGCCTTAGCTAAACAGGCCCATACCCAGCTAGCTAGGATGGGTTTAGAGGCCTTTTGTCCTTTCTTGGCTGCAGCAAAAAGCACAAGCAGCCTATCTGACTTACGGAATTCAGATGTATGTTTAAGGTAGATCCTAACTGCCTGCCTTACGTCCAGTTTATGCAACTTCCTCTCCTTGGGGTGAGAAGAATGCAGACAGAAGGATGGAAGGCACATCTCTTGGTTCACATGAAAAGCTGTGGGCACTTTAGAGAAGAAGGATGGAACAGTCCAAAGCACCACTTTGTCCTTATGCGTGATAAGGTAAGGCTCCTTATGAGACAAGGCCTGGAGTTCAACCACTCTCCTGGCTGAACACATGGCCACCAAGAAACAGACCTTGTAGGACAGAACATCCAGTGGCATGGAAAACAATGGTTCGAAAGACTCAACACAGAGAGCATTCAGAACCAAGTTAAGATCTCACAGGGGAACCAGAGATCGAAACAGCAGTTGGCTCCTGCTGACTGCATGAAAAAATGAACAACCTCTCTATTTGTTCCTAGGGAGAACTCCAAGGAACCTCCAAGAGTAGAAACCAGCCCTCTCAGCGTACTTAATGCCAGCCCTTTATCTATGCCATACTGAAGGAACTCCAGGATCTGAGCAATGGAGGCCATCGAAGGTTTAATTCCTTTCTCTCTGGCCCAAGAAGAAAATATATCCCAGCCTCTGGCATAAGCAGCCAAGGTAGAGGTTTTTCTTGCCACCATCAAGGTTTTAACTACCCTTGGGGAAGAACCTAATTTCAAGAATCTCCTTTCAGGAGCCAGGCTGCTAGTTGCATTGTGCCTGGGTTCAGGTGGAGAATGGGGCCTTGTAGTAGAAGGTCCCTTCGTACTGGAAGGTGGAAGGGAACTTGCTGGGTTAGGTTCACTAGATCTGAGAACCACGGTCTTCTTGGCCACTCCAGGGCTATTAGAAAAAAGTTTCCACTTGAGTGTCTTATTTTCCTTAAGACTTTCTGGAGGAGAGGTAGTGGAGGAAAAGCATGCGCTCTGTGGAACGACCACACCTGAGTTAGGGCATACACTGCCTCTGTGTAAGGACACCGATATTGACTGAAGAACCTGTGGGTCTGAGCATTGTGGCTTGAAGCAAATAGATCTATCTGCAGTTGTCCAAACTGATTGCTTAGTAGTGCAAACACCTTGGGGTTCAACTGCCACTCTCCCGGTTGAACATCTTCACGACTTAGCCAGTATAACTGAATAATCAATTCCTCCACCAGATGTACTGTGACAGAGAGAGAAGATTCTTCTCTGTCCAGCTCAGTAGGTTGGAGGCCTCCTAAAGCATTGCCTTGCTTTTTGTGCCTCCTTGGTGGTTTATGTATGCCACTATAACGGCATTGTCCGACCACACCTTTACTCCAGTGTTCCTCAGTCTGGACTGAAAATGAAGCAGAGCTAGGTGAACCGCCTGCATCTCTGGGACATTTATGTGGAGTCGATGTTCTTGTAGCAACCAAATCCCCAGAGTGGAAAGTTGGTCCAGGACTGCCCCCCCAGTGCAGGTTTGCATCTGATGTACCTCCTGCGGGAGTTCCAATGGAACCCCCTTGCTGAGATTCTGCACATTCAGCCACCAACTCAGGGAGTGATGAGGCTGATAGGTGATGAGGATCCTGGCTTGATAGTCCTCTGATGACGATTCCCAGGCCATCAACAGCCACATCCGAAGAGGCCACATGTGGAAGTGCGCCAAGGGAACTAAGTCTATTGCTGCCACCATGAGGCCCAGAATCCACAGAAGAGTGTGGGTCGATGCTGAGGACTGAAACCTGAGCCACCGTATCTCTGGCAGCAACATCTCCTCCTGTGAGAGTGATAGGAACACCTTCCCTACTTTCATGTCGAAGATCACCCCCAAGGGCTCCATGGACTGCGAAGGCTCTAAGGAGCTCTTTTCCCAGTTCACCATTCAGTCATGCAGTTCCAGGATCTCCAGGATCCAGGACACTGAACTCTTTGCTAGAAGCACTGTCGGTGCTCAAATGAGCAGGTCGTCCAAATAAGGGTAGACATAATAACCCTCCTGTTGGAGTTGATCCACCAGACAATCAGTACCTTCGAGAAAATTCAAGGGGCTGTTGCACGGCCAGACTGTAGAGCCCTGTACTAGAAATGCTGGCCCCGCATCGAGAATCTGAGGTACTTCTGATGGGACTGACAGATGGGGATGTGGAGGTAAGCATCCATCAGATCTATCGAGGCTAAGAAGTCCCCCCCATTGAACAACCCTGATTATCGACCTCAGAGACTCCATCTTGAACATCTTGTGGCACACAGATTTGTTCAGATGCTTCAGATCCAAAATGGGCCAGAACCCCCCAGACTTCTTGGGAACTACAAAGTAGAGGGAGTAGAACCGCTGACCCTGCTCATTTGGGGTAACTGGAGCTATGGCCCCAATCTGAATGAGATGGATCAGAGTGTCTGATACCACCTGGTGTTTTTTCACTTGCTTTGAAACCAGGGACAGCAGGAAATGTTCCCCTGAGGAAACCATTGAGAATTTTATGGCATAGCCTAGGTGAAGGATTTCCAGAACCCTCCGGGGGTTTGATGTTGTTTGGGCCCATCTTTTTTTTTAACTTTCTTTCTGCTCCCTCACTGGCCTCTTAGGGCTCTCTCCGGTGTGGTGTCTCGGACCATCCGGTTCCCACTCTGCCCCAGGTCTTCCCAGACCTAGTCTTTGTCCTCTGATCTCTCCTCCACAACTACCGACGATGGTCTACTCCTCTGGCACTCTATCTACAATCTAGTATGGTGACCGGAGCATGGAGAAGATTCGGAGAACGGCTAGGACAGACCTGGAATTGAGCATGGGGGCTGTCCACTGGACACAGCTTCACTTTCCTGGGTGCCAGAGCCATTTTGTCTTGTTCCAGGTTCCCTCCCCCAAGACGCAGATGTGCAGTGTCATCCTGCGTGTGACAGGTGCGCTCCCGCACCTGCCAACAGGATGTCTGCTGATATCTTCCCCATCTTGCATTCCCAACTGCAGTGCACCCAGCCTCCAGTGGGAGCCGCTAGTGTCATGGGACCATGTCCCCCCTCCCTCCCAGAAGAGGAGAGCAGTCTACCGGATGGTCAGTCCACTCTTCCCCATCCACCCAGTGCCACGAGCTTGCTCCCGAACGTGGGTTGCTGGAGTGATGTGAGGTAAGGCTTATGCCTCAACCCCCAACACCACCAGGCTGGGTTTGGGCCCATCTTGCAAGAAATTCCTGAAGTCTTCCACCAAGGGGAAGGGGGCAAGGATGGACCCATGTACCAACATAGTGAGGTACTGGGCCTTTGTGTTGGGACTGTTTGCGCCGACCACTGCCCTGGCCTCGTTGAGGGACTGTGGTCTTGCGTTGCTGTTTTGACACTGGGAGGTAGCCCTTCTTATCCTGCATGTCCTGCAGGATAGAATCCAGACCAGAACCAAACAATAAACGTCCTTTAGAAGGAAGACTCATAGGAGTGCCGGTCAGGTACAACAATAGCAGAGTCTCTCCAGATTGTTTTGGGACTCCAGTTGAGTCATAAGTTGTAGTTTTTCTCTTGTTGCTCTTAAATTAGAATACTTGTAAGGGTAAGATATGGTGGACTAAGAATATCCAGAGGCCACCTTAGCAAAAACATTAACTTCTTTATGACTGACTTAGGTGGCAAAGAAGACACACATGTAGCAGTAGAGAGAGGTGCACATCACTGTGGTTGGGCCGAGACAGACAAAAGATTAAATTCTAACACCAACAAAAGAGGGGTGGTGAGGCACCTATAGAGGGTAGCACCTCAGATTCAAGAGGGAAATCAAAGGGCAAACCAATGCATCACCTGTTTACCAGAATGTAGGAGACTGTATCTTGTTGATCTTGTCTGCCCTGTCGACCTGTCCATGTGAGGTGTACTGTACATACCTGAAATAAAAATGAGTTAAAAAGAAAAAAAGGAAGACTAAACAGTTTCGTCTTTGAAGACTGATTAACAGACCAATGTCTGAGTCACATAGACTTCATGGGTGATGCAGTATGGTAGGTCGAGTGGGCCAACAAGTGTAAATCGTCCACTGTGGAATCCCCAAGAAAGGAAGATGCCATGGCCACCAAGTGAAAAATACTTGCACCCTCTGAATCAGGAGGGATGTAGTCAGTCAGTGTAGTGACCCAGAGTTTCAAGGCTCTAGCAACAATTAACGAGGCACAGGAGGTACGAATGTTTGCGCCTGAAGCGGTGAAAGCCCTCCTGCATGAGGTATCTGTCTGCTTGTCATGGGAGTCTGATAGCATCAGAGTCCCTTCCATTGGAATGGTACTGTGTTTTATGGAATTATAAACAACCTTGTCTGCCAAAGGGGCGTTTCCCACTTGAGAGACCTCTCCTCTAAAAATGGATAATTCTTGGTTTTGAGAGATTTCTTCTCCCATTCACACCTGCCCATTCCTGTGCAATAATTTGGTCACAGTGGAGAAAACCTGGGAAACATTTTGGAGCAGAGGAGGATGCTGACAAAACTGGATTAACCCCCAGTGACTCCATGGACTGCTCCTCCTTGGGCTGTAAAGATCTACATACCTCAGCTATCAAAAAGGACAAGGACTTATTATCAAAGAAGGGTGGAACTGGTATCCTGGTCTTGGGTTCTGTCCAGTCTCCTTCCTCTCCCTCCTCAGAGAGGACATCCTCTTCATCTGAAAGTAATTTTTAAGATCAGGCGTTTCCCCGAAAACATCCCCAAAATCATCATCCTGGCCTTCCAATGGGTCAGGGTTGGGATCTGCCTGCATATCTGATTCTGCAACCTGCTCCTGCTGTGTCACACCTGGACATACCTGCATGGGCCCCCCTGATCTCGGGGCCCAGTTTGGGGTTGGGAGTATATGCTGAAATATCCTGAGGGACATTGGGGCTCAAAAGCTCACTGTGGAGGAACCAGAGATTTTTACGCAATTCTGCTTTGCCACTGCCAAGCGACGGACCAGGTGCCGCCCCAGCTCGGATGACTAGCTGGGGGGAACTGAGAGAGAAATATTATGCTAGGCAACACAATGAGAACAATATGGACCCATGGGAGAGGGCCTCATCACCCTTCTGCAGGTATTACCTTGTTTCATAATGCATGATCTCCTGAAAGCCATGGTGCCAAAAACAGGAAAACTGTGACAGAAAAACCTTCATTTTAAACTGTCTTTAAGATATTTGCACCACAACTGAAAAAACTGTGACAGATTTTTTAAATTGAATTGTGAAAAAACACAAAAGCTGTCAGCCAACTGTAAAAACGTCCCAGCAGCTAGAAAGGCTGAAACCGAAGTGTGCTACTCTCAAGGCTGAACAGCTTCTCCTCCTGGCTGGTGGGAAACTGTAATGAAGAGGAAACACATGCCCAGTTCTAATGGCAGCCGTGCAATTATGAAAAATGGAGGCTAAGGTGGGAAATGTAAAAAACACCTAATAAGTTGGCAAAAATCGGCAGAAAAACAGAAAAAACACAGAAAACCCCCAATAGAAAAACTCAAGCTGGAGGGGCAAGGAACCAACACAAGTGCCCCTCAGAGCACCTATACTCCCAAGAAATAAATCTGTACCTACCTGAGGCACGTTTTTTCCATTCTTTAAGTACTGCAACAGGAGACCATAACAAAACACCCTAGCAAGGCATAAGTGGCTCCCAATCCACACAGGGAGTGAGAAAAAAACGGGCAGGTTATTCAAATTTAAAACCGTAGCTTAACAGGCACGATTTAAATTTAAGAGTGCTCTCTGTAAGTGGGCAGCCCCAACCTGCAAAGCAGAATTGCAGGCCCAAACTGAAGTCCTGAATCTTGAAAGCTGAAAATTCTTCAGAGAAAAGAGAGTAGCTCTTTCCCCTTCGAGTGGCACAGCGAAACCAGGAAGCTGCCGTTAGTGCAGGGAATACTCAGGTGCTCAACAGATTCCGGGTTTACATGTAGGGTAATATTTGATTACAAGGTAATTGATTACCATGTAGTCAATTTTACCCTGCATGTAAACGAGGTACAAGTTTACTGAGCCTGCGCGATGGATCAGTTCCAGCTCCAACTGCATCTACATGACGTTTGAGCACCAAAGTCCCGCGAATCGATGCACTTGTTCAGTGCACTTGGATTAATCTAGAGATCGATCCTAACGCATCGAAAGCACTGTTTACATGCAAGGTTAATATTAATTACAAAGTAACTGATTACTCTGTAATCGATTCTAACCTTGCATGTAAACAGAGCAACTGACAATGTGGAGCGCTACAGAAAGAAGAAATCATACCATAGCAAACAACCACTGAGGCAAGCATCCAGGATCTGCACTTTACAACCCCACCCTCCACCACTTTTTCTTGATTTGACAGATATTTACTTCTGTACCCACAGAGTGCCACCACCAGGGTGCGACCACACTGATGGGATCAGGTTTTTCAGTGTCAGTGTGCAGTCTCAGCCATGCTTCCACTGAATCTGAATCTTGGAGAAACAGAATCATAAAGAAATTACAACAGCAAATAAAACAGAAATAACACACAGGATTTTGACAGAATATGGTTAATTAAACATATTGTGGCCCTCAGTGCCGGAAGATTGGGAAAGGACTTCTGGGGAGGGGTCTCAAGCAAGTAGCTACTTCTATCACTTTCTCAGTACTACCTGTGAGAGGCAAGGGAGAGCATAGGAGTGAATGCACCAGGGACTTTAACTCATGGTTGAAGAACTGGTGCTGTGAGGAAGGGTTTGGATTCATTGGTGACTGGGGACCCACCTGAGGGATGGAGGTTTGTTCAAGCCTGACAGCCTGCAGCCATCCTGAAGGGAATCCAAGCACTTTCAATGATAAGTTTAAAAGCTACATTGACAAGCATTTAAACTAGCAAAGGGGGTGGCAGGCCGCAAGGAGGGTACCCATTGCTCACTCCCCACAGCTAGCAGTGGAACCAGTGAACCAGAGGAGTGGCTATCTCTGCAAAGCAGTGCAAAAGATGGAGATTAGTGCCCAAGAGTGGATAAGCAGTGCAAAATTCAGCAGAAGGGCAGACAGCAAGGAGAACCAGGGATAAATGACAACCAAGGAAGGGGCTGAGAGAACAGTGAGACAGTCTAGGGAGGTCAAATCATGGAAAGCCATGTGCAAATGCCAGGAGCCTTAGCAACAAGATGGAAGATCTGGAGGCTGTCATGGTACAGTCAGACCTGGACATTGTGGCCATCACTGAAACCTGGTGTAATGATAACCACGACTGGGAGATGGCCATACCTGCTACAACATATTCAGAAGAGACAGAGCAGGCAGAAAGGAAGGAGAGTGGCACTGTATGTGAAAAAATGACATGAGGCCACAGAGATCCAGGAGGAACAAAATGGGGGAGAGATACTGTGGGTTAAGCTGGAAAGGAAAATGGGACAGCCATCCGCACAGGTGTGGTCTATAGACCACCAGCCCAGGAGGAAGAAACAGATAGGGAGTTGATGCTAGCCATCCAAAGGATGGAGACAAGGAGAGGAGTACTGGTTGGAGACTTCAATATTCCAGACGTGGACTGGAGCATCCCAGCAGCAGCATCAACTAGGAGCAGATTTATCCTGGACTCCCTTCAGAGTGCCTTCCTCAAGCAACTGGTCATGGAACCAACTCAGCAGAAGGCAATACTGGACCTTGTGCTCACAAACAGGGACAGTGTGATGGGGGTAACAGTGGGGGAGCACCTGGGAAACAGTGACCACCAGTCATTGTGGTTTGAAATCACAGAAAGAGCAGAACCAAACCACACAAAAACATGTATCCTGGATTTTAGGGGGCGACTTTGGGAAAATGGGAGATACTTGAAGAGGCATTATGGAATGAGACAGGAATCGGGGTTGAGGAACAGTGGGCAGTATTTAAAATGGGGATTACAAGAACAACAGAATTATGCATTAAGCAGGTTAGCAAGAGGAAAAGGAAGAGGAGGAGACCATTATGGTTTTCCAAAGAGGTAGCAAAGAAAGTGAAAGCCAAAAAGATTGCATTCAGGCAATACAAAAAGACACAGGCAGAAGGGGATAGGGAGAAGTACCAGGAGAAGCAAAGGGAGGCAGGGAGGTCAGTAAGGGAAGCCAAAGTTCAGACAGATGAACACATTGCAAAATGAATGGGCAGAGGGGATAAAATCTTTTACAGGTACATAAGTGAAAAAAGAAAGACAAAGGGAGTGATAGTGAGACTGAAGGGGGAGGATGGGGGCCCCGTGGAGGATGACAACAGTAAAGCTGACATATTGAACAGGTATTTCTGCTCAGTCTTTACTGAGGAGAGAGGGAATGGGTCTGAAGGGAGTACAAGTGGTGAGAATGGTGCAGAAATGGACACAAGTCCCTTTACACGAGAAAGGGTCCTAAAGGAACTGGAAGTAATAAGAGTTGATAAAGCAATGGGGCCAGATGGGGTACACCCCAAGGTCCTTAAAGAACTAAGAGAGATGGCGGCTGAACCCCTGGCTATCCTGTTTAGCTGATCACTGGAAACAGGGGAGGTACCCAAAGACTGGAAGACAGCAGATGTAGTCCCCTTATACAAAAGTGGGAACAAAGAGGAAGCAGGGGACTACAGACCAGTCAGCCTCACCTCGGTAGTGGGGAAGATCATGGAAGCACTACTGAAGGAGAGATTGGTGGAACATCTGGTTGTCAATGGACTACAGGACCCAAGGCAGCATGGTTTCACCAGGGGGAGGTCATGTCAGACCAACCTCATTGAATTTTTTGACTGGGTGACTAGGGAGGTGGATCAGGGGAGGGCAGTGGACATGGCCTATCTGGACTTCAGCAAGGCCTTTGACACTGTGCCACTGGCTACTCTTTTTAATAAATCATGGGAGGATGGTGTGGTACCCGAGGACTGGAGGAAGGTGGATGTGATTCCCCTTCACAAAAGTGGGACCAAGACAGAGGCAGGAAACTACAGACCTGTCAGTCTGACCTCTGTGGTAGGGAAAGTGATGGAGTCACTTCTGAAGGAAAGAATAGTTGAGTACCTAGAGGTCAGTGGAGCACAGGATCCAAGGCAGCATGGGTTCACAGTGGGAAGGTCATGTCAGACGAATCTAATAGATTTCTTTGACTGGGTGACAAGTAGTAGACCAGGGAGGGGCTGTGGACATGGCCTACCTAGACTTTAGCAAGGCATTTGACACAGTCCCACACAAAGATTATTAGTCAAATTAACCAGCCTGGGAGTGGGTCCCAGGGTGGTAGCCTGAGTAAAACATTGGCTGGACAACAGGACACAGAAGGTAATTGTAAATGGAGTCCACTCTGAAGAAAGGGCGGTTACTAGTGGGGTACCGCAGGGTTCAGTATTGGGTCCAGTCCTTTTTAATGTCTTCATCAGTGACATTGCAGAGGGACTGGAAGGAAAAGTATGCCTTTTTGCAGATGACACAAAGATCTGCAACAGGGTTGATACACAAGGAGGCGTGGAAAGGATGAAAAGGGACTTGACAAGGTTGGAGGAATGGTCAGACGTATGGCAGCTAGATTCAATGCAAAAGTGCAAAATAATGCACCTGGGAAACAAGAACCCAGGGAAGAATACACAATGGGTGGGAGGTAGTAACAACAACAAAACAGGAAAGGGACCTGGGGTAATCATATCAGATGACCTTAAGGTTAGCAAGCAAATGTGAGAAGGCAGTAGGGAGGGCCGGGGTATACTGGGATGTATAGGGAGAGGCATCAGCAGCAGAAAACAGGAAGTTGTTATCCCTCTGTACAGACAGTTGGTGAGACCCCATCTGGAATACTGTGTCCAGTTCTGGAGACCCCATCTCCGCAAGGACATAGACAGGATAGAGGCAGTCCAGAGGGAGGGCAACTAAAATGGTGCAGGGTCTGCAAGAGAAGCCGTATGAGGAGAGACTAAAGGAGCTTAATATGCTACCCTTCAGGAAAGAAGGGAGGGGGGACATGATAGAAACTTTCAAGTACCTCAAGGGAATCAACAAAGTCCAAGAGGGTAGCATCTTTCAGAAAAAGAGACTTGCAAGAACAAGGGGACACAATTTAAAGATAGAAGGAGGGCGGTTCAGGGGCAATGTGAGGAAGTATTATTTCACAGAGAGGGTAGTGGATGCATGGAACAGCCTTCCTGAGGAAGTTGTGGGTCTAAAACTGTGGGAGAATTCAAGAATGCATAGGACAGACATAAGGCAATTCTTGTGGGGGGCAGGAAGATATAGGCTGTTGGTCAACTAGGATCTGCGGCCTATCCTGTTGGTAGGGAAATGGGCAGACTAGATGGGCCTAGCGGTCCTTATCTGCCGTCAAAGTCTATGTTTCTATGTTTCTAGAAGACTATTACACAAACTGGGGAATATGGGTGTGGGCAGGACAGTAGTGTGGTGGGTAGGTAACTGGCTGGGTAGCAGGACACAGAGGGTGGTGGTAAATGACTGTCACTCTACAGAGGGAAGAGTGACCAGTGGGGTACCACAGGGATCAGTGCTGGGACCGGTCCTATTCAACATCTTCATCAGTGACATTGCGCAGGACCTAGAAGGCAGAATTTCACTGTTCGCTGATGACACAAAGCTCTGTAACAGAGTAGACACACCAGAGGGTGTAGACAGAATGAGAAGACACCTGCAGAAACTTGAAGAATGGTCATGGGTTTGGCAGTTGAAATTCAATGCAAAGAAGTGCAAGATAATGCATATGGGGCACAAAAACCCTGGCACAAAATATCAGTTGGGGGCTGAGGATATAGCATGCACCAAGCAGGAAAGGGATCTTGGGGTTGTCATCTCTGATGACCTCAAGGTAGGGAAACAGTGTGACAAGGCAGCAGGTAAAGCAAATAGGATGCTGGGATGTATAGGCAGGGGCATCACCAGCAGAAAAAGGGAGGTCATAATTCCTCTATACAAGACACTAGTGAGGCCCAACCTGGAGTACAGTGTACAGTTCTGGAGACCATACCTACGTAAGGACATACACAGGGTAGAGAAGGTTCAGAGGAGGGTAACAAGATGGTGCATGGATTGCATCACAAGTCCTATGAAGACAGGTTGAAGGAACTGAACATGTACTCTGGAGGAGAGGAGGGAGAGAGGGATATGATAGAGACATACAAGTATCTTACAGGGAGGAACAGGGTACAGGAATACACTATTTTAAGCGAAAAGATGTTCCAGGACTAGAGGGCATGGGATGAAGTTGGAGGAGGATGATTCAGAGGAAACGTGAGAAAGAATTTCTTCACAGAACGGTGGTGGACAAGTGGAACACCCTGCCAGAGGAAGTGGTGGGGGCTGAAACAATCACGGGATTTAAGAATGCATGGGATAGACATAAAGGAATTCTGGAGGTCAGGGGTAAGGGGCAACAGACTTCTAGGAAAACAAACTGAACTTACAAGCTCAAATGGGCAGACTGGGTGGGCCATAGGCCCTTATCTGCCGACACTGTCTATGTATCTATGTATCTATGTGGGGGCTCAAAGTCACATAGGCGCTTATGGTAAAGAAAAGTAAATTTGTCCTCAAATCGCTGTTTTATATACTATGAAATGGGTTATTTTCTGATTAGAAGTGTTGTGTATTATAGTGTATAGTGACCCTTTGTTCTGCATAGAAATCAATCACAGGCAAAATATTGTTGTACCACAGTTCAGAGTTCACGGAACTCAGTAATACCGTACTGTGGTACAACAACATCTTGGCTGCTTTTGAGAGCGCGGAAGCCAGCAGTTAACTAAAGGAAAAACCGCTGAGCGTACAATTCAGAATTCAAATAATAAATGTTCTGACAGGATGGCGGTGGTGTATTTTTTGAAAGTGGCAGAGGAGCGCATTAAATTCAAAATCATTAGAAGTATTTTTTTTATTTTGATTTAGAAAATGGCCTTCTTGTCTCCTGGCATCTGACTGGCTAGTACCCTTGCCAGGGGGTACATTAACTTTCAATAGATGCCCAGGAAATAAAATGTACCAGCCTATAGAGCCCCTTCACCCACTGAAGTATCCTAGTTCTGGTTCCCATACCCAAGGGTTCCACCTTGGGTGGGCTGGTAGCTCGGTCTGCCTTGGTGACTACTTGGGCGGTGTTGTGCAATGCCTGGTCAATTAAAAACAAGGCAGCGATTATTGCAGATCTTGTTGGGTCAGCTGACCTGGTTTGCATCACCGAGACCTGGCTGGATGGAAATGCTGGCCCAATATTGCAATCAGTAATTCCAGCTGGGTACTCGGTGATACACTGCCCGAGAGATGATCAGAGTGTGTGTGGGGGGGTTGCCATTTGTTTTAAGTCTGATCTGGGCCTTGTAGACATCCCAGTGGGAACAACTGGATCCTTTGAGTGCATCGTGGTGCAAGTGCAGACTGCAGGATACTTCTCATCTACCATCAACCTGAGGGTGAGATGAAATTCTTGCAGGAAGTAGTGGACTTCATTGTCAATCTTGTGCTGGAGTCCCCCGATGGATAATTCTGTGGGATTTCAATGCATGGGTTGACAATGAACTCTTGCATTTTGGACAAGACTTTCTCCAACTGATGAATTTGTTGGGCCTGACAGAGGTGGATACCTCTGCTACACATAGTCACAAACACTCACTGGACCTGATCTTCCTTCCTTTTTATGTTGTTTAAATGCATGTGCAAGAAACATAGTGCCATCATGGACATTTCGGAGGTGTGTCACCTCCTCCTCCAATTCAGTCAGTGTGCTGGCAGGCGCGGCCCCTGTAAGCCAATGCATTTTGGAGCTGTCTATGACACGCTCCAAAATGCAGCGGCATACAGTTGAAAGGGGAGCTACGCTTGAGTGAGCACCGATAAGAGGCTGCTCACGCGCAGCTCCCCACCTGCAGGCATGCGCCCCCGCACTGTATCAGCTGACGGGTGCCCAATCCCGTCGGCTGAGCTGCGCCCCTCCCCAAGTAGTAGTAGTTGGCACGCTGGGAGCCCACCCCAGCGTGGCAAGGTCCTTTGCCGATGGGGTGTCCAATCCCGCTCAGCTGAATACCCCCTCCACAAATTCCATGGCGGTGGGGTGCCCAATCCCCGTCGGCTGGCGCCCTTTTGCCCACGCTGGGAGCCCACCCCAGCGTGGCAACACATCTATGGCCGGCGGGGTGCCCAATCCCGTCAGCTGAACGCCCCCAACATCCTCGCCACGCTGGGAGCCCACCCCAGCGTGGCAAAAGGTCCACGTCGTCTTTTTTTTTTTTTTTAAATACCTGAAAACCTAAAAGGTCCAGCTGCGCTACCTCCCAACCCCCTCCACAACCCGCACCCACCCACTGCGCAGCCCAGTTTCCACACCCCCACCCCATACTTACCTCCGGACTCATGCGACGATCTTCGGTGGATCGGACGCCTGCACTCTTCAAAGCCGACCGCGAACTGAGAGAATGCCGTAAGCTGTATAATGGGCTAGAATAGGGGGTTTCAACTTTGTTGCATATCTCAGGCATTTTGGGAATTTTGAGACATTTTCAACATGGGGTTTTTGGGACCCCTTCTCATGAATGATGTCACTGTCATGGCGTTATTCGGGCCCGAAGGGTGATTTCACGCAGTGACTGCGAAATCACCCTTTGGGCCCGAATACCATCATGACAGTGACATCATTCATGAGAAGGGGTCTCAAAAACCCCATGTTGAAAATTTGGTGTCAAAATTCCAAACAATGACTGTTTTACGAGCGTGCGTTGCGCAGTTCCTACGCAGGCTCGTAAGTTCAAGAAATTTCAATATTTTCACTCCAGATTTTCAACATTGCCATTTTACCAGACCTTCTTATGAGCTGTACAGCTGTCATTTTTCACATCTCACCCAAAATGTGTTTCCGCCCATGTAGCGCAGAATGGCACAGTCCGTGTGCGAAATCAATGTACGGGACAAATTAAGAAAATCACAGTGCACTGTTCATGAGCAGAGGTCTTAAAATGGCTATGTTGAAAATTTGGTGAAAAAATTCCTAAAAATGACTGTTTTACGAGCGTGCGTTGCACAGTTCCTATGCACGCTCGTAAGTTTGCGAATTTTCAATATTTTCACTCCAGATTTTCAACATTGGCATTTTATCACACCTCCTCATGAGCAGTACAGCTGTCATTTTTCACATCCTGCCCAAAACATGTTTCCGCCCATGTAGCGCACAATGGCGCAGTCGATGTACAAACTCAATGTATGGGACACATTAAGAAAATCACAGTGACACTGATCATGAGCAGAGGTCTTAAAATGCCTGTGTTGAAAATTTGGTGAAAAAATTCCTAAAAATGACTGTTTTACGAGTGTGCGTTGCACTGTTCCCACGCACGCTCGTAGGTTTGCGAATTTTCAATATTTCCACTCCAGATTTTCAACATTGCCATTTTACCACACCTTCTTATGAGCAGTACAGCTGTCATTTTTCACATCCTGCCCAAAACGTGTTTCCACCCATGTAGCGCACAATGGCGCAGTCGGTGTGCAAACTCAATGTATGGGACACATTAACAAAATCACAGTGACACTGTTGATGAGCAGAGGTTTTAAAATGGCTATGTTGAAAATTTGGTGAAAAAAATCCTAAAAATGACTGTTTTACGAGCGTGCATTGCGCAGTTCCTACGCAGGCTCGTAAGTTCGCAAATTTTCAATATTTGCACTCCAATGACTTACAAATACCTAAACAGCACATAGAAGCAAGCAACATTCGGCATTGACAAATGCCTATCTGGGGCATCTTTCAGGCTTCCCTCGCTGATTTCCATGGCTCCATACCACCCGCCTGAACCATGCTCCCCGACGACTACATTGGGATCAGAACTCCAGCTCTCCTGCCTCCTTGGAGAAGCTCAGGGTCCCCAGGGAGAGAGTCAAGGATTGCAGCCAACACTGGTCATGCGGGCCTTGGCTACTGGAGGTTGTCGTCACCTCACCTGGCGGTAGATTTTTTTCTTGTATTTTCTCCCCACCCCTCCCTCCCTCTATTGGAGCTTGGACGTGCAATGACGTCCCTACGTCCACTAAAGCTCCACCCCTGCCTTACAGGTTCCATGGCTCACCCCTGACTACCACCAGGGGCTGCTCAGGAGTGACACATTTCCTACACCCTCCCCGGGAAGGAAGAGCAGTCCTTCGGACACTCCATCCTTTCTAGCATCTGTCAACCTCCGGCAGCCCGGGCTCATTCCTGAACCCGGGTTGCCAGCATGGCGTGAGGTGAGGTGACTAATGCTTTAACCCTCAGTGCCACTGGGCCAGCCACTGATCTTCCTTCTAGGGATGGGGATCTCCGACTTGGTGGTGGAACCAGTCAGGTGGTCAGACCACCACACTACAGGGTTCAGATTTGAGGCGCCCCTCAATAGACCTGCACCTATTGAGATGGTCCAGTACCACCCTTTAAGGGGCCTGACTCCAGATGGTCTTATGGCAGTGCTGGACCTATCAGGCCTGCTGTGTGCAAGTGGGCAGCCTGGGAAGCTGGTACTAGCCTATAAGGAGGCAGTGACAGGTGCTGGTGACTCCTTGGCTCCTGTCTGTGTTAAACCCCTCACTCTTCACCCGAAGTCCCCATGTTTGAGGGGACTTTGAATGAGTTGAGGTGTAGGGGCCGAGAGTTGGAGTGGCATTAGTGGAAATTGGGCCTGCTTGGTGACACATTTTTTTTTTAATTTTCAATTTTTCCTCCCCTGCCACCAGCCGCCTGGTACCTCAGCCCAGTCATGGACCACGACTTCCACCTCCACAATGCCCGTGACCCTCCAATACCCCCTGGCTTACTCCCCAGGGTAGGGTTGTGGCACTAGACTCCCCCAGTGCAGCAGACAATGGGATAGGTCAGAGGGCAGCCTGCAGGCTAATTGAAGCCGTGGTGGGCTTCATCTAGGTCATCCGACACCTGCTCATTTTCCTGGTTTTCTTGGTGGGTGGGGATATGCAATGATGTCCTGCATCTGACCCCCAGAAGTTCTTGGTGATGGTCAGTTGCACAACCCCCAGCCCCCACCAGGGTCTCATCGATTGCTGGTCACACTCCCCATCCTCCCCCCAGAGGACAGCAGTCCTCAGGATGCTCCATCCTTTTCCCTGGGTCCATTCCCAAACTCGGGTCACTGGTGTCGCAAGCAGAAATCCTACCACTGCACCAATGGGTCAGCCCTGGTGACAAACTTAAATTGATAGCTCATTACAAAAACTACCAATCTGCAATCTCTGGTAAGAAAGCAGAATTCCTGTCCAAAGAGATTGCGGCAGTCAGGAATCAACCTGCTCAGCTTTTATGGACTGTCAACAGGCTGTGCAGTTCAACCTTTCTTCAGTCTAGGGGAACACAGAAACATAGAAGTTGATGGCAGATAAGGACCGCAAGGCCCATCCAGTCTGCCCATTTCTTTTTCTACCTTATGAATGTGCCACCGACCTTTGCTCTGTCAATGACCTATCTATTCATACTCATCTGTATTGCTCCCTTATGCCTATCCCATGCCTGTTCAAAGCCCTGCACTGTATTCATGTCCACTATTCCTGAGGTAGGCCATTCCATGCATCCACCACCCTTTCTGTGAAAAAGCACTTCCTCACATTACCCCTTAATCAGCCTCCCTCTAATCTCATGCTGTGTCGTTTTGTCCTGCTATTTTTTTATATTGAAACATTTTACACTCTTTCACCTTGTTAATGCGCTTAAGATGTTTGAATGTTTCGATCGTATCACCTCTCTCCCCCCTATGCTCTAGGGTATACATATTGAGCTCCATTAATCTGTCCTCATATGTTTTCTGATGCAGTCCCTGCACCATTTTGGTTGCCCTTCTCTGGACTGCCTCAATTTGGTTAATGTCCTTGTGAAGGTGTGGTCTCCAGTACTGTACGCAGTACTCCAGATGGGGCCTAACCAGTGTCTTGTAAAGAGGGATTATTACCTCCCTCTTATGACTTGTGATACCCCTACTAATACACTCCAACATCCCCCTAGCCTACCTACTGCTTTAGTGGTCTGCATGGATGATTCCAGGTCATCTGTGATGATGATGCCCAAGTCTCTTTCTTCTCTTGTGACTGCCAGCAACTCCCCTCCCAGCCTATAGGTGGCTTCAGGGTTTCTGTTCCCTATGTGCACGATCTTACACTTCTTTACATTAAACCCACAGTTGCCACTCTTCTGACCATTTTGCCAGTTTATCCAGATCCCTTCTCATTCTGCCCACCCCATCTGGATCATCTACTCTGTTGCAGATCTTGGTGTCATCTGCAAACAGACAAACCTTACCTTCCAGTCCATCTGCAATGTCACTGATGAAGATATTGAAGAGGACTGGCCCCAGGACTGATCCTTGAGGTACCCCACTTATGACTCGCATCTCTTCTGACTGTATACCGTTTACCACCACTCTCTGTTTTCTGCCTGTCAACCAGTTTGCCACCCAGTTGACCAACTTCTGACCACTCCAAGCCTACCCAGCTTATTAATCAATCTTCTGTATGGAACAGTATTGAAAGCTTTGCTGAAGTCAAGGTAGGCGACATCAACTGCTCCCCCTTGTTCCACTACTCTGGTTACCCAGTCAAAGAAATCTATGAGATTAGTTTGACAGGACCTTCCTATTGTAAACCCATGCTGTCTTGGATCCTGTGCTCTTATGGATTCCAGGTATTGCACTATCCTGTCCTTAAGGAGTGTCTCCATAATCTTGCCCACTACTGAGGTAAGACTGGTCTGTGGAGCGGGATCACATGTGCCCTTCTCCAGTCTTCTGGGACCTCTACTGTGCTCAGATACTCACTAAACAGTTCTGATAATGGCCCTGCTAGTTTCAATCAATCAAAGTCTTTATTTATACAGGTGATCACCATTGAGCAGAACTCATTTGCAAGGAGGACCTGTTTTCACATGTATACATAGTTTTTACATTCAACGCAGGTCGGTACATTATACAGAAAGGGCACTGCCCCAGATAAAGTTATACATAGAGAATAAGTTGAATAGACACGCAATTAACCTCATAAGAGGGGTAACATAAAATAAGGACTGCAGACCCCATATATATGTAGGGTCGTAACTATAAGACAGGAGAGAAATACCGCAGTGCATAGGGGTAGGGAAAGGTAAGAAAGGAGTGGTGAGTACGATGATGATATAATAGTCAGTCGGTTAGTTACTCTCTAGGCGAATTAGGCAAAGCTTTGTCCGTACCATTGGAGCTGGTTGCGGACAGGATTCAGATGAGCGAGAGCTACGAATGAGTTTGGAGTTGGTGTGGGTCGGGCAAAACAATTACAGACTTTGGTGACCACACACGCATATAACGTCTTGAAAATGGGTAGGGAGACTATGGCTCTTAGTTTGAGTGTCCATTGAAGATTATTCCATAGGGAGTGCAGCGTGAAGCTAATTGCCACTTTACCGAATCAGGAGTTAACTCTGTGTATTATGAGGGAAATAGAGGAGCAGCATCTAAGCGCGTATTTCCTGCAATGCTAAGAGGTAGGCAGCCAGATATATATGAGGGTAGTTTGTTTGTATGGGCACGGTAGATCCCAGTGAGCAGCGTTTTTGTGGCGTCTGAGTTTAAGGGAGGTCCACCCCACAACCACATACAGGACACAGTGGTGAGTAGAATTAGGGAGACCCGTGATGAACCTTATTGCATGGTGATACAGCGTATCCAGTTTAGCTCATTGGGAGATGGAGCCATGGCTACACAAGAAGTCTGCATAGTCCACCAATGATAGGAAGGTGGATTGGACCAATCTTTCCTTAGCGTCACTTGTCAGGAATTGCCTTAGTCTAAAGAATAGCCCGAGCCTTTGTCGTAGTTTTTTCAATAGATCCTCAATGTGTTCAGTGAAGGAGAGTCTGCTATCAATCCATACTCCCAGATATTTGAATTTGGTTATGAATTCCAGCTCTTCTCCTAGTATTGTACTAATTTTGGGAATAGATCCACAGGCTGCTGGATTGGGTGTGTGAGCAAGTGGAGAGAAGAGCATAGCTTTTGTTTTTTTAGCATTCAGAAGTAATTTTTTGTGAATTAACTGGCTTTGCAGGAGGTCGAATTCAGTTTGGAGGTCATTACAGGCAGCCACTGGTGTAGGCCAGCTAATGTATAGGACGGTGTCATCTGCAAACAAGTGGATATTGACGTTTTTTATATGATTGTCAATGTTATTTATGTAGATTGCGAATAAGAGCAGGCCAAGGATAGATCCCTGGGGCACTCCCCGTAAGAGGGGCTTGAGAGGGGACAACTCGCCTTCTGCTTTAACTTGCTGGAATCATCCTGTGAGGTAGTCAGAGAACCAGGGCAGTGAGGAGGAGTCCACTCCAATGGTTTGTAATGAGGTGAGAAGAAGGGTATGGTCGACAGTGTCAAAAGCTTTACTTAGGTCTAAAAAGACTGCACACGTAAAGTTCCTTGCGTCAAGGGCTCTCAGCCAATCGTCTGTGACTTTGGCCTACACTGAAATAGTGCTATGTTGCACTCTGAAGCCAGATTGCATAGGGTTCAGTGTATTTGTGGATTCAAGGAAGGACCTTAGCTGTACATTCACGATTTTCCCCAATAATTTGGAAAGCACTGGGAGGAGAGATATGGGCCTACTATTGTTGAGGTCACTTGGGTCTCCTGATTTGAGGAGCGGGATGACATGAGCAGTCTTTCAAATGGGCGGCAGGGTGCCCTGGGAGAGGGACAAGTTAAAAAGGTGAGTGATAGGGATGGCAAGGACGTGGTACGTGATTTTGAGGAAGTAGGGGTACAGTGAATCCGCGCCTGCACTTTTTCTGGTATCCAGATGTAATAGGAGGTCTTCAACTTCTTTTAATGAAGCGGGTTGAAGTGTAAATAGGGTGGAAGTATCAGTGGGTATTAGAGATGAGTAATCTGTCAAGGAGCGTATCTTACAAGCTGGGGAGCTATCAAATGCTAGACCAGCGGTTGCGAAGTGGTTATTTAAGGAATCTAGGATCTCCATCCTTTCGTTAAGTGTGGTATTGCCATAGATAATTTTGTTTGGGAGGGAATTGCCTGCGGAGTGTCCCATCAGATCCTTTATAGTGCTCCAGAACTTACAGGGACTCTTAGAGGCATCGTTGAGTTCTGAGCGGTAGATGGAAGCCTTTGCTTCTTTAATCGATTTGGTGCATAGGTTACGTGCCTTTCTAAATAGGTTCCAGTCATTGGGTGTGTTTAGTTTACAAGCCCTTTTCCAGAGCCTCTCTCTCTCAAAAAGCAGAGATCTGACTTCAGGGGAGAACCATTTGTTGGTTTTATTCTTCATGCGGACTCTGGTTAGGGGGGTGTGTTTGTTTAGCGCCCCTGACATAATGTCATGAAAGATGTCATAGGCGGCAGTGATTGATTTAGCTAGGTAAAACTCCTGCCAGTGAAGGGAGAATTTAAGATCATTGATATATGCAGATATGTTGAAATTCCATCGTGATCTTTTCAGGGAAAATTTAGATGCAGCTTGGGTTTATTGGTTGACCTTATTCCTCCAATAAAACAATGGTCGCTGATGTCAGAAAAAAAGGTGCCAGCATGGGAGAAGAGGTGCGGTTTGCTTACTAGAAGAACATCCAGAGTAGAGCTTTTATCAGTGTCTTTGGTATTAGGGTGGGTTGGATCATTGCTGAGCGGGGTCAACCCATGGGCACAACAAAAGGTGACGAGTGGAGCAGCTACTTTGGATAGCCAGTCAAGGCTGATGTCACCAAGGATGACGGTTTCAAGCAATCCTTGTTCCAGAATATCGCTTAGATGGGATAGAAGCTTTAGGCCGGCCGAGGGGGACCTATAGCATCCTAATAGTTGGAGGAAGCACTTCTGGGAAATTTCCACCTTAAGGGTTAAGACATTCGTATTCGTTAGCTAAAGAGGATGCAGTAGTACAGGAAGCTGAGAGTTTATCTTTTACATATATAGCCACACCACCTCCTCTAGTAAGCCTATCTGCTCTGAATAAGGCATAGTTGGGGATGTTTACTTCCGCATTAGTAGTTGACGGTTTGAGCCATGATTCAGAAATCACTAATATTTCAGGAGAAATGTGAAATACCCAAGCTTGGATCAGGGTGAATTTTTTTAGTAGGCTACATACATTGATGTGCACAAAGCTCAAACCTTTTAACAAGGGCAGGTCTGAGGGTGAGACCATTTCACCCTTAGCTCCTTTAGTACCCCAGGATGTATGCCATCAGGTCCCATTGCCTCGTCTACCCTGAGATTATTGAGCTCTTGTAGGGCCCTTCCTTTCGTGAAGGGATTAGTGCACAACTACCTCCCCTGCATCCATGGTGCTGAACTGTGGGCCCTGCCCTACCTTCTCTTCTGTAAATACTGAGCAGAAGTATCTATTTAGGATAGATGCTTTTACATGGTCCTCCTCCTCACATGCTCCCTTATCTCCTTTGATCTTAGCAATACCCCCTCTGCACTCTCTCCTTTCACTAATGTATCTGTAGAAAGTCTTGTCGCCTTCTTTTACTGCTTGTGCTAGTGTTTCCTTGGTTTGGGCCTTTGCCTGCCTTACCGCCTTCCCTTAGCGAAGTTTGGTATGCCTCCCTATTTTCATCTTGCTGCGTTCCCTTATATTTCCTGAAGGCCAGCCTTTTGGTTCTGACCTTTTCTGCTACTGTTTTTGATAACCAAAGTGGGTTCCTTCTTCGTTTGCACTTCCTTTTCTCTCTAACACAATAGGATGTTGCTTTAAGTATTGCATCCTTAATGCTTGCCCACTTTAACTGTACCCCCTTCCCTGTATTTCTTCTTGCCAGGGCTAGCTTAACTCTGTTGGCCATCTTATCAAAGTCAGCTCCTCTGAAGTCCCATATTTTTGCCTTGGAATGGGCTGATTTAGTTCTAGTGGCCAAATTGAACCATACCATGTGATGGTCACTGGCCTCCAGGTGACCTTCTACCTGGAGATCTGTGATCCTTTCCCTGTTAGTCAGTACTAGATCTAGGATAGCCCTGTCTCTTGTGGGTTGTTGTACCAATTGTTTGAGGCTTTCCCCCTGCAGGGAATCCACTATGTGTCTAGTTCAGGCGGATGTTCCTGCTGGTATTGATCAAAGTTTTTGCAAATTAAGTGCGATGAGTTTGCTCAATTCTTCACCGATAAGGTTGCTACTATCAGGTCTGAGATCTGTTTGACACCCCCAATAGGTGTTGCAGTGATCAGCAGGAGGTTGCAAGTACTCAGCTTGCCTGGTCCAATTCTGGCCAGCTGGCGATCATGGACATTGTGCAAGTCGTTCAGGGCATGCACCCAACCAGCTGTAGTTTGTACCCGGGCCCAATGCGCCTCCTTGTGGGGTGTGTTGTGGTCATCAGCCCAGTCCTAGCTGAGATTGTCTGGAGATCCCTGGACTCAGGGGTGCTTCTGGACCACCAGGAGGCTATAGTTACTCCCTTCCTGAAGAAAACTTCCTTTGACCCAGACTGCTTTTACAAAGTACAGACCGGTCTCCAACCTGCCATTTGTGGGCAAGGTCATTGAAAAGGTGGTTGTGGTGCAGCTGGAAGACCATTTAACAGCTCACAATGTGTACGATCCTCTCCAGTCCAGGTTTAGGAAGAGGCATAGTACCGAGACTGCCCTAGTTCAAGTACTTACTAACATACTAAGACACCAGCAGAGTAGGCCCTATGGTCTATCGAGGCTGCTCGGGGGTCAGTGCCCATTCAGGGCACCGTCTGCTGCTTCCCTCCTGCCTCCCCGAGGTCCCCCTTCCCTTCCCCTGACTGTGCCCCCCTCCAGTGCTGACCCTGTTGCGATGTACCCTTCCCTTCTACCTATCCAAGCCCCTCTTGAACCTTTCCACAGAGTCCATCACCACCAGCTTCTCCAGCAGGGCATTCCAGGGTTCCACCGCCCTTTCAGTGAAGTAGCATCTTCTCATCTCCCCCTTCAGTCTCCCACCCACCAGCCTCATTTGGTGCCCCCTGGTGGCCCCCCTCCTCCTCCTTCAGCTGGAACACCCTACCCTGTCTTACCCTGTTAGTCCTAAGGTGTACACATGAGATGGGTTCCTGGCCCCCAGGTGGAGGACCCTGCACTTTTCAGCATTAAACCTCAGCATCCATGTATATGACCACCTCCATGGCCTCCAGGTCCCCCTGTAGGGCTAACCTACCCTCCTCCCCATCTGCCAACACCTTCAGCTAGGAGTCATCAGCAAAGAGGCTCATCCCACTCTCGATACACTTTCTGATATCTGAGATATAAGCGTTCAACAGGAGAGGCCCCAGCTCCGATCACTGTGGGACCCCACTAATGATCCTCCTGGAAGATGAAACCTCCCCCCCAACTACCACCCTCTGAGAACACCCCCCAGCCAGTTCCCGGTCCACCTGACCATCCGCACCCCCACCCCCATACCCCTCAGCTTCTCCAGCAGCTCAGGATGTGGCACCAAGTCAAACGCCTTGCTGAAGTCTAGAAAGAGGACATCCGCTGGCTTGCTCTAATCCAGCGCTCTCACCACCCAATCGTAGAACTCCACAAGGTTGGTCTGACGTGATCTGCCCTGGACAAAGCCATGCTGGTGATCATCCGGATAGCTCCTTGCCGCCAGGGCTCCTGCCAACCTCTCCTTTAAGACGACCTCCATCACTTTGCCTACCACCGATGTCAGGATTGCTAGCCTGTAGTTTCCTGGCTCCTCTCATGAGCCACCTTTCTGGATAGGCATGATACGGGGCCGTCCTCCAATCCTGGGGCACCGATCTCATCTGAAGAGAGGAGTTAAAGAGGTTTGCCAGGGGTGCGGCCAGGATATCCACCAGCTCCCTCAGCACCCTGTGGTGAAGGCCATCAGGACCCTGTGCCTTCTCCACTCTCAGAGCCTTGAGGGCTTCCCACACTCTACCAATGGGGATTTCATCATCCACGGCATCCCCCCATCTGCAGTACCATGCCACCACACTTCATGCAGTGCTGCCTCACCATTCTCCCTAGTGAAGACCTGGATATACGATCTTAAGGTCTGGTTACCTGGATAGAAGATCTTAAGGTCTGATCGTAAGGGTACAAAAATGGGAGGGGGGTGTGGTTGTTTATTACTTAGAACACCTTGAAGTGAATGTGTTATCTACTAGTTCATCTTCTGAAATACAGAATGATTGGATTCTGTTTGAGTTATTATTAGGTGGTGTTAAACATGTGATTGTAGGTGCTCTTTATAACTCCCCAAAATGTGGTAAATTGGGTTTTTGGATAAAACTTCCCCTTTTGTTCAAAAATATGCTTTTGTGTTCATGGGTGATACTAATTTAACTGGGTGAATTTAGATGGTTCCCTTGAAAGCTTGTTAGATTCACATAAATTATTTCAATTTATAAATGAGCCCACTAGACTTCATTTGAATTCTATGAATCATACTATTCTGGACTGGTTTGTTACAAACCATGAAAGTGTGGTGTCTCGGGTTGGTGTTCTTGGGGATTCTGCTAGTGACCATCAGGTTACCTTTGCTGTTTTGGCTTTTAAATGGCAAAAAAATCCATCTAGACTTGTGCAGTTTCGCAATTTTAAAAATGTCGTACCCGAGGTCTTGTTTGATGAATTGCGTAATCTGGACTGGTCATACTTGTCTTCAATACCAGATCCAGATTGTACTGTTAACTTTTTTTGTCACCAGTTGTTAAAAATCCAGAATAAGTTATTTCCCCTTCGAGTATCTCGTGTTCGAGGGTGCTACATCAATGGTATACTGGTGAGTTGAAAGCTCTTTTGAAAATTAAAAAGTCAGCTTGGTTAACTTATAAAGTGTCCCCGACTATGAGGCATCTGCAGGACTATAGGACAGCCAGGAATTTATCATCAAGAAAGGTGAAACAGGCTAAGACTGATTATTTTTGGGCTAAGCTGGAGAATGTATCTAGGAATCCAGGGCAATTTTGGGATACTATTAATTACCTCGTCTCCCCGAAAGTTAAGGCATCCCTTACTTCTCTGAAAACTTCTGATCAAGTGGTTAGAGATCCTCTTGAGATGGCAAATTTGCTTAATCAGAGTTTTATTAATGTTTCTATTTTGTTTCCTGAGCCCCCAACTGCTGATTCCACTGTGTTTAGTAATGGTTTAACTAATTGTGTTGATAGTTGGCAGTATAGCCTAGAGGTTAGAGGAACGAGATGTGAACAAGCTTGGTACATCCGGCAGACCAGACCTGAGTTTGATTCTCACAACCTCCACTTGCATACTGTGTGATTCTCAGCAAGTCACTTAACTGCCCAGTGCTCCCAGGTCACCCCTGAAAACAGGCACTTATGGCTAGAGGGCCTTACCCGGTTACCAAAGACCAAAAAAAAAATAGTCAACTTGAGGGTGCTCAGTTTGTATTTCGATGGGTTACCTCCATCGAGGTATTGAAATTGTTGACTTCCTTGCCTGATAAGTTTGGTGACTGTGGGGATGGGCTTGATGCAAGGTTTATCAAGATGACTGCCCCATTTATTGTGGAACCACTGTGCATAGTATATAATCTATGCATTTCTGAAAATCTTTTTCCTTCTTCATGGAAGCTAGCTCGGGTTGTGCCGGTTCCTAAAAATGCTAGGGCAACTGGTGTTGAGGATTATCAACCTATCTCAGTTTTAAATTGCCTGGGGAAGGTGTTGGAAAGATTGATGATTAGTCAGCTGAATTAATTTTTGAGTGCGGCCAAGATCCTTTGTGAAGAGCATGGTTTTCAACGGGGCAGGGGTACTGGTACTGCCCTGGTTAGGTTCATGAACACCGTCCTTAAAGGTTTAGTAATGGAATGTTAACGGGGGCTGTGTTCATGTACCTGTCCAGGACTTTTGATTTGATTAATCATTCCTTGCTCAGTCGGAAGCTTGCTGCTCTTGGACTGGCTACTTCTGCGGTTGATTTTGTTTCTGATTTTTTGCAGGGATGTTCTCGGGTTGTTTCTATTGGTTCAAATACATCTTCAGTTTGTTTTACAACATGTGGAGTACCTCAGGGTTTTATTCGTGGACCCTTGTTATTTTCTCTATTTATTAATCAAGTTCCTTCAATTTTTGATAAGTATAAATGTTCATTGTACGCTGATAACTTGATTTTGTATTGTCAGGGAAAGTCCCTAGATTACATAAACATGATGCTGGAAGTTGAGTGTCAAAGTATGTCACTGCCTGACTACTAATTTGATGTTCCTAAATATTCATAAAACCAAAGCTATGTTGTTTAGTAGTTCTGTTAGACTTGGTGAACATCTTTCCCTGACTATACATGATATTCAGAGGAATTTACTCGATGAGGTGTTAGAATTTAAGTACTTGAGTGTTCTTTTAGACCCCCTCCTTGACTTATCTTATCCAGGTAAAGTCAGTGGAGAAGAAAATTCAGAGTAGGTTGGGCCAATTATATAAATTCAAATCTTATTTATCTTATGATTCCCTTCTGAAATTGGCTATTGGGTTTTTAATGCTACATTCTTGATTACATCTCCTCGTTGTATGTTAAGTTGGGAGTTAAAGAGAAGCAAATCCTAAGTGCTGTTTTAACAACATCTGCGGGTTTGTCTTGGATGCCCCTATTCTGATCCATTGCTGCCTTTTATATTCTTCGCTGATATGGCTGTCGCCCAGCTTAAATTTGAATTTGCTTTAGGTAAATTGGTTCATCAGGCCATCTATTTGAGTGGCTTATCTCCTTTATCAGATCTGGGTTTGGTCCGTGAAGCTCAGGTGAAACATAGAAACATAGAAACATAGAATTCGACGGCAGATAAGGACCGCTTGGCCCACCCAGTCTGCCCATTTCCCTACCTGATGGATAAGCTGCAGATCCTAGTTAACCAGTAGCCTACTTCTTCCTACCCCCACCCCCTAGAATTGCCTTATGACTGTCCCAGGCGTGCTTGAATTCCACCACTGTTTTTGACTCCACAACCTCCTCTGGAAGCCGTTCCATACATCCACAACCCTCTCTGTGAAAAAATACTTCCTTAAATTACCTCTGAGCTGCCCCACTTCTATCTTCAAATTGTACCCTTGTTCTTGCACCTCTTTTTTGAAAGATGCTACCCTCTTGGACTTTGTTGGTTCCTTGAGGTACTTGAAAGTTTCTATCATGTCTCCCGTCTCCCTTCTTTCCTCGAGGCTATACATATTAAGCTCCTTAAGTCACTCTTCATATGTCTTCCGGTGCAGACCCTGCACCATTTTAGTTCCCCTCCTCTGGACAGCTTCCATCCTGTCTATGTCTTTGTGGAGATTGGGTCTCCAGAACTGCATGCAGTACTCCAGATGGGGTCTCACCAGCTGTCTGTACAGAGGGATAATAACTTCTTGTTTTCTACTGGTGATGTCTCTCCCTATGCATCCCAGTATCCCCCCAGCCCTCCTTGCTGCCCTCTCACGTTGCTTGCCCACCTTTAGGTCATCTGATATGACTACCCCCAGGTCCCTTTCCATTTTTGTTGTTGTTAGTATCTCACCCCCCATTGTGTACTCTTCCCCTGGGTTTTTGTTTCCCAGGTGCATTACCTTGCACTTCTTAGCATTGAATCTAAGCTGCCATACATTTGACCATTCCTCTAACCTTGCCAAGTCCCTTCTCATCCTTTCCACCCCACCTTGTGCATCAACTCTGTTGCAGATCTTTGTGTCATCTGCAAAGAGACATACTTTTCCTTCCAGTCCCTCTGCAATGTCGCTTATAAAGACATTGAAGAAGACCGGTCCTAATACAGAACCCTGCGGTACCCCACTACTAACCCCCTTTTTCAGAGTGGACTCCATTTACTATTACTCTCTGTGTCCTATTCTCCAGCCAATTCTTTACCCAGGCTGTCATCTTGGGACCCACTCCCAGGCTGGCTAACTTGTATATTAATCTTTTGTGTGGGACTGTGTCAAATGCCTTGCTGAAGCCTAGCTAGGCCATGTCCACAGCCCCTCCCTGATCAACTACTTTGGTCACCCAGTCAAAGAAATCTATCAGATGTGTCTGGCATGACCTTCCCACTGTGAATCCATGCTGCCTTGGGTCCTGAGCCCCTCTGGCCTCTGGATACTCAACAATTCTTTCCTTCAGAAGTGATTCCATCATTTTCCCTACCACTGAGGTTAAACTAACAGGTCTGTAGTTTCCTGCTTCTGCCTTGCTCCCACTTTTGTGAAGGAGAATCACATCTGCCCTCCTCCAGTCCTCGGGTACCACCCCATCCTCCCATGATTTGTTAAAGAGGGTAGTCAGTGGTGTCACTAGTTCTACCCTTAGTTCTTTTAGAATTCTGGGATGAATCCCATCAGGCCCATTGCTTTGTCCACCTTCAGTTTTAAGAGCTCGTTCAGAACCCTTTCTTCTGTAAATGGGCTGGTATCAACTTCTGTATCCAGAGTGTTTCTACTGTTTTTTAGGTACCTCCCTCTTCCTTTGTAAATACTGAGCAAAAATATTTGTTTAGTATCTCTGCCTTTCACAGTCACCCTCTGCCCACCCTCCTCCCCTTTATTAAGCCTCACTATCCCTCCCTTTGTCTTCTTTCACTCCCTGATGTACCTATAAAAGGTTTTATCCCCCTTCTTAACTGGATTGGCTGTCTTTTCCTCGGTTTGGGCCATTGCTGTTCTGACTGCCTTCCCAGCTTCCTTTTGCTTTAACTGATACAGTCCTCTGTCCTGTTCCTTCTGTGATTCCTTGTACTTTCTGAATGCTTTCTTTTTCTCTTGAACCTTCACTGCCACTTCCTTTGAGAACCATCGTGGTTTCTTACCTCGTTTCATTTTGTTTATTTGCTTTACACAAAGGCTTGTCACCTCTGTGATGGCAGTTTTTATTATTCCCCATTGTTCTTCCAACCCTCCTTCCTGCCCATTTGCTAGTGCATTCTGAGAATATTACAGGGGGTAGCGTTGGTAGTACAAGGTGCTAACAATAATTAAGGCATACGAGTATTTGACCACCAGGCTTCTCTATTATGGAATAGGTTACCAGTTTTACTAAGGTTAATTAAGTCTTATTCATGTTTTAAAGTTATGTTTATACAATATTTATTAGCACTGTCTGATTGTTCATGTTGTTTGTAAACTTTGTATTGTTGCATATTTATTATATATTGTTTGTTATGTCTTTTTATGTCTAGGTTGTTCCTGAAAAAGGGCTTTGGCCCCGAGTCCTAATCTGGTTAACAAATAAAATGAAATGAAAAATGAAGACCAAGAGAAAGTAGTCATTTAGTACCTCTGCCTCCACCATCCCCCTGCTCCCCGACCTCAGTCTACTAATCTGAACCTTCCCTTTCCCCGATATACCTGAAGAACCCTTTTTCACCTCTGCTAATTCTCTGAGCCATTCTCTGCTCCTTCCTTGCTTTGGCCAACCTCACCACCCTGGTGACATTCCTGGTGAGTTCATCATACTCCCCCTTGTCTATAGCTCGACACGTATGCCTATGTCTACTGTAGGCTGTCCTCTTTTCCATTATTTTCTCCTGGACCTCCCTTGTCCACTAGCTTGGCTTCCTGGGTCTACCAAACTTGCATCTCTCCATTGTGAATGCCTTGGTTGCTTCCAGGAGTCCCTTTTTAATGACTTCCCACTCACTCTCTGTGTCTGTGCCTGGCCTAATTCCATCAAAGTAACCCCTTAGGATCCACTCCATACCCTTGAAGTCTGCACTCCTAAAGTCGACTACCATTATTTTCATGTGATCCACTCCCCCCAGGTCCGGGGAAAACTAGACCATGGCATGATCAGTACCCACCAGTGGAGCCCGAACCACAGGGTTCCTGATGAGGTCGCAGTTGGACAGCACCACATCCGGGATGTGACCCTCCCTTGTTGGGTCCATCACCAGCTGGGTAAGGAACGCTTCCTGAATGGGTCCAGCAGATACTGCTCCTGGCTGATGAGGTCACAGTTGGACAACACCACATCCAGGATGCGACCCTCCCTTGTTGGGTCCATCACCAGCTGGGTAAGGAACGCTTCCTGAATGGGTCCAGCAGATGCTGCTCCTCTGGCTGATGAGGTCGCAGTTGGACAGCACCACATCCAGGATGCGACCCTCCCTTGTTGGGTCCATCACCAGCTGGGTAAGGAATGCTTCCTGAATGGGTCCAGCAGATGCTGCTCCCTGGCTGATGAGGATGCAGTTGGACAGCACCACATCCAGTATGTGACCCTCCCTTGTTGGGTCCATCACCAGCTGGGTAAGGAACACTTCCTGAATGGGTCCAGCAGATGCTGCTTCCTGGCTCATGAGGTTGCCGTGGTTCCCCCGTCAGTCCCTGGCATGTCTAGGTCCCCCAGCACCACCGTCCTGCTGATCCCCTGTTTAAAATGGCCAATAAGATTTGCCACCAGATCATTCTCCAGGTCCTTTCCCTGCATGTGTGGCCTATATCCCACCCTCAACTTCACCCTCTTGCCTCCAGGAGCTTACAAGGTGACCCATAACTCTGTGCCCTTCCACTTCCTCCACCTTGCCTATCCTTATGCCCTCCTTAACAATAAATGCCACTCCCCCCCACAGTCCTGTCTTTCCTGAACATGGTGTACCCTATTAGGTTTAGGTCCCAATCATGCGCAGAAGTGGCCCGAGGCTTAGTGACAGCCACCGCATCTATTTCCCTTCCAGTAACAGTGCCTGAAGCTCAGGCATCTTGTTTCCGATGCTCCTGGCATTGATCAGAACCAACTTCCATCGCACCGCCATGCCCTCTCCCCTTCCTCCACTTGCAGACAGGGCCAGATTAAGGTAACCTGTGGCCCTAGGCCCAAAAGAAATCTGGGGCCCCCATCTCACCGTGACCATGCCCCTTTGCAGCAACAGGACCCTGTGACAGACTGTAAGGCACCTTGGAAATCCATTTACATAAAAACTGAATCCCATGTTAGGAAGCAGTTTGTATATAAAGAGATACGGGCAACAGAATATAAATCAGAATTCCTACCCTTCTGTTCTCTTCTCTCAAAATCATATTAGTGACAGTGCACACCATTCTCTCCTCTCCCTCACCCCCAAGAGAGTCACATACTGTTTGATTTCAGTCTGATATCTATAGTTCACCTTGACTATCCACCCATTTTCATACAAGCAAAACTGGGTGGATAATCAAGGGTGTGAGATAATAAGGGGCAATGGAATAGATATAATTTTGTACAAACATTCGGTGAATAATTGAGGGATCACTGTATAAGACCACTCTCGGCATACGTGATTGCCACCTTTCTTAGGGACATTGTCTTAGTGGGCCTACCTCGTAAACAGAATTCAATAAATAAACAAACAAATAAATAAACTTACAGCAAGTACAATCCTACTTCCTGATACAGCTCCACCCACAAAACCACATAGGGAATGGGTTGTAAGTCTATAGACTTATAACGGTCAGGGTTACTGATGGTCTTTAGATAGTATTTGTTTACATTGCAGGTAATTATACATAATGGGGTGCAGTATTGTATGTATATAGCTCCATGACATATACAAAGGAATGCAGATTAAACAAATATGATCTAAAGGCCACTGATGACCCCCCAATGGCATTGTAAGCTTATCTGTAGCAATGCAGCCTCTTTGCTAAGGACCGTACGGCCCACCTAGCCTGCCACTTTTCCCTACCTAATGCATCACAACCTATAAATAATAATACTAAGAGTCATTAAAATGTGGTTTTGTAGGTGGTGTTAAAGATCAGGCTTAGCCACACTCTTTGTGAATGGCAACATTGTATTGTTAAAGGACTTAGAAAATTCTGCTCCATTTTTTCTTTATTTTTCATACCTTTGATGATCATTTACATGCCACTCATTGCCCACAACCCAAACTCAACCATGAACCCTCTTACTAATTTTCCCTAAGAGGAGAATTGCATTTGACAATGATAATTCACTTCCAGACAGTGCGTGTCAGCTCTGTCAGTCTCACCTCGGTGTTAGGCAAGATCATGGAAACCCTGCTATAGGAAAGAGTTTTAACTTTCCTGGAAGAGACTGGACAGCAGGCAACATGGCTTCACAGTGGGAAGGTCCTGCCAGACTAATCTGAGTTTTTCAATTTGGTTACTAAGATAGTGGACCAGGGGGAGCCATGGATGTTATCTACCTCGACTTTAGCAAAGCCTTCGACTCAGTCCCACACAAAAGGCTGCTAAATAAGCTCAAGCATACAGGAGTGGGACAGGAAGTGGTATCATGGGTTAGGAGCTGGCTTAGTCAGAGGAACCAGTCGGTGATAGTCAATGGGGCAGCATCATGGGATAGGGGGTGACCAGCGGGGTGCTACAGGGATCCGTCCTGGCTCTTTTACTTTTCAGTATTTTCATAAGTGACATCACTGAGCAGCTAGGTGGGTATGTGAGTCTGTTTGCAGATGACACAAAGATCTGTAAAAGAGTGGACACTGCTCAGGGAGTGGAACAAATGAAAAGTGACCTGCTCAAGCTTGAAAAATGGTCCAACATGTGGCAGTTAAAATTCTGTGCAAAAAAATGCAAAGTGATGCATCTGTACAGGAGTAACCCAGGGATGGTCTACTATCTGGGAGGGGAGCAGCTAACAGAATCCAGGGATGGTCTACTATCTGGGAGGGGAGTAGCTAACAGAATCCAGGGATGGTCTACTATCTGGGAGGGGAGCAGCTAACAGAATCCAGGGATGGTCTACTATCTGGGAGGGGAGCAGCTAACAGAATCCAGGGATGGTCTACTATCTGGGAGGGGAGCAGCTAACAGAATCCAGGGATGGTCTACTATCTGGGAGGGGAGCAGCTAACAGTCACCAAACAGGAGCGGGATCTTGTGGTCATTATCTCTGATGACTTACAAGTGGGCAGACAATGTGAAAAAGCAGTGCAAAAAGCCAGCAAAATGCTGGGATGCATAGGAAGGGGCATCACAAGTAGAAAGAGGGAAGTGATCATGCCACTATAAAAGTCTCTGGTAAGGCCCCACCTTGAGTACTGCATACAGTTCTAGAGGCCTTATCTCAGGAAGGACATGGTAGACTAGAGACGGTACAGAGGAGGGCAACAAAAATGGCACAAGGGCTCCATGAATTGCCATATGAAAGCAGATTACAGCAACGCAATATGTACTCACTGGAGCAGCGCAGAGCTAGAGGTGACATGACAGAAACATTCAAATTCCTGAAGAGCATAAACAGAGTCCCTGCCCCAGGAACTCTTTCTGATCAATAGCTCCACAAGGACAAGGGGTCACGAAATAAAGAGGAGGGAGGTCCCGGGGTAACATGCATAGGTTCTTCTTTACAGAAAGAGTGGTCTCCATGTCTTCCACCTATGTAGGCCAAAATGAAAGTGAAGAGATAAAAGCTCTGTGGAATCGTCTGTCTCGAGTTACAACTGTTACTCTGTGTGTGCTGTGATATGATGGTTTGGTGACAACCACTTATGGGGACATGACTGGTAAAACATTAGTTACACATTGTCCTCAGGAACAGTCAACCAATCACCGTCTATATGCAGCATGCCACCAAACAACACAGTTCACATGCTCAACTATTGTGATGTTTGCAGTACTAGTCAGGTCACTTGTTACATAACAGCAACATGTGGCAACATATATAAATATTTAAATACAACAGTCAGTGGTCTTAAAGAGCAACTATCGTGCTCTTTCTCGAATTCCCCCCGAGAAGCCCAAATAACTCTTACCTGCCCCTAAATTGAATTTGGTTTAAATTTCTTTCATGAAGTGCCCCGATTTAGGAAGGGATGGGATCGTAATTTTGCTCCATGGAGCTCCATCTCGCTGATCCCTTCTACTTCCTTGTATCTCTGAACAGTGCACTGATCCGCCCCCGTGCTACTACGTTTTGTGACACAAGAGTATGAGGTGCGTGGGAGCGAGCGTCCATTGCACTGTATGGGGCTGCATTTAAAAGTTTAAATTATGTAGTTTAGATGGCAAGTTGGAATAAATCATGGCTACCGCTTAACTAACAAGGGAAACTAAAACAGACCCAGCCCATCCAAAATTCAACCTGCTGTGGGATACAAACAATATTAAGACTGAAGGGAAACCAATACTTTGGGAAAACTGGAAAAATAAAAGTATCACTACAATACGGGACCTGATGATACCAGGTTCAACAGATACTGACTCTTTCCAAGAACTTTAAAAAAATATACAATCTTCCAAGAGAAGATTGTTGGTGCTTTATGCAAATCAGAGACACTACAAAACCTTTGGTTAGAAAAATTAAAAAAAGTTGATGCTCACCTGAACCTTACCCACTCTGTATATTATTGTCTAAACACAAAGGCAGAACCAGTCTTATATAGTCACTTATACAGAACAATATCCCAGACCAAACCAAAAAAGCAAAAGGAAAATAGGAACAAGTATTAGGCAGAGAGATAGCAGTGAATGGGTGCAACTCGTGTTGGATTGAGGCACGTAAACCAATCAGAGCTACCCGCAGCAGACATATCCAAAATACAATGCTCCACTGGTGGTACAGAACACCAGCAGTCCTATTCTCAGACAACCTAACAAACTCATATGAATGTTGGAGACACGGGGCTGTACAGGGAGATCCGTTTCACATATTATGGTCATGCCATAAGATTACAGATGTGTGGAATCACCCACACATCTATATACAACAAATATTAAATATTAAAGCTCCCGCTAGCGGCAGACATATCTACTGGGCTGAGGGCTTCTGTAGCAGATATACATCTCTAAAAGTCAATGGGATCTCCTGATCCTCTTTAGTGTGCCAACTAAAAGACTCATAGTGTGTAGCTGGAGATCCACAATTATTCCCACTCTTAAAGAACTACTCGATAATATCACTACCCTAATAAAATATGAAAGATTTCCCACATCTCCTCCAAAACCCTAAGCAAGTATAACAAGACCTGGCCACCTTTTCTCCAGTTTTTAAAAAACAAACATCCTCGAATTATGCTCCATAGTAATCCTGTGAACAAACAACTCATAAGGACCTCAAGACACACGTTGTTACCTGCAGATCATAAGATACAGGTCCCCTCCCCCCCGTTATACCTCTAATGTAGTATAACACCTCTATAAGCGTCATAACAGAGCTCAAGTTAGCCACAAAAAAATTACATAGTCTAACTCTCAACCACTTGTATACAGTTTTTTTCTGTCTGAATGGTAGAATATAGGTCTCAATGTTGTGTAGGGTACAGCCACAACAGAACTCCTATCTGCTTACAAGAGGAATAACTACACTATAAATACAAGATACTAACCACTCACACATGAATGAGAACTGAACTCCCATCATCTTTAAACAATAGCAGAAAAGTCTTAAGAAATGACAAGGACACAGGGTAGATCAAGTTTCCCCTTTTATTTCTGCATATAACTTCACTGTAATGCATAGCATGTTTTACACATAAACACATTCATTCTGACTCATGGGGTATTTATTTATTTAACAGACTTTAGGATTACAACCTTTGAGTCAGGGACTCAGTTATAAAAGCCCCGTGTCAGAAAAAAAAATATATCAACACGTAATACATATTGACATAGAATGGCAGCTAAAGGTTACAGTTCAGTTATAAAATATTGCAGAATCAAGACCGGCTGTACATTGCATTGAATGTGTAAGAGAAGTAGAAAGACAGCATGGATTAATATCTACAACAGTAATAACCAGTAAAACCCTGTTTTATCTGATGAAATAAAGAAAATCATTTTAAACATATTAACACAACAGCATGCTGGTTGTCTCCCTCCAGTTTAGGATGTGACTCTTTAGTGTGAACTATTCATTTTAAACTGTATTTTGTCCAATTGTTTAACCAAGAGTAGCACACTAGGCTGGAAGCTTGTTTACAGGTGCAACTTAGGAGCACAGAGAAGTTAGGTGACTTGCTCAGTGTTACACAGTATGCAAATGGCAGGGGTGGGGTTCAAACCCAAGTCTCCAGATTTCAGTTCAGAGCCTTAAACCACTGCGCTATATACCGACCCCTTTGGCAAAAGAATTTAAGTTAATGTCATGAGATATACACGCTGGGCTGGATATTCAAAAGGGTTGCGCCATGCGCAAGTCCAAAAGTGCGCCATTCTGCGATATTCAGCAGGAGGCAGTTGCGCCACCAAAAACATGCTGAGCAACAGCGCAATGCAAATGACGACATGCACAACCGAAGGGGGTGGATCCATGCATAAAGAGCGCAATGCGATATCCAAAGACTTGCGCAATGCGCAACAGCCGGAAGTTGCACCCCAGCGGAAGTGAGCCAAAATAAAAAAGGCTCAAGAAAGAGGCTAAGAACTTCCAGGGATGCCAAGTGGGGAAGAGAGAGAGAAAGACAGACAGTGACAGGCCAGGGCAGGCAAGGGAAGCAGGGGCCATAGGCTGCAGAGGCCAGTGGGGTGCCCGGTGCAGTGGAAGTAGCAGTCAGGACAGCGGGGTAACAGAGCAACATCAGCCAGGGCGGTCAAGCCGAGAGATGGACAGTGGCAGCTTCCACATGGAAGCCGTAATGAGGGGTGAATTGCAAGGTGCAGGGGCGTGGCCATGGATGGCCCGTCGGCTGTACGCCCCCAACAGGCAGTACCGTGCCTGCATCAGCTTTGAGCTGTACACAGATGTAGAGATCGTGGGCCGGTACTGCCTGAACAGGGCAATACTGAGGCGGCTCTGTGAGCTGTGCAGTGATGTGATGCAGGCACCCTCACGACGGAGTCATGCTCTGTCAGTGGAGACCAAGGTGACAGCCTGCATGTGCCTGCTTGCCACGGACACCTTCCAGAGGCCAACAGGGGACACCACAGGCATCACACAGTCGGCCACGTCATGCATCCTCACCCAATTCCTCAGCGCACTGCTGCCACATGCTGTGGAGCACATCCATTTCCCCAGCACCGCGGCAGAGCGTACAGCAAACATGCAGGCGTTCCACAAGGTAGCACATATGCCTGGTGTGCTAGGGGCCATAGACTGCACCCATGTGGCCATTCGCACACCACCTGGCCCCGATGGGGCCGCATATAGGAATAGAAAGGGCTTCTCCAGTGTCAACTGCCAGGTGGTGTGTGATGCCACTGGGCGTATAATAAATGTCTGTGCCACACCTCGGCGGAGCACATGATGCCTTCATATAGCATCAGTCCGCACTGTGCCATCGATTCGAGAGTGGGGACATCCCCACAGGCCATCTAGTGGGTGAGTATGCATGTAGGAAATGCAAACTCGGGGCAAGGGTGGGAATGCCACAGGTGCCATGGTAGTGGCACACAGGGATATGGGCAATATGGACCTGAACATGAGACTGATCTCCACTATCTCCACACAGGTGACAGCAGATACCCACTCCGTCCCTGGCTGCTCACAGCGTACCGGCGCCCCATGACCCCATCGCAGCAATGCTATAATGAGGCACATGCTGCCACATGCAACATCATTGAGCGGGTGTTTGGGATTCTCAAGGCACGCTTCTGATGCCTAGACACCTCCGGCAGTGCTCTGTAGTACAGCCCCTCAAAGGCTTGTGGGATATTCCTGGCCTGTTGTATCCTGCACAACATGGCCAATGACTGTGGGATAGCCGTACAGGTTGAAGAGGGGGGACAGCGATGGGGACGCCAGCGGCACCGGTGTTGATGGTGATGAGCAGCCCCCCCTTGGACGGCAGGACCCCCGACTGATCCGGCAGGCCCAGCTGCACCAGGACACCATCACGGAGGAGCATTATGCACAACACAGGTAAGTCAAGGGGCCATGTGCAAACAACACTGTCCTGGCGCAACCCACAGGCACACAGAGTAACACACCAGGGGTGCATGATGGCAAGGGGGTTGGAAGAGACCAGGCACACAAACACACCATCAGGGAGGGGTGAACAGTCATATGGACACACACACACACAAACACACCAGGCACAAAGCGTACATGGGCAGGTGCACCAGCAGACCAGGAACAGACATGGCAAACACACAGATCCACAGATCACATCCACCACCTGTACTGTCCAAGCACGTGTGTCAGATGCTGGGCACCCTTGCACCTTGGTGTACAGTACAATGCAGGCATCATCATGCACATGCACCTGTGGACAGCAGTCAGGATGGTGTGCAGGTGGTCCGTATGTCAGCGTGATGGGCAGGGCACCGACCAGTGCACTGCCCACCATGACGCACAGTGCACACAGGGCAGCACCAGACAGGGCCCGCACTGGGAGACAGGTCAGTCATGTTGCACCATTCCACAGCCACCGCGGATGCGTGGGCGGCCCCGCGTGACCCAACAGCACTGGCAGGCTGAGTAGGGGCCACATGGGGTGGCACCGATGGACCACCAGGGGTCCCACTGCACGATCGCGACCTTGTCCGCAGTGGGGTCTGTAGGATGCCAAACATACCTGCACCAGGGGTGCTTGGGATGCCCACAACAGAACCCGGCGTCGACAGGCTTGGTGTCACACGATGCCGGGAATAGGGAGTGGAGAGCGTACTGTGTGGGGTGCGCGGTACAGGAGCACCTTCTTGTGTGCCCAATGCAGCCATGACAGCGACCAATGCCTGGGTCTGCCTGTCAATGGTGGCGGTCACATCCATCCACATAGGGACCATCTCTGCACGGTCCAGAGCACAGTCCCTGCTGTGCCGCTCCACAGCCACAGACAGTGCCGCCACAGACGTTGCAACCCACCTTTGCTGCTGTACTGATTCCCACAGCAGGTGGGTGTGCTCTTCAAATGGGTACTCTGCCACAACGGCATCCTGTCCCCCGGGGTGTGGAAGGTCCTGATGCTCAACACCCCTTGAGGATGGGCGCTGTTCACCAGGACCAGGAATGGGCATATCAAAGGCAGCAGGCATGTGCCACCACTGGACACTGTACCCCAGACCTGGTGGGTGACTGCTGCTGCTGCCCTCCAACCGCTGTGCCCCAGGGACCACTCTGTTCCACTGCTGTGGCCGCAACAGTGCCAGACACCTGCACAGCCACCGGTGCTGCCCCACTGGTGCTGACAGGCACAGCCTGGGACTGTGCCGACATGCTGGCACACACGTTGGAACCAGCTAGGCCCAGGGGCACGCGGTTGGCCTGCTGTGTGTCCGTCATGGGACACACACATGTCACTGCCCATTGCAGTCCTTGCATCATCAATGGTGCAGGTATCGCGCTACAGCCACAGTCACAGCTGCTGGCATGCTTGCATGCCAGACTGCTGAGACACAGGCTGTGCACCCCACACCCGACTCACCGACACCAGAGTTGGCAGCCCAGCTGCATGCTGGTGCAGTGCATGCTGGCTGGTGACAGAGGTGGATGGACCCTCCTCCATGTCCAGCAGGTCTTCCTCACTGCCTGGACCCACCACCACCATCCCCTGAAGACGAACAGGATCTGTAACAGAAAGAGAGGACATGTGAGTGCATGTGAACAACCTTCCCCCCCAACACCACCACCATGTCATACCGTGCAGTGATGGGCTTCCACCTGTCTGGAATCCACCTCCTGGTACGCCCTCAATAGCACTGCGCTGCATTGATGCAGCCAGTCGGTCCTCAGCCGGGGTCAGCTCCATCACCGCTGGCTGGCCCCCGCCAGTGCCAGCACATGCCGCCCTGAGGGCTGCCACCTTCTCCTTCATCCTCCTGCGGTCTGTCCCAATCTTCTTTTTGCATTCCTGCATGGAGCGCTGGTGGCTTCTGTGCAGGTTCACTGCCCGAGCTATCCCCTCCCATGCAGCCGCACGGGCCTGAGGGGTGCCCCGCCGTCCACTCAGTAGTGACTCCTCCTCCAGATAGGCCTGGAAGAGGGCCTCTGTCTCTGCCGTGGTGAAATTGGGCCTCCTTCTCCTTCGCCCACCATCCTCACCCTCACCTTGGCTCTGCTCGGTCATGGCGATCTGTATGGGTGGAAGTGGACACCTGTCACTGTGCAGTCTACAGTGTTATCCCATGCCCATTGTCCAGAACATCCCACAGCATGCAACCCACCTCTTACTTGCAGTAACCGAATCTGGCCAGCGCAGCCCAATGTCACACATTTATAGTGCAATGCATGCAAATTAGGAGTGGAGCGACTGTAATGAGATGCAAATCGTGCCACTGCGCCTTTGAATGGCTGATCAGATGATTTGCATGTGTCGGCTGAATATCACGCCATTGCGCTTTTCACAATACGGTTGAGCCGGCTGAGCCAATGCGCAGATCTGTGACTGTGTGGTACACTGCATTGCGCGATGCCCAGGTAGCTTACGCGGCATCTGCCAAGCTGATGACGCAGCCAGCGTGATCGGCAATTCAGGCCATGGCCACCATTGTGCCAGTGGCGCTACAGCACTGGGCACCATATGGCGCTGTGGCACTACTGCGCAATAGTCCACTGTGGCACTGGCACGCAGGTGGTCGGTCGCGCAGGATGCGAGACGCCAGATGGTGCTGTGCGTGGCCTTGCGCCATAGACCCCTGACCTGGTGTCCGACCTTGCCCCTGGCGCTGTTTGGCTGCCGTGATACTGCGCCTATGTGCGCTGTTTGGTGACAGTGCTATGTGAACGACGGCGCTGTACGAACAGCGGGTTGGAACCTATGGTGGTCTGTTGCGCAACATTTCCATGGGGGTTGAAGGCATGGGGGCGCCATATTGCCTGCTGTAAAATCTCAACTATGGCACGCAGGAGAGTGCCCCAATGGAGCCCAGTGGAGGTGGCCAACCTGGTGGCCCTGGTTGAGCCCCACTATGGGGCACTGTATGGGGAGGAGCCCCTCACCATGGCTCGCACCCAGGTCTGGCTGCAGGTGGCCACTGACCTGGTGAGGGTCACAGAGCGGCGCTGGTCTGCAGAGCAGTGCCAGCACAGGTTCAGTGACCTCCGCAGGAGGGAGCCAGATGTGCTGCAACGCCTACGGTCACGTGCCAGGAGGGGCTGTGCCTAGCCAGGTGGGTGTACCATCTATGCACCTGTATTCTCGTAGGGGTGGAGTGTGTTTTGGTGGCTTGTGCATGGGGATGGCTCTGCCATGGTTGGTTGTGTCAGTGTGTGCAGGTGTGAGATGCATGGGTCTGGCTGTGTGGGCAGACACACTCACTGGGGCAGGGGGCAGTCTGCTTTGGAGTCACACTGATGTTTTTCTCAACATTTGTCTCCCACAGGCCTGGCAGAGAGGATGCAGGCATGGGCTGAGGAGGGCCATGGCAGGGCCCAGGTGGCAGACGGTGGTGATGCGAGGGGTGGGCCACAGCAGCAGCAGCAGCCACAGCTGCTTCATGGAGTGTGAGTATCATTACATCATGGATGCTATTGCATGCTGGAGGGTGGGCATAACCACCAGCCATGCAACACAGCCATGCGACACACAGGCGACAGTCATCACTGTCCAGTGTCACTGCACGTCTGTGTGTGCGTCACTGGTGGTCCATGCATGCACTGGGCACATGGCTGTGGAACTGGCATCCCACCACATTGCCACGTCACTTGACAGCCTTGTTTGTGCTGTGATGGACATGGGCAGTGTGTGTGTGCAGTGGTGCACATAGCTGGTGCCGCCTGGTTGGGCATGTCATGGTCACTGTGGGTGGGTGCATACCATCACCGGTGCGGGACATAGGGCTATATGGCTTGCAGGTTGGGTGGTGTTCAGGGTTGTGGACAGTCACAGCCATTGACTGTGTTCCCTTTTCCTAGGCCTCATTGTCCTACACAGGATTTGAGCGTGCCCTCCACCAGCTGACCCGGGTGTCCCTTGAGAACCATGACATCCTCCAGGACATCCAGCGCCGCGGGCTCCGGCGATGGCACAGCCAACCGAGATGACACCAGGCAGCAGAGGACCAGCCTGCTAGGCCTTAGACAGGCTTCCTTCCCACATCACCCATCCCTCCCACCCTGCCTTCCCTCTCCCAGTTGTTCACCCCACCTCTCGCCCACCCCTACCTTGTACCCCAACCACCCGCTCTTGTAAATTGTTTTGTTATTGTTCTTGTTGTTCTACTTTCTATTTTTGAAATATATATATATATATTTTGTTATGAATACTGTGGTGGTCTCTGATTTGTAGCTGGCTATGGTTGCTCAGTTGCAGTGGTGTGCATGCCATCTGGGGTGGTATGGTCCTGGGTATGTGTGTGTGTGTGTGTGTGTGTGTGTGTGCATGGAGAGGTGTCTCCAGTGTGGCAGTGACTTTCTGTCAGTCTTGCCATCTGCTGCCGCCCACTGCTGGGTGCACAGGGTGGGTCTGGCTTGTATGGTTCTATGCTACACGAGGTTGACGTGTGCGGGGATGCATGGTGTTTACTGCAGTGACAGTCACTGCACATGGGTGATGTCTTGGGGTCACGGTGCAGGGTGTGCTGTGCAGATGGGGGGCTGATGTGTACTGTGGTTGTCAACCCCCTGTGTGTGGCAGTCTCAGCCTGCCAGTGGTTGTGCTGGGGCATCTTGGCCCCGCTGTGCTTTGTTGGCTTGTCCCCATGGGCCAGTGGATCATCTGTCCCACCCCCAGTGATGCTGTGCTTGGGGTGTGCGGGTGTCTTGTTGGTTCTGCAGTGTGTTCCTGTGCCATGTGTGGCATGGCTGGTGGTGGGCCCCAGCCTGCCTCCCTGGTTGTGCAGTTCCATTGCTCTGCTGGGGTGGGGAGGCTCTGCTTGCGCTATGGCATCTCTGGACTGCTCAGCTGGGCTAGCCTTGTTGCGCTATGGCGCAATCTTTCTGCTCAGCTTCCCCTTCCTGGTTGCGCTATGGCGCAGTTTGTGCGATATTCAGACGTTGGCTGCTTGCACAATTTGTTTTGCTCCATGTTTGAATATCGCTTCTGTTGTGCATATGCACAATTGAATTGTGCTTGCTCCTGCTGTTGCGCACATTTTGGGAGCAGTTTGAATATCTGGGCCGCTGTATGCACACATGTATGTACTTTTTGTATAATAAAGCAACACAATTGTAAACTCCAAACAAGCTGATCTATAACTTAGCATGCTGGGGATCGTGACAAAGTGGTGCCTGTGATGTGGGGGAAGGATGGGGAAGTTCTTGGGCGCGTCGCTGGGTCAGTCATCACCAGGTGTGCTTGGGCAGTGATCGCGCTGTTTTTTTTTTATTTTTAGAACCGAATAAGAGGTTGTTTTAATAAACACGGAGTCTGTGGGTTACTGCATGAAAAGGTAGAGCGTAGTCAGGAGTGGGCTTCAGAGGCTGCAGCTGGCAGCTGCTGTCTTCACTGGGTTGCGGGGCGGTGTGTCTAGTTCCCTCACAGAATGGGGGGCTGATTCAGCAGTTCAGAGAGAGGGAGCAAGGAAGAAGGTAAGCTCCATTGGTTTATTTCGGCACCATGGTGCGTGTTGGAGTGACCGTGCAGTGTGGAATAGAAAGAGTCCTGTAGAAAGATGCTTTCCTTGCTGGGGGTGACTACCGAGATATTTAAACCTGTCTTCTTGTTTCTCCCTCAGCATCACCTCCGAGGACAGTGGCGCACGAACTCGCACCCACAGCACCACCTTCCAGGACAGCGCAGTACGAACTCGCACCCCTAGTGCTCCGAATGCAGACTTTGGAAACCAGACTGACTTGGATACTGTGGAGGGATGGAGGAAGAGCAGCTGGGGAGCCGGTAGTGGATCCCAAGCTACTGACAGCACTACAGTGGGAATTGCAAGCTCGCACATCAGCCCCGGGGCAGGAACTGAGCCCCGAGCTGAGAGCAGAGCTAGAGGACCTGTTGCAGGTTATAAATGAGGTCGGGACGCAGCTCGGTGAGACAATAGCCCCGGGGCAGGAACTGAGCTCCGACCTGAGACTCATACTTTGCTGCCTATTGTTTGTTGTATACACCACAAGGCAATGGATACTACGACAGTACTTGTCCTCGCATTGCTACCGTCTCAGAAGGAACCTGAGCATGGATCTGTTAATCCACCTCGAAACACACGAGGATTCCGATGAGGACTAGCTGTCATTGTTTCAGTGTAGGAGAATGTTCAGAGTGAATCCCACCAACAGTGGAGGCGCCAGGTTTTGCAGCATTTCAAAGTTGGGGGGGGCATACGGTTGGTCAGTCATGAGTAGTGTTACCAGATGTCCTCTTTTACTAGGACATCTCCTCTTTTCCAGCTGCCAAATATTTATTTAATTATTTATTTATTTAGTTAAACATCAGTTTAGAAACCTTTGAGCCAGAGGCTCATTTACAAAGGTACCTCGTCACAAAGAGGACATCAGAACAGTAGTACAAGGGACACAGTACTTACAAACAAAAAAGTTACAGTTCAATTACAATTTTGTTACAATAGAATACAATCTCCAACGAGCGAAAGATAACAAAAGATGCAAAACTGATGGTCGGGGGAGAGCTGGTGGGAGTAGAAGGGAGGGAGATGGGGGAGGAGGAATTAGTAGGGAAAGGAAGGGGGAGCCGCTCAGTGAGCATTGTCAAACAGAGTATATATATTTTTTTTTTTTTTTACACTAGGCTAGCGGCAGTTGCATTTGCGAGAGCTAAGCAGGAAGTTTCTGAGCCTGGGCTTAAAGCAAGCTAAGGTTAGTGAGTTTGAGACACTGGCAGAGAGGGAGTTATACCAGTGGGGCAACGGTAGGGGAATGCCCTCTGACCTTGAGAGGTCCTGGCTCTCGAATAACTAGGGTAGCTCTTGACGAGCCGCGTGATCAGGGTCGTGCAGTACGGCGAATGGAGTTGGATAGGCCTATGGGGACAGGGCTACCAGGGTTTTAAAGGTGAGCTGGCATGTCTGATACATGAGTCGCTCTTCCAGGCTGAGTAGGGTAGCTAGGGTGTACAACTCACATGTGTGAGTGAGTCTGGGAGCACCAGTGATAAGTCTGCAGGCCTTATTAACTGTGAGGTGAACCTTGTTGAGGGCAGTCTGATCTGCTGAGCCATAGACCGGAAGGCCATAGTCAATGAGAGACATGACAGAGGAGGTGACAGCCAGGCGGAGGGCATCAGGAGGAGGCATTTTTGTGCCGGTAAAGAATGCCTAGCCGTGAGTTGGCAACAGAATTTAGGGCAGATATATGTCCATGGAATGAAAGTGCTGGGTCAAAGGTTATACCAAGATATTTATAGGACTGCACCTGGTCAATGACGAGATTGGTGGAGTGGACAGCTAAGGAAACTTGCTGTACTTATTTTGGGGGTGGGAGAAGAGCATCGTTTTGTTTTCTAGGTTGATAACAAGTCGGTGCTCAGTGAACCAGGTCACTGCAGAGTCAAAGACTAGTTGGAGGGAGTTCTGTAGCATGGGGTCAGGGAGGCAACGAGAACAGCATCATCAGCATAGAGAAGCATCTACCCGCATAAACTGCTGGGGAGGGAGTTAAGAAAGAGGAGAATAGTAGGGGTCCAAGAATTGAGCTCCCTGCGGCACCCCAGAGCTAATGGGGCATGTTTCAGAGAGAGCACCGCTGACTTTCACACATTGGGAGCGGGCGGAGAGATAGCTGGTGCACCAGGAAACAGGTCCTGCGGCAAAGCCTATTAGGTCGAGGGTGGAGAGCAAAAGAGGATGCGAAACAGTATCAAATGCTTTAGACAGGTCAATGAATATAGCACCAGCCAGGGCACCAGAGTCCAAGGAGGCATATATTCATCATGTGCTTTCTCTATCCTGTTGTATTAGTATTATTTTTATAATTTCTTTACTCTTTCCTACCCAGGACCTCCTTGTAAATGAGCTGCAAAGGTGGTGGAGACTTTAAACCCATTTACTCAGGGTCTGGCACAAGGGCTCATCGGAGAGGGACTAACTGCCCTCTTTTTAGCATTCCAAAATAAGGGTGTCACCATAATAACATTTTGAGGATATGAAAACCATGATGAAATTATCCTTATCGCTCTAATTTTACCACTTGTGAACCAATGTTAGCAAAACTATTGAAATTCTAATTTTTTTTTATTTTTTTTACCTAAGTTACAGATATGACTCTTTCAAGCAGTGCTATAAGGGATATGGGCGATTTAGATTAGGGGACACATAGTGCCCCTGTTTCTGAATTCAGGTAATATGTCCTCCCGCTGAGGTCTGTGTGCTCCACCCCGCACACATGTCTTGCAATGTCTGAAGGCTCCAAATGAAATTTCTCCATGTCTGCTGAGCAGCTGTTGAAGTTTAACTCCCCCCCAGTGGTGATTAGAGCTTTTATTTGTGCGTAAAGAGTTGTGCATAAATGTGCTTTTCGTTCCTTCTGTGGGGGCACTCTGCCCCCCCCACACACCTCCAGGTCCCCAGTGGTGATTAGAACTTTTATTTGTGCCTAAAGAAAAACAAATATTGCTTTGAGATAAATATGTACTTTTCCTTCCTTCTGTGATATTTAGTCTGTACTTCACCTGCACAGCTAGAACGCATATGGCTACAAATATTGCGTTTCACATCCCTGAACAAAAATACAAAAAAAAAAAATTGTCAACTCAGGAAATACTGGAAGAGTTTGCAATATATTGCACCCTTATTTGTTTTAACACTGAATACCTGAATGCATACACCACCCGGCCAATTGATAGCCGATAATATGCTTTAGCATGCCGAATGCAATATCAGTTTAGCCAAAGCGAATGATAAGATTAGCAGCGCTAACAAGATTAACCTGTAAAATATAAAGTGGGACAGTGATCGAGTGATAAACTGAATAGAAATCTGTTTTATGGGGGTGCTTCGCCCCCCACAGCCCCGGGTCCGCAGTGGTGCACAGAAATACAATTCAGCTTTTCTTCAGCTCCATTCATCTGGATTGAATTCTACAAATTTGAATTTAGTTTTAGTTGATTAATTTAGTTTAATTAGGATCTCTCTCTCCTTTAGTATGCGCAGAAGGATGGGCAGGTCAGTAGCCATGGGTCCTCAGAGGTTCCCCCCAAGGGGGGTTTTCCTTTCCTGAGTGCTACTGGTCACACTCTCCGGAGCTGAAGGAGGTGATCGTCTGTTCTTATCATTAAGTTGTTATGCACGACTTTTTTTAGCATTCAGTTACTGAACAATCGTTGATATTTATTCTTTTTGGGGCTCCATAATTCTAATCAAGCCTCCTTCCTACAGGTGGGATACATAGAAAGGCCAAAACCATCAAATATTATCAAACGACTCAATTCAAGCATCCAAGTACCTAAGCACAAATCATTCTTTGCTGGCCTCTGTATCCAACAACCATCTACATCATTCCAATATGTTACATAAACGCTGAGCTATGAACCACACATAATGATATTGTTGAATGTGGGACAGACACTCTCAGTGTGTAACAAGGGGCTTTTGTGAATGAAATGAGGAACAGTTCCCAGTGATGCGGTACAGTTGAGAGGTATGGCATGATTAGATGTGCATGTTAGTTTGGTGTACCAAAATTAAGCAACAACAAATTAAGGTGGAATGGTAGGTTTGCCTGGCATGATCTTGACGTTAGTTGTGTTGGGCTATTGCATTGTGCAATGTGTTTGTTACCAGCTTCCTTATTAGTAGGGTGCACCACTTCTGTTTTGTCTTGGTGCATTACGGGCACCCACAGTATTTGTTAATCTGGTACCAAACCATGTGGTCACCAGTCATTTTTTTTTTGTGTGGGGGTGCACTGTTTCATCTGTGTGCATCAGCCAGGTCTGGTGGCAGTTTCTGACTGAGTCCCTGTTGTGTGTTTTATAGTGTGCCTCAATTTTTGGTCAGCAGATGGCTAGATGCATGCCTCCATTTTGCTTGCAGGTGGGTGGATGCATCCCTCCATTTTATTGGTAGATGGGTTGATGTGTACCTTCATTTTGTTTTCAAATTTGTATGTGATTGCCATCATAGTGATTTGCAGAGGGATGAATGCAAGCCTCCATTTTGCTTGCAGATTTGTGTATGCATGCTTCCATTTTGTTTATAGACGGGTGACTGCATCCCTTCATTTTGCTCACAGCTGTGTGCATGCATGGCTTTCTTTTGTTACCAGATGGGTATATGCTTGCTGCCATTTTGTTGGCAGACCTATGGATGCCTGGGTTCAGTTCCTTTACTTTGTTTTTCTTTTTGGCAGATGGGATGATGCGTGGCTCGTATTGCGATTACAATTTTCTCCTTTTTTTTGTCTTCACTTACAGAGTGATTTAATAATTTGAACAGCTTTGTTAGTGGGTTTATGATTGTTTTGACACTGAGTTAGGATTTTGGTATTTGAAAACAAAAACATGAACAAAATGAATTTATTTATTTTGTTTTCTAGCTTGGACACCACCATGGTAAACCTACCTGCTATTTTGGTTTCAATTTCAAAATCCCCTAACAACCCCAGATGTGCACTTATTGTATTCAAACAGATAACTTGTACTGGGCTGGTGATCTTGATGAAACCCATTTTGTGTGTGACTATGTCCATAAACCCCCCTTCGGAAAAACAAAAACAGTTCTGCATGTTGCATGTATGTCAACAAAATAATTGTTGGTGTGCAGATAAACGTAGGTTAGTAGGTAGCTTAATATAACACCAGCACAAGCCACATATATTGCACCGCAACCAGTTTTTTTATTTTTTCATGTACGTAATAAAGTTGGCTACAAATAAGTGCTTTTGCTGACATAGAGTGCTTAGAACATTTGAAAAAATGCTACCATATGTTTTGCTGTTAAACTTAGTCACAATACATGTTATTGCAAAACAACCTACCTAGTCTACTGCACCAGCCACCACTAACCCCTGCGCTTTGCCTCACTGGCTTCCTGAGGGAGTCATATTGCACATATGTGTTTGCAACACCACTACCTGTTTATACACAATTGAGTTCTACTTCTAAGTAGGCAACAACTAAGGTTGGTGGGGTGGCTGGATTGTGTGCTGTGAGTCAGATGGTGTTTGAGTGATGCTGCTGCATTAGCTAACTTGCTTGGTGCTGCCAACAGTATTCTACTTTTTGGCACATTAAAAGTGTTTATTATTGTGCCTTTGTGGAGTTTCTGGTTGCATCGCAGAGCAACCACAGCATATTGTTAATCGTAGCACAAAACCATAGGGTCACTGTTTTAGGAGGGGCGGAGCTTAATGTTAGAAAGCACTCTCCCCATGCTGCTTATTGTGGCACCCTAATTACGGTACATTATTCTCTGGGCCATATTAGTCAGCCATAGCATACACGTGTGTGGCGGGGTTGCATAATGTTGCCTAGCAAAAAGGAAAAAAATACTGTGAAAGCCAACTATACTGTCTTCTGAAGGTGTTGTCTGTGTTCAGTTTACATGGACAGTCCATTAATCAGGTGATATTGACTGATGATGCCCTGATTAGAATGCATGCTTTAATGATGAACTTCTTTGAAAGATTCCATCTGGTATTTAGTTGTGTGTCTCCATGTTGTCTACAGATGGGTGGTGGCATCCCTCCATATTGTCTGCAGATGGGTGGTGGCATGCCTCCATGTTACAGACATACATACATAGACAGTGTCAGCAGATAAGGGCCTATGGCCCACCCAGTCTGCCCATTTGAGCTTGTAAGTTCAGTTTGTTTTCCTAGAAGTCTGTTACACCTTAACCCTGACCTCCAGAATTCCTTTATGTCTATCCCATGCATTCTTAAATCCCGTGATTGTTTCAGCCCCCACCACTTCCTCTGGCAGGGTGTTCCACTTGTCCACCACCCGTTCTGTGAAGAAATTCTTTCTCATGTTTCCTCTGAATCGTCCTCCCTCCAACTTCATCCCATGCCCTCTAGTCCTGGAAAATCTTTTTCGCTTAAAAATAGTGTTTTCCTGCACCCTGTTGTCTGCAGATGGATGGTGGCATGCCTCCATGTTGTCTGCAGATGGGTGGTGGCGTACCTCCATATTGTCTGCAGATGGGTGATGGTGTGCCTCCATGTTGTCTGCAGATGGGTGGTGGTGTGCCTTCATATTGTCTGCAGGTGGGTGGTGTGCCTCCATATTGTCTGCAGATGGGTGGTGTGCCTCCATATTGTCTGCAGATGGGTGGTGTGCCTCCATGTTATCTGCAGATGGGTGGTGGTGTGCCTCCATGTTGTCTGCAGATGGGTGGTGGTGTGCCTCCGTATTGTCTGCAGATGGGTGGTGGCATGCCTCCATATTGTCTGCAGATGGGTGGTGGTGTGCCTCCATGTTGTCTGCAGATGGGTGGTGGTGTGCCTTCATATTGTCTGCAGATGGGTGGTGTGCCTCCATATTGTCTGCAGATGGGTGGTGTGCCTCCATATTGTCTGCAGATGGGTGGTGTGCCTCCATGTTGTCTGCAGATGGGTGGTGGCGTGCCTCCATGTTGTCTGCAGATGGGTGGTGGCATGCCTCCATGTTGTCTGCAGATGGGTGGTGGTGTGCCTCCATGTTGTCTGCAGATGGGTGGTGGCGTGCCTCCATGTTGTCTGCAGATGGGTGGTGGCATGCCTCCATGTTGTCTGCAGATGGGTGGTGGTGTGCCTCCATGTTGTCTGCAGATGGGTGGTGGTATGCCTCCATGTTGTCTACAGATGGGTGGTGTGCCTCCATATTGTCTGCAGATGGGTGGTGTGCCTCCATGTTGTCTGCAGATGGGTGGTGTGCCTCAATGTTGTCTGCAGATGGGTGGTGGCATGCCTCCATGTTGTCTGCAGATGGTGGTGGTGTGCCTCCATGTTGTCTGCAGATGGGTGGTGGTGTGCCTCCATGTTGTCTGCAGATGGGTGGTGGTGTGCCTCCATATTGTCTGCAGATGGGTGGTGTGCCTCCATATTGTCTGCAGATGGGTGGTGTGCCTCCATGTTGTCTGCAGATGGGTGGTGGCGTGCCTCCATGTTGTCTGCAGATGGGTGGTGGCGTGCCTCCATGTTGTCTGCAGATGGGTGGTGGCGTGCCTCCATGTTGTCTGCAGATGGGTGGTGGTGTGCCTCCATGTTGTCTGCAGATGGGTGGTGGTGTGCCTCCATGTTGTCTGCAGATGGGTGGTGGTGCCTCCATGTTGTCTGCAGATGGGTGGTGTGCCTCCATGTTGTCTGCAGATGGGTGGTGGTGTGCTCCATGTTGTCTGCAGATGGGTGGTGGTGTGCCTCCATGTTGTCTGCAGATGGGTGGTGTGCCTCCATATTGTCTGCAGATGGGTGGTGGTGTGCCTCCATGTTGTCTGCAGATGGGTGGTGGTGTGCCTCCATGTTGTCTGCAGATGGGTGGTGTGCCTCCATGTTGTCTGCAGATGGGTGGTGGCGTGCCTCCATGTTGTCTGCAGATGGGTGGTGGTGTGCCTCCATGTTGTCTGCAGATGGGTGGTGGTGTCCTCCATGTTGTCTGCAGATGGTGGTGGTGTGCTCCATATTGTCTGCAGATGGGTGGGTGCTCCATATTGTCTGCAGATGGGTGGTGGCATGCCTCCATGTTGTCTGCAGATGGGTGGTGGTGTGCCTCCATATTGTCTGCAGATGGGTGGTGGCGTGCCTCCATATTGTCTGCAGATGGGTGGTGGCGTGCCTCCATATTGTCTGCAGATGGGTGGTGGCATGCCTCCATGTTGTCTGCAGATGGGTGGTGGTGTGCCTCCATGTTGTCTGCAGATGGGTGGTGGTGTGCCTTCATATTGTCTTCAGATGAGCGGTGGTGTGCCTCCATGTTGTCTGCAGATGGGTGGTGTGCCTCCATGTTGTCTGCAGATGGGTGGTGGTATGCCTCCATGTTGTCTGCTGATGGGTGGTGGCGTGCCTCCATGTTGTCTGTAGATGGGTGGTGGCGTGCCTCCATGTTGTCTGCACATGGGTGGTGGTGTACCTCCATGTTGTCTGCTGATGGGTGGTGGTGTGCCTGCGGTACTTTAATGTACCCTGTTACACGTGCAGCTTTGTGGAGGCTTCTTCTCGGGCCCTGAAATTGGAGTTATCCTACACCACACTACATTTTTATGTTGGCTTGCTGCGCTTGCGCCCAAGTCAGCATCTTGGGAGAGTGCAGATTTGGGGCTGTGGCCGATGTTTGGCAAATGCAGGGCACACATCAGTAGGTGCATCCCTCATTCCCCAATCAGCCTGTTTCCCGGCGCCACACCATGCATACATAATGTGGTGAGCACATCTAAGGAAAGGTTCGCTGCAATCTGATCAAAGCTGATTAGACGCAGCGGACCCTTCCTGCATGCTGCCACATTAGCAGCATGGTGGGCGGTCACCCAACTGCCGACTTCGGGGGTGCCCAATCCCCCAGCCGGCTTTCTGTGGCCACACAAATTTGCAGATGGGGAGCCCACTGCTCGTCATCATAGAGCAGCCCCCATTTCCTGTATGCTAAGGGGGGTGCCCAATCCCCCTTGGTTCTTGCCTCCCTCCCACTTTCATTGTGCCAACAGGGAGCCAAATCCCTGCCGGTACAAATCAGCCTGCTTTGCACTTCTTATATGCTGAGGGGGTGCCCAATCCCCTCGGCTTTGCCTCCCCCGCTGTCATTGTGTGTCGATGGGGGTGCCCAATCCCTGTCTGCATACGTTCACCCCCCATTGTCTGCCGACAAGGGTGCCCAATCCCCCGTCGGCTGCAGCTCCCCCCCAAAACAGTTAGGTGGCATGCTGGGAGCCCACCCCAGCGTGCCAAGTTCCCTGAAAAACAAAAACTGTCCTGCAATTGATTGTTCACTTGGGAACATAAGCAGGAGGCTGGTAAGGACAGAGGTCTGGGGTTATATTCTGTTTTAACTGAAATATTTGAATAGTTTTGTACGTGAAATTAGTTCTATGTGTTAAAAATTACTACTTTGAGTTAGAACTGTTACTTGGGCTGTGATATTGTAACTTTTGAGGCTTGGGAACACTTGTTTGGCAGTGATAATTAGAGTGTAATTTAAATGTGATGTTTGCCTGGTGTTAGGGGGAGGGGAAATTAGCAGAAATCACCGTGTCTTTCATTGTTCACTTGGGAACAAAGGCAGGAGGCTGGTAAGGACAGAGGTCTGGGGTTATATTCTGTTTTAACTGAAATATTTGAATAGTTTTATACGTGAAATTAGTTCTATGTGTTAAAAATTACTACTTTGAGGTAGAACTGTTACTTGGGCTCTGATATTGTAACTTTTGAGGCTTGGGAACACTTGTTTGGCAGTGATAATTAGAGTGTAATTTAAATGTGATGTTTGCCTGGTGTTGGTAAGAGCCCTCCAACCCACCCTGTGTTGTAGGCTTTCTTAAATACTGAAAAGCCACTGGGGGTTGGGATTGAAGGGCTGTGCATTTCAGTTTGGGACTGAAATTCGAAGCAACAGGAACTGGTGGGCCTGTGACATCATACGGTACCTGATGTCTGCATACACACACTGTTAGTGGGACTGGACACACACTGGACTGCATGTGCTTGTGAGACTTGGGAACTTTATTGGTGGGGTTGAAATTGGGTTTGTAAATAACTGCAGTCAGTATAGAGAGAAAATGTATTCCAGGGGGAAGGGACTGAGAAAAGGGGGTGTGCCATTATAAACAGAGGGGGACAAACAGGGTGGCCATATTCCACCATGGCAGGCATCTTCAGAAGGGTTGTAGGCTGCACAGGCTGTGGGATGGCAATAATTCTCAATTGGGCCTGGAGAGAGGGAGGCTGCCCACTCTGTAGACAGCTATCTTGTATCAAGAGTGAGGTATATTGGTTAAGGAGTAAGCTGGGGGGGTCCAAGGATAAGGGGTGTGGATATGGGTAGCAGAAGGGTGGGTCTGAGGGGAGGCTGGGGCAAAGCTCTGAAATTACAGGATGTTATGTTACAGCAAGCAGGAGGGGGGATATTAGGGACAGGGGACCCTTAGATAGGGATGTTGATGCTAAGGGAAAGGCGACGGGGTGAACATCTATACAAAGAGAGTGGAGGGGGAAGAGTCAGGAGGGGCTGTTGTGGGAAGCTTAGTAGAGCAGACATTGAGAAGGGAGGGGCTGTTGTGGGGAAGCCTAAAACAGCAGACTGTGGGAATGGAGCTCCTAAGGAGAACAGAGCAAGAGGGGAAGAAGAGGGGCAGTTTAGAGGTGCAGTCAGGGGAAACTCGGGTTACTTGATGGAGGCTGACATAGAGTGTCAAAATAAATTTGAGCTACTAAGCAACCTAAAGGGGGAGGAAGGGGGTGGTGGAAATGAGGAAACTGATACAGAGGCCTGGGGGGAGGGAGTTTGATACCCATAGGGCATCACAGACCGGCAATGGAAAGGATAGAAATAGTACTAGAGGGAGAAGGGGAAACATAAATGTTAAGCAGAGGGGGGAGATGCAACATATTGCAGACATGAGGGAGGAGAACATGATTGGAGAGAAACTGTGAGACAAGGAGGTGGGGGAGGAGCCCCCCTTCAGCAGGGAGGTCAGTACCAAGGATGGGATCCTAGCTAAAGGGGACCCACAGAGAGCCTCTGGAGGCAGGGGTACTATTACAAGGGGGGAGGATGGCAGTGTGGGGGAAGAGGAAACCATCAGGGGCAGGATAAATGGTTTGGATAAGAGAGGGTTAAAGGGGACACCTATACAGAGGGGGTCTGAGTTAAGTGGGTAAAATAACGAGGGAGACAGAAAGGCGAGGGTGACAAGGGGGTCTCTAATAAGGCAGGAAGACTCCCATGGAATTGAGATCATGAATAAAGGGGGGAAGGGGGGCTGAGAGGACATAGTGGAGGTAACCATAAGGATGATGGCAGTGTTAAGGTTCTGTTATTGGGAGACTCGATGATTAGGGGTATCCAGTGGGAGGGACAGGGGGGTGGATGCCATAGCCAGGTGAAGGTAATGAGTATCTCTGGGCTGACAGTGCACAGAGCAAAGTTCATAGTTGTATGAACTGGTTAGGGAATGTGGAGGGAAACCGGATTTCCTGGTGCATTTGGGAACTAACGATCTAGAGGGAAATAGCATTTTGGAAATCTAAGCAAGGTTCCAAGAACTTGCCAGAGTCTGTCGGGATAATGGATGCAACAATTCCTTTTCGGAGATATTGCCAGCACCAAAGGCCTCAGTGGAGAAAAAAATGAAGATCACAGAGGTTAATGACTCACTCAGAAGTGGGATGAAGAGAGTGGGTTGGGGGTGTTAGGGAACTGGAATGGAGTTTGGGAGGATAAGGGACTATATGCCAAGGACAGGCTTCATCTTGCCCCATTAGGGAAGGAAGTCCTTAAACAGGGGATGGCTGACTGCATTCAAGAAAGGTGGGGTTTAAACTTGTGAGGGGGGGAAGGGATAAGGGAGGGCTGACCAGAAGCCTTCCTCCAGATGAGCGGAGAGCCTTCAAACCCAAGGGGGGAAACAGACTGGGAGTGGAGGTTTCAGGAGGAGCAGAGGAGGATGGAGTATAAGGAACCTGGGTGGGGTTTGACAAAGGGATCAGGGATAAGGGTGGGGGTTGGTGTTAGTAAATGCCAGGAGCTTGGGAAACAAGTTGCCAGAGTTCCAGGCCATACTGTTCGGGGTGGATGTGGCGGTGGTCATGGAGACTTGGGCCAACAAAAACCATGACTGGGACCTAAACGTCCGGGGGTACACTATGCTTAGGAAGGATAGAAAGGAGGGCAGAGGGGGGTGGAGTGGCTATGTTCATTAGAGGTGACATAGAAATTGCTAGGGTAGAAGAGGCAGAGGGAAATGTGGAGGCCTTATGGGTCACCTTATGATCCCCAGCAGGAGATAAGGTCAAACTGGGTGTAGGATATAGGCCCCCCGGGATGAGTGATGTTCTAGAGGATGGTTTGCTGGACAATATCATTGCCCAGTGTGGACCAAAAGGGGAAGGAGTGGTGTTGATGGGGGACCTTAATATGCCAGGTACTAACTGGGGAACCATGTCCTCTAAGGTGGCCAAGGAGCAGAGGCTGCTGGATGGCTTCTAGGATGATGGGGCCCACAAGGGAGGGCATGTCCTGGACGTGGTTCTGGCAGATAGGGATCTGGTAAGGGACCTGGCTGTAGAGGACCCCTGACTGGGACTCACCACTACACTGTCTGGTTTCAAATAAGCATGGGGGGAGGGGGGAGATCTAGGACACTGGCAGTGGACTTCAGGGGGGCAGACTTTGTGGCCATTGGAAATATTCTCAAGGATCACTTGAAGGGGATTACATCAATGACAAGTGTGGAAGGGAGATGGGAGGTCATAAAACAAGGACTTCATGAGGCAGTCAGGATTTGCGCTAAGTTGAAAAGTAAGGGAGCAAGGTCACATAAACCATGCTGGTGGTCCAGTGAGGTACAGGCAGCGGTCAGAGAAAAGAAGGCGGCCTACAAAAAATATAAAACAACAAGAGGGGATAGGGATAAGGAAATGTACCATCTTGCATCTAGAAAAGTCACCCGGATGGTGAGGGGAGCAAAGTGCAGAAGAGCAGCGGCTGGCACAGGGACATGGAGAGGAAAAGGGTTCTTCCGTACATTGGAGAGAGAGAAAATCTAAGGCCATCTCAGCAGATTGAGATCAGAAGGAGGGTGGGTGGAGGAGGGAGGGACCAGGCAGAGGTATTTAACAGTACTTTGCCTCTGTGTTCACTAGAGGGGGATGGGATATCTACAAAGCAAGGCACGATGGGGATAGAAGCGGCAGTGAGGATCAGGGAGCAACAGAAATGGAGCAAGAGGGAGGGAGAGGTACCCCAGGGGTGTCACATCTGGACAAGGATAAAAAGGCCAGTAAGGTGGAGGGGACGGATGATGCTATCTCCGCCAAAAGGGTGTGGTTAGCCCTCAAGGCCCTAAAGAAAGACAAATCTCCTGGGCCGGATGGCATTCAACCGAGAGTACTATGGGAATTGGCGGACATACTGGCTGCACCCCTGGCGGAGCTCTTCAACAGGTCACTTGAGACAGGGAGGGTACCTAGGGATCGGCGAGAGGCACATGTGGTGCCAATCCATAAAGGGGGGTCGAGGGAAGTACCAGGTAACTATAGACCCATCAGTTTGACCTCAGTGGTGGGAAAATTAATGGAGAGTATACTAAAGGAACGATTGGGGGTGTACTTGGAGGAGGTGGGAGGTCTGGATAGTCGCAACATGGGTTTGTGCCAGGAAGATCATGTCAAACCAATCTTGTGGAGTTCTACAAATGGGTAACATCAGAACTGGACAGGGAAAGCCTGTGGATGTATTATTCTTGGACTTCAGCAAGCGTTTGACTCTGTCCCCACAATGGTCTGGTTGAGAAACTGATGGGGTTAGGAGTAGGCCCTTTGATGGTCAGATGGATTGAAAACTGGCTAGCTGGATGCACCCAGAGAGTAGTGGTCTGTGGGGAGCTCTTGAACCCTAGAGAGGTTGGTAGTGGGGTACCACAGGGCTCGGTCCTGGGTCCGATCCTGTTTAATGCATACATATCTGACATGAGAGAGGGTATAGTGTGTGAAATGAGTCTCTTCGCTGATTACTCCAAGATGGGAGCAGTAGTTGAGGGAGAAGAGGGGAGGTTGGCCCTGCAAGGGGATCTGGACACCCTGGAAAGCTGGGCTCACACGTGGAAATTAAACTTCAATATCACCAAGTGCAAGGTGTTGCATCTTGGGTGGGGAAACCCTAAACACAGGTACACCCTGGGAGGGAGGCACTGGAGGCCTCAATAGGGAAAAAGACCTAGAGGTCATGGTGGATGCATGTATGAATAACTCTAAGCAGTGCAGGAGGCAGCTAACAAGGCAAACAGGATGTTGGGATGCATCGTAAGGGGATCACCTCAGGAGCAAGGAAGTGATTTTGCGCTGTACAATGGACTGGTTAGACCACACCTTGAGTAATGTGCAGTACTGAGACCACACTTGAAGAGGGACATACAGCTCCTGGAGAGGGTACAGAGGAGGCAACTAAGATGATACGAGGCTAGGGATTTGATGTATGAGGACAGACTTGAGGAGCTCTGCCTGTTTTCATTGGAGGAGGAGAGACAGGGGAACATGATTGAGGTCTTCAAGTACCTCAAGGGAATAAATAGGTAAACATGGAGGGATCTTTAGACTAAAGCAGGGAGGTATTACCAGAGGGCATGGTTTGAAGTTGGAAGGAGGAAGGGTGAGGGGGAAAGAGGAGAAGGTTTTCACTGAGAGGGTGGTGGACCCTTGAAATGCACTGCCTGGCAAGCTGGTTCAGAGATCCGCAGTGGAGGGCTTCAAGAGAGGGTGGGACAGACATAGAAAGTGGATGTATCAGATGATGGCCTGTCCCGGGGGGTTGGGATGGATGATAGGGGTTTCTGGAACACAAGGGAGGAGAGGGCCTCGGCACCCAACTAGGGATCTGAGGTTCGAGCAGACTCGATAGACCGTAAGGCCTAATCTGCTGGCAAATAGTATGTTAGTATGTAATGTAATTTTTTTTTTACTTTCCTGTAACAAGAAAATGGTCCCTCATAGTCTCCTACCCCATACCCGCACCCACCCACTGCGCACCCTGCCTCCCCACACCCCCCTCACCCGATACTTACCTCCGGAGTCTGGCGCAATGATCTTCGGTGGACCGGGAACACGTCTGCACTCTTCAAAGCCAACTGCGAACTGAGGAAGTGCCAGTAAGCTGTATAATGGAATGAATAGGGTTTTTTCCAACTTTGCTGCATATCTCGGGCATTTCTTGGAATTTTGGCACCAAATTTTCAACATGGGGTTTTTGGGGCCCCTCCTCATGAATTCTATCACTGTCATGGTGTTAATTGGCCTCGAAAGGTGATTTGCAGTCACTGCGAAATCACCTTCGGGACCTAGCGAAATGGCAGTGCCAGTGTTCATGAGGTGGCCTCTCAAAAAGCCTATGTTCCAAATTTGCTGGAAGAAATCCAACAAATGCCTGTTTCACGAGCATGCGTTGCGCAGTTGCTACGCAGGCTCATAACTTCATGCATTCACAATATTTTAACGCTGGATTTTCAGCATTGTCATGCTCTGATGCTGGAGGGGGGTAGATTTAGGGGAAATGTGAGGAAGTACTTCTTCACAGAAAGAGTGGTGAATACCTGGAAAAGCCTCCCACTGGAGATGGTCGGGACAAAAACTGTAACGCGATTCCAGAACACATAGGATAGGCATAAGGGAACCTTATTGGTTAGGAAAGGGAGGGTAAAGCTGGAGATGAAGTAGGGTCCGCGATATCACATTAGGTAGGGAAATGGGCAGACCAGATGGGCTGAGCAGTCCTTGGATGCAGGTTTTATATAAGTCAGTCAACTGGTGCACATACCTACATACCTTCCCCCCACCCATTTCTTTTTCCCATCCCTTGGGCTGGCACATGTGTGATGGTACAAGTATGTGACGTATTAACTCAGCCCCTGAATCCAGTCAAAAGGCTGATCTTACTTCGGGTGAGAGCACTTGCAGCAGGCTATAACATTCAGGACTATGCCGCAGGCACTAGGACCCTCCGGAAAAACTTATCAGCCAGCAGTACCAAGCAGTACCAAGCAGGGTCCGCCACCGACATTGTCCGCACCCCGTTAGCCCTGGTACAAAAGGGGACGGACCCAGCTCCACCTCAGTTCTTTTTCTGCCGTGTCCCGCGCACGTGAGAAGAAGCCACTACTCTCAGCTTGCCAGGAAAAGCTTTACAGTGATTTTTTTCCCCCCGCTTTTCTGCCATTTTCAATGTTTTTTCTAGTTTCTACGTTCGGATGTCTTCACCGTTGTCTGTCTCTTCGTAGCCACACCAGAACAAGTGTGACTGCGGATGGCAAATCCCTTCCAAAGATGGGCACAAGCGCTGCATCTTTTGCCTTAGGCCGGACCATGATACCGCAGCCTGCCAGGCATTCACCAGCTGGATCCGATGTCTCAAGGCCCTGAAGACTTTTTTGTTGGAGAAGAAGATGGAGCTGCGCACTTCAGAGAAAGGGAAGCAAAAGGAGAAGACTAAGCATCACAAGAAAGACCATACTAGGTCCCGGTCGTGGTCCCCTTCTTGCTCGCAGCCCTCTCCCAAGAAGGCCTGTGTTTCCCTGGGCCCAGGTGAGTATCCAAAGTTGTCCCAGGCTAAGGCCGGCCCATCAGAGGAGAAGCCAGCCAAGCCTAAGATGACCCCGCTAAGGGTCTCCACCAAGACCTTGTAGGTGAAAGCTTCCGCCCCACTTCCCAAGGTACTGGTGGCACCTGCTAAAGGTGTGCCTCCGAAGCCGAAGGACTCTCCGGCACCCCCCAGTGGCTCCCCATCATCTGTCCCATCACCGATGCCAGTTGAAGGGGCAAAGGGTTCGGGCGCGGCCACGGAAGAGCCAGCATCCTCGTCTCCCAAGTCCTCCCCCCCGGGTTCCCAGGGAGGCTCCCCTTCGAGGGCTGATGTCCCAGATGCCCCCCTTCCAGGCTGAGTGGCCGAGATTTCCACAAAGGATGAGCTGCAGGAGTTGTTCTCCTTTTGGTGGGGGCAGGTTCACAAGCGGACACCCCCAAAGCCGGCCCAGTCACTGGTACTGGACCCGGCGGGTGAACCACAGCCTGGAGGGTGAGCCTTCCCTGAGGAAGCCCCCAGAATGGCCGCCTACACCTCTACCCAAGGCTCGTTCCCACTCCCAGTCCAAAGACCACCGCCGACGCTCCAAGGACTCTGGAGACCATCGCCAGACCCAGTCTCGCACCCACAGCCCGACTTGTTCTTCTGGATGAGAGCACTCCCAATTTTGGTCCTCTGACAGATATCGGTCTAAGTTCCATCGCAGGTCTCGGGACCGGAGTCAGTCTTCGGACCGATGTCGGTCCCCCAGCTACCGACAACAGAGGGAGGCTGGTCATAGGGAGAGATCACACTATTCTAGACCTAATAGTCAGTCTCCCTCTTCTTCATCGTCGTCATCTTCCACTCTTGGGATCGGGGGATCCCTGGGAGAGAAGGACCAGCCTTGCTCACCTCCGGACGATCCGACCTTTATGGATGTCATGAGGCATATCCAGGCCTCCGATGAGTGGGAAACAGAGGATCTGGATCCAAAATGCCGAAGATTGGCCAAATACCTGAGGCAAAAGGAGCCTAAACCATTGGTAATGCCTCCTTTGGTGGATACTTTCCAGGATTTGACCCGGACTACCTGGAAGCATCCAGCCTCTATCCCGGCTGTTCCCAAGAAATCGGACAGGCTGTATAGGGCCCCGAGGGTGGAACCCTTTTTAGCAGTACACCCTCAGGCGGACTCTTTGGTCATTATGGCTGCTCATGACAAGTCCAAGCAGCAGAAGCACCTTAGCTCACAACCTCCTGATCCAGAGTCTCGGTATTTGGACCGGGTGGGCAAGAAAGTTTACTCTGCTTCCACCTGCTCCTTCTAGTCCCTGAACTTCCTGATGCATATGGTCCAGTACCAGAATGCTCTGCGGGAGAGAGGACAAGAGCTACTGGGAGCCATTACAGATTCCGCACAGCAGACGGAACTTCTGGACATACTTAAATCGGGCTCCAATGTAGGTATTCATTTCTTGAGGGCCTCGTATGATGCTGCAGATATGGCAGCCTGGGTGGCTGCATCAGGGGTCTGTCTTCAGCACCATGCCTGGTTAAGGGTTTCGGCCTTTCACAAGGATCTGCAGTTCGGTATCAAGGATTTGCCTTTCCAAGGTACAGTGTTGTTTGGGCAGGAGACTGAATCGCTTATTTCACATCTCCAGGAGTTGGGCAAGTCCATCTGGTCGGTCCATCAAATGTACTGCGGCAACCAGTGACTGCAACAGAAACTGCCATGTCACAAGCCCTCAGGTGGACAAGCCTGTGGTAACCAGCAGAGTCAGAGAAGTGGCTTCCGTAGGAGAGACGGCAACCAGCAGTCTGGAGGTGCTCCTACCCATGGGCCCAAGTCCTCCTAGATCTCTCTGCCTACACCCAGCTTGGCCAAATGACTCCCTTCCAGCCCCCCCCTCCAATGGAGGACTCCAGGGAGATGGTTGGGGGCTACTTCTCCCTTCATCTAGAAGGGTGGAGCTCGATAACTGCAGACCAATGGGTCCTGGACATTATCAGGAGAGGACATACGCTAGAGTTCATTGAGTTCCCTCCAAATACTCCACCAAAGTACTCCCGATATCCTCCTTCTCACATCCTACTGATAGAAGGAAAAATATGGACCCTCTTGCAAAAAAAGGCAATAGATGTAGTCCTTGTGCATCAGCAGGGAAAGGAGTTTTCTTCCCACTTCTTCCTGGTCCCAAGAAAGAAGCAGGACCTTTGACCCATTCTGGACCTCAGCTTTCTCAGTCTCTTTATAGAGTACAAAAGGGTCAGGATGGTGACCTTCCAGGTCTACTTCCCCTGCTGCGCCAAGGAGACTGGCTCTGCTCCCTGGACATGCAAGATGCATATATGCATATCGGGGTCTTCCCTCCCCACTGGAAGTTTCTGAGGTTCCACTTACAGGGGGAGCATTACCAATTCCAAGTTCTTCCATTTTGCCACTCCTCGAGTCTTCACAAAGTGCTTGGCAGTGGTGGCTGAGGCTCTAAGGCATCAGGGGCACTATGTCTTCCCCTACCTAGACAACTGGCTACTCATGGCCTGTCCAGGTCAAGTCTGCTTCAATCTCTCGGAGACACCTATACTCTGTTCTGAGAGCCGAGAATCACCCTGAACCTTCCAAAATCATCCCCTGAGCCCAGCCAAAGGCTCGTCTTCATTGGAGCGATCCTGGATTCTGTCCATGGCATGGATTTTCTAACCCTGGACAGGGGAATTGCCTGCGGGAGATTACCAAATGGATCTCAGTAACTCCTCAGGTTCCAGCAAGAAACTTCCTCAGGCTGGTGGGGCACATGGCATCAGCCATTCCTGTCACCCCTCTGGCCCGCCTCCACATGCGGGTCCCACAATGGATGCTCAAGGTGCAGTGGAACCAGGGCTCCAACGATCTAGACGTTCTTGTCAGGGTCACCGAGCCAGTCAGGAGAACTTTGCTTTGGTGGATGGACCCCCAGAATTTGGAGAAAGGGGTCCGGTTTCATCTGGAGCCACCAGGACAGACCCTTATGATAGATGCATCTGATCTGGGATGGGAAATGCACCTGGGTACTGGACAAACATAAGGGGTTTGAACACCTGAAGAGCGATCTCTCCATATCAGTGTACTGGAGATGTGAGCAGTCCTCTGTGCCCTACAGGCCTTTCAAGAGGATCTAGTGTCAGGCTGTCTCCTAATTCAAACAGACAATATGGCAGTCATCTTTTACATCAACAAGCAAGGGGGCACTCATTCGTATCCCCTTTGCAGGGAGGCAATGAGAGTCTAGTACTGGGCACTGGAATGACACATTCTGCTGTCAGCGGTGCACATTCCAGGTATCCTAAACAATCTGGCCAACAGCTTAAGCAAGTCTCGATCCAGATCACATGAGTGGGAGCTGTTACAGTCCATAGCAGATCAGCTCTTCGACAAGTGGGGTCATCCAGAGCTGGACCTTTTTGTGTCACCACGCAATGCCAGACTGCCAATTTTTTGCTTGTGAGAGCACGCGCCTGGAGTTTTCTGGCCAGATGCATTATCCCTCTGCTGGGCAGGGAGGTTTCTGTACACCTTCCCACCCTTCCCTCTCATTCAGAGAGTCTTGTTGAAGTTGCAGGCAGAGGGGGCTCAAATGATTCTAGTAGCCCCCCGGTGGCCTCAGCAGATTTGGTTCCCACTTCTGCAGCGGTTGTCCAGGGAACCTCCAATTCTGCTGCCGATATGCTCACAGTTGCTATCCCAGGAACAGGACCTCTGTTCCTTACATCTGCATGCTTGGCTCCTTCACATATAGCCCAACGGAGATATGGGGTCTCCCTGGAGGTAGCGTCAGTCCTAGTGTCAGCCAGGAAGCCCTGTACCCGCTCCGCCTACACTATGAAATGGAAGCAGTTTTGTTTATGGGCCTCATCACATCATTTGGACCCCATCACCTGTCCAGTGAACTCAGCGTTACAGTATCTCCTTTCCTTATACCAGCATGGCCTGAGTTACTCTTCCATTAAGGTGCACATGTGGGCTGTCTCTGCCTAGCATGCTCTAATTGAAGACAGGGCTTTAGCCCAGTTGGATGTAGCCCGCACCTTTTTGAGGGGGAATTTGCATATGAGACCTCCCATTAGGGATCCTATCCCACCCTGGGACCTCCTTTTTGTGTTGGAGAAGCTTACCCTCCCTCCCTCCTTTTGAACCAGCAGCGGATTGTGAGCTGTGTTTCCTTTCCTGTAAGGTTTGTTTTTTGGTTGCTACTACCTCAGCTCAAAGAGCCTCTGAGCTTCAGGCTCTGATGTGTAATGAGCTGTATTTGGTTTTTCACAGGGAAAGGGTTTCCCTTAGAACAAATCCTAAGTTTCTTCCAAAAGTGGTCTCGGAGTTGACCCTCAATCAGTCGGTTGACCTTCCAGTTTATTTCCCTTCCCCTTCTAATAGAGGGGAAACTCTCCTTCACATGTTGGACATCCACAGGACACTGAGGTATTACCTCAAGAGGTCAGCTGCGCATCGTCAGTTGGAGCAACTCTTTGTGGCCTTTGCACCACAATGCTTGGGCAAACCAGTGACCAAGCAAACAATTTTGAAGTGGATCGTCCACTGCGTATCCTTCAGCTATGAAAAGCACAACAAACCCCTACTGGGTCCGGTCAGGGTCACTCCACTAGGGGAGTGTCTGCATCTTTTGCTGCCCTGAAGAATGTCTCCATAAGGGACATATGTGCGACCACTACCTGGAACTCGGTGCATACCTTTGTCAAGAATTACAGCTTGGATATTGTCTCCAGATGCTGTGCTGGTTTTGGTCTGGCTGTTTTGCAGGAACTTTTGTCCTAGGCCTCTGGAGTCAGTGATTTCCACCTCCCGGGGTCAACTACCTCTTTTGGCATGGGACTGCTTGATATTCAGTCCTCAATGTTGTAGACTGCTGCAAGAGCTCCCACTGGAAGTAAGATAGTACAGTTACATAAGAACTTACCATAACAGTAGATCTTCAAGAGGAGCTCTTGCAGCAGGCGTTACTTTCCCACCCGCCTTCCCCCTCGAGGTGTGCAGATCTTCATCTAGTGCTTCATTTCCTTCTCTTGTCAGGGCCTGTTCGTGGGCCTTGGCGGGGGAACTGAGGTGGAGCTGGGTCTGTCCCGTCTTGCACCAGGGCTGATGTCGGGGCAGCGCTGATGTCAGGGGCAGTCCCTGCTTGGTACTGCTGGCTGAGAAGTTTTTCTGGAGGGTCTTGATGCCTGCGGCATAGTCCTGAATGTTATAGCCTGCTGCAAGAGCTCCTTTCGAAGATTTACTGTTACGGTAAGTTCTTACGTAACTGTACTTTACTGCTGCATCATCCAGCCTCCCCTAGATTGTGATCAAGCAGTGGCTTGCTCTGTCCTCTCCTCAAAATAGGAGAGCCGCCGCCCAGTGGTGCTGAGGGTTGAGCGCGAGGATCGCCCACACCACCCCACACTGGCGACTCCAGGTTCGGAAAGGAACTCTGGTCCGCAGGGACGAGAGAGGATCAAGCATCCAGCATCTCTTGGGGGAGGGAGGACAAGTTATCCCCATCATTGACTGCCTCTGGTGATGGCTGGAGGGGCAGTACGGGTCAGGAGGCACACGCCGATGTTGGGGGCAGGAGAAGTCAGGAAAAACAGAGCCCTGGCAGACTCAATGATGGCTACCAGCACCTGTGGGTGTCCGCCCTGGTGATTTGGATGGGGTCTCTGGGGGAGGGGGGCAATCCATGGGGGACTAGCCAGGTCCGGCAATATGGGAAGCTGGAGGGGTGAATCTCCTCGTGAGGGGAGGACCCCAGAGGGATACAAAAAATCTGAAGAAGGAGAGCCGTCAATGGATGCTCAGTCCTCCTTCATGCAGTCAGCCCTCAAGCGACCCAGATCTATTCCTGAACCTGGTTTACCAGCATGGCGACAGGTGAGGGTCTCAGGCCCACAAAACTCCATGCCACATGGCCAGCACTGCATTTCTTAGTTTAAGGGAAAATACTAAAAATCTGATAGGAAGATGGTGGGGAATCAAGAATCATGGTTGGTTGTACCTGGAAAGGGATGTGCTGCTGGTAAAGCAAGCCGAGGTGCTTTACCACTGTATATCGTGGCATATTGTGCTGCACAATAACTGCGATAATGTTTTTTTACAACGATAAGTTATCATCAGTGGTAATTATCATGATATATCGTCATATTGTGTTATTGTGGCATCCTTATTCCAAAATCTGGTACCCCTAATCATGAGCTCCACAGTGAGCACTAAACAGTGAATAAGGATGGTGGTGGAGCACCACTACTCACACTGGGGCAGCCAGGAGGGGCGACCAGCCCCCCCAGCTCCGCCACTGTTCCCCAACTCAAATAAACTACTAAAAATAACCCATAGACTGATTTAAGACAGTAGCGTAACCTGATCCCATGCTAATAGTGTACGTCCGTTGATGGTCCCATAATCTCCACCATCTCCTAGGTATGTATAGTCACAGAACTCGAAAAAAAGACTAGAATGGCAGTGCCCCCTTCTGAGGCACGTAAAGCACGCTATCATCCTTTGGAGGGCACAAACAGTGCTGCCTCCGGGATGTTGATTGGTTGTGGCGCGGTTCGCTTGGCATTTGTAATGCTGTTTTCCCCCGAAACCGCATACAGTCCCCTTTTTATGTTCCACTGGTCCCATTACGGCCCCCTGGAACTGCGGATTGGGCCAGAGAGCATTGCAGATAGAAGTGTAATTCCCCCAAACTGATATATTGCATTCCCCATCCTGAACTGCAGATACGGGCTGGGGAGCACAGTGACAAGGGTGGTCTTTTTTCCCCATTGAGGTTTCTGCTGTGTGGTGGGTGGGGTGTCTGCTACAGGGGGTGGCTGGTCTGGTGGGAGGCCAGGGTTTCATCTGGGTGATGGGGCAGCTGCATGAGGTTGCTGATCTGTGGAAAGGGAGGTCAAACTGTGGGGTGGTGGCTAATCTTTGGAACGGGGTTCCAGCTGTGTGTGGGAGACTAACTGCCAGTTCTGGGGTGTAAGTCTGGAAATCTGGTTTCTGCTGTGAGGGGCACACTTGGGGCGGGGTCTGCTGCAGGGTGGTGGCTGGTCTGTGGCATGAGAGATTCCAGCTGTGGCAGTCTGTTCTGGGAAGTCATCTGCAAGGGGGTGTGTGGGATGGCTTTACTGTGTGAGGAGGCACATGCTGGTATGTTGGGGGGTGGTCATTGGGTAGGGGGTTCCACATGTGGGATCTGCATGGCTTCTGACAGCTTCGATTGTCATATTCAGTTTACGCATGATTATTTGTTCTTTAAAGCTATTATCAGACAGTCCCATAGTACATCTGATTTGCTGTCTTCACTAATCAATTTATCATTACCAGTACGTTTATTCACTCAGGAATCAGGATTTGTAAAAAGCAAAGGTAATGGGACCGCATGCTTGCTGCAGCATCCTCAGCTGGCCGAGTTTGACAGCTCAGGAGCGGTAGCTTAATTTAACGAATTAAAGTAGATAAAATGTGTCCTCATGCCTGTATTTCAGGTTAATGTTCTGATTGCAGGTTCCTTTTGCCTAGTATTTTTTTTTATATTTAATTAGCCTTGTTTCTATTGACAGATGGTATAGTCTCTAACTCTCCCCAGCACGTTTTTTAACATGTTTGTGCAACCGTATATATGTTGTTTTTAATTACATTAGCTTATTTAAGCAGTGTTGAATGAACGTATTAACATTTATGTATTAATTAATTTTTATGTAATGTCTAGGTGATTTTAAAGGTACTTGTATAAAGTCCCTTCATTATAAATAAATGTTTTGTGTGCATCTTTATTTATATAAACCTGTTATTTATGCCAGCCCATCGGTGCAGCGGTTGGATTTCTGCTTGCGATGCCAGCAACCCGGATTCGGGAATGGACTTGGGGCATCAGAGGGCTTGGCGGGGGGAGAAGGCTCGAGGGTCAAAATACTGCTCACCTTCTCCCGGTGGGAGGGTGGGGATGCAACCCTGGTGCCTGCTGACTCCTGGTGGAGGCTGGGAGCACAGCAGAGTGCTAGGCTTCATTGACTAAGGGGCGTGGCAGACAACATGTGCCCAGACGTGAGTGGCACACCACTCCTCCGGGGAGAAGCAGGGAGGAAAAGCAGCTCCTAGTCTGGATGGATGACAGCTGCCAGCCCCTGCTGCCACGGAAGCCTCAAGCCAGCCATACCCACCTCAGCAGCACCCAGGGCCAATCAAAAGAGTGCGCTGTCCATCCCACTGGTGCCTTCCCCTTCAGAGGAGAGGGACCCATCCCACCGGTGCCTTCCCCCTCTAAGGAGAGGGACCCATCCCACTGGTGCCTTCCCTTTCTAAGGAGAGGGACCCATCTGCGCGAAGGATTATGCCAGGTTACCCTGGGGTGACTGCAATGTGAGGTGGAGGCTAGGGGGGTAGATTGCTGGTGGGGGCAGACCTGGGGACAAAGGTAGCAAAATGAAAAACTTATTTATCCTTCCAATCTTAGTAAATGCATAAAAGTGTTTTATAAAAAGTTTTTCTGACTGAGTGACAATTGAAAATGGAGGGAAAGTGGCCCATGGCGAGTACCCTGTCAAAGTTGACAAGTGTACATAACTCAGTGGTGCTTTGTAGTCACAGACACGCATTCACTGTAGTATGCTGTCTGTTTAAATAAACACCCTGGGGCTGGCCAGGAGGAGGAGGATCGAGCGTCCTACGACAGCTCTCCTTCTCCAGGGGGGAGGGTGGTAGAGTGTTCAACTGTCTACAGACACCTAGCAGAGACCAGGTGTACTACATGCATGCCGACACTAACACGTTTGGGGGCTGGGCAGATGCTGATCGTCACTGTACATCCCCATCCCCTTATACCGGGGGAACAAATCGCCACTGCCTCCTGCCTAGATGAAGCCCGCTCCGATTAGCTCCCAGGCTGGCTCCCCGACCTATCCCATCAATTGCAGCATTTTGGGCCGGTGCCACAACCCCGCCCTGGGGGGTAAGCCAGGGGATATCGGGGAGTCGCAGCTCATGTGAGAGTGGAAGGGGTCCGTGACTGGGCTGAGGTTGTAGTGCTGGCAGCATACAAAAAAAAATGTGAACCCCCTGAATCGATGCAACAGTTCTACTTTTAATGAATAAACAAAATACTTGCGTTGGCTCTTTAAGTATCATAGCATTTAATTATTCTGATACTTTCCGTGCTTAACCCTCAGTGCTGTTCAGTGTTATGTATTTCAGTAATTAGTGGTATCAACTGAGAGTTCACATGCCCATTTGGTATGTAACTAAGCAATTAAGTTTTGTCTCAGATTATTTTAGGCACTAGTGTAGCTCCCTTGTTCCCAGGGGTTACTAGATTCCCATTAGAATCAGTTGCAGGCAGGGATAGGCAGCTAGTGAAATGCCAGTTAAACGGATTTCACACTGTCATTCTCTGGTTTCAGTCTCAGCTGAGCTGGAGGATGATGTAATCATGGAACTGTCGCAGCAGCATAAGCCACACTCGAGCTAGCTGCAGGGAGTTAGAATTAGAATGCCGAGTTAGAGAAAGTCTGCAGTTGGAGTCAGTGGAGGAGGTTGGAGGTAGTGCAGCCCCTCTCTTCAGATCTGTCAGCGAGCTACCAGTAGTGTTTTTTGTGTGTTTCTCACCCTAGTGTGAGCCAGTACAGCCTAGTGGTGGAAACCAAGCCAAGTGGTTTTCACATTGCCCCATCCCAGGAGGGACGGGGTGGATTCCAGGATTCAGGAGCAATCCCCTGGTCCAGTCTGGACTGTGTTGAAGCTGCCTGACATTCAGCTTCTCTGCTAGTACCTGTGACTTTTGTTTGGAAAAGCTCTGGGGCACCTGCATTTCTTGTGGTAAATCCTCTGTCAAAGGGATCATGTCACCTAGACTGTTTTCTGTTTAAAGGTGTCTGCTAAAGTTGGGGTCTAGTGAAGAGACTGTGCCAATTACAGAACTTTTAACTTTCTGACACCTCAGAGGTGTGTAATATAGTATGTTGAGTTTGAAAGACATTTCAAGATAGCATCTACAAGTTTTCTGTGAGGGTGTTATTATCCAGATGAATATCCGAGTATAAATTTGGATGCAAAAGGTGGGAGACCCCCCCATATAGAGCAACCAGTTTACCTCTCTGGGTTCAGGTTGGGCACCTGTGTTTTCATTCAGAGCATTTGGCCAGTTCCTGATGGAAATAGTTTACCCAGACGGGGGTTGGATTCTCTGTGAGCCTGCATGTGCTCTTTGGTGGTCGAGGGTGCCACCAGTAATTCCTCATGAAGTATGGGAAAGTCTAGTACTGGCCGTGTGTGCCAACCTCCTAATTCAGAACCAGAGTGTTCGCTGTTCCAGTCAGAACCTGAGGGTTCACTGTGTGTGTTCTCTGTACCTCAGTAATCTGCATTACCAGTAGGAGTAGCCCTGTGGGGGGCCATCTTCGCTTTGTGGTTATTCTCTGTGTATGTGTACAAGGGGCAGGATTCTGCCACTTATAAGGATGCAGTCTCCTCAATCAGCCTTCTTCAACTGGTGGACCAACCCACCCATACAAACCACAGATCGGGCACTAGTACCTTATTTATTTAGTTTTTAATTGTTTAACCAGGAGTGGCACCTTTAGCTGAAAGTTTTTTTTGTTTTGTTTTTTTTTACAGGTGTGACCTGGGAGCAGAGGGAAGTTAAGTGACTTGCTCAGGGTCACACAGTACACAAGTGGGGGCTGTGGGATTCAAACCCAGTTGTCAGATGGAGATCCCATAGAAAAAAGAGGCACAACAACTTTTTGTGGGTGCTCGACTGGTAATTTGATTTATTAAACATGTCTTACAATGATTGCATTTTACTTTTCTTACATTTTCATCAGTCCTTCATTTCCAAAACTATCCATTCCACATTCCATCTTACAAAGATTTACATATTTCAAATCACATATTTCAAACTGTCCCTTTTTCCATTGTCTTCTCGGGGTCCAGATGCTTTAAAACCCGATACCCCTTGGTCCTCTTCCTCTTGTGGCCCTTGTCTTTTAATTGTCCATTCTCTTCTTGGGGTCTGGACATTTGGAAGCCCAATACCCCTTCTCCTAGTCCCCTTGCTGCCCTCCCTTTCCCGGCTGCCAATGGCAACTGTGCCTCACGTTAAACCCTTCCTACCTCGTCCTTTTTGCTTGCCTCCATGTCCAGGTGTCTGAGCCTGGCCCATGGTTTCTACTTGGCCCCCACATTTTAATTTTTAATTTTCTGAAAATTTCCTCCACTAGCCCATCTCCAGCTTATGCGATGGAATGATGGGCTCCCTCCCCCTTACCCTCTTCTTCCCACTTCTCTATGCTATCCTCCAATTGCAATACGTATATTGCCATCCCTACCTTTGGAAGGTGCACCCCATCCTGTCTGTACATTCCTGGGTTGGGATAGGATATTCCTTTATGTTCTATGTACACTCCCCCACCTTTAGCCAAGCCACCACCTTCCTGTTAATTCTCTTCCTGGCCCGTTCCACCCCTTTTATATCCCTGGCCTTCCGCCACACCATCCTGGGCACCATCTCTGACCAGGCTATCCTTGGCTGCGGCCACCACTGTTGAATTGTCCCCATATCCCTTATCATCTCCTTGCACAGCAACCCCATGGACATTCCCCCAAATCATTACCTCCCAAATGCAATATTAACAGGTCCAATTTCAGCCATTTCTGTTTCAGGTCTTCTAAGGTTGGCATAATCTGTGCCCACCTCATTCCCCTTACCCCCTTCCAGTGGACCATCACTCTGTCAGGATCCTGTCCTAGCTGTCCCCTTCCTTGATGATTAGCCACCCACCTCTCTGCCCAGTAAATGTAAGAGTGCCCTAGTATCCGGATCGTTTGCATCTTCCCCGACCTGTGAAAAGCAAGTGTGGATATTAGACTATTTTTCTCACATATGTCTTCAGTTTGACCTCCACCTGCCTGCTTTCTTGATTTCTTCTTCAGACCCATCTTTTTCTGCTAGTGCGGATGCGGCTCCTATTCTTAATGAATGAGGAGAATAATTTTGCGTGTTCTCCCCTAGGTGCGCCATCCCCTTCTACAACACCCCCGTTACCTGGAAACATGTCACCGGTTTTCTGTCTATATGTGTAAAGAACTGCCTGATTTTCCCTGTCTCTTTGCCTTGTACTTCCACAGTGCCGCTACTGGGCATGTTCTTTCACTCTCATGCTTGTCTAATACAATCTCCGTCCCCCTTCCTTTCTGGTCTGTTTTTGAACGTGTCAGCCAAATTGTGATCTTCTCTTGTTCCCAGTGTATTTCTTCCTCCCACAATCCCCCTACTGCATCCGTTTTGTTGGCCACTACTACCTTGCTGACCCTGAATGCGCCTCCTGCCATCACTGTGAAAATGGCCCTGAATAACACGGCTTCGAAGGGTGTGGTACAAATCTCTACCAAGGTTTTCACCAGCCCTTCAAGTTTGTCCCCAGCAATAGGTTTTCTTATGTCTACCTTCCGTCCTTTTAGCCGTTGCCACCCCATCAACATGCGCCGCACCACCTTAAACTTATTCAGCTCGGCCCAACCTTTTGTACTGCATGCCCATCCTATCCCCGCCACCTGTACCCCCATTGTGTCGCTGCATGCCCATCCTATCCCCGCCACCTGTACCCCCATTGTGTCGCTGCATGCCCATCCTATCCCTGCCAGCTGTGCACCCATTGTGCCGCTGCATGCCCATCCTATCCCTGCCAGCTGTGCACCCATTGTGCCGCTGCATGCCCATCCTATCCCTGCCAGCTGCAGCCTCATTGTGCTGCTGCAGGCCCATCCTATCCCCGCCAGCTGCACCCCCCATTGTGTCGCTGCATGCCATCCTTTCCCCGCCAGATGCACCTCCATTGTGTCCCTGCATGCCCATCCTATCCCCGCCAGCTGCACCCCCATTGTGTCGCTGCATGCCCATCCTATCCCTGCCAGCTGTGCACCCATTGTGCCGCTGCATGCCCATCCTATCCCCGCCAGCTGCACCCCCATTGTGTCGCTGCATGCCATCCTTTCCCCGCCAGCTGCACCTCCATTGTGCTGCTGCATACCCAACCTATCCCCGCCAGCTGCGCCCCATTGTGTCGCTGCATGCCCATCCTATCCCCGCCAGCTGTGCCCCCAGTGTGCTGCTGCATGCCCATCCTATCCTTACTAGATGCACCCCATTGTGTCGCTGCATGCCCATCCTATCCTCGCCAGCTGCACCCCCAGTGTGCCGCTGCATGCTCATCCTATTCTCGACAGCTGCACCCCCATTGGTGCCGCTGCATACCCATCCTATCCCCTCCAAGCTACACCCCATTGTGTCACTGCATGCCCATCCTATCCCCGCCAGCTGCACCCCATTGTGTCGCTGCATGCCCATCCTATCCCCGCCAGCTGCACCCAATTGTGTCGCTGCATGCCCATCCAATCCCCGCCAGCTGCACCACCATTGTCGCTGCATGCCCATCCTATCCCTGCCAGCTGCACCATCATTGTGTCACTGCATGCCCATCCTATCCCCGCCAGCTGCACCCCATTGTGTCGCTGCATGCCTATCCTATCCCCGCCAGTTGCACCACCATTGTGCCGCTGCACACCCATTCTATCCCCGCCAGCTGCACCCCCATTGTGCCGCTGCATGCCCATCCTGTCCCCGCCAGCTGCACCCCATTGTGTCGCTGCATACCCAACCTATCCCCACCAGCTGCACCCCCATTGTGCCGCTGCATGCCCATCCTATCCCCGCCAGCTGCACCCCATTGTGTGGCTGCATGCCCAACCTATCCCCGCCAGCTGCACCCCATTGTGTCGCTGCATGCCCATCCTATCCCCACCAGCTGCACCCCATTGTGTGGCTGCATGCCCAACCTATCCTCGCCAGCTGCACCCCATTGTGTCACTGCATGCCCATCCTCTCCCCACCAGCTGCACCCCCTTGTGTTGCTGCATGCCCATCCTATCCCTGCCAGCTGCACCCCCCTTGTGTTGCTGCATGCCCATCCTCTCCCCGCCAGCTGCACCCCCCTTGTGTTGCTGCATGCCCATCCTATCCCTGCCAGCTGCACCCCCCTTGTGTTGCTGCATGCTCATCCTATCCCCGCCAGCTGCACCCCCATTGTGTCACTGCATGCCCATCCTCTCCCCGCCAGCTGCACCCCCTTGTGTTGCTGCATGCCCATCCTATCCCTGCCAGCTGCATCCCCCTTGTGTTGCTGCATGCCCAACCTATCCTCGCCAGCTGCACCCCATTGTGTCACTGCATGCCCATCCTCTCCCCGCCAGCTGCACCCCCCTTGTGTTGCTGCATGCCCATCCTATCCCTGCCAGCTGCACCCCCATTGTGTTGCTGCATGCCCATCCTCTCCCCGCCAGCTGCAGCCTCATTGTGTTGCTGCATGCCGATGCTATCCCTGCCAGCTGCACCCCATTGTGCTGCTGCATGCCCATCCTATGCCCGCCCGCTGCACCCCCACTGTGTTGCTGCATGCCCATCCTATCCCCGCCAGCTGCACCCCCATTGTGCCACTGCATGCCCATCCTCTCCCCACCAGCTGCACCCCATTGTGTTGCTGCATGCCCATCCTATCCCCGCCCACTGCACCCCCATTGTGCTGCTGCATGCCCATCCTATCCCCTCCAGCTGCAGCCCCATTTTGTTGCTGCATGCCCATCCTATCCCTGCCAGCTGCACCCCCATTGTGCCGCTGCATGCCCATCCTCTCCCCGCCAGCTGCACCCCCACTGTGTTACTGCATGCCCATCCTATCCCCACCAGCTGCACCCCCATTGTGCCGTTGCATGCCCATCCTCTCCCCGCCAGCTGCACCCCCATTGTGTTGCTGCATGCCCATCCTATCCCCGCCCACTGCACCCCCATTGTGCTGCTGCAGGCCCATCCTATCCCCGCCAGCTGCGCCCCATTGTGTCACTGCATGCCCATCCTATCCCCGCCAGCTGCACCTCCACTGTGTCGCTGCATGCCCATCCTATCCCCGCCAGCTGCACCCCCACTGTGTTGCTGCATGCCCATTCTATCCCCGCCAGCTGCACCCCCATTGTGCCGCTAGCCATTCCTGCCTTCCACTTCTTCACCGTGTACTTTGTTACCTGGTCCTGTGAAACTGGCTCACTTACCTTGAAACCTTCCTGTTTCTGGAACTCCTGGAAGGCCCCCCATGCCCCTTCATATGGCTTCAGCGTGTTGGTGGACCAGAAGCTCCTGTATAACAGTCCGGCTCCTCCCAGCCAATTTCCCTTACTTTTTCTGCCACCAGTGTTCTCTTTGCAGCCACGTGGCACCAAGGACCTGAATCTTTCCAGCTGTTAACGGGAAAGGCTGTCAGCTATGTCATTTTTTTACCCCCTCTATGTGCTTGGCTTTAAATGACATGTTTAGTTGTAATCCCCTCAACACTAACTGTCTCAGAACCCTGTTCACCATCTCTGAATGCCCTCCCTGCCTGTTGGTAACCTCTACTATGGCTCTGTTATCGCACCAAAACATTATTTTCCTATTCCTTAGGAGTTCTCCCCATGTCAACATTGCCACCCATATTAGGAAGATCTCTAGTAGAGTTATGTCCTTTAGCAGCCCCTTCTCTTTCCAAGAATCTGGCCACGCCCTTATCCATCTCCCTCGAAATAAGCCCCAAACCAATAGCCCCGGATGCATCCGTATATAGATCCAGATCGTTATTTCCTAGCCACTCTTTCTGCCAGAATGTAACCCCGATGCATTCCTTTAAGAATTGTTCCCACACCTCCACATCTTGTCTAATCCCTCGTGATATGTCTACCCAATGGTGCGGATGCTTTTTGCCTGCTGTTTCCCTGGCTAACCTCTTGGTGGATGCCCTCCTTGGTGTGACTGCCTGGCATGCAAAGTTCAAGTGCCCCAACAGCTGCTGGACCTGCCTCAGGGGAACTCTCCTCCTACATTTTATCTCTTGTAACAAAGCCCTGAGCCTAGCCACTTTCCGTTGTGGTAATCTGAAGACTTGCTTGTCTACATCAATCTCAATCCCCAGGAATTCCAGCTTCCTGGCTGGACCTTCTGTTTTATCTCTCGCCAAAGGCACCCCTAACTGCTCGCACATCTCCTCAGAGTCCACAAGCATTGTTCTTACCTCTTCCTCACACCCCCCCCATCATGAGGAAATCATCCAAATACTGCACTATTGCCTTGTGCCCGTATCTGTTCCCAAATGCCCATTGTATCCAGGAGCTGAATGCCTGAACTTGGCACAGGCTGTGGAACAGCCCGTGGGCATATCCTTGTCAAAGTAGAAGGACCCTTGGAAGCAGAATCCCAACAGGTCCCAATCCTCCTTCTGGACTGGTAGTAGCCGGAAAGCTGACTCTATATTGGTCTTTGCTAACCAGGCCCTCCCCTTTGCTCTGATTAACTCCACTGCTTGATCCAGGGTTGCATACGAAACTGTACTACACTTGTCTGGTATAAGATCATTCACCGAGGTCCCTTCTGGGTAAGATAAGTGATAAATTAGCCAAAATTCCCCTTGTTGCTTCTTGGGCACTAGGCCCAATGGGGAAACCCGCTGGTTGGGTAATGGGGGTGTCCAGAATGGCCCCTCCATCCTCCTTGCTTCTATTTCTTTACTTATTTTTCTGAAACCTATGTCCTCCCTCCCCTTAATGGATGACAAGTTTTTGGCTCTTGTGCCTTCCCTCTCCCCTTGATTTTCTAAACTAAATCCCTTTTCGAAGCCTTCCACTAACATCTGTCCTGCCTTCTCCTCTGGGTATCCCTTCATCCATTCTTTTAGCACCCCTACCCTGACTGGCATTCTGGCCAGCCTAAAACCTCCCCCCCAACCTCTCCTACCCTCTCAATGGTTCCCCATACCTCCATTCCCAACCCCCCTTCCTTGTAATCCCCTCCCTCTCCGTTTGGTATCCCCCTCAAATGGCTGCCCATTTCCCATTGCCCGTTCTTCCTGTCCCCCATTGCTCTGCACCGGGTTGCCGGGTGCTGACCTGCAGATTTTGAGCAAATGTGCCTGAATTTGCAATTACTCCAGAAGCACGATGCCTTGTTGAAACACCAACATGCTTTTTCTTGTAGCCCGCCTCCTCCTTGCCTATTCCCTTTTTGCGTTCCTGTAAAACCTGCTAGGCTCCTTACTCATAGTTCAGAATGAGTCGAATCCCACCTCAGATCACCTCTGGCTGCCATTCTGTGCCAGAAGGCCTCATCATACTTTAGCCAACCTATCTCCATCCTAGCCTTGTAGGCATCTTTTATAGTGGTGGCATACGTGAGCAGCAGGATGGCCAGGTCTGTTTTTTTCTCCAGCATGATGGCACTGTATATCGAGAGCCCTGCCTGCCAGGCCTCTATACTCTTCCCCTTATAACTTGTCTCCTCTACCTTGTTTCTAGCAATCGCCAAAGCCACTGCCATCTCAGATTTTCCTGCAGTATCTTTCTGCGTGTACCTCTTCACCGACTCCTTATCCACTAGTGCAAATAAATCCATGTACTCCCCTTTCCATATCTTTTCTTTTACCGTTAGGGGGACATGATCCCCCATTGTCATGCCTGGTATCCCCTCATTACCCACTCTAGTTTTTGTATTCCCTTCTACCCCTGCAGTCTTAATTTCCTGCAATGCCTTTTCCATTCATTCTAAGCCCTTCTCTCCCATGTTCCACAGCAAACCTGCTAGATATTCGGTCAAATCCCCCTCCGGCATCTGTTTGCCCGTATCCTTACCACTCGTGCCCTCGTCTGCATCCAGGTCCACCAACCGCTCCCCATCCAGCACCTCTCTTGGGGCTCTCTTTTCTGCTGGGCTCTTCCCTGACCCTCTGGCCGGCATCTTCCATTTTCCCACCAAATCACTGGCCTCTTTCTGCTTTGCTGCCTCTCTCCAGCCAAACTCCCCTTCTTCATCATTTCTGCCGCCTGCTCCATCATCTGCATGCTTATGACTTCTGCCATCCTGGATAATTAAATACTTAAAGGGGTATACAACAAACAAGGTTATCCCTTGTCCAGCATTGAAATCACCCAATATATGGCCCCCACAGTTTTTGCGCGCTCTCTGCAGACCTTACACCCCCTTTTTGGTCCCTTCTTCCAGTGACAGCCTCACATCTTTTGGCCAGTCTCCATTGCCTTTCTAGCTGGGAATTGCCCCGAATCCCCCCCTTAGATTTTTTATTTTACACTCTGCTCCCTACCCTGGTTCACTGCCCTTTCCCACAAAATTCTCAAATTGAACATTTTTTCTACAGATATAGATAGAGAAAGGGGGAGAGAGAAAGAGACAAGTAATCCATAGATGCATTTTACATTACCATTGCCTATGCTGAAACTTGCCCTTTAACCACATTTGCAACATTCTGTTGCAACAATGCCACTGCAGGAATCACGCCCAACACCACCACATGGGCACTACAGTCCCTGAAGCCGCTGCTGCAACAGCAGTGGCCCGAAGGATGGCAGTGCGTGTCACCAGAGGAGAATCCTGGGCCCCTGTGCTCCTTGTGTGCAGCCCTAGCCAACCCTTGACTCCCAGGACCCTTCGCGATCCAGCTGCATCTCAGGTACATTTGTTTTACTGTTTACATAACAAGATGGAATAAATTCCCATTTTCCCCATGCTTTTTACCCCGTTTGGGATCCCCGTCCAACTGGAGAGCCGAATCCCCCTGCTTTGGTAACTCTGCCCTTACTGGCCACACTGCACCTATCCCCCCCCCCAATGTGGTCCCAAATTCCAAACCTGTATTTTATCTCTTCAGTATTCTGGCTACCAAGATCAACAGCCATTACACTTAAATTGCAACCATTTTTTTTTGTATTTCTGTTATTACTGCGTCTCCACCACAGGTTTGGTCGTAAGTGGCCTCCCCCAATAATTATTTTACTCACCCCCACTACTGCCTTCCGGCCCATGTGGCCTTGCTAGGCTCCCATGCCCAAACTCCTGGCCATGTGGCCAGGCCGGAGATACCGGAGAGATAAGGATCCCTCCTGCGCACAGGCATAATTACGGCAGTGGCTTGCTCGCCTCACGAAATACATGTTGCGCCACCTACTGCTGTGATGTCACCAAAGTTAGAAAAAAAGGCAGGCCATGATAGAAATAGAAATATAGCACAAATACTGAAAATTAGAAAAAAAGCCACCCATGATACAAATACAAATAAAGTACAAATACTCTTACAGCCGAGTCTGAAATAGAACGGGGGTGTGGGGGACGGAGCTCCCCAATTACAATTACAAGTACAACTAGTCTTACAGCCATGATCTTAAAACTAATAAACCACACACTCTGAAATAAAAATACATGTAAGCATAAGGCATAGACAAATCTGAAATAGAACGGGAGGTGTGGGGGCGGAGCCCCCCAATTACAAGTACAAATAGTCTTCCAGCCACGATACGCATAATAAAACATACAGGGGGGTTACAAAGAAATAAAACAAATGAAACACATGCAGTAGGTGTTAATAGCATCTAATGGCCAGGTAGCCAGGTGGCAGATGGTGTTGTGGCCGAAGCCTTTATCTCACTAATTTTGTGCATCAATATGTGTTAATCCCCGTAATGGCCATATTAATGTTACCCTACGTATGAATTTTATCTTTACACCATACACTATTGTATGGCTAGAGTGCAATTAATAATTTTTTTTTTTCAATGTCGTGGCTGGGCTTGTCCATGTCCATGGGGCAGGAAAAGGGGCATAGCCAAAACTGCAGGGCTTTTCCGTGTCGAACAGGGTCTGGAAAGGGGGTGTGGCCAAAATGGCGGTGAAACTAGAGACTACCGTAGTATACTTAATTTTAAAATTCACGCACAAGGGATCCTTATCTCTCCGGTATCGCCGCCAGGCCTACTTTTTCCCCCCATTATGCCTTACCTCAAATCCGATCCTTAAAGGAAACATAAACAGGGTGCCCAATCTTAGCCCAAAAACCACAGCAGCATCAGTTACTGTTTTTACTCACATAACGCTGCAGTTTTTTTGCTTATGAAGTCTGTCACTCCCGAGTCACTATGGTTTAAGCATCGTGGCACAGTGTAAACAAATCCTCGGTCTGCACTGAAACCAGCCGGTCCTGTAGCCTCCTAAGATGGCGGCTACGTCTGTACGCGATGATGTAATGTAAGTGACATCATTCCCGAGAGTTACTGTATTCTGAATGGGGACCTTATAAAGTATATATAACTTCATTAAAAAAGCACTGCTGCATGAAATCCTATACTGTGCAGGTGTGACAACCTTATCACACCTGCCAGGTGTGACAACCTTTATCACACCCTGCACAGTATAGGATTGATGCAGCAGCACTTTTTAATGAAGTTATCATGTATACTTTATAAGGTCCCCATTCAGAATACAATAACTCGAACTATGTCGCTTACATTACATCATCATCACGGCATGACGAGCCGCCATCTTAGGAGGCTACAGGACCGGCTGGTTTCAGTGCAGACCGAGGATTTGTTTACACTGTGCCGCGATGCTTAAACCGTAGCAACTCGGGAGTGACAGACTTCATAAGCAAAAAGACTGCAGCATTATGTGAGTAAAAACAGTAACTGACGCTGCTGTGGTTTTTGGGCTAAGATTGGGCACCCTGTTTATGTTTCCTTTAATTCCTCACTTATGTGAAATACAAACAGGGCAGCAGTGCCCTATAACTGTTATATACTCGGTTATTTAGGACAGCTCCTATATAAATACTTCCCAAAATGCTTCCTCAGCATCTAATTCATGAGGGAACCTAGTACAAGGTTATTAAACTACCTCTCTACATTTGTCATTTGGTCACAGTTCCTGCCCAAAAACAATCCTCTGTGTAGACAATACAAAAAGGAGGAACAGAAGCCAAAGACGCTTCCCCTAGCAGTACTATTACTTTCTAAATTGCCTAAAAATGCATCTGCTGATTCTCTATTTACTGATTTTTATATATATATATAAAAATTTTCTTGCCAAGCCTGCTAACATTGTATTTCTGCCCATTAACACATCTTGCCTCACATGGCTCTAAAGTTCCTCTGCTACTTGCTGTAATTCCTGCAACTGTTAACCAAATTGAACTGTTTCCTTAATTGAGTTTATGTGCTGACTGTAAAACACCTCTAGGCAAAATCCCAGCACAAAAGGCCTGCCACTAGCACACTGAAAGTTAACTCCCTTGCCTAGTTACTGCTCAGGCCGCTCCCATGTGGCCAGGCCTACCCCACCTGAAAAAACCTTACCTCAAGTAGTTGAATTGCCAGTCGAAGTGCTGAGCTCTGTTAATCTTGAAAACCCAGCAAAAGAGGGAGACCCCTTCCTCTGCTGGCTCCTAAATACCCTCAATACCCCCTCCCCTTTTCCTTCCGGCCAATCCTCACCTGGCCTACCTGCCTAGTCATATTGGTCATATCAAGGTATGACATCATGCCCCCCCTCCTTACCTGAGCCCTCCCCCTCTCTTTCTTTCCTCCTAGCCTTCCCCTCCCCAAGTCCCCAGTGTCCCCTTTTCTTTTGGGATCCCCTGACAATTTAGGTTGTTCCTTAGGGGCAACCGCATGTCTCCAGATTTGCAGCTCAGAGCCTTAAACCACTGTGCTATACTGCCTCCCTAATTATTAGACTGGGTACTACCTAACCACCCAGACTGTATCTCTGGCCTAAAAGGGCTCCCAGACTCCCTAAGTGACCATTCACTTGTCATCTTTGCCTGGTCCAACAAGGCCCCTAAACCGCCTGCTAAGGTGATAATATCCTGCATACTAAGAAAGGGCATGTTAGGGCTCTTTAAGCAACACCTCCAGCAACTGAGCTGGGCACCTTTCCTAAGTGCCAAAGACATTGACACAGCACTGGGTAAATTTATTTATATTGCTGCCCCATATCAAAAAGAAAAATCAGTGGCTCTCACAAAACGTGGATGACCTCTCACCTCCTTGTCCTGATAAGCTCCAGGGACTGCCTATGGTATAAGTACAAAAATACTCTCACTGACCAGGATATGCAAAACTACAAGGCAGCACGGAATAAATGCACCATCGCAATCCGGCAGGCAAAAGCTAACTACCACAGATTCAAGCTAAACTCCACCTGGGGGGACAGCCGTCGATTCTGGGAAAATGTTAATGCAATCACTGGGAAACGGGATACCTCATCACCCACAGTGCTGAGCCACAATGGATCCCATACACAAGACCCCAAATCCATCACAGACATCTTCAACAAAGCCTTTACTGACCTCAGTACAGTGCTTCCCCTAAGTTTCCAGGACCAAGCCAACTCCAACCAACCCAGCCCCCAAAGTTTCCTCCCAACGAATCACGCCCCCCCATTCTACCTCAGAGTATTATCTAAAGGAGAGGTAAGAAAATACCTTTCCAAAGTCCTTGGAAAGTCTAGGCACAGCTCCGAGGGCCTCGATTTAAAACTAATCTCTCTTACCCTTGATGAACTGCTAATACCACTGACCAGTATTGTAAACCTGTCCCTCACCACAGGTACCTTCCCAAAACTCTGGAAAGCCACAGTCATAACCCTGTTTCACAAGACAGGCAGTAAGACTGACCACGCCAATTACCGCCCAATTTCAATCCTCTCCCAATCTCAAACACCCTCGAGTGGATAGTCTACGATCAGCTGGTGGAACACCTTGACAAATACCAGCTACAATTCCAGCACCAGCATGGCTTTCGTAAACTCCACAGTACTACCATAACGCTTCTCGAGTTCACGGATTACATTCACAACACCTTCAACCGTGGGCACTTGTGGGGGGCAACCTTTATCGACCTCACCAAGGCCTTCGGCAAGGTCAACCATGACTTCCTCATGGCCCAATCAGAGGTAACTGGGCTCTCCTCTGACTCACTGTGCTGGTTCCGGCGCTACCTTTCTGGACGTGTACAGTGGGTAAAAATATGCAATGTACTCTCGGACCCCCAACAAGTGTCCATAAGTGTGGCCCAAGGATCCATCCTGGGCCCCCTCCTGTTTAGCCTCTTTGTAAACAACCTACCGCTAGCCTGTCAACAAAAAATCCTTCTCTACGCTGATGATGCGGTAATCTACTCCAGTCACTCTGACCCTATCACACTGGAACAGCAACTTCAAGAGGACTTTTACAATAAGGAAGACTGGTTTTACAAAGCTAAACTCCTAGTCAACCACAAAAAGACTAAGACCATGCTCTTTGCCCGTGCTCATAGCCGCTACAGGACTGCAACTCTGAACATCCTGAATTTACAAAATATCACAATTGAAATGGTCCCCAAGTTGAAATACCTGGGTCTCACCCTAGACAGCTCCCTCTCATTCACCACACGTCAATCATGTCGCCACTACAGCTAACAGGAAGCTCGGCTGCTATATAAGCACCGAAGCTGCCTCACTGACAAAGCCCTCCAGCTTGCCATTATCAGCTCGGTCTTCTCAACTATTGATTATGGCCTTGCCATCTACAGTGCAGCCTCTGACAGCACCCTCAGGTGGCTCGCCACTACGCTCAACAAAGCGTGCAGACTTGCACTTGGAGTCCCACGTCTAACCCATACCTGCCACTTCTACCAGCAAACCAGTTGGCTAAATTTGTATGACAGGGCCTGCTATTAAACCTGTATCCTTGCCAGAAAAGCAACACTGGGCCTACTGCCTCTGGGACCCAGCTCTCTTATACACCAGGCCGCACCAACAAGGACTACAGGGGCATCCAATAATATCTCTGTCAAGATCCCCTACTGTCGTACCACCCAAGGTCAGCAATCCTTCGAATACTTGGCCCCGCTATGGTTTACCTTGCTTCCACCTGAATTACCCACTATTAACAAAATTGGCTTATTCAAATCCGCACTTAGATCCCACCTATCCAGCCAAGTGCTATGCACCTGCCACACCTGATGAACCCCCTCCAATAACAAATACTGACTATCCACCTATCGTGCACTTATGCAACACCCAACCTGCTACTTTCCCTCCCTACTCCAAACCCTCCCTCCCACAGCCCCATTCCCACCCCCTCTATTCCCTGGGGTCCACAGCTCCCAACCAATTTCCAAACCTTCTGTCCTTCCACTCCATTACCCCTTCTGACAAGGCAACCCCTAGCTAGAGGTTACCGTAAGCTAACACCTCCTCCATTCCCCCCTCACTCCCTACTCTCTTGAACTACCTTGCCTCCTACTGCCCCCTTTCCAGTTACTACTGAAGCACTGACTTAGCCTGTATGCTGAGTCACTACCTGGCCTCCTACTGCCCCTCTCGCTTTCCAGTTACTACTGAAGCACCGACTTAGCCTGTATGCTGAGTCACTACCTTGCCTCCTACTGCCCCCTCTCTTTCCAGTTACTACTGCAGCACCGACTTAGCCTCTATGCTGAGTCACTACCTTGCCTCCTACTGCCCCTCTCTCTTTCCAGTTACTACTGAAGCACCGACTTAGCCTGTATGCTGAGTCACTACCTTGCCTCCTACTGCCCCTCTCGCTTTCCAGTTACTACTGAAGCACCGACTTAGCCTGTATGCTGAGTCACTACCTTGCCTCCTACTGCCCCTCTCGCTTTCCAGTTACTACTGCAGCACCGACTTAGCCTCTATGCTGAGTCACTACCTTGCCTCCTACTGCCCCCTCTCTTTCCCGTCACTTACTGCAGCACCAACTTAGCTTCTATGCTGAGTCACTACCTTGCCTCCTACTGCCCCTCACTCTTTCCAGTCACTACTGAAGCACCGACTTAGCCTGTATGCTGAATCACTACCTTGCCTCCTACTGCCCTCTTTCAGCTACTACCAGCGCCCACTTAGCCTGTATGCTGAGTCACTACCTTGCCTCCTACTGCCCCTCTCTCTTTCCAGTTACTACTGAAGCGCCGACTTAGCCTGTATGCTGAGTCACTACCTTGCCTCCTACTGCCCCTCTCTCTTTCCAGTTACTACTGAAGCGCCGACTTAGCCTGTATGCTGAGTCACTACCTTGCCTCCTACTGCCCCTCTCTCTTTCCAGTTACTACTGGCGCGACTTAGCCTGTATGCTGAGTCACTACCTTGCCTCCTACTGCCCTCTCTCTTTCCAGTTACTACTGAAGCACCGACTTAGCCTGTATGCTGAGTCACTACCTTGCCTCCTACTGCCCCTCTCTCTTTCCAGTTACTACTGAAGCACCGACTTAGGCCTGTATGCTGAGTCACTATCTTGCCTCCTACTGCTCCTCTCTCTTTCCAGTTACTACCGAAGCACCGACTTAGCCTGTATGCTGAGTCACTACCTTGCCTCCTCCTGCCCCCTCTCTTTCCAGTTACTACTGCAGCACCAACTTAGCCTGTATGCTGAGTCACTACCTTGCCTCCTACTGCCCCTCTCTCTTTCCAGTTACTACTGAAGCACCAACTTAGCCCCGTATGCTGAGTCACAAACCTATACCATGTAGTTTGTCATTTATTATACTGTTGTCATTTGTTTAATGTTAATTGCAACTCTGTGTAACAGTTTTCAAATTGTACAATCACATTTCTTCCCAACGTGGAACCTTTGTAAATGAGCTTGTAGCTCAAAGGTTGTAATCCGAGAATTCAATAAATAAATAAATAAAAGTCACATTCTAGAATCCCGACCTGGTCTGGACAGTACTGTTATTGCTTCCACTGTGTCTGGATTTACTTGGGTGCCCCGGTCCAGAAGTACAGACCTGGCATAATTGTGAGCAAACATTTTCTCCCAGGGAGCTAGGTTGATGGCCATGGTAAATGGTCCCCCCAGGTGTAAGCCAGGTAGTTGCCACACTTGGTTTGCCTGTCTGTGTATGGCAGGCTCAGAGGGAAATGTACTGTAAACTGTTGTGTGTACACCTCCATCCCTCTCTTTGGTGCCATGTGGTGAGAGGAGCAGCCCTGCTAGTTAGACAAGGGGGGGCCGGTGGGGGGTGGTTACACTAGCACTATAAATGGTCATTCAAAACCAGAATGTAGCCCTCATGAATGGCAAATAGGGTCTCCTGCTGTTTGCCTTTTTCAGTCCCCCTGAGTGTTTGTATATAAATTGGGCCTCTGTACACAGACTCCACCTAATCTCAACTGCTGCTGGCCAGCTGAACCATCCCTTCACTTTACACTCACTGGGAGCCACCAACACAGAGCTGCACTGGGACCCAGAAAGCAGTGGGAATGCACCTGAAGCTAGCAAGTCCAAAGTAGCATGCAAGGGAAGTTGCCTGCTCCACTGCTGCTGCTTGCATCTGTCCTCCCCAACAGTCTGTACTACCTACTGCCTTTTTAGAACCCCAAGCCAGGAACCTCAGTGCTTCTGGATTTCGATTTACAGGCTGTAAGTGGACTCCTTCAGCTCAGCTGGAGTCCTCGCTTGTGTAGGGGAACCATGGATAAGGTTCCACATGTGCCATTCTTCCTGATTGGGGGGGAGAGTGGGAGGCACATGCTGCAATAAGAGGGGAAAAAAATAAACCTGCTGCTGGCAGAGGTGAGGTTCAAGTGGCGTGGGGAGAGGGTTGTTAAAACTTTATTGCAGTCCCTGGGGACTCCCTGTATCACTATTGGCTGATTCTGGAAGCCACCTGCATCAGGCATCACTTGTGGCAAAAATGGGTTGAGCCCGACGCAGTTGCGGCAAATGCAAAAGGTGCTATTCCACAAAGTTTGCCACTTGCAGAAAACTATCTGGAATAGCCGCACATTGCGGCCCTGCACCAAAAGGAGTGGTGTAACAGGCAGCAGTGTTGCAAGTCCACGATGCAGCCAGGGACCAGGTGATGGGCTCACCCAGGTGGCCTAAGAACAGGCAGCATTTTAGCCAGCTACAAAGTGGTGGCCGATGCATGGTGCCCCCTTATGGCACTGTCTTGGTACTGCCAGGACACCCGTGTGCCCCAATGCAGACTGCCTGCTGTGGCAGGCTGGTGCCAACCCTGTAGTCCTCGATAACCAAGGAGATGCAATTGGGTGTGCACCCCCACACACACACAGCAATAGCCCTGATTCTCAGTCCGGCTGTAACTGAACTCCCCACCCCTGCGATCCCATGTGCCCACATAGAACTGCCCGATTAGTACCAGGCAGTCTGATGGCTCCCCACCTTCCCCAACCTGACAGGCAGTGGTGCAGCACACCACCCCCATCCCCGACCCAGGGTGCTGCACCACTGCCTTTTGGGGTGGAAAGGGTGGGGGGGCCACTTGACCACCAGGTCATCAGGGTGGGACTGTTGGCATGGGTGTTCTCCTGGGAGATTGGGGACTGGGAGGTGTACTGTCACACATGGGCACATCTGCCATTAATCCTGGGGGCGATCGAGGATCACGGGGTGGGGGAGTTCCACCATACCACCACTGCTGCTACATGTCCATGGGAGGGGGGGCTACAGTACCTGGGGAAGGGATCTCACAAGTACCCGGTAGGATTCACATCCCAAGGGACAGCTGTGCCCTCAACACCTCCCATGGCTCCTCCTCTGTCCTTGCTGTACCCACTGGCCAGTAACCTCCCACGTCCCCCTGCTGCAACCACTTAGAGCACCTCCTGGCTGGTCTATGTGGTGCCTTTGCTGCATCCATGATGGGGATTTCAGAATCCCATTTAAGGGGATATGGCAGACCCAACATGGCACAAACCACCTTGTGGCCTGGCGCACTGGGTTTCTGAATGCAACCCTGGCTCAGTGTGTCATCATGTTTTTATCTGTGATCTTAAATAGTTTTTTGAATATATGTTAGACCAACTTTATCAGAACCTTTTTGATACACTTTTTTTTATTATTATTTATTCTTACACTACAAAAAATAGGCTGGTTTAATTGAAGATCACGTCCCAGACAACTTACTCAGGCTTGTTATAAAACAGTATGCTCCCCTTACACCTCGGCTTCTGGATTAATTCTTAAACTGAGTAACAGCTGAGCCTGGTGTTGTAACGTGACTGTTTCACTGCTCCGCTTTTGTTCTAGGAGCTGGAACTGCCTTCTGTGCGTGCTCCTTGGTCGGCTGGGGAATTCAATGCATCCTGTGGGTCACAGCAGAGCCTTACTGAATATCAACCCCAACCTGCCGCTTGCAACCTGTAACTCTGTTTCCAGAAGGGGGACCTCAACAAATTAGTAAAATATCAAGTAAAAGAAAGAATAAAACCTAGTCAGTACAAGGGTAAAAATACCACAAAGACCGCACACGGACTGCACCGCCAGTTGCCACAGCGCTAAATCACCGTGAGGCTTGTTCTCGCCTGTGACCATCACCATCCAGCTAATCACATATCTGAATTCTTTCAGACATACTGAAGGGTGGATACTGTTTCCTTTTAAAAGAAGAGTGCTAACTCGTCGCGAACGCTTGCAAAAGCGGCGTGCGATATTGGGCCTGCTCGTATGCATAGACACGTGCCCAGTATCGTGGCTTGGCTCTTTGGCTGTGATTTTTATACGTTGTAGCCCTCATTTTAAATAAAGAAACCGTTTCCCCAGTTTAGCATTCCTGAAAGACTTCAAATATGTCACTGCCTGAACGGGGATGGCCAGATGGGGGTACGAGCCTCTCAGGCTTCAGCACTCTGGTGACCTTTTAGTGGGGATGCAACATGGCGCGTACACGGCTTGTACTTTTGGTAGTCCCTTTTATTTGAAAGTACATGTGGCTGACGGATATCTTTTGCAAGACTAGATCACCTGCTCAGTGCAGAGTATAGTGATTGTCTTACGTCGTGGGAACCAGAATTTCAAACACCATGAAGTCTTGCTATATTCTGACATATGCAGTGAGTCCCAACCTTCGAACTACCTCAGAGATAAAAGAGTTAACTTTCCATGCCAGGCATGGAATGCTGAGCTCGAGCTCGGTTGAGACTCTGTCTGTTGTTCTTCAAACTCAAACCGTCAGATCTTTATGAGCTAAACTCACTAAGGTCCTGTGTGGAAGCTGTAAACCTACACTAGCCAACTGGCTACTAAACATAAAACACATTTTTTGGTCCCAAAACAAAGACTCAAGTCAGGAGACCCAAACATGAAAAACACAACACCAACTCACCCCAAGAAAGAAGGGGTGAAAACAAAAAAGTGGGCACCTACTAAGTGCCAACACTGCACTGCCCACCCACATCCCAAAAAACAGAAGTTCTGAGAGGGGCAGGCAGGAGGGAGGTCAGAATATAGCAAGACTCCATGAGAAGAAACAAAATTACTAAGGTGAGTAATTTTTTCTTCAAACACCATGAAGTCTTGCTATATTCTGACATATGCAGACTACCAAGCAGTACCTCCGTGGACGAGAGACAGAACCTACTTAGGAAATAGGCTCTGAAGCACAGCTGTGCCAAACCGAGCATCACTCCTAGCCTGGATGTCCAGGGAGTAATGCTTGGTAAAAGTGTGAACTGTTTTCCAGGTAGCTGCTTGACATATCTCTAGAATAGGGATGTCCCTGGCAGCAGCCAGGGAGCAGCTGTACCTCTGGTAGAGTGAGCCCTCAGGCCTGAGGGAGGAACCTTACCCAGTTTCTTATAGCAAGATTGGATACAAGAGACAATCCACCTAGCAATGGATCTTTTAGTGGCAGGTTTCCCTTTACGAGCCTCACCATAAGTGAGGAATAGTTGGAGGGAGTCAAACCTGTGACCCTTGGTACGTTCTATGTAGTAGCTAAGGGCTCTTTTGACATCCAAACTGTGCAGCCTCCTCTCGCCAGAGGAGGAATGGTCAGTGAAGTACACTGGAAGAGACATAGATTGATTAAGGTGTTTAACTGACTTGAGTCTTTGTTTTGGGACCAAAAATGTGTTTTATGTTTAGTAGCCAGTTGACTAGTGTAGGTTTACAGCTTCCACACAGGACCTTAGTGAGTTTAGCTCATAAAGATCTGACGGTTTGAGTTTGAAGAACAACAGACAGAGTCTCAACCGAGCTCATGCTCAGCATTCCATGCCTGGCATGGAAGTTAACTCTTTCATCTCCAGGGTAGTTCGAAGGTTGGGACTCACTGCATATGTCAGAATATAGCAAGACTCCATGAGAAGAAACAACATTACTAAGGTGAGTAATTTTTTCTTAGTATTGTTGGACGAGTGCCCGAATGGCTGCCCCTTCCCTCCCTGCCTGTCAAGCTGGGGCAACATGGGTGGGCTATGTTGTCCTGCAGCCAGGGTGTGTCATCCGTGGTGAGCACACAACAGATACAACAGGGTTCCTGGTGCCGTATCTTGCACCCCCTCTCCTGGCACTCTTGTGTCTTCTTGAATGGCGCAGAGTATGGGCACGCCACCTGAAATTCCCCCAGACTGTCCATGTGCATAGATGCGTGAACAGCTGTTGGACTACGTATGGAAGGAGTGGTGCACCTTCCATGAATGCTGTTGGATTGTCGTACTCGATTGTATAATTTTTTTATTATTATTGTTAAGGTTGTCTGTGAACTACTGTGGGCCGAGTATGTATGAGAGGCCGACAACCAGTCCGGCAGAACCACACCCATGGACAGGTGTGTATTGAGTGGCATTCAAGATTGCTGGTCTCTGCCAGGCACCTGACCACAATACCCCCCCCCCGTGAGCATGTAGCACACTTGCCTCTGAGGTCAGAAGATTGGAAGGTGGTGGATTCTATCCCCACACCAGGCACTTGGGTTAAATCCAATACTGACACTGTAGTGCATCAAGAGGAGGGAGCTGCACTCCGGAGGTGCTGTCTTTTGGATGAGATGTTAAACCGATGTCCTGTCTACCTGTTCTGGTGGTATGGGGATATGATAGAGACATGTAAGTATCTTACAAGGAGGAGCAGGGTGCAGGAATCCACTATTTTTAAGCAAAAAAGATATTTCAGGACTACAGGGCATGGGATAAAGTTGGAGGGAGGACGATTCAGAGAAAACGTGAGGAAGAATTTCTTCACAGAACGGGTGGTAGACAAGTGGAACACCCTACCAGAGGAAGTGGTGGGGGCTGAAACAATCATGGGATTTAAAAATTAATGGGATAGACATAAAGGAATTCTGGAGGTCAGGGTTAAGGGGCAACAGACTTCTAAGAAAACATAAAGCAAACTTACAAGCTCAATTTGGCAGACTGGGTGGGCCGTAGGCCCTTATCTGCGGACACTGTCTATGTATCTATGTTCATGTGGACATTAAAGATCCCATGGCACTTCTCGATAAGAGATGGGAAATTTACCCCGTGTCCTGGCCAGATTCCCCCCATTCACTAAAAATACCACCAACAGCTTACTCTGGTTCTGTAAGTCAGTTTACATCTGTACAAATGTTCCCCTTCCCTTGATCCAGGTTGCACCTAGAAACAAGCCACGTCTCAGTGTACCTCTCCCAGTCACAAACTTTCAAATAGTCTCCCCATGATCCTTACCTTCCCTCTATGCCTATCCAAGCCTCTCTTGAAGCTGCGCACTGTCTTCAATGAGACCACCTTATCCGGCAAGGCCCGGGTGGGAGATTGCTCCCCCAAGTCCCAAACTAGTGGAATGGGCACTCATATGCCAGCAGTGGGGCAGCAAATCCTCAGGGAGCAGCAACAGTGTAAAGGGTCGAAAGGAGCCTGCCAGATCCAGTCAGAGAAGGGTGGCTGCCATGGATGGCCTGAGAGAGTTGGCAGTGACGTCTCTGGTGGGGTAAGGTGGCAGATAAGACCCCTGTGCACTTTACAAAATTCATTTTATGCTGCATTAGAATTGAGGGATCTAAACATGATTCCTCAAAATGAAAAGAACAAAGTACACTACATTTTGTGGGACCAACCCAATCTGCACGTTGTGTCCTTACAAACTGGTTCCAAAGCTTAATCATGTGCTGATCTTTGGGGAACGTAAATAGTGAAAACCCAGTCTTGTGTGTCTTTCCACAGTTACCTGCAACACACCGAGAAGGCATTTTTAAATAATGGATGTTCACTGAAAATGTAGGACTTGATTAACAGAATAAGGTATTGCAGTTAAATTATTTTGACTTGACAACAGTTCTTGAAGGATCAGTACCCTCTGAAACAGCATAAAAGGAAGTGGTACCACAGGCTATTACAATTCTGAGTGATGACAGACCACTTTGTCTCTGAATAGTCAGTTATTGCACACTGTATACCACTTGAGAATACAAATATAACATAACACAGTATTACAGTATTAGAACATGCTAAGAGACATCAAAGTCTGTGTCTTATTGTGTGCCCATCAGCTGGTAGATGTGAAACTAACACTATCACAGCACAAAACTGATATTGGTAAGGACTGAAAACTGCACTACAGCAATAAATAATGTGCAGAGACCTTCCTATACATTACTGTATAGCCAAACAGAATACATATAAATGCAGGTATTCACTATATGACCACACGCTGCTGACAGGCAGTAACAAAGCTGGATTAACACATGGCCACTGAACGAAATATTTATGGTGAACCACCAAACCTTGTATTGAACATTTTCACACTGGTTAGTACACAACACACAGTAAGTAAGCAAACAACACACAGGACAGGATGGTTGACATTTGGTTATTTATTTACATGACACAGTTACACACACTCTTTCCATAACGTCGAACTCGATCGCACACACTGAATGCAGCCGAAGTTCCCGCTTACAGCTTAGGACTAGTGAGTCAGTATGCGATAGGTAGATCAGGAATTAATGTCACTTCCGGTTCGGCAAGTGAATCAAGATGAGCTGCACGGGCAGCTGTAAGACGGGGGATACAAACATTTTTTTCTCTTCAGCATGGAAAAAGTACAGCAAAGCAGGTATACTGGGGGTTACATTAATCACCGATCTAACGCAGGTTAAGTCCGTTTTCACACATATTAAGCTCAAGAGTCCCTCTTTAAACTACCAGTTCCATCTTGTAAATGAGCTCTGCTCATTGGTGTTCCGCCTGGCTAAATAAAGATATTGATTTATTGACTGATTGATTTATATTAAGTCCCCACTACCTCCCAGACTTGGATGTCTTCCTAGGCATCTACCTAGTTCTGCCCTTGATTGTGATCTGGTGGTCTATAGACCACCCCAATCTGACTGAGTTCCTGCTCCCTGTTCTCTGTCAGTGCTAACAGAGTTTCTAGTTTTTTTGAATCCCCTAGGCTGTCTATCTCAGTTGTCTCTGTCCCTTCTTTTACATACAGTGCTACTACTCCACCTCTCCTGCTCTTTACTCTGTCCTTCCTGAACAGTGAGTACCCTGGTTTGGTCATGTCCCATTTGCTATTAAGGGTTGACAATGCCTCTGTCACACCCACCAGGTCAACGCTCCCTTCTGTGGCCATCACCTAAAGTTCTGGCATTTTGTTACCTAGACCCCTGGCATTGCTGTACATCATTTTCCAGTATCTATCACTGCCCTCTCCTTTTCCCCTTACCCTGATTGTTCTTCATTCCATTGCATTGGTTGATGGGGGGAGGCCAGTGAGTTCCCTTTTGTTTGTGAAAAAGGATGGATACCCTGCCACTCTAACTCTCCCCCTCACTAGTTTAAACAAGCTATATATTCTTTGACTACTGTCTCTATCAGTTCACCCACAACAGAGGTAAGACTGACAGGCCTGTAGTTACCTAATTGCTTCTTGTCCTCATCCTTCTGGAACAGAACTACATCCCCTATCCTCCAGTCTTTCAGAATGACCCTGACTGACTCAAGCTATTGAGTAGCCCTGCCAAGAGAGCAGCCAATTTTGATGCCAGTTACCTGAGCAATCTTGGAGCATCCCATCTGGCCCAAAGGCCTTATTTATTTATTTTTATTTTATTTATTTAGTTTTTGTTGACCGGGTAAGTGCACTGGACAAATCCTGCCTATTTTCTGCATGACCCGGGGGAGGGGGATACAGATGGATGCCAACTGACTTTGAACTAGATTAAGCTGTTGGTGGTGTTTTTAGTGAATGAGGGAAATTTGGCAAGGACACCGGGGAAATTCCCCTACTTGGTCGCTGTATTGCTGCCAGTAGGAGGACAGGCCATTTCCAAGATGGCCACTCTAAGTGGACCATGGAAGGAGGAGGAAGACTGCAGAGTGGGAGAGCTAGCCTCGACTCCTGCTCCAGGTATTATGGAGGCTTCAGCCTTGGTTATGGCTGAAATGGATTCAGACACAGAATTTCAGGATGCAGTGGTTAACTGGGAGCATTCAGCATTTAAAATAATTGAAAAGGAAAAAACTTCGCTTGAAACAGTGATGACTGGAATGGAAATCGAGTTGACGGGAGCTGAAACAGTGCAGGACACTGAAGAGGTAACCACTAACCTGCAGAGCGGTGGTCAGAGCTGCGGAAGAGTTACGATAATTTCACCCTGTAAAACAAAAGAGATAGCTCCGGAGGTCCCGAGGTGCGACAGTGAAACAAACCTTCAGGCTAGAAGGAAAGAAATTAAGCAGGCGGTCAGCTGGGCGACAGCTCTAGATGAGGAGCCGAAAGAGCTTGCAGGTACTGTGTCTCCCTTGATCTTTAATTCGGGTGAGCGAGAGCTAAAAGCGAGAGAATCAGCCTTAGTTTTAAAAAAAAAAATCTCTTCTCAGTCTTCCGAGGCTCCACAGCATTGCGCTGGTTCACCCGACCGCAAGTTTTGTGCTATTGACAGCGGCGCAGAGACCATCGTGAACACTAAGGCAGACCTCAGAGATGTGAGAAGTCTCGTAGGACAGAGAGTTGAAATGCACAGCTCTAGTAGTTTTGCCGGAAAGCCATTGCATATTTTAAACTCCCTTCAGGCTGGCATTCTTACCTCTGAGAATAGCGAGTGTCTACAACCTGTTTTGGCTTTTGAAAACTTAAAACGAGGCGATGTTCTTAATAAAAACCCAAATGCTGACTTAATAGCTCTGCCTTCTATTGCTACCTTTTGTCAAAACGAAGTAGCTCCTTTGAACAAAGTGGCGGGATTCGTGTTTAAGCACCAGATTCAGGAAGAATCATTAGCTGTACCAGCAGTAATTTATCAGTCATCAGAAGGCTCACAAATTGGGGTTACAGATTTTTATTTTTCAAATAAAACAACCCCAAAAAAAACACTAATCCCAAATCAGCATGATCGGAAGACAGAATCCCCTCATTTGCTGGAAGAAGGTATTCAAGACTCTTGGACACCGGATAAGGCTTTACGTGAGGCTGGTTGGAAACAGGCAAACACAGGTGTGTGGAAGCCTGATCCAGCTTGGGATTCTGATTTAACTTTTTCTCAACATTCTCCTGAGTGGGTTCCAGTTGGTCAGCAGCAGAAAGGGATGGACAATGGGAAGAATAAACAAATTGAGAAGGAAGTTTTACATCTCCCTTCGGGATCTTCTGGGTCTACCAATCATTCTCCTGCATCTCCACATCAGGAAACACAACTGCAGGAATCTTTACAGAAGGGTTCAAATGAGGCTATGTTGCATCCCCCCCCCACACAGAAGCCTTTGATGTCAGAGCTTTTCTCAAATTCCCATAGGGAAGCAGCTCCCAGGCGTAATGCAGTGCGGTTGAGGTATAAAGGAGGGTTGGAGGTTAGGCCAGACAGGCACTATGTAGGGAAAACTCTGTTAAAAGACTCATTGCATTTTACCCCACAGGATGTTTATGCCTTTATAAATATTTCAGGGGAAGATAATTATGATATAAGTTTCTTGAGCATGCTCTAGATCTTTTGGGTTAGGTATGGTCAGGTAAAGTTTTCACCTATGTGGACACCTTTATTGTTATCCCCTGTCCAAACCCCTGATTAAATTCGTTACAGTCATATTTCGAATGAAGGGGTTTGGGTAGAGGACATAACCTTTTGGTTGAAAAAAAAATGTGAAGTGTTGAGTGAACCAGAACCCATTTTGGATTCAGAACGATTCTGGACTGGAGGATGGAAGTACAAAATTAAACTAAGGCAAACAGAGGCAGGGATTGAGCACATCCCTAACTCCTTTTTATTGGGGAAGGATTGAGGAGTATGTTTTTACAGTAGGCAGCCCCATGCATGTTACAAATGTGGCGCCAGAACACACCTTTCTAGCGTGTGTGATCAACCTCGATGTGATAATTGTGGGGAGGTAGGGCATTTGACTATGTTTTGAAATAATCAATCTTGTTGTGATTTGTGTGAAACTAAAGGTCATGTGTTTAAAGTATGCCCTTGGGCTGCTCAAAATAAGTCATCCTGTTCCAATTCTGAGGTGTTCATCCAAAAAGCACAGGAAGCCATTGCTCAGGTACTCCCCTCTCTTGCTTGCCCCCCTCCTCCCGTCACTACTCAGGTAAAACTTCCCTTAGTTAGGAAGCCAACCGAATTTAAAGGGGGGTTAAAAGATAAGGTCCTGGATAAGAATAAGCTAACGTTGGTGAGTAGTGAGGATCAGCAAGGGGCTACTTCAGATATGGTCAGTTTAACAAAGGTTAATATGGGTCCTCCTAATCCCTCATGTTTTCCCCCAGTATGTGATTTGGAAGAGGTCACAGAGGGGGTAAGTGTCATTGCTTCAGTAAGTGAACCATTGACAGTGTTGCCCCAAAGAAGATCTTCTAGAAACTTGCATTCTAAACTCCCCGCCCCCCAGTTGTGCAAATTGAAACTAGCAACTCATATGTTGCACTGTTTTCTCCATGGGGCAATACTGAGCTAGAGGTACAAGATTCTGATTCACAAAAATCCTCTCTTTCAACTAGGTCACAGACAGTGGACAATTATAAGGATAAAAAAAAGAAAAAGAGAAAAAAATAATGGTATGAGCATTTAAACTGATAATGAGGCTGGTTTGGGGCTCTTTGAATACTCATAGCCTATTGAATGTGTTAAGAGACAAGCCCTTTTATTATATTCACGATCATCCTTTTCAGTATGTTTTTACAGGAGACATGGATGTATTCCATAGAGCAGCTTGCAGTATTTAAAGATTGGGTTTGGGGCCCTTCCTTTGGTCATTTGGGGAGGATTCGAGATGGCATTGGTATTGTGTTTAATTCATACACTTTTCAGTTACATAATTTGATTGACCTGATACCAGGAAGGGTGTTGATTGTGGATGGAAGTGGCAAGGTTATGTTCCGGTTTATCAATATCTATAACCCCCAAACAAAGGCAGGTAGAGTTAATTGTCTAAAAGCAGTACAGCCCTTTTTATTAACAACAGTCAGAGTATTATGGGGGTGATTTAATTGTTCAATTCCGCCCACTCATAAAATAAATAAAAAAATATTATTGTGACTCTAATGCATTAGGTAAAATTATTAAAGATGCTGGTCTTTTGAATTGTAATAACACTCAGAGGCGGAGCTGGATTTTCTTTCAGAAGGAAAACGTCACTCTGATTGATCATATGTTAGTTTCACCTAATATGCAAGTGGAGTTTTTAAAATATTTCCCTGCAATTTTCTGATCATTCATTTTACTAAGTATTTTTGTTTTGCAGATATACAAGAGAAAAGACAAATTAGATGGAAGCTTAATAATTCTTAGCTAGAACTTCCCTTTATACAATCGGGGTTAAATACCTTTTGAGAACAAGGTTATCAGTAGCCTTTTTAAATTCAGACCTAGGGGATTGGTGGCTAGAGACAAAAACAGATTTAAGGAACTGGTTTAAATCACAGGGAGTAAGAACAAAAAATTACAAATTTCTACGCTATTTGGTTTTAGGCAGCAATTACAGAGACTTATAACTATAGCTTATACATCTAGGTTGGATTACTCTGAACAAATCACTTCTCTAAAAGAGAAAATGAGAGATTTTCAATATAATAGAGGCAAAACTATGCAGGCTATTCTAACCAATGGAATTAAAAAATCACCCATAGGGGATCCATTTGAAATGTGTAAACAATTAAGGGATTCCATGAGATTGGAGATGCTAAAACAAGTGGATGGAAATTTGGCGACCTCTGTGGTACAACTTTGTGAGGTGATAGTAGATCATTTCCACTGATTAAACCCCCTAGAGACAATCTCAAACACAGCAATGACAGCCTATTTAAAAGAGATTGTAGTCCCAGTTAACCAGGCAGGAAGGTCAGAGGTATGGGGCCCTTCATAAACTGAGATTTTAAGCACTATTGGGTCACTGAAACTGAATATTTCACCGGAATAGATGGTCTTTCAAATAATTTTATAAAAATTTTTCAGAAGAACTAAGTCAGTGTCTGGGCATGTTATTTCAGGTTTTTTAGACAAAACTGTCATTTTTCCTTCCTTTTCAGAAGGGTTGTTAACTTACATATTTAAATCAGGGGATAGACAAAATATTGTCAACTGGAGACCAATTACTCTTTTAAATTCGGATTATAAAATCTTTACTTGTATTTTAAATAACTGGCTAAAAAAATATGCTGGAGGAGTCATTTCACCTTATCAATATTGTGGCTTACCAGGCAGACGGGTACAGTCTGCCCTTATGTTTATACGAGATGTTATTGAGCATCTCACTGATATGAGGATGACTAGATGTTTGGTAGCAGCAGACTTGGATAAAGCCTTCGACAGAGTGCATCTGCCATTTCTTTTTCTTACTCTTGCACATTACGGGGTTCCAAATCAATTGGTGAAAATAATAGAGAAATTGTATGATAGCTATATGGTATTTCCCTTTTTGAAAGGTTATAAGGCAGAAGGTTTTCAATTAACTACAGGAGTTTGCCAGGGGTGCCCTCTTAGCCCCCCTTCTCTATACTTTTGCTATAGACCCCTTTTGCAAACTGTAGCCTTGGTACAGAAATGGAAGGGTATCCCAGTTAATGTTGAAGGATTCACAATTAATGATACAAGCCTATGCAGATGATTTAGTGTTGTATTTTGAAGACATCGTTCAGTAACTCATTTTGTAGCTTTGAGGCCTTTGCCAAGGTTTCAAATATGAAATTAAATTTAAATAAAACTAAAGTTATTCATCGGTGCAACAGGTGTTGAGGAGGTGTGGCAGAAGGGTATCCATATATCCAGGAATCCACTAAAATTTTAGGGATTAAGTTTGGTTCTCAGAATATGCCAAGCAAAAAATTGGGAAGGTGTCATTTCAAAATAGAGAGTAAGGTTAATAGGTGGAAACAGTGGAGGTTGTCTAAATTGAAAAGGGTGCAGGTGATTAAACAATTTCTTCTCCCCACTGTGCAGTATGTGGCGATGATTTTCCCACTTCCGGTGGCATTTGAGACTAAAATTTGTAGTGTGTTTTTCCAAATGCTTTGGGGCAATCGTTTAAATCCCATAAAGAGGGGCTATACGTATCTAAAAAAAAATCAGGATGGTTTGGGTATGATAGACCCAGTAATTTTCGTGCATGCATTATTTATTTCAAATTCAATTAAAGAAGAATTGAAAGTGGAGTCAAGGGCGGAGGATTCTTGGAATCTAAAGTCAATGGGTAAATATTTTAAGAATTGGCAAAAATTTGCCCCAAAACTAAATCACCATTTGTATATGCCTTTGTATTTTAGGTCCACGAGCAGAAACTGTTTAAATGGAAAATGCATAAACAAACAATTCTGAATCATAACATGAAGGGCTATATCATTATTTAATGCTACTGTTACTCCCCTCAGATCCTGGATTTAAAATTGTCCTTCAGCGTTAAATTCTATTGTATTGGCACAACTAAATAGTCATAGGATGCCATAGAAACAATGGGAAACTCAGTGCTAATTTTTATGGAAGATTGAATGTTAGAAACAGCGCTAAGTACAAAGCATTACAGGAAAGACTGTGTCCATACTTGGATTGTATTAATGTAGAAGAGTCAATGGAGCACTTTTTTCTTAGATGTACATATGCTACAGGTTTATGGGCATACTTAGCAAATTTATGGGGTTTTAAGTGGTTATACAGTATGTCATACGAACTACTGATTCTAGGTTGTTATCCAGTCAACTTATCGGAATTTCATGAAGAGACATTATCTTTATTTCTGGGGTGTTTAAGATATTATTTATGGCAAGCTAGAGTTCAATGGGTTCTTTATCAAAAAAATGCCATACTCCTGTGTTAGTATGTTGATTATAAAGGAACTTGTAAAAATTTATACTTTGGATGCATTAAGAGTAGCGCCAGGAACCCTGCACAAATGGTGGAAAGGTTTTCTTCATTTTATTAAGTTTAAATAAGATGAGTGTAATTAATTTGATTCATTGCAAGGCATCTCCAGCTTATCTATTTATGTTATCTTTACAAGTGTTAAATTAGATAACATTTATGTTTAACAGTCAATTATTTATTATTCTGGTTGATTTGCTGTGCTCAAATGTACTGCTTAAGTTTCTTTTTTTCAGGTATTGTTTGTTTGGATAATGTTTGTTTTTCTGAAAAATGTTGATGTCTATATTAATCATGCTAATAAACCCCCTACTCTTTTCGATAAGTGCCATGGGATCTTTAACATCACCTGAACTACCACCAATCCAGGCAGATGGGACCTCGGTTTTACATCTCTTCCAAAAGACGGCACCTCAGAAGTGCAGCACCCCTCTCATGCTGCACTACAGTGTCAGTACTGGGATATTAACCCAAGTGTCAGATGTGGGAACTGAACCCACAGCCCTCTGATCTCCCGGCCTCAGAGGCGAGTGTGCTACCTACTGAGCCACTGACACTGTTCAGTCTTCAGTCTTATCAGTCTTCAGGGCTGCCATCCCTTTTCTGATCCTTTCACTTGTAAATACTCCCTGCCTCATTTCTGGGATACCCCTATCAGCAGCCTTTATGCTGCTTTGTGGCAAAGGCCCACTGTCCTGTACTTTGAAAACTGAGCAGAAGTAGTCGTTAAGAACAGCTACCTTCTGCATGTCCTCCTCTATTACCCTGCCCCCTCTGTTAGCCTAATAATTCCTCCTCATGTCTTTCTTTTTCCCTTCATATATCTAAAAAAACTGCTTCTCCTCTCATCTTTGACCCCTCTATAATACGTAGCTCTGTGTCTGCTTTTGCGTCCATCACTGCCCTCTTGGCCGGCCTCAGTTTCACCTGGTACTCACTCTGTTCTTCATCCCTCTGTGTCTTCTTGTTTCTGATGAAGTCTTTTTTCTCAACACTCACTGCCTCCTTGAACTTTCTTTTTGGTTTTTATATTCTCTGTTTATTCACCCCTTTCTACACGGCACCTGCTCCTATCCTCTGGGATTCCCACGGCTCCGTCAATCATCTCCAGGAGGCTTTGGAGGATCAATCCCCCATCTGGCCATGGTTTATTTCCTGGGCATGGAGGAGGTGGATCCCAGGTCTTCCCCCTCCAGTCCATTGAGGGCATCAGGCAGTCCAGTCGACCACCCCCATGGAGTCTGGTCATATGGCTAAGGACCCAGGACCCATCTCCAGGCACATGAGTGGGCATTTTCCTTATTTCAGTGCCTCCTACCACAGAGGATGACAGCATACAGGGAGATCCAAGGAGATGAGGGCACACAGGAACATGGCACCGCTCCAGACCTCGGCCAATGTCCTCCCCACCCGTTCACTCTGCAGTCCAACTGCACCTCCACCCATGGTTCCCCAGGTGGTGGTAAAGCAACACAGGACCCACACCTCACCCTCCCTGGAGCAGCAGAGTGGCCCTCTGGGTGCTCAATCCTCCACTCCACAGTTGACCTTCCAGCAACCCGGGCTCACTTCCAAACCTGGGTTGCTGGTGTCTCGGGCAGTAGATCTACAGCTGTGCCAGTGGGCCAGCTTCCCTGACCTTCTTACTAATCCACATTGTTCTCTTGCACCCATTTCTCTTGGTGACCACTGACAGTCATGACTTTGTTGCCTCAAGAATAGTCCCTTTAATTTCACCTCACCTGTGCATTATTATACATTATATATTGTAGGGTGGGATTGCTGGTTATTGCTTACGCTATTTAGTTCCTGGGGGGGTATTATCTCAGTCACTTAGGTGCTAGAACTGGCTTTCCCAGGTAAAGGCACTGTCCAGGCAACTTCCACGGCACAGTGACACCAGATCTGAGACCACCCACTTGAAGGTTTAAAGGTAAAGTATCACACTCCTTAGACAGCTTAATCATATACCTAGTGAGAGGGGGTTGACAAAGACAGACAGCGATGTTATTGATCAGCACAAAGCCATTACAATATATTAAAACTAAAGCAAGTTCAAAGCAAACATAGAAATTGCCAGCATTAGTCCATATAACAGAGACTCTCACTATATAGACGTGTATACAATACCAGCTGACACAGACCAACTTAGCATTTTGGGGTTTCTTGTCCACATCCATGACAATGTAACATATGGAAGCATAAAAGCATTTAACATATCCTGCTGACACAATAAATAATAGCAATTATATCAACCCGTGTGTCTCTAGAGCTGCTTTAAATTCCATTGCCCATTCACACGTAATTTAATTTTTCCTGCAAGGGTTCACATGTTTGCTTGCCCACCTGAAAAAGACACTAAACTCAAGGCCCAAATTTATCATGTCCATCTTGGCAGTGTACATTATCCACTGTTCGCAAGCAGTGTACTAAAGAGAGGCTCCTATTTCTTGCCAGAGTCCTTCTCTTTTTTTTTTAAATTACTAACTTCCCTAGCACATAAGGGTCCATGAAAAAGCAGCTCAGATGTCCCTAATTTTACTCTCGTATTGAGCCTTTAAAATTTCAACATCACACTTCTCTGTAATAGGGTCCAGCTGCTAAACATTAAAAATGTTGATAAATGTAAAATTACACCGTGCAAATAACATCAGATTCTGAAGAAATAAAATAAAAACTCATTTAAAGTACTGGAGTCCATACTCCTTTCAATACTACTCAAAAATTTCATATCTGCCAATTTTAAGGTCAGTAAGCTCATAGAGTGACCCAACGTGAAGACTTCGAGGAACGAGAAGGCAACACAGCCACTGCTTAAACACGTTTTCTAAAATAAATAGAACAGAAGCCAACAAGAATTATACAGGCTCCAATCAAAGAATCATTCTATTCCATTGAGTTTATCCCACTCGCAATCTCTTTTTTTATATATTTTGAGTTATTCAGCAGTTCTGGACTTGTAGAAAATTGAATTAATAAAACGCATGCTCCCAAATCCAGGAGTCCAGGGATTGCACATATCAAATTATTTTTGAATTATGTAAAAGCAGACTTCATTTTGTAAACCCCCACTAAGGTTTTGCAGTGCCTCACAAGGGCTCGCCCCACTCTGCCACTCTTCATTCTCCATTCTCGATTAATTCCGGTCACCATATTTCAAATATACAATCATAATCCGTTTCCCAAAGTAAGTTCCCTTTCTGGAAGTCCACTCCAAGTCTGGACAGCACTCGGGACATCAAAAAGCTCCTCTTGCCATCTCCTCTCTCATAAAAGATGCAATAATAAAGAACGCCTGTGAAATAACAAAAAAGCGCTCCACAAAGCGCAGTAAATTTATAATGATAGGCTGAACATTTTAGCCCCAACACCATGACAACGCTGGCATACTTTAGTAGGTCACAATAGGCCAGTTGGTACCGTAGTACCTCCGTATTCCAAACTACTGACCCAAGTTCAAATATCCTCTTCCAGATTTCCCTTGTATGGGATTTTTACAGTTCAATGCCTTCTTTGGCAACTCATTACTATGAAACTGCAATTTCAACTTTCAAAGTTCTGATTTTATAGTCAAACTCAGACGTGCCATTCAGGGGGCCACACTAGCATACTCGGTGAACAAAACGCTCTCTCAGTCCTCTCATTAAATCTCCAAGTCCTGATAATGAAGTTTCAGTATCTTAGCACCACTATGCAAAAATCACATTATAAATCACTGTCATTCCACAGTTTTCGCTTCCAGGATTATACAATTTATAGTCAGATTCCAGTGCTCTATCTAAGAGCTTAGACTGGTGTACTCAGAGAGCAAAAAACCCTCTCATTAGGAACGCCAAGTCCTAAGCACCAACTAACAACAATTGGAGACAATTGCTGGTAGACGATCTATAAATGATCGCTCTGCTTCATTCAGGAGGACCAAATTAACAGCAGTTTCACTCATTATGTGAAATAGAATGAAAAAAATAAGGAAGAAAATGATCAGTTAGTAGAGCGCACAGAGCTACAGGGAGCGGGGCGGCACCTCAGCCATCTTGCTGCCCCACTCCCTGTGGAAGGGGGTTATTTAATGAGCATAAAGTGTCATCCACTGCTGGCCCAGCAGTAGGTCACGACATTACTGTGAGCATCCTCCCCCCACCCGGCTGTGCTAGGCAGGATCCAAAGATGTGCTAACCAGTTTTCTGTTCTCCCTTCCTTCGCTCTCTGTGTTATTGCGCTGACTTGCTGTAGGTTGACCTTGCAAATGGGCACTTGTTGCTCGAAGACCGTTCTGTACCTTAATACATTATTAAAAAAATAAAACAATCAATAAATGGGCCGGCCAGGTGGTGCTGAGGGTTGAGGTGCTGGACGCCTTACCTCGCGCCGCGCCGTTGACCTAAGTTTGGGAGCCTTCTTGGGTTATCGGGGGTCGGTGGGGGAGGAGAGGATTGAGAGTCTGGAGGACTGCTCTCCTCTCCTGGGGGGGGGTTGTGGATCCCTGGCATTTGGCAACTCCCAATGGAGACTGGGGGGTCGCTGTAGCCGGGGAACACCTGGGATCGACTTGAGGTGGCGGAGAACATCATGCAGGCAGACATGGAAGCGTGCCCATCGCATGCTGGGTGTCATTGCAAATCCATGCCTCCGGGGGTATCCAAGTAGAAACCCCCTCTTGTGCACACACAAGGAAGCCCCTGATGGACTCCCGCTCCCTCTGGCCTGAACAAAGCCCAGCATAAGTCAGAGTGGGGGCTCAAGGGTGATCTTGATCTCCCCCCTTGTTCCTCTCAAGGACGGCCCTCCATGGGGGGGCAAACCACGGTCCTCCCCATCCCTGCAGCTGAGGTAGAGGCCAGGTTGTGGGAGTGTTGAGGGTCCATGAGAGGGCTGACTGGGGAATAGGACACCATCCCCACCACACAAGAGGTGCATAAACAAAGTTACAAAAATAATTTATTTATTAATTAAATTCTCTCTGGGGACACCACTGTGCAAGGAGTACCATGATCATCACTCAACAGGCTCAGTGGTACTTTGACATCTTGTAAGGACCCATCATATGGCTTCCCCACCAGGGGAAAGTAAGCTGACAGAAGTAAGCACTCCTCCCCAGTAGTGCTCAGCAGCATCTAGTGATAAACCCAACAGCTTACTGATCCTTAAACCTCTTGCAGTAACCCAGCATACAGTTTCTGCCTGTTCTGCAAGGGGCAAGCTGCCAGGTGTGCTACTGCCATTCACAGATTCCTTCGAATGACACTATCTCAATGTACTATTTACATTGCCACACTAATGCCAGTAAACAAAAATGAACTATTATAATGCATGTCTATCTCTGTGGAATTATTCTACACATTTTGTATTTATTTATATAATTCTTTGTTAACCAGCTAGGGCCCACTAGGATTATGTGCTTGTTTTAAGGGGTGGTCTGAGAGCACTGTGGCACTTAAGTGACTTGCTCAGAGGCAAAAAAGTTAAGTGACCTGCTCAGAGGCAATCTGTCACTTGCTTGCCAGGTATGCAAGTGGCAGATTGTGAGATTCAAACCCAGATCTGTCTGATGGGTGTTCCATGCTCATTTACAGCTACAGTTTTAATTATGATTTCTGTGACTCCAAAGATGTATTTTGCCAGCCTGTCCTTCGCCATTTACACAGTGTCACACTGATACCAGTAAAAACAAGCATTTGTCAATGCCCAATGTTGATTGCTTCGCTCCATTGAGCTCGCACACTCTCACTCTGTCAGTTGCTCATTCTGTTTCTGTTGGTGCTGCAGGCTGAGATTTTGTACTGGGCTCCTGTCTGCATTGGCAACTGGCTGCCCACAAAGAAATCAGCAGGTTTTCCAACAGAGCTCAGTTGAGGTCGCTCACTCCCCCTCTTTCACCCGCTCATTCTGTTTCTCCTGGCGCTGCAGGCTGCCCTTTTGTACTGAGATCCTGCCTGCATTGGCACCTTTTTCTGCCCACAAAGAAATCTGCAACAGTCCCAACAGAGCTCCATTGAGCTCGCTCACTCCCCCCTCTCTCAGTCACTCATTCCATTTCTCCCAGTGCGGCAGGCTGCCCTTTTGTACTGGGCCCCTAACTGCATTCACACCTTTTTCTGCCCACAAAGAAATCTGCAGCAGTCCTGACAGAGCTCCATTGAGTCCGCTCACTCTCCCTCCTTCACTCTCTCTCTCATTCTGTTTCTCCCACTGCTGCAGGCTGCCCTTTTGTACTGGGCATCTGCATTGGGGCCTTTTTCTGCCCTCAAAGAAATCCACAGCAGTCCCGGCAGAGCTCACTTAAGCTCGGTCACTCCCCCCCTCACTCACTCGATCTTAGTCTGTCCCAAACACTGATTTCCCACAGTGACCATGCTATTCTGCGGCAGGAGTGCAAAAACATATTATGGCCAAGATGTGCAAAATGACAACTGTACTGTTCATAAGGAGGTATGAAAAAATGCCAGTGTTGAAAATTTGGCGTGACAATATTACAAATCTGCAAAGTTACGAGCGTGCATGCAAACTGCGCAACGCATGCTCGTAACACAGTCATTTTATAGAGTATTGTCACCAAATGTTCAACATAGGCATTATAGGACCTCTGCTCATGAACAGTATCACTGTCATTTTCTTACTCTGTCCCGAACACTGATTTCCCACAGCGACCGAGCTATCCTGCGCCAGATGTACAAAAAGACATTTTGGACAGGATGGGAAAAATGACAGCTATACTTTTCATAAGTAGGTGTGGGAAATTGGCAATGTTGAAAATCTGGAGTGAAAATATTATAAATTCACGCAGTTATGAGCGTGTGTGCAAACTGCTCAATGCACTCTCATAATACAGTCATTTTATGGGCTATCATCACCAAATTTTCAACATAGGCATTTTAGGATCTCTGCTCATGAACAGTGTCACTGTCATTTTCTTAATCTGTCCCAAACACTGATTTCCCACAGCGACCGCGTTATTCTGCGCCAGAAGTGCAAAAACACATTTCGGCCAGGATGTGAAAAATGACAGCTGTACTGTTCAGAAGGAGGTGTGAAAAAATGCCAGTGTTAAAAATCTGGCATGATAATATTGCAAATTCGCGAAGTTACGAGCGTGCATAGCAACTGCACAACACACACTCATAAAACAGTCATTTTTTGGATTTTTTCCACCAAATGTGCAACATAGGCTTTTTGAGAGCCCACCTCATGAACACTTGCACTGTCATTTCATTAATTGGTCCAGAAAGGTGATTCCATGCAGTGACCACGAAATCAACTTTTGGGGATGAATAACACCATGACAGTGACAGAATTCATGAGGAGGGGTCCCAAAAACCCCATGTTGAAAATATGGTGCCAACATTCCAAAAAATGCCTGAGATATGCACCAAAGTTGAAAAAATCCTATTTATGCCATTATACAACTTTTCCGGCATTTCCTCAGTTCGCAGTCGGCTTTGAAGAGTACAGACGTGTTCCTGGTCCACCGAAGATTGTCACACTCTGCAGGTAAGTATGGGGTAAGGGGGGTGTGGGGAGGCAGGGTGTGCAGAGGGTGGGTGCGGGTTGTGGAAGGGGGCAGGGAGACCGTGAGGGACTGTTTTCTTTTTTGACAGGTGCAAGAAAAAAAAAACATCGTGGGGCATTTTTTTTTTTTTAGGATCATTTGGCATGCTGGGGTGGGCTCCCAGCCTGCCAACAGAGTGTTTATTTGGGGGGGGCAGCTCTAGCTGGCGGGGAATTGGGCACCCCCATCGGCACAAAAGGGTAGGCACAAGGGCCAAGGGGGATTGGGCACCCCCTCAGCACAACTGTAGTGCGTGTTTGGGGGGATTATGCCAATGGGGAGTGGGGTCCCCTGTCAGGAACCTCAACGTTAGGGCACTGAAGCCAATGGGGATTGGGACCCCCATCAGCAAACAAACACGTTGGGGGGTGGGCACATGCTGCCAAAGGGGATTGAGCACCCCCTCGACAGTGGGGCTGCTTCATCTTGTTTGTGAACACGGCAGCGAGCCACCGCCATGTTCACAAACAATAATCATACTAACAAGGTTCCTCATTGCAGCAGAATGGCTTATGCTGCAGTGATGAGGTGGCCTCTGATTGCAGCGGCTGAAACATTACAAGGTTGTGGCACACTGGCTGAACTAGTGTCAGCAGCAGTGTGCCACCCTATTGGGAAAAGCGGCCCAAGCCTCCAAAGGCTATGGGGGCATTGGCCACAACAGTGCCACGCCTCCACAACTTGCTTCTGGAACAAGCTGCTGCAATATGTTTCTTGCGCATGCGAGCAATCAACATAAAAATTATTGTAGCAGATGTCTTTCTAGGGACACCTGTTGTCTCCCTCTATCTAGCCTGGTTCTGGACCCCCCCTCACCCATCTCACTGCCACTCTTTTTCTCTGACCTGGATGACAGAAGTCCAATATTTCTTTCAGCATCCTTTTACTGCCCTGTAAACAGCCACAGTGAGGTCTGGAAAACTACATAGATCATTTTGTAGGCTTTATGTGACTGTGACATTTGGTTGTCCCCTAGTACTACCTCTGTCTCTCATCTTTCTTTTTTGGGGGAGAGGAAATGGGTGATAGCCTGCAATTACTCCGTACTTGACACCTACACACACCGAGGTTTGGAAAACACAGCAATGTTTGATTCAGGTTCTCGGTCTGTATATATTTTGACTTCAGCCCCCACGTAGTCTCTCTCTCCTGCCCTCTTAATCTAGATAACACAATTATTATGTTTGCTTGCACGCATGTGCAAGAAACATAGTGCCATCATCTGAGTTTTCGGAGGTGTGGCAGCCCTCTTCCAATTCAGGCAGTGTGTTTGCAGGCGCGGCCCCAGTTCTCCAATGCCTGCTGCAGCTGTCTATGACAGCAGTCTAAAATGCAGTGGCATACAGTTGAAAGGGGGAGCTACGCTTCAGTGAGCAGCGATAAGATATCGCCTGCTCATGCGCGCTCCTCCCCCTACACACACACACACACACACACACACACACACACACACACACATACTGTGTGCTGGGGAAGACTGTCCTTCACACAACCCCACTGCAAGCTTGTCTTAAATAATGCACAGACCCAGCACATCCATTTCTCTTGCTCAGGTTCAGGAAATTAGTATATGACATACTTGGGCCATTTTGCAAATGTGCTATATAAACATTGAAAGTTGAACTCATAAGCACTACATGCATTCAAGTTCTGTCCAGAAAAAAAGTTTTATTTTCATTGACCCCCTACTAAATCAGAATTCCCAGGCCACTGTTGTACAGTTCTGTGATTAGCCAATGCAATCAGCCACTTTCACTGCATTTTTAGTGAGACATTAACCTCAAGCTATGCAGAGACCATAAAAACTGCGACTCAGCGGTGTCTGGTAATTAATTCTCACTGTGCATTTCCCAGCCAAAAACTCTAAAAAATGCAAGTGGGGGTACAAAGGAGTTGCGATTCTATCCCTGCATATTATTTTATTCAAATCTGAAAAAGCTAGTCGCCTTGCATTACTTTCGATGCACTGAAGTTTCGCTAGCCACGGAACGATATTACGTTACACAGGTAATGTGCAGGCAGTCAGTATCGTCCCGTGGCTAGTTTGAGTTATTTCTTATTTGTAGAGATTTTTAAGCAGCACAAATAGGATGTGTGTGTGTGTGTGTGTGTGTGTGTATCTATTTATTTCAAAGCTTTTATCAGGAAAGACAAACGGAACTGATAACTGCTTGTTTCCAGATATGTCCTGGGTGCATAACTACAGTAGGTTTTCTTTTGTCAGGAGGTGGGAGGATCAGAAACTCAGAAGTAGCTAATAAAGTAATGAAACATTAGGTTCTCTTACCATTTTCGCTGGTTACAAAAACATTATTTTAAGGCAATTTTAAAATACCTAATCAATGAGCTACTATACAAGTTTTACAGTCGGGATACACTTGATTGCTACAATGGATGCTATATAATGATAGTTACAGTTTGTATTTCCAGTCTGAGGTTTCCACTTGTCCTGATTTTGACAATGTAGTCCTGATTTGGTCAGCTGTATCCTGTCAAAAACATGAACAATGCTTCAAGTCCTGATCTTATATAGTAGAAAAAATATTTTCTTACTTTCCCCTAAATGTTGCATAAAACTATAACACCTTAACTAAAATATATTAACATGATCAGAAGCAATATGAACAACTAAAAATAAACAAACAAACAAAAAGAAAAATCATACGAGACTAAGTATTAATTCTGATTATTTATTTATTTTTTTTCAATTAACTCTTTATTTGGTTTCAGTTACAGGGTATGAATCAACAATTCACAACACAGGCAAAACATGACACATATATACATAAAATACCTATGAGAGCAGACCCTGTAACAAACCCCCACCCTCCCCAATCCTCCCTACCCTCCCAGCACAAGTTCAAGAAGGTAGCATACCCACCAATACTAACTAATTCCTACACTCTAGACAGAAAAAAGGGTGTAAAAGGAACCCCAGATCTTATCGAACCTGGAAAGCTTATTCTGGAGGATAGCCGTCATCCTTTCAATCCTCAAACAAGATAACAACTCCTCCAGCCATTCGGTGTAACTTAGCACGACAGAATCCTTCCAGTGCCTAAGCACAATTTTCTTACATGTAGCCGCAATTAAAACTATGTGATACCTTCTATTCTTAACAGGGATGCCAGAGACATCGCCCAGCAGACATATCTCCGGAGTAAATAGGTCACTTAGCCCCAGTAACGGGTTTGCATTCCTTTTACTCTCCATCCACAATGGGGTTACTTTAGGGCATTGCCAAAAAACATGCATCAAATCTCCTTCCCCTGCTTGGCACCTAAAACACTTAAAGTCCTTTGTCAGCTTCAACCTGCCTAATTTTTACGGGGAATAGTAAATGTTATGAAGAATCTTAAACTGCATCAGCTTTAACCGATCCTGCAAAAGAAACTTATGACAATTCATCCACAAAGCTTTCCAATTAAGTGCCAAATTAGGGAAAACAGAGGTCCAGTAAGACCCCTGCCAGGGACTTGAGGAATATGCCCATTCAAACAACACCGAATATATTTTAGAAATTGTATGTTGTATTCCCGCCAAAGGCTCAAGGGAGCCAAAAAACTCCAGCCTGGGATTTGGAACTACCCCACTACCCAGCTGGGCAACCAGTAGGTGCCTAATCTGATATATCTTAAATATTGCCTTAGAGGGCAACCCAAATTTACTCAAAATCTCAACAGAGGGGAGAATCTCCCCCTCAGTTGAGAGAAGGTCTCTCACACAACAATCCTCAGGTATAGGCAACCAGGAATGACCCAGCATTCTATTTCCTAGTGTAAAACGAGGGTTACCACAGATTGGTTGTGCCCCATCCTTAAGGTAGTCATATTGCAAAAATTTCGAAAGTTGAGAGTGGGCTCTCACAGAGACCCCAACTGGAGAGTTTCGCAACTGGGGAGGTAAAAATTTAGGTTTAAGATGAAGCAAGGCCTCAGGTCTAAGACCAAATTCCCTGATCAGGGCAAGCTCCACCTGCAGCCATAACGGCGTGTAAGAGAGCTGCCCCAAAGCGTCCCTACCCTTCGCCCACCTCAAATACATGCTAGCATGAGCCGCCCAGAAATAAAGGGCAAAGTGAGGAAGCCTGAGACCCCCCATCCACTTAGGCGCCGCCAACTTCGAGTAAGCCATACGTGACTTCCTGTAGCCCCATACAAAATTGGCAATCATCTTATGTACCCTTCTAAACCAGGCCAGCGGTACCCAAATATTTAACATACTTAAGGGGTAAAACAATCTGGGGAATACATTCATTTTCACTAAGTTGATCCTCCCCATAAGGAGAAAGGCAATTTCACCCACCTCTCAAGGTCTAATTCTATGGCTCACTAAAGGATCTAAGTTCAATTGAAATATCTTGGCAGGACCCCTGTCATTTTCAGCCCTAGGTACTTTATGTAATCCGATTTCCAAGATAACCCAATTATACCACTTCATGTTTAAAACATAATTGTTAAGAGGATATACCACCGACTTGTCTAAATTTAATCTATAATTGGCCAACTTACCAAACTCCCTAATAACTTCCAATAGAGCAGGAACAGAAGCCCTTGGGTTAGTAACATAAACCAGTAAATCATCTGCATACGCTGTAACTTTCACCGTATAGTCTAAGATTCTAATGCCCTCAATGTCACGCTTACATACAATTGTCCTAATAAGAGGTTCTAGGTATAAAGTAAAGAGAAGTGGGGACAGAGGACATCCCTGCCTCGTACCCACATAGAGACAAAAAGGGTCCGAGATAGCACCATTACAGCCAACCCTCGCAGTAGGATTAGAGTAAAGAGAGCTAATCCATCCCCAAAAAAGGTCAGGGAACCCGAATTTTTCCATGGCAGCCAACAGAATCCCAGTAAACGTGTCAAAAGCTTTCGGCATCCAAGGACAGCAGAGCCATAGCAGTACTACGTCCTCAGACACCGAGAAAGCATGAGCCAAAGTCCGCAGTGATCAGCAGACTACTGGCCTTCTAAAAGCCAACCTGCTCTGGGCCAATAAGTCCCGGTAAAACCTTACTAACACGCTTAGCCAATAATTTGGCTAAGATCTTGACATCATAATTAAGTAAAGATATAGGCCTATAACTAGATGGATGTTCCGGGTTTGTCCTGCTTGGGAATTAGCACAATCAACGCCAAACAAGAATGGTCCTGCACCTGATGAGATAGGATATACCTAAATAGCTTAAGGAGCAGAGGGGATAAAAGCTTGGCAAACTTTTTATAAAAATTAGCCGAGAATCCGTCCGGCCCCAGCGTTCTATCTAAAGGGAGGCTCTGTATAACCGCTTCAATTTCACTCTGAGTAATATCAGCCACTAACTGTGCTTGCTGAGATTTGGACAGCAAAGGGAGATCCAGCTCTTCAAAAAAGGCAAACATTTCCTGTTTGGTAGGGGCATTCTCCATTCTACTATACAGGGATTTAAAATAATATTTGAATTCTTGCACTATCTCCTCAGGTGTAGTCTTAATCCGGCCATCAACTTCAGACATAATCCTTGGGATTAAGCGAGATGCCTCCAATTGTTTAAGCCTCCTAGCCAAAAGTGACCCTTCCTTTTCCCCCTGGTCTAGATAACTCACCTTGGTCTTAATTAGGGCCAATTCCGCTTGTTCCCCCAGCAGTTTTAGATAAAGATCCCTCAGCTTTACCAACTCCAGTCTTTCCTCATCAGTCGCCTGTACTGACACAGCGATTTCTTTAATTCTGATTTTCCCAACAGTTCAGTCAAACCCGAACCCGCTTCCTTCTTTCTTTGGACGCTAGGCCAATCAGAATCCCCCTTACGTATGCCTTGAATGCGCCCCAAACCATATCCGGGTTAGTTTGATCCCCCACATTATTAGCTATGAATTCCTCTATTTGCCTAGTTACAAATTCAACGACTTGGGGACTATGCAGCATCTGATTATTAATCCTCCATCTATTACCTCTTTTAGGGATAGTGGCAAGAGAAATAGATGCAACAACCACAGCATGATCAGAGAGCGGTCCCGGCATAATTTCAGCTTTTAGTATTCCAGAAAGAAGTGCACCAGAAAAAAGTACATAATCTATACGGGACGCCGATCCATGAGCTGCTGAGGTGAATGTATATGTTCTATCTTTCGGATGGACCACCCTCCATATATCCACTAAGCCACACTGGTCTAATAGTTCCCCAAGGGCTCGATGAGCAGGGGAAAAATAGATAGCCCTACCCCTAGACCTGTCCATCAATGGGTCTAACACGAGATTCAGATCCCCCCCTAAGATCATGGGAATCTGCACAAAAGGGGTTAGAGTCTCTAAAAGATTAACAAAAAACTCCTGAGAGTCAGAATTGGGGCCATAGATTGCTCCCAAAAGTATCTCCACATTCTGAAGCTTACCCCTCACAAGCACAAATCTACCCTAATCATCCTGAATGACCTGAAGTGGCACAAAGGGTATAGATCTGCACAGAAGAATCATCACACCTCTGTTGTGCGTATTACCTTGTGCAGCAAAAACTGACCCTACCTGTAATCGCCTCATGGAATTACATTCCGATAACAGCAAGTGTGTCTCCTGCAAGAACACAATGTCCGCCTTTAATACCTCTAGGTGCTTTAAAATACCGTACTGCTTAACCTTCTGACGTGCACCCTTTATATTCCAGGATGCTACTTTAAAAGCCCCAGACAGCACCATCCTCCAAAATTCCAAACTCAAGACATGGTATGCTTCCCTTTAAGCTTTTTGTCTTATCGCTTAAGTTAAGAACTTGTGCACCCTCCTTCCCCCCTAAGTGAGCCTTATAATCACAATAAAACCTACATGGCCTAAACCCCCAACCAATCCCCTCTCCTACCCAACCCTCATCAAAAACTTTCGCTACTATACCTTCTCCTATACCATCCCATCCCTTCTCCCAGCATCCACATCCTATCCCTAACCCACCAAAACATTGTGCATGAACCACCCCCTCCAAAAACACCCCACTTTCCCCAATATACCCCCCCATCCACACTCTATTGGTCCATGACATCAGCCCACACAGCCACGCTCACCCTGCCCCCACCTCCCTTCTAGGCAAATGCCTCCATATTTCTATTAAACACCCCATCCACAACTGTTATATCAACTCTCTAACATTAACTACTAACCCTTCCAATAACTATTAACAATATTCCAGTGAAACCCGCCCAGCCAAGTCTTCCTTTGACCTGGGGCCAACACATATAAACACATATAGCTACCAATACTATTAACAACATGAGTCCAACTACTAGAAAAGTACCTAAGCCATCAATTCTTAATATCATTAAGCTAAAGTCCCATCTTCACATACCCAAATACCCAACCCCCTCACCAAAGGTTCTCATATACTGTATTGTGTTCTAAAAAAAAAAAAAAATTATCTCCTTTGTTAAGCCAAAGGCAGCTCAATTAGATCCTTTTTAAGTCCATTTCTCAAGTCCCATGCAAAAAAAAAACGTGTTCCGGGGTAGGCCAGCTCCAAAATTAGGCCCCAGTCCATATAAATTCGGTCCATTTTATATGCAAATTCACGCATTGAAGGTTCCACATACTGCAACGAATAGCTTCAAGCCCCTCTGATAAGAGAAACATGCAATATGGTGTATTCCATCCGTCCCAAAGGCCGAAGGCCTGCACCATGTAGCTCCTACCGCCGGCTTCAAGGGTCGTTAAACAAATTAGGGAAAGCTGCTTGTAATGCCAGCTGGGCTATCTCCACAGATTCATAATGCTTCCACTCTCCCTCTATCAGGACTTGAAATTTCACAGGATAGCCCATTTTAAAGCGCACACCTGCCGTGATCAGCTTATTGATCAAGGGATTAAAGGCTGATGTCTTCTGCCGCACTGTAACAGGGATATCCTGTACAACCCTTATTCTTACTCCTTCCCAATACAAGTCTTTAGCCTCTCCGGCTTTTGTGAAAAAAAACTGTCACTCCAAGTAATTTAAAAAACTAAAAATAAAGGTGCTCGGTGGAGCATTAGGAGGGGGCAATGGTCATAAGGCACGATGAGCCCTTTCGATTATATAACTAGGACCATATGGAGATGGGCCTGCTATCTTCTCCACGAATTTCTGCGCAAATCTGATCGGATCTGGCCCTTCCTCCTTTTCTGGTAAACCCAAAATCACTGCGTTGTTACGACGACATCTCCTCTAAATCTTCGACCTTCAGCTCCAGCTTGGCCACTCGTTGTTTTAACAGAGTTGCCCCCCCTTCCATCCTTTCAGCATTCCTCTCCAGCAAGCAAATTCTGGCTTCACTATCCGTGGTCCTGCGGGTCAAATCTTCTAGTGCTGCTGATATGCCTTTGATTTCACTGGCCATCTCTGTCATCTCCTGTTTAAAAGGGCGAAATTCCTCTAATAATCTTGCTACTGTTAAAGTCTCGCTCTCCGTGACTCCTGACGTGGAGCCCTGCACTTGTTGCACACTCAAGGCCCTTGCTTTTTTTGAGGCCTTCTCCGGGATACTGGGGGAGTGTGTTTGGGAGGGGCTTTTCGCATTTCGGCCTCCATCAAGCCCACAAACCGTTCCGCACAGACTCTCCTGCTACAATCGCAAAAGCGAACCGTCCGAGGCGGCTTGGAACAGCTGTGAATGTTAAATTAAACGGGAAGGAGAACGGAGCTATCGGGGAACACAGCTACTCCGTGCTCTGCAGCACGTGACTCCCCTAATTCCGATTATTTAAAGAAAAAGAGTCTGTTGCATTGGTCGAGGTTACATGCTATCCTACAAGAAATCATGTTTCAGTAAGAAATGTTCCACTTTGGACTTCTTAAAAGGTGGTAACCCTAAATTCCACAACAGTCTCAGCAAGATGTAGAAACACCTACACTGGTACCCGTGTCTGAACTGAAGTGCACGGCAGTCACGTGATCCAGGTGCGATGATAAGATTCGAACTTATGACCTCTCCCATATCACAGAAAGTTCAGAGATGTGTACAATGGTGCACATTACTGCTTGAGATCTATTTTGTGATAGTATGTGATAGACTAAGTTGTCAGCTTCTTATGCCCACTATGTATGGAAACAATACAAATATTGCAAGGGCTTCCTGTCAGACAGATTGACAGGCAAATAGGAATTAGTATATTATAAACCTACACTGTTGCTACAAATGAAAAGTGGCCTTAATACAATACTATAGATAATTGCATTATCGAAAAAATAACAACAATGCAGCTATAGCTGCATCACTTTATGGGTTCCCCCATTCAAACCAAACACAGTTTAATTATAAATAACAACAAACTAGAAGATGCTTTGTAGATGTGAATGAATTTGTTGTAGTGGACTGGTTATAGCTCCCTGGTTAATAGTTATTCAGTTTGAATCGCATTTTTTTTTTTTCACTTTAATGGCATCTAAATGTGCGTTAGTGCATGATGCATCCTTGACATACTACAAACGCACTGTGTTTATTTGTGGAAAATGTTAAAATTATTAATGTCCTACGATTTTGCAAGGTCCGGACCTTTGATTGGGTAAAAGAGCGCCTGATTCTTTTAATGCTATTCATTCTGAGGGCTTGAAGTCACACACTTCTCTTGTCTGTATCAGCGGGGGGTGGGGGTTAGCGAGGGGTATTGATCCACTCACAGTGACATTTTTCCACAGAATTTTATTATTAGAAATTGCACGGTGCACAGGCAATTACTGTTTCAATGTGTTGCTGCTTTTCTATTTAATAGTACACCGCTGTAGAAATACAGTTTCACGCCTTGGATAATGAAATCTGGATTCATTTGTTTACTATAACGTAATCTATGCTCATTAAAAACTGAAGTTGAAGAGGTAGCCAATAAAATATTTTCTGTGCATATACCTCCGAGTCCCACATAAGATGGGAGTCCCTCATTTTAGCAGTCAGAAGCCTTTTCCCTCAGGAATAAAGGCTGGCCCCTACATTGAACACTAGGGTTAATAAAGCACACGTTCCTATCAGTCCATTATGAACTGATAGGAACGTGTGCTTTATTAATCACATTGTTCAATGTACGGGCCAGTCTTGCCTGTTATGAACACGACAGCACTAATTTTGTCGGTTCTATCTTCCTTGGCATATGCACTACATTTTGTCAGTTTTAAGTTAGCATATCCCACATATTGGTTAGGAAAGTTTGGAACCTATATTCTTCTGTGCAGCAGGGATTGATGCATTATTTTGTTGCCATTTTGCCATAAATATATCCTTTTGATATATGCATTTGAATGTTCAAAACAGAAAAATAAAGAAGCTCAATATTTTCATTTTGGCTCAGCACTGCACATTGTGTTCTAATAGATTTATTCACTATCAGTGCAACCTACTATCACAACAGCTTCAAGTTGTGTATACATAAAATCACAGAAGCTGAAAAAATATAATTACAAATATAATGACACAATTATTATTATTATTCTTTTTGGTAAATGTGTTAGGCCCACTATACATAAGTGCCTGTTTTCTGGGGCCACCCAGGATCATTGGGGTGGTTACCTGACTTGCTCAGAGTCTGCACAGTATACATATACTATACACTCAAGTAGAGGTGGTGATGGGAATCAAACCCAGGTCTGCTGGAGGTGTTGCACTCATTCACAGCTCATTACTTTAACTTCTATGCTATACTGTCAGCTCCAGTGATTTAAACATTATTTATTAATCTAACAAGATATGTTTCAACAGTTTATTTCAGTAAAGATTCAACAGAAAGAGACATCCTTAAAGGGGGATAAAGCATTTTAGAAATACATACTATAACATGCTGCATTGTTTCCATTCTTATTACACAATTTGCCTGTGCTGTGGTGACAATGTTTCAAGAAGTTATCATTATTATGTTGCCAGCAATTTCAGACCACACACCACGCATCAATAAAAACAAAAAAATATACAGGGCATCTGACATCATACTCGGAGAGTCTGTAAAACAAAAAAAAAGGTATTTATAAATAGTACCCAGGCACATGATACTGCTGTCATCTCTGCATTGTACTCTGACAGCTTTCTACAGAGCCAGCATGACAGGTCCTTATTCATGTGCTGGTAATGCAGACGTCACTCCATGAATAGCGTAATGAACAGTCAGGAACGCCAGAGTATGGGAAAAAAATCCAAACCGAACTGCTCTAACATCCACAGTTATAACCATCTGCTGAAAAGGAAAATGTCAAGATTTTCAAAAAATTCACACTTACATCATTTTAGTTAACTCTTTTTATTCAACTGCCAACATCTGTGGGGAAATAAACGAATAAATAATTAACAGTTTTGCAGTTGATGTCCAGTGATATCATGAAATAGACAGCTGCAGGAAATTGCCTCTCAGTTGAACCACTCTACAAAGTTTAAATATTTGCTTATTTAAATCATGTTTTCTACTTCCTAAAGCCAAGACTGTTTAATAAATGTCATAATTGATATACATGGGGGTTGGGGGCAGCCAGCTGTGTAATTGTCTGTCACACACAACACATTAAAATGATAAATTAATTAAATAACTGCTACCCAGTGCCCGGCATTGCTGTGCTGTAGCCATGAGCAGGAGGGGTTGGGAATATTTATTGAGGGATGTGCACTACAGTTTGGGAAACATAATTCAAGTGTGCAGTGGGTACACTGCCTGGAAAGAATGAATAGTTCTATTAAGTGAGACTTCAATTGATTTGGGGAATTAGTGGCATTTGCACAGTCTAGTAAAAAAGGGAGAAAAAGTAGGCTTGCCCTGATATTTTGGAAGAACATTTAATATCTCTGATGTATTGCATTATCCGCCGGACCAGCTGCATTATGCATTTTTGTCCTAATTTTACTCGTTCTTTTAATACCACAGTTGTTATGTTCAGAGCACAAAAAATGTGTAAGCAGCTCATTCCAGCATGAATGAATAATGACATCAGTTCCTATAGTAATACCAGATTGGCTGACAAGTGGCCAGTCAAGTATTACTATGGGTGATGACATCATCATTCATTCATTCATTCTTCATTCATTCCGTTGCCAGACTATGGGCACAATATGTATATGTTACTGTGTTGTGCCTTTCGAGAAACTGAATCTGGCGCTCTTATTCATTTCTCTCTGATCTGTTGCATTATTCACAGTACCGGCTGGGCTACACCTTATTTTTACCTACTTTTACACTTGCTTCCAAAACATACAGTATGGTATACTGATGTGCTATATAATGTTAGTGCTGTTACCATTTTGGCTGCATTTGTAAGACATCTGCTATACATGTTAATGCTGACAGTTGACAGCTATGCTTGTAGCCATCCAGGTTAACAAACAGCACTAACACTACATTCAGTAGAATACCAGTATACTGTATGTTCAGTAAGGAATTATAAAATTATGTCTCAAATGCCTAACACTGTAGCACTGTTCCCAGAAAATGAACTCAGCCCAAATACAGAACCTACAACAAAAGACCATAACAATTATACTGGCTGATCCCCTCTTATTAGGACAACTGAGATGCTTATCTCATTTCCTGTGGGATCCTGCTTTTCTGCACTTTTCATCTTGGTGGAATGTAGCAAATAGAGATTCAGTCACTTGCACATAGTCAGACATTAAACAAAAGCTGAAGGTTGCTGCAAAGGGATATCTTTTCTCTTTCAGAACCCTTACATGCCTTCCTTCTGACCCAGGATTTATTAACCTGTCAGACTGTCAGACAGTGTAAGTGGCTATGGTGTGATCTCCTTCATTCCTATGTTGAGGCTATGTAATACCATAAATGAAAGTTAGCATAGCAAAATATTCCTCTAATTACGCAGCAGCGCTTTCAATGGTTTTTAGTGCTTAAACCGTGCAATATAAGAAATGAGATGTTGAGCTTGGCTGCAAATTATTACATATATATATATATATATCATGCCTCACATGCACTGTATGCACTGTAGCTGTTCTTTTAAACTGCAGGACAAGATTTCATTAGGAGCCGATGACTGCAGTCTAAATCTAATGAGTTATCCCCATATAATGTTTGAAGGCAACATAATTATGTAAAAGTGAACAAAACCCCTCATTCTAAAACAGTCAGAACAAAATTGTGGATTCTATTTCTAGTTTTGTTCACTTAACCTTTTTACCAACTGTGAAAATTGCAAAGGCATGTCCTGTGAACAGGATGTTGTCTGTCTGAACTGAAGGAACTGGAGTTGCCAACAGCAAAGCTACTTATTTTGTTCAGTCTCAGGGGAGAAATGAGTTACAGTTTTAGAAAGAAAATGTGCTGCTCACTATTTGTTAGCATGGTCCAGTTTTTTAGGAGGCTTAGTATTTTACCAGTATTTGTCTAAGGCGCTCACTTAAAATCAACACCGGAGCCACGATCAGAGTCAAGTAATGAACGTCTGGGGCGTGCAGTGTGCTGGAAAAATGCACTAGCACGTTAGCTTCGATTAAAACATTTATTATTAAAAGGTTAAATTTAAACTTGCGGTTCGATTTAATGGTGAGTGCAAACCTGATAATTGAAAATACTAGGACATATTGTAATATGGACATATTCATTATATAAATCACAATATAAGATATTGGATCAGATCAGAAGAAATCAGGGGACAGATTGTAAAGATATGCGTTCATCATGATTTGTTCCCCGATTTTCAGTGGTGTCTGGGAAATGCTCTGCGGGAAGGATCACAAATAACCCTGGTATTCAAAATGGATCTGTTTTTGAGAATGAAAAATTATTTTATAGGCAGTGCAGTGCTGGAGCTCATTCTGCCATCTCTCTGTGACCTGCGAACTGCACTATCCCGTAAAATCATATTTTATTCCCATTTTCACATTCTCAAAAACACATGCATTATACTGTAAATACCAGACTAATTTGCACGTGAGAGAGTGGAAGTGGCAGAAAGTGTGAAATGACAGGGATTGAAGGGGGGATGGTCACAGGACGAGCCCTGTGCACATGGGGAGATTTACGGATTGTTTTCTATTCTATTGAAATCTAATAAGATATAAATATTATAAAAATTATCTAATGAAAACCTGTGAAACTACTTTGTTTGGTAGGCACAGATTTGCAGTATATTCAATGATGTTCATTAAATGTGATTATTGAGCCACATATTGTGTACAGTACTCTATACCACAAAAGTCACTACTTGATTGGCAATACAGCATATTATTATTACTGTTTTAAGAGCACTTGGGCAGTCTCCTTAATCTGTAAAAAAAATAGCAGCATGTGTTGATGGTGATATTTAAATCCAGGAGGAATGGTTGCAAGTAAATGACGTTATAATATGCAGACCGAATGTATTTTGCAAAGTTGCATGAGCCTCTCATTTTGTTTTCCAACATCTTGTGGTGTGAAGAGTATCTGTTATAGCATAATGTATAGGGTGCTGACCTTAGCAGTCCCGGTGATTTCTCAGATCGAGTGTAATGTACTATTTAACTTGTCTGAAAGTGAAGCCCTCACTGTGGAGTTACTTACTGCTGCCATGCTATTTGCAAGGCATTACTGGTAAATGAAACTATTTGCAAAAGACATATATATAGACTCTGCGGGTGTGTGTGTGTGTGTGTGTATGTATATATATATATATATATATATATATATATAACACACATATACACACACACTGTATAAGTAATGGCCCGACCATTGAGAAACTATGGGTACTGCCAGGATGACTGCAATATACACCATGCATTTGCTGTATATGACATGCCCTGAATATCACATGCTTCTAATTCATGCATGAGTTTTGGCATGGGTCAGTGGCATAACAGTGTCATGGATGCCCAGATTGGGTGGTGAAAATTCCTTGCCGTCACAATGCACAGGCAGGCATCTGAAGCGCCTCCTGTATTTTTCCAGGCAAAACATTTAATTTCATGCCAGACCATGGTATCAGTTAGTGCCCCCTTCCCCAATCTTCCCCATTTGCAGACTGTTCCCTGTCTAGCAGCTAGCAGAATCTTTGTTTGTTAGATTTCATTCAGTGCAGATGAAATCTCAGTTAAATACTATGTTATACATGGCACGTAGTTTTAGCTAAGGGGAGTGACATGGCTGTAAAGAGAGAAGGAGATAGAGAGGCAGAAAGAGAGTGAGGGATATTGCACTTGCGGACTGGCCAACACCAATTTCCTGACAGCATAGATGCCCTTCTGAGCGGTCTGTTTTTTAGTCACCCACTGGTGTCAAGTGATGCAGGGAAATAACAAAAAACAAAACAAAGGTTAAAGGTGGGAAAAACAGTGGTGCCAGCCATTTTAGACCGCACACCACGCATCAATAAAAACAAAAAAAAAATATAAGGCATCTGACATCATACTCGGAGAGTCTGTAAAACAAAAAAAGGTATTTATAAATAGCACACAGGCACATGATACAGCTCTCATCTCTGCATTGTACTCTGACAGCTTTCAACAGAGGCAGCATGACAGGTCCCTTATTCATGTGCTGGTACTGCAGACGTCACTCCAGGAATGGCGTAATGAACAGTCAGGAATGCCAGCGTATGGGGGAAAAGTCCAAACTGAACTGCTCTAACATCCACAGTTATAACCACCTGCTGAAAAGGAAAATGTCAAGATTTTCAAAAAAATCACACCTACATCATTTTATTTAACCCTTTTTATTCAACTGCCAACATCTGTGGGGAAATAAACGAATAAATAATTAACAGTTTTGCAGTTGATGTCCAGTGATATCATGAAATAGACAGCTGCAGAAAATTGCCTCTCGGTTGAACCACTCTACAAAGTTTAAATATTTGCTTATATAAATCACGTTTTCTACTTCCTAAAGCCAAGACTGTTTAATAAATGTCATAATTGATATACATGGGGGTTGGGGGCAGCCAGCTGTGTAATTGTCTGTCACACACAACACATTAAAATGATAAATTAATTAAGTAACTGCTACCCAGTGCCCGGCATTACTGTGCTGTAGCCATGACCAGGAGGGGTTGGGAATATTTATTGAGGGATGTGCACTACAGTTTGGGAAACATAATTCAAGTGTGCAGTGGGTACACTGCCTGGAAAGAATGAATAGTTCTATTAAGTGAGACTTCAATTGATTTGGGGAATTAGTGGCATTTGCACAGTCTGGTAAAAAAGGGAAAAAAAGTAGGCTTGCCCTGGTATTTTGCAAGAACATTTACTATCTCGGATGTTTTGCATTATCCATTGGACCAGCTGTGTTACGCATTTTTGTCCTAATTTTACTCGTTCTTTTAATACCACAGTTGTTATGTTCAGAGCACAAAAAATGTGTAAGCTGCTCATTCCAGCATGAATGAATAATGACAGCAATTCCTAAAGTAATACCAGATTGGCTGACAAGTGGCCAATCAGGTATTACTATGGGTGATGCCATCATCATTATTCATTCATTCATTCATTCATTCTGTTGCCGGACTATGGGCACAATATTTATCTTTTATTGTGTTGTGCCTTTCGAGAAACTGAATCAGGAGCTCTTGTTCATTCCTCTCTGATCTGTTGCATTATTCACAGTACCGGCTGGGCTACACCTTATTTTTACCTACTTTTACACTTGCTTCCAAAACATACAGTATGGTATACTGATGTGCTATATAATGTTAGTGCTGTTACCATTTTGGCTGCATTTGTAAGACATCTGCTACACATGTTAATGCTGACAGTTGACAGCTATGCTTGTAGCCATCCAGGTTAACAAACAGCACTAACACTACATTCAGTAGAATACCAGTATAATGTTTGTTCAGTAAGGAATTATAAAATTATGTCCCAAATGCCTAACACTGTAGCACTGTTCCCAGAAAATGAACTCAGCCCAAATACAGAACCTACAACAAAAGACCATAGCAATTATACTGGCTGATCCCCTCTTGTTAGGACAACTGAGATGCTTATCTCATTTCCTGTGGGATCCTGCTTTTATGCACTTTTCATCTTGGTGGAATGGAGCAAATAGAAATTCAGTCACTTGCGCAAGGTCAGACATTAAACAAAAGCTGAAGGTTGCTGCAAAGGGATATCTTTTCTCTTTCAGAACCCTTACATGCCTTCCTTCTGACCCAGGATTTATTAACCTGTCAGACTGTCAGACAGTGTAAGTGGCTATGGTGTGATCTCCTTCATTCCTGTGTTGAGGCTATGTAATACCATAAATGAAAGTTAGCTAGCAAAATATTCCTCTAATTACGCAGCAGCGCTTTCAATGGTTTTCAGTGCTTAAACCGTGCAGTTTAAGAAATGAGATGCTGAGTTTGGCTGCAAATTATTACATATATATATATATATATATATATATATATATATATATGTGTGTGTGTGTGTGTGTAAATCATGCCTCACATGCACTGTATGCACTGTAGCTGTTCTTTTAAACTGCAGGACAAGATTTCATTAGGAGCTGATGACTGCAGTCTAAACCTAATGAGTCATCCCCATATAATGTTTGAAGGCAACATAATTATGTAAAAGTGAACAAAACCCCTCATTCTAAAACAGTCAGAACAAAATTGTGGATTTTAGTTCTAGTTTTGTTCACTTAACCTTTTTACCAACTGTGAAAATTGCAAAGGCGTGAACAGGGTGTTGTCTGTCTGAACTGAAGGCACTGGAGTTGCCAACAGCAAAGCTGCTTATTTTGTTCAGTCTCGGGGGAGAAATGAGTTACAGTTTTAGAAAGAAAATGCACTGCTCACTATTTGTTATCATGGTCCAGTTTTTAGGAGGCTTAGTATTGTACCAGTATTTGTCTAAGGCGCTCACTTAAAATCAACACCGGAGCCACGATCAGTGTCAAGTAATGAACGTCTGGGGCACGCAGTGTGCTGGAAAAATGCACTAGCATGTTAGCTTTGATTAAAACATTCATTATTAAAAGGTTAAATTTAAACTTGTGGTTCGATTTAATGGTGAGTACAAACTTCATAAATAAAAATACTAGGACATATTGTAATATGGACATATTCATTATATAAATCACAATATGTGATATTGGATCAGATCATAAGAAATCAGGGGACAGATTGTAAAGATATGCGTTCATCAGGATTTGTTCCCTGATTTTCAGTGGTGTTTGGGAAATGCTCTGCGGGAAGGATCACAAATAACCCTGGTATTCAAAATGGATCTGTTTTTGAGAATGAAAAATTATTTTCTAGGCAGTGCAGTGCTGGAGCTCATTCTGACATCCCTCTGTGACCTCTGAACAGCACTATCCCGTAAAATCATATTTTATTCCCATTTTCACATCTCAAAACACATCCATTATACTGTAAATACCAGACTAATTTGCAAGTTCTGAATTTGTATGGGAGAGTGTGGAAGTGGCAGATAGTGTGAAATGACAGGGATTGGAGGGGATGGTCACAGGACAAGCCCTGTGTGCATGGGGAGATTTACAGATTTTTTGTTTGCTTGCAGGCATGTGCAAGAAACATAGTGCCATCATCTGAGTTTCTGGAGGTGTGGCACCCCATCTCCCAATGCGGTTACTGTGTTTGCAGGCATGGCCACAGATCACCAATGAATGCTGCAGCTGTCTATGACAGCAGTTGAAAAGCACAGCTCCAGCTTCAGTGAGCAGCGATAATGGAATGCGCCCCCCCCACACACACACATTAGCTGTTTCTGTGTCCTGGTCCAAACCGGTTATAGCACTGGGAGTAAATCTCACGGTCCACGTTACATGTAACTTCACTCAAAGGCTAGGAAGTTATCAACAGCGACCAAGAGAGCTGCACCACTGCTAGTAATATAAATTATATTTATCACCTCACCTCCCACCCTATGATCTACAGTAAAACTGCATGGAGTGCTCAAGGGAAAGATTCAGGACATGACCTAAAGCATGTTTGTTAAAGAAAAAAACATTTAAACACACACACACACACACACACCTTCATCAATGCACCCAACCACATACCACGGCTCCCAGATCAGCAGAGTAGAGAGAAAGAGGCATCCAGACGAGACCCATCGTAACTATCCGCCACCCTTCAGAAAAGGAAAGAGGGATGACAGGTTCGAACCTCACACACCTCCTGCGATATCAAATAATCATTCAGTCAACAGGTGTCCCTGGCCTCTTCAGTATCTTGGCTTGAGAATAAAAAAAAAACAGTTAACCTCCCTCACACACTGCTGTCTTGCAAGCCCCTAAAACAATTCAGAAGACTTTACAAATAAATGTTCTTCTCTCCCCCATCTGCAGCTCTAAGTGCAAGTACAGCCTTTTCTCTGTCAACGTGTGTTCGTTCTCTCCCCCTCCCCCACCTGACCTACTGTCTCCTTTCCCTTCCCCCTTGTCCTCTGACCCTCTGTTCTGTACATATGTGTAATATATAATAAGGATCTCTATGTATTTATGATTTGTTCTTGCTACTTAGTCAACTACTACAATGCAGTTCCACCTTTACCCTTTCACATTTTGGAATGCTACGGAAATGTCTGAGTACCATCTGTAATTTTGTTGTCCTTACCCAACTTGCTTTGATTGTTACCCATTGTATCCGTGCAGTGATCCTGCCTACCGATTGTATAACATGTTTATATTTCTCTATTTTATTGGAATGCTCACGTTCCTTGAGTCACCCCTGAAAAAGGGACATGCTTGTCTCAGTGGGCCCACCCGGTGATCAAAATTCAAATAAATAAATAAATAAGCTCCTTCAAGGCTCAGTACTCTAACCTATAAGCTGAACTGGCAGCCCTAGAGGGCGGTTAATTTAACAATAGACTAAATACTAGGGGGCCTAGGATGGATAACTGAGGTTCCCCGGTCACAGGCGAAGTATTGGAAAACTTATCTTTTATTTTTTTCCTTTGGGTATGGCCAGTGAAATAATGCTTTTGCCAATAAAATGGTTCAGCGTATAGACTGGGTGTGTCCAATATTTTTTAAGAACAGCACATGGTCCACCTCAAATGTCTTTTTCAGTGTCAAGGTCTTGAGAATATACTCAGTAAGTTCTATCAGTGTAGTAGTTTTACTATGGTTTCTACAAAACATAGAACATAGAAACATAGAAGTTGACGGCAGATAAGGACCGCAAGGCCCATCCAGTCTGCCCATTTATTTTTCTACCTTATAAATGTGCCTTCGGCCTTTGCTCTGTCAGTGACCTATCTATTCATAGTCATTTGTATTGCTTCCTTATGCCTATCCCATGCCTGTTTGAAGCCCTGCACTGTATTCATAGCCACCACTTCTTGTGGTAAGCCATTCCATGCATCCACCACCCTTTCTGTGAAAAAGAATTTCCTCACATTACCCCTTAATCGGCCTCCCTCTAATCTCATGCTGTGTCCTCTTGTCCTGCTATTTTTCTTATATTTAAACATGTTAGACTCTTTCACCTTGTTTATGCCCTTAAGGTGTTTGAATGCCTCGATCATATCACCTCTCTCCCTCCTTTGCTCAAGGGTATACATATTGAGCTCCGTTAATCTGTCCTCATATGTCTTCTGATGCAGTCCCTGCACCATTTGGTTGCCCCCTCTGACTGCCTCAATTTGGTTAATGTCCTTGTGAAGGTATGGCCTCCAATACTGCACGCAGTACTCCAGATGGGGCCTAACCAGTGTCTTGTACAGAGGATTATTACCTCCTCTACGACTTGTGATACCCCTACTAATACACCCTAACACCCCTAGCCTTTACCTACTGCTTTAGGGTCTGCTTGGATGATTTTAGGTCATCAGTGATGATGATGCCCAAGTCTCTTTCTTCCTTTGTGACTGCTAGCAACTCCCACCCAGCCTATAGGTGGCTTCAGGGTTTCTCTTCCCTATGTGCATGATTTTGCACTTCTTTGCATTAAATCCCAGTTGCCACTCTTCTGACCATTCTGCTAGTTTATCCAGATCTCTTCTCATTCTGCCCACCCCATCTGGATCATCTACTCTGTTGCAGATCTTGGTGTCATCTGCAAACAGACAAGCCTTACCCTCTAGTCCATCTGCAATGTCACTAATGAAGATGTTGAGAGGACTGGCCCCAGGACTGATCCCTGAGGTACCCCACTTGTGACTTGCATCTCTTCTGACTGTATACCATTTACCACCACTCTCTGTTTTCTGCCCGTCAACCAGTTTGCCACCCAGTTGACCAACTTCTGACCCACCCGAGCCTACCAGCTTATTTATCAATCTTCTATATGGAACAGTGTCAAAAGCTTTGCTGAAGTCAAGGTAGGCGACATCAACTGCTCCCCTTGGTCCACCACTCTGGTTACAGTCAAAGAAATCTATGAGATTAGTTTGACAGGACCTTCCTTTGTAAACCCATGCTGTCTTGGATCCTGTGCCCCTATGGATTCCAGGTGTTGCACTATCCTTTCCTTAAGGTGCCTCCATAATCTTGCCCACTACTGAGGTAAGACTGACGGTCTGTAGTTCCCCACCTCCTCCCTGCTACCACTCTTGTGGAGGCGGGATCACATGAGCCCTTCTCCAGTCTTCTGGGACCTCTCCTGTGCTCAGAGACTCACTAAACAATTCTGCTAATGGCTCTGCTAGTTCCTCCTTAGCTCCTTAAGTACCCTGGGATGTATGCCATCAGGTCCCATTGCCTTATCCACCCTGAGCTAGCAAGCTCTTGTAGGACCTTTCTTTGTGAAGGGAGTAGTGCTCACCTCCCTCCCCTGTGTCCATGATGCTGAGCTGTGGGCCCTGTCCTACCTTCTCTTCAGTAAATACTGAGCAAAAGTATCTATTTAGGATAGATGCCTTTACAGGGTCCTCCCTCCTCATGCTCCCTTTTCTCCATTAAGCAGCAATACCCCCTCTGGACTTTCTCATTTCACTAATGTATCTATAGAAAGTCTTGTCACCTTCTTTTACTGTTCGTGCTAGTGTTTCCTCAGTTTGGGACTTTGCCTGCCTTACTGCCTTACCTGCTTCCCTTAGGGCAGTTTGGTATGCCTCCCTATCTTCATCCCGCTGTGTTCCCTTATATTTCCTGAAGGCCAGCCTTTTGGCTCTGACCTTTTCTGCTACTGTATTTGAGAACCAACGTGGTTTCCTTCTTCTTTTGCACTTCCTTTTCTGTCTAACACAATGGGATGTTGCTTCAAGTATTGCATCCTTAATGCTTGCCCACTTTGCCTGTACCCCCTCACCTGTGTTTCTTTTTGCCAGGGCTAGCTTAACTCTGTTGGCCATCTTATCAAAGTCAGCTCCTCTGAAGTCCCATATTTTGCCTTGGAATGGGATGATTTAGATGTAGTAGCCAAACTGAACCATACCATGTGATGGTCACTGGCCCCCAGGTGACCTTCTACCTGGAGATCTTGTGATCCTTCTTTGTTAGTCAGTACTAGATCTAGGATAGCCCTGTCTCTTGTGGGTTGCTGTACCAGTTGTTTGAGGCCCTCCCTGCAGGAATCCACTATGAGTCTAGTTCTGGCAGATGTTCCCGCTGGTATTGACCAATCTGTATCTGGCATGTTGAAGTCTCCCATTATCAGAACCTCCCTTTAGCTGTCATGTTTTGTATATCTTCTAACAGTAATGTATCTATGTCCTCCCTCTGGTCTGGGGGCCTGTAGACAACCCCAGTTCTTATGGCTGTCCCATTTCCTGTTTCCAGGGTGACCCACAGTTCTTCTGCTCCTTATGTGTATTCTAATTTCTGTAGCTTTGATATTTTCATTAACATACAGGGCCCTCCTCCCCCTTTGCACCTCGGTCTCTTCTGAACAATACATAGCCAGGTACTGAAGTCTCCCAAGTGTGGTTACTGGTAAACCACATCTCATTAATTGCTACTATGTCCAGTTTAGCCTCTGACATTATTGCCTGCAGGTCTGGGATCTTATTTCCCAGGCTGTGAGCATTTGTGTACATGATTTTCCATTGGCCAGATTTTGGTGTGTTAGTTGTTGGGTGAAGTTTGGCATTACCCCTGTGCATCGTATGGGGAGACAAACCTTTTTTCTTACCTGGTGATGCAAATGAACGGCAAACATGCTGAATTCCTGTTTGACCACTAGCTGAGGGGGGAGGGGTGTTCTTCCCATTCGACGTATGGGGTGCACCTCTCCCATTTGCTAGTTTAAATATTCTGCAAAGACGTCAAACTTCTGCCCCAATGCACTGACTCCCTCTTTAGTCAGATGCAGTCCATCAAATTTAAAGAACTTTCGCTCCCAGAACTGTTGCCAGTTCCCTACAAATCTGTGTCCTTTTTCCTGGCACCAGTCCTTGAGCCACGTGTTTAGCTCCCTATCTCCCCTTCTCTGACCTTCCGTCCATCTGCTCCCCTCTCCCAGACTGGCAGGATCTCAGAGAAGGAGATGCCAGACGAAATAGATGATAGTTTGTCACCCAGCCTAGTCAGGTGTTCCTTGGTCTCCACAACTGACCGGCTGGCGAGATCATTAGTCCCTATGTGTACTAGGACATCAATGTTTCTCTCCTGCCTTGTGAACAATTTTAGCAATGCGGTCAGTGTCTCTCCATGCTGATGTACCTGGGAGACATCTGACCATCACCCCTGGCTGGAGATGGGTATCAACTCCCAGATCATGGAGTCTCCTATGATCAGAAGTTTTTGGATTTCCTCTGTGCTTGTTTAGTTTTGGTTCCTGATTTGGGTGAGTTTGTTGTGCTAGCTCCTGTGCCGCAGTGTCCTGCTCTGCAGTGTCTTCTGCCTCTTTATTTGATTTCAGAGATAGAGGCAGATACCTGTTTGTAGTGTTTATATGGTTTTGGAGGTAATGTGTTGGAGAGCAGAGAGTGATGGGGCACCTGTTTGCTCCTCTAACCACCTGCCAACCTCCTGGACCAACTACCCTCTGCGGTCGAGGTTTTCTGTTGGATGCTGGGGAAATGGCGGTGGTTCTTATAATGTATTTCCTCTTCAATATGAAATTTGAGGCGTGCAATCTCTGCCCGTGCTGCCCGGAGCTGAGCCCTAAGATCTCCAAAGGCCCAGCATGTAGGACAGTGTCCTAAATCCTGTAAGACTGTCCTTCTGAAAATTGTTCACAGTACCTGCAGTTAATGAAATCCATTCCAAATAAGTTGCTGGGTTTGTAACCTAGTCAGAGTAATTAGAAGGAAAAAAAGGAAAAAATGCAAGTAATGGTTTAATTGTGCTTTGTTTAACTTGTTATAACAAGTTAAATTACTAGTGCCCCTGTAAATGATATCACCTTGTGGAGGCCCCACTGATCTGCCCCTTCCTGCTCTGCCACAGGATATGTCACAACTGTGGTACCCTATAAAAGGAGTGTAGCGTGGGGTGGTTGGGGATGGGGGTGGGTGGCTGGGCCCTTCCCCTGCCTAAAAAGAAGAACCACGGACGAAAGAACAAGGAGGTAAGAGCAGAAACAATCAGTCAACAACAAATGCAGTAACCCTGAAAGCTTATCCTAATGTTAGATAAAACTGTAAAACCTGTAAAGCACCACCTGTAATAATTTCAGAGAAGATATACCCTGTAAGAAACACTTTGCTCCAGAGAAAAATAAAGCAGTAACAGAAGATATACCTTGCAAAAGACAATTTGAATCAGAAGATTACAGCAGTAATCTGTTAGCACACACCTGTAGGCACATCTTGTAGAAGAAGGTATACCAGCAACAACAATTTGAATCAGAGAAAAAATAAATCAATGAAATGTTAGCAACAAATAGTAGCAATCCCTGTGAGTAAAAAATAAAAACACCACCACACAGTAAATCCGCTTAGCCAAACTAAGTCTTAATCCTTCTCCCTTGCTCTGGTAAGTTTCTCTACTCTGCCTTTCAAGCAGTCTTAGAAGGAAAGAGCTCAGGTGAAGCTAGGTGCCTTGGCCAGCAAACCAAGTCTTCTACCTCCAAGATATCAACTAACCTGACTTTTTAACCCTTCTTTCTGTTGGAAATTACTGACAGTTTGCCAGCTCCACCCCCACATACACACCTAATCCTTTGGAAGAGCTGTGGGAGGAAAAGCAATTAGCTCCTTCAATGTGAGAAGGAGACTGAAACACCTCTGAGACAACAAACCTTTTCAACAAACAAGAATAAAATAAAACACAGTGTCAAACAGTAATTTTGCTTAGCCCAATGATAAAAAGTCACAAAATGTAAGCTCCACCTGTAATACAGTAATTTCAGAGAAGATATACCCTGTAAAAAACACTTTGCTCCAGAGAAAAATAAAGCAGTAACAGAAGATATACCTTGCAAAGACAATTTGAATCAGAAGATTACAGCAGTAATCTGTTAGCTACACCTGTAGGCACACCTTGTAGAAGAAGGTATACCAGCAACAACAATTTGAATCAGAGAAAAATAAAGCAATGAAATGTTAGCAACAAACAGTAGCAATCCCTGTGAGTAAAAAATAAAAACACCACCACACAGTAAATCTGCTTAGCCAAACTAAGTCTTAATCCTTCTCCCTTGCTCTGGTAAGTTTCTCTACTCTGCCTTTCAAGCAGTCTTAGAAGGAAAGAGCTCAGGTGAAGCTAGGTGCCTTGGCCAGCAAACCAAGTCTTCCAAAGCCTTTTTGTGCAATGACTGCCCATTACATTTGTCTAAATAAGAGACCAACTTGTCATATAATGTACGTGCTAAGGCCTTGGGTGGGGGAAAGCATTGAGAAAGGGCTTTAAGGTATCCAGTCAAGAGCATGTGGTAGTAACAGCGTGGCAAAATGCACTCTGAGAAAATAGTGTGAGTGAAAACAGTTACACAGAAATAATAGCGCAGACATTAAAGCGCTGTACATGTATTCGTTTTCACTCATGCAGGGCAGTATAAGTTGTCAAGTGTGTGTGTGCTGCCTAACTTTGCTAGCAGTGTAACACAGATTAGTCACAAGCTGTGAATGGGCTTGCGACATCCAGCTGACTGAGTTCTGACACCTTCTTTTCTTTTGCTTTTTTTGATGTCGCACTCCCCCATTGCTTGTCCCTGGAGTTATATTACAGTAGAAGCGCTCAAAGGGATGGCTCTGTGAGCAATGAGTCATCCCATTTAAGTGGCAGTGCCAACAAAAGGAAGCTGATTTTTTGTTTTTACTTTTTTTTTTTTAACAACTTAATGGCTCACCCATAAAATGTGTCAAGCCATCGTGCTGCAGAAGTTTAGCAATTTACACATTAACAGACAACATTCACTCAATTGAAATCAGTTATTGTGATTACAGCTCTTTTTGTGAGATTGTGTTTGTTTGAATAGTAAAATGGCACCTTAATTTAGTACACATTAAAACCTCCTTGTCAAGGGGCTGAATAAGGATAGTTGTATCTGGGGGCAAACACATCAACTTTATGTGGCTGAACTTCTCCGCTAGGGCACTGGGATGGGCGATGCAATTGTTAACGAACAACAGCACTTTTCTATGTTGCCATCTAAGACAACTGTTCCACGCTGCCAATCATTCCCCCAAAATTGCCCCTGTCATCCAAGCATTGGTTGAACTCTGATAAGTGACAAAGGAGAGTGTAGTGATCCTTCAGGAGACATCTGGGTCTCTTACTTTTCCCTATCACAAGCAGGGCAGGAGCAGTTTCTCTGAGCCATCCATGTTTGTGCAGCAGAGGAGCAAAATGCAGTCCTTGGATTTATTTTTCACCGAGCAGTTCTATGGATTTATGGATATGGCCCCTGTCTGGGTACCCTCTGTAGAGAACACCGGTTTAGTCGCCATTAAAATGTTAACTGCTGGGTACTCAGGCATAAGACCTGGGAGCACTGATTTTTTTCCATACTGCTGCTGAGGAAGCATCTGCATCCAGTCGCTCTCCCTGCTTCTGTTTCCACACAATGTTGTTTCAGTAATTCCTCCATGTTAGCCAGATGTCAGTAGCATCAAAACCATCCTGCTGTAGATGTTTAGCGATTTTCTCATTCTTTGGTTTTAAGACGGGACTAGTCAGTCTAGCTCCATGATTACCTGCATGATTAAACCAAGACAGCAAGCCCTCCTCGACCTCATTATCTTTTCCTTCCCTCTTCTGTTTACAGCTTGGATTGATGTTCAGTTGCCATTCAGCCTGAAGCCTCACCCTATTAAGGCTTATCCACCCTGCCTGGCTCTTTGAAATGCAAAATTGTTTGGCAACCTTGGTGAGCGAGGAGTTGGAAAGCTGAAGGGTCTCCAAAACCTTGATTATTTTTAGAAAGAGGAAGATCAATTCTCATGCTGGATGCCATCTCTGAAACAAACAAGTTGTAAACAGAATGCTGACTGTTAATCCCATTTATACTAATCAGGCATTAATGGGCATTAATTAGCTGTAAGCTCTCTCAGCCGAGGCTCAATCATTCCCCCATAAATGGAATAGGCATCCCAATTAAGGGGAAACAGTCTTCATAGGATAACATTACCTACAAATCAGTGCCCAGGGATCATCCCAATTAAGGGGCAACAGTCTTCATAGGATAACATTACCTACAAATCAGTGCCCAGGGATCATCGCAATTAAGGGGCAACAGTCTTCATAGGATAACATTACCTACAAATCAGTGCCCAGGGATCATCCCAATTAAGGGGCAACAGTCTTCATAGGATAACATTACCTACAAATCAGTGCCCAGGGATCATCCCAATTAAGGGGCAACAGTCTTCATAGGATAACATTACCTACAAATCAGTGCCCAGGGATCATCGCAATTAAGCATCCATCTCCTTTAATTGGGTCCCCTATAATGGGCTTCTACTGTAGTAAATCTCCGCCCTCCCAACTTTGTTCCCTCTGGAGTTAGGATAGTAAATTCTCCCCACCCTCGACTTTCTCCACCTCATCTTGCATGTCCCCTGTGCAGTTACAATAGTAAATCTGCCCACCCTCTGACTTTCTGCCCCCCCGAGTTGCATCCACCCAGTGTTGTTCCCTTCTTCTTTTGTGTGTATTGACACATTTGTACTGTGTTTTGCTGGGCAGCACTGTGCAGTGCTAGTAGCGTTTTTTTGTGACTGTTGCTGTTTTTCATGCTGCTATGTTCACGTCCACTGTTTTGTCCATGCTGTTTTGGATGGCACTGTTTTGTAGTAGTTGTTTTGACCTGGACCCAGCCTTTAATTCCCAATGTTAAGAGAGCTATTTCTTTTCAGTATGGGAACCACCATCGGCTGTTTCCAGACAAGAGGGATGACTGGGAAACCAGGGAGAGATTGAATAATTTAGAAAGAAGATTGGATAGCTCAGCTACTTCAGACTTAACTAATTTAAGATCAGTTCCATCACTGCCTTTCTGGGCATTTGAGATAAAATTGTTCATTTTATTTATTTTACAGTCAATGTGGGTCAAAGGTTAGAACACCGACTTGGGAACTGAGAGAAGACTGCACCCTGGTAGAGTCAAATCCTCACTCGGTGACCTTGGGCAAGTCACTTAACCTCCCAGTGCTCCACTCCATCCAGCAGCAGAAATGGGTAGAAGCAGTATCCCACCAGAAGTTAAAAATTGCATCTCAGCTGGGCTATCCTGTATAAATAATTTATTTTAGAAAAATCTATTGTTGCCTTCTTTGTTAGTGAATCAAAGTAGAAGTTTAGGAGAGAGCCCCAAGGTTTTGTAATTATTAACTGGCAGAGTACCCAGCGAGTTACTCAAGGATTTATTTTCAATATTTCTAAAACATTTATTAAATAGACTAGTGGAATCCTTCAGGTCAATGACTACCATACTTTCTTTTAATAAAAGAAGGTGGAACTAAACTGACATTCCTAGATGATAACTGACAGTTCAAGAAACTTGCGGGGTTGTGCGCAAACACTTGCTGTTTTTCTTTAACTAATTCTGCTTTAGTTTTCCTAGCAATGGTTTTATACCTATGCCTCAGTTCACAATGTTTTATCAACAGGGGGTGGTTACCATTTTCACAGTATGTAAACCATGCCTCATCTGTTAGGTACCTTAAGTCCAAAAGTTTCCTGTTAATCCAATATTCAGCAATACCTGTTTTTAGCTTGCACTTTTTGCACTGTCTTTCTAATGTTGGATTTTGCATATTGAGGGCTAATACTGGGACAGAATCATTACTAAATGAAGAGGCATTTTTTCCATTAGGTGAACATGGAGGCATACACATTAATTGTGCAGTCAAGTAATACGTTATTTAATTGATTTATGAGATTATGTCAACAGTTTGCCCTGTAAAATATGCAGGTTTTACATGTGAGCACCCTCCCCCCCCATCCCCATCAACTAAGGTGCCGTGGCTTCAAATATCTAGGAGGTTTTGCCACAGAGGGTTGCCAAATTGTGCACTTTTGCACAATGCTACTTTGATTAAATAAATGTATTTTGTCTCACTCCTGAGTGCAGGTTCCTTTTTGTTCTCTGAACAATATCTCTAGCTGTGACTTATATTACTAGAGCAAACTTGTTACAGAGGTGTACAAATTATTGAATGAAGTAGTCAAGGGCAAGATCAATATCTTGGATTAGGTCCATGAAGGAAAAATTAGTATTAAAGGTTTTAGCCTGAAAGGCAGCTAGATCAGGTTTTGGAAGGACCCTAGAACAGGTGGTCGGCGGGGGCGGGGGGGGGGGGCAGATTTCAATAATTTTGCAGACCTGTTGCATGTTACTGCAAAATTGTCACTCAGTGAATCTGAAAGAACAGCAACCTTATCTATTCTGTTCATAACGTGAGAAACCAAGATCTATTCCAGGATCGTTTGTGAGTTCAATTCCTTGTTTATCCTAGGAAGAAGGGCTACTATTTGGGTTAGGTTCAAATCAGCTAATAAGTCTTTAATGAGCTTTTGATTTCTGTCGAGCCAGCTATTAATATTAAAGGTACCCTTGTGTATTTTTCATTGTTATTACTTAACTGACTAAAATAACTTTGCAAAGAGATAAGACCTTGTTCAGTGCAGTTAGGGGGACAGTAGGAAGATCCAACAATATGGTTTTTAGTACCACTCAGCAAAAAATAAAAATAAAATTGGCAAGAATTTGCACTGAGCACTTCTGTTAAGAATTTTCAATTCTGAAGCCTCTAAGTAATAATTAAACCAAATGAGGCAACCTTCTCCTCTTTTCCTTGCCTGTCCTCTCTGAGTAGGTTATAGATGTCAAGAGAAAAAGCAGAATGCTCAGTTTTTGGAGAACAACAAGATTCAGTGCTTCACTGTAGCAATTTGTATCTTGCTTTGTATAATGGACCCAAGATGAAAATTCAGTACATGTAGACAGCAAGCTACTGTACAAATGTTGAGATGCAAAATTTCAACATGGCCTGAGTTTATAGAGAAGCAGAAACTGGAACTGACTTAACACTTGGCCTGGGGTTTAAACAGCTAATTCCAGATGCAAACAATAAAAAGATAATCATTTCCAAACCATTCTCAGTTATTATTTTTTTTTATTTTACATTCCAGTTACCTAGTATAGTCTGGTTGAGATGTAACATCTGATTTCCAGTGGGGTCCTGCTTATACCCATTTCCACATCTGGGTGGACAGGAGCACGGAGAAGTTAAGTGGCTTGTCCAAGAGCACACAGTGAGCACTTGGCACTAGCAGGGTTCCAACCTGTGATTGCTTGGTGCTCAAACCACAAGACTACACTTATTCCAACTCAATCACAGCTTCTCCACAAGGAAATATTAGTGAGAGTTAGCCTTTTAATACTGTAGTTTTCAACTGTTCCAGGGTTCATAATGGCTGGGGCTTGCAAACAGATGGGGCAATATTCATTAGCAAACTGAGCTGTTTAGGAAATGAGAGCTAACTAGCATTAGGATTAGAAATACAGGTAACAAGAGAATGACAGATTTGTGTCATAGGCTGCATACATTCACAACAGGCATATTGTTTTACTGCTAGTATTCGTATCAAGACACCAGCACATATATCAATATATTGGTACCACAGTTTGAGGTGGTGTAAACTAACCTGCTGCAACAGTACACTTGCCTTCCCATTGCTGGATTATTCTAGGTTGCTGCAAATGTTTAAATAATTTAGACTAGTACAGTCTTCTTGTTTTCTCATTAATACTGTGTACTGTATTTTTCTATTGCCATTTTGTGGTTTGTGCTGCACTCATTGCATGACTTACCTCGAAATGTTAGTGTAAATGCTGCTCAACTGTAAAGCCAAAAGCAGTATAGCATAGTGGTTAAGGGCACCATGCTGCAGACCTGGGTTTGAATCCTGCATCCACTTGCACACTGTGTGACTGAGCAAGTCACTTAACTTCCTTGTGCTCCCAGGTCAGGCTCGCACCTTGAAACAAGGTCTAGCTTAGTGTGCCTTTTCTGGTTAAAAAATGTTCCCTCTCCTTGTTGTCTGTTCCTGCTTATTATTACTTAGTTGTTTGATAATGTTTTCTTTAGCTCTTTGTTCATGACAGCCATTCTAACTCTACAGGTCATACCTAAAAAACAAGGTATTTACCCTAGTGTATCTTGCCTGGCTATCAAAAAATAAAGAAATAAACAGATTAATATAGTAGAATAGCAGCTGAGCATTAGCTTCTGTACACTTTGTAAGCAGAGACATTTTGAACTGAGCTTTTCCTCAGGCTGCAACTGCTCCAGCTAACTCTAGCAGACTCACCGGTCTGATCGGAGCCACTCTGTTACAGCTACTCAGCTACAGGCCACTGGGACAGAGTGGTATTTCTGTGGTGGAAGTCAGCCCCTGGGACTTCCCTTGCCCACACAGCTAGCCTAAGAGGCTGTTGATCGATTGGGTGGTGCAGGCACCGGAGAGCACCAAATATTAAAACACCCTCCCCTCTATACTACTGTTCTTCCTCCTACAAATGGAGTTGGGATGCGCCTGTCTTTTGATTCCCCACATGGCCCCAAGTAGAATATGACTCCAGTCACACTGGAGAGATGGGCCCAACTGGCCTCCTAACTTCCCAATGAATGACTGCATTATTCAGTCCCTGGGGCTTCTTATCCTGAGTGGCACTGCAAAACCATCAAATTTGAAAATGACCTCCACCTGGGCTGCAAACAGTTAACCAATGATCAAGGGAGGAGGGTTCCTGCCAGTTATTTACCATCATAACCCCTGGAACAGCTCAATGTGACTCCAACCATGCTGGGGACACTGCCTCTACTGGCCTCCTAGCCCCCATCAACAAACTGCAGCATTCAGTTCATGGGCTTCCCCTGCCACTACTGCTAGCCTCAGGAGCTGCTGACTCTGACTGGCTAGTGCTGAACTGGAAAAGTAAAAATTTGAAAATGTCCTCCCACTGCACTGCCATCTGTTCACCAGTGATCATGGGGGGTCCCCTGCCGGTCCATTCTCCTTCTGACCATTGCAATGCTGAATTTGTATACACAGCCATGCTGGGAAGACTAGCCTGGCTGATTCCTGGCACACTACCAACCATATTGCAAACTGCTGGGTATTTTGAACCATTTCCTTCATGCTGTCTGCAGCCATGTGACACATGAAACAGACCTTTCTTTCTGTTCTACTGAGAGGACCTCTAAGAGAGTCATGATTTTAAAGGGGAATACATTTATCAGGCTCCAGATTAGGAATACTTGGAACAGAATTTATGGAATCAGATTTATCAGATTCTAGTTATACATGGACAACCATTGAAAGCAGGTAAATGACCCAGGTACAGAGCATGGACGGCTATGATCAATATTGATTGGGAATTATTTAAGCTGACCATTATCACCTATGGCTATCCATGGCTGTTAATTTCAGAAACTTCCTGAATGATAAAAAACAAATTTCTGCACCACTTAAAGCAGCAGTGCAATGAAATTGCGCTAAAATTTGACCCCACCTTTTTTCTTCCTAATGGATGACATATGTCTTCCACATTATTTTAGTGGTGACATTTTCAGTTTCTGTTATCATTTAAAATTTTATGAAAGTTTTAAAATAATTATTTTCATGAAAAAAGATGACCATCTCATTTTTACATAGAAACAATATTGAAGACCGAGGAGGTAAGAATCGAGACAACAATGCAAATGTACATTACGGCATAGGAATCATCCAGAAAACCCAAATCAACAGTTCTACCCATATTTTTCATAACCATAGCAGCAAGTTAGCTTTTTGGAATAACCTTTCTCCTTGCAGTGCTGTTTTAAGTAATTTCATTTTATCCACAAACCTTAACAATCAGCTATGACCAGGCATTATATACACACTTTAGAAATTGTTTTTATTTACAGTACCTACCCATTGCTGCTGTAGTCATTCTTTCTAATAGAGTATCTCCTTTTTAATCACTAATAGAATAGTGTAATTTATACCATCATATGCGAAACTTAAAGTTGTGGTGAGTTCACAAATAAATGTTTTTGCTCAAGTAATTAATTTCCTTGTGTAAGCCTTGTTTTGCTTCATAAATTGCCATAAAAATGATATTGTTATTATCTTCCAGTGCCTTTGCAAGGAAGAGTAAGTACTGCTAGAGGGGAGATTGAAATGTTTGCAATGTGATTAGGGCCATTGGAAGAATGACAATTAAGTTGTTAACTACACGGTTACTAATTGAAGCAAGGGCGTTTCAGCTGTGCTATTCCACTAAGTAAGGTCTTTCTGTATGTTTGCACTTTTTCTACTTTGCTGCACATTATTCTCTGAAACTGTCATGATTTTATTGGAACCAAGAATTTAATTAAAAGAAGTCTTTTTTTGAAGAAAAATCATGGTTCTTGGTTGTTCAGTTCACAGCATGTCTCTAGGATAAAATGACACTGTTCTCTATTCGGTGCACTCTGTTCTGTCTGAGATTGGTTGTTAATTAAATAATGTATAGCATTACAAAAATTTAGAAGAAGTCAAAAAATATGTGTATTAATTTTTTTAAACCATCATGTAATTTATAGAGATACAAATAGTGTTAACCATGCTCTGTTGGCATTAAAACATGCTGCCATGCTATATTTTTTTAATTGTAATTTGTGTCACACTTTCAACTTAAATATTTTCCCGACAACTAGAGATGCATCAAATTTTAATTTTGCCGGCAAAGTTCTGGCAAAGTTGGAAACTTCACCCCAGGTAATATTTCACAAATTTCATGCAATTCACAGCAATATTCTGCTGATGTGAAAAGCAAGATGACGCCCATGTATCACTTTAATTTTCCATCTGGAATTACAGCATTCTGATTAACCAAGTAAAGCATATTGCCAAGGCTCACTCCCAAGTTAAAACAGATTCATGAAACAGGACGTTAGATTATTTATGTTCCTTTCAATACTTCCTTCCCATGCTGGTGCGGATGTTGGTATTCACTATGGCTTCAAACACTGCCAAAAAGTATTTATTTATTTTTTATTATATTTATTTATTTAATCAGTTCTTAGCATAGAGTCAAGGATTTTATTGAGACATCTCATGCCAGATATGAAGCTTGATAATTTACATGTCCTGTCTCCTGAGCATTGTACTGAACGCTCTTCCAGTTACGGAACAGAAGTAAAGCAAGTTGTGTCTGTATTCACTTTTGTGTAAACCAGAGCTGAAATGCTTCCACTCAAGTATTCCAATGCATTGACATCAAGCTGGAAAGTGCAGAGGTTCTAGGTGAAGTCTCTGGTAATACTTCATTCTCTATTGGAACCCTCACTGGAATATTCAAAACATTTTGTAACCAGACATGCATTGCAGCAGTTTTGTTTGTTTGTTTCAGTTCTTTGCAGAGATTCATGGAGCAGCTTGAGAGTCTGGAGATTGCAGTCTACACAGATAGAATGGAGTTATTTTACACATTTAATAGAAATATAGTAATAGCATACATTTATTCTACATTTTTTAAATCCATTGCATTCTGCCACTACAGCTATGCTGATCCTGTCACCCATCAACTAGCACACTGGTATTGTAAAATGCAGGATCCCAATATTATTGTTGTGTGATTTGGTTGGTGGAGGTGCATGTGTGTTGGGAGGCGGGGGTGTTGACAAAGCCTGTTTAAAATATACTTGTGCCACGCGCTTGGAGGAAACTGGGTGCTGTTACATGCACACAAAAGAGTTAAGTGTCACACAATTCCCAGCTAGATCAATGGATTGTTTCTTGTTGCATTTCAATTACAGCTTGTGTGAAGCTGAAGCATAACAGTCAGTACTGCAGCTGACACTAATTTTGTGAAGACATTTGTATGTTTCTTTGTTAAGAATAAATCAGTTTTATTGAGAATTTATTTTTAACCAGTAGAGACACGCTAAGCTGAAAGTGTGTTTCCAGGTGTGACTTGGGAGCACAAGGAAGTTAAATGAGTTGCCCAGGATCACACAGTATGCAAGTGGGGGCTGAAGGATTCAAACCCAGGTCTCCAGCTTTGCAGCTCAGAGCCTTAAACCACTATGCTATACTGATTTCCCAGCACATATACATAAAAGCAATTAATTTTATAGTTAATAGTTAAAGACAACTTGACATGAATTATGGTTGCGGTTGGATGCTGGCTGCATGGATAAACAGCAGTGGTAGAATTGGAGTGAAACTGTCAGCAGCACTTTGCTTACATTGCATTTCACTGGTAACTTTGCAGGTGAAATTCTGCATTTCACTGGCAGAATTTCGCACCCCCGGAATATTTTGCAAATTGTGCAAAATTCACGAAATATTTAGCGGAACGAAGTTTGTGAACTTCGCCCACCATTGTAGAAAAGTTGTTACAGATAGTGTCAGCATATTCTTAATATAATTTGACACGCAAAAAAAAGTTTTGACAGAGCTAATTCTTAATGGCTGAATTCTGAGCTTTCATTTTAAAAACAATTGTTACTAGCACCAATGGCTCCAAAGTTAAAGCTTTCAAAACATAATTTGTTTAAAATGGGATACATTTGGAACTGTTAGTGGCTGAAGGAGATCCTGACCTGGCCTGAACAGCAGGCAGAAAACACAGAATATTACAAAAAATATTCTGCTGTACAAACCCACATGGAGTTTTATGTCTCTCCTTTTGGATTAATATGGCTGGAGCACAGCAGAATGTGTCCATAATATTGCCTAGAAAACAGGAGTAAATACTGGTTGGGGGTCCATATCCCTTGAGGATCGTAACATTTGGCATCTCTTTTTATGTTTGCTTGCATGTATGTGCAATAAACATAGTGCCATCATCTGAGTTTCTGGAGGTGTGGCACCCCGTCTTCCAATGCGGTTACTGTGTTTGTAGGCGTGGCCACAGATCACCAATGAATGCTGCAGCTGTCTATGACAGCAGTTGAAAATGCAGTGCCGTACAGTTGAAAGGCACAGCTCCACTTCAGTGAGCAGCGATAATGGCATGCGCCCCCCCCACACATACACGCATATTAGCTGTTTTTGTGTCCTGGTCCAAACCAGTTATAGCACCGGGAGTAAATCTCACTGACCACCTTACACGTAACTTCACTCAAAGGCTAGAAAGTTAGCAACTGTGACCAAGAGAGCTGCACCACTGCTAGTAATATAAATTATATTTATCACCTCACCTCCCACCCTATGACCTACAGTAAAACTGCATGGAGTGCTCAACGGAAAGATTCAGGACACGACCTAAAGCATGTTTGTTAGCAAAGAAAAAAAACATTAAAACACACACACACACACACAGACGCCTTCATCAATGCACCCCACCCCTTACCTGGGCTCCCACAGATCCCGGCAGCAAATAGAGAGAAAGAGGCATCCACACGAGACCCATCGTAACTATCCGCCACCCTTCAGAAAAGGAAAGAGGGATGACAGGTTCGAACCTCACACACCTCCTGAGATATCAAATAATCATTCAGTCAGCAGGTGCCCCTGGCCTCTTCAGTATCTTGACTACACACACACACACATACACATACACGCAGGCATATTAGCTGTTTCCGTGTCCTGGTCAAAATCGGTTATAGCGCCGGGAGTAAATCTCACTGTCCACGTTACATGTAACTTCACTCAAAGGCTAGGAAGTTATCAACAGCGACCAAGAGAGCTGCACCACTGCTAGTAATATAAATTATATTTATCACCTCACCTCCCACCCTATGATCTACAGTAAAACTGCATGGAGTGCTCAAGGGAAAGATTCAGGACATGACCTAAAGCATGTTTGTTAAGAAAAAAACATTAAAACACACACACACGTGCACGCGCGCGCACACACACACACGCCTTTATCAATGCACCCCACCCCTTACCTGGGCTCCAGCAGATGCCAGCAGCAAGTGAAGAGAAAGAGGCATCCAAATGAGACCCATCATAACTATCTGCCACCCTTCAGAAAAGGAAAGAGGGATGACAGGTTCGAACCTCACACACCTCCTGCGATATCAAATAATCATTCAGTCAGCAGGTGTCTCTGGCCTCTTCAGTATCTTGGCTTGAGAATAAAAAAAAAACAGTTATCCACCTCCGAGTTGCTGTCTTGTCCCAATAGACAGCAATCTAAAGGTCAGCAACTGCCCCCTTGGTTGTCCAGTACTGGGGATATGGGTTATGTGTGCTGTCACTATGTAGTATCAGATCATGTTCACTGTCCACCATCCTTGAGTAGTCTGATGTGAACAATCTGGGCTGGATATTCAAACTGCGCCCAAAATGTGTGCAATGGCAGGAGCAGGCACAAGTCAATTGCGCACATGCGCAATAGACGCAATATTCAGACATGGAGCAAGGCAAATTGCGTATCCAGCCAATGTCTGAATATCGCACAACCTGTGCCATAGCGCAAACAGGAAGGGGAAGCTGAGCAGATATGATGTGCCATAGCGTAACAAGGCCAGCCCAGCTGAGCAGTCCAGAGGTGCCATAGCGCAAGCAGAGAGCCCCCCCCAGCAGCAGAGCAATGTAACTGCACAACCAGGGAGGTAGGCAGGGGCCCACCACCCATGCCACAGATGGACACAGAAACACACTGCAGAACTAACAATACACCCCCACACCCTAAGCACAGCATCACTGGGGGAGGGATGGAATATCCACCAGCCCATGGGGACAAGTCAACAAAGCACAGCTGGGCCATGGTGCCCCAGCACACCCACTGGCAAGCTGAGACTGCCACAAAAGGGGGCGGACAACCCAAGTGCACAACAGCACCCCCCTGTGCACAGCACACCCTGCACTGGTACCCCAAGACACCACCCATGAGCAGTGACTGTCACTGCAGGAATCCCCATGCCCCCCCGCCATATTGCAACCTCGTGTACCACAGAACCATACAAGCCAGACCCACCAGGAGCACCCAGCGGTGTGAGGCAGCACACAGCCAGACCGGCTGAAAGCCACTACCATACCAGAGACACCTCCCCATGCACGCACACACATACCCAGGATAATACCACCCCAGATGCCATGCACACCACTGCAACTGAGCACCTATAGCCAGCTGCAAATCAGAGACCACCACAGTATTCATAACAAAATAGATTTATATAATGAAAATATTAACAAGAACAACAGGAACAGACAGAACTATGTACAACTATATACAAGACAAGGGTGGGGATATGGGTACAAGGTAGGGGTGGGTAAGGGACAGGGGTGAACAACTGGGTGAGGGAAGGAAGGGTGTGAGGGATGGGTAAAGGGGTAGGTGAGGGGCAGCTACTGCCCACCAGGCCGCACATCAGCTGGCTGCTGCTGGTCCCGGGGCCTCCTCCTGCACCTGACTCCTCTGCACTGCATGTCCCTCAGGATCTTGAGGGACTCCATCAAGACATCCAGCAGCCGGTAGACTGCCCACTCTATCCTCCTCAGGATCTGGACACCTAGGATGAGGGATCAGAATCAATAGCTGTGACTGTCCACAACCCTGAAGCCCACCCAACATGCATGGCATACAGCCAAGTGCCCCGCTCCTGTGATGGACTGCACCCACCCACAGCGACCGTGTGCACAAGACAAGCCCAACCAGGCAGCAACAGCCATGTTTGCCACTGCACACACACACCACCCATGTCCAGCACAGCAGAACCAAGGCTGTATAGTGATGTGACTACACGGTGGGAAGTTAGTGCCACAGCCATGTGCCCAGTGCATGCATGGACCACCATTGATGCACTCCCAGACATGCAGTGCCACTGGACAGCGCTGACTGCCACATGTTGCGTGCATGGCAGTGGTGTCCATGGATGGTGGCCATGCCCTGCCCCCCCCTCACAGCATGCAATAGCATCCATGATGTCATGACACTCACCCTCATCAAACTGCTGCTGTGGCTGCTGCTGCTGCTGCCGTGGCTCGACACCACCACCACCACCTCGTACAGCCACCGCTGCCACCCCTCGCTGTGCTTCATCCTGGGCCCGCCTCCACTCCGCCACGCCTGTGGGAAAAAAAAAGTGAGAAACACATCAGTGAAATCCCAAAGCAGACAGCCCCCTTGCCCAATGAGTGTGCCTGCCCACACAGCCAGACCCATACATCACACACCTGTAAACACCGCCACAGCCAACCATAGACCAACCCTCCCCCATGTGCTGGTCACACTACACAGTGTTACCCATGCGGACAATACAGGTGCATAGATGGCTCACCCACCTGGCCCAGGCACCACGCCCCTCCTGGCACGTGAACGTAGGCACGCCAGTAGTGCCTGCTCCCTCCTCTGCAGGTCACCGTACCGGTGCCTGCACTACTCCGCTGAGCGCCGCTGGCCAGTGGCCTCCTCCAGTTCAGTGGCCACCTGCTGCCACACATGTGTGTGGGCCACGTTCAGGGGTTCATCCCCAAACAGTGGGCCATGGTGAGGCTCCACTACAGCCACCAGGTTGGCAAGCTCCAGCACTCACTGTGGAGGCTCTCCTCACGTGCCATCCCTGCATGTATATAGCTAGGCAATATAGGCTCCATGGCCAGCGTTAACCCCATGTAAATGTTGTGCAATACAACTCCGTCAGTCCCTATCGCACTGTTCATATAGCACCGCCAGTCCCTATCGCGCTGTTACCGAACAGCGCGATAGAGCTGCAGACATGCCATACGTACAGCGCCAAGGGGGCAAAGGTCGGGCACAAGGTCATGGGTCTCTGGCGCAAGGCCACGCACAGCACCATCGGATGTCTACATGTCCAGTGCGATTGATCGCCTGCGTGCCATTGCCACAGTGGACTATTGCACAGTTGTGCCACTGCTCCATGTGGTGACTGGCGCTGTAGCACCACTGGCACAATAGTGGCCGTGTCCTGAATTGCCGATTGTGCACAGCACATCATCAGTGCGGCAAATGCCTGCGTAAGCTACCAGGGCATGCGCAGTGCGGTGTACTACGCAGTCACAGAACTGCGCCATTGGCTCAGCCGGCTCAACCGTATTGCGCAAAGCGCAACAGCACGATATTCAGCCGTCATATGCAAATCATCCGATCAGCTATTCAATGGCGCAGCGGCACAATTTGCATATCATTAAAGTTGCTTCAGTCCTTATTTGCATGCATTGCGCTATAAATGTGCGACACTGATCTGCAGTGGCCATATTCGGTTACTGCAGCTGATAGGTGGGTTGCATGCATTTTGCTGTTCTGGACCATGGCCCCAGAGAAGCTGTGTACTGCACAGTCACAGGTGACCACTCTCACCCATACAGGCTGTGAAATGACAGAGTGAGAACTGGGTGAGGAGGATGATGGTGGGCGGAAGAGGAGATCCAACTTTACCAAGGTGGAGACAGAGGCACTGTTTGAGGCCTACCTGGCTGAGGAGTCACTTCTCAGTGGATGGCGGGGCACCCCTCAGGCCCGAGCTGCTGCATGGGAGGGGGTGGCACGTGCCATCAACCTGCACAGCAGCCACCAGCGCTCTGTACAGGAGTGTAAAAAGAAGATGGGGACCGACAGGAGGAGGGTGAAGGAGAAGGTTGCAGCCATCAGGGTGGCATGTGCTGCTACAGGCAGTGGACAGCCGGAGGTGGTGCAGCTGACCCCGTCGGAGGACATGCTCACTGCAAGCATGCAGCGCAGCGCCATTGAGGGTGTGTCTGGAGGTGGCTTCCAGACAGGTGGTAGCCCATCACTGCATGGTATGTCATGGTGGGGGGGAAGGTAGTTCACATGCACTAACGTGTCCTTCCTTTCTGTTACAGATCCTGTGCATCTGCAGGGGTCAGCAGTGGAAGGCCTGTCCACTGCAGACAACCACCCGGAGTTGGGGGAGGGACCATCCACCTCCGCAGATTGCCGGCATGCACTGAGGCAGTGTGTACGGCCATCTGCCTTCACTGATGTTGAGACAGGTGTGGGGAGTGCCCTTCCTGTGTCCCAATGGTCTGGCATGCAAGCATGCCAGCACGCTGCGGCTGTGGTTGTGGCACAGACCTGCACCATCGATGATGCACCGACCACTATGGGCATTGAAATGTGTGTCACAGAATGGACACACAGCAGGCCAGCTCATGCCCATGGATATAGCTGGTTCCGACGTGTGTGCTAGCATGTCAGCACAGTCCCAGGCTGTGCCTGTCAGAACTGGTGGGGCAGCACCGGTGGCAGTGCAGGTCACTGACACTGTTACAGCCACAGCAGGGGAACCACTGATCCCGTGGGCACAGCAGGTGGAGGGACAACAGCAGCAGTCACCCACCGGGACTAGGGGTACAGGGCTCAGCAGTGATGTAGGTGCACTGCCTGTGGACATGCCCATATCTGGTCCTAGTGAGCAGCACCCATGCTCAAGGGGTGCTGTACATCAGGCCCTTCCAGACCCTGAGGGACAGGTTGCCGATATGGCAGACAACCTCTTTGATGAGCACACCCACCTGCTGCAGGCATCAGTACAGCAGCAGATGTGGGTTGCAACATCCGTGGAGGCACTGTGTGTGGCCCTGGAGTGGGTCGAGGAGCGACACAGCAGGGACACTGACAGGATCCTGTCCCAGATTGACCATATGCGGGTGGATGTGACCACTGCCATTGACAGGCTAACACAGGCAGTGGTCAGTGCTGTGGCCTCATTGGGCACACAGTCAGGTGCCCCTGTGCCACTGACACCGTGCAGTATGCTATCCACTCCCCATTCCCGGCATCATGCGGCACCCACCCTGTCGATGCCGGGTTCAGCTGTGGGCATCCCGAGCACCCCTGGTGCAGGTATGTTCGGTATGCTGCAGACCCCTGTGCAGACAAGGTCGCGTTTGCGCAGTGGGACCCCTGGTGGTCCATCGGTGCCACCCCATGTGGCCCATGCTCAGCCTGCCAGTGCTGCTGGGTCTTGGGGCCGCCCACACATCTGAGGTGGCCATGGCACTGTGCCACATGACTGAGCTGTTTCTCAGTGCGGGCCCTGTCTGGTGGTGCCCTGTGTGCAATGTGTGTTTTGGTGGGCAGTGCACCAGTGGGTGCCCTGACCTACACGCCGACACACGGACCACCTGCACACCCTCCTGACTGCTGTCCACAGGTGCGTGTGCATGATGATGCCTGCATTGCACTGTACACCAAGGTGCAAGGGTGCCCAGCATCTGACACACGTGCTTGGACAGTACAGGTGGTGGAGGTGGCCTGCGGACGTGTGTGTTTCTCATGTCTGTTCCTGCTCTGCTGTGCACCTGACCCCTGTGCACTTTGTGCCTGGTGTATGTGTGTGTGTGTGTGTGTGTGTCTGTCCATGTGGCGTGTGACTGTTCACCCCTCCCTGGTTGTGTGTGTGTGCTTCTGTGCCCTGCCACTTCCCTCGCCATCATGCACCCCTGGTGTGTTACCCTGTGTGTATGTGAGTTGTGCCCTGGACAGTGTTGGTTGCACATGGCCCCATGACTTACCTGTGTTGTGCGAAGTGCTCCTCTGTGATGGTGTCCCGGTGCAGCTGGGCCAGCCGGATCAGTCGGGGGTCATGCCATCCAAGGGGGGGCTGCTCATCCCCATCATCACCGTGTCACCAGCATCCCCATCGCTGTCCCCCTCCTTGACCTGTACGGCTATCCCACAGTCTTTGGCCATGTTGTGCAGGATACAACAGGCCAGGAATATCCCACAGGCCTTTGAGGGGCTGTACTGTAGGGCACCACCGGAGGTGTCTAGGCATTGGAAGCGTGCCTTCAGCATCCCAAACACCCACTCGATGATGTTACATGTGGCAGCATGTGCCTCATTGAAGCGCTTCTGCGATGGGGTCATGGGCTGCCGGTAGGGTGTTAGCAGCCAGGGATGGAGTGGGTATCCACTGTCACCTGTGTGGAGATAGTGGAGGTTAGTGTCATGTTCAAGCTCATATTGCCCCAACCCTGTGTGCCACTCCCATGGCACCTGTGACTTACCCACCCTTGCCCCCGCTTTGCCAATCCTACATGCATACTCACCCACTAGATGTCCCGTGGGGATGTCCCCACTCTCGAATCGATGGCACAGTGCTGACTGGAACCTTATGAATGAATCGTGTGCTCTGCCAGGGTGCGTGGCACAGACATTGATGATGCGCCCACTGGCATCACACACACCACCTGGCAGTTGACACTGGAAAACCCCTTCCGATTGTGATAGGCAGCCCATCGGGGCCAGGTGGCATGCAAATGGCCACATGGGTGCAGTCTATCATCCCTAGCATGCCAGGCATATGTGCTACCCTGTGGAACTCCTGTATGTTTGCTGTACGCTCTGCCGCAGTGCTGGGGAAATGGATGTACTCCACAGCATGTGGCAGCAGTGTGCTGAGGAACTGGGTGAGGATGCGTGATGTGGCCAACTGTGTTATGCCTGTGGTGTCCCCTGCTGGCCTCTGGAAGGTACCCGTGGTGAGCAAGCACATGCAGTCTGTTACCTTTGTCTCCACTGACAGAGCATGACTCCGTCGTGAGGGTGCCTTCATTAAAACTCACTGCAGAGCTCACAAAGCTGCCTCAGTATTGCCCTGTTCAGGTGGTACCGGCCCACAATCTCTACGTCTGAATACAGCTCAAAGCTGATGCGGGCATGGTACTGCCTGTTGGGGACATACTGCCGACAGGCCCTTCCACGGCCACGTCCCCCTGCAGCATGCCTTCTCACCCCCCTCATTACAGCTTCCATGTGGAAGCTGGCACTGTCCATCTCCCTGGCTTGTGTCCCCCGGCTGTTGTTGATCTGTTACCCTGCTGTCCTGACTGCTACCTCCCTGCACCAGGTACACCTACTGGCCTCTGCACTCTGTGGCCCCACACACCTTCACTTGCCCCTATTCTGTCCCAGACACCCTGGCCTGCACTGTTTCCCGCTGTGGCCTGCTCTGTCTGCCTGCCTCATGTGAATTCCTGTCGTGTTCTTGAGCCACTTTGAGCCTTTTATTTTGGCTCATTTCGCAGTGGCGCAACTTCCGCTTGATCCACTGTTGCGCATTGCGCAAGTCTTTGAATATCGTGATTAGGATTTTATGCATGGTTCCACCCCTTCGGGTTGTGCATACCTTCATTTGCATTGCTCTGTTGCTCAGCATGTTTTCTGTGGCGCAACTGCCCTCCTGCTGAATATCGCACTATGGCGCAATTTCGGACTTGCGCTGGCGCAACCCTATTGCACATGGCGCAACCCTTTTGAATATCTGGCCCTCTGTGTATTACAGGGAAAGTTGTACATACTCAGCAGAGGCAGGAGCTGACCACATAAGACAGAGGCTATCAAGCTGTGTATTGGGTGACTAAAAGTAATCCAGATACTGTATACTAAGGGACATGCAGAGTAATCTGTGAATCTTGGCAGTTTTGACTTGTAAACACTTTTTTTTGCAGTAACCATCTTGCAAGTGAAACACGCTCACTCCATGTACCTAATAATGCAGAGCACAACAGCACTGTTCTTAGCAAATTTAAGAATCGACTTTCCTGTAACATGCATGTGTTTCAGCAAGAAAAATAGATGCTGCTGTAAGGGGGGTTAGCCATCAGTGGCTGAGCTAAACCTACCAACCAGGACGATGCAACATCACCCAGCGTGCTTTACTTTTTATTTTATTTTTATTTACAAAAGGTTTCAACAGGAAAGACAACTTGAGCCAAGGAAAAGCTAATTTCCAGGAGCATCCTGGGGGAGGGGGTACAATGGATGGAAGACAATTATAGGATAAACATAAACATTGTACAAAATAAAACAAGGTATGTACCAAATATTACATCATGGACTGGAGGACTACAGCAGGAATCACATAAGCCATGTGGCTTTACAAAGGTTAGATGCCGATTCTGGCATACATAAACATTTACAAAAAACACAAGTCTATTCCTCTTGGGATAGAGTTTTCTGAAAGTTTTCCCTTTGTGCTTCTTAACAGATATGTGCAGCTCGCCCTGATAACATGCACTGTCAGTCATGCCAGCATCCATTTGTCTGTAAGGGAACGCGGTGCTAAATATTGACAGTCCGTACAGACCTCTATCCTCCAGTTACACTTTGAACTAAGTTACTGTGGGCTCAGTTTTCTTGGGGAATGGAGTCTATCTGCACTCTTCCACTGAGCATCAGAAAAGTGGATGCCAGCAACTGAGAATGAAGTCCAAAGTAAATGCTAAAAAAGCAATAAAATTGATGCGTCTGATTATTTTATGTTTCTGATATTTCGACTTTCATTTTGTAGTTCTCTATAATTCTTATGGAAGAGGAGACCCTTTGATACATTATCACACCCTTCTAGGGCTAGTGCCTTGTTTCTAAGAGCTAGGGCTAGAGCTAGGACCTCTCTCGGCCAAAGAGCCTTCAGCTTTAGGGCCCCCTCCTGGTTCAACACACTGCCCCCCTCCATCTCCGAAGCTCCAACTATATCGTGCTTCAAAACTTCCTTACGTAACCACCTTATTAACACCCGATGCTGTAACTGCCAACAGTCAAAGTCAGACTAATACTTATGACAAAGCTTATTACTAAGCTGCTAAGGACTACATAACTTGGTATTGTTTGCATCCATCCTACCTGTACCAGCTTGTTTGTATCTATGTCTTAATTTTACTGTTATACTTATGTGTTGTACTGCTATACTGTGTATTTTGGTTTGTCTTACTGTGACAAGGTACCTTTGTAAATGAGCCTATGGCTCAAAGGTTTTCCTAGCTGCTGTTTAAATAAAATAAAAAATAAAATAAGACTAGCGTTTTATGTCCTTTGTGAAATGTGACCAAGACCACTGATTAATGTTTTTTACCGGAAACCCCAGTAAAATTCCAGAATTTGGACTTCCTCCACACCAGTACAAACAAAGAGTGTCACAGAATTTGGCATATTATGACAGGTCAGTAAATCTGCCGAACTTGTATTTTTCTCCTAATCAGTCAATCAATTTATTTGTATACTGAAAGATATGTGAGCAAAAATGCCCGTTTTCTTCAGTTATTTTATTCAGTTATTCGATTTGCTTCCATTAATGCTGTTTATTAATTCATCTTTATTTACTCTAGTTATTTATACACAAGCTAAAAGAATTGAAGTAGAATCTGATAAAATCCAGTTAGGCTAACAATCACTGGCACGATTTCCTAAATTTCAAGTCTTGAACACAGAATTTCACTGTTTTAACCACTGTAAATCAGTGGCATTGAATATAGTTTATTCACCGGGTAAGTACCCTGAGAGTAGAGCCCTTTTCAATAAAACAAATGAATCATGAATAACGTACATTACTGTTAAGATGGCGTAGTGTCTTTAGTGGAGAATTCACACATTATGTTAAACTACAGAATATAACACAAATACAGTATACACCATTTAACAGTTTTAGCTAAGAGTATCCAGATGTCATTATATTAGCTTCTGCAAAATCATCTTTTAAGTACTTCAGAAACCCCTCCAACTAAAATGTTATAAAGTATAGGTGCCACTTTTTCAGAAAAAAGAAACCCATCTTGGGTTCTGAGAGGTTCTGGTATTTTTTTGGTTAGGTTTAGAGCTCAGTTCATATTCCAGCAGGTGTTCCCCACAGAGAGTTTAGGAGGTAGAAAGAAGACCAAGTGACCCAGGACTGTGTTGAGTGGCATTGCTCACAGTGTTGATACAGTATATATTTTATATATATATATATATATATATATATATAATCTTTTTTTTGTGTCGGGGATAATAAGCTATGGTGGCAAAAACCATTCTTAGTAAAAAAGTGTGGATTCCGGATAGAGAGATATTAGCAGTAAACTGAGAATAAGACCATGGGTTATTCTGGTCACAGATTCAAGTGAAACTAACAAAACAGCTGAATTTTGTCCCCTATGTTTATATACGTTATAGCAATATAAATGCTATTTAGAACCTCTTGTGAATGTGTGTATGTAATAATTAATCAAAGGTACATAACTGATTCACTTGTTTCAAATTCTTATCTTTCATTCCACTTAAACTCTGAAGGCAGGTGTGGTGTAAAAGACAATTATTTGATAACATTAAAAAACTACAATTTAAAATTCATATTTTCATCATAAACTTACAGAGAAATAGTTAAACCACCTTGTATTGAATTTCTTTGTGTTTCTGTCAATCACAGAAAAGAAACAACCAAATGTAAAATGAAAAGAGACATTTTTAAAAAACTAAAACACAATGCTTTTTTAAATGTTCTGTTTCTTCCTTCTTTAAATAAATGAACACAGAGTACAGTGTGCAGGGAATATGGCAATGATCACTATGTTCACTAGTCCTCCTTTCTCCTACCAGACCTAATGTTTCTCTCATGCCCTGTTGTCAAATGGCTGAACTATGACCTCTGCTAACTCTGTATTGTTACAATTGTTCCACTGGATTTGTCTCCCTGTAATTACTGTCTCTCCAGTTGATGCTGTCTCACTTCTACTCCCTGCACTACTGTCCGATGTATGTCATATTAGTGTATATAATTTAACCCCGGGTCACCCCTGAAAAAAGGGACCAGTGGTCTCAGTGGGTTTACCCAGTCATCAAAATGTAAATAAATAAAATAAATATATATATATATATATATATATTCATAGCAAAAAACTCCATTTAATGCATCAGTTAGGGTTGTTCCACAGTGACAAAAGTGAGGAAATTTGATGTTAGAGTTAAAACCCCCCTTGCAGCCCCCACCCTGCCCCCGTCAACCAGCATCAGGGTCTGCATTGGGGTCATCGGCCCTAACTCTCACCCCATTCCATGTGTAAAACAAGCTGAGGTGATTAAGTATAGGAAAATGGGGTGAGAGTTAGGACCAATGACCCCAACGCAGACCCCAATGCCAGTCGGGGGGCCAGGGTGGAGGAGTGCATGGGGGGGTTTCAACCCTAACATCGAATTTCCTCACTGTGGATTAACCCTAACTGATGCATTATACAGAGTTTTTTGCTATGAATTTCCCTTCTTTTTGAGAATGAGGACTATAAATAATGAATGGAATGTGGTGGTGGGAGCGCGGGGCCACGTGATTGTTTTGTCACATAGTAACAGTAAGTATAACGCGAAGGCAAGTGCAAACAGTTACACACATGGTGACATAAACGTAAATGGTAACACAAATGGTAATAGAAGCACAGCAAGGGTTAATCTCCAACTGGCCATTCTTATGCTTAGAGAGGCATCCAGATGGAGCCCCATTCTCTTTAGTGGGGCATGTCCCTGTGCTCTTCTGGTCACACATCATTACATGCCATGGGGGGGGGTTGTTGGCACTGTTGGAAAGTGGAGGGGATCGACTGGCTATCTCATAGGGCCAAAACTATGATCCCTTCCACAAATCTAAAGTGCAACTCTGCACTTCAGCATTTAGTTTTAGAAAGAAGATGTTTCAGCTACTATAATTAAAAGGACTCTAGTGTACTCTAGCAGAACCCATGCAGCTATTACACAGACTGGACTTCCTCAGCCACAGGCCAGTTCTGCATGCAGGCCAGTGCAGGCTGCAGCTCATGGCTTGACCAGATAAATGGACAAAGTAGTGGGCACTTCACTGCAAGCCAGGAAGCCTTCTGAAACAAATACTTGCTGTAGGGATGGTGGTCTTCAAAGCATGGTGCCGTCCCAAGTGAATTAAACCAGTTGCTTCCATACTCTCTCACTGGACTGCTTCAGTGGTTCATACAAGGGCCTCTGTGTTAACCTCTAAGACTCAGATGGTGACCCTTCTGTCAGCAGGGGCCAGGTGGGTTTAGTATTAGTGGCAGGATGACAGAGTGGTACCTGTGGTTGTGATCAGGAGCAGGTCAGCAAGGAGAGTCTTGGTGATTGGAGATTTAATGATTAGAGGGAGTAGAGGATGATGGATGGGGGAGGTAATGGGAGTGAAATAGATGCCTTCCTGGTGCATCAGCCATCAGGGTATAGATAGGATAGGGAGAATGGTGGAGAAGGGGAAGGGGGTGTGGAGCTGCTTGTACACTTTAATCTGGCAATCCGGCCTATGGTGGCAGTGAAGCAGAAAATTAAGGTGCTGTGGAACAGATTGAAAGTGTGCTCAGCTTCCCTGTGTGGAATAAGGGGAATGAGGTGCGATTAAGGAAGTTAGAGAATGAGGAGTTTAATGGGGGTTGAAAGGATGGTGTCAGGCATTTGACACAGTCCCACACAAAAGATTAATTTACAAGTTAGCCAGCCTGGGAGTGGGTCCCAAGATGACAGCCTGGGTAAAGAATTGGCTGGAGAATAGGACACAGAGGGTAATAGTAAATGGAGTCCACTCTGAAGAAAGGGGGGGTACTGGTGGGGTACCACAGGGTTCAGTATTAGGACTGGTCCTCTTCAATGTCTTTATAAGTGACATTGCAGAGGGACTGAAAGGAAAAGTAAGTCTCTTTGCAGATGACACAAAGTTCTGCAACAGAGTTGATGCACAAGGTGGGGTGGAAAGGATGAGAAGGGACTTGGCAAGGTTAAAGGAATGGTCAGATGTATGGCAGCTTAGATTCAATGCTAAGGAATGCAAGGTAATGCACCTGGGAAACAAAAACCCAGGGGAAGAGTACACAATGGGGGTGAGATACTAACAACAACAAAAATGGAAAGGGACCTGGGGGTAGTCATATCAGATGACCTAAAGGTGGGCAAGCAACGTGAGAGGGCAGCAAGGAGGGCTGGGGGGATACTGGGAATGCATAGGGAGAGGCATCACCAGTAGAAAACAGGACGTTGTTATCCCTCTGTACAGACAGCTGGTGAGACCCCATCTGGAGTACTGTGTGCAGTTCTGGAGACCCAATCTCCGCAAAGACATAGACAGGATGGAAGCTGTCCAGAGGAGGGCAACTAAAATGGTGCAGGGTCTGCACTGGAAGACACATGAAAGACTTAAGGAGCTTAATATGTATAGCCTCGAGGAAAGGAGGGAGAGGGGGGACATGATAGAAACTTTCAAGTACCTAAAGGGAATCAACAAAGTCCAAGAGGGCAGCATCTTTCAAAAAAAGAGGTGTGCAAGAACAAGGGGGCACAATTTGAAGATGGGAGGGGTGGCTCAGAGGTAATTTAAGGAAGTATTTTTTCACAGAGAGGGTTGTGGATGCATGGAATGGCCTTCCGGAGGAGGTTGTGGTGTCAAAAACAGTGGTGGAATTCAAAGGATCTGCAGCTTATCCATTAGGTAGGGAAATGAGCAGACTGGGTGGACCAAGCGGTCCTTATCTGCCATCAAATTCTATGTTTCTATGCAAGTGCAAAGTGACGCCAAAGCGAAGAGTGACAGAAACGGAGATGCAAATGCAAGAGCATACGGAAACACAACTAGTAACGTGCACGGTCACGGTAGTACAATTGGAAATGCAAATGGTAATGGTAACAGCAACAATAACGCCAAGGTAAACAGAAATGGAAATGCAAACGCGACCACATATGGAAACGCAAACCGTAATATGCACGGTCACAGTACTGCAATTGTAAATGCAAATTGTAATGGTGGACACTGTGAGGACATTAGGATTCAAGAACCACTTTTTTGAATGCTACATTTAATCTCTTTTCTGCCCATTCCTCTCTGCTTACTGCTTCATAAATCAGGGACAAAGCTTTAAAAATCAGGGACATATCTTAAGAATTGACAATATGCTCCCAGGAGCTGGTAGCATAAGGGACTTGGTGTGAAATGCATTTTCTGGAAAAAGAAAGGTGGTAAATTTAATGTTTGACATTATTTTCTGCTTAGCATCTCTACTGTTCAGTCACCAAAGCCCACATTTTAGGAGAGACAGAGGACATTTCTGAGGCAAAATCAGGGACAGTTGAGAAGTATGGTTCTGGCCTTTAATAACAGTCTCTAAACTAAATATCCGGGATACTACACCCGGATGCATCACTGAAGGTTGCCTCGTCTTTCTCTAAACTGATCTTGACTTCATTAGTGGCAGTGCTCACTTGCCTGGGGTGAGTGTTGATGCCCTGTGGCAGAAGTGCTGCTCCGACCTGGGATCAAAACACTTGGGAATCACAGGAAAGAAACTCGCAAGAAAAGATCTAGCATAATAAGCCTCCCACTAAGACTTTTAGCAAATGTCGACAGCAGCTGAAACCTGGCAAGCAGTTCTGCAGGCAGCTGTCAGCAGTGATAGTTTTGCAAAGTTATAGAGTACTTACCATTTAGTCTGCATAACACCAACGTGGCACTTCACTGCCATTCCTATTATGCAGCTCTTTGACTCCTACACTACCAATGCCAACGTCAGCAAGCAAACATTCGGCATTGACAAATGCTTGTTTCAATAGCCACTACATCTTTCCTGGACTTGGGAAACCCCAGAGACTGTCTAGCCACTCGTGATGCAGTGGGAGGAGAAGAGGTTATTGCATCATGAATGGCTGCACTTTTGGGAGTCCCTAATGTTCAGGAAGTATGCAAGAAGGCTAAATCAGAGATTTAAAACAAAACAAGGTTGGGTATAATTATACCATTAGCATGCATTTTAGTTCTACTCTGAAAGGAAGCAAATAAAACAAACATCAATTCATCCAAAAGCAAACCAACGCTCAACCATGTAAGCCAGTGAGCACCACTTCACAGGACTAGAAGTTGCATAAATATTTATTGTATTCTGTAAAACACAGAAAAAATGTGCAAAAATGCAATTGTGCAACCTAGAGAGACAGGGGCTAGTTGTAAGGCAAATTCAAGCGCTAAACAAAGCTGGTATTGAAATATTGCACTGTAACAATTAATGTTCTAGTCTATGCCAAAGTCCAGTAGCAATTCTCAAACAGAGTCTATTGCAGCTTGATTAGTAGTTGTAATCCAGGTAAAAAGGATCTCCCAGGTAACACAATGTGAGAGACGACTTACTTGACCAAAGGGATATTCGATCCAAAACAACCAGAATTTCTTACTTCTTAAATGCTGTCTGAAGAGCAAGGATCACAAGTGCACTCGAATCAGTAGAAAGTTCCAATTTACTGTCGGTGCTAGCAGCTAGATCCTGAAGTAAGGAAAAATAATAATCTTGGAGCGGTGAAACCCATTAGCTAAGGGCACTGCAATTTTGTGAAGCTAATGCGTAATGGACCACGTATCGGTAACCAAAGAATGCCACTTCAAAAACACCGCTATGCCTCATGCTGCGACCCCATCGACTTAGTGGGCATGGAAACTAGGATGCTAACGTTTCCACTAACAGTCATCATCAGAGCATGCCTAATAGTGTACAGAAGTGCTGTTTAACTCACTAACCACCCAGAAGTGATAGAAAAGTGAAAGAAGTCAAACAAAGATTTTTGTGCTAATCCTTAAAAAGCCTACCGGGTCATAATGTTGCACGCTTAATAGCATACGACATTATGGCTAACCCAGTACAGCGCAGTATGCTACTGCTACTGGTGCAATACCGTGTGTACTGCTGTACACAGTATTGCACCAGTAGTTTAGTGGGGGTCCGGGGTGCAGCCCCTGTAACGGGGTGTGGGGCAGCCTCATTGCAGAAAAATACTTATGCTCATGGCATAAATTGCACATTGGCACAGCAGTACTTGTTATGAGGCATAATGTCTTGCGATATTATGACCCCATGCCCTTAAAAAGGACCACATATATAAAAGCATGCGATAAAAAGTGAAGGGAGTCAACAAAGAATTTTGTGCTAATTCTTAAAAAGACCACATATATAACAAAAGCATGCAATCAAAATGGACAGCCTGCTCGACATGCATAGCTTATTTAAAACAGATAATTGATTACTAGCAGAGCCAGGCTGTACATGTACATAGATCTAAAGCCCAAGAGACCTGTATAAACATATTAATCACAGCCTACAAAAATACAACCAGCCAGAGCCTGCAAGTCATGGTTGGAGGTGGGTTAGAAAGTCCATCACTGCATCTAAAGATACAACCAGCCAGAGCCTACAAGTCATGGTTGGAAGGGGGGAAAAGGGGGGGGAGAAACCACAACAGGTGAAACAAAAATACACACAGCCTAAACGTTCGACCAACCAGAGCTTGCAAGTCATAGTTGGAAAGTGGAGCCAAAAAAGGAGGGGGGTTGTGAAAAAAGTTAGAAAATCCTATCGACAGATTCAATGTTGTGCTAATAGCTTAAATAGCTATATGGCAGGATGTCATCATTCAACCCATTAGGAAACATTGGGCTGGATATTCAAACTGCGCCATTCTGTGGCGCAAGCCCTTGCGCTGCTCAAAATAGTTGCGCTGGGGTGTGGCCGGGGCAATATTCAATGGAGTTGCGCTATTGAGCAACTCCTTTGAATAGCACCCCCCGGCCACAGCCACTGTGCATGGCGCAGTGGAACTTGCGCCACCACAAGTGGTCAGAGTGGAGTATTCAAGATGCGTGGCACAAGTTCCTTTGCGCCATGTGCAAATTTCCGATATTCAAAAGGTGACATGCAAATGGGGCCATAATTCATGCAAAGCGCAGGGGGGCCATTTGCATCTATTTATGGCCCCATTTGTATGTCATTAGCATGCAGGTGCGCCGATCCCTGATGACTTGTGCCTGACGCCCTGCCAGGCAGCAGCCATTGGGGACCGACGCCCCCTGCAGCCCGATCACGGCACAACTGTAGTTATCCCTCCCCTGACTGGCCCAATCACGGGCATAACTGTACAAATCCCCCCTCCCGACTGGCCCGATCGCAGGCATAACTGTATAAACCTCTCCCTGACTTGCCTGATCACGGCAAAACCGTAGTAACCCCTTCCCCACTAGCCCAATCACGGGCATTAGAGGTCAACCCCAAGAACAATATCCTGGTGTGGTCCAGTGGACCGCCAAGCCCGATCGTGGGCATTAGAGTCCACCTCCAAGGTCCAAGTAGCCTGGTGATCCAGTGGCCCCCACCCCACCCGCACCCACGGAGCCCCACCACCCTGCTCCCCTGTCAGCCAGCGGGCGGTAGCACCCCACCCACCTGCCGCCCCACTGCCCTGCCGACTGATCTAGTCAGGTGGGCTGCATGCCCATTGGTTTAGAGCAAGAGCCAATGGGTGTGCAGCTCATACCGTACAAGGCAGTCCAGATATGTGAATGAATTCAGGTTCAAGTGCTGCCTCCAGGGAAGCGGGACTCGTGATGGCGTGAAAATGGCCTTCAATCGAACCGCTCAGTTTGCAGTAGCCTCGGAGACTGTGCCATGGGTCCCAGGATCCCTTCCACCTAATTGGAACCCGGTGACCATGGACAACCTGCTGGGGGGCGGTCCTGTGAGAAATGATTATGTATGATGTATTATGGTATGTCTAGATATTGTTATGCATTTTATGTTATAATGAATAGTATTTATGTTTTTAATTGTTCGGTGCCCAGAGCCTCCAGGATGGGCATCTCTTAAATTAAATCTGCCTTGCCTTGCCAATCAAAGAGTTTGACCGGGGCTCAGGGAAACATACTGAGAAGGGCCCCGGTCATCTGTGCAATTCATAACTTGTCTTGCTGCCTCCAGGGTAGCCCTAAACGGCTTTGGCCGAAAAGTAAGAAAATTAAATGTTTGTTAAATTGAAACTTGCTGCTGCATATTGGGGATGTATTGTACTGCAGGGGAGAGTGTTTTAAATTGAAATTAATGTTTTTTTCCCTGGTATTACTAGTATTTGGGACTCTCATGTGTCAGACTGTCAGCTGCTGCAGGGGGTGCTTTACTAAGTGCAGTAGCGACAGGAAAACTAAAGGAGCCACCTTCTTCATCTGTGCAGTGACTGCAAGTACAACCTCTGAGCTGCAAGACTGTGGGGCATTGGGGCAAATAATCATTTCTTTCTGGCTGCACCAGGACATTTGTCAGGACTGTATCTGATCTGCTATAAGGGACAGTGGGTTAAGCAGCCATTGCAAGCAGTCACAGCCAATTGGGAGCCAACAATAGAAAGCCAGAACTTGTGGGACACTGCACCTCATGGGTAACCACCCAAGTGATCATGGGAACATACTGGGACATCATTTTAGGTGCCAATTCTCCAATCTAATTGTGCCTCGAGTGTTCTGATTGACAGGTCCCTCAGCCATTTAGAGACCTATCACCCCATCTCTGCTGCCAATCAGAAGTCAAACTAGGAGCCCTATAAGAGACACTGTTTGCCAGTTTTTTGTTCAGATCAGATCAGCCAGGGTGAGAAGAGGAAAGCAGCCTCCAGCCTGCTGGGAGCCCCCAAGAGGGGGTGGGGGCTCAGGCCCCAGCCATGCCACCAGACCTGGGCCACTTAGCTAAGCCCCTCCAGTCATCAGGGGGCATAGGCCCCAGCCATGCCACCAGACCTGGGCCACTTAGCTAAGCCCCTCCAGTCATCAGGGGGCATTTGTTATTTTCTGTATCCAGTTTAAAAGTTAAAGTTAATTTTAGTTCTGCAACTGCTAGTCTGGAGGTTGCCAGAATGTCCTCCAGAGGCTAACCTCCCTCCCATGTTGGGGAAAGATGTGGAAAGGAGACCATCTATCATGCCTCAGTTGAGAGAGCGGAAGAGAATTCAGGAAGCCTTCATCTGTAGATGAGACCCATGGAGGACCTGAGTGAGTACCTTGTACCCCACCACCCCGTAAGAGGAGAAGCTTCTAAGTAATCTAGGGGCCTTCAGCCCTGCTTCAGATACTTCTGTGTGATGAAGTCTCTGAATTATCAGTCTGGGCTACTAACCCCACGAGAGACTGTCTAGTTCAAAGTTAATATGGATGCATATTGTCTGTGGCCAAATGGCTAAATCGCAGGTGCAGCAAGATGCCTTAATAGCGAATCATATAAATGTGTGGCAATTTGTCAATACCCTATGGGTTCGATTCCTGCCTCCGTGGAGCTGACTGCCAAGCCGCATTTGCCACTTCATGGGATGGGAGGCCCTAGAGCATATTACGTCTAAGTGGGTTCTCGTCCCACACCGGGATTGGACTTGCACCTAAAAATCGCTGGCATCCGAGTGCAGTATTGGGGTGCTGTACTGCTGGGGCGTGCCATCCTTGATTAGACGCAAACTGAGGTCCCATCTGCCCATCCTGGTGTTGTCCTGGTGGGTGTCCAGGTAGAAGTAAAAGAACCCAGGGCACTCTTCGCAAAGAGTAGGGAACATTCCCGGTGTCCTGGCCAACATTCCCCTTCCCATAAACCAGTTCATGCAATTATCCAGGCTGTGTGTGGGTGATGATGTGCGATATGGCCACCACCACACATTCAGTCAGTTCACTACCAGTCTAGCATTGCTTGTATGTATGAAAAGTGCTATATAAATGCTGATTCTTCTTCTTCTTCTAAGTTATACTGGAGAGAATTTATCGTTGTCTTACCCGAATGTCATCTGAGAGCACTTGCCGTAAGTGAAAAAATGTCTATACGAGCTGGATGAGACTTTGCCAAGGAGTGCTGTTGTTGGTATTTAAATGTACTGGATGTGACTTCAAGTAACTGAATATAGGATGCTGGTTAAAAGTGTCGCTGTCTGCTTATGCTGGATAGATGCCCATTTTGGTATGTAAATATACTCAATGTGACTTTGTTTCAAGAAAATTTGGATGCTTGGCAAAAGTATCGGTTTCTATCTATACTGGATGAGACTTTCAGATATTGAGCCGAATATTCAGGATGTTAAATCCAATTAGCTGGTCCTAAAATGTTCGAAATTTTGTAAATGCAGGGCAATCCCTGTCATTCAGTAATGTGCAGGGCAATCCCTGTTGTCCAATAATGTGCAGGATAATCCCTGTCGTTCAGTAATGTGCAGGATAATCCCTGTCCTTCAGTAATGTGCAGGATAATCCCTGTCTTTCAGTAATGTGCAGGATAATCCCTGTCGTTCAGTAATGTGCAGGATAATCCCTGTCGTTCATTAATGTGCAGGATAATCCCTGTCATTCAGTAATGTGCAGGATAATCCCTGTCGTTCAGTAATGTGCGGGACAATCCCTGTTGTTCAGTAATGTGCACAATAATCCCTGTTGTTCAGTAACATGTGGGGCAATCCCTGGCTCTTTGTGACCAGCAGGGTCAATTGCTGCTCATCTGCTACTTGCAGGGCAATCCCTGCCTTCAATGTATATAGCATCTGCAGTCATTGCAGGAATCTGTCTCCAATTTGCCCCCCCAAAATCAATAGCTAGCCAACTCGACCAGCTTCAACATCCACCAGGCCTGCAACATCTTGGATTTTGGTATCTGGGATTCGAGTATGGTATGAGATTGCGGAGTTTCATATTGTTCTGGGACTGATATCAGTGTAGATATAATGATAATTATTATGAACCATCTGATTATTCAGCAGGTAGATAGTCAGGGCTCTGGGTATCATAGGCCAAAGTGAAATATCTGATTGCTTTTTGTCTAATAGTATGTAACTGCCCAGCTGGAGGGTCCCCCAGCAAAACCAATAAATCTGTGTACATATGTAACTAGAAATCAAATAACCGCTACTCCACATCCCCATTCATAGAAACATAGAAACATAGAAGTTGACAGCAGATAAGACTGCAAGACCCATCCAGTCTGCCCATGCTGTGTCCTCTTGTCCTGCTATTTTTCTTACATTGAAACATGTTAGACTCTTTCACCTTGTTAATGCCCTTAAGGTGTTTGAATGTTTCGATCATAACACCTCTCTCCCTCCTTTGCTCTAAGGTATACATATTGAGCTCCGTTAATCTGTCCTCATATGTTTTCTGATGCAGTCCCTGCACCATTTTGGTTACCCTTCTCTGGACTGCCTCAATTTGGTTAATGTCCTTGTGAAGATATGGCCTCCAGTACTGCACATAGTACTCAGATGGGGCCTAACCAGTATCTTGTAAAGAGGGATTACTACTTCCCTCTTTTGACTTGTGAGACCCCTACTAATACACCCTAACATCCCCCTAGCCTTACTTACTGCTTTAGTAGTATGCTTGGATAATTTTAGGTCAACGGTGATGACGATGATGCCCAAGTCTCTTTCTTCCCTTGTGACTGCCAGTAACTCCCCTCCCAGCCAATAGGTGACTTCAGGGTTTTTCTTCCCTATGTGCATGATCTTGCACTTCTTTGCATTAAACCCCAGTTGCCACTCCTCTGACCATTTTGTCAGTTTATCCAGATCTCTTCTCATTCTGCCCACCCCATCTGGATCATCTACTCTGTTGCAGATCTTGGTGTCATCTGCAAACAGACAAACCTTACCCTCCAGTCCATCTGCAATGTCACTGATGAAGATATTGAAGAGGACTGGCCCCAGGACTGATCCCTGAGGTACCCCACTTGTGACTTGCATCTCTTCTGACTGTATACCGTTTACCACCACTCTCTGTTTTCTGCCTGTCAACTAGTTTGCCACCAAGTTGACCAAATTCTGACCCACCACGAGCCTACCCAGCTTATTAATCAATCTTCTATGTGGAACAATATCAAAAGCTTTGCTGAAGTCAAGGTAGGAGACATCAACTGCCCGCTCTTGGTCCACCACTCTGGTTACCCAGTCAAAGAAATCTATGAGATTAGTTTGACAGGACCTTCCTTTTTCTAAACCCATGCTGTCTTGGATCCTGTGCTCCTATGGATTCCAGGTGTTGCACAATCCTTTCCTTAAGGAGTGCCTCCATAATCTTGCCAACTACTGAGATAAGACTGACTGGTCTGTAGTTCCCTGTCTCCTCCCTGCTACCACTCTTGTGGAGCGGGATCACATGAGCCCTTCTCCAGTCTTCTGGGACCTCTCCTGTGCTCAGAGACTCACTAAACAGTTCTGATAATGGCTCTGCTAGTTCCACCCTTAGTTCCTTTAATACCCTGGAATGTATGCCATCAGGTCCCATTGCCTTGTCCACCATGAGCTTATTGAGCTCTTGCAGGACCCTTTCTTTTGTGAAGGGACTAGTGCACACCTCCCTCCCCCCCCCGTGTCCATGGTGCTGAGCTGTGGGCCGTGCCCTACCTTCTCTTCAGTAAATACTTAGCAGAAGTATCTATTTAGGATAGTTGGTTTTCCTTGGTCCTCCTCCTCACACGCCCCCTTATCTCCTTTGATCTTAGCAATACCCCCTCTGGACTTTCACTAATGTATCTATAGAAAGTCTTTTCACCTTCTTTTACTGTTTGAGCTAGTGTTTCCTCGATTTGGGCCTTTGCCTGCCTTACTGCCTTCCCTGCTTCCCTTAGGGAAGTTTGGTATGCCTCCCTATCTTCATCCCGCTGCATTCCCTTGTATTTCTGAAGGCCAGCCTTTTGACTCTGACCTTTTCTGCTTCTGTTTATGAGAACCAAAGTGGTTTCCTTCTCCTTTTGCTCTTTCTTTTCTCACCAACACAATGGATGTTGTTTCAAGTATTGCATCTTTAATGCTTGCCCTCTTTGCCTGTACCCCCTCACCTGTATTTCTTTTTGCCAGGGATAGCTTAACTCTGTTGACCATCTTATTAAAGTTATCTCCCCTGAAGTCCCATATTTTTGCCTTGGAATGGGATGATTGTGTTCTAGTGGCCAAATTGAACCATACCATGTGATGGTCACTGGCACCCAGGTGACCTTCTACCTGGAGATCTGTGATCCTTTCTATTAGTCAGTACTAGATCTAGGATGGCCCTGTCTCTTGTGGGTTGTTGTGCCAGTTGTTTGAGGCCCTACTCTGCAGGGAATCCACCATGTGTCTAGTTCTGGCAGATGTTCCTGCTGGTATTGACCAATCTGTGTCTGGCATGTTGAAGTCTCCCATTATCAGAACCTCCCCTTTAGCTGTCATGTTTTGTATATCTTCTAACAGTAATGCATCTATGTCCTCCCCATGGTCTGGGGGCTTGCAGACAACCCCAGTTTGTATGGCTGTCCCATTTCCTGTTTCCAGGGAGACCCACAGTTCTGGCTCCTAATGTGTATTCTGAATTTCTGTAGCTTTGATATTTTTATTGACATAGAGGGCCCCCCCTTTTTGCACCTCATTCTCTTCTGAACACTACATAGCCATGTACTGAAGTCTCCCAAGTGTGGTTACTAGTAAATCACATCTCGCTAGTTGCTACTATGTCCAGTTTAGCCTCTGTCATTATTGCCTGCAGGTATGGAATCTTTTGTGTACATGATTTTCCATTGGCCAGATTTTGGATTCCTAACTCCTTTACCCCTAAATAAATCTCGTGTTATTGTTGTTGAAATATTTGGTGTGAGCATATTATTTGAGAGAGCCTTTAAATGCAAAATGTTAAAGTGTGGGGAAATGTTTATTGGGGCATGTCTGGGAAAGGTAAATGGTTATCGTGGGTGGTGTAGCAGCTCAGGGGGCTACACCTGTTACCAGCTCACCCATGTAAAGCACCCTGAGTGGAGGTACTGCGCAAAGATTTTAAAATATGGTTGTCAGTTAGCGAACCCAAACCCCTTAGCCTATGTCCAGGGTAGTAGGCAGGGGTGTAACACTGGGGATTGCGCCACCCAGAAGTTACACTTATAAGATGGGCAATGTTATGTTAGAGGTTTACCTAAAGAAATAGTAAAATAAAGCCCTGTAAATGTGCAACTGTGGGTATATCAGGGATTAATCAATAGTCAGGTGACCTATTTGGATGAATCAGAAGACAGTATTTTAGGAACCCATGTTATAAAAGTATTTATACCATGGGAGTGATGAATAACACTGGTAAATAACATGGGTTATTTTGCCATGTTATCATTCTGCCATGGAAATAACATGTTATTTCTACCGCAGCTGTTATTTCCACCACAACCCTTTCACAGTTGCTTTACTCAGCTAATCAGGACCAGTTAAATACACTTTGCCATAACCTAGCTGTTGCAGGACAAAGCATGCTGCTTCCTCAACCCACCAATGGGGACAAGGTTTCCACTCTGATTCTGGTTAATATGATAAACATTCAGCATCTGCAATGCTTGTGGTGGGTGAGCTCATGGCCTTATGATTTGGTTAGTCTCCTTGATGGGTTTCTTTCCTTGTATACTACATTTACCCAGCATTTATTCTCTAGATAAATTGCATTTTGGCCTGGTGGCACTGAGGACTGAGGCTGAGGGCTGAGGACTGAGGCACTATATCTTACCTTGCACTACACCAGCAACCCGGGTTTGGGAATGACCTTGGGTCGTCGAGGTGCTGGCATTGCGGGGAGGGTAGAGTGGGATTGAGCCACCTAACAGCAGCTCTCTTCTCTGGGGGTGGTTGTTGACCCCCCTATATAGTTCCGCTGCCACTGAGTGGAGGTCCGGTGGTGGCATAGGCAGGAGAGGGCAGCAAGCTGGTAGGGCATCTTGTACCATGGGGTGAGCATGCCTTTGTACACGCATGTGCATGCCTGAGAAAGGGCAGGGCAAAAACCTGGGGAAAAAGCACTGAAAATATAAATAAAAAAAAATTCATTTTGTAAACACCTTTGTTTTTTTAACAGAGAAAGTACAGTTTCTTTGGTGCAACTGACACCCTCAAGTAGCCCATTGCTAGGGCACAGCGTTTGTGGCACTCTTATGAAAATTAGAGTGTCTCACATGCTATTCAAACAAGCTCTCTGATTGGTTGGGTGCATCACAAGATGCTCTTGTGAGCTATAATGTTTATAAGAGTACCAGGAACATTTTGAAATAAACAATCTTGAATGTCTAAAGATGGTGTGATGGATTTTTATCTGTGGCATGCACACTGCAGGACATACACACTCACTTCTGGCTGCAGATAGAAATGCACACTACTCAAATAGCAACACTACTTCTGTGTGCTGCAGCGCATGCCCCTGCAGCCACGGGTACAAATCCATGATACCCAAATTACAAGAGTTCTTTTTTCTGCAAAAAAGCAAAGCCTTATGTGCTTCTGTACCCACAGGAACTCATATACACTGTGTAAGACATACACACAGTTCTGTCTGCAGAAGGGCAGGCCCCTGAGGGGGCTGTGCTTCTGCAGCTGCATAGGTAAGACATACACCTCTGGCTGCAGAAGCACAGGCCCCATGAAATTCCTGAGTCAGTTTTTGCAGGAAGTCGTGGACTTCATCCTCAATATGGTATTGGAATCCCCCAGGTTGATGATGCTGGAGGATTTCAATGCCTGGATCGATGATGAACTCTCACAGTTTGGACAAGACTTCCTCTGACTTATAAGTTCTTTGGGCTTCACACAGGTAGCTTCCTCTGCGACTCATAATCACGGTCATTCATTGGACCTGGTCTTTCTCCTCAGTTGGAGGCCTCCAACTTGGTGGTGGAAGCAGTTGAATAGTCTGACCACCACATCATTAGGTTCAATTTCCAGGCTCCCCCTTACAGGCCTGCTCCTGTGGAGATGGTCCTATACCGCCCGTTATAGGGCTTGACCCCTGATGGCCTCCTGGCAATGTTGGATCTCTTGGGAATGCCGGAGGTGAGGGTCCAGAGAACCTACTCCAGGCTTTTAACTGAGCTGTGGTAGGAGCTCTGGATACCTTTGCTCCTGTCCGTGTTCACCCACTTACTTCTTCACCCTCAGTCTCCATGGTTTGATGGGACTTTGAGGGAGATGAAGCAGGTGGTTCGAAGGTTAGAGCATGCTTGGTGCAGACCCGGCTCAGATGCCGACAGGCTTAGACTGATGGAACATTATAGAGACTATCAGTCAAAAATCTCTCATAGGAAGGCAGAGTTCCTGTCCAGGGAGATTGCTTCAGCACAGAACCAACCAGTTGAGCTGTTCCAATGGTAAACAGACTGTGCCATCCAGCTTGTCTACGAGTTCAGAAAACCTTGTCGTAAGTATAGTGTGATGAGTTTGCTCGCTTCTTTGCTGATAAGATTGCCAACATCAGCTCGGAGATTTGCTTATCACACCCTATGGGGGTTACTGGTGGTCAGAACAAGATCGCGACTCCACTGTTTTGTTGGGCTGAGTTTGACCGACTGGCAGTTCAGGATATCATGCAGCTTCTCTGGAGTATGCATCTAACTAGCTGTAGTTTAGACACGGACCCTACCCACCTTTTAATAGAGTGTGTGGATGTGATCAGCCCAGTTCTAGCGGCATTAATTTGGTGGTCATTGGAGACAGGGGAATTCTCCAGCTCCCTGAAGGAGGCTGTGGTAACCCCCCTTCTCAAGAAGTAATTTCTTGACCCAGATTCTTCTACAAACTACAGACCGATCTCTAACCTTCCCTTTATAGGGAAGGTTATTGAGAAAGTTCTTGCACAACAGTTGGACAACCATCTTACCATCCATGCTATCTATGATCCTCTCCAGTCTGGTTTCCATAAGAAACATAGTGCTGAGACTGCTCTGGTTTGGTTACTCAATGATCTCCTGATGGCTAGAGACCAGAAACGCCATTCCATCTAGGTCCTTCTGGATCTCTCATCAGCTTTTGACACCATGGACCATGGGGTACTTGATCACTTGCAGGTCATCTGTGGCCTGTCTGGTACAGTCCTCAGATGGTTCCATTCTTTTTTCACTGGCAGGTCACAGAAGGTAGTATCAGGAATTGTTTCCTCAGACTCTTTCTCTCTGCCACATGGGGTCCCTCAGGGTTCAGTGTTGTCTCCCATGTTGTTTGCAGTGTACATGCCTCCATTAGGAGACATTGTAAGATGGTATGGGCTGCATTTTCATTGTTATGCAGATGATACTCAGCTGTACCTGTCTTTTGTGCCTGACCAGGATAGTGAGCTCTCAGTTTTTCCAACTGTCTAGCCAAAATCCAAGACTGGATGAATTCCAGTTGGTTAAGATTAAACTCTGACAAGACGGAGGTGTTATTTGTGGAACTGGGTTGTCAGAGAGAGGAGTCAGCTGCTGGGTGGCCTTTCCAGGCTTTGGGTTTGGGGTGCAAAATCTGAGGATGATATTTGATGATGGACTGACACTTCATTTGCAGGTGTCAGCTGTGGTCAAGTCCTCACTTTACCATCTGAGGAACATCGTCCGGATTAAGCACCTTGTTCCATCTGGCAATCTTCCAACCATGGTCCATGCTTTTCTGACCTCGCTCCTTGACTACTGTAACTCCCTTTACCTAGGGCTTCCAGGGGTTGATATCCACTGCTTGCAGCTAGTGCAGAATGCTGCTGCTGGGTTATTGTCTGGGTCAACTCGATCCAGCCATATTTCGCCTGGGCTGCGCATTCTGCACTGGTTTCCAGTTCAGTGGTGGATCACCTTTAAAGTTGGTTTACTGACTTTTAGAGCCCTACACAGTTTGGGTACAAGTTTCCTACAAGAGCTTCTGAGTCCCTACTGCCCCCTACGACCATGCCACTCAACTGACGAGGGATTGCTAGAGATTCCCAGGGTGCATTTGAAGACCTCTGGAGCTCAGGCTTTTGTCTTTTCCTATCCCTCCCTGTGAAATTTTCTACCTTGTCAGATATGAAAGTGACAGACAGTTGAGAGTTTTAAAAATCCTCTAAAAAACTATTTATACATATGTGCTTTCCCTGATTTTTAATTATGGATTTTGATAGCTATATCTTTGAATATTTTATTAAGTTTTTAAATTGTATCTGTGATATGACTATTTTAGAGATCATGTGCTCTTTACAGTTCTTTGATATTTGTTGAATTGCGCTTAGGAAATAAAATGTATTATCATTATTATTATTATTATTATACCCAAATTACAACAGTATTTCTGTCAAAAGAAGTTAAGGGGCTTGTGCCTCTGCAGCCACAGGTGTGAGACAGACACATTAACTTCTGTCTGCAGATGTGCATGCCCCTGTGCAGCCTGTATGGCCATAGCTGGATATAGAAATACATGATATCCAAATTGCAACAGTACTTCTGTCTGCAGAAGTGCAGGCCCCTGCGGTGCCTGCACTTACATAGCCACAGATACTCATGAACTCTGTAAGACATACCCACTGATAACAAATATCACTCCCACCTCAGAAACACTTTTTCTTTTAATAGAACAGGTTTTATTTTTTAGGAAAATATTGTCTGTTTAAGAAAAATAATATAGGCATCCCTGATAAGGAAAATTAACTTTGTTAACAGATTTTTAAAATGTCAGAATACAGAAATTGCTGCTGCGATGTGACACTCAAATAAGTGTCAGTCTTGGTGTAACTGTGCAATAGTTAATCATTAATTACATGCAACAGGGTTAATTACATTGTAGTTACATGTTTGCTGCATGTAACTACATTGCAGCTGCAATGCAGTAACATCATAGTTACACTGTAACTATAGTGTAGTTAAGGAAACTTGAAGTGTTAATTACAAAACAAACTGTACTGAACTGTTTCAACCAGTGCATTGTACTGCTTTAACAGCCATCCCTTGGAGACTCATTGACCAATCAGATTGTTCCATTTTCCAAGCTATTTTATAAACTTCATACACTACTAGGTTTTATATACTAGGCATTTGGGGTAGGAAGTAAGCAGTGAGTCCATCAGAACCTGGCCCCCACTCTCTCAATGGTCATTTCTAGTTCACATCTCTGGCCTTAAAAACAACAGCTAAATTAGTTTTAAAACAGTTTGAAAGTACTGGCCTAAAGCTGCACTTTTCCATAAGTCATCCCTGACCCTCGCTATCCTTTGTATATAATAGATCCTCTGCATTTTTGTTATGAATAATCTTCATTCTGATTGATATCTGTGACCTTTGGTAATTCAGGACATGCCCTGTTTTTAAAGGTGAGATTTAATTCTTGAAAATGTGATGGGTGATTTACTATTTTATATTTCAATAACAGGTCACTCCAAAACCTTTTTGTTGTAGAAGGAATAGGTTTAACTTATTTATTTATTTATTTATTTGAAAACTGGTTAAGTGCATTAGACAATAAAATGCCTATTTTCAGTCATGACCCAACAGAGTACAGTCACAAGCACATTGGAGTATGGATATATTGACTAAGGTACAGAGAAATGAGTTGCATTACAGCACAACACAAACTATGGTAACAGGAGGTACAAAACATTAAATTAAATACAGTGTGGGTAGACATGAAAGTGCAGCAGATAATCAAGCAATTAACAAATAAATACAGTGCATAATAAAAGTTCTTCAGCCTCTCCTTGTCCGTCATGTTTCTGAAGCTATTAACTATGTTGTTTGCCATTCCCGCTGGATGTTGCATGACGCCCCTTTACTGTTGAAGCTAGTTATGAGTTCAGTGCTGGCCTGCCTACTCGATCGTCCACAAGTGATGCTGTGCTTCCCTATGGTGTTAGGTTAACAATCCCACAGTGAGATGGCTTGCAAAATATCATTATCAAAAACATTCATTATTCAAAACATTAAATACATCAGTTTAGAAAGGGCAAGTAGGGGGATAATTTAAATAATTTTACTTCTATAAATATGCCATCTAATATTTGACATCCCTGAAAAAATTGTGATCAACAACACCACTGAACAAACTCTATATAGATACTGATTGTTGCCATTGCTTGCAGAAGACTCTGTGCCTGACTATGAACAAACAGTTCAAACTAGAGAATTTGTCAGCTTTCTGTGACTTGCAATTTTTATATTATTTTTTTAATTCTATTCTGCTTTGCTGTATATGTCAAGAGAGCAAAACATGTTTAACTACAAGAAAGCAAGGTCCTCCAAAATGGAATCTTGTTGATGTTGGAGAAACCAAAGTTCTCATTGAGGTTCTTCAACAGACTGATCACATTATAAATGAACAGCATACCTCTCAACCATTTGCCATTTGCCACTGAAATGAGGGCATGGACACTCAAAACGAGGGACAATGAAGGACACTGACCCTCTAATGAGGTGACATCATCAAACATAGAGATACAAGATCAGAACACTGTGAAACAATTTAATTTACTTATGCAAAGTTTATATGTGATTTGGCATCTTAGAGTAGTTCAAGCTTCTTATTTAAAGTCTGAATTTATAGCACGTTCTTTGTGTGGGCAGTACAGACAGAGCAACTGTGAGGGATACAATGAGTGACATCCCTCGTAATCAGGGACAGCTGAGAGGTATACCCATTGCTTCCCTTGTTTAGTATAAAACCAGAAATCCAATTATACTGCTTTTTCAGAAGAATTTAAAACTAAAATGTGGTGTTGCATATTTGTGTTGCTGATGGTGCCCTCAAGTGCATCCAACAACAGCCAGAGTCATGGATGTAAGCTGGAGACTCCAGCAGTCAAATCCTACTTCAGAGGAGGAGACATTGTCATTGGCGCCATAGTTCCCATTCACCTCAGTTATAGTTATCAGAGGTCAACTTCAGGAGCGACCTAAGCCAATTAACTGCAAAATGTATGTGCTGTCTTTCTTTTGTTTTTTGTTCATACTGTGTGCCTTTCTACCTTTCATTAGCCCCATGGAAAACTGATCCTCAGAATTGAAGAACAAGAGCCAAATGGGTGTTTCATTATCGTAGCTTAGACAGAAAAGCTCAGAACACTGTGGGAATCTATGTTTTCACATTCACAAAGTTTGCTGTTCATGGAACAATGCAGATTCATCTTAGAATGTTGTACAACACCCTCTCCATGTGGGGCTGATGGGTTCTAGGGGGTGAAATGAAGGACATCCCTCCTATTGTGGGAGAGTTAAGAGGTATGGACAGAAGGGGTTTGTGGAGAAAAATGAGGTACATCCCTCCTAACGTGGGAAAATTGAGGAGGATGGTCAGAAGGGTCCTGAGTGGTAAAATGATGGACATCCACTTAATGTGCTACAGTCTAGAGGAAGGGAGTGAAAGGTTCTGAGAAATAAAATGATGTATGCCCCTCATACTGTTATTTTGTATTACTGTTTACCTATATAATGTTTAGGCATAGTAAGGCAGTATAGCATAGCGATTAACAGCACTGAGCTGCAGACATGGAGAACTGGGTTTGTATCCTACAGCCACTACTTGTCATACTGTGTGTCACCATGAGCAAGTCACTAACTTCCTGGTGCTTCTAGGACACACTTGGAAACAAGCCTCAACTTACTGTGTATTTCCTGGTCAAAAATTGTTAAAAAATGTATTTTCTCACTTACCCTTTCTCTGGGTTGCACATGGAAATGAGCTATGGCTCAGTGCGCCTTTCCAAGTCACCAATGTCTAAATAAATAGATTGGTTCATCAATAATGTGAAATAATTTAGAGGTGTAGACAAAGGGCATCTGAGTGGTAAAATGGGGCAGCCCTTCCAAATTGTGACAGTTGAGTGGTTGAAACAGATGGGCTCTGTGGGTTAAAATGAGGTAATCCCTTCAAGGTAGGGACCGGATATACCGGATGGACCGATGGTCATTATGTGTCTGTATTGTCTGTTTCTTATGTTCCTCATGTGAGACAGTTGAGTAGTACAGACAGAGGGGTTCTGATGAGTAAAATGAAGGATGTCAATATTTATGTAGGGCAGTTAAGAAGAATAGACAGAAAGATTCTGATTGGTTAAATGAGGAATATCCCTTTCAAAATGGGACAGTTAAGAGGTATGGACAGAGGGGCTCTGAAGGGTATAATGAGGGACATCCCTTCTAATATGGGACAGTTAAGAGGTCCTGACAGATGGTTCTGAGGGGTAAAATGAGGGATGTTACATCTAATCTGGGAGAGTTGAGTAGCATGGACAGAGGGGTTCTGAGTATAAAATGAGAGATGTTCCTCTTAATGTGGGGCAGTTGAGCGGTACAGACAGAGTGGTTCTGAGTACAAAATGGTGGATGTTACTACTAATGTGGGATAGTTAAAAGGTACAGACAGGGGTTCTGAGTACAAAAGGGGGATGTTACTACTAATGTGGGACACTTAAAAGGTATTGTCAGAGGGGCTCTGAGGGGTATAATGAGTGATTTCCCTCCTAATGTGGGATAGTTAAAAGATATAGATAGAGGGGTTCTGGGAGGTAAAACAAAGGATATCCCATCTAATGTGGGACAATTGAAAGTTATGGACAGAGGGATTCTGTCAAGTAAAATGAGGACACCCCTTCTTATGTGTTACAGTTGAGAGGGATGAACAGAGGTTGTCTGAGGGGTAAAATGAGGGCTGTCCCACCTAATCCCTGACAGCTGAGAGGCATGGACAGAGGCTATTAAGGGTTAAAATGAGGGGTGTCCCTCCCAATGTGGGATAGTTGAGAGGTATGAAAAGGGTTCAGAGGGGTAAAACAGGATAGGATAGGATATTCATTTTATTTATATAACACTTTTCCAGAGCTCAAAGCACTTTACAATGAAAGTAAATTTAAATTACAGGTAATATATCATAGCAGTAAAATATCTCAAATTATACCATTATCATGTTTATACAATAGAAGTGAGCTGATACCTAGTGAGATAAAAACATGTATTTTCACCCCAGTTGAATGAACGGGCTGATGACGTATCTACTATATGTATAAATGTAAAATCTTACATTTATACACATAGTAGGTATGCTACCATGCCGTTTATTATCACAGTGCACGTCATTGCCCCCCAAGCCGATACGTCTTACAGACTGCCTCAACTATCCTCCAAAAGTGAGTGTGTCTGAATGAAGATTTACTTAAAATAAAGTTGCAGATACCTCTTTGTGTTGTGTGCTGTGAAGAACAAATCCTGCAGAACAGCCAAGCAGAAGAACGTTATTCTAACAAAGAAACCTGACACCAAGCTCTGATGATGATAACTCTGAAAATTATGCATAAGCACTGTAAAATACACAACTCTGTCCCTAGAAACAAACAAAAAAAAGATATGTGAGATGTCACTGCTTTAGATGTATTATATTTGGTTGATAGGTGAGATGTGACTGCGTTATATGTACTATATTTAGTTGATATCTGTGATGTGACTGCGTTATATGTACTATATTTAGTTGATATGTGAGATGTGACTGCTGTATATGTACTATATTTAATTGATATGTGAGATGTGACCGCTGTATATGTACTATATTTAGTTGATATGTGAGATATGACCGCTGTATATGTACTATATTTAGTTGATATGTGAGATGTGACCGCTGTATATGTACTATATTTAGTTGATATGCGAGATGTGACCGCTGTATATGTACTATATTTAGTTGATATGTGAGATGTGACTGCTGTATATGTACTATATTTAGTTGATATGTGAGATGTGACTGCTGTATATGTACTATATTTAGTTGATATGTGAGATGTGACTGCTGTATATGTACTATATTTAGTTGATATGTGAGATGTGACCGCTGTATATGTACTATATTTAGTTGATGTGAGATGTAACTGCTGTATATGTAGTATATTTAGCTATGTGAGATGTGACTGCTGTATATGTACTATATTTAGTTGGTATGTGAGCTGTGACTGCTGTATGTGTACTATATTTAGCTGATATGTGAGATGTGACTGCTGTATATGTACTATATTTAGTTATGTGAGATGTGACTGCTATATATGTACTATATTTAGTTGATATGTGAGATGTGACTGCTGTATATGAACTATATTTAGTTGATATCTGTGATGTGACTGCATTATATGTACTATATTTAGTTGATATGTGAGCTGTGACTGCTGGATATGTACTACATTTAGTTGATATATAAGATGTGACTGCTGTATATGTACTATATTTAGTTGATATGTGAGCTGTGACTGCTGTATATGTACTATATTTAGTTGATGTGAGCGCTGATATGTACTATATTTAGTTGATGTGAGATGTGAGCTCTGTATATGTACTATATTTAGTTATGTGAGATATGACTGCTGTATATGTACTATATTTAGTTGATATGTGAGATGTGACTGCTGTATGTGTACTATATTTAGTTGATATGTGAGATGTGACTGCTGTATATGTACTATATTTAGTTGTTATGTGAGCTGTGACCGCTGTATATGTACTATATTTAGTTGATATGTGAGATGTGACTGCTGTTTATGTACTATATTTAGTTGACATAACTGTTATATGTTTGTTTGTGCTTTGCCTGAATAAGCTAATGGGGGGCCCAGCCTGATCCCATGTACCTCTACAGTTGTGAATTACTGGCAACCCGTCAGGAGGATCATTGGGGTACCAAAGTTCTCTGCTCTTATTTCCAAGGACTTTCATCAGTCCCTGTATCAAGATTAAAGTTTGCTGGGGACCGAGCATTTTCTGTAGCTGCACCAAGATTCTGGAGACTGGTTTTGTCCATATAATCAGAATTAAGGCTAAGTATTGTAATTTCTCTGTTGCTTCTACTGTTTCTTATCATTTTAAGGTATTTTAGTTAAGGCATTATAATTTTCTGTAACATTTAGTGGAAAGTTAGAAAATATTTTTTCTGCTATAAAGTCAGGGCATAGTATTTTTTCATGTTTTTTTGCAGGACACAGTTGCCCAAATCAGGACTGTCCTGTGGAACATCAGGACAGGCGGTAACCCTATATGTGTGAGGCTGGTATATGTGTATTGCCTCTTTGGGGGGGGAGAGAGACAGATGGTTAAATGACTTATTCTCTGTCACCATGTCAGAGAGTGGAAGTGGTGGGATTCAAACCTGGCATAGCCAGTTTTAGGCACCAGTGAACCCTACAGTTCCTGGGGGCCCCAGGCTAATGGGGATCCCCAGCCAGATCCAGTATACCACTTTAATTTTGTTTATTATTACTCTCAGGTTTAAAGTAAAACAGCACTAAAGTGTGTCACTGGACTTCATGGACTCTTCTCCCATGTGACATCATAACACATACAACATTACTCCTCTGTTGTCCCAGCCAATCAGAGGCTGATGAATGCAGACATGATTGGATGGCAGTGGGGACACTAAACCTAACATTGCTACCGCCCCCTAAAAACATAAATATGTAACTGGTTGTATTGAAAATAAAAGGTTGTGCATTTTGGGCAAAGTAAAAGACAAGGTCAGTTTGGGTTGGGTAAGGGCCCCATGACTTATATCACTGGGGGCCAAAAACTCTAAACTTTGCCCTGAACCTGGGTCCCTAGGTTCACAGCTCTATACTTATAGGTTATAACTCCTGGTGTTTGTTGGAACTTCTGCTTACTGTACATAGGTAATTATTCAGTTGAGTCATTGTCTAAAACTAATAACACAATTTATTCACTAAATCTGACAGATTCCACATTTTTGAATACTGCTATGTTCTGTCAATGATTTTTGCGATTGAGGAGATTAACAGAGATCCCAAATTATTACCAAATGTCTCTTTGGGTTTCTGGATTTTTGACTTGTGCTTTTCTAGATAACAAGCACTTCTGGGCACCCTATCATTTTTAACAGGAAAACAGGTTCTGGTTCCAAACTACCAATGTGAAGCAGTCTCTATACTACCTGCTGTAATTGGAGATTCACCCTCAACATCCTCTCTGATGATGGCTATGATACTGGGACTCTACAGGTATCCTCAGGTAAGGAGGCACTTTATGGTTTCTGTATTAGGTCTCTACTGGTATCCACAGGTATGGAGGCACTTTATGGTTTCTGTATTAGTCCTCACTGATATCTCAGGTAAGAGGAATCAATGTATGGTTTTAGTGAATGGATGGGCGAATCACTGAGGAAAGGGTGCTGGAGGGCCTTAGGTCACTGAGGGTGGACAAGGCACCTGGGCCAGACTGAGGGAGCTGGTAGGGCCATTGGTGGACCTGTTCAACACCTCTGTAAATACGGGGTGTGTGCTCAGGGATTGAAGGGAGGCACATGTAGTACCTCTCCATAACAGATGTCTCAAGGATGAGCTTGGGAACTACGGACCGGTGAGCCTTACTGCAATTGTAGGAAAACTGATGGAGGCTATCCTCAAAGAAAGGCTGGTGCAATTTCTTGAGGATAAAGATCTACAGTACAACAGGCAGCATGGGTTTGTCTCTGGAAGATCCTGCCAGACAATCTTGGTTGACTTTTTCGACTGGGTTATGAGGGCACTGGACAGGGGCTGTGTGGTGGATGTACTCTACCTGGATTTCAGCAAGGTCTTCAATTCAGTGCCACATAGTAGGTTGACCTGCAAGTTGAAGAGTCTGGGGGTAGGGAGGAAACCAGCAAGACAGGATAAAAACTGGCCGTGGGAGAGATAGCAGAAGGTAGTGGTCAGGGATGAGGCATCGGAGCCCAGGGCAGTGACAAATGGTGTCCCAAAGGGCTCTGTACTGGGTCCAATCCTGTTTAATATTTTCATTGCTGATATAGCAGTAGGGATCATAATAAGATCAGTCTCTTTGCAGACAACACCAACATCTGTACTGAAGTGGATGGGTGTGAAGGGGCAAGGTCGTCCAGGAGGATTTGGCAAAACTGGAGGAATGGCCACAAACCTTGCAGCTTGGGTTCAATGCCAAGTAGTGCAAAGTGATGCATCTGGGAGCCAGGAGCCCAGGATACAGTTACTGGTTGGAGGATGTCCAATTATCCACATCTAAGTAGGAGAAGGATCTGGGGTGCTTGTGACCAGGGAAATGAACCACTCTGTACAGTGCAGGAAGGTAGCAGCAAAGGCAAACAGGATGCTAGGGTGCATAGCAAGGGGGATTACATCTAGGAGTAGAGAGGTCATATTGCCCCTGTACAGGTCCCTGGTGAGGCCACACTTGAGTACTGCATGCAGTTCTGGCACCTCACTGCAAAAGGACATCAAACTGCTAGAGGTGGAGCTCAGAGCAACAAACATGATCCTGGGGTTGGGGGATAGACTATATGAAGAAAGATTGAGGGAGCTCAATATGTATTCCCTGGAGGATAGAAGAGAGAGGGGATATGATTGAGACCTCAAGTACCTGAATGGATAAACAGGGTGGGCACCAGGTGTGGGCTCACTCTTAAGGCTGGAAGGGAAACCAGAGGGCACTCTTTGAAGTTGGAGAGGGGTAGAGTCAGGAGGGAAATGAGGAGACACTATTTCACTAAAAGGGTTGCAGCAGGGTGGAATAAACTGCCAGAGGAAATCGTGTCAGTGCAGACAGTGGGGAGCTTCAATAGAGGGGTGGGACAGATTCAAAGGGGGGAGTACAAACCAGGATGGGGCAGGGAAAGGGGAGGAAGGAAATTGGGGAGGCAGCTGCAGTCTAATGGACTGATGTGCTGCACATGCGAGCAGACTAGATAGACCACAGGGCCTGTATCTGCTAGCAATTTCATATGCTTGTATGTTCGTACCTGTAGTAAATTGGATTCCCCATTATTTGAAAAACAGAAGACAAATGATTAGAACAAATGGAGTCCCTTGTATTTGTGAAATATTGATCCTTGGGTCCCACAAGGCTCCACACTTGGATGCCTACTGTTTTCATTATTTATTAATGATCTTCGGTGGGTGTACCGCACAGCAAACACCATCCTTTATGCAGATGATGCTGTGCTGCACACAACAAATATATCTATATCTTTTTCATTTTTAACCAGGAGAGACCCACTAAGCTGAAAGCTTGTTTACAGGTGTGACCTGGGAGCACAAGGAAATTAAGGACTTGTTCAGGCTCAAGAGTATGCAAGGGGGCGCTGTGGGATTCAAACCCAGGTCTCCAGATTTTCAGCTCAGAGCCTTAAACCACTGCATTATACTGCCTCACATTAAATAACATCATGAAACGTGAGTACGGGAAAATAATTACTTGGTTTACTGAAGTCAGGTCAGTAGTTAACAAAAAACAAAAGCAACAGGTTTAGTACAGTAAAAAAACTAATTTAGACAAGTTTCAGGTGCCTGTCAATGACGGTGATAAACTCAAGGTGGTTATCAAATTTAGGTACCTGGCTGTGTTATTGGACTCACACCTGAATTATGCAGACCATGTTAGGCATGTGCCCACATGGAACCACGTTAAGATAGCATAGATAAAACCACGCATGAAATACACCGCTGTAATAAGCACTACTGGCTTTACAGTGACAGGGTTTTTACAGCGTGTGGTAGAAACCGCTACCCCTGTCACTGTAGGCTGCCAGCAGGGAAGGTAAAGGATGCCGTCGGGGCAGTGCCTGGCCAAGCTGCTCCCACGGTGAAGCAGATAGAGCATCTGCCTCCGGTGGTGTCGGGGACCTGTGGTTGTGGTTTGATTCTCCCCAGGTCTCACTCTGCCATGGCTTTCTTTGGCCCCAATAACAAACATTTTCCAGACACAAGTTTTTGTTTTTACCCCCGATGTCTACGACCCGTTGTAGTTGATTATAATTAGTCTGGGGGTGTGGGGGCAAATCCCTCCTCATTGGAAATGCGGGGGTGGAGCCCCCCACAAAAACTAAGTTGTTGCTGTGGTGTGTGCTGTGTGTGCGCTGGTTGACATAGTGTGCTGATGTTATTTTGCCACACGTTGCTTTGCATGCAGCATTGTTGTGGTGCACTGTTTTGCCTGCAACATTATGACCCCGTGCCCTCCACGCAGCTAAGTAAGAAAACAGGGATTTTATGTGCAGTTAGGGATTTGCTTATGGATGATACCAGAAGGGCTCTATCCCAGAGTTGTCTATCACCATCAATAGATTATGGAAGTGTAGTTTGAGGAGCCCCCTAAAAAACAATTAGCTATTATTGCTGCTCAGTTCTTAACCGCACTCATTATTGTTGGCACTGTTGATTTGATTTGATAAAAATGTATTTTTATGCAGGATACAAATTGTCGGGTTTCATTCCCCATTTACAACACTGTTCTGTGGTATAAATAAGTTTACAAAACACAATCCACAATACGTATATACATACAATGAATTTAGGAAATTAACTAAAACATTGACAAGTTGTGCTCAGATACTTACTCAAATGTAAATTAAAAATTGTTTTTAACTCATGTGGGAGTTTGTTCCGGTAATCTCTCTCCTTCCAGCCTTAGCCAAACTCCAAGAACACAGCCTTCGACCAACTCTCCTTGTTCCTCTCTGACCACGCTTTCTCACACCTTCCAGTCTGGCTTCAGGAAAGCCATTCCATCACCACCTGCCTGTTGAGGCTAACTGAGACCATCTCCTCAGGCTTTGACAAAGGGAACATTACCTCAGCTATCTTTGTCGACTTGGCCAAGACCTTTGACACTGTCTGTCACCCCCTCCTCCTTCACAGCTTATCAGCAGCTGGCCTCTCCCCTACTGCCACAGGCTGGTTCAGCTCCTACCTGTCAGGCAGGTCGCAATCAGATAGAATAGTTGATGTCATCTCAACCCCCCCGCCTATTACCAATGGAGTCCCTCAGGGTTCCGTGCTAGGCCTCATCCTGTTCTCCATCTTTTTAAATGAGCTCCCTCAGGTTTGCACATCATCCAGCATCCACATGTATGCTGACGATACAGTGCTGTTTACCTCTGGTAAATCAGTCCCTGATATCACTGCCAGGCTTTAGTCTGACTTCACCAAGGTCCAACTCTAGTTCAACTCACACCAACCATTTCTAAATGCCAAAAAGACAGTCTCCATGGCCTTCGGCACAACACAGAGACTTGCTTGGCTAAGCAACCTCCCTCCTTTCACACCCTTGATGGGACTGCTCTAGAGGATGTCTCCTCATTCAGGTATCTTGGCATTTGGCTGGATAGATACTGCGACTTCTCTGTACACATAGATGCTGTCCTAAAAAATTAAGATCTAAACTTGGTGCCCTCTACAGAAACCACAGCTGCATCCCTCTTGCCAACAGGCACGAGGTGGTACAGAAGATGATCCTGCCCATTTTTGACTACTGTGACATAGTCTATGGTGCCGCCCCACAGTCCCACCTATCCAGACTGGACTCTCTCTTCAACTCCTTCTGTTGTTTCTCTCTTGATGCCCCCCCTTCTAACCCACCATTGTGATCTGCACCGCTCCCTCAACTTCCTTCCCTTTCCACAATCGGAGAGTTCTACACGGTGCCAAGTTCATCTCTAAATTCTGGCTTGGTTCGCTCCGCTCATACATCTTCTCCTCTCTTGGTACCCCTTCCCCCTCCCTTTACTCCCTTAGATCCCTTGCTGACACTTGCACCCTGTCTATCCTTGGCAGAACCACATCCTCTGGACAGAAAGCCTTCTTATATCACCTGCCTAAACTGTGGAATTCTCTGCCTCCTCAAATCTGTTTCTCCTCCTCCCTGTTTTCTCTTACCTCTGCACTACACAACTATCTCACCCCTTCCTGTGCCTGCTTCTGACCCCCTCCTCACCTAACTCCTGTCTACCTTCTCTCCTGCTCTCTCACCTCATGCACTTACCGCACCCCTCTTGGTCTAGCACTTAACCTCAAGACATGCTCACCTTTAAGTAAAGGATACTGTAACTGCTGCAGTGTACCACCCACAAAATCCTGCTGCACTCCTCCAAGGTATATGGCTCAGCACTGCCCTTAACAATTGTGTGTATTATGCATTGTATACCTGTCATCTATGCATTGTATACCTGTCATCTATGCATTGTACTGTAAATATGCCTCTCCCATGAATGTATGTCTTACTATGTAACTCACTCCTAGACCTTGCTTGAATGTATGTACTGTACTGTATCTATTGTACCGCTGTATTTCTGCATTTAATCCCACCTCTGTATTACTGTATGATTTGTCATTGTTATTAATGTCATCCCACTACCCCTTCCCCCAGGACGTACCGAGAGACGAGCATTAAGTTGCTCAGTGTATCTTTTCTGGTGAAATATTTCAATAAATAAATAAATAAAGGCTAAACTATTTTGCAGCGTGAGATCACCAAATCTATTAAATTCTTGCCAGGGTGTCTTTTGAGATGTCATTCTCAGGCTTACTGACTGAGTACCTAATGATCAAGTTTCTACTAAATGAGCTAAAGTGTGACCTTTACTGGAGAACAGTAACTTGTGGCAAAATGTTACCCACAGATATCCTCTTTACATTCCAGGTTGTAGCCACCCTACCTTATTAAATACATCACAGTGATGAGTGCCATGGGCACTTTTAGTTACACATTTTCCCAATCTATACTAAATCCGATTTCATTTATGTAACATTGTTTGTGTAGACTGTCTATACAACATGAAACCATATTCAAGAACAGGGATTAATAATTGTTCTGACCTAGTGCCAGAGGCAATCAATGTATACTATGCTAGGACTCTACTGGTATCCACAGATAAGAGGCAGTCAATGTATAATATGCTAGCACTCTACTGGTATCCACAAGTAAGAGGCAATCAATGTATAATATGCTAGCACTCTACTGGTTTCCACAGATAAGAGGCAGTCAATGTATACTATGCTAGCACTCTACTGGTTTCCACAGATAAGAGGCAATCAATGTATACTTTGCTAGCACTCTACTGGTATCCACAAGTAAGAGGCAGTCAATGTACAATATGTTAGCACTCTACTGGTATCCATAGGTAAAAGGCAGTCAATGTATATAATGCTAGCACTCTACTGGTATCCACAGGTTAGAGGCAGTCAATGTTTGTTTATTGTTTATTGAATATAATCGGAATTACAAACCTTTGAGTCACAGACTCTTTTGCAAAGGCTCCACGTTGGTTACAGGGGGTGGAGGAGGACATATACAGATTAAGACAAACAAAACAGGTAGTATATACATTTTCAGTACTGTCAAACGCAGTACAGGTTTGCTCTTATTAAAACAGAGGGACAGATTAATCAACATTCTAGATACCCTATGTCAGAAACTAGTAGGGTGCAGGTACTTGGGGTCAAGAGAGGCCCTGTGTCAGTAGATGTGGGGTGCAAAATTAGCCACAGGTGCACTTAGCACTTTCAAGTATTAGAGCTTTGAGACCCGTTTTGAAAAGAGAGATGCTGTGGGTCTGTGAGAGAGGGGTTGGTAACGTATTGAGCCAGAGAGGGGCACGGTGGTGGAATGATCTCTGCCCTAGGGAGGTTTGACAAAGGGGGACTCGACAAGAAGGGATAGTTGTGAGTCTTGTGGTGCGCCTGGGGGGTGCAGCATTGATAATGGGGAGTAGGCCTTTGGGGGCTATCTGGAGTTGTATTTTTTTTGCTAGGATGCATGTGTGGTACCTTAGTCTTTGCTGGAAGTTTAGCCAACCAGTCAAAGAATAAAGATCACAGGTGTGGGTAAGTCGGTCGCTGCCTGTTACTAGCTGGCATGCTTTGTTCAAGGCTTCGTTTCTACTGCTTAGCGTGGTGGGTTCAGCGGAGCCGTATATAACAATCCCGTAGTCAACGAGGGAAAGGATGGAGGAGTTGACTGAAAGAAGCATAGCCTACGGTGGTAGGCAGTGCTTGAGATAGTAGAGTATGCCCACTCTCGAGTTGACAGCGGAGGAGAGGAGTTGGGTGTGACTATGGTAGGAGAGGGAGGTGTCTAATGTGATGCCCAGGTATTTGAAGCTTGATACGCATTCCAGCGGGTCGCCTAGAGAGTTCTTAATAAGTAGAGCCATCTGACTATGTGGGCTTTGACGATGAGCAAAGATCATTGATTTTGTTTTTTTATAGTTGATGATCAGGCGGTGGTCTGTGACCCAGTTCTGTAGTTCACAAAAAAAGCCCTGTAAGGCCAATTAGAGGGTGCTTGGTTGAGAATGTTTCCAATACAGTACCACGTCATCTGCGTATAGCAGTAATGACCACTACACACCTTAGGAGAGAGTTAAGGAAGAAGTAAAGAGCAGGGGCCCAGAATAGACCCCTGGGGACCCCAGCACAAACTGTTTTAGGGGTGGAGAGGGTGGTGTTTATCCTGACTTGTTGCGACCGTCCGAGGTAGTCCTGAACCAGGCCATAGCCTCAGGGACACATTAAGCTGTGGAAGGACCCTGAGCAGTAGCTTGTGACTGACCGTGTCAAATGCCTTGGTCAGATCTACATAGACTGCCCTTGCAATTGAGCTTTGGTCGAGGGCCTCATGGAGGAATGAGGTGAACTCCGCAAGTGCAGTGATGGTACTATGGCCAGTCCGGAAACCATGCTGTTCCTGGCTGAGCAGGTTATATTTAGAAAGGTATTCAGTTATCTGGTCAGAGACTATTTTTCCAGTGCTTTGGAGAGGGGTGGCAGTATAGAAATAGGTCTGTAGTTGTTGGTGTTTGTAGGGTCACCGCTCTTAAGAATGGGGGTGATAATGGCTCTTTTCCAGGTAGAGGGGAATTGACCATGGCATAGCGAAAGGTTGAGGATTTTTGTAAGGTGGGGAAGAGTGACATCCAGAGTAAGCCGAATGAGTTTGAGATCAATGGAGTCATTGCTGTAATGGGTGTTGGCTATGGCTTTGGTGATGTAGAGTTTAGCCTCACTGCTCGAGATGACTCGCAGCGAAGGAGTGAGTTGACACTGCTCGGGGTTTCGGGGAAGAGTGGGGGGGCCAGGTGGGAGACATTAGGTGGGAGGATATGGGAGAGGTCCGAAAAGGAGGAGTTGAGGGCCTCAGCGATAGTGGAAGGATCCTGAGAATCAACCCCATTAAGTTTAAGTTGGGTAGGGGTAGAGGAGCAGGATTTTCCACTGAGTTCTTTTATGTTGTTCCAGAATTTTTTCCCATCGCCCTAGGAGGAGGTGAGGGTTTGCCGGTAGAAGTTCAATGTTTAATATGCTAGGACTCTACTGGTATCCACAGATAACAGGCAGTCAATGTATAATATGCTAGCACTCTACTGGTATCCACAGGTAAGAGGCAGTCAATGTATACTATGCTAGCACTCTACTGGTATCCACAGGTAAAAGGCAGTCAATGTATAGTATGCTAGGACTCTACTGGTATCCACAGGTTAGAGGCAGTCAATGTATAATATGCTAGCACTCTACTGGTATCCACAGGTTAGAGGCAGTCAATGTTTAATATGCTAGGACTCTACTGGTATCCACAGATAACAGGCAGTCAATGTATAATATGCTAGCACTCTACTGGTATCCACAGGTAAGAGGCAGTCAATGTATACTATGCTAGCACTTTACTGGTATCCACAGGTAGGAGGCAATCAGTGTATACTATGTTAGGACTGTATAGGTATCCACAGGTAAGAGGCAGTAAATGTATGCTATGTTAGGACTCTATAGGCATCCACAGGTAAGAGACAATATATGTGCACTATGCTAGGACTCTACAGGTATCCACAAGTAAATGGCACTCCTGCTATATTAACATAAATAATAGATCACAGCAAAATCTTTAGGCAGTCGTAGATTGAAGAAGCACTCACGACCAATGAGAGCACTCCTTTCTCTCCCTAACCTAATAGATCACAGCAAAATCTTTAGGCAGTCGTAGATCGAAGAAGCACTCACGACCAATGAGAGCACTCCTTTCTCTCCCTAACCTTGCAGACTGCTGCTTATTATGATGCACCTTGTCTGCTGAGAGAGCCTTGCTTTCTCTTTTATTAACTTTTTTATTGATCAAACTAAAGGGACCATTTATTTATTAATATTGCCACTTAGACCACTCCTACAGTTCTAAGAGTGGTCTCTCTTATATTGTAGAATATCAGAGTTGACACAGAAACATGGATGATGGTGGCAGAAAAAGACTGACAGTCTGCCCTAATTAGCCTATCATACCCCACGACCAGGTGTCTCTGTGGGGTCTTTGTGTATACTGATCCCCCCTTTACTCTGTTTTTCTGCTTCCCTCATCCCACTGAGTAGCAACTATACCCATGACTCTGTCCCAGCCGAGTTTGAAACTGTTTATGGTTTTGCACCCACCACCTTTGCAGGCAAACCATTCCATGGCTTTACCGCTCTTTCTGTAAAATAATACTTCCTCACATTATTTTAAACTTCTTTTCATTAATCTCCACTCATGACTCAGTGTTCTAGCTTCTGTGTACCTGGTAAACAGTTCCTCACAGTTCACCTTGTTAATTCCTTTAAGGAATTTGAAGGTCTCTATCATAGCTCCCCCTCTTGCTCCTGGTTTCAAGTGAATACATGTTCAGCACCTTCAGCCAATCCTCATAGGAATTGCCCTTCTGACCTTGAATCATTCCAGTCACCCATACCCTCTCTAGCCTCTCCGTATTCTTTTTTCAGGTGGAGTTGGTCACCTTCAGTTCCTGGTTCTCATACCCCAAGAAAGCATGTAAGATTGGTCATAACTGTGGTAACTTACATAAGAGGGTATTTCATATAAACAGTTCTAAAATTCTGAAGTTCTTAGTTCTGTTGGCATAGTCCATTTCCCTCATAAAGGTGTTTCTTTAATACTTAAGTAAAACATTTTCATTTTGGATGCAAGTTCCAGTTTAAAAAAAACACTAGTTTTTCACATGGTTTGTGTACATTTATATAGACAGTTCCATCATCTCTTAAGGTTGTAATAGTCCCTGGTCATAGTACAATGACGGTATTGGTGGCATTTACACAGGCAAACTATAAGACTGTTGACAGAGGCCTCTATTTCATGGCTATCTTCATGGATGTCCCCAAGGCCTTCAATCTGACTAATCATCAGCTCCTCCTCCTTAGGACTTTGGGAGGTCTGGAATTGTTTGGTGTTGTAGGTTGGTTTCAGAGCTATATACAAGGCTATTCACAAAAAAACAAACAAAAAACACCCAAAATTTCAAATGCTTTATCATCTCCTGCCCCTGTCACTGTGTGAGTTCCCCAACGGTTAGTCTTGGGGCCCCTTATGTTTAGTTTAATTTTGAATTTGCTTCCTAAAGTTTGTAGACTGACAAGGAAAGAATCCAAAGCTCCACCAGATCTAATTGTCACCCCTGCAGGCCCTCTCCAGCAACCCAAAGAGTTAGCTAATGCCCTTAATCTGGCCTTTACAGACCTCATCTCTGTCCTCCTACCTGAGTTCCTTGTTACTGACCCTAACACCAAGACCCCAATCCTCACTATCCCCACAAACACGACTCAACCCAGATTCTACTTCAAAATGATCACTAAGGCAGACACTATTAAATATGTGAAGAAGATCCTTGGCAAAACTAGAATGGGTAGTGATACGCTTGACATGAAGCTTCTCGCCATCACTTAGAAGAGCTTGCCCTACTCATTAACGCAACTATTTAACATATCCCTTAAGTCAAACATATTCCCTGACAAGTGGAAAACTGCCCTCATCACCCCAGTCTTTAAAAGTGGACACAGTACCAGCATAAGCAACTACGGCCCCATATCTATTTTATCACCCCTCTCAAAAGTGCTAGAGAGAACTGTGCCAGATCAGCTCACGGATTATCTCAACAAATATAATCTACTCAGCCCCCAGTGGCATAGGTTCCGTAAATCCCACAGCACTATTACTGCACTCACCAACTTTACTTCATGCCTATATGACTCACTGGATGGTGGGAAAACAGTTGAGTCAGTCTTTATTGGCCTAACCAAAGCATTTGATACCGTCAATCGTCATCCTGCCCAACAGCCTAAGAGCCCTTGGCCTCTCCACCAATACATTGTCCTGGTTCTCGAGATACCTCTCACACAGGTTCCAGTGTGTTAGAATAAAGGTGTATCTGAACCCCAGAATGTTACTTTGGGTGTCCCACAAGATCAATTTTAGGGCCCTTACTACTCAGCCTCTTTATCAATTCCTGCCAAGTGCATGCCTGCTAAGATGCTGCTTTACACAGATAATGCAGTGATGTCCGTACCGGGAGCACACCTCCGTGAAATGACAGTTACCCTTCAAAGTAGCTTTCCCAAACTAGAGTCATGGTTTGCTCACAACAAACTCCTCTTGAACTACAGAAAAACAAAAGCAATGCACTTTACCCTACAAAGCTCAAAAAAGTAGAGTAGCCTGTGACACTTGGACAGCTGGTTCTGATTGCTGTACAATTTTTGTAATATAAAAATGTGTTTTTGAATGTCTCTCATGAAAGATGATGAATCAGCCTGTGGAATGACCCCCCAGGTTTTAGTTACAAGGTGCGACCTGGAAAGCCAGGCGATGATTACAGGCTAGAAGAGACCTAAATTAGGATCTCCTTTTTATCTCGCTTAATAGTAGCTTGCCAGCTGCTAGGATGGGAAATCATAAACTTTTATAACATTTAGAGGATGAGAGCAGGTTATGACGCTTTAGTGTGAAGTAATAAAAGATTCTTTGATGTGTCCTGGGAAGAAGAGCTACTTGAGATGAAAGAGGAGATGTTATTTAAAGAAAGTCATGTGGGGACATGAGTTTGCTGAGGTCACCTTTATTAATTTACCTCCTGCTGAATAGACATCCTGATTGTATAATTTTTAATAAACAGAGGAGGAGCTGGGTGACATCATGGAGAAGGCAGGCTCAAGACAGTGTTTTAATTATGCTGTGAGTGACCTGTAAACACACACATGTTTGGACTCTCTTGACATCATTTGTCTATCAGCACTATTAGAAGAGATACGTTAGATATATAAGTCTAACTGTCTGGTGGTAGGAATTTTGCACTTTTTTTAAACCCTTGTTCTTTTAAATGATTGTATGTTTTTGGGATATATGGTTTTGTATTTACATTTTACATTTTTTTATCTATTTTTAAGTAAACCTCTACTTTAGAGACTACTTTGGTGTGCCTTTGAAATTCTTTTTCTTGACAAGTGAAGCATACATGGTTAAAGTTGACACTGAATAAAGCTTACTGGTTTTATCAAACTGGGAAAAGGTAAGAGTTTATTCTGAGGTCTTTCATTAGAGTTTTAAGGGTTCATTTTGTACACCTGGTTAGATGACCATAGGCGACAGATATCTGGCCCCCCCAAAGAGCAGAATTATCTGAGCCTGTACATTGGGTACACTAGCAAGAGGTTCACAGTTTGAATCCCTCCAAGAACTTAAGACCAAAGGTTGATTCAAACCCACAAAACAGACAGGAGGGTTACCCTGTTTCTGTTTCCTGTTCACAAGACTGCGCTCAGAGGTTGGCACTGTGAGAGCAGAGGACCTGAACTGCTGAGTGGGGTTTGTGACATAGCCCACATACCATACTAAGTAACAAAAGCGATGTCATGAACAGGCTACTAACTTTAAATACCTAGAATTATTCCTAGACAACACCCTTTCTTTCAACACCCATATTGACCATGTTGTAAAACAGCCAACATCAGACTCAGACTCCTTTAATGCGTAGAAATGCTATGACCACGGGCCTGGGCCATGTCACAAAAAGCTCAATACTGTCCATCATTGACTATGGACTGACTGTCTAAAGTGCGGCCACTGAAACTGCTCTCAAAAGGGTTAAACTCCTGCTCAAAAAAGCCTGCCGACTTGCTCTAGCAGCTAATTGGTATTCCCACTCTTGCAGTCTCTACTCCACAACTGGCTGGTTCCCATTATCTCTAAGGTCCCAGTACCAGGCATGTATCATAAGAAAAAGAGCCCTCCTAAGACTGGTCCAAGAATCAATTTCGAAGCTTTTCCAATGTAACCCCAACACTAAAACATCCCTAAGCTCTGCTAGAAGGGTGCTGCATGTACCTTGAAAAGAACCTCCTTCACCCAGAGGTCCTCTCCCTATTGAGGCCTCTCTGGATGAACGACCTACCCCCTTTCGACTTAAGAAACTTGTCCAGTTCAAAGAACTCCTTTGCCTCCTGGTAGAATCCCAAGAGTGCAACTGCTGTGCATAATGATATGAGTGCCATCCCCTGCCCTAGACTTCCAACCCTTACCCCTTACCTTCTACCCCTCTCACCCCATGAGTCCTCACCCCTTCCCCTCCACCTCCCTAGGCTGCCCCAATGCATACAGCACTTATCAGCTTGTTCTCCCTCATCTCCATACCCCCTTCTCCTATCCCCCTAATAACATTATACGATATGCCTCCTCTGTGCCCATGCCAATACTCTCCATACCTCCTCCCCTTTTCTTTGACAAAGCCAATTTTGTCTGCCAACTACAAGCAACCTGCACTTAGTAACTAGACCTATAGACTAGAGATATTTTTGTAATAAAAGTATTTGTATTTGAGGTTATACTCCACTGCCCAGATATTCAAAAGGGTTACACATGATGCAACAGTGTTGCGCCATGCACAACCCACTGATGCGCCCCGGTGCGATATTTAAAAGGGAAAACTGCACCTGCACAAATCCCGATGTGCTGAGGTGCATCAGTAATGTATTCAGGCACAGGTGAAGGGGGGCGTGTCCAAGCATAAACTGCACAGCCCGATATTCAGCTGGGCTGTGCAGAGTTATGCTGGCGCAACCCCCACCTGCGCCTGCACAAAGTTACGCTGAAAAAAGGAACAAGTCGAAGGCCACCCACAGGTGAGCTGCCGCATTGCAGGGCGTAACACAGCAGCTGCCACCTGTGGGTGGCCCTGGACTCATTCCCCCAGCCTGATCGGGTGTCACCCTTATTAGCCCAATCGTGGGCATAATAGTATCCCCAAACCCCCATTAGCCTGATCACGGGCATAATAGTATGCCCCCACCCCATTAGCCCGATCAAGGGCATAACTGAAAGTTTTCCCCTTTAGCCCAATCAGGGCATAACTGTAAGTTTCTCCCCCAGTAGCCCGATCGGGCATAATCTGAAAGTTTCCTCCCCCAGTAGCCCAATCGCAGGCATCAGACCTCCCCAAAGTCCAATATCCCTGGTGGTCCAGTGGACCGCGAGAAGCTCGATCACGGGTGGCATCCTCACCCCCATATCAGAAATCCGTGGTGATCTAGTGGCCCCCACCCCACCCACCCATGGAGCCCCACCATCCCGCCCTCCCCATCAACTGGCAGGCAGCAGCACCCCACCCGCCTGCCTCCCTGCCACCCGCCGACTGACAGCTAGGTAGGGCTGCACGCCCATTGGTTCAGAGCATGAGCCAATGCATGTGCAGTCCATACTGTACAAGTCAGTCTAGATATGTGAATGAATGAATTCAAGGATATACACAAGGGGATGAGGGTGTGAGCTCGAGTCATTGGGGGTTGGCGGGGTAAGAAAGGATTGAGCATCCAGAGGACTGATCTCCTCTCCTGGGGAGGGTGAGTGGATGAATCCTCAGTGTGAGCGGCTCCCACTGGAGTCTGGGAGCACCACAGGCCAGGGATCATGCTGATTCAGGGGAGGAGCCTCGGCAGACATCTGTGGGCTTGGTGCGGGAGCGTGACCAGCTGCAGTGGACACCACTGCACATCCGGACTCCTTGGAGGAGCTCACTAGAACAGGTGAAAACACCCGCTAGCTGGGGGGTAGACATCGCCTGCCCCCACCTCCAGAACCGGATCCTGCCCACTGTGACCTGATTTTGGGGTCACCTCTGCTCATGGAAGCACTGGAAGAAAGCAACGAGAAGCAGAAGGTGGATCCACTCAGGGGGTATGTATTCCAGAGGATTGCATGCACAAACGTGTGCCAAGGACCGAGGTAGAGATGGGAGTGTCTCAGGCAAGAGGGGATAAGGCAGGATGACTGAAGAGGCCTCAGCCAGCGGTGATAGGAGGGAAATAAAGTTGAAAAAAAAGAAGGTGAGAGAGTAACTACACAATAGGAGAAATCCTGAAGGTTAGTTTAATTGATTTATAACTTATCTTGTTAAACAGACAATGTTCTTTGTCAGATGGAAAATCCCCCTCTTTATTCACTATTGCACTTTAAAAATAATGCCAATTGAAAAACAGCGATGTTATTACATTTACTGTTCCTAAAACAAAAACTGAACTGGGAGAACATTCTTTTTCTGCAGGGTAACTAAAAGATGGAATGAGCTTCCTGGGTCATTTCATGGTGACATTTGTCATCAAACTTTTAAAATTAAACTAAAAAACATCTTAGTCAATTATGCTGTAACTGTTTTTAATTTGACTGTGTCAATTGTATCTATGTATATTTGTGTCTTATTATATGTAACATCTATGATGGTATATTTATGGTCCCCTGTCATGCATGAAAAAGGCCTTTGGATCATTGCATTTACCTGGTAAATAAAAGCTAAAATAAATAAATAATTTGCTGACGAAATATCAAGCCCGTGATAACATCTCAGAGCGAGTCGTGTAAGCAGGAACATTTGTCCAGGTGCATGATATGGGATATCATCCCGCCTCAGGTGTGTTGTGAGGCACAAGGCCATAGGCCAAGTGGCTTCAACCACCTAAGAAAAGATTTTAGCCCATGATATCACACACCTGGGAGTGTATTTTTATGATTATGAAATGCATCCATATGTAATTTTTGACTGATGGTATGACCTGCTTTTAGACCAGGATTATGTACTGAGATATCATCCCAGCTGCAGGTCACAAAATCATAGAAGCATGATGGCAGAAAAGGACCGCACCGGCCCATCTAGTCTGCCCTATTTCACCCCCTACACCCCCTCATTGCCAGCCCCCGCCCTCCCCCCGCTACTCAGCTCCTTACGTCTGTTCCATGACCTCTTGAATCCTTCCACCAATTTAGTCCCCACCTTCTTCTGGTAGTCTGTTCCAGGGCTCCACAACCCTCTGTGAAGAATCTCCTCTCACATTGCCTCTGTATCTATTTCCTGCAGTCTGAGGCTATGCCCTCTAGTTATGGACACCACCTTCTTCATCAGTAAACACCCTTCCCTTACTTTGTTGGGCCCCTTTACATATTTAAAAGTTTCAGTCATGTTTCCATTCTCCCTTCTAGCCTCCAGCATGTACAGATCCAGCTCCTGCAAGGGGCCTCTGCTCATATGTCTTCCCTTGCATACCCTACACCATCTTGGTTGCCCTTTTCTGTACCCTTTCCATCACATCTATGTTCTTGCAAAGGTGTGGTCTCCAGAACTGGATCCCGTACTCCAGGTGCGGTCTCACCATGGCTTTGTAGAAGGGCATTGTTACTGCCCTTCTTCTACTAGTAATGCCCCTGCCAATGCATGCCAACTTTCCATTGGCATTTCCCGCTGCTCTGCTACATTGTTTTCCTACCTTAAGGTTGGATGAAACTGTGATCCCCAGATCCCTCTCCTGTTCTGTTACTTTGATTGCCTCCTCTCCCAGGGTGTACTCTGCTTGTGTGTTCCTACTCCCCACGTACATCACAGTGCAATTTTTGGCATTAAATTTCAGCTGCCACATCTCCGGCCACTCCTTGAGTGTCTTCAAGTCCTGCCTCATGTCCTCCATTCCCCCTGGGGTATCCAACCTATTGCAGATCTTTTTATCATCAGCATATAGGCACACACCTTCCCCCTCAGCCCTTCCACTACATCAGTGAAGTAAATGTTAACAAGCATTTGTCAATGCCGAATGTTGCTTGCTTCTATGTGCTGTTTAGGTATTTGGAAGTCATTGGAGTGCAAATATTGAAAATTTGCGAACTACAAGCGTGCGTAGGAACTGCGCAACGCACGCTTGTAAAACAGTGATTTTTAGGAATTTTTTCACCAAATTTTCAACATAGCCATTTTAAGACCTCTGCTCATGAACAGTGTCACTGTGATTTTGTTAATGTTCCCATACATTGAGTTTGCACACCGACTGCGCCATTGTGCACTACATGGGTGGAAACATGTTTTGGGCAAGATGTGAAAAATGACAGCTGTACTACTCATGAGGAGGTGTCGTAAAATGGCAATGTTGAAAATCTGGAGTGAAAATATTGAAAATTCGCAAACTTACGAGCGTGCGTAGAAACTGTGCAACGCACACTCGTAAAACAGTCATTTTTAGGAATTTTCTCACCAAATTTTCAACACAGGCTCTTTAAGACCTCTGCTCATGATCAGTGTCACTGTGGTTTTCTTAATGTGTCCCATACATTGATTTCACACACCGACTGCGCCATTGTGCGCTACATGGGCCGAAACACGTTTTGGGTGAGATGTGAAAAATGACAGCTGTACTACTCATAAGAAGGTGTGGTAAAATGGCAATGTTGATAATCTGGAGTGGAAATATTGAAAATAAGAAACCCACGAAAGGCAGTAGGAACTGCGCAACCACGTCAGAAACAGTCATTTTAGAATTTTTCACCAAATTTTCAACATAGCCATTTTAAGACCTCTGCTAATGAACAGTGTCATGGTGATTTTCTTAATGTGTCCCATACATTGATTTCGTATACCGACTGCACCATTGTGTGCTGCGTGGGCAGAAACAGGTTTTGGGCAGGATGTGAAAAAATGACAGCTGTACTGCTCATAAGGAGGTGTGGTAAAATGGCAATGTTGAAAATCTGGAGTGAAAATATTGAAAATTTGTGAATGTACGAGCCTGCATAGGAACTGCGCAACGCAAGCTCGTAAAACAGTCATTTTTTGGAATTTCGGCACCAAATTTTCAACATAGGGTTTTTGGGACCCCTTCTCATGAATAATTTATTTGTTTATTTGTTTATTGCATATTTTCAGAATTACAAACCTTTGAGTCGCAGACTCATTTGCAAAGGCTCCACGTCGGTTACAGTGGTGGAGGGGAGACGGAGTACAAGGATACATACATAGTAAGGCAGTATACAGGAGAAACATACACACTCAAAATAATACACATGACAGTTCTGAACAGTGCAGTCCAGGCTTTATCTTAATACAGCAGTGACTGTAGCAGGGACATTAAGGGTATCATTTGTTAGACTAGGGGAGGCGTGTTACGTGGGATCCATGAGACCCTGTGTCAGTTTTTAATGGGAGGCGTATTCTTGGGGTCCATGAGACCCTGTGTCAGATTTTTTTTTTTTTTTATTAGTGTGGTAAGGTAGCCTACTTAGAGAAGAATAGCTAGCCACAGGCACAGGAATGGAGTCAGCTAGGTGGGCTTTGAGGCCTGCTTTGAAAAGGGAGATGCTGTGTGACTGGAGTGAGCCAAGGAGGTAGTGCATTAAGCCAGCGAGACACGGTGCAGAAACGATCTTTGACCCATTGATGTCCTACAGTGGGGACCCAGAATGAAGGATTAGAGGCAGTCGGGTATTGCCCTGATGGGGGCTGGTCTGATTATTGGGAGAAGGCCAAGTGGGGCGGTCTGAAGTTGTATTTTTAGCCAGGATACAGGTGTGGTAATGTAGTCTTTGTTGGAAGTTTAGCCAGCCAGTCAGGGCATATAGGTCACATGTATGAGTAAGCTGGTCACTGCCAGTGACTAGTCGGCAGGCTTTATTCAAGCGTGTCGATACTCAAGTGAAAATTTTGAGTTCAGTCGATCCATACATCGGTTATCCCATAATCGACTAGGGAGAGGATTGAGGCGGAGACTGCTAGATGCAAGGCCTGTGGGGGTAAACAGTGTTTAACCGATAGAGGATTCCCACCTTGTGTTAACAGCGTGGAAAGAAGTTGGACGTGTCTATGGTAGGAGAGGGAGGTATCTAAAGTGATACCCAGGTATTTGAAGTTAGTGGCGTGTTCAGGGGTGCCTTGTTGTTAATTAGTAGAGCCGATTGGCTGTGGGTTTTATGGGTGTGCAAAATAACATGGATTTAGTTTTTTATAGTTGATGAGCAGGCGGTGTTCATCGAACCACGATTCTAGCTCCCAAAGAAACCCTGTAGGGCTTGCTGCAGGGTGCATGGTTGGGGTGTTTCCAGAATATTACCGCATCATCCACATAGAAGCATGTTTCCACTGCATGCCATGGGAAGAGAGTTTAAAAGAGGGAGGAAGAAGGGGCCAGGATAGACCCTCAGGGACCCCAGAGCACACTGCTTGGGGAGGAGATGGTGGTATTTACCTAACTTGCTGAGACTGGCCTGATAGGTAGTCCCTGAACCAGGCAGTCGCCTCAGTGACCACATTTAGCTGTGGCATAACATGAAGCAACAGATCGTGACTGACTGTGTCAAACGCTTTGGTGAGGTCCACGAAGATTACACCTGCAACAGCTCCTTGGTCTAAGGCCTCGTGGATGAACGAGGTGAGCTCGGTCAGTGCGGTCACAGTGCTATGTCCTGTCCGGAAACCGTGCTGAGCATGACTAAGGAGGTTGTATCTAGTGAGGTGTTCTGTAAACTGGTCAGTGACTATTTTTCCAGCGCTTTAGAGAGCGGAGGAAGTATGGAGATAGGTCTATAGTTGCTTGGTAAAGTGGGGTCTCCACTCTTCAAGATGGGAGTGATTAAGGCATTCTTCCAGGTTGAGGGGAACTGACCGAGGCAGAGAGAGAGATTGAGAATTTTAGTGAGGTGGGGAAGTGTGACGTCCAGTGTCAGCTGAATGAGCTTTAGATCGAGTGAATCATTGCTGTACCGGGAATTGGAAATTGCATTGGTAATGTAATGTTTTGCTTCCCGGCAGGAGATGACTCTCAGTCTGAATGGTAGTGAATCCGAGTTAGTGGGAGTGTCGGGAGGGGGCTGGGTGGAAGAAATTAGGGAGGATACTAGAGAGGTCCGAGAAGGTGGTGTTAGGGCTTCAGCTACTACTGGAGGGGTCTTGTGTATCTTCTCCGTTTACAGAGAGTAGGGAGGAAGAAATGTGAATTCCCATTTAGTTCTTTTCCGTTGCTCCAGAATTTCTTCCCGTCTCCCCATGCGGAGTAAGGGTTGCTGGTAGTAGGATGCCTTTGCCTGTCGTGCGGCCCATGTACATTTATTGCGGGCTGCTCGGTATAGTAGTCTATCATGTGTTTTATGATTCAAGGGCCTTATGCCAAAGGTTGTCCCGCCATTGGAGCAGGTTTAGTAGTGAGGGTGTGAACCAAGGGGTGGGTCTGGTTTTCAGTACTTGTTTGGTGAGGGGCGCAAAAATGTCGCAGGCCTTGTTAAAGGTGGATATAAAGTGAGTGAGAGCAAAGTCTACCGACTGTGAGGTGTAAATTGGGAGCCAATCACAAGTAGCTAGATGGGCTATGAGTTTACGTAGGCCTCCTCTTTTTAGCCGTCTCTGCATGAGGATTAGCGGGGGGGTAGGGGTCAGTTTTCCAGACCACCAACTGGTCACTGGGGAGTGGTCACTAATTGAATCTGGAAGTACCGAGGCTTGGGAGAGGTTCCGTGGCTATTTGTGAAGATAAGGTCTAAAAGGGTGGAGCCCGGTTCTGTTGTCCCTTCTGGTAGGAGGGTGACTATCTGGGTTAGGTCATCGCTAGAGCTGAATCCTTAAAGCTGGACGAGGAGGGGATAGCCAGTTAACATTGAAATCACCCATTAGGATGAGTTCACTTTATAGGTAGGTTAGAGATTGTTTGGAGGATGGAATCAAAGGCGAGTTTTTGGTTTCTCGGGGGATGAGGCTGACGCTGATGTATAGTGTTTGGTGCCCAGACTGAGTTTGACAATTAGTGTCTGGGCGCCATATTGAGGGTGCAGGGTGTTAACTTCAGTGGCTTGAGAGGAATTTATGCATAAAATGCACAGCCGCCACCCCTCTTACTGACCCTATCGGTCCTGAAGAGAGAATAATTACCAGGGGGACTGCCTTATTTGGTATTTTCTTTGACAGCCAGGTCTCCGAGAGGGCTATGATGTTGGGTGTATGCTGGGCAACCCAGCCTTGGAGAAGAGTGAGTTTTTTTGGTAGGCTGCATATATTTAGAGTTGCCAGGAGTAGTCTGCCCCTGGAGTGGTTAGGGGGGGCCTTTGTGCTGGGTGGTCCTGGGTTGGGGTGGATATTGCCCGATAGCAATAAAAGCAGGAGGGTGTGCCGTGAGATGGCCAACCTGCAGTGCTGGAGGAGGTCATTGGGATTGGTATGATGAGGGGCTTTTAACACTGGAGGTGGGATAGGTAGACTGTGAAAGGCACAGGCTTGAAGAGCTATGGAGGTGTGGAGGTGGTTAAGGTGTAAGTGTGGTGTTGGGGGTTGTGGTCTTGGGAGGTGGTGTAGTGCTAAGGTGCAGTGAGTAGGATGTGCAGGTGTAAGGGTTAGAGAGAGCATGAGGGTAAGGGCAAAAGGGACCCGTTTGACTAGCTTGGAAGTGTTGCTGAGAATGGGTCTGTAGTCATTATTGGCAAATAGGTTAAAATGAAATGTTGAGGTAATGTGACATTGGTGCCTCTAGGGGGTAGCAGATCATATTGTTGGATCCTGGAAACCAGGAATGCAGCTAGTAGGAGCGATAGCATAGTAAATTTTGATAGAGAAAGTTATATTTCAGTGGCCTCTAGTGGTAGCCTAATATAACCTGCAGCTGGGAAAGTGAGCTGATAGGTTTTTGCTCACGTCACCTGACTAACCTTCCCTATAAATTTGAGAGCCGACCAAGGGTGGTGGTGGGGGCGGTGGGGAGCCGAACGCGTCACTGTCATGGTGGCATTCGGGCCCAAAGGGTGATTTCGCAGTCACTGCACAGTCACTGCGCAAAATCACCCTTCAGGCCCGAATAACGCCATGACAGTGACATCATTCATGAGAAGACGTCCCAAAAACCCCATGTTGAAAATGTGGTGCAAAATTCCAAAATGCCTGAGATATGCAACAAAGTTGAAACCCCTTATCTAGCCCATTATACAGCTTACGGCATTTCCTCAGCGATGTCGCCTTTGAAGAGTGCAGGCGTGTTCCCGGTCCACGAAGATCATCAGCGCCGGAGTCTGGAGGTAAGTATGGGGTGGGGTGTGGGAGGCTAGATGCGCAGTGGGTGGGTGCGGGTTGTGGGAGGGTTGAGATGCTACCAAGGGACCGCTTTTATTTTACAGGTAAAAAAAAGACGCTGCGGGACCATTTGCTGCGCTGGGGTGGCCTCAGCGCGGGCACAAGGATGTTGGGGGGCATTCAGCTGACGGGGGATTGGGTACCCCATCGGCCATGGTATTTATTGCCATGCTGGGGTGGGCTCCCAGTGTGGCACAAAGGCCAGGCGTTCAGCCGAGGGGATTGGGCACCCCATCGGCAAAAGGACTGCTTGTCACACTGGGGTGGGCTCACAGCGTGGCACCTACTACTGGGGATGCAGCTCAGCCAGCGGGATTGGGCACCCGTCAGCTATACAGTGCATGTGGGGCATGCACAGCTGCATGTGTCTGGGGGGCTCGCGTGAGCAGCCGATATCTTTATCGGTGCTCACTCAGCCGTAGCTCCCCTTTCAATCGATGTTACTGCATTTTGGAGTGACATACACAGCTCCAAATGCATTGGCTTACAGGGGCCTCCCAGCACACTGACTGAATTGGAGGAGGAGGTGACACTCGAAATCTCCGATGATGGCACTATGTTTCTTGCACATGCGTGCAAGCAACATAAAAAGTAGAGTCCCAAGACTGACCCATGGGACACCCTACTCTTCTCCCCCCATCCTGGAGTACTCTTCGTTTAGCACCACCTTCTGGGTTCTTTCCACTAACCTGGCCTCCATGCACCTTGCTACTTTCCCACCCACCCTTAGACTTTCTTGTTTACTCCCCAGCTCTCTGTGGGGGATGGTGTTAGAGGCCTTACTGAAGTCCAGATAGGCCATGTCCACCGCCCCTCCCTGGTCGATCACCTGAGTCACCCAACTGAAGAACTTGATCAGGTTCATCTTGCATGACCGTCCCTAGGTGAAGCCATGTTGTCTGCTGTCCTGCAAGCCACTCTCCTCCAGGTAGTCCACCACCCTCTCCTCGATTAGTGCTTCCATTACCTTCCCTACTACTGAGGTGAGGCTGGAAGGTTGATAGTTCTATGTCACCTCCCTGCTTCCTCTCTTGTGTAAAGGCACCATGTCTGCCCTCTTCCTGTCCTCTGGCACCCTCCCATTATCCAGTGGCAAGATGAATAGCCTTGTCAGTGGGGTGACCAACTCCTCCCTCATTTCCCTGATCACCTTGGGGTGTGACCTGTCTGGCCTCATTGTCTTATCCACCCTCAATCTTTCTAGCTGCTCCCTAACCCTATCCACAGAGAACAGGCTCAGATCCACCCATTTGCCTCCTTTCCTCTCCTCTTTAGCTCAGGTCCCCTCCCGTCTTCCTCTTCCATAAATACCGAGCAAAAGTACTTATTTAATAGTTCTGCTTTTCACAGTCCCTTCCAATTTTATCTCTCCTCCCCCTCAGCCTTGCAATCCTCTGCCTTGCACTCCTCCTCCCTCACATATCTGAAAAAGTTTTGTCCCACCTTTTGACTTTTTTTGCTATTTTCTCCTGCATCCGCTTTTGCCTTCCTGATTTTTTGCCCTGCCAGTCTCCTCTTCTCCCTATAAGCTTCCTATTTTCCTCACTGAGTGTCCTCCTAAATTTTCTGAAAGCCTTCCTCCTTTCCCTGACTGCCCCCGCTGTCTCCTTAGTAAACCAAAGTAGTCTCCTCCCTCGGGTTTGAATCCCACAGCTGCCTAGGTGCATACTGTGTGATCCTGAGCAAGTCACTTAACTTCCCTGTGCTCCCAGTTCACATCTGGAAACAATCTTTAGCATAGTGTGCTCCCCCTGGTTAAGCAATGTTCCCTTCCTCCTTTCCTTCACTCCTGTTTGCTCTTCTTAACCTTTTTTATGCACATTTCCATGGCTTTCATTATCCCTCCTTTAATAGAGTCCCACAACTCCTCCACTGCTCCTATATTCTTTGCTCCCTGCATTGCTTCCCTTGCTAGCCTTTTCATCCTGTCGAAGTCTGCACGTTTGAAGTCCATGACTGTAGTACTGGTTTGATTTGTCTCCCTCCCTGCCCTCACCTTAAACCTTACAGTCCTGTTATCTCTGGTGCCCATGACTTCTCCCACCTGCACCTCCTCCATACTCTCTCTATTTGTCAGGACCATGTCTAGCAGGTTGTTGCCCCTTGTTGGCTCCCTGACTAGCTGTTGTAGGAATGCCCCCTACAGCGCAGCTAGGATCTCCCTGCTCCTAGTCAACACTGCAACTGGGATTCCCCAGTCTATATCTGGGAGGTTTAGGTCCCCTACCAGTAGTAATTCTTCTTTTAGGGCCATCTGTGTGATTGCCTGACTAAGCTGTTGGCCCCCCTCTTCCTCCTCCTGCATTAGTGGTCTGTATACCACCCCTGGCTGCAAGGATTCTCCAGTCCCCCTTCCTAGTGTTACCCACAGTAGTTCCTTCTCCCCATCTTCATCTTGTTCTTTGATTACTCTCATGGCATCCCTGATGTGTAAAGCAACTCCCACTCCCTCCTTGCCCTCCATGTCCCTTTTAAAGAGTCTGTAGCTCAAATTAGTCATCTCCCAGGTATGATGCTCTGTCCACCAAGTCTCACTTATTGCTACTATATCCAGTCTGTTGTCCCCCATGATGGCCTCCAAGTCCACCATTTCTTCCGTAAGTGCCCAGCGTGGCAGCCAAGCCCTTCCAACAAGAATCCCCCATCCCCCTTTCAAGTGATACCCTCTTTCACAACATTCTATCTCTATCCTGGGGGGTAGCTGACAACCCCCCATTTTTCCTGTCCTATGGTGTGGACACCATCACCACCACCCCCCCCCCACATTTGGTCTCACGGCAATCTGATTTGAAGGTTTTGACCATCCAGTTTAAAATTATGCAGTAAGGAATGATGGGGGAGGGGGTGTTACAGTAGGATAGTGGCTCACCTCAGGCAGGTTGAAGCATGAGATGAAAGCAAAGCTAAGTGCTTCTGCCACCCAAGAAGGACTGTTAACCCACTATATTTCATCCCCTGGAGTGCATTATTGCGATTATGAAATGGTTCCTTTTTGGTAAATTCAATGTAGTTTTTAAACATATTTTAGTTGATCTACTTTCAGCTGGGTGGTGGTGGTGTTAGGGATAACGTCCCAGCTAAAAATACCTCATGGTCAATCAGGAGCCAGTATTCTTTCTGTCCATTTTATAATTAAGGTTATTGACTGCTGAGAAATGTGGGGCAGTCATGATTGGTATTTGGCTTGCTTCTGTGATTATTTTCTATGGTTCTCTCTCAGTATCTCATTGTGGGTTAGACCCAGTTATCAGTAGCAACCTTACCCATACCCTTGGACCATTTTGTGTTCTCAGTATTATACTCCAGAACACAGAACATCATTTGAGTTTTTCACTTCTCAGAGTGGTTTAAGACACCTAGGTTTGGTGCATCTTACAATGCACCCAAAACATCTAATTGGTGACCCTTGATATACAGTACCACTTCCTGTTATGTAGTATTGCTTTATGTTATATTTGAAATATTTTCTTTCCAGGTCAGCTATGGTTCTTCAGTTTCCCTGTTGACTGATAAGTCAAAATTCCCTTCATTTATGCGGACTGTTCCAAATGACATCGTCCAAGCTCTTGGTATGGCTCAGCTGTTAATTTATTTTGGTTGGACATGGGGTGGGAATTCTGGCCTCTGACAATGATTATGGTATGCTGGGCAGCCAGACTCTCAAACAAGAAATTGTCAAGGCTGGAGGCTGCATCGAATCTTTAGAAATGGTCACCAAGTATAAAGAGAAGATCCCCTCCACCATTGATGTGATTCAGCGGTCATCAGCAAATGTCATTGTGGTCTACTCCACTGCTGAGAATCTGGTTCCATTGCTGGAGGCCATTGCTATGCAAAATGTAACAGGTAGAGTTTGGATCAGCTCTACAGGTTGGCAGGTGTCCTTGGAAGTTCTCAAGATGGAGGTTGTGAAAACCTTGAATGGTAGCATAGGGTTCTTCATCCACAAAGGCAAGATCCCCGGGCTCAAGGACTTCTTGTACAGTATCCACCCTTCAACCTCTCCACATGACATCTTTATGAGAACATTCTGGGAGGTGGCCTTTGACTGCCAGTGGCCAAAGCCTGATGGAAATGACACACTAACAAACTGGGCAAAAAAGCACAATAACATCACCTTGCACAGGTCATGAGGATTTAAGAAATCTTGACATTTCTAAATATGACACGTATAATTACACATACATGTTTAGCATTTACAATGCAGTATATGCAGTGGCACATTCCATTCATAGTCTGCTTTCATGTAGAGATGGAGAAGGTCCATTTTATAATGGAGAGTGTGGGAGCATTCTTGATTTCCAACCTTGGAAGGTAAGAAAACCAAGTAGTATATTATCATTTGTAAAAACTGGTGTGTATGTTAATACCACTGCTGAGTCCAATCTTTCGGTTGTAAGAGCGGTCTCACGTGCATTCTTAGGATAAAAGACCTGCAAAAGCAACAGCAAATGGTTCTGATACCCTAACAATGTGATTGAGACTACTCTTACAACAGTAAAAGTGGGCTTGGTGGTAATACAGGTGCATTATTAATCGAGTTCAATCAATAATATAATCCCTCACTAATTTATAAAAAAAAGTACCCCAACATTCCCATCTTCAGGGCAGCTGTGGAAGAAATACTCTTCACGAATAAAAGTGTCTCATGCACAGAGCATGAAAATCCGGGTCGTGCCTGAAAATAGTCACTTGCTGGCTAGTGCACTTACCCGGTTAACAAAAACTAAATAAAAAGCAGTGTTCTGAATGGTTGAAATTCTTGCTCTATAATGGGCTATAGAAGGAATATGAATTCCATCAAATGTGCTGCCTCCCTCTATTAAGTTCGGAGCTGTGTTGAACATGGAGTTCTGCTGACAGAATTTGTGCAGAATGGCAATTCTGCTTCCAAAATTCTTTTCAGAATTTATTTTTTTATAATTTACTGTTTCTTCTTGATCTGGCCCCCTCACCTTGTCAGGTCCTGCCCCTCCAGCAGCATCTCTGGCACTTACCCTCAGGTTTCCAATCCCATGGGTTTACCCACTGTGGAATGGGCTGCTGTGTTGGTTCCAACCCCCCCCCACTGTATCTTGGTCATAGGTACAGGAGTTCCCTGGGTTCCTGAAGGCAGCCAGTTGCTGGAGTCTGGGCTTGAGTATACTTGGATCATGTACTGGGCAGACATTCTCACTTTATATAGTCCTATCTCCTGGGATGCCTGGTGCTTGAGGAGATCTAATCAGAGGCACACAAGCATGCATAACGTGAATCTTGTCCAACATTCCCCTTCCCACTCCTACTGTCTGCTGAACTACCAGCTGTGGTCACCCAGGGGCAAGTATAGCATTGGCAGCAGTAACCTTCCCTCCCTTCCCAAAGGAAGTCAGCATCCTCTGATTTTCCTCCCCCTGGCCAGTGCCTGATGGTCTGCACTTCTTCCTGAACTCAGTTGTTGGCTTAACGAGTGCTGGCACTGCTGCAGTGCAGGCAGGTCAGCTCTGGAATTTATTGTTTAATTCTGAAAGGCAATTATATATGTAATCCTTTTCCGTGGTTTGTATAAATTGAGTTGGCAGTTTACGTAACTGCAGAATACTATTATGGGGGTTTATGTAAATTGTAGTTCAGTAAACTCCAGTTTAAAGAAATAGATTAGTTGCCATATTTGTCCTTGTAAGAAAACATCCAGAAGTAAATTATTTGATACCTTTTAATGGACCAACACAGGTGTTACAAAACATAGATGTAACAAAACACAGGTGTTACAAAACATAGATGTTACAAAAAGAAAAAAGTGTCCAAGCTTTTGGAGCAACCAAGTCCTTCTTCAGAGACTTATGTCCCAGTTTAAAGAAAAATTCTGCTTTGGATGGAATTCTGTAGAATTAATTTTAATTTCCAAAATTCCACAGACTTTCTTCAGAAGAGAAATTTAATAAATCAGCACTGCTCTAATCAAGCTAGATTTTAACATTCTTCTATGATTTTCCCTGTCGGCATCCTTACTAATGTTTTTTTCTCTGTGTGTTTGCAGACACCATAACATCATTACTGTTCATCCTCTTCCTTTCAATGTTAATAGCTAATTCAAACTTTCACACTATCCCATAATCCCACCTGAGCTCTTAACAAGGATTTTGTTAATTTTAATACCCTTTTTTGGGACAAAGAAACTCAAATGGGGTCATATATTGAAATAAAATCTGCAGTGAAAAAGGCTTTGAAAGTTGTTTAGAAATTTTATGTATTTATTGAAATGTATAACCAGGAAGGCACACTAAGCGATAAGTCGCTCGTCTCTTGGTGCAACCTGAGGGGAAGGGGTAGATTAGGAATGAGACAGTAGACACTCAAGTTATAAGTTCAACATTAACATACAGTTGTAAGGTAGACATTACAAACAGTGTTACAACAGTGTTGCACATGATAGGTAAAAACAGTGGACAACAATAAGTGCTGGGTTAATAAGTAGCAAGTACTTACATGAAAGAAAAGGGGGATATGAGAGGCAGTGGTGAGGTGGGTGGGGAGGGGCAAGAGTTGTGTCCCTAGAGACTGCTTCAGCATGTGAGGACCCTGCACTGCACTGACCAGAGAGAAAGGAATAAGGAAGTGTCCCAGACAGACCCCAACAGGATGGTGGGGGAAGGAGATGAGAGATACAAGCCCCTTTGTGGGGTAGGAGAGGGAACCATGGAGACCATTTGAGGCCCCTTTTATTCTGTGAGAGATCAAGGGAGGCTAGTAAGGGGGAGCAATTTGGGGAAAGGGGAAGAAAGCAAGGAATCTGGGTGGGTGTGCATGGGTAAAGTGAAGGTGATGGTAGAGGGGTCGGGTTTGTCCAGGGCTTAGAGGAGAGAGTTGGGGAGAGACATGGCAGGAGCAGCTAGGAGCAAGTTAATTGTTGAGGGTAGAGCTGATGGAGTAGGTGGAGGATGAGTGCTGGATTTGAGGGAAGAGGGAATTCCAAATTTTTGGGAGACAGAGTAACTGGATTGGCCAATTTGGGTGGATCTGTGGAGGATTTCCAGGGTGCGAGAGTCAGTTGATCTAAGGGCATGAGAGGGTGGAGGGTGTTATAAAGGAGGAGGAGAGGTAGGAATGGAGCTCACCCAACCGGTGCTTGGAAATGAATTTAACACAGTGGGAGAGCCACCTATTTGCAAGAGAGGGGAAGAATAGAGCACAATAAAGATCACAGTGGTGTGTGCAAGGGGGGCATCCAAGGCAAAGCAGCAGAAGGAATTGAAGAGGGTGTCCAGTCTGGCCAGGGAGGACCTAGGGGAAACACCATAGACTATGTCACAGTAGTCAAAAGTGGGCAGTATCATCTTCTGGACAAGTTCGCTCCTAGCAGTACAAGGGATGCAACTACGGTTCCTGAACAGGGCACCAAGTTTCTTGTACAGTTTTTTTCTGGATGGCGTCAGTATGCCCAGAGAAGTTTAGGTGTTGGTCCAACCAAACACCTAAGTACCTGAAGGAGGATGTGTCCTCAAGTAAAGTCCCATCAAGTGTGTGTAAAATAGGTAGGAAGGGAAGCATTGAGAGTACCTGCCGTGTGCAAAAGATCATGGAGACTGTCTTCTTGGGGTTGAGGAAAAGTTGATGGTTAGCAAACCAGAGCTTAACCTTGTCAAAGCCTTACTGTAAGTTGGTTGTAACCTCATCAGGACAGGAGCCGGATGCATACAGGACTGTATCATCGGCGTACATGTGTATAGCAGAGGATGGGGAGCAAACAGAGGGAAGGTCATTTAAGAAGATGAAGAATAGGAGGGGCCCTAATAAAGAGCTCTGGGGGACTCCAGTGATAATCAGGAGGGGAGGGGAAGTGACGTCCAAGATCTTAACTGACTGGGTTCTGCCGATAAAGTAAGAAATTGGCTTTGATTGCCGTACTCTTTCTCACTCAATTTCTTCAGCTGATGTGAAGTTCTTTGGTTGTGACCAGGTTGACTGGTACGCAGGAGCTTTAGGCTAATTTAAAAGTTGCATTAATTTTAAGTAGTGTGTTGCAAAGAAGGAATATGAGTGTATTCCGATCCCACGGTGAAACCTTTACATTGATTGCATCAATGCCAACAACATCGACGGATCACTGTAAAATCCTCCTGGGACCCTGGCACTCTTTCCCCCAGTCCTGCACCCCTTCCCCAAATCAATTCCAGCTCAGAGCTAATAATCCCTAAATCCAGGGTGAGGGGGGGAAACACACACAGACAGATCTCCAGATAGATTTATGCCAACTGCAATTTGCAGTCGACATAAATCTGTCACTGTAATGTCGGTCGACAAAATTTTTGTTGAACTGGCATCATAGAGCTGAATATTAGAAACTCTGACTGTGTGACAACACAGAAATTTGAAAATGACACATTGCAAACAGCTGATAGTGACTCAGCAGCAGGGAAGAGATTTAGAAGAAAGGAAGAAGAAATGTTTTTGTTTTTGGACCAGAGAATAACAGAAAAGACCAGATCAACCAAAATGTAAAAATCACATCAGTGCACCACCACCCATCCCTTATGGGTGGCAGGAGAAGTGAAATCTGAACCATACGAAGGAATACAGGAAGTCACTGATAAAGGGTGATTTTACAGCATGCAGAGGTTAAAAAAAAAAAAAAAACAGAAACAATGTTCACCAGAGTCTTGATGTCAAAACACTGCAGGTGGAAATGTCCTGTGATCTTCCTTCCTTCCCCGATGGGGCTGTCATCTGGGATTCCAATTCATGTGCTGTAGTTGGAGACTGGGGGCTATGACTCTAGGGTCATCATTCATGGCTGCAATGATTCCCTGGAGAATCCTTGCCCATTCTCTGTCAGTAAATCTATTGTCCTTGTCCTTCAGTGACCTCTTGGATATCTATGGGATACACAATGGCTCGACTCAGAATGTGCCATTTATCTGCATAAGTGAGGGGGCAGGACAATGACTCACTAATGGCAAAGCTATGAGTGAGTGATGAAAGTCCTGCCTCCTCACAAGTGATGATAAAGGTCACATTCTAATTTAGGCCATTGTGTGTCCAGTTTATACATTGTATTGTAAACTGTAAAGTTTTTTAAACTATTTCTTTATATGAAACTTTAACTATTTCTGTTGAATTTCTCTGCTCTGTTTTGAGTGCAGCAGAGGCCCCTGTGATGTCATATGACATTGTGCTAGCTGCACTCCTATTGGTTAAGGATTCCTTTGTTACCCTTCAAAGTAGAGATAAAGGCTGATGATGGCTCCATACTGAAATATATGACTTATCTTCATTTAAAATGCTTCAGCTGCTACACTAAATCATGTATCTGTAAGGTTTGATTTTCACCTACATTATATAAATGTTTCTTACTTTACAATATACACATCGCATTGTGTGGAAACAAGATCTTTGCCCTTTGGACTTCATCTGTTCCTGCTACTTCTCAAAACATGATGTCATAATCCACTGTTTGTGACATCATCATTTCCATAGCAACCAACTGTGAGGCTGTGGGTCCAGTTCCCACACCTGGCACATGGGTTAATGTCCCAGTACTGACACTGTAGTGCAGCATGAGAGGGGTGCTGCACTTCTGAGGTGCCGTCTTTTGGATGAGACGTTAAACCAAGGTAGCATCTGCCTGGATTGGTGGTAGTTCAGGTGGATGTTAAAGATCCCATGGCACTTATCGAAAACAGTAGGGGAATTTTTTATTATAATAACATCGAAAACAAAATTAATTATAAACAGTGTTAAGTCGCAAAAAATACAAATCAAATAGTGAACAAAATCAAATAAGTATTACAGTCATACATTCATCAGATCAGTATAAAAAGAACTATATATCGGCCTCCCCCCCTACTAAAAGAGTAGGGGAAGTTTTATTATAATAACCTCAAGATTTATCAAAACACTGTTAAATTACACTGAAGCCAATACAAATCAAAATATTAATAAAACACAAATTATACTCTAGTAATTTAAACTTAACATAACTAAGGGTAAGAAAATAATCAGTATTAACTCATACTTTAATCATTTATACTCCTACCTCCTTACTTTACTTTACTAATCTTCCCATTCCCCTTCTGCATAATCTCAACTCTTTTGTTACATTAAGTCATATCCCGCATACTTAATTTATTTATATTTAATAAAATAAGTCAATCCTTTCCACCAATTGTTTACCTGCTTGGTGGATGCAAATACAATATCCGTAAGATATACTCTCTCGAAGGACCCTCTAACCAAACAACTTACTATCTCCAAGGGCATTTGTTTCTGATATAGTACCCATTGACATCGAGCCTGCCATAAATAATATATTAATGCACAGCAAAAGATATGTAAAGTCCCTATATAATACTTTGTCTTTAAGTGAGCAAATTGACCCAAAACCAAAGTGTCATAATCTAAATTATGTAACCACTTCATTTTCCATTGTACAGCTAGGAATCTCCAAAGAGACTTGGCATAAGTATAGTCAAAGAAAAAATGTTCCGTTGTTTCCTCTTTATTGATACAAAGTAAATAAGGACAATTTCTTTCAGATCGAGCCTTATATTTTGCATTGCCTCTCACCCCAATCCTCCCATATACTGACAGCCATATAAGTTCCCACATATATGTTGGTAACCTATAATTATTTAACCTCTGGAGCACCAGTTTAATTCCTTGTGTTGGACAGTTCTTGAAGGCAGGTTCATTTGGGTACAACTGCAACATTACCTTGTTGTATAATATTTTCCCTGTACATTCCCTTACTGATTGCGCAGATAGCTTCCATTTAAATAATTTTCTGACAATGGGTAAAAAAAGACTAGGGATAAATAAAGTGGGAACAGGTTTAGGGGGATCTATCAACCAAGCTGTAAAGTACCTATATAATACATTATGAAGTAATTTCCCTTCATTCGTAGGTGACGAATCCCATCCACCCTTTAAATTTGAAGCAATTAATAATGTTGAAAAAAGAATAATTGGATCAGCCATACCCAAACCCCCATTCTGTTTTGATAAATATGTGTACTGACGTTTAATGGGATTAAGCCTATTTCCCCACACCATCTGGAAAAACAAACTATATAATCTAGTTTCTAATTTGATAGGGTACGGAAATATGTGAGCGATGTACAATAACATCGGCAGGATAAATTTTTGGAGAACTACAACCCTCTTTAATTTGGGCAACTTCCAATGTTTCCATATATTGATTTTACTTTCAACAGAATGCAATCCTTTCTCCCAATTCAAATTAGGTAAATTCTGAGTCCCATACCACAAACCCAAAATCTTAATTGGTTTGGAAGAGATATGCAGACCCTGTAAAATTAAAGGCTCTGGAAATTGTACACCTATAAATAATCCCTTGCTTTTAGAGGGATTGAGCTGTGAATTGGAAATCCTGGAATATATCTCCATAAAGTCTAGAAATATTGTTACTTGATGATAGTGCATAAAAACAAACAAAATCATCAGCATAAACCTGAACTCTTACTTCCTGTAATGAAGGGGGGGCTGTAATCCCATCCCATAATGATTTTTGTGATAAATACTGAATTAACACATCTATTGTATAGACATATAATAATGGGCTGAGTGGACAGCCCTGACGTACCCCTGTTGGAATGTGAAACCCTTCTCCTATTACAGTTTGAATCATAGGATGAGTGATATTATCTTCATATATCTCTTTAATCCAATCTATAAACCGTCGCGGTACCCCATAGTGATTCAACACCAAAAATAAAAATGGATGGTACACTCTGTGGAATGCTTTTTTTTTGGTCAACAGATACAATACAGCCAGACAATTTATATATATATTAATATATTCGATCCAATCTCTAATAATCCTGTGTGCCTGAAATATATTTTTCCCTTGTAAACCACAAAATTGAGTGGGAGATAGAACGTCAATTGCTACTTTTTTTAATCTGGTATTCAAAATACTTGTTAATAGCTTGAAATACGAATTCAATAATGTAATTGGTCTCCAATTCTCTAATGAGTATCTATCTCCAGATTTAAATAAAAAAATTAATAGACCCTCAGAAAACCACAACGGAATTCTGCGAATCTAGAAAAATTATAAACTAATTCCAAACATGTTGCAAAAGATTCTGAAAGGCTTTATACAATTCCATTGTCAACCCATCTACCCAGGTGAGGTTCCAGATTTCAACAGCAATTGCTGTAAACATTTCTTTTTAGAAATAGGTAAAACAATAGACCCACATTTCTAGGGTGCCCAAGTTATCAATTGTGCCAAAAACTGTTCTATAATCGAATACTAGGTGAATTCTCAGGCTCATGGGCAGTGAAAACTGTTTAATCATTTGTTGTAGTTTTTTAGGTGCTGTGAAATTACTACCTTCATCATCTTTAGTGCATCAATTGTAGTATTCACTTTATATTTTTTAAAAGCTTCATAGGGTCTCCAACAGGACATTTTTATCACCATATTTGAATAATGCTTGAAGAGTATCTGCTCTATTATATTGCCACTCTTTGAGTTGTTGCTTTATCTGTGTAATATTTATAGAATTATCTACTTTTGAAGTATTTGCAAGTGAATTTAAATCATATAGACGTTGTCGTAACTTAAGATAGTGTAGAAACTTCTCGTTACCCCTTGTTTTTCCTATATTTTTAAAAAATTTTACCAAAATCTTGTTTTGAATCTAACCACCACTCCCCTAAATTATCATATAGAAAGGCCACTGACAATCTTGCCTTTTATAATACTTTAAATTTATCTCTAACCTTGGGACAATGTAATAATAATGCATTTAGTTTTCATCTGGCCCTCATCTGTGATGGTAACCTATAAGGCCCAATTTCACATTGCAAGAGCAGATGGTCTGAAAATGAAACTGGAACCGTAAAAAATTCAAATGACAAAGAATCTGATAGAAACATATAGTCTATAGTAAATGTATATTGTTTTTTTGATAAGTAAATTTTACCCCTCCCTGTTGCCGACTACTACCATTAACAAGACCAGATGCTTTTATCAACTGTTCCAATGCATTGGAGTCACAATACACCTTTTTTTTCTTTTCTCCTCCAGGTGTGTCTTTCCTAGATTTATTTTTTAGCTCACAATTCAAGTCACCACATAAAATTTTTTTATGTGAAGTGAATAAATATGGTTTTATTAATTGAAAAAGTGTTATCGTTCTGTTTTGATTTGTGAACAATAGATGTTAATGAATCTACATGTCAGGGATTTCCAAACCCCATCAAGAATCATTAATCTACCTGGAACAATGTCCATTAACTTAATTAAAGAAAAATTAAATGAATTAAACAGAAAGCCAATGCCATCAGCTGTTTCCTGGCCAAACGACCAGTAGGAAGGCCTCCAGCACCATTCTCTTTGAAAAAGCCTAGTTTGTTCTAAAGAATACATCCAGGTTTCTTGTAATAAACAAATATCCAAAGCTTGAAAGTGAATGTAATCATAAATTACCGTCCTTCTTTTGAAATTCAAAAGGCTATGGACATCCATAGAACCAATGTTAAATGCCACTTAAGTAAAAAAAAAAAAAATTCATCCATCTTTTTTCCGCCTTTTTTCTTTTTCCCTTTATATCCTTCATGTACCCCTTAAGGGAGATGAGGGCTATCTTGTATGGGTTGTGAATCTAAATCCTGACCATCCATCTCTGACTCACCCCAGGAAGTAGCTAAAACTGAAAAAGGGTTATTTGATTCCATCTCGACTGGGCTAGGCCCCATAGTAGATTTTGTATTCAGGGAAGACCTTCTTACCAGACCATAACCAAGGGTCTTGACACTTCAATGCTTTCTGTCTCTTTCTGTACAACAACCCCTCCTTGATTCTCCTCAGCATTCAACTGAGGCAGCTCCTCAAAAACCTTGTTTTGTCCTATGTCTTTAACTATATGTCTATCTTGAGTTTCATGGTCCAGTACCACCTCTTTAACAGGTGCAACAAAGTTCGCTACCTTATTTTGTGCTTCCTGTATCAATAATTCAGGACTGCCAATGGAGGCTTTATTCCTTGCCGCCCATTCACATTCTGCAAAAACGTGCCCAATCCCATCACATAAATCACACTTTGTGAAATTAGCACACTAAAAAACCCCATGGCCTACTTATCCACAATTGTCACAATGGGGTTTATCACAAGAGCTTGACAAATGTGTCCTAGCCCCGCATCTATAACAAGCTCTAGGCTGGCCTGCATAGAAGCACACTCCTCTGTCCCTCCCCAGAAGAAAGGAGTTAGGGATGTGCTCAATCCCTTTGTCTGTTTGCCGGAGTTTAACTTTGAATTTCCAACCCCCGGTCCAAAACTGCTCCGAATCAAGAATAGCTTCCGGGGGACTTAAAACTTCACATTTTTGACCTAATCAGTATGAAATGTCATCCACATGGACACCTTCATTCCGAAACGTTACAGTTACAAACTTAATTAAAGGTTTCGTCAAAGGAATAACAAAAAAGGTGTCCACATGGGTGAGAACTTCACCTGGCTATATCTTTCCCAAACAAGATCAAGTGCATATGCTGATCGAAAGCTAACATCGAAATTATCCCCACCTGATATGTTAATGAAAGCGAACACTTCCCTGGGTGAGAAGTGCAATGAATCTTTTAATAAACATTTACCCACATACACCCTATCTGGTTGAACTTCCATTCCTCCTTTATACCTTATGCGCACAGCATTCCTACGAGAAGCTGCCTCTTTTTTAGTTCTAGAAACTCAGACATAAGAGGCTTTTCCATATTTTGAGTTTGTTCCCTGTTCACCCCTGGCAGTACCTCCTCTACCAAAGGGACAGGACTAGAACTAGGTTCACCAAGGACAGAGTCCTGCTGATCTGCCATCATCACAGTTCCACCTCCCCCCTTCAGACATAACAACTAGTAAAGGCACATTTGGTTTCCACCCAGGCTCATTCTGAGAAAAGTTAAGTTTAGGATCCCAGTCTGGTGTTGGGTGCCATGACCCTTTATTTAATGTCCAACCAGCCTCTTGTAATGCTTTCTCCGGTGACCAATTTTCTGCTATTGGGGCCTGCAGCACAGAATTCTGCCCCATCATTAGTTTTACATGCTTTTTTACCTGTGATGGCTCATTCATACGATTCTCTACAGGTACCTCTAGATTCCTTTTCACAAACAGCACAACTGCTCGCTTGTCTTTCCCGTCATCTCCAATTTTCTCTTGTACTGGTGCAGAGCGTTTAGAAAACAGAAACTCTGAAACTCCTTCCTGCTGGTATGGGTCTGTTTGATAGATACAGGGCTGGTCATTTACTCCAAGTTGATCCGTTCCACGAAAAACTAAACCTGCCGCTTTTGTGAGTGCAACCGGGAGCCCCAAGGACTCAGCATTACCCGATGCCTTCCAGTGCACAGCCAGGTTACCTTCAGCTACCTTGGAAACCGGCGCAATGCTTTCTTTCATTATAGTATGCTTTAAAGGTAAAAAACCCTTCTGTTGCAACTGTCCCAGCTCGTCATTCTTCTGAATCTCTTCTGTATCGCAATTATCCATATCTCCATGACTTACACCATTCAGTATCACATTCATCACTCACTCAGGATACCGACTACTGGACTCTCGGTGTCTCGAAACAAACTCAATGTTCCCATACAGATCAACCCGGTTTCTCTGCTTCAGTGCCAAAATCTCCTGTAAAACTCTATCTTGTTCCATTTGTAGAGCGCTGAGTTTCTCTTGTAGAGTTAGTTTAAGCGGTGGAATATTTTCTACAGTATCTGGACTAGTATAAACACCTTCACCAGACAACTCCATTATAGATGACAACACCTCATTATTGCTTTGCTCAGAAATTTGTGCAGACTGCACCCGTTCTGGCCGTTCCAGCCGTTCTTTCATCTGTACTTCCATCTGTAAAATACTGTCTCCGACCTTCTCTGCTGCTTCCATCCTCGCCAAGTCTGACTATGACTGAACAGACTTGTTGTTGTCGCTAGCCCCCTACTGCCAGCAATGCAGTAGGGGAATTTCCTCGGTGTCCTGGCCAAATTTCCCTCATTCCCTAAAAATACCACCAACAGCTTCATCTGGTTCAAGGTCAGTTGGCATTCATCTGTATCCCCCTCATCCCTGGTCGTGCCTGAAAACAGGCAGGATTTGTCTAGTGCACTTTCCCAGTCAACAAAAACTAAATAAAAATAAATAAATATAATAACTGTGCTGTGTTTTTTCCCACAACTAGAAGCTGGTAGTCATTTGCCATTATTGGCAGCTGGTTATAACTGCACTTATTGTGCCAGCATACCTTCAAAGCGCACACACACACTGTTGCAGCTCAGTGGATTGTGTCGATTCAACTCCCATCCTTTAAGGATCTCAGGGTAGCTGTGGTCTGCTCTATGCAGGTGGGAGAAGGGGCATGGCACAAGTGTTGGGTGGTGTAGGAGGCTGGGGATAGCGTGCCTCCCTCCACCAACATGGTATGCCCATCTTGTGGCTAAGTTTAACTTGTGGGCTTGTTTGTCAGGCAGGAGAGCAAGTGCTGCCAGAAGCACAAACCTGAAACCACAGTGTGGCTGTGCTATGAATGACTGATGGGGGCTAACTATAATTTAAATAAGAGGAGACAGGTTCTGTGGCATGGGTGGCTCTAACAGGAGAACATTTGTTAAATAAATAATAAAAACACAAAAAAATAACATAATTCATAAGAAATAATAAACATAAAAAAACCTGGGGTGGGGGACTTCTGGGGCAAAAAAAATCCCATCAATTATATAAAAAAAAATATGGGGTGATGTGTAAAACTTGAATTTTAAATCATAATCTACAGCTTGCTACATCATAATCATTCTCATGGCAATAAACTGATTTATAAACTGAAGATTATGGGCCCCACATTGAAACGTGGCTGGGTGCGCCATGCAGGTGAATGTGCCACACATTGACTTGTGCCAACACAAAAGAATGGAATATTCAGAAATTGCACCAGGTAATGCGATATTGCAAACACGTCTGAATATTCCAATTGTGCGCGATTGCACAGTGGGAGATGAGCAGCATGGCAGGTGACCTGTGCCCAGCGCAGAGCATATGGAACTGCGTGATGTGAAGCCACTTGCGTGGATATACAAATAGCCTCACTGCACAGTCGGTACCCAACAGCACATTAGCATCTCATTACTGGAATGTATTCAGGCCATTTGCATGCCACTGGCATGTGCAGTTCAGATCTGAGGGCAGCACCACCATTCCACAAAAGTGACCAGGTGTTACTGCAGCTTAGCAGGCAGTGAGTAGTCATGTTGTGTGTGTGGGTGGAATGCACTGGCCTTAGTGCAATGCTAATACCCATGGTGGCCACACGCAACAACAGAAGGGTCCAGTGTCCATGAGACATGCCTATGATGCCTTCAGGCCACTGGTGGTGCCACCCCCTGCCACTTTGCTACAGTTGTGCAATGTCACAGCCACAACACCACACTGATCCACTGCAAGGCCCTGTGGCATTGTTACAATGCATAGATCGAATAGGTGACATGTATGTTGTTCCTGGTGGTGTGTATCTGGCAAAGGTGTGCTGTGTGCACCTATGGCATACCACCATGGGTGTGTGTCAATGGTCTGTCCTGACCCATGCCATGCTGCCACCAGTACCATCATGCACACTGACTACCATTGTCCCAGAAGTCACCATGGTGCATGCCACCACCAGGAGATGCTCTGATGTCCACATGGGTATAAGCAATGGCACCTGGGACATGAGCTCATTGCAACTGTCTGCTCTGCTGGTGTGCTGGGGGTGACTGACCACACTAGCATGTGGCAGCTGGGTGTCTATGACCTGGGTGAGGTGAGGGAGGTGACTGACTGGGACATGCCCATGGTGTCACACACCAGTATCTGGCAGGTGCCTGGCAAGCAGGCACAGTGCAGCTGTGGCTTTGGATACTACCATCCTGGCATGGCTGCTGTGTGTGGGTGCCTGGCGCTCATCAGGTGCAGCTCACAGGAGCTGTCTCAGGATGTCTTGTCTGCAGTTCAGCAGCCTGCTGTGGTGGCTGGCAGATTTAAGAGCATCCCCTGTCTTGCCTAACTTTGCTACAAACAAACATGAGATGCATGGCACATGCGCTGTGCAATTCCACTGACTATACACATGCACAGCATATGGTAGGTGTCTGCCCCATTTTTTCTGTGTGGCATACATTATATGTGCATGATCACACAATTGGATATTCATGGCGATTCCTCCCTTTTGAACATCATGCCACAGTGCGTTTTACAGGATGCCACGCACTCTCTATTTAGTGCCATGCAAGTCCGTAGAATATGGGGTGCAGTGCAAGTTGAATAAACAGGAAGGAGGAGCAGATGAAATCTGTGGGATGAGGATCCTATTTTCAAACAGCTGTCCATAGTGATAGAGAAAAATAAACAGAAATATCGACATAAAACAAGATTTATAGAAATACAGAAACAAAGGGTGTGAGAGCACATCAAGACCAAAGGTTCATCTAGTCTGCCCAGAGACATTTTGATTTGTGTGTAAATATTAAGTTTTCAGACTTTACTTGAAAACATTGCACTGCACAGGCTCAGCCACACTGTGGCCTGTATTTTCAAAGTGTTGAGATGGATGCAACAGCAAGTGGTGTCACGTTTGCATATCAGTTTGCAGCTGCAGCTGCCTCTGAAGGGTGCACTAGCATTAAGAAAATGAACCACAATTAGCTATGTCTGTGCCTGGGGCCAGATTAGAACTACAAAGCGCACAACTATGATGCAGCCTGCATTTGGGCCACACATGTTTTTTGTTTTTGAAACCAGGAGACACAAGCTGAAAACTTGTTTACAGAGTGCGACCTGCGAGCACAAGGAAATTAAGTGACCTATTCAGGGTCCACCGCGGTAGCCAGATGGGGGCCATGAGGTTCAAGTCAGGTCTTCAGGTTTGTAACTCAGAGCCTTAAACCACTGCGCTATACTGCCTCCTATGTACCTCTAAATGTACCCACATATGTGACTGTGTCCAGCCCTGGAAGAACAGTGGGAACAAGCATACATCTTATCTGAGCTAACTAAAGCTGTCACACACTGCAGGTTGTTGAATCTCTCCCTGGTATAGCCTCTGATGTCACCTGAAGGTGATTCTGGGATTTCTAGTTACAGCAAATGCCAGGGTGGAAGTCTGCAGAACACCAGTATGATTACAGTCTAGTATCCTGCAGTAAACAACCAAGTAACATAAATGTTTTCCATGCAAAGTGCAAACTGGGACTATTGACCGGGTGTGTGGCTCTTAGTGCTGACTGTTCCTTTTACAGGTTATGATTATAGAAAAGATGGCTGGATTGCTACTGTGGAAGTCTTTTTGCTTCATAGTGCAGAAATTGCCTTTTCATTATTATTAAACCATGATTTAAATAAAATCTCAAAACACTGTCGAAAACCTCAGATGCTGTAGGACACTGAGGCACAAAGGGGTAAGGGCTGACATCATATTCTCTAGACCTCACCTGGTGAAATAAAATGTAGATAAACAACAAACTACAACGCATATTTGTACATTTTAGTGGTGCTCCCCTCTGATGAAGTTGGTCAGACACTTCAGTGTTAAACCCCAAATTTGTACTCTAATTAACTTTGCAGCTTATTCAACGGATTTGCATGAAATGTTGCATACACAGTCTCAATGAGTAGATCTCTCGACAAACAACAAGTGTTGTTCCAGTCAGACATGTGGATTCTAGGAGGTGCACATGGTGCAAAAAACAAATTTTCACAATTTTTTCCATTAGTTTGAATGTGTTTTCTATCAACATGGCAAGACCCATATGATTTTAAATACTGGCCTGAAATTTCCTGGGTAGAAAGGGTCGAGCCCAAATCTACATGTTGTTTATTTGGTAAACAAATATTTATCAAGTTCCAAAGTTATAAATTTGAAATTTGTAATGCTTGGTTCGAGCATGCTCAGTAAGCACTGAAAAATAACTGTATGAAATGACAAAAAAATTTTTTTTTCATATGGGGGCAGTCTTTTTTCATGAGGAAAATCATTGTTTTGTTTGCTGCCATCTTGTTTTGCTTCTTTCCATAAATTTACATTTAAAAACCACAAAATAGCATTCTAAAACAACCAGCGGATGTAGCTGCTTATTGGGACCTTTAGCTGGATTCTGCACTTAACTGTGGTCTGTTGCGAAATGCTCTTAAAATATTGTTTTAATTATAAATCTTGCTGTGACTCATGATACAAAGCAAGATATTTCTATTATATGACAACCCAAAAAGAAATATTTTATCATATGAGGAATCAATGTATTTCAAAGGGTTTCTACTCAGGTGCATAACGTGTCATTTTCAAGATTTCTAACAACTTTTCAACATACCCTTTGACACCACCTCTTAAACAATATTAGGGTAATTTTACAAATCATGCCCAAAAGGTGATTTTATAGTCACGGTTGGTGCAATCACCTTCTGGGTGGGATTCAAGATTTTACCATATGTGTTCATGAGATGGGGTCATAAGAAGAGTATGTTGAAAATATGAGGTCAAAATAAGCAAAATAGCAAAGCTATGCACATCTTGGTAGGGATTTGATATGTTTTACTACTGGGTTGATGGCGGGGTAATAGGAAGGCTATGCTGTCAGTTAGGTTGCTGTTGTTCTACAAATGGAAGCTCAGGCCTGGAGGCCTGTTAACTTTCCACAGAAACATACATATGTCATCTATGGAGGAATGGGAGCACAAATAAATAAGGAATCAGATTACACTATCTCAAGCAGCATGATTGCATAGGACTATCTTAAAAAGTAAAGACAATTCTTTGCAAAAAACTGTGTTAATGCAACATTTGGGGTTCAGGCTAATGCAAAAAGAAAGCGAGAACTGGCTTAGGGTTCCACAAACTAACCCCACCCCATTAGGCATGTATGTATATTTATGGAGTGTATAGAGCGGAGTGAGCTTTGGGGTTGACAATACCTAGGAAGACTTTGCCCTGATTTGCTTTTGGGGGTTGGAAACCCTAAAGCCACATTCCCTTTTTTTGTTGCTTTAGCCTGAACTGTAATTGTTGCAAACTGATTTTTTGTTACAAAGAATATAGATAGATAGATAGATAAATAGATGAGATAGATAGATGAGATAGATAGAATGAGATGAGATGAATAGATGAAAAGAAAGATACTGTTCATTGTGTACTTTGTTTACTGCCTCTGATGCCTGTCAACCAAGGGTTTCCTTTATCTTGTCTTCTCATTAGCTGCTTCATTACACAAGAATGTCCATTTTAAAACAGTGCTGATGAGGAGATGTATTTCTGATATGAGCGGTGACCCACCAGCAGGTATGACATCCTTAACTTTCAGGTGACCAGATGGAACCAGCAGGACTTCAAAGTTGGTGGCTTTGAGAAAAAAGCCCCTGGAGGACCAAGCTCACCATCACGAGAATGACATTCTGTGGAATGAAAGGTTCATTGGTATTTCACAGCACAGATCTTGCTTTTATTCTTCAGACTTTTACAAATACAGTGTAGCAGTTTCTTTCTTTCTTTCTTTCTTTCTTTCTTTCTTTCTTTCTTTCTTTCTTTCTTTTCTTTCTTTCTTTCTTTCTTCAACAGGTTCCCCATCTGAAGTGAATGTCAACCTGTCTGTCTGTCAAGCTATCATTCTGTCTGTCCTATCTATCTATCTACAAACCAGTACTCTATCTACCTATCTACAGACATCATCAATCTATCTACTAGCTATCTATCACCTATCTGTCTGTCTATCTGTCTGTCTATCTATCTGTCTATCATCTTTGTCTGTCTCAGGTGTCTGTTTATCTATCTGTCTACTTTCAATGAGTGCTAATTAAGTCCCCAGATTGAAGCTATGCACAGATATGTAGGGCATTGTGACTATAAAGTCTCCAAACACAAAAACACAAAGTGTTTGTAGATACTGAACACAGACACATGAACACAACACACACACACACACACAGCACACACACACATGCGCCACACACACACACACACACATATACACAATATGGACACACACACACACACACCACACACAGATACTCAGACACACACACACGAATCACACACACAGACACAGACACACCCACACACTTATCTTTTATTTATTAAAGTATAGTTTTGGAACCAGTTGGACATGTCTGTAAGATTCAACCATAACCTAATATTTAGATATCACCCCCATGGGTTGCAGATAGTGTACTTGCTGTTAAAAATCTTCTGAAATAACCATCTGCTACCCACAGCATGAGAATAAGGGTGGCACCCTTTTGCCTTACACCCTGACAGCAAAACACAGAAAATGACCACTACAGCAACAGTCGCTGTAATGGTCCATTTCCGTGTTTCACTTTCCCCAGTGTCCTGCCCCCTTCCCGGACCATCTCCGACCAGGGGTTGAGAATCCTAAAGTCCGGGGCAAAAAGCCTGGGTGCATGTGAGCAACACATACCTGCATCGGTATTGCCATCACTAATGGAAGATCTCACAGGTTTGTTATCCTAACTTGGTGCTTCAGAGAATAAAAATCTGTATTATACAACAGATTTTTTATTAAGTTCTCGTCCTGATTTTCAGCATCTGGTGCACAGATCACAAATACCTGGATATTCTGTCAATTTTCATCCAACACCTTCACTGTCCACATCATAATCTGTCTGAAGGGGAGGAAAAATTCCTGGGTGTGTCTTTATAAATGAGGGAGAGTATTGTCCACAGAATGGTAGCAGTGACTCATAAATGAAATGTAAGTAGTGCAAGTTTCTCACTATGAATAATGTGTATACTAAAGGAAACAGTCAAGTTTGGTCATAAAATTCTTGTCTGACCTCATCTGAGCATCTGTGCATTAGTGAGGAAGGTGGGGTGCGCAGAGGGTGGGTGCAGGTTGGGAGGGACCTGACAGAGGGACTGTTTTCTTTGTTTCAGGTTATAATAAAAAAAATAACACTACGGACCATTTTCTTTTTACAGGTGTAAGGAAATTGTTGGACACACTGGGGTGGGCTCCCAGTGTGTCCCATGAAGACTAAGGATGCTAGCCACACTGGGGTGGTCTCCCATCGTGATGCACAATGGTGGTGGGTGGGGCAGGAAAATGCCAATGCAATCCACTTTTGAACATGGAGAGCACACTTGGGTAGGGATCCCAGTGTGTCACACATCTTAGAGGTAACCATGCCGACAGGAGGATCGGGCACCTCAAGTTGGCTAGCTGGGGATTGTGAGAGGTGGATGGTGACAGCCGCTGCCACATTAATTGAAATGTTACACCAGGCAAGGTACATAGAAACATAGAAGTTGACAGCAGATAAGGACGTGAGGCCCAGCCAGTCTGCCCTTTTTCTAACTTGAATGATGCCATTGGCCTTTGCTCTGTCAATGGCCTATCCATTCATACTCATCTGTATTGCCCCTTATACCTATCCCATGCCTATTTGAAGCCCTACACTGTATTCATAGCCACCACTTCCTGAGGTAGGCTTTCCATGCACCCACCACCTTCCTGTGAAAAGAACTTCCCTCACATTACCCCTTAATCGGCCTCCCTCTAATCTCATGCTGTGTCCTCTTGTCCTGCTATTTTTCTTACATTGAAACATGTTAGACTCTCATCTTGTTAATGCCCTTAAGGTGTTTGAATGTTTCAGTCATATCACCTCTCTCCCTCCTTTGCTCTAGGATATAAATATTGAGCTCCATTAATCTGTCCTCATATGTATTCTGATGCAGTCCCTGCACCATTTTGGTTAATGTATTTGTGAAGGTGTGGCCTCCAGTACTGCATGCAATACTCCAGATGAGGCCTAACCAGTATCTTGTAAAGATGGATTATTACCTCCCTCTTCCGACTTGTGATACCCCTACTAATACACCCCAACATCCCCTAGCCTTACTTACTGCTTCAGTGGTCTGCTTGGATGATTTCAGGTAATCGGTGATGATGATGCCTGAGTCTGTTTCTTCCTTGTGACTGCCAACAACTCCCTCCCAGCTTATATGTGGCTCAGGTTTCTCTTCCTATGTGCATGATCTTGCACTTCTTTGCATTAAACTCAGTTGCCACTCTTCAACCATTTCCCAGTTTATCCAGACCTCTTCTCATTCTGCCCACCCCATCTGGTTTATCTACTCTGTTGCAGATCTTGGTGTCATCTGCAAACAGACAAACCTTACCCTCCACTCCATCTGCAATGACGGGGAGCTCCCTCATTGCAGCAGTGAAATTGTTTCAAGTTGGTGGCATGCTTTTGCAGTGCTGTCATTGACAGCATGTTATTTTATTCATGGCACAGATCCCAGCCCAAAAAAGCAGTGGCATCATTGGCCACAACACGACCGCACCTTCAAAACCTGCTACTCCACTCCAAGCTACCACAATATGTTGTCTGCGCTGTACATGCAAGACAACGTAAAAATGGCTGGCATAAATCCTATAATCAAATTGGCTAATAGGTGCTCAGAAAAATTTACTTCAGTTGCACAGTTACAACAAGTACCAGACAGCAGACACATAAACCTCATCCTTATGACTCATATGCTCTCACTCTAGTCCAGAAAAAGGTTTTGCAATTCAGTGACATCCTGTGGCCAAACATGAGACTGCACTCCTTTTGCAGTTGGTAGCTACAAACTGAACTTGGGTTACCCCAGGTTGTTCTTTTATGTTGATTAGCACAAGCAAGAAACATATTGCAGCAACTTTATCAGAAGCAGGCTGTGGGGGCACAAGGCTGTTGTGGCCAATGCCCCACAGCCTGCAAAACTTGTCCCATCCCCAGTCCTCTAGCATGCAGCTGCTGGCACAAGTTTGGAAACTTGTTTGTTTGTTTTGTTGAATTTTGTTGACCGGTAAGCCCACTGGGCCTAGAAGTCCCATTTTCAGGAGACCGGGAAAGGTGGGATACAGATGGTAAGCAACTGAAATTGAACCAGATTAAGCTGTTGGTGATATTTTTAGTGAATGAGGAAATTTGGCCAGGACACCGGAAATTCCTCTACTCTTTTCGATAAGTGCCACGGGATCTTTAACATCCACCTGAACTACCACCAATCCAGGCAGATGGGACCTCGGTTTAGCGTCTCTTCCGAAGAGCGGCACCTCAGAAGTTCAGCACCCCTCTCATGCTGCTACAGTGTCAGTACTGGGATGTTAACCCAAGTGCCAGATGTGGGAACTGAACCCACAGCACTCTGATCTTCCAGCCTCAGAGGCGAGTGTGCTAGCTACTGAGCCACTGACACTGTATGGCACCAACATGACAATTTCACCACTGCAATCAGGACACCTCATCATTGCAGCGTCAGCCATCCGCTACCTGAGGGTGACCGTCATTTCAGGGCAGGATCTAGAAACCCTGATGTTTGCATGAACATGGCGGTGGGTTGTCGCCGTGTTCACAAACAATATCACTACCATGTTTATTGCAGGCGGAGGCCCCTCCCGTTGGCATTCTGTAACACCCTCCCGTTTTATTTCTGCTGACAGAGTACCCAGTCCCAGTCGGCATAATGATTACCCCCCACTTGTGTGCTGACAGGGTGCCTATCCCCGTTGGCTACTGCTGCCCCCAAAAGAAAGCATGGTGGTACACCGGGAGCCCATCCAGCATGCCATGCCCTGTAAAGGAAAATGGTCCTGCAACGTCTTTTGTTTTTCCTGCAAAAAGGAAATGGTCCTAGTCTCCCTGCCCCACCCACCTTCCACCACCACTGCATACCTCTCCCCTCCCCACCCCATGCCTCCGGAGCTCAGTGAGGCAGTCTTGATGTGGACCGGAACACATCTGCACTCTTCAAAGCCGACCGTGAACTGAGAAATGCCGGAGCTGTATAATGTAACAAATAGGGTTTTCAACTTTGAGTGCATATCTCAGGCTTGTTTGGGAATTCTTTCACCAAATTTTCAAGATGGAGTTTGGGAACCCTCCTCATGAATTCTTGAACTGTCATGGCATTAATCGGCCCTGGAAGATGATTTTGTGATCACTGCGTGGAATCACCTTTTGGGGCTGATTAATGAAAGGACTGAAACCAGTGTTCATGAGGTGGTCGTCGAAAAAAGCCTATGTTGCAAATTGGTGAAAGCATCCAAAAATGACTATTTTAGGTAGCGTCTTGCCAGAGTTGCTACACATGCTTGTAACTTTGTGATTTGCAATATTTTCATGCCAGATTTTCAAGATTGGCATTTTCACACCTCCTTGTGAACAGTACAGCTGTCATTGTTCACATCCTGGTGGAAATATGTTTTGCACTTCCGTTGCAGAATAACGCATGTCGCTGTGGAGAAATCAGTATTCAGGACAGATTACTAAAAGACAGTAACATTGTTCATGGTGGAGGTCCTGAAATGGCTATGTAGAAAATCTGGTAATGATACTCCATAAAGTAACTGTTTTACGAGTGTGCATTGCGTAGTTTGCACGCACGCTGGTAACTTTGCAAATTTATAATATTTTCACTCCAGATTTTCAACATTGCCATTTTCCCACACCTACTTATGAACAGTGCACTTGTCATTTTTCCCATCCTGGCCGTAACGTGTTTTCACACTTCCTGCGCAGAATAGAGCGGTCGCTGTGGGAAATCACTGTTCGGGACAGATTAAGAAAATTACAGTGATACTTTTCATGAGCAGAGGTCCTAAAATGCCGATGTTAAAAATTTGGTGATGATAGCCCATCAAATGACTGTGTTACAAGTGTGCATTGCACACTTTTCACACACCCTTGTAACTTCGTAGATTTGTAATATTGTCATGCCAGATTTTCAACAGTGGCATTTTTTCACACCTCCTTATGAGCAGTACAGCTGTCATTTTTCACATTCTGACTGAAATGTGATTTCACAGTTGCGGCACAGAATAACGCTGTCGCTGTGGGAAATCAGTGTTCAGGACAGATTAAGAAAATGACAGCAGCACTGTTCATGAGTAGAGGTCCTAAAAGCCCTATGTTGAAAATTTGGTGACGAAACTCCACAACATGACTGTGTTACCAGCGTGCATTGAACTGTTTCCACACACCCTTGTAACTTCGCAAATTTGTAATATTTTCATGCCACATTTTCAACAGTGGCAGTTTTTCACATCTCCTTATGAACAGTACAGCAGTCATTTTTCACATCCTGGCTAAAATATGCTTTTGCACTCCTGCCGGAGAATAGCATGGTCACTGTGGGAAATCAGTGTTTGGGACAGATTAAGATCAAACGAGTGGGGGGGTGACCGAGCTCAACTGAGCTCTGTCAGGACTGCTATGGATTTGTTTGTGGGCAGAAAAAGGCCCCAACACAAGAGTCCAGTACAAAGGGCAACCTGCAGCACTAGGAGAAACAGAGGCAGGAGAGAAGCGAGTGAGGAAGGGGAGTGAGCTAACTCACGGGCGCTATCAGGACTGCTGCAGATTTCTTTGTGGGCAGAAAAAGGCGTCAAAGCAGGCAGGGGCCCAGTAGAAAAGGCCAGTCTGCAGCGGTGGGAGAAACAGTATGAGTGAGTGAGACAGGGGGACTGAGTGAGCTCAACGGAGCTCTATCAGGACTGCTGTGGATTTCTTTGTGGCCAGAAAAAGGTGCCAATGCAGGCAGGAGCCCTGTACAAAAGGGCCGCTTGCAGCACCAGGGCAAACAGAATGAGTGTATGACAGAGGGAGACTGAGAGCCCTGAGGGCAGCTGCAGATTTCTTTGTGGACAGACAAAGGTGCCAACACAGCCAGGGAGCTCAGTACACAAGCGCAGCCTGCAGCACCAAGAGAAATAGAGAGGTGGTGACAGTGTGGTAGTGGCAAGCTCAACAGAGCTGTATTGTGAGTGCTGTGGATTTCTTTGTGGGCAGAAAATGTGACAGCGCGGGCAGGAGCCCGTGCAAAGGCCAGCTTGCAGGGCAGAAACAGAATAAGTGAGTGAGAGGGAGTGAGTGAGTTCAATGGAGCTGTGTCAGGACTGCTTCAGATTTCTTTCTGTCCAGAACAAGCCGCCAGTGCAGGCAAGAGCCCAGTACAAAGGGCAGCCTGCAGCGGAGATCCTGAAACGAGCAAAGTGAGGGAGGGGAGAGAGTGAGCCCAATGGAGCTCTGTTGGGACTGCTGCAGATTTGTTTGTGGGCAGAAGAACAGCAGTGCATGTGGGTCACAGTACAAAGAGCAGCCTGCAGTGGCGGGAAAACCAGAATGAGTGAGTGAGAGAGGGAGTGAGCGAGCTCAACAGAACTCCATTGTAACTGCTGCAAATTTCTTTGTGGACAGACAAAGGCAGACACGAGGCAAGAACCCAATAGAAAAGGGCAGCCTGCAGCGCCAGCAGAAAGCAGGAATGAGAGAGTGAGGAGGCGGACAGCAGGCTCAACAGACCTGTGTCGGCACTGCTGCAGATTTCTTTGTGGGCAGAAAAAGCCACGAACAGAGGCAGGAGCCCAGTACAAAAGGGCAGCCTGCAGTGCCAGGAGAATCAGAATGAGCGAGTGAGAGAGGGGGAGTGAGCCACCTCAACGGAGCTCTGTCGGAACAGCTGTGGATTTCTTAGTGGGTAGAACAAGCTGCCAATGCAGGCAGGAGCCCAGTACAAAAGAGCAGCCTGCAGCACCAGGAGACACAGACTGAGCGAGTGACAGAGGGGAAGTGTGCGAGCTCAACACACCAATGCAATCAACATTCAGCATTGACAAATGCTTGTTTATTGATGTCATGCTATACTGGTGTTGTTTTGAGTTTGTGTTTCTAGAAAGCATTACTAACCGGGAATGTGTTTTGTATCACATTTATTTACTCAGGAAAGCATACCTGTCCAATGCAACTGCCTCAAAGGATGCCGAGAACGAGGAGCACTTGGATGACAGTGGGCTCAGGGAGGGTTAGAGCAGTCAGGCAGAGGCACATCCCAGATCCTATTCCACTCAAGAACTCATATGCCACACTGGCAAATGAGGACAACAAATAAGAAGTACCTAGAAAGTGGAAGGAAAGGATGTGGAGGTTAACCAAGGAGGTGACCTCAGTGGGAAAGCAGTGGACCACAGGAGGAGGAGGAAGTGAATCCTGGTGGGGGACTCCATCATAAGAGGGATCAGCTAGGAACACAGGAGGGAGGACAGGAGGTGAGGTGCCTACCAGGTGCCATGGCATGGAGGGATGGAAGGAAGATCCTGGGGATCACTGGGAAGGCAAGATGGGAGGGAAGAGCTGGATGTCATTATCCACCTAGGTACTAATGACCTGGCAAAATGGAGAGCCAAAGGAAGTTCAGAAAGAGTTTAGGAAACTGGGAGGGTCTCAAGCAAGTAGCTACTTCTGTCACTTTCTCAGATACTACCTGTGAGAGCAAGGAGAGCATAAGTGCATGCCAGGAACTTTAACTCATGGTTGAAAGAACTGGTGCTTTGAGGAAGGGTTTGGATTCATTGGTGACTGGGGACCCACCTGGAGGATGGAGGTTTGTTCAAGCCTGAAAGCCTGCATCCATCCTGGAGAGGATCAAGCACTCAATGATAAGTTTACATGCTTCATTGACAAGCATTTAAACTAGCAAAGAAATTAGCAGACCAGCAAGGAGGGTACCTACTTGCTCACCCCCACAGCTAGCAGTGAACCAGTGAACCAGAGGTGGCTATCTCTGCAAAGCAGTGTGCAAAAGATGAGATTAGTGCCCAAGAGGTGGATAAGCAGAAAGGGGCAAAATTCAGCAGAAGGGCAGACAGCAAGGAGATCCAGGGATAAATGACAACCAAGGAAGGGGCTGGAGTAGAACATTGAAACAGTCTAGGAGGTCAAATCATGGAAAGCCATGTGCAAATGCCAGGAGCCTTAGCAACAAGATGGAAGATCTGGAGGCTGTCATGGTACAGTCAGACCTGGACATTGTGGCCATCACTGAAACCTGGTGTAATGATAACCACGACTGGGAGATGGCCATACCTGGCTACAACATATTCAGAAAGAGACAGAGCAGGCAGGAAGGAGGAGGATGGCACTGTATGTGAAAATGACATAAAGGCCACAGAGATCCAGGAGGAACAAAATGGGGAGAGATACTGTGGGTTAAGCTGGAAAGGAAAATGGGGACAGCCATCTACACAGGTGTGGTCTATAGACCACCAGCCCAGGAGGAAGAAACAGATAGGGGCTGATACTAGCCATCAAAGGATGACAGACAAGGGTGAGTGTAGTACTGGTTGGAGACTTCAATATTCCAGACGTGGACTGGAGCATCCCAGCAACAGCATCAACTAAGAACAGATATCCTGGACTCCCTTCCAGGTGCCTTCCTCAAGCAACTAGTCATGGAACCAACTCGGCAGAAGGCAATACTGGACCTTGTGCTCACAAACAGGGGCAGTGTGATGGGGTGGCAGGTGGGGAGCACCTGGAAACAGTGACCACCAGTCATTGTGGTTTGAAATCACAGAAAGAGCAGAACAAACCACACAAAACACGTATCCTGGATTTTGGGGGCAGACTTTGGGAAAATGGGAGATACTTGAAAGAGGCATTAAGGGAATGGGGCAGGAATCAGGGGTTGAGGAACAGTGGGCAGTATTTAAAATGGGATTACAAGAACAACAAGTTATAGCATTAAGCAGGTTAGCAGGAAAGGAGGAGGAGACTATATGGTTTTCAAGAGGTAAAAGCAAAGAAAGAAAGCCAAAAAGATTGCATCTTAGGCAATACAAAAAGACAACTTGCAGAAGGGGATAGGGAGAAGCACACAGAGAAGCAAAGGGAGGCAGGGAGGTCAGTAGGGAAGCCAAAGCTCAGACAGAAGAACACATTGCAAAATCAGAGGGTAAGGGGACAAAACCTTTACAGGTACATAAGTGAAAAAAGAAAGACAAAGGAGGATAGTGAGACTGAAGGGGAGGATGGGGCAGCGTGGAGGATGACAACAGTAAAGCTGACATATTGAACAGGTATTTCTGCTCAGTCTTTACTGAGGAAGAGGAGGATAATGGGTCTGAAGGGAGTACAAGGGGTGAGAATGGTGCAGAAATGGACACAAGTCCCTTTACACGAGAAAGGGTCCTGAAGTAACTGGAAGTAATAAGAGTTGATAAAGCAATGGGGCCAGATGGGGTGCACCCCAGGGTCCTTAAAGAACTAAGAGAGGTGGTGGCTGAACCTCTGGCTATCCTGTTTAGCCGATCACTGGAAACAGGGGAGGTGCCCAAAGACTGGAGGACAGCAGATGTAGTCCCCCTTATACAAAAGTGGGAACAAGAGGAAGCAAGGAACTACAGACCAGTCAGAGTCACCCTGGTAGTGGGGAAGATCATGGAAGCACTACTGAAGGAGAGTTGGTGGAACATCTGGTTGTCAATGGACTAGGGACCCAAAGGCAGCATGGTCACCAGGGGAGGCTGTCAGACCCAACCTCGTTGAATTTTTGACTGGGTGACTAGGGAGGTGGATCAGGGAGGGCAGTGGACATGGCCTATCTGGACTTCAGCAAGGCCTTGACACTGTGCCACAAAGAAAACTATTACACAAACTGGGGAATATGGGTGTGGGCAGGACAGTAGTGTGGTGGGTAGTAACTGGCTGGGTGGCAGGACACAGAGGGTGGTGGTAAATGGCTGTCACTCCACAGAGGAAGAGTGACCAGTGGGGTACCACAGGGATCAGTGATGGGACAGGTCTATTCATCCTTCATCAGTGACATTGCATGGGACCTAGAGGCAGAATTTCACTGTTAAGCTGATGACAAAAGCTCTGTAACAGGTAGACACCCAGAGTGTAGACAGAATGAGAAGCGACCTAAGAAACTTAAAGAATGGTCAGGGGTTGTAAGAAGAAATCTCAATGCAAAGAAGTGCAAGATAATGCATATGGGGTACACAAAACCCTGGCACAATATATCAGTTGGGGGGTGAGGATATAGCATGCACCAAGCAGGAAAGGGATCTTGGGGTTGTCATCTCTGATGACCTCAAAGGAAGGGAAACAGTGTGACAAGGCAGCAGGTAAAGCAAATAGGATGCTGGGATGTATAGGCAGTGGCATCACCAGCAGGAAAAGGAGGTCATAATTCCACTATACAAGACACTAGTGAGGCCCCACCTGGAGTACAGTGTACAGTTCTGGAGACCATAACTACGTAAGGACACAGACAGGGTAGAGAAGGTTCAGAGGAGGGCAACAAAAGATGGTGCATGGATTGCATCACAAGTCCTATGAAAACAGGTTGAAGGAGAGGCAATGTGAGAGGAAATTCTTCCAGAGAGGGTTGTGGAGCCTGGAACAGACCACCAGAAGAAGGTGGGGACTAAATTGGTGGAGGGATTCAAGAGGGCATGGAACAGACATAAGGAGCTGAGTAGCAGGGGAGGGCGGGGCTGGCAATGAGGGGTGTGAGGGGTGAAATAGGGCAGACTAGATGGGCCGGTGTGGTCCTTTTCGCCATCAAGCTTCTATGATTCTATGATTTGCAGCTGATGATATCTCAGTACATAATCCTGGTCTAAAAGCAGGTCATACCATCAGTCAAAAATTACATATGGATGCATTTCATAATCATAATAATACACTGCCAGGTGTGTGATATCATGAGCTAAAATCTCTTCTTAGGTGGTTGAAGCCACTAGGCCTATGGCCTTGTGCCTCACAACACACTTGAGGCGGGATGATATCCCATATCATGCACCTTGACAAATGTTCCTGCTTACACAACTCACTCTGAGATGTTATCACGGGCTTGATATTTTGTCAGCAAATTATTTATTTTAGCTTTTATTTACCAGGTAAATGCAATGATCCAAAGGCCCTTTTCATGCGTCACAGGGGACCATAAATATACCATCATAGATGTTACATATAATAAGACACAAATATACATAGATACAATTGACACAGTCAAATTAAAAACAATTACAGCGTAGTTGACTAAGATGTTTCTTAGTTTAATTTTAAAAGTTTGATGACTAATGTCACCATGAAATGACCCAGGAAGCTCATTCCATCTTTTTGCTACCCTGCAGAAAAAGAATGTTCTCCCAGTTAAGTTTTTGTTTTAGGAACAGTAAACGTAATAACGTCGCTGTTTTTCAATTGGCATTATTTTTAAAGTGTAATAGTGACTAAAGAGGATTTTCCATCTGACTAAGAACATTGTCCGTTAAACAACATAAGTTTTAAGTCAATTAAATTAACCTTCAGAATTTCTCCTATTGTGTAGTTACTCTCTCACCTTCTGTTTTTTTCAACTTTATTTCCCTCCTATCACCGCTGGCTGAGGCCCCTTCAGTCATCCTGCCTTATCCCCTCTTGCCTGAGATACTCTCATCTCTACCTCGGTCCTTGGCACACCCACAACACGTTGCATGGAGCAATCCCTCTGGAATACACCCCGAGTGAGTCTGCCTTCTGCTTCTCGGTGCTTTCTTCCAGTGCTTCCATGAGCAGAGGTGACCCCAAAACCAGGTCACAGTGGGCAGCATCTGGCTCTGGAGGTGTGGGCAGGCAACGTCTACCCCCAGCTAGCAGATGTTTTCGCCTGTTCTAGTGAGCTCCCCCTAGGAGCCCGGATGTGCAATGGTGTCCACTGCAGCTGGGCACGCTCCCGCACCAAGCCCACAGACGTCTGCTGATGCTTCTCCCCTGCATCAGTATGATCCCTGGCCTGTGGTGCTCCCAGCCTCCACCGGGAGCCGCTCACACTGGGGAGTCATCCACTCACCCTCCCCAGGAGAGGATGCTCAATCCTCTCCTACCCCGCCAACCCCCGATGATTCAAGCTCACACCCGAACCCGGGTCACCAGTGTGGCATGAGGTGTGGCATCCAGCACCTCAACCCTCAACATGACTAGGCCGGTGTCTCTCTCACCTTCTTGAGTCACACCAGTTCTCTAAAGTAGTAAGGCCATTCAGATGTGGAAGTGGTTTACTTCAACCTTTCTTCTAAAATTACACATTTTCTGCTACCTTACTGGGTATTTAATTTTCATTATTTCCTATATTCTTCAAGGGTCTGGCTTTTGGCCCCATCCAATCCAACTCATGCTCCTGACACATGTAGCTGAGACCCCAAATTTTCGTACAGCAGTGTGCCACCCTGATGCACACTACTCCTGTGGCTTCCATCCTTTTAAGATGTCTGATTACCCCTACTGTGAAGCTAAATCTTAAAACCTTAAAAAGACTATTAACCTACTGGAGAAGGCGCAGAGGAGGGCAACTAAGATGATTGCAGGTCAGCAAAGAAAACCTAAGAGAAGTTGAAACCCCTGAACAAATAATGAAGGAGAGTCGGGGGAGAGGGGGACATGACTGAGACTCTTGAAGGAGATCAATTGAATGGATAAGGAGGGTCTCTTTGGGTAAGTAGCAACCATAGCATGAGGGGGTACTGTTTAAAATTGGATAGGGATGGTTTAGAAGGGAATCTAGAAAGCATTTCTTTACCGAGAGGGTGGTGGACAGTTGGAATACACTGCTGGATGAGATGGACTCATTGGCAATTTGTTCAGGCTTAAGAAAGGGTGGGATAGACACAAGGGAGAGTAAAACTCATGGGAGGGGTGGATGAAAAGGATGGGAGGATTGAGGCGGGCAGGGTCAGTAACTCAAGCTGTGGACCCTGCAATATGAGCAGACCAGCTACACCTAATGGCCTTATTCTGCTGTCTCCTTCATATGTCCATATGTAAACTAGCCAAATCTGGAACATGAAGGCATTGAGAAGAATTTGATTTGATTTATTCAAATCTAGTAAATCCATGAGTAAAAAGCCTGTTTTCAAAAGTGACCAGATACATAAAAACAACAATAAATATACAGTACAAAACACATAAGTAAAAGTAAATAAATGGGTTAAAAATATGAATATGATGCAAATAACTCAAGGATAACTGCATCTTTTATTATCCGTCAAATATTTCTTGAGTTAAAACTTGAGGGAATGCTAGTCATGGTACTGAGTATTTTAGATGGCAAAGAATTATATAAATGAGGCATCTGATACACTAGAGATCTCTGACCTAGACTTGCTCTCATAGTGGGAATACAGAAAAATAATGAAACGTTGAACATGGAAAAGCAGAGGAATTTTGACTTTGAAAAATACAATGAAATAGTTTTGGTAATTTACTCAAGGCAACTTTTCTGACCAGAGTTGCAGTTTGTTCCTGGTATCTTTGTTCTTTTGAAGGCCAATGAAGAGTGCTGTGCAAAATGCAGATGTGGGTAGAAATACAGTAGGTAGTGGGGTAGCCAACCTGGCAATTTCATTGTGAAGGATCCTGACTCCAGACAGCAGACTCTCTTCAGCTAAGTAATATAATCAAAAGCTGTGATCAAAAATAGGAAGCAAAAAAAAAAAAAACCTCTGAGAAAGAAGTAATCTGGCTGAAGGAAACTGAAAGAAGACAATACAGTGTAGTGGTTAAGAGCACTGAGCCACAAACCTAGAGAACTGGGTTTGAATCCCAAAGCCACCACTTACATACTATGAGACCATGAGCAATTTTTTTAACTTCCCTGCACTCCCAGAATGCACCTGGAAATAAGCCTTGGCTCAGTGTCTCTTGGGTCAACAAATCTGTAAAAATAAAATAATTAATTCTATATAGAGAACTCAGTCTATGATGTGCTGTTTCAAATATAATAGAGATTTTGCACTGGCAGCAGAGTGTGCTCTCTAGGGAGAGGCCTAAATATTTGAAATTTATCAACTGTTCTATGACAGTTCCCTGAAGCGCTTTTAATTCTACTGTGGTAGGTAATGGCATCCTCCTTGTGGCATTGTGGAAAAAAATAGATTTGGTTCTGGAGGCATTCAACACCAATTTATTTCAACAGAAACCAGTTTTGAAAATATCAAAATCATATTGGATTGTCTCCCATAAATCAGGAAGATTGGACCCATTCGTGAAGATCACCACCACATAATCTGCAGAAAGAACAATACTGGTATTTCTATTTATTTATTTATTTCAGTTTCGGAATTATAACCTTTGAGCCAAACTGGATCTTTTACAAAGGCTCCAGGTCACTATAAGAACAGACAAAACAGTACAATTTACATCATATGACGAGAATATACATAACCAAGTGACAAGACTATTTTACAAGCAAGATAAATGTGGAGTATAACCTCAAATACAAATACTTTTATTACAAAAATATCTCTAGTCTATAGGTCTAGTTACTAAATGTAGGTTGCTTGTAGTTGGCAGCCAAAATTGGCTTTGTCAAAGAAAAGGGGAGGAAGTACGGAGAGTATTGGCATGGGTACAGAGGAAGCATATTGTATAATGTTATTAGGGGATAGGAGAAGGGGGTATGGTGATGAGGAAGAACAAGCTGATAAATGCTGTATGCACGGGGGCAGCCTAGGGGAAGTGTAAACCAAGTGGAGGGAAGGGGGTGAGGACTCGTGGGGTGAGAGGGTAAGAAGGTGAGGGGTAAGGGTTGGAAGTCTAGGGCAGGGGATGGCACTCATATCGTTATGCACAGCAGTTGCACTCTTGGGATTATACCAGGAGGCAAAGGAGTTCTTTTTTGAACTGGACGAGTTTCTTAAGTCAGAAAAGGGAGGGGGGGGTAGGTCATTCATCCAGAGAGGGCCTCGATAGGAGAGGGACCTCTGGGTGAAGAAGGTTCTTTTTCAAGGTACATGCAGCACCACTCTAGCAGAGCTTCAGGATGTTTTAGTGTTGGGGTTACACTGGAAAAGCTTTGAAATTGATTCTGGGACCAGTCTTAGGAGGGCTTTTTTTCTTATGATACATGCCTGGTAATGGGACCTTAGAGGTAATGGGAGCCAGTCAGTTGCGGAGTAGAGACTGCAAGAGTGGGAATACCAATTAGCTCCTAGAGCAAGTCGGCAGGCTTTGTTGAGCAGGAGTTTAACCCTTTTGAGAGCAGTTTCAATGGCCGCACCTTAGACAGTCAGTCCATAGTCAATGATGGACAGTACTGAGCTTTTGGTGACAAGACTGAGGGCCCAGTGGTCATAGCATTTCTACGTCATTAAAGGAGTCTGAGTCTGATGTTGGTTGTTTTCATGACATGGTCAATATGGGTGTTGAAAGAAAGGGTGTTGTCTAGGAATAATTCCAGGTATTTAAAGTTAGTAACCTGTTCGATTACATCATTTTTTGTTACTTAGTATGGTATGTGGGCTGTCACAAACCCCACTCAGCAGTTCAGGCTCCTCTGCTCTCACAGTGCCAACCTCTGAGCACAGTCTTGTGAACAGGAAACAGAAACAGAGTAACCCTCCTGTCTGTTTTGTGGGTTCGAATCAACCTTTGGTCTCAAGTTCTTGGAGGGATTCAAACTGTGAACCTCTTGCTAGCGTGCCCAATGTACAGGCTCAGATAATTCTGCTCTTTGGGGGGGCCAGATATCTGTCTCCTACAGTCACCTAACCAGGTGTACAAAATGAACCCTTAAAACTCTAATCAAAGACCTCAGAATAAACTCTTACCTTTTCCCAGTTTAATAAAACCAATAAGCTTTATACAGTGTCAGCGTTAACCATGTATGCTTCACTTGTCAAGAAAAAGGCACACCAAGTAGTCTCTAAAGTAGAGGTTTACTTAAAATAGATAAAAAAATGTAAAATGTAAATACAGAACCATATATCCCCAAAACATACAATCATTTAAAAGAACAAGGGTTAAAAAAAAGTGCAAAATTCCTACCACCAGACTATATATAGACTTATATATCTAATGCAGCTCTTCTAATAGTGCTGATAGACAGATGTTGTCTAGAGAGTCCAAACATGTGTGTGTTTACGGGTCACTCACAGCATAATTAAAACACTGTCTTGAGCCTGCCTTCTCCATGATGTCACCCAGCTCCTCCTCTGTTTATTAAAAATTATACAATCAGGATGTCTATTCAGCAGGAGGTAAATTAATAAAGGTGACCTCAGCAAACTCATGTCCCCACATGACTTTCTTTAAATAACAACTCCTCTTTCATCTCAAGTAGCTCTTCTTCCCGGGACACATCAAAGAATCTTTAATGAGTTCACACTAAAGCATCATAACCTGCTCTCTTCCTCTAAATGTTATAAAAAGTTTATGATTTCCCATCCTAGCAGCTGGCAAGCTACTAATAAGCTAGATAAAAAGGAGATCCTAATTTAGGTCTCTTCTAGCCTGTAATTATCTCCTGGCCTTCCAGGTCACATCTTGTAACTAAAATCTGGGGGGGAGGGGTCATTTCACAGGCTGATTCAGCATCTCTCATGAGAGACATTCAAAAACACATTTTTATATTACAAAAACTGTACAGCAATCAGAACCAGCTGTCCAAGTGTCACAGGCTATTCTGCTTTTTTGAGCTTTGTAGGGTAAAGTGCATTGCTTTTGTTTTCTGTAGTTCAAGAGGAGTTTGTTGTGAGCAAACCATGACTCTAGTTTGGTAAAGCTACTTTGAAGGGTAACTGTCATTTCAGGAGGTGTGTTTCTGTATGGACATCACTGCATTATCTGTAAAGCAGCATCTTAGCAGGGCATGTAGTTGGCAGGAATTGATAAAGAGGCTGAGTAGTAAGGGCCCTGAAATTGATCCTTGTGGGACACCCAAAGTAACATTCTGGGGTTCAGAGGATACACCTTTATCCTAACACACTGGGACCTGTGTGAGAGGTATCTCGAGAACCAGGACAATGTATTGGTGGAGAGGCACAAGGGCTCTTAGGGCTGTTGAGCAGGATGTGACGATTGACAGTATCAAATGCTTTGGTTAGGCCAATAAAGATTGGCTCAACTGTTTTCCACCATCCAGTGAGTCATATAGGCGTGAAGTAAAGTCAGTGAGTGCAGTAATACTGCTGTGGATTTACGGAACCTATAGCACTGGGGCAGAGTAGATTATATTTGTTGAGGTAATCCGTGAGCTGATCTGGCACAGTTCTCTCTAGGACTTTTGAGGGTGGTAAAATAGATATGGGTGGTAGTTGCTTATGCTGGTACTGTCTCCACTTTTAAAGACTGGGGTGATGAGGGCAGTTTTCCACTTGTCAGGGAATATGTTTGACTTAAGGGATATGTTAAATAGTTGCTTGAGTGAGTAAGGCAAGCTCTTCTAAGTGATGGCGAGAAGCTTCATGTCAAGTATATCACTACCCATTCTAGTTTTGATAAGGATCTTTTTCACATATTTAATAGTGTCTGCCTCAGTGATCATTTGGAAATAGAATGGGGGTTGAGTCGTGTTTGCGGTGGTAGCAGGAATTGGGGTCTGGCTGTTAGGGTCAGTAACAAGGAACTCTGGAGGGAGGACAGAGCTGAGGTCTGTAAAGGCCAGATTAAGGGCACTAGCTAACTCTTTGGGTTGCTGGAGAGGGCCTGCAGGGGTGACAATTAGATCTGGTGGAGCTTTGGATTCTTTCGCAGTCAGTCTACAAACTTTATGAAGCAAATTCAAAATTAAACTAAACATAAGGGGCCCCAAGACTAACCCTTGGAGAACTCACACAGTGACAGGGGCAGGAGATGATAAAGCATTTGAAATTTAGTTTTTTTTTGTGAACAGCCTTGTATATAGTGCTGACACCAACCCACAACATCATCAAACAATTCCAGACCTCCCAAAGTCCTAAGGAGGAGCTGATGATTAACCAGATCGAAGGCCTTGGAGAGATCCATGAAGATATCTATGAAATAGAGGCCTTTGTCAACAGCCTTATGGTCTGCCTGTGTAAATGCCACCAATACTGTCATTGTGCTATAACCAGGGACTATTATAACCTTAAGAAACGCTGGAACTGTCCATATAAATGTACACAAACCATGTGAAAAACTTCTAGTTTTTTTAAACTGGAACTTGCATCCAAAATGAAAATGTTTTACTTAAGTATTAAAGAAACACCTCTATGAGGGAAATGGACTATGCCAACTGAACTAAGAACTTCAGAATTTTAGAACTGTTTATATGACATACCCTCTTACGTAAGTTACCACAGCTATGACCAATCTTACATGCTTTCTTGGGGTATGAGAACCAGGAAATGAAGGTGACCAACTCCACCTGAAAAAGAATACAGAGAGGCTAGAAAGGGTATGGGTGACTGGAATGATTCAAGGTCAGAAGGGCAGTTCCTATGAGGATTGGCTAAAGGTGCTGAACATGTATTCACTTGAAACCAGGAGTAAGAGGGGAGCTATGATAGAGACCTTGAAATTCCTTAAAGGAATTAACAAGGTGAACTGTGAGGAACTGTTTACCAGGTACACAGAAGCTAGAACACTGAGTCATGAGGAGATTAATGAAAGAAGTTTAAAATAATGTGAGGAACTATTATTTACAGAAAGAGAGGTAAAGCCATGGAATGGTTTACACGCAAAGGTGGTGGGTGCAAAACCATAAACAGTTTCATACTCGGCTGGGACAGAGTCATGGGTATAGTTGCTACTCAGTGGGAAGAGGGAAGCAGAAAAACAGAGAGCAAAGGGGGGGAACAGTATACTCAAAGACCCCACAGAGACACCTGGTCATGGGGTATGATAGGCTAATTAGGGCAGACTGTCAGTCTTTTTCTGCCACCGTCATCCATGTTAACTCTGATATTCTACAATATAAGAGAGACCACTCTTAGAACTGTAGGAGTGGTCTAAGTGGCAATATTAATAAATAAATGATCCCTTAAGTTTGATCAATAAAAACATTAATAAAAGAGAAAGCAAGGTCCTCTCAGCAGACAAGGTGCATCATAGTAAGCAGCAGTCTGCAAGGTTAGGGAGAGAAAGGAGTGCTGTCATTGGTTGTGAGTGCTTCTTCGATATATGACTGCCTAAAGATTTTGCTGTGCTCTGTTATTTATGTTAATATAGCAGGAGTGCCATTTACTTGTGGATACCTGTAGAGTCCTAGCATAGTGCACATAGATTGCCTCTTACCTGTGGATACCTATATGGTCCTTACATAGTATACATTGACTGCCTCTTACCTGTGGATACCGATACAGTTCTAACATAGTATACACTGATTGCCTCTTACCTGTGGATACCAGTAGAGTCCTAGCATAGTATACATTGACTGCCTCTTATCTGTGGATACCACTAGAGTACTAGCATATTATACATTGACTGCCTCTTACCTGTGGATACCTGTAGAGTGCTAGCATATTATACATTGACTGCCTCTTATCTGTGGATACCAGTAGAGTACTAGCATATTATACATTGACTGCCTCTTACCTGTGGATACCTGTAGAGTGCTAGCATATTATACATTGACTGCCTCTTATCTGTGGATACCAGTAGAGTCCTAGCATAGTATACATTGACTGCCTCTTACATGTGGATACCAGTAGAGTGCTAGCATATTTTACATTGACTGCGTTTTACCTGTGGATACCAGTAGAGTCCTAGCATATTATACATTGACTGCCTCTTATCTGTGGATACCGGTAGAGTCCTAAAATAGTATACATTGATTGCCACTTATCTGTGGAAACCAGTAGAGTGCTAGCATATTATACATTGACTGCCTCTTACCTGTGGATACCACTAGAGTACTAGCATATTATACATTGACTGCCTCTTACCTGTGGATACCTGTAGAGTGCTAGCATATTATACATTGACTGCCTCTTATCTGTGGATACCAGTAGAGTACTAGCATATTATACATTGACTGCCTCTTACCTGTGGATACCTGTAGAGTGCTAGCATATTATACATTGACTGCCTCTTATCTGTGGATACCAGTAGAGTCCTAGCATATTAAACATTGACTGCCTCTAACCTGTGGATACCAGTAGAGTGCTAGCATATTATACATTGACTACCTCTTATCTGTGGAAACCAGTAGAGTGCTAGCATATTATACCTTGACTGCCTCTTACTTGTGGATACCAGTAGAGTGCTAGCATATTATACACTGACTGCCTGTTACCTGTGGATACCAGTAGAGTCCTAGCATAGTATACATTGATTGCCTCTTACCTGTTGATCCCTCTAGAGTCATAACATAGTATACATTGATTGCCTCTTACCTGTGGATACCAGTAGAGTCCTAACATATTATACATTGACTGCCTCTTATCTGTGGATACCGGTAGAGTCCTAACATAGTATACATTGATTGCCACTTATCTGTGGAAACCAGTAGAGTGCTAGCATATTATACATTGACTGCCTCTTACCTGTGGATACCTGTAGAGTGCTAGCATATTATACATTGACTGCCTCTTATCTGTGGATACCAGTAGAGTACTAGCATATTATACATTGACTGCCTCTTACCTGTGGATACCTGTAGAGTGCTAGCATATTATACATTGACTGCCTCTTATCTGTGGATACCAGTAGAGTCCTAGCATATTAAACATTGACTGCCTCTAACCTGTGGATACCAGTAGAGTGCTAGCATATTATACATTGACGGCCTCTTACCTGTGGAAACCAGTAGAGTGCTAGCATATTATACATTGACTGCCTCTTATCTGTGGAAACCAGTAGAGTGCTAGCATATTATATCTTGACTGCCTCTTACTTGTGGATACCAGTAGAGTGCTAGCATATTATACCTTGACTGCCTCTTACCTGTGGATACCAGTAGAGTGCTAGCATATTATACACTGACTGCCTGTTACCTGTGGATACCAGTAGAGTCCTAGCATAGTATACATTGACTGCCTCTTACCTGTCGATAACAGTAAAGTGCTAGCATATTGTACAATGATTGCATCTTACATGTGGATACCAGTAGAGTGCTAGCATATTATACATTGACTGCCTCTTATCTGTGGATACCAGTAGAGTCCTAACATAGTATACATTGATTGCCTCTTACCTGTGGATACCAGTAGAGTCCCTACATAGTATACATTGATTGCCTCTTATCTGTGGAAACCAGTAGAGTGCTAGCATATTATACATTATTGCCTCTTACTGTGGATACCTGTAGAGTCCAAGCATTAGTATACATTGATTGCCTCTTACCTGTGGATATCAGTAGAGTGCTAGCATAGTATACATTGATTGCCTCTGGTACTGGGTCAGAACAATTATTAATCCCTGTTCTTGAATATGGTTCCATGTTGTATAGGCATTCTACACAAACATGTTACATAAATTAAATCAGGACATAGTATAGATTGGGAAAAATGTAACTAAAAGTGCCCATGGCACTCATCTCTGTGATGTATTTAGTAGAGTAGGGTGGCTACAACCTGGAAAGCAAAAGAGGATATCTGTGGCTAACATTTTGCCACAAGTTACTATTCTCCAATAAAGGTCACACTTTAGCTCATTTAGTAGAAACTTGATCACTAGGTACTCAGTCAGTAAGCCTGAGAATGACATCTCAAAAGACACCCCTGACAATAATTTAATAGATTTGGTGATCTCACGCTGCAAAACAGTTTAGCCTTTATTTATTTATTTATTGTAAAGTTTCACCAGGAAAGATACACTGAGCAACTTAATGCTCGTCTCACGGTACATCCTGGAGGAAGGGGTAGTGGGATGACATTAATAACAATGACAAATCGTACAGTAATACAGAGGTGGGATTAAATGTAGAAATACAGTGGTACAATAGATACAGTACAGTACATACATTCAAGCCAGGTCTAGGAGTGAGTTACATAGTAAGACATACATTCATGTGAGAGGCATCATTTACAGTACAGGAGGAGCGTAGATGACAGGTATACAATGCATAGATGACAGGTATACAATGCATAATACATACAGTTGTTAAGGGCAGTGCTGAGCCATATACCTTGGAGGAGTGCAGCAGGACTTTGTGGGTGGTACACTGCAGCAGTCACAGTATCCTTTCTCAAGGTGAGCATGTCTCGAGGTTAAGTGCTAGACCAAGAGGGGTGTGGTAAGTGCATGAGGTAGAGGGCAGGAGAGAAGGTAGACAGGAGCTAGGTGAGAAGGGGGTCAGAAGCAGGCACAGGAAGGGGTGAGATAGTTGTGTAGTGCAGAGGTAAGAGAAAACAGGGAGGAGGAGAAACGAAGTTGAGGAGGCAAAGAATTCCACAGTTTAGGCAGGTGATACAAGAAGGCTTTCTGTCCAGAGGATGTGGTTCTGGCAAGGATAGACAGGGTGCAAGTGTCAGCAAGGGATCTAAGGGAGGAGGGAAGGGAGGAGGAAGGAGGAGGAGATGTAAGAGGGTGAACCAAGCCAGAATTTAGAGATGAACTTGGCACCGTGTAGAACTCTCCGATTGTGGAGGGAAGGAAGTTGAGGGCGGTGCAGATCACAATGGTGGGTTAGGAGGGGGGGCGTCAAGAGTGAAACAACAGAAGGAGTTGAAGAGAGAGTCCAGTCTGGGTAGGTGGGACTGTGGGCTGGCACCATAGACTATGTCACAGTAGTCAAAAATGGGCAGGATCATCTTCTGTACCACCTCATGCCTGTTGGCAAGAGGGATGCAGCTGCGGTTTCTGTAGAGGGCACTGAGTTTAGGTTTTAATTTTTTAGGACAGCATCTATGTGTACAGAGAAGTCGCAGTATCTATCCAGCCAAATGCCGAGATACCTGATTGAGGAGACATCCTCTGAGCAGTCCCGTCAAGGTGTGAAAGGAGGGAGGTTGCTTAGCCAAAGTCTCTGCCTGTGCTGAAGGTCATGGAGACTGTCTTTTGGCATTTAGAAATAGTTGGTGTGAGTTGAACCAGAGTTGGACCTTGGTGAAGTCAGACTGAAGCCTGGCAGTGACATCAGGGACTGATTTACCAGAGGTAAACAGCACTGTATCGTCAGCATACATGTGGATGTTGGATGATGTGCAAACCTGAGGGAGCTCATTTAAAAAGATGGAGAACAGGATGGGGCCTAGCACGGAACCCTGAGGGACTCCAGTGGTAATAGGCGGGAGGGGGTGATGACATCAGCTATTCTAACTGATTGCGACCTGCCTGACAGGTAGGAGCTGAACCAGCCTGTGGCAGTAGGGGAGAGGCCAGCTGCTGATAAGCTGTGAAGGAGGAGGGGGTGACAGACAGTGTCAAAGGTCTTGGCCAAGTCGACAAAGATAGCTGAGGTAATGTTCCCTTTGTCAAAGCCTGAGGAGATGGTCTCAGTTAGCCTCAACAGGGAGGTGGTGATGGAATGGGCTTTCCTGAAGCCAGACTGGAAGGGTGTGAAGAAAGCGTGGTCAGAGAGGAACAAGGAGAGTTGGTCGAGCGCTGTGTTCTTGGAGTTTGGCTAAGGTTGGAAGGAGAGAGATTACTGGAACAAACTCCCACATGAGTTAAAAACAATTTTTAAATTACATATGAGTAAGTATCTGAGCAGAACTTGTCAATGTTTTAGTTAATTTCCTAAATTCATTGTATCAATCAATCAATCAATCAAAATCTTTATTTAGTCAGGCGAACATCGTTGAGCGTAGCTCATTTACAAGATGGACCTGAGTGGTCATACAAATAAGAGTACAAGTATTTTTACATAGACAAGAATAACATAAACAGTAGTACAATGACATAAAGTGATAATATACAACAATTTACATATATACAAGGCACAGTAAAACCATTTAATCTGTAAGAAAAAGGAGACAATGGGTATAGCAGGCATAATATATAGTTATAGGGCCTAATTGGCTTTTATGAGAGTATATCAGGTGACTGGAAAATAGAAGTAGAACTAACATAATGGAACACGGAAAAGGGGGTGGGAGGGTAGGTAGGGTAGGTAGGGATTAGGCCTTATAAAAGCAATTGCAGAGTTCTGGAAATAGGGTGGAGAATAATCTTTTGAAGGATGTTAAAGGTAAGAGGCTATTTAGCTTCATGGATTTTTGGAGTGAGTTCCATGCAACTGCTAGTGAGTAGCTGATAGCGGCCCTCCCAAACCGGGTGCAGGCATTGGGGACCTTAGTATGATGAGTTTACTGATCCTTAAGGTGTATGGCCTAGAAGTAATTCGGAAAACAGTCTGTGATATAGGTGGGTAGTTTGCCTGATAAAGCTTTGAATATCCAGATTGCAGCATTCCTATTTCTTCTGTGTTGTAGTGATGTCCAGTTGACTGCCATATAAAGAGAGCAATGATGGGTGCTGGAGGATGTCAGTAATAAATCTGATGGATCTATGATACAGGGTGTCCAGCTTATTTAAGAGGGGGAGTGAACAATGGCCATAGAGAAAGTCAGCATAATCAATGAGGGATAGGAATGATGCCTGGATTAATCTTTTTTTGGAGTCTCTGTTAAGGTAGTGTTTTATTCTAAAAATAGACCAAGCCTTTGTCTCAGTTTTTTAGTAGCTCTTCAATATGGACAGAATAGTCAAGCCTGTTATCAATCCAGACTCCAAGGTATTTGAAGTTATCAACAAATTCCAGCTTCTCCAAGTAGGTGGATAATTGTAGGGTGGTGGGTGATGGGTAGTGGCAGAGCAACTCTTGTGGCAAAGAACATAGCTTTTGTCTTTTGGCATTTAGAAGTAGCTTTTATCCAGTAGATTGTGTTGCAGGATGGAGAATTCAGATTGTAACAGCTCACAGGCTTTAGGTAATGAGGGATTGCTGACATATAATACAGTATCATCAGCAAACAGATGAATGTTAGATTGAGTGAGGTTGGCATCGATATTATTAATATAAATGGCAAAGAGGATGGGGCCAAGAATAGAGCCTTGGGCACACCTCTTAGCAGTGGTTTTAAGGTGATAGGTAATTTCCATTTTTACCAGTTGTGACCTATCTGATAGGTAGCACTTAAACCAGTTGAGTGAGAGAGAACCAGTCCTAGTGAGTTAAGGGAGGTGATTAATGATTCATGATCCACTGTGTCAAAAGCTTTACTCAAATCCAGGAACACAGCACAGGTACTGTTCTTCTTATCCAAGGCAGTCTGCCAATCGTTAGTTATTTTGGCTAGGGCAGAAATGGTGCTATGCCTTGATCTAAATCCTGATTGTGTTGAATTTAGGAGGTTATTGTTATCCAGATAGTCCCTTAATTGTGAGTTTACTAATTTTTCGAGCATCTTGGATAGTACTGATAGGATGGAAATGGGCCTGCAATTGTTGAGGTCCATGGGATCACCAGATTTAAGTAGTGGAACTACTTGAGCTGTTTTCCAAGTGGAGGGAATGGATCCAGTATTTAGGGAAAGATTGAAGAGATGAGTGAGGGGGGCAGATAAGACGTGTGATGCAATTTTAAGGAAGTAGGGATCCAGGGAGTCTGTACCTGCACTCTTGGAAGTATCTAAATTAGAGAGGAGGTCTTCCATTTCTTTCAAGGATATTGGGTTGAAGGAAAAAGTTGAAGTAGCCTTTTGTCCCACAGTGGATTGAAGGTTCAAGGAAGATCTCAGGGGATTTGCAGGTGATGAGTCAAATGCTAGGCCAGCTGTGGTGAAGTGGTCATTGAAGGTATTTAGGATTTCTTGTTTGCCCGTAATTTCTTATCATTTAGTAGCAGTTTGGAGGTTAAGGCAGGAGTAGAGTTTTGGCCCAGAATTCCTTTTATAGTACCCCAGATTCTGGTTGGGTTATTATAGGAGGCATCCAGTTCAGCTCTATAATAGGCAGCTTTGGCATTTCTTATTTGTTTTGTATATGAATTCCTTGCTTTTTCTGAAATTTAGCCAGTCTCTGGTATCCTTTGTTTTTCTTGCCTTTTTCACAGTTTGTCTCTGGTTAACAAGGCTGCTTTAAGATCAGTGGTGAACCAAGGGCAGGATCTTGCTTAGTTCTGATACTGGTGATTGTGCATGAATATTGAGAGCATTAGTGATAATGTCCTTAAGGTCTGGAGAGCTGTTTCAACTGAGGTTGTAAGGTAGAAATCTTGCCAATATATTGTATTACTCAAGTCATGGAGGTATCCTGAGATGTTGAATTTCTTTTGACCTTTGAGGACAAATTCTGCAGGATTGGGTGGTTTAAGTGTAGATCTTATGCCAGCTATAGGACAATGATCACTTACATCACTGGTAGTACTCCTGCATGCGAATATAAGTGAGGCTTGTTTACCAACATAATATCCAGGAGTGAGCTGTTGCTAGAGTTTTTTAGGTTAACCCTGGTTGGGTCTTTAATTAGTTGTTAAATCCATAGGTGTCACAAAAGGTTACCAATGGTGCAGATACATTAGATAGCCAGTTTAAATTCAAATCACCAAGGATGATGGTATCTTCAGGGCCTAGACTGAGTATTGACCCTAGGTGAGATAGTAGTTTGAGGCCTGCAGAGGAGGGCCTATAGCAGCCAATCAATTTAAATGAAGACAAGTTAGGAAGGGATATTTTGATTGACAAACATTCAAATTCCTTTGGTTTGGATGTGTTGATGAGGCAGGTTGCAGAGATGGTGTCCTTAATGTATATGGCCACCCCACCACCCCTGGAAGGGCGATCTGCTCTGAAGAGCAGATAGTTGGGAAGGTTTACAACACTGTCTTTTGTTGTAGGTCTGAGCCAAGATTCAGAGATGACCAGGAAGTCAGGCAGAGTATGTGCCACCCAAGCCTGTATTAAGGAGAACTTTTTTAAGAGGCTGCAAGCATTGAAATGTAGGAAGCTTAGGCCATTTATGGAGGATAGATCAGCAGGGGAAAAGAAACTTTCAATGGGGCCAGGATTTATTTCAATAGTACCAATGCAGATCAGAAGAAAGAAGATTAATTTGAGGAGGGCACCAAGGGACAGGGATAGTGAGTGGTCAGAGCGTTTCCTCTTATTCCTGGGTGCCCGCTGTGTGATGGGAGAAGGTCCTGTTATATAGGTGTGAATTTTATCATAACATAATAATCCGATGGACAGGCATAGTGGGTTAATATAAAGCCAGGATACATGTAAGGTGCTAGGGGAGTATTGAATTGTTAGAGAGGCTTATGTGGGATACCCCAGGGTTGCAGTGTAAAGTGGTTCGAAATGAATATGAATAGGTGGTTGTCCATTGTGGATGGCAGGGTGGGCAGATCGTATTCACTAACTTATTCATCGTGACAGGGGTATATCATAATTATCATAAGGGATTGGGGGAGATGAGAGGCTCAGGAGCAAAAGGAAGCAAAGTAGCATTGTGGAGGTTAGGTATGGGTTAAGAGAGGAAGGAAATAGATGTGGGCGTGGATTAGAGAAATGGCGGGAGAAAGTGTATAAAAGAATCAACCAAGAGGGGGGGGGGCGGGCAAAAATTTTGCGGCTTTGCCCGTATCTTTCTGCCTGCTTCTCCCGGCCTCCTGGAACCCCGGTCTGCTAGGCGGATGACGCCGTCCCACTGGCGGCTCGGAGCCCCTCCGCTCCCTGGAACTCGAGGGCTGCGCCGGGTACAAGGTGGGGGACAGAGGAGAAGGCAGTCAGCAAGGTACCTTTATTGCAGTAATCTGCAATAAGGTGCTAAAACTCAGGATTTACACAACAAAAGACTGGGAGGGTATGGGGGGGTAGCGCCAGCGCCTAGCCCACACAAAATTTCAAAAGACTGTAAACACTATTTTAAATACATCAAAACAACCCTTGAATCGGGCACAATACAAGAGTAAAACAGCTCTTTTTAGGTGGAATTGAAAGAAATTAAAAAATAACAGAAATCCCGGCCAGAATAGTGTTGCAAAGCCCAGTTAAAGTCTATGGGGAAGGCGCACCAATCGGAAGCAAGGCAGAGACAGCGGTCGCTTTCCAATTGGTTTGCGGCTTTGCCCGTACCTTTCTGCCTGCTTCATATTGTATGTATATACGTATTGTGGATTGTGTTTTGTAAACTTATTTACACCACAGGACAGTGTTGTAAATGGGGAATGAAACCCCAACAATTTGTATCCTGTATAAAAATACATTTTATCAAATCAAATCAACAATGCTGACAATAACAGTGCGGTCAAGAACTGAGCAGCAATAATAGCGTAATTGTTTTTTTGCGGGGGGGGGCTCCTCAAACTACACTTCCATAATCTATTGATGGTGATAGACAACTCTGGGATAGAGCCCTTCAGGTGTCATCCATAAGCAAATCCCTAACTGCACATAAAATCTCCTCTTTTTTATTTAGCTGTGTGGAGGGCACAGGGTCATAATGTTGAGAGCAAAACAGGGCACCACAACAATGCTGCGTGCAAAGCAACGTGTGGCAAAATAACATCAGCACACTATGCCAACCGGTGCACACAGAGCACACACCACAGCAACAACTTAGTTTCTGTGGGGGGCTCCACCCCCGCATCTCCAACGAGGGGGACTTTGCCCCCACACCCCCCAGACTAATTATAATCAACTCCAGGGGGTTGCAGAGATTGGAGGTATAAAAGAAACTTGTGTCTGGAAAATGTTTTCTATTGGGGCCAAAAAAGCCACAGCAGAGTGGGGCCTGGGGACAATCAAACCACAGCCACAGGTCCTCAATGCAACCGAAGGCAGGGCTCTAGCTACTCCACCACAGGAGCAATCCTTTACCTTCCGTGCTGGCAGCCTAGTGACAGCGGTAGTGGTTTCTACCACATGCTGTAAAAACCCCTGTCATTGTAAAGCCATTAGCACTTCTTAAAGCACTGTACTTCATGTGTGGTTTAATCTGCGCTATCTTAACCCGATACCATATGGGCACATGCCTAACATGGCTTGCATAATTCAGGTGTGGGTCCAATAACACACCCAGGTACCTAAATTTGATAACCACCTCAAGTTTGTCACCATCATTGAAAGGCACCCGAAACTTGTCCAAATTATTATTTTTTTTAACTGCACTAAACCCATTGCTTTTGTTTTATTTTTATTAACTACTGACCTGACTTCAGTAAACCAAGTGATTATTTTTCCGTACTCACATTTCATGATGTTATTTAATGTGAGGCAGTATAACGCAGTGGTTTAAGGCTCTGAGCTGAAAACCTGAAGATCTGGGTTTGACTCCCACAGCCCCTCTCCTTGCATACTCTATGGCCCTGAGAAAGTCACTTAATTTCCTTGTGCTCCCAGGTCGCACCTGGAAACAAGATTTCAGCTTAGTGGGTCTCTCCTGGTTAAAAATTAAAAATAAAGATATATTTGTTGTGTGCAGCACAACATCATCTGCATAAAGGATGGTGTTTGCTGTGCGGTACACCCACCAAAGATAATTAATAAATAATGAAAACAGTAGGCACCCAAGTGTGGAGCCTTGTGGGACCCAAGGATAAATATTTCACAAATACAAGGGGACTCCATTTGTTCTAATCATTTGTTTTCTGTTTTTCAAATAATGGGCCATCCCATTTACTACAGGTTACGAACATGCAAGCATACACATTGCTAACAGATACAGGCCCTATGGTCTATCTTGTCTGCTCAAATGTGCAGCACATCAGTCCATTAGACTGCAGCTGCCCCCCCCCAGTTTCCTTTCTCCTCTCCCTACCCTCCCGGTTTGTACTCCCCCCTTTGAATCTGTCCCACCCCCTCTTGAAGTTCCCCACTGTCTGCACCCACACGATTTCCTCTGGCAGTGCATTCCACCCTGCTACAACCCTTTCAGTGAAATAGTGTATCCTCATTTCCCTCCTGACTATGCCCACCTCCAACTTCAGAGAGTGTCCTCTGGTTTCCCTTCCAACCTTAAGACTGAGCCCACACCTGGTGCCCACCCTGTTTATCCCCTTCAGGTACTTGAAAGTCTCATATGCCCACTCTCTCTCTTCTATCCTCCAGGGTATACATATTGACCTCCCTCAATCTTTCTTCGTATAGTCTATCCCCCCAATCCCAGGAACATCTTTATTGCTCTGTGCTGCACCACCTCTAGCAGTTTGATGTCTCTTTTTAAGTAGGGGGTGCCAGAACTGCATGCAGTACTCCAAGTGTGGCCTCACCAGGGACCTGTACAGGGGCAATATGACCTCTCTACTCCTAGGTGTAATCCCCCTTGCTCTGCACCCTAGCATCCTGTTTGCCTTTGCTGCTGCCATCTTGCACTGTGCTGAGTGGTTCATTTGCCCGGTTACAAGCACCCACAGATCCTTCTCCTCCTTGGATGTGGATAATTGGCCACTCTCCAACCAGTAACTCTATCCTGGGTTCCTGGCTCCCTGATGCATCACTTTGCACTTCTTGGCATTGAACCCAAGCTGCATGGTTTGTGGCCATTCCTCTAGTTTTGCTGAATCCTCCTGGAAGACCTTGCCCCTTCACCCCTATCCACCTCAGCACAAATGTTGGTGTCGTCTGCAAAGGGACTGATCTTATTATTGATCCCTACTACTATGTCAGCGATGAAAATGTTAAACAGGACTGGATCCAGTACCAAGCCCTGCGGGACACCACTTGTCACTGCCCTGGGCTCCGATGCCTCATCCCTGACCAAAGCCTTCTGCTGTCTCTCCCATGTCCAGTTTTCAACCTCTCTGGCTAGTTTCCTCCCTACCCCCAGACTCTTCAACTTGCAGGTCAACCTACCATGTGGTCCTGGATTGAAGGCCTTGCTGAAATCCAGGTAGAGTACATCCACCACACAGTCCCTGTCCAGTGCCCTCGTTACCCAGTTGAAAAAGTCAATCAAGATTGTCTGGCAGGATCTTTCCAAGACAAACCCCTACTACCTGTTGTTCTGTAGATCTTTATCCTTAAGAAATTGCACCAGCCTTTCTTTGAGAGTAGCCTCCATCAGTTTTCCTATAATTGCGGTAAAGCTTACCAGTCTGTAGTTCCCCAGCTCATCCTTGGACCCACTCTTACAGAGAGGTATGACATGTGCCCCTTCCAATCCCTGGGCACACACCCCGTATTTAGAGAGGTGTTGAACAGGTCCATCAATGGCCCTGCCAGGATGTCTGCCAACTTCCTCAGCTCCCTGGGATGAACTCCGTCTGGCACAGGTGCCTTGTCCTCCCTCAGGGACCTAAGGCCCTCCAGCACCCTTTCCTCTGTGATTTCTCCATCCATTCACCAAAACCATACATTGATTCCTCTTACCTGAGGATACCAGTAGAGACCAAATACAGAAACCATAAAGTGCCTCCTTACCTGCGGATACCTGTGGAGACCTAATACAGAAACTATAAAGTGTCTCTTTACCTGAGGATACCTGTAGAGTCCCAGTATCATAGCCATGATCAGAGAGGATGTTGAGGGTGCATCTCCAATTACAGCAGGTAGTAAAGAGACTGCTTCACATTGGTAGTTTGGAACCAGAACCTGTTTTCCTGTTACAAATGATAGGGTGCCCAGAAGTGCTTGTTCTCTAGAATAGCACGAGTCAAAAATCTGGAATCCCAAAGAGATGTTTGGTAATAATTTGGGATCTCTGTTAATCTCCTCAATTGCAAAAATCATTGACAGAACATAGCGGTAGTCAAAAATGTTGAATCTGTCAGATTTAGTGAATAAATCGTGAGTTAGTAGTTTTAGACAATGACTCAACTGAAGAATTACCTATGTACAGTAAGCAGAAGTTCTAAAAAGCACCAAGAGTTATAACCTATAAGTACAGAGCTGTGAACCTAGGGACCCAGGTTCAGGGCCAGGTTGAGAGAGTTTGGGCCCCCAGTGATATAAGCCATGGGGCCCTTACCCAACCCAAACTGACCTTGTCTTTTACTTTGCCCAAAATGCACAACCTTTTATTTTCAAGACTCTTTGGCCGTGAGAGGTCCTAGCTCTAGGGATAACAAGAGAGGTTTTCCCAGAGGTCCGAATATGAACTAGTGGTGGGACAGAGCGGCGGATGGTGGTGGTAAATATCCAATCCATGTCTGTTCATCAGTCTCTGATTGGCTGGGACAACAGAGGGAGTAATGTTATGGTGTTATGATGTCACATGGGAGAAGAGTCCATGGAGTCCAGTGACACACTTTAGTGCTGTTTTACTTTAAACCTGAGAAGTAATAATAAACAAAATTAAAGTGGTATACTGGATCTGGCTGGGGATCCCCATTAGCCTGGGGCCCCCAGGAACTGTAGGGTTCACTGGTGCCTAAAACTGGCAATGCCAGGTTTGAATCCCACCACTTCCACTCTCTGATATGGTGACAGTGAATAAGTCATTTAACCAGCTGTCTCCCCCCCAAAGAGACAATACACATATACGAGCCTCACACATATAGGGTTACCATCTGTCCTGATGTTCCGCAGGACAATCCTGTTTTGGGCAACTGTGTCCTGCAAAAAACATGAAAAAATACTACGTCCTAACTTTATAGCAGAAGAAATATTTTCTAAATTTCCATTAAATGTTTCAGAAAATTATAATACCTTAACTAAATTACCTTAAAATGATAAGAAACAGTAGAAGCAACAGAACAATTACAATACTTAGCCTTAATTCTGATTATATGGACAAAACCGTCTCCGGAGTCTTGGTGCAGCAACAGAAAATGCCCGGTCCCCAGCAAACTTTAATCTTGATACTGGGACTGATGAAAGCCCTTGGGAATCAGAGCAGAGAACTCTGGAACCCCAATGATCCTCCTGACAGGTTGCCAGTAATTCACAACTGTTGAGGTACACAGGATCTGGCTGGGCCCCCCATTAGCTGATTCAGGCAAAGCACAAACAACCATATAACAGTTATGTCAACTGAATATAGTACATATACAGCAGTCACATCTCACATATTATCTAAATATAGTACATATACAGCGGTCACATCTCACATATCAACTAAATATAGTACATATACAGCAGTCATATCTCACATATCAACTAAATATAGTACATATACAGCGGTCACATCTCGCATATCAACTAAATATAGTACATATACAGCGGTCACAGCTCACATATCAACTAAATATAGTATATATCCAGTGGTCACAGCTCACATATCAACTAAATACAGTACATATACAGCAGTCACAGCTCACATATACAGCAGTCACAGCTCACATATCAACTAAATATAGTACATATACAGCGGTCACAGCTCACATATCAACTAAATATAGTACATATACAGCAGTCACATCTCACATATCAACTAAATATAGTACATATACTACAGTCACATCTCACATATCAACTAAATATAGTACATATACAGTGGTTACATCTCACATAACTAAATATAGTACATATACAGCAGTCACATCTCACATATCAACTAAATATAGTACATATACAGTGGTCACATCTCACATATCAACTAAATATAGTACATATACAGCAGTCACATCTCACATAACTAAATATAGTACATATACAGCAGTCATATCACAGATATCAACTAAATATAGTACATATACAGCGGTCACATCTCACATATCAACTAAATATAGTACATATGCAGCGGTCACATCTCACATATCAACTAAATATAGTACATATGCAGCGGTCACATCTCACATATCAACTAAAAATAGTACATATACAGCGGTCACATCTCACATATCAACTAAACATAGTACATATGCAGCGGTCACATCTCACATATCAACTAAACATAGTACATATACACCGGTCATAGCTCACATATCAACTAAACATAGTACATATACAGCGGTCACATCTCACATATCAACTAAATATAGTACATATACAGTGGTCACAGCTCACATATCAACTAAACATAGTACATATACAGTGGTCACATCTCACATATCAGCTAAATATAGGACATATACAGCGGTCACATCTCACAAATCAACTAAATATAGTACATAAACTACAGTCACATCTCGCATATTAACTAAATATAGTACATATACAGCAGCCATATCTCACATATCAACTAAATATAGTACATATACAGCGGTCACAGCTCACATATCAACTAAATATAGTACATATACAGCAGCCACATCTCACATATCAACTAAATATAGTACATATACAGCAGTCACTTCTCACATAACTAAATATAGTACATATACAGCAGTCACATCTCACATATCAACTAAATATAGTACAAATACAGCGGCCACATCTCACATATCAACTAAATATAGTACATATACAGCGGTCACATCTCACATATCAACTAAATATTGTACATATACAGTGGTCACATCTCACATATCTTTTTTTTTTTGAGGGACGCAGTTATGTATTTTGCAGTGCTTATGCATCATTTTTCCAGTTATCATCATTGGAGCTTGGTTTCAGGTTTCTTTGTTAGAATAATGGTCTTCTACTGGCTGTTCTGCTGAATTTGTTCTTCACAGCACACACACAAAGAGGTATCTGCAACTTTATTTTAAGTAACTCTTCATTCAGACACACTCCATTTTGGAGGATAGTTCCGGCAGTCTGTAAGAAGTATCAGCATGGGGGGCAATGACATGCACTGTGATAATAAACGGCATGATGGCGTACCTACTATGTGTATAAATGTAAGATTTTACATTTATACATATAGTAGATACATCATCAACCTGTTTATTCAACTGGGGTGAAAATACATGTTTTTATCTCACTAGATATCAGCTCACTCCTATTGTATAAACATGATTGTAGTATAATTTGAGATCTTTTACTGCTGTGATATAGTACCTATAATTTAAATTTACTTTTATTGTAAAGTACTTTGAGCTCTGGAAAAGTGTTATACAAACAAAATTGATATCCTATCCTGTTTTACCCCTATGAACCCTTTTCATACCTCTCAACTATCCCGCATTGGGAGGGACACCCCTCATTTTATTCCTTAGTAGCCTCTGTCTATGCCTCTCAACTGTCAGAGCTTAGGTGGGACATCCCTTATTTTACCCCCAGACACCCTCTGTTCACCCCTCTCAAATGTAACACATAAGAAGGAGTGTCCTCATTTTACTTGACAGAATGTCTCTGTCCATAACTCTCAATTGTTCCACATTAGATGGGATGTCCTTTGTTTTACCTCCCAGAACCCCTCTATCTATGTCTTTTAACTGTCCCACATTAGGTGGGAAATCACTCATTATGCCCCTCAGAGCCCCTTTGTCAATACCTTTTAAGTGTCCTACATTAGAAGGAACATCCCCCATTTTGTACTTAGAACCCCTCTGTCTGTAACCTTTAACTATCCCACATTAGGAGGAACATCCCCCATTTTGTATTCAGAACCACTCTGTCTGTACCTCTTTACCATCCCACATTAGAAGGGACATCCTTCATTTTATATTCAGAACCCCTCTGTCTATACTTCTCAACTGTCCCACATTATGAGGGACACGCTTCATTATATACTCAGAACCCCTCTGTCTGTACCTCTCAACTGTCCCACATTAGAAGGAACATCCCTCATTTTATACTTAGAATCCCTCTTTCTGTACCTCTTTACTGTCCCACATTAGGGGGGACATCTGTTATTTTACCCTTCAGAACCCCTCTACCCATGCTACTCAACTCTCCCAAACTAGATGTGACATCCCTCATTTTACCTCTCAGAACCATCTGTCAGTACCTCTTAACTGTCCCATATTAGAAGGGATGTCCCTCATTATGCCCTTCAGAGACCCTCTGTCCGTACCTTTAAACTGTCCCATATTAAAAGGGATATACCCATTTTACCAATCAGAATCTTTCTGTCTATTCTTCTTAACTGTCCTACATAAATATTGACATCCTTCATTTTACTCATCAGAGCACCTCTGTCTGTACTACTCAACTGTCCCACATGAGGAACATAAGAAACAGTCAATACAGACAGATAATGACCATCTGTCCATCTGGTATGTCCAGTCCCTACCTTGAGGGGATTCCCTTATTTTACCCCACAGAGCCCATCTGTTCAAACCGCTCAACTGTCACACTTTAGAAGGGCTGCCCCCATTCTACCACTTAGATGCCCTTTGTCTACACCTCTAAATTATTTCACATTATTGATGAATTAATCTATTTATTTAGAAATTGGTGACTTGGAAATGCACACTGAGCCATGGCTCATTTCCATGTGCAACCCAGAGAAAGGGTAAGTGAGAAAATACTTTTTTTTAACAATTCTTGACCAGGAAATACACAGTAAGTCGAGGCTAGTTTTCAAGGGTGTCCTAGGAGCACCAGAAAGTTAGTGACTTGCTCATGGTGCCACACAGTATGAAAGTAGTGGCTGTGGGATTCAAACCCAGTTCTCCAGGTTTGCAGCTCAGTGTTGTTAATCACTATGCTATACTGCCTTACTATGCCTAAACATTATATAGGTAAACAGTAATACAAAATAACAGTATGAGGGGCATACATCACTTTATTACCCAGAACCTTTCAGTCCCTCCCTCTAGACTGTGGCACATTAAGAGGATGTCCATCATTTTGCCACTTAGGTCCCTTATGACCATCCTCCTCAGCTCTCCCATGTTAGGAGGGATGCACCTCATTTTTCTCCACAAACCCCCTCTATCCATACCTCATAACTGTTCCACATTAGGATGGATGTCCTTCATTTCACCCCTCAAAGCCCCTCAGTCCCACATGGAGAGGGTGTTGCACAACATTCTAAGATGTACCTGGATTGCTTCATGAACACCAAACTTTGTGAACATGAAAGCTTAGATTTCCACAGTGTTCTGAGCTTTTCTGTCTAAGATATGATAATGAAACCCCCCATTTGGCTCTTGTTCTTCTATTCTGAGGAGCAGTTTTCCACATGGAAGTAATGAAAGGTGGAAAGGCACACAGTATGAACAAAAAACAAAAGAAAGACAGCACATACATTTTGCAGTTAATTGGCTTGGGTTGCTCCCTGAAGTTGACCTCCAGATAACTATGACTTAAGGTCCCCAATGTCTTCACCCAGTTTGGGAGGGCTGCTATCAGCTACTCACTAGCAATTGTTTGGAATTCACTCCAAAAAAACATGAAGCTAAATAACCTCCTACCCTTAATATCCTTCAAAAGATTATTCACCACCCTATTCCCAGAACTCTGCAACTGCTTCCACAAGGCCTAAACCCCGGCCCTACCTACCCCCCTTTTTTTTTTTTCGTGTTCCTATATGTTGATAAAACTCCCGTTTCCAGTCCCAAGATTCACCCTCAAAATGCCTGCTAGGTCCTATAATCTACATATTACTCCTGATGTACCCATTGCCTTCTGTCTCACAGATTAAAAGTTTTAATGTGCCTTGTACATATGTATATTGTTATATATTAGCACTTATGTCATTTTATTACTGTTTATGTTAGCCCTGTCATTGTATTACTGTTTATGCTACCCTTGTCAATGTAATAACACTTGCACTTCTTGACCACTCAGGTCCATCTTGTAAATGAGCTATGCTCAATGATGTTCGCCTGATTAAATAAAGATTTTGATTGATTGATTGATTGATGACTTAGGTGAACAGAAACAATGGCACCAATGATAATGTCACCTCCTCTGAAGTTGGATTTGACTGCTGGAGTCTGCAGCTTACATCCATGACTCTCGCTGCTGCTGGATGCACTCGAGGGCACCTTCAGCAATACAAATATGCAACACCACATTTTAGTTTATAAATTCTTCTGAAAAAGCAGTATAATTGGATTTCTGGTTTTATACTAAACAAGGGAAGCAATGGGCATACCTCTCAGCCACCCCTGATTACAGGGGATGTCACTCATTGTATCCCTCACAGTTGCTGTGTCTGTACTGCCCACACAAAGATGTGCTATAAATTCAGACTTTAAATTAGAAGTTTGAAATATTCTAAGATACCAAAATCACATATAAACTTTGTATAAGTAAACTAAATGGTTTCACAGTGTTCTGTTCCTTGTATCTCTATGTTTGAGGATGTCTCCTCATTAGGAGATTCAGTGGCCTTCATTATCCCTCATTTTGAGTGTCCATGCCCCTCATTTCAGTGGCAAATGGTTGAAAGGTATGCTGTTCATTTATAATGTGATCAATCTGTTGAAGAAGCTCAACGAGAACTTTGGTTTCTCCAACATGAACAACGATTCCATTTTGGAGGACCTTGCCTTCTTGTAGTTAAACATGTTTTGCTCTCTTGACATATACAGCAAACCAGAATAGAATTAAAAAAATAATATAAAAATAGCAAGTCACAGAAAACTAGTAAATTCTCCAGTTTGAACTGTTTGTCCATAGTCAGGCACAGAGTCTTCAGCAAGCAATGGCAACAATCAGTATCTATATAGAGTTTGTTCAGTGCTGTTGTTGATCATAATTTTCTCAGGGATGTCAGATATTAGGTGGTATATTTATAGAAGTTAAATTATTTAAAGTATCCCCCCTACTTGCCCTTTCTAAACTGATGTAATTAATGTTTTGAATAATGAATGTTTTTGATAATAATGATATTTTGCAAGCCATCTCACTGTGGGACTGTTAACCTAACACCATGAGGAAGCACAACATCACTTGTGGATGGTCAAGTAGGCAGGCCAGCACTGAACTTATAACTGGCTTCAACAATCATGCAGTATCCAGCGGGGAATGGCAAACAACATAGTTATTAGCTTCAGAAACATGATGGACGAGGAGAGGCTGAAGAACTTTTATTAAGCACTATATTTATTTGTTAATTGCTTGATTACCTGCTGCACTTTCATATATACCCACACTATATTTAATTTAATGTTTTGTACCTCCTGTAACCATAGTTTGTGTTGTGCTGTAACACAACTCACTTTTCTGTACCTTAGTCAATGTATCCGTACTCCAATGTGCTTGTGACTGTACTGTCTTGTGTCATGACTTAAAATAGGCATTTTATTGTCTAATGCACTTAACCAGTTTTCAAATGAACAAAGAAGTTAAACCTATTCCCTCTACAACAAAGAAGTTTTAGGGGCAACCTGTTATTGATGTATAAAATAGTAAATCACCCATCACATTTTCAAGAATTAAGTCTCACCTTTAAAAATAGAGTATGTCCTGTACTACCAAAGGTCTCAGATATAAATCAGAATGAAGACTATTCATAACAAAATTGCGGAGGCTCTATTATATACAAAGGATAGTGAGAGTCAAGGATGACTTATGGAAAAGTGCAGCTTTAAGCCAGTACTTTCAAACTGTTTTAAAACTGATTCAGATGTTGTTTTTAAGGCCAGAGATGTGAACTAGAAATTACCATTGAGAGAAGTGGGGGGCAAGGTTCCGATGGACTTATTGCTTACTTCCTACACTAAATACCTACTATAAAACCTAGTAGCATATGAAGTTTATTAAAAATACCTTGGAAAATGGAACAATCTGATTGACCAATGAGTCTCCAATGGATGGTTGTTAATGCAGTACAATGCACTGGTTGAAACAGTTCAGTACAGTTTGTTTTGTTGTTAACACTTCAAGTTTTCTTAACTACACTGTAGTTACAGTGTAACTATGCTGTTACTGCATTGCAGCTGCAATGTAGTTGCATGCAACAAACATGTAACTAACCCTGTTGCATGTAATTAATGAATAACTAATGTACAGTTACACTAAGACTGACACTTATTTGCGTGTCACATCACAGCAGCAATTTCTGTATTCTAACATTTTAAACATCTGTTAACAAAGTGAATTTTCCTTATCAGGGATGCCTATATTCTTTTTCTTGCACATATGATATTTTCATAATAATTAAAACCTGTTGTATTAAAAGAAAAACTGTTTCTGAGGTGGGAGTTACATTTGTTATCAGTGGGTATGTCTTACAGAGTTCATGAGTACCTTTGGCTGTGTAAGTGCTGGCGCCACAGGGACCTGCGCTTCTGCAGACAGAAGTACTGTTGCAATTTGGATAGCATGTATTTTTATATCCCAGCTATGGCCATACAGGCTGCACAGGGGCCTGCACTTCTGCAGACAGAAGTTAATGTGTCTGTCTTACTCCTGTGGCTGCAGAGGCACAGGCCCCTTAGCTTCTTTTAACAGAAATACTATTGTAATTTGGGTATAATAATAATAATAATAATAGATTTTATTTCCCAGGAGCAATTCACCAAATATCAAAGCGCTGTACGGAGCACATGCTCTCTAAAATAGTCATATCACAGATAAAATTTAAAAACTTAATAAAATATTCAAAGATATAGAGATTGAAATCCATAATTAAAAATCAGGGAAAGCACATAAGTATAAATAGGTTTTTAGAGCATTTTTTAAAACTCTCCACTGTCTGGCATTCTCGTATCTAACAAGGTAGATAATTCCACAGGGAAGGAGTGGAAAAGACAAAAGCCTCAGCTCCCAAGGTCTTGAAATGCACCCTGGGACTCTCTAGCAATCCCTCGTCAGTTGAGCAGAGTGGTCAGAGGGGGCAGTAGGGACTGAGAAACTCTTGTATGTAACTCAGACCCAAACCGTGTAGATCTCTAAAAGTCAGTTAACCAACTTTAAAGGTAATCCACCACTGAACTGGTAGCCAGTACAGAGTGCGGAACACAGGCAAAATATGGCTGGATTGAGGTGACCCAGACAATAACCTGGCCGCAGCATTTTGTACTAGGTGCAAGAAGTGTATATCAACCCCTGGAAGCCCTAGGTAAAGGGAGTTACAGTAGTCAAGGTGCAAGGTCACAAAAGCAAGGACTAGGGTTGGAAGATAGATGGATGGAACAAGGTGCTTAATCCGGGTGATGTTCCTCAGATGGTAAAATGAGGACTTGACCACAACTGTCACCTGCGAATGAAGTGTCAGACCATCATCAAATATCACCCCCAGATTTCACACACGTTGAGAGGTCAAGAGCTGGGTGCCCCCAAGCCAAAGCCGAGAAAGCCGCCCAGCAGCCGACCTCTCTATCCAGTGACCTGGTTCCACAACTAACACCTCCATCCTGTCAGAGTTTAACCTTAACCAACTGGAATTCATCCAGTATTGGATTTCAGAGAGATAACTGGAAAAGAGTGAGAGCGCACTATTCTGGTCGAGCACAAAGACAGGTACAGCAGAGTATCATCTGCATAACAGTGAAAACTCAGCCCATACCATCTTACAATGTCTCCTAATGGAAGCATGTACACTGCAAACAACATGGGGGACAACATTGAACCCTGTGGGAACCCACATGGTGGGGAAAAAGGGTGAGAGGAAAAAATCCCTGATACTACCCTCTGTGACCTGCCAGTGAGAAAAGAATGGAACCATCTGAGGACTGTACCAGACAGGCCATAGATGACCTGTAGGTGATCAAGAAGCAACCCATGGTCCACGGTGTCAAAAGCTGATGAGAGATCCAGAAGGACCAAGATGGAATGGCATTTCTGGTCGCTAGCCATCAGGAGATCACTGAGTACTCAAACCAGAGCAGTCTCAGTACTATGTCTCTTACAAAAACCAGACTGAAGAGGATCATTGATAGAATGGATGGTAAGGTGGTTCTCCAACTGTTGTGTGAGAACTTTCTCAGTAACCTTCTCTATAAAGGGAATGTTAGAGATTGGTCTGTAGTTTGCAGAAGAATCTGGGTCAAGAGATGACTTCTTGAGAATGGGGGGTTACCACAGCCTCCTTCAGGAAGCTGGGGAACTCCCCCGACTCCAATGAACACCAGATTAACTCCACTAGAACTGGTCCAATCACATCTACACACCCTATTAAAAGGTGGGTAGGGCCCGGGTCTAAACTACAGCTAATTGGCCTCATACCCCAGAGAAGCTGCATGATATCCTCGATCGCCAGTTGGTCAAACTCAACCCAACAAAACAGAGGAGTCACAACCTCATTCTGACCACCAGTAACTCCCATAGAGTTTGATAAGTGAATCTCTGACCTGATGTTGGCAGGAACTCTACCTTATTATGATAGATTGTTGACTGATAGTCTCTATAATGTTCCATCAGTCTAAGCCTGTTGGCATCTAAGCCGGATCTGCGCCAAGTACACTCCAATCTTTGACCCACCTGCTTCATCTCCCTCAAAGTCCCATGAAACCATGGAGACTAAGGGTGATGAGTAAGCGGGTGAACACGGAAAGGAGCAAGGGTATCCAGAACTCCTACTACAGCTCTGTTAAAAGCCTGGAGTAGGTTCTCTGGACACTTGCTTGCCTCCGGCATTCCTGATATATCCAATGCCACCAGGAGGTCATCAGGGTTCAAGCCCATAATGGGCAGTATTGGACCAGCTCCACAGGAGCAGGCCTATATGTGGGAGCCAGGAAATTGAACCTAATGATGTGGTGGTAGGACCATTCAACTGGTTCCACCACCAAGTTGGAGGCCTCCAACCCCAGGAGAAAGGCCGGGTCCAATGAGTGACCATGATAATGAGTTGCAGATGAAATTATCAGTGTGAAGGCCAAAGAACTCATAAGTCAGAGGAAGCCTTGTCCAAATAGCGAGAGTTCATCTTAGATCCAGGTGTTGAAATTCCCCAGCACCATCAACCCAGGGGGATTCCAACACCATATCGTTGATGAAGTTCGCAACTTCCTGCAAAAACTGACTCATTGATTTCATGGGGCTTGTGCTTCTGCAGCCAGAGGTCAGTGTGTATGTCTTACATCTGCAACTGCAGAAGCACAGCCCTCTCAGGGGCCTGCCCATCTGCAGACAGAACTGTGTGTTTGCCTTACACAGTGAACATGAGTACCTGTGGCTACAGAAGCACATAACGTGTTGCTTTTTTGCAGATAAAAGAACTCTTGTAATTTGGGTATCATGGATTTGTATCTGTGGCTGCAGGGCATGCGTTGCTGCACTCTGAAGTAGTGTTGTGATTTGAGTAGTGTGCATTTCTAGCTGCAGCCAGAAGTGAGTGTGTATGTCCTGCGGAGTGCGTACCACAGATAAAAATCCATCGCACCATCTTTAGACATTCAAGATTGTTTATTTCAAAATGTTCCTGGTACTCTTATAAACATTATAGCTCACAACAGCATCTTGTGATGCACAAACCCAATAAGAGAACTTGTTTGAATAGTATGTGAGACACTAATTTGCATAAGAATACCTCGAACGCTGTGCCCTAGAAACGGGCTTCTTGAGGGTGTCAGTTGCACCAAAGAAAATATACTTTCTGTGTTATAAAAAATAAAGGTGTTTATAAAATGCAATTTATTTATTTTTTTATTTTCATTTTTAGTGCCTTTTCCCCAGTTTTTGGCCCTGCCCCTTCTCAGGCACGCATGTGCGTGTGAGGAGACACGCTCACCCTGCAGTACAAGATGCCATCCCAGCTTGCTGACCTCTCCTGCCTATGCCACCACCAGAACTATGGGAGTGGGGTCAACAACCACTCCCAGAGAGGAGAGCTGCTGTTAGGTGGCTCGATCCTGCTCCATCCCTTCCCCTAATGCTGGCACCCCAACGACCTGAGGTTGTTCCCAAACCTGGGTCACCAGTGTAGTGCAAGGTAAGGCATAGTGCCTCAGCCCTCAGCGCCACCACAGCAAAATGCAATTTATTTAGAGAATAAATGCTGGGTAAGTGTGGGTATACAAGGAAAGAAACTCATCAAGGAGACTAACCAAATCATAAAGCCATGAGCTCACCCACCACGAGCATTGCAGATGCTGAAAGTTTACCATATTAACCAGAATCAGAGTGGAAACCTTGTCCCCATTGGTGGGTTGAGGAAGCAGCATGCTTTGTCCTGCAATAGCTAGGTTATGGCAAAGTGCATTTAACTGGTCCTGATTAGCTGAGTAAAGCAACTGTGAAAGGGTTGTCATGGAAATAACAGCTGCAGTAAAAAATAACATGTTATTTCCATGGCAGATGGATAACATAGCAAAATAACCCATGTTGTTTACCAGTGTTATTCATCACTCCCATGGTATAAATACTTTTATACTTGGTTTAGAACAGTAGAAGACTATTTGTCCATATAAGCTGTTCCCCACCTTAGTGGGTACACATCAATCTGTTCCCCAACAGATATTTATTGATTTTATCTTTAAATTAAATCAGATTTCTACTATTCACCACTTCTACCAGTAAAGTATTTCAAACTCTCCCTGTTCTATTTATAAAAGAATAGTATACACCATTCTTTATTACCGTTTTTAACTTAATCTGTTTTCCATGTTGTCTCAACCCCTTTGGCTTCTCCTGCATCTCCAACCCCATTTCCCCCATCAGTTCTTTGTCATTTATTATTCTAAATTACATTATTATATCTCCTCTTTCTATCCTTTGTTCTAAAGAAAAAAGTCATGTCCTTTTTAATCTTTCTCTATATTTATAGCTACCTAAAGTTTAAATCATCCTAGTATATCTTCTCTGCACTCCTTCAACCTTCTTTATTTCCTTCTTAGTGTACGAACTCCATAACTGGGATCCAAAATCCAAATATGGCCTAACATAGGTCCTATATACTGGCACCACACATCCCACTGACTTGTTCATAAAACTCCTTTTTATATTTCTCAGCATGTTATTTGCTTTTTGTATAACCACCATTCATTGTCTATTATAATTCAATTTATTGTCAGTTACTATCCCACAGTCTTTTTTCTCATCAACTTCCTTCAATTCCTTTCCATTTAGCATATACCTATTTTTACTCCTATTCCTTTTTACTAGGTACATCACCCCTGATTTCGCTGTACTGAATTTCATCTTATTATTTCTAGCCCAAATTTCAATTGTTTTTAAATCCCCTTTTAACCTTTTCTGCTGCTCCATTGTTCCCACTGGACCTCCTACTTTAATATCATTAGCAAACTTCACTATCTGATTTATAACCCCCTTATGCAAGTCACTGATATATAGTGAAAATAAGACAGGTCCCAACCCAGATCCTTGAGGGACCCCGCTTTCCACTTTAATCAATTTAGATAGTTCACCTGTTATTCTTACTTTCTGAGTCCTATCGCTCAACCAATTTCTTATCCATAGGAAAATACGACTATCCAATCCCATTTTTACAAGTTCTTCAATCAACTTGTCATGTGGCACCTTGTCAAAGGTTTTTTGAAAATCTAAAAATATATCTATGGGTATGTTATTAATTAGTTTTTCATCTATATTTTCATAGAAGCGTAAATGGTTTGTACCACATGCTCTATTTTTCTTAAAACCATGCTATTTCTCATCTGTATATCCCAATACATTCAAACCTTCCTCTATTTTTATTTTCAATATACTCTCAGTGACTTTTTGCAAGATTGCAGTAAGGCTTACTGGCCTATAATTTGACATTAATGATCTGTTACCCTTTCTAAACAAGGGCACAACAAAAGCCTGCCTCCAATCTTCTGGTACTTCACTTGTTCTAAAGGACTCATTAAATATCCACACTAATGCTTCTGATATTAAAGGTAGTACCTCCTTGATATATCTTGGATGTAACAAATCAGGTTCAGCAGATTTATACACTTTTACTTTATTTATTAATCTTTCCACTTCTTCCTTTGTCGTTAATATTTTCAGAATTTGATGGTTTTTATTTATTTTTAAATTCTTTACCTCCTTCCCTCCCTCAAAGACTGATCCAAAAAAATCATTTAATGTGTTCGCCATCTCACTAGAATCCTTTATTTCTCTACCATCAAAATGTAATGGTCCTGCTCGTTGTTTGTCCCTCCTCTATTGATTTATATGTGTGTAAAAACTTTTCCCATTATCTTTTCTATAGGCCAGTTTATCCTCCAGTTTTCTTCTTTCCTTCCTTATATATTGTTTTGCTTTTTTGAACATTTTTATAATACAGTCTCGCTTCAGCTGTTCCTAAAAGTTTCATTATTTTTAAATGCTTTCTTTTTTTTTTTTAGGCAGGATTTTATCACCATACTAGTACACCACAATTTTTTTCCCTTTCTTATTATAGAGTTCCTTATCTGGCACATACTCCTTTTCCAGTAGTAATAGCTTGTTTCTTAATTCTTCCCACATTTGCCCTTCTGTTTTACTACCTAAACTTTGTTTTCAATTCCATTTTTTTAACTGTCCTTTTATTCCTTGGAAATCTGCTTTATTATAGTTTTTTTACTACTGTTTTTCCCCTAGTGCCTGTAACTATTTGTTTCATACCAAAAGTCACCATAGCATGATCACTATTTCACAGCTGTTCTCTTATCTTTATCTCTATCTCTTTAACTATATCTATTCTATTTGTCAATAGTAGGCCAAAGACAACTTCTCCTCTAGTTGGTTTATTAACTAACTGTTCCAACCCTACTGTTTCTAATTGTTGTAAAAATGTTCCACTATTTGCATTCCTACATCTTAATTTTTCCCAACAAATATCAGGATAGTTAAAATCTACTGCTATAATAACATCTCCTTCAATTGTTATCTGTCCAATTTCCTCATTTATTATTTTATCCATTTCCTTACTACTATTTGGTGGTCTGTAATAAAGTCCAAAGAGAATCTTTTTATTCCCCCCCTTTTACTTGAATCCATAATGATTCTATTTTTTTCATTTTCACTTTCTTTATACAAACCACTATCAATTTCTTCTTTAATAGAAATAGCTACTCCCCCACTTTCTATTCTTTCTAGCTCTAGAATATACTTTATACCCCCTCAATACCCCTATTCCATTGCACTTCTGGGTCCCACCAAGTTTTGGTTATAATACACATGTCTATATTCTCACTGACCAGCTTTACTTCTAGTTCAGACTTCTTTTCAATATTTAGGCTTCTGGCATTAAGTAACCATATGGACACCCCCCTTTTTTGTTTCTGTTTTAATTTCTCTCTTTTCTTCTTTCCCTTGAAATCATTTTTATCCCCTCTCCCCTTATTCCTTAGTTTAAATTACTGTCTACCACCAATTTAATGTCCATCCCTAACTTTCTACTTCCTTTCTTACTTTAGTGTAATCCATCTCTACAAAAGTACGATGGTTGATTAATATAATTTTCCCAATGTTTTATGCATTCCAAATTATTATGTAATGTCCACTGTCCAAGCCAATTATTTAGTTTTTTTATTTTATTATTATTTATTCTGGTTTCTTTTGACACTGGTAAAACCTCTGAAAAATATATTTTACATTGCAATTTCTCTGCTTCCGTCTTTATTACTTCAAATTCTTTCTGTATGTCTCCTAATCCTTGGTTTCTGATGTTATTAACCCCCAAGTGCAAGATCAAAACTGCTGATCCATCTTTTTCTTTAATAATGTCTCCTAACATTCCTTTCACATCTCTTATCTTTGCCTCCGAGAAATAACTTGTGGTGACAATCTCTTTATTATCCCTTGATATATATCTATCCGTATATTTCAATATTGAATCTCCTAATATGTAAATATTCTTTTCCCTCTTCTCCAACTCTATTTGTTCCCCATTTTCCTCAGTTCCGATAGTCTGTCTGCCTTGATTAAGGTCTTTATGACCATTATTTAAATTAGCCTGTTCCTTGATTGAATCCCTTTGTCCTTCTCTTTCATTCTGTTCAACATCAACCTGTAGCGTCTCTATAGTATTTCCTCTTTGAGCTTCTTTATCTTTAGTCACAAAATTTGCTTTTACTTCTTTATCATCCCTTTTTCTTTCTTCTACACTCTTTCATTCTCCCATCTTGGTATGTGTTTTGTGGTTCCTGATCTCTGTTTTCCAGTCTATTTATTTCCTCAGCTTGATCTCCTTCTCTGTTTGCTGCTTCATTATTTGCTTCCAAACTATGTCTAATGTCCCTAGTCTCACCCTCATCATCTAATGTTATCAGGGGCTCAAAACTATTTGAGCACTCCATTGAAAATTTCATCACTCTTTTCCTTGCCGTTTTTTTCTTTTCTTTCTACTGAACCCAATCCCCATCTTGATCTTTTTCTGTCCTTTATTTTCTTGACTCCCTGTCATTTAGATCTTCATAAGTCTGCTCCATCTGTATAATACCTTTATTTATGTCAGTCAGCAACTTCTACTCATACACTATTAGTTTCTGCTCCATTGCTTCCAACTTATTTTGTAACATTTTAATCTTATTACATTGTTCACACTTACATATCAATAATTCATTGGCTACATCAGTACTAATCTTTCTACACTCCAAACAACTCAACTCTAACATACCATCCTCTAGTCTTACCACATTAGTATCCATCCTTTGTTCTTTTACTAATCTCTTTGTTAATATAACACTCACCTGTTTTGATTTCAATACAAATCCCTCAATCTTTTCTAAACCCTTATAATGACTACTAATCCCCACACACTTCCCACGTTTCTGCAAGTGAACGTCTCCTGCTTCCCTGTCTGATGCCGTCAGATGCTGCTGGCCTCTGCCTGTGTCACCTCTGATCCACACTCAACTCTGCTCACTGGAGCCAAGCATTAAATAGAGCAATTTACACTTATCACCTGTTACTATGGCAATGCTCACTCTGAAGTTACCTCCCTGCACGGTTTACATCAGTGTATATAGGCTGTCTTTAAAAAGGCAGCTTAGCCAACACTCAAGGTGACTTAAACAGCCTCCCCAAAGCACCAGAAGTCCAAGTGCCTGTCCAGTTCCTGTCCCCTTGTAGAGCAGGGGTTCAGGAACACCTCCACACAGGTACTATCCCTCTTAGTGTGCTAAAATATCTCCCAGCTCCTGATTTACACTGACAGACTGCTCTGTCAGCACACAGGCAGTTTCCTTCCACAGCCAAATAAAAACTCACTGTCTTCTGATTCGTTCAAACAGGTCATCTGACCATTGATTAATCCGTGATATACCCACAGTTGTATGTTTACTGGGCTTTATTTTACTATTTCTTTAGGTAAACCTCTAACATAACATTTTTAAATGTCATAAGTGTAACACCTGGGTGGCACTATCTCCACTGTTAAACCTCTGCCTACTACCCTGGACATAGGCTAAGGGGTTTGGGTTTGCTAACTGATAACCATATTTTAAAACCTTTGCATAGTGCCTCACTCAGGATGCTTTACGTGGGTGAGCTGGTAACAGGTGTAGACCCCTGAGCTGCTACACCACCCACAATAGCCATTTACCTTTCCCAGACATGCCCCAATAAACATTTCCCCACACTTTAACATTTTGCATTTAAAGGCTCTCTCCAATAAAATGCTCACACCAAATATTTCAACAACAATAACAAGAGATTTATTTAAGGGTTATAAGAGTTAGGAATGGGGATGTGGAGTAGAGGTTATTTGATTTCTATTTACATATGTACACAGATTGATTGGTTTTGCTGGTGAACCCTCCAGCTGGGCAGCTACATACTGTTAGACAAAAAGCAATCACATATTTCACTTCGGCCTGTGATACCCAGAGCCCTGGCTATCTAGCTGCTGAATAATCAGATGGTACATAATAATTATCATTATACCCACACTGGTATCAGTCCCAGAACAATATGAAACCCCGCAATCTCATACCATACTGGAATCCCAGATACCACAGTCCAAGATGTGGCAGGCCTGGTGGATGTTGCAGCTGGTTGAGTTGGCTGTCTGTTGATGTGGGGGGGCAATTTGGAGACAGATTCCTGCAATGACTGCAGATGCTATATACAATAAAGGCAGGGATTGCTCTGCAATTAGCAGATGAGCAGCAATTGACCCTGTTGGTCACAAAGAGCCAGGGATTGCCCTGCACATTACTGAATGACAGGGATTATCCTGCACATTACTGAACAACAGGGATTATCCTGCACATTACTGAATGACAGGGATTGCCCTGCACATTACTGAACGACAGGGATTATCCTGCACATTACTGAACGACAGGGATTATCCTGCACATTACTTAATGACAGGGATTATCCTGCACATTACTGAATGACAGGGATTATCCTGCACGTTACTGAATGACAGGGATTGCCCCACACATTACTGAATGACAAGGATTATCCCGCACATTACTGAATAACAGAGAATGCCTTGCATTTACAGAATTCCGAACATTTTAGGACCAGCTACTAGGATTTAACATTCTGAATATTTGGCACAATATTTGAAAGTCCCATCCAATATAGACAAAAATTAATACTTTTGCCAAGCATCCAAATTTTCTTGAAATTAAGTCACATCCAGTACATTTACATACCAAAATAGGCATCCATCCAGCATAAGCAGACAGCAACACTTTTAACCAGCATCCTATATTCAGTTACTTGAAGTCACATCCAGTACATTTAAATACCAATAACAGTACTCCTTGGCAAAGTCTCATCCAGCTCATATAGACATTTTTTCACTTATGGCAAGTGCTCTTAGATGACATCCGGGTAATACAATGGTAAATTCTCTCTAGTATAACTTAGACATAATATGCTCTAGGGCCTCCTGTCCCATGAAGTGGCAAACATGGCTTGGCAGTCAGCTCCATGGAGGCAGGAATCAAACCCATAGGGTAACGACAAATTACCACACATTTATATGATTCACTATTAAGGCATCTTGCTGCACCTGCGATTTACACATTTGGGCCTCAGACAATATGCATCCATATTAACTGTGAACTAGACAGTCTCTGGTGGGGTTAGTAGCCCAGACTGATAATTCAGAGACTTCATCACGCAGAGAAATATCTGGAGCATGGCTTGAGGCCCCCTGGATTACTGATAGAAGCTTTTCCCTTGCACCGTGGGTTACGAGGGTACTCACTCAGGTCCTCCATGGGTCTCATCCACAGACGAAGGCTTCCTGAATTCTCTTCCACTCTCTCACAACTGAGGCATGGTAGATGGCCTCTTTTTCCACATCTTTCCCCAATGTGTGAGGGAGGGTTAGCCTCAGGAGGACATTCCTGGCAACCTCCAGACTAGCAGTTGCAGAACTAAAATTTACTTTAACTTTTAAACTGGATACAGAAAATAAACAGCCCCTGGTGACTGGAGGGGCTTAGCTAAAAGACCCTGGCCTGGTGGTATGGCTGGGGCCTGAGCCCCCACCCCTGTGGCGGGCTCCCAGCAGGCTGAAGCCTGCTCTCCTCTCCTCTTCTCACCCTGGCTGATCTTATCTGAACAAAAAAATGGTAAACTCTGTCTCTTATAGGGCTCCTAGTTCAACTCCTGATTGGCAGCAGAGATGGGGTGACAGGTCTCTAAATGGCTGAGATATCTGTCAATCAGAACACTCGATGCACAATTGGATTGGAGAATTGGTGCCTAAAATGATGTCCCAGTAAGTCCCTATGAGCACTTGGATGGTTACCCATAAGGTCCAGTGAATGTCCCACAAGTCCTGGCTTTCTAGTGCTGGCTCCCAATTGGCTGTGACTGCTTGCAGTGGCTGCTTAACCCACTGTCCCTTGCAGCAGATCAGATACAGTCCTGACAAATGTCTGGGTGCAGCCAGAGAGGAATGACTATTTGCCCCAATGCCCCACAGTCTTGCAACTCATAGGTTGTACTTGCAGTCACTGCACAGATGAAGAATGTGACTCCTTTAGTTTTCCTGTCGCTTCTTCACTTAGTAAAGCTCCCTCTGCAGCAGGTGACAGGCTGACACAAGAGAGTCCCAAATACTGGTAATACCAGGGTAAAAAAGCATTAATTTCAATTTAAAACACTCTCCCCTGCAGTACAATACATCCCCAATATGCAGCAACAAGTTTCAATTTAAAAAAACATTTCATTTCCTTACTTTTCAGCCAAAGACTTTTAGGGCTACCGTGGAGGCAGCAAGACACAAGTTATGAATTGCACAGGGCTCTTCTTAGGCACGTTTCCCTGAGCTCCAGTCAAACTCTTTAATTTCTCACAGGAGCAGCCCCCCAGCAGGCTGTCCATGGTCACCATTCCCAATTAGGTGGAAGGGATCCTGGGATCTATGGCACTGTCCCCAAGTGACCACAAATCAAGCGATTCGATTGAAGGAAATTTTCATGCCATCACGAGTCCCGTTTCCCTGGAGGCAGAACTTTTTCTTAAGCCCAGAGGAGCTGGATTTTCATTTGGGCTGCATCTGGTTCACACAGAAGGGCAAAGCAGACCTGGGGGACCCGAAACAAATTGGAGGCCAAATAGGGAGAAGCCGAGAGACAGCAGGAGGAGAACAGAAGGACAGGCTAAGGTAAGCTCAGGCTGGCATTTTCAGAAATTCCCATTTGCAAGGGGGTTACATAAGCAAATGTAACCCTCTTGCTCCTAGGGGTTACTAGAATCCCAGTTAGAATCAGTGTTAGGCAGGGAATGCAGCTAATGAAATGCCAGTTAAATGGGTTTCACTCTGTCTCTCTCTGTTCTCAGTCTCCGCTGAGCTCTGGATGGATGATGTCTTTTAGAATTGTCGCAGCAGCATAAGCCACAATGCTAGCAGCTGCTAGATCTAGCTTTAGAATGTTCATGGCAGAGTGATCTGAAGTCACATGGAGGACGCTGCAGCTTGTAGTGCAGCTCCTCAGACAGCTCTGTCAGAGAGCTACCTGTTTGTTTTTAAGTTTTAGTTTTCACCCTAGTGTGTGACAACTGTTCCAGCTTTTCAGAAGTGGTGGAGACCTGTGCCAGAGGGTTTCCCTGTGCCCCATCCTAGGAGGGATGGGGTGATCTCTGGGATGCTGCAATCCCCTGGTCCATCTTTACTTTTGAAGCTGCCTTGTGACAACTGCTCTGTGAGTACCTTGTTTTCCTGTGTAAACCAAGGAGTACCTGCAATTCATGTGAAGGGTGTTTTCTCTTATAAAGGAACCCTGTCACTTGAGGCTTTCTCTGTTTAAAAGTATCTACCTAAGCTGGAGTCCAGAATGTGACCGTCCAAATACAGAACTTTTAATTCTGGCACCAGTGAGGTGCGTATAGTATGTTAAGTGTATTATACATTTGAGACACTATCTACAGTTTTCTATAGTTGTGTGGTGTTATTAACCAGATGAATGGCTGAGTATATGCTTGGAAACAAAAGGTGGTAGACCCCCATCTGGAGTAACCAGTTTACCTCTACTTGTTGTGAAGGGCACCTATTACTTTTTCTTCAGTGCAATTGGCCAATGCCTGAGAAAAGTGGTTACCCCCTGTATGTGGGTTGTTTTTATTCCAGTTTACCCCAGCATAGTGGGTTCTGCAAGTTCTTAGCCTGTATGTGCTCTGTGGTGGTTGTGTGTACCACCTTTATCCTTATGAAATATGGTACAGTGCCGTAGTACTGTCCAAATGTGCCAGGTTGATGGGAAATGTACCAGTACTTGGCTGGATGTGCCAATTTCCAGAAGGAACCAGTGTGTACACCAGTATGTGTGTAACCCCCACCCAGGTATACCATTTCCATCTTGACAGCACTACCTGGTGGGCTGGGTTCGGGGAGAAATATGTCACTCGGCACATTGGCTAGGTTTGGCTACTCTGCAAAATGGCACCCAAGTAACTCCAGACAAAGGAAGTAATAACCGTAATGTCCAATACCAGAAGGGATTCTAAAGTGTGGCTTTTATTCACATCCAGACAGAATAAACAAAGCATAGATGGACCCCCACAGGGCTACACTCCTGGTAATGCAGATTTATGGAGATCAGAACACATCCTATTCTCTTTAGCCCTCAGGCTCTGAAACACACTGGGCACACAGCCCGAACTTATACGCTGCTCTGGGTTTTCCCTGGCTTGGCTCCATTGCCAGCTCTTTGGACACTTTCCATATAGCATGGAAACATTTACTTGTGGCTCCTGAAACCACTTATGAGCACTTCTGTCTCCATATGGGAATCTTCCTCATCAATCCCACGTCTGGGTACTTTCCTCAGGCACTGGCCAAGTACCTGAGAGAAAGCAACAGGTGTCTCAAAGCAAACCTGTAGAGGTGAATTTGGTTACTACTGACGGGGAGTCTCCCACCTCTCACTACCATAATTCATGCTCGGCCATTTCTCTGGACTGTAACACCTCATCCTTGAAAACACTTTGCTGTGTAGAATCTCTTTAAATGTATTCACATTAAATCTACTGTCTTTACATCCCATTTGTGCTGAACTTGAACATACTTAATAAGTGGCTGTGTCCATTACTCTAGAACCCCCCACAGAGTTAAGCAGTCCAACTCCCACATCTTCCAAACTGTACTTGGCTGTCTTTTCCTGACCCCACAGTAACAGTCACTTTAGTTTCATCTTGTTTCAGGTGAAAACACATTGGGCTTTTAGCAGAGCGAACTCATTCCTTGGTTGCTGGTTCCCCACAGGCATTTTCTCCTCAAAGAAATCTCATCCAGAACTTCTGATGCCTCAGCACGAACTTAAATCAGGCAGCTTCTTTTTTCCCTAGCCGGACCGGGGGGGTTGCCCCTGGAAGCAGGCTGATTCCTTCCCCCCATCCCCGCAGGGATGGGGCCCTGAACCACTGAAAGCGGTCTCTACCACTTCACTGTGCTCTTCTTGTATTCCTCTTAAGGTGAGAACACACACCTATACAAAAAAAAATAGCTCTTTTGGCAGAGCTTAGAGCTCTGAGGGCCTGCTTACAGCAGAGCACCTCCTTCCTCTACTACAGACTGCAACAGAACTGACTTCAGATTCCCCAGCATTCTACTCTAAGCTCCAACTGCAACATTCTAGTGTGGCTTATGCAGCTGCGACAGTTCTAAAATGATGTCATCCCTCAGTCTCAGCTGAGACTGAGAACAGAGTGAGACAGTGTGAAATCCATTTAACTGGAGTTTCACAAGCTGCCTTCCTTGCCTACCACTAGGTGTTAATGGGATTCTAGTAACCCCGGGTAACAGGGGCGTTACACTCACCCGGGGCTAGGAAAATTACTGTCTGCAGTCATTAGTTACCCAACCTAGGCCATCCTACTCTATGTGCTACCTCCAGAGAGGGGTGATCAGACCCCCTTCTATCATGTGCTAGGCACAGGCAGGCAACACTAAGGGCCCAGAGGCCATCGGCTGATGCATCAGCCTCTACTCTACCTACTGACTATGGGTACCCAGTGGTTCTGGAAGAACTGTCCAGAGCATAGCCCTATTAGATCAGTACTGTGGCCCCTATGGCCATTCAGGACCACAGCCTGTCTATCGCCCTAGCCCTCTAGGGAAAACCTGTCTGCCTCTAACTTAAAATTCCCAAACCAAAACAAATAGGGGACCACCCCGACCCTGGACACCATGCAACCACACACTAGGAGCTAATACCATACACTCTGCATTACTCCCACACTCCCCCACAACCATACCTGTGGAAGAAAAAGTTACACACAGTAACAACAACAACAGTACTTTAAACACTACACTCTAAAGTGCTACTGAGGAACTCCGTTGAGTCCCTCCTCCTCTTCTTGTCTTCTCTTCTATCTTCTTCAGGAACACTCAAGAAAGAAAAAGAAAGACAACACACACCCTAATCTGCATGCACAGTCTATCTAAACCCCCACCATCAAAACACTGAAGAATCCCAAAAGATTTTTTTTTTAGAAAAGTAGAAAAAACAGTATAAACATTAGAAAACAGTAGAAAACAATGACATTATTTACAATACACAATATTCGGAGGATGGAGGGCCCTAAAAGTCCCATCTAGTGACCACAGTGCCCAAAGGCAAGTCCATTAAAGAGTCTCTCCTGGGCCGGAGCCCGGTGAAGCACAGTTCTAGCAGGCCTAAGTCCCAAAGGGGAGAGTCTTTGAGGACAGTTCAAACATCTGGAGTCTGCTAGTGTAGGGTGTGTACTGCAATGTCATAAGGATAGAAAAGTCTTGACTTACCAGTCCCTTGTAGAACAACACAATACCACACCTGGTCCTCAGCCGAAGACTCTCCCTGGCAGCATTCTTCTGATACAGCTGGGTGGACATCTTCCGGGAGATGACAGGAGGGCACATCTGGAAACTTCTGGGCTGATGTCATCTCTGGAGATGGAACCTTGAAACAAGAACAAAAAGGAAAACAACTGGTCTGAAGTCATCCGATAACCAGGCGATGAATCAGGATACAGCTGGTTGGTGTCTCTCTGGATCTGAAGTCATCTGCTGGGCCAGTCGATGGATCTGGAAGGCATGCACTTTAGAACTGATGAAAGGTACCTGAGTCCTGGACATCCAGACTGGTGGAAACAACATAGGTAATGGCAATGGCTGGAGTGGCAGCACTGGCTACCACTGCTCTGCTTTCCATTTGGTAGGCATGGGCACATTCGCAGGACGGTCTTGGCATTGTGGCCAATAGCACAATGGGTCAGGTGCTGGAATTATTACCCCGTCTGGGTGCTCATAATTCACACTGTGAAAGATTTCATGTCCCACTCCATCCGCAGTTCGAACAGTGTCAATAAACAGTGTCCTGCCTCTTCTCCACTGGCTGTATTTTTCTTGAAACATTCTGTTCTTGACATGCTTGTTTGCACCAGGATGCACATATTTCATTGCTTCTTCCCAAATCCAGGATTTCCTGCTTTTTTCAATCTCCTCCCAGACTCTCTGAGGAAAGGTAGGAAAGGACATCTCATAGATTTCATTTGCTTTCCTATGAACCAGTCTTTCCTCTTTACTAGCTTTGGTCAACCTGAGACCTCTGGCCTGGCTTGGGGGTGGCCAGTCCTGGTTCTGCCAGCTACACATTCTGAACGACACAAAAAATGGATCTCTGGCTTCTTCTTGCACAGCCAGGAGCAGTGGAATCACCACTCTCTTCCATGAGGCTCCTCTGAGGCAAGAGCTAGAGGCTGTGTACAACACTTTTTCACAAGGCCACATAGGCTCTCTCTTCTTCCTCACTGAGATTCCAGCCCAGGAGTGAGCAGTCATCCTCACTCTGAGACTATCCACTCTTCACTGGATACGGAGGCCAAACCTCCATTCAAACACCTCATCCTCATCTTCACCTATGAGACAGGCTAGGCCCCTCCAAAGTCTACTGATGCTTCCTGAAATGTCTCTCACGACTCAGGCTCTGAAACATCAGCATTGTTCTGTCTATATCTGCACCTCTTGCTTTGTGCCACACTTGAGGCCTTTCCAACAAATCCCTGGCGCTGTGTGCTGAACTACAGATTCTGAACTTTTGTCCATGGAGCCAACAAATTCAATTACAAACAAACCATATTTCTCTAGGCACCCAGAACAGTGAGGTACCATGAAGACGTCCTTCCGTATTTAAGCATCATACTTACACTGGAGGCCAGGAATCGCCACACAGGAGGCAGTCTTCACATAGTAACATCTCTCAATTGTGTAACTTGTTAGCTTCTATCATATCACACCCGGGGCAGTCCAGGTAACAGGCTGATCCTGAAGCCACGACCGCAGAAAAAAAAAACAATGCTCACTGTTCAAGTCCCCATCACAAAACTTTCTTTCTTCAAAAATGGCTCTGTTACTGTAAGTTTATATTACTATCAATTCTGTAATGGCGGGCGAAAGACCACGCCTAACATTCTGTAATTGAAGTCAAGCACCGTGCATCAACCACACACACTACTAACTTTGCTCAAACTGCACAAACTTGCACTATTCTTTCTACAGCACATTTATATGATTTACCACAGACTTTTTAATCATTGAAGACATTGCTGTATCTACAACCTCAAAGCCTCAGTATCAGCACAGGATAGCCTGTATTTCTTGCTGCATATGGATACAACTCACAGTGTCCCATGGCTTTGAAAATTATACTGATGTTGAACCTATAATTATGCTCTCAGTCAATTGCTTAAATTTTGCTTTTGCTGGTAAACAACACAGTCCTTGTTTGCAAGTGATTACACTGCTAATACACAATTCAGCTGGCTTTGTGAAATCACATGTGGTAATTATTTCTGTTAGTACTCACTGTTCAATAGTATTGCTGCAATGGAAATGGCATGCACAGTCTTAGAGGCCCTGAAAGAGGGTGGGCAGTCTCCCAATAATCCCTCTGAACACCACTCACAGTCAGTCGAACGAGATGGATTGAGCCCGAATTTAAACAGAAAAGTCATTTTAAATTTTTAATTTTCTATACGTGAACACTCCTCCTGGGAAAACCAGTTCACACTCCACACACTCCCTCTCAATGTTGTAGTCGCCAGAACTACACCTATGGCAGGAATCAATGCGTCTCACCAATCACTCGCACCATGCAATGAGCCTTTCCTCCCGATGCTCTTCTTCTCATGGCGATCACGAGCAGGCAAATTTAAACTCAAAACCACACTTTTTTTAACTGACTCACGCAGGAGCCATTTAACCATTTTTCATGGACATACACAACAAGTCTCTCAGTCCACAGAAAGTATTTCCATTGTCTAGGGTAACTTTCCATTGCTACCCACATTTCACCTTTCTTTGTCTAACACTTTAAAGCTGCAAACGCTGTAATTTGATGCAGGACAGGCATACACTCAGGCTTCTGCTCCTTGGCAAACAGTTGGCATTTAATAGAGAACATGGATAACAGCACACAGTGGCACTGGTTAAACGTTGATTCAGTTGTTTGCGTTACCCACTGACAGAAAGCCAAAATGCTAGCCATGATCCGGTGACCTTTCACATCTTCCTAAATTCCAAACCCAAATTCTCAGAGTACATCATTTCGCATCCCACCCAGGTATGTATTTCCATCTTGACAGCTCTATCTGGTGGGCTGGCTGCGAGAAATATCCTCGCACATTACTAGGTTTGGCTACTCAAAACAGGGCACCCAAGCACTCGGACAAAGGAAGCAATAACTGCAGTCAATTACCAGATGGGATCTAAGGTATTTATTCCATCCAAACAGAATAAATAAGCATAGATGGACCCCCAGGGCTACACCCTAGCAATGCAGATTAAGGAGATCGACATCCTATTCACTTTAGCCCTCAGGCTCTCAAACACACTGCCATAGCTCAACTTGTGCTGCCTGGCTTTCCTGGCTCATTCCTTGCCAGCTCCTTGACACTTTCCATATAGTATGGAAACATTACTTTGGGTAATTCTAACCACCTATGAAACTTCTGGCTCCATAAGGGAATCTCTCATCAACCCACGCCTGGGTACTTTCTCAGCTGGTCAAGTACCTGAGGAAAGCAACAGTCCCAAGCAAACCCAGAGGTGAATTTTGTTACTACTGGAAAGGACTCACTCCCCATAATTTACCTCCAGCCATTTCTCTGACTGTACCTCATCCTTAAAACACTTTGCTGTGTGATTCTCTTTAAATGTATTCACATTAAATCCATTGTCTTTACATCCCATTTGTGCTGATTGAACATACTTAATAGTGGCTGTGTCATTACCTAGACCCCCACAGAGTTAAACAGTCCGCCCTCATCTTCAAACTATACTTGGCTGTCTTTTCTGACCCCAGTAACAGCCACTTTAGTTTCATCTGTTTCAGGTGAAAACACATTGGCCTTCAGCAGAGCGAACTCACCCCTTGCTGCAGGTGCCCCATGTATTTTCTCCTCAAAGACTCATCCAGAACTGCTGCCTCAGCATGAACTTAAAACAGGCAGCTTCTTTTTCTACCGCTGGACCAGAAGGTTGCCCTAAAGCAGGCTGATTCCCCCCCCCATCCCGCAGGATAGGACCCCTAATTCATGAAGTGGTCTCTACCACTCACTGCGCTCTTCTTGTGTTCCTCTAAGGTGAGAAACACAATCTAAAAAAAATAGCTCTTGACAGAGCTTAGAGTTCGAGGCCTGCTTACAGCAGAGCACCTCCTTCCTCTACCAGACTGCAACAGAACTGACTTCAAATTCCCAGCATTCTACCTAACCTCAGCTGCAACATTCCAGTGTGGCTTAAGCAGCCCGACAGTTCTAAATGATGTCATTCCTCAGTCTCAGCTGACTGAGACAAGTGGACAGTGAAATCCATTTAACTGAGTTTGCCGCTTTCCTACCTACCACTAGGTCTTATCAGATTCTAGTAACCCCGGAAAGGGGGTTACATGTGTTTTCTTCATCATGTGACAAATGGAATTCAGGAATACTGTAATCTGCATACCAGGTGTGTAGCCTATGGGGTCCTCTTCACTTTGTGATTATTCCTACTCTGTTGTGAATAAAGCCACACTCTAGAATCCAGCCTGGATGAACAGTGATGTTATTGCTCTGTGTCTGAGTTACTTGGGTGCCCTGTCCAGAACTGCAACCAATATAGTCCTAAGTATGAATTTTCCCAGGCACCAGGGTTGTTGGCTATTGAATTGGTCTCACCAGGTGTGTGCCATGCAGTTGCCACACTTGGTTGGCTGTCTAGTGTAACAGTCGAGCCAACTTGTATACAGGCCATTGTAATTACAAAGAAATGTTGTCTGTGTGTTATTAATATAAGCCCCCACCCTCTGTTTGTTCCGCCCTAGAGCCTGAGTGTTCGTGCTGAGAAAGCCCTTCTAGTTAAACAAGGGGGTCTGTAGATTACAAAATGTCCCGCCTGTCAATGTGTTTTGAATTTGTGAAAACACTGGATAATTCTTAGTCTATGGCTAGCATTTGTCTGTCTAGCATTTGGTAGCCCAAAACTGGAAGCTGCAAAAGTTTACCCAGGATAGTGCCGCCCATATGTACCGCTGTGCATACTGTTCATGGTGCTGTGTGTGATGTTTGAACACCTGGTTATGATTGTTCTATGGTATAAGATAGAATGGGTTTAGGATTGTCTCAATGAGACATCCTGTGCTCCTGCGCCTCCAGCTCTACTAACAGTCATGACCTGAAACCAGAGTAATTAAAGACTAGAGAGACTTAGTAGAGTCTCTGTTTTCCCTCTTATTAGAATGACCCAGCTACCAGGATATAGGGCTCGTAAACTTTTATGACGCCTTAGAGAAACATTTAATACCACCATGGTGCTAAGTTGTAATAAAACCTTTGATGTCTTGGGAACGAAACCACACAGATCAAAGGAAGGCTTTAATAAAGACTGTCATAAGTTGGAAAGTTTGCTGAAGTCACAGTATTTAAAACATTCTGACAGGAAGATCATTGATTATATTTTTATAGCTAAAGGAGGCTAGATGACATCATGAAGGGGTGTGAAGAGACACAGTTTAACCTAGGACTCCAGCCTGATTTTTGTGACATATCTTTGGCTCTAAGAAACAAGATCTAATATATGCACTAAAGAGGTAATACATTAGATAGAAAAGTCTAATTTATTTAGAGTTTGTGTTATACTTAACCTTGTTTTTAAGTGATTGTATGCTTCTGATATGTTAAAAGTTTATATTTTACATATTTTTATCCATTTAGTACAAATATTATTTTGAACGACTGCCTGAGTGTGTCTTTGAGTTCTTTTTGTATGTGATGTATAAAGGGTTAGAATGACAAAAACTGGTCCAAACGATGGCATACAAAATTGGGAAAGGTAAGAATACCCAAGGCTTTTATAGGTTGTGGGGACATTCTGGATACCTGATTAGTTCCTTAGGCAAAGATATTGACATCCCCCGAAGGCAGATTATCTGAGCCTGTACATTTAGTATGCTAGCATACATTAAGGTTTGAATCCCCCAGAACTTGAGACTAAAGGTGATTCAGACCTACCAAGCAGACAGGAGGGTTACCTGTCTGTTAATTGTTCACAATACTGCGCCCAGAGGTTGTACCAGGGGAACAGAGGCCTGACCTGCTGAGTGGTTGTGACACTGTGATTGTACACCTTTACCAAGGACTGTAAAGCAAAATGTGTTTGCCTTGTCCCATAAATGAGCATTGAGTTTAATTTCAAGTTTTAGTGACAGAAAGTATTGGACTTTAGAAACCAAAAGAACTGTGTGCCCTAAAAAGCCAAGGATCAAGGTGTGAATTGGGGAGCGCTGAAAAAGCCAAGTTCTAAGCAAAGAAACAGTGAATATACTCCACCATGAAATTTCATAGAAAAAAGTTCGTTGCAGTTTAAATATTGCATGCCCAATGATCACCATGGAGAAGGCGTGAGGAGAGAGAGGCTCATTTCCAGCTGTCCGAGTGATCGGTGAGCTGCAATCAGTCCCCACTAACCACTTCAGAGGCAGCCCAGTGTTCAGAGGAAAGCCCAGTGGTGTACTGTTGGGGGAAAACCTTCAAGGGACAGAACATTTAAATCTGTAAATACAGACTATCTCTGTTCAAATCAGGCTCAACCCATTATCAGCTGACTGGGAAGTAAGTGTGGTGTTCATAGTGACAATCAATGGGATAACCAGCCCTGTCCAACAGAAACCTTCAGGATCAGCTTTAGGATTAAATATTTCAACGGAGTGACCCAGCTACTGATAATGGTACAATCGGCAAAACTTACCTTAAACTGTCGTGGTTTCAAAGCCAACTGATCTGTGTAAACAGTGAGATTGTTTTAAAGATGACTGTAAAGTACAATCAAACAAATGAGTTCTGAGCATGACTGTGGCGTAGTATGATTCAGCATTAGTATGATTTTCAAAGTGAGAGACTGTAAGAAATACGACAGCAACAACCAAACAATCCTGTGAAGAAATACCGTGGTCTTAGTACGAAGCAAAGTGTAAAAATGATTGAGTGCTAATTGTGAGTCAAAATCATATGAATGTGCTGAGAAAGCAATGAAAATCATTAAGTTTTGAGCAGAAATCAGTAGCAGAAGGTCGGATGCGAGGGTGTGAGCGAACAAAGTGATGCAACAAATGCTGTCACCACCAATACAGGTGGGCAGAATGTAAACACAGCAGGGGCCATTTTGAGACTTTTCCAAGTTTCATGAACTGTGTAGTAACAATGAACTTTAATGTGTTTATTTACAGACAGCTGGGACCATCCGCTACCTGGATCATGCCTGAGCTATGACAGCTGAGGAGGTTGCCAAGCAAAGAAATAGAGCAATGTTTCTATGGTGACAGTTTGCCTTCATTTGCAATTCCAACCATACTGTGATATGTATAATGTGACCAAAGGCTGGAAGAGATGTGTTCTTAATTCTCACCGTTCAGGTTGCTTAGTGAAGTATGGTCTGTCCAAAGCACCTAAACTTGTTTAGCTCCCTTGGACAAAATGAAATCTGCTGTGCAACATACAGCACCAGGTTGAACCCTGTTGGGGGCCAACAGTGTGGCCCAAAGAAAACAGTAGATTTACAAAAAGGCAGATTCCTCGTGATGTTTCCATGCCTGTGTCACAAATGGACAGTGCAGAGGAGGTCCATGGACCCATTGAAAGAGGGTCCTAGTCCTAGCCTTGTTGGGGAGGATGATTTAGAAACTTTAGAATGGAGATGCTACCTACACCCAGTGAAGTGGACTGTCTCTAAGTGAGGATGACTGCTCACCCCAGCCCAAGGTTTGAGTGAGGAGAGAGGAGGAAGATATGTATCTTCTGTTGAGGGTCCCATACAGCAGCCCCAAGCTCTGCCTTGAGGAGCCAGAAAAGTTGGTGACCCACCACCCTGCCTGCAGGATGGTCAGAGACAAGTTTTCCATGCTTTACATATGCACTGGCTGAACCAGGACTGCCACCCCAAAGCCATGCCAGTGGCTGTGTATTGGAGAAGAGTAGTAAGGAGGAGACTGGTTCTGGAGGCTAATGCCATATGGAATGTCCTTACCTTTCCTCAGAGAGTCTAGGAGGAGCAACAAAACAAGCCTAGTTACTAGAGGAAGCACGAGAATCTGCATCCAGGCACGACCCTTATGTCAGAAACAGAGTAATAAATGATAGACTAAAGTTTGGAAATTAAGCAGGACATTGTTCATGGACATTAAGGAATGGACAAAACAGCAAATGAAACTTTCTACAACATCAATTATGAGTGCCCAGATGGGGTCATAGTTCTTTCACTGACCCACAGTGGTACTACACATAATAGTGGCCACTCCCTGTGAATATCATGCCTACCCAGGAAACAGACAGTGGTAGCAGTGTCTGCCATCAAGCAGTGCCGCATGTTATTCCACCATACTGGTGTTCAGGATCAGGAGCATCAGGTCATCAGACCTGCAGTGTGCTTTTCCTGTTTCCTTGCCTGACCTCCAGATGACATCAGACCAACTGTTTGATTCATTGCCCGATGCAGATGACATCGACCCAATATTGGTTCCTGTTCCTGTTGATTTCAGAGATGACATCAACCCAGCTGTTTGTGTTCATCAACAGTTTTCCGGAAGAAATGCCCAGCTGTATCGAACAATGCTGCCAGGGGCGGGCCTTCAGCCAAGTAGATGATCCAGTTGTATATCTTCAAGGACTGTAAGTCAGACTTTCTTACTTTATTGACATTGCAATACACCTACACCTGAATTACAACATTGAACTGTCCACAAGACTCCCCTGTGACTACAGTACTTCAAACTGTGCTTCAGTAGGCTCAAACCCAGGAGACTCTTTAATGGACCTTGCCAAGCACAACTGTTTTGTCACTAGTTGGGACAGTTATGGCATTCACCCTCCTTAAAATGTATTGTACATAATGTCATATTTACTGTTTCTACTTTTCTGTAAAATATTTTAGGAATCTCAGTGTTTGATGGAGGTCATAGTATTGTGTGTTATGGAATTTGGGGTGTGTTTTGTCTTTTTTTCTCAGGTGCTCTTGGTGAAGAAAAAAGTAGAGACCAGAAGATTTCAAGGACTCACCAAGTTCTCTTGTGCTAAAGTGTTTTCTAGAATATTGTGTAGTATTCTTGTGTTAATCTTTCTCCACAGGGAGTACTAATGACCTGGCAAATGGGAGCCAAAGGAAGTTCAGGAAGAGTTTAAGAAACTGGGGAGGGGTCTCAAGCAAGTAGCTACTTCTGTCACTTTCTCAGAAGTACTACCTGTGAGAGGCAAGGAAACATAGGGTGCATGCAGGAACTTTAACTCATGGTTGAAGACACTGGTGCTGTGAGGGAAGGAGTTTGGATTCATTGGTGACTGGGGACCCACCTGGAGGGATGGAGGTTTGTTCAAGCCTGACCTGCATCCATCCTGGAGAGAATCAAGCACTCAATGATAAGTTTAAATGCTACGATGACAAACATTTAAACTAGCAAAGGGGTGTGAGCCAGCAAAAGGAGGTATCTACTTGCTCACCCCCACAACTAGCAGTGGAACCAGTGAACCAGAGGGTAGCTATCTCTGCAAAGCAGTGTGCAAAGATGGAGATTAATTGCAAGAGGGTGGATAAGCAGAAAAGGGCAAAATTCAGCAGAAGGGCAGACAGACAAGGAGAACCAGGGGATAAATGACAACCAAGGAGGGGGCTGAGTGGGAGAACAGTGGAAAAGAGCAGTCTGGGGAAGTCAAATCATGGAAAGCCATGTGTGCAAATGCCGGGAGCCTTAGCAACAAGATACTGGAAGAGACCTGGAGGCTGTCATGGTACAGTCAGACCTGGACATTGTGGCCATCACTGAAAGCCTGGTGTCAATGATAACCATGACTGGGAGATGGCCATACCTGGCTACAACATATTCAGAAGAGACAGAGCAGGCAGGAAGGGAGGAGGTGGCACTGTATGTGAAAAATGACATAAGGACCACAGAGAGATCACGGAGGAACAAAATGGGAGATACTGTGGGTTAAGCTGGAAAGGAAAATGGGGACAGCCATCCACACAGGTGTGGTCTATAGACCACCATCCCAGGAGGAAGAAACAGATAGGGGAGCTGATACTAGCCATCCAAGGATGGCAGACAAAAGTGAGAGTAGTACTGGTTGGAACTTCAATATTCCAGGCGTGGACTGGAGCATCCCAGCAGCAGCATCAACTAAGAACAGATTTATCCTGGACTCCCTTCAGGGTGCCTTCCTCAAGCAACATGGTCATGGAACCAACTCGGCGAAGGCAATACTGGACTTGTGCTCACAAACAGGGACAGTGTGATGGGAGTAACAGTGGGGAGCACCTGGGTAACAGTGACCACCAGTCATTTGTGGTTTGAAATCACAGAAAGAGAACCAAACCACACAAAAACACGTATCCTGGATTTTAGGGGAAGACTTTGGGAAAATGGAGATACTTGAAAAGAGGCATTAGAGGAATGGGACGAGGAATCAGGGTTGAGGAACAGTGGGCATTATTTAAAATGGGGATTACAAGAACAACAGAATTATCCATTAAGCAGAGTTAGCAAGAGAAAAGGAAGAGGAGACCATTATGGTTTACAAAGAGTAGCAAAGAGTGAAAGCCAAAAGGTTGCATTCAGGCAATACAAAAGACACAGAGCAGAAGGGGATGAGGAGAGTACCAGGAGAAGCAAAGGGAGGCAGGAGGTCAGTAAGGAAGTCAAGCTCAGACAGAAGGCATTGCAAAATCAGTGGGTAGAGGACAAAACCTTTTACAGGTACATAAGTGAAAAAAGAAGAGCAAAGGAAGGGACAGTGAGACTGAAGGGGAGGATGGGAGCCGCCTGGAGGATGACAACAGTAAAGCTGACATATTGAACAGGTATTTTCTGCTCAGTCTTTTACTGAGAGAAGAGAGGTAATGGGTCTGAAGGAGTACAAGGGGTGAGAATGGTGCAGAAATGGACACAAGTCCCTTTACGAAAGAGGTCCTGAAGGAACTGGAAGTAATAAGAGTTGATAAAACAATGGGCCAGAGCAGGAGGTGCACCCCAGGGTCCTTAAAGAACTAAGAGAGGTGGTGGATGAACCTCTGCAGCTATCCTGTTTAGCCAATCACTGGAAACAGGGAGGTACCCAAGACTGGAGGACAGCAGATGTAGTCCCTTATACAAAAGTAGGAACAAAGAGGAAGCAGGAACTACAGACCAGTCAACCTCACCTCAGTAGTGGGAAGATCATGCGACACTACTGAGGAGAGTTGGTGGAACATCTGGTTGTCCAATGGACTACAGGACCCAAGGAAGCATGGTTTCTGCAGGAGGTCAAGTCACACCAACCTCGTTGAATTTTTGACTGGGTGACAGGGAGGTGGATCAGGGGAGGGCAGTGGACATGGCCTATCTGGACTAGCCAGGCCTTTGACACTATGCCACATAGAAGACTATTACATAAACTGGGAATATGGGTGTGGGCAGGACAGTAGTGTGGTGGGTGGTAACTGGCTGGGTGGCAGGACACAGAGGGTGGTGATAATGGCTGTCACTCCACAGAGGAAGAGTGACCAGTGGGGTACCACAGGGATCAATGCTGGGACCGGTCCTATCCAACATTTTCATCAGTGACATTGCGCAGGATCTAGAGGCAGAATTTCACTGTTAGCTGATGACACAAGCTCTGTAACAGAGTAGACACACCAGAGGGTGTAGACAGAATGAAAGCGACCTGCAGAAACTTGAAGAATGAGTCAAAGGGTTTGGCAGTTGAAATTCAATGCAAAGTGCAAGATAATGCATATGGAGCACAAAAACCCTACTATAATATATCAGTTGGGGGTGAGGATATAGCATACCAAGCAGGAAAGAGATCTTGGGGTTGTCATCTCTGATGACCTCAAGGATAGGAAACAGTGTGACAAGGCAGAAGTAAAGCAAATAGGATGCTGGGATGTATAGGCAGGGGCATCACCAACAGGAAAGGAGTCATAATTCCGCTATACAAGACACTAGTGAGGCCCCACCTGGAGTACAGTGTACAGTTCTGGAGACCATACCTACGTGGAGGACATAGACAGGGGTAGAGAAGGTTCAGAGGAGGCAACAAAGATGGTGCATGAATTGCATCACAAGGTCCTATGAAGACAGGTTGAAGGAACTGAACATGTACTCCCTGGAGGAAGGAGGAGAGGGGATATGATAGAGACATACAAGTATCTTACAGGGAGGAACAGGGTGCAGGAAAACACTATTTTTAGCGAAAAAGATGTTTCCAGAACTAGAGGGCATGGGATGAAGTTGGAGGAGGACGATTCAAGTAAACATGAGAAAGAATTTCTTCACAAGCGAAGTGGTGGACAAGTGGAACACCCTGCCAGAGAGAAGTGGTGAGAGCTGAAACAATCACAGGATTTAAGAATGCATGGGATAGACATAAAGAGAATTCTAGGGTCAGGGGTAAGGGGCAACAGACTACTAGGAAAACAAAGTGAACTTACAAGCTCAAATGGGCAGACTGGGTGGGCCATAGGCCCTTATCTGCCGACACTGTCTATGTATCTATGTATCTATCAATTTGGGAGGCATTTTTTAACAGTGTCAGCTGATAAGTGTACCGGTATAGGTGTGCACAACTCTGAGGTACAAGATTACTATCCGAGGTGTGACAATTCTCTTCATGAGACCGTAAAATCATATGCAGCCCCAGACAGCACTAACGACAAGGAATGGATGGTGGGGTGTACAGCAGAAGGTAGGCTAGGTGCAGGGGGTTCACGTGGTAAATTAAACCTTATTTGTGGATTGACAAGAAAGCATGAGCTTTGAAAGTGGACCAGACCAGTACTGCTGTGTGAGGCCTGAGCCAAGTCATTAACTTCCTTGTGCTCTAGGCCACACCTGTAAATAAAACACATAGGAAACATAGAATTTGTGACAGATAAAGACCGTTGGACACAGTCTGCCCATTCCCCTACCTGATGGATAAGCTGCAGATTCTTGTTAATCAACAGTTTACTTCCTCCTGCCCCCACACTAAATTGCCTTATGCCTGTCCATGCATTCTTAGATTCTCCACTGTTCCTGACTCCACAATCTCCTCAGGAAGGCTGTTCCATACAGCCACAACTCTCTCTGTGAAAAAATACTTTCTAACGTACCTCTAGGTGGTCCCCTATATCTTCTTCAAACCTGTCCCCTCGTTCTTGCATCTATTCTTCTGAAAGATACTACCCTCTTCTACTGTTAATTCCCTTGAGATACTAAAGTTTCTGTCATGTCCCCCTCTCCCTCCTTTCCTCAAGAGTATACATATTAAGCTGCTTTAGTCTCTCCTCGTGTATCTTCTGGTGCAGACCTTGCACCATTTTAGTTCTTGACTCCTCAGAACAGCCTCCCTCTGTCTGTCTTTCTTGCGGAGATGGGGTCTCAAGGAATTCATGCAGTACTCCAGATGGGGTCTCACTAACTGTCTGTGAGAGGATAACAACTTCCTGTTTTCTACTGTTGATGCCTCTCCCTATGCATCCCAGTGTCCACCCAGCCCTCCTTACTGCCTTCTCACATTGCTTGCCCACCTTTGGGTCATCTGATATAATTACTCCTAGGTCTCTCACAATTGTTGTTGTTGTTATTAACTCACCCCCCATTGTGTACTCTTCCCCTGGGTTTTTATTTCCAGGTTGCATTACCTTGTACTTCTTTGCATTGAATCTGAGCTGCCACGTATTTGACCATTCCTCCAACCTTGCCAAGTCCTTTCATTCTTTCCACCACAACTTGTATATCAACCCTGTTGCAGGTCTTTGTGTCATCTGCAAGAGCATACCTGTCCTTCAGGTGCTCTCCAATGTCACTTATAAAGATATTAAAGGACTGGTCAGTACCAAACCCGCAGTCCCTGCTAGTTACCTCTTTTTCTTCACTGTCAGACTCCATTTGCTAATACCTTTGCATCCTGTTATCCAGACAGTTTTTATCCTAGCTACCACCTTGGGACCCTCCAAGGCTAGCTAACCAGTATATTAATCTTTTGTGTGAGACTGTATAGAATGCCTTGCTAAAGTCTAGGTAGGCCATATCCACAGCCCCTCTGTGGTCTTCTACTTCAGTCACCCAGTCAAAGAAATCTATTAGGTTCTTCTGACATGACCTTCCCTCTGTGAAACCATGCTGCCTTGTGTCCTGTGCCCCACTGGCCTCTAGGTACTCAACAATTCTTTCCTTCAGAAGTGATTCCATCATTTTCCCTACCCCTGATGTCAAACTAACTGGTCTGTAGTTTTCTGTTTTGCCCTGCTCCACTTTTGTGGAGTGGAATCACATTTACCTCCTCCAGTCCTCAGGTACCTCCATCCTCCATGATTTGTTAAACAGGTAGTCAGTGGTATTACTAGTTCTACCCTAGTTATTTAGTATTCTTGGGTGAATCACATCAAAGGCCCCATTAGCTTTGTCACCCTCAGTTTCAAGAGTTCTTTCAAAACCCCTTTCTTCTGTGAATGGACTGGTATCGACCCCCTATTCAGGGGTTTCTCCTTGTTTGGTTTGGAACCTCTCCTCCTCATGTGTTGTAAATACTGAGCAGAAATATTCATTCAGTATCCTGCTTTTCACTGTCACCCTCTGCCCACATTCCCTCCCTTTATTAAGTCTCTATGTCCTCCCAGTCTTTCTCGGCTCTAATGTACCTATAAAGGTTTTATTCCCCTTCTTAACAAGTTGGCTATCTTTCCTCAGTTTGTGCCTTTGCTATTCTGACTGCCTTCCTGCCTCCTTCTGCTTTAACTGATAAAGTTCTCTGTCCTACTCTCCTTCTGTGTTCCTTATATTTCCTGAATGCTATCCTTTTCTCCGTAACCGTCCCTACCACCTCTTTGAGAACCATAGTGATTTTTTCTTTCATTTTGTTTTATTGATTTGCTTCACACAAATGCTTGTTACCTCTGAGATGGCTGTTTTGATTATTCCCCATTGTTCCTCCAACCCTCCTTCTTGCCCATTTGCTAGTGCTTTTCCAAGGCATGCTCTCTTTTCCCAAAGTCAAGCTTTCCTAAAGTCCATTACTCTTGTTTTGTATGGCTTGACTCTATGGCTGTGTTTATTGTGAACCACTACTGTTTGGTGGTCACTTGTTCCCCCAGATAGGCTACCACTTCTAAATCTGAGATCCTTTCTCTTTACCCATTTGAGAGTACCAGATCTGGGTGCTCCTCCCAGTAGGTTCCAACACTAGTTGTCTGAGCAGTGCCCCTAGCAGGGCATCAAGAAATGACCCTGCTCTTGGATATTGCCTGCAGTAAAGGTATTACCAGTTAACATCTGGCATATAAGAGTCCCCATCAACAAATACTTTTTTTCTCCCATTTTAAGGATACTTTCTATCATTTCCTTGTCCATTTCCTCCCCCTGAGATGGAGGTCGCCACACAACCCCATGCTGCGGCTGTGGTGCATATTTCCTGTCTCAGGTAACCATAGTGACTCATCAACTTCCCATTTACTCTTGGTTGTTGCTCTAATCCTTCCTTATATGAGAGCTACTCCTCCTCCTCTTTACCACCTGTCCCTCTATAGACTGTGTATCCTGGTATGTTGACTTCCACTCATGGTTCTCTGTGTACCATGTTTCAGTGGTGCCACAATAACCAGGCATCCCTCTTCCATCAAGGCCACTAGTTCAGGAAGCTTGTTGCACAGACTCGGGCATTGGTACTCAACACCTTCCATTTAGTTTTATGGCCTTACCCTTTTAGCCCCATCTGCCTTAACACCTTTTTGCTGCATTTATCCTGTCTGCTCCCTACTGAGCTTCTCTGCCTTGGTGTATCTCTCTAACTACTGTGCTTTGAAGGCTGGGTTCCCCTACTCCTTTTCAGTGCCCCCACCTTGGCAGGTTAAATGACGCAATGAAGCATTAAACCTGTCACCTAGGATCCTGGCTCCCCTCGACAGATGTAGACCATCATACCAGTATAAGCCTGCATCCCACTCAGGTGGCTCCCAGTGCCCAATGAAGCCAAAACCCTGAGCTCCACACAGTTTTTAAACCATTCATTGAATCTCATGGTGAGAATACCTAACATCATCCTTGCCTTAGACAGGCAGCACCTCCGAGGCGTTTACCGTACATGCTACTTGTCTAAGGCCCCTTCCCAACTCCACAAACTCCTCTTGCACCACTCTGATCCCATTTACAGCCAGGTCATTAGTCCCTAGGTGGACAATGACATCCAGCTCCCTCCCTCGTGCAGCTGCTCCTGCGATCCTGAGGATTCACTTCCTGTCCCTCCAAGCCATGGTGCCAGGCAGGCATCTTACCTCCCTATCCCCTTCCTCCCCCATGCCTATCCCACTAATGATTGAATCCCCCACCAGGAGTTGTTTCCTTCCCATGAGGGGGTCTCCTGCCACCCTCCTGTGGGTCTCCTTTGTGGAGGTTCCCAGCATCCTCCTTGGTCTCCACTGTAGGTGCCTCCATAGAGGAACCACACTTTTCCAGAACAGCATATGAATTGTGGAGAGCTACAACTGGAGGGATGCACTTCTGTTCCACCTCCCTCTTCCTCCCTGAGACCACCTTGGTCCAACCACTCCTCTTTCTTGGCAACCTCTGAGGTAACGGTGGTGGCTCTGGTGGTCCCTGGGTGGGAGAAGAGGTTTCATGAATCCTAGCCAGGTCAGCCTGGAGATGGGCAACCTCCTCCCTCAGACCAGAGAGGTGCCTGCAAACAGGGCAGCATCACAGCCTCCAGAATGTCTCCCAGTACACTCCTGCTCCACAGCAATTGCACTGTACCACTGCCATCTTGACTTATTTTGTGCCCCCTCTCCTGTTGCTTTGTATGCTTATTGTCTCCTCCCTCTATGTATTTTTACACTTACTTTCCTATTGCCTATGTGCCCTTACAACTCTCACCTTTCCTGTTCTGGGACAGGAACTTCCTGTAGTCTTCAGTAGTCTCCTTCCTCCGTGCTTGGATGCAGACCTTAATTAGTAAAAAACCACAGTTCTGGACTTCTATTTCTTGCTCTACAACCAGTTCTCTTCTGCCAGAAACATCCAGAAGCTGTAATTGGAGACAGCTGCTTTTGTACACCTAAGCTGCTAAACTACACCTCCCAATTAGATTCACTCTCTGCTCTCAGTAAATTAAGCTGATACTGTCCCCTTCCTCAGAAAAAAACACTTTTTTCCCTTAAATGAGACCCCCTTCTTCTAATAAAGTATCTGTTTGCTTAATCCAAAGAGGTACTACTCCTGCTGAGGCATAAGTGATTAATTAGTAAAAAAATCTGTAGTTCTGGACTTCTGTTTCTAGCTCTGCAACCAGTTCTCTTCTGCCAGAAACAGCCAGAAGCTGTAATTGGAGACAGCTGCTTTTGTACACCTAAGCTGTTAAGCCACACCCCCAATTAGATTCACTCTCTGCTCTCAGAAAATTAAGCTGATACTGCTGCCTTCCTCAAGAAAAAACACTTTTTTTTACTTAAATGAGACAACCTTCTTCTAATAAAGTATCTGTTTGCTTAATCCAAACAGGTACTACTCCTGCTGAGACAGAAGTGATTAATTAGTGAAAAATCTGTAGTTCTGGACTTTTGTTTCTTGCTCTGCAACCAAACTCTGTAAACAAACTTTCAGCTTAGTGTGCCTCTCCTGTTTAACAAAAAAATCAGGACATCACATAACCACTAGATCATCAGGTATTTGAAATGTTGTACTGTACTGCGGTTTGCCAAAGCGAAAGTCAGCTGAGTTGCAAAACATTTTCAGCAAGTTAAAGTAAATAAAATGAACAAAATCATAGCCTAACATGTACTGATCAAAATAATACACAAGTTAACACATGGTGTTGATCATTCTGGTACAACAATTCAAAACAAAGAGGGAAAGAAGAACTAGTTAGCACTACAGGCAGCTATGTGGGTCTCTGACTCCAATGATGTCATCATGACGCATCACTTAACATACTTGGCAGACATCTTGGGAGAAACAAGGTTGTTTCTGAAAGTGAAAGGCTGCTGTTTACATTTCCAGCTATGCAACTGCATTTATATTGTTACATAAATGCAGTTTTATAAAATATAAACAGCAGAATTCTTCTACCTCACTATGAAGCCAGATTTTTGGAGTTGCAGTTTTAAAAACTGCTTGTTTAATTCTTATAATAAAACTGAGAATCTCGTTCCATGTCCTTGCTAGGTTTCTAACCAGAGTTAGGTCCCCGAATCTATTGTTTACCCTAGGGCAAGTAATATCGATGGAAGCTTTACGCAATCCATGTTTATTCACTCTTTGGTTTGCAATTATTATGTGGATGACATTTGCACCAATTTACTGTCCACCATTTGTTTATTTTGTTTGTTTGTCTATTTATTTATCCATTGATTTATCTGTTTGTCTATTTATGTATTTAGTTATTTATTTATCTAGCTATATATGTATTTATTGTTGACCACGTAAGTCCACTAGACAAATAAAATGCCAGCTTTCAGGCACAACCCATGAGAATTACAAAAGCAGGGTAACAATACATAAAACAAGATAGCAAAAGACAGAATGTATGAATCATACAAAGGTTCCATAATTAGCTACAAAAAAATGAAATACAACAATAATAACAGTACAAAATGACTAAGTGCAGAGACAGAAGGCAGATTACCATGTACGGGCAAGAGCACAGATAACCACACCATAGGTGGACCTGGTTAAGTAAGGGTATATTCAGGAATGGTAGGGAGTGAGTGTGAAACTGACAGCAAGATTAGTGCCACAGTTACTACAGTTGACCTTCCTGCCACTATTAAATTATGGTGATAGCATACACTTGAGAGCCTCACTTTCTTTCCTATCTAAATTAGATGTGTTGTACCACAGAGTACTTAGATTTATTTCCAGTCTGCATGCTAGAACACATCACTGTGATCCTGGCACAGTAGTGGGTTGGACTTCATTTACAATTAGAAGGCTATGGAATGTTCATATGTGGTTCCTAAAGTTAAGATGGAATTTGTTACTGTCTTATTTATTAAATCTACTCCAAAAAACTACAGGGCAACATAACCTAAGAATGTACAATATTATTCTGCTAGATGTCCCCAAGGCATCATTCAAAATTTGGTAAAATGGATTTTAGTTGGATGGCCCCTACTTTTTTGAATGTTTAGCAAGACTCTCCCAAGAGGTATTCCCTTGCTAGCCCCTCTTATTTTAAGGTCCTTCTTAGTTCTGTGTTGATAAATGTGAATGCCATTGAAAAACGAAAACATGCAAATTCAGTATTATTGAACATTGCAATTTCTGTACTTCTAGTAGCATTCTGTTTTACATTGTACTTGCCATAAGTTCTGTTTATCAGTATTCCTGCTGTTCTTACCTTTGTACCAGATTATACCTGTTAGCCAATAAGTAATTGAATTTCTTAAGTTTATTTGCTCAGTTCTATGAAATTGCATTGCAAACCATCGTATGTTTCTTTTTTTTTGCTTTAAAGATTTTATTGATTTTTAGCAATATCAGATACATCAAACAAGTCACAGTAAAATATTTTAAACAGTAAGGATAGCTTATTAACATACATAACTGACTGCTAGGTCTAATAAAAATACATACATAAATAATTATGGTGGTGACTTCACAACATAGGTAGGTTCATTAAAGGAATAATGCCTGACAGGGTGGGTGTTATGCTGGGAAAGCATCCCGCCTCAGGGGGTTGGGTCCGAGGCCATAGGCTGAGGGCATCCAACACCTGAGAAGGGATATTTTCCAAGCATAACGTCCACCCTGGAGGGCATTATTCCAACTATGTAATGCCTTGTTGTTATATAAGGAATACAAAAAATAATTTTAAAGAATGGTTTTGTTAGTGTGGAAAAATATTTTTGTTTCTTAAGAGAAGATACAAACAATCAATGGAACAAGCAATCAATAGGTTCACAGTGGGGCTGAGACTAGAGCTGGGATATTATGCTGTGATAACATCCCTGGTCTAGTTCCAGGCTGACCAATCAGAGGCCAGTATTCTTTCATGCCATTGTATAATAATTTATAACTATTACCTTAATAAAGGAGAAACAGATACAAGATGGGAATGGGCACTAGTTACTGGTTCAGGACTGTATCATATTTCTTATGTCATGGAGCGCCCAGATATTTTAGGAAGGGGGCCCAGATTCTTTCAAATAGCTCAAATTCTTTTGCCAATAACTTGGAGTGCCAGTCTTTAATTATTAATTTACCTCATTTTATTTCCCTATTCTGCATTCTTTATAGTTGACTGGCGGCCGCTCACTTTCCACAGTGGCAGCAGCTGACTGAGCTGCCGGACGACATCCTTCACCTGCCCCCCTCATGAGCACCTAAACCCGGGTGCCCTTAACCGGGCGGCCGCTCGCTTTCCAAGGCGGCAGCAGCTGACTGAGCTGCCAGCCGTCATCCTTCACCTGCCCACCTCATGAGCACCTAAACCTGGGTAAGTCTACCTTCCTGACCAGGGGAACCTCGCTGGACACCGATTGGCTACCCTGCTACACAGCCTGCACCTCATTGGCTGCAGCCTTCCGGCTTCTTCAGCAATTGGTTCCTTCAAGCTTTCTCCCTCTCTCTGCTTTCCTGCCGGCTTTTACAGAGAAATTATTAACTGTGCAAGTATTTTTTAGCAGCCAGTAGTAAGAATTATATTTGCAGCTGTTCAAACTGTATTACTGCTAGTATATTTGTTTTAATTGTGGATTCTGCCTCCTTGTTTTTGCTCCGACTGCGCTCTCCCCCCTCGCTCTCTACCTCTTGCTGTTTTTTTTATTTATTCTTTAACTCTCCCTGGCCCTGTAAGTTTCCCAAGCTACCTCTGTAGCTGCTTTACATCTGCATAACAAAGCACAGCCAGCAGCACCTGCCTGCAATCTGCTGTCTGCTTATTCCCTGCCCACGTCATCAGCTCCTGTCTCTGCACTGCCTTTTCTGTAACCCCCACCCACCGATTTAGCCCTCAGCTGTTTTCTTTGTGTCAGGTTGCTTATCTGTTTTAACCCCGACCTTTTCTTCCCTGTTTCCAGGTGCCCTTGACCGGGCAGCCGCATGTTTTCCATGGTGGCAGCAGCTGACTGAGCTGCCGGCCATCATCCTTTACCTGCCCTTCTCACAAGAACCCAAACCCGGGTAAGCCTGCCTTCCTGACCGAGGAACCTCACTGGTCACCAATTGGCTACCCCGCTACACTGCTTGCACCTCATTGGCTGCAGTCTTCCGGCTTCTTCAGCGATTGATTCCTTCAAGCTTTCTCCCTCTCTCTGTTTTCCTGATGGCTTTACAGAGAAATTATTAACTGTGCAAGTATTTTCTTGCCACACCGCCCGCCCCGACCCCGGCCTCTATTAAATACAGTCCTAGCCCCTCCCCTTTACACTAATTGGTCATCGCTGAGTTCTTACAACCCTTTTTTTGTTTTTTTCCTTCCACCATCCTCCTATAGGTCATACCACTTACAACCATAATTGTCACCTTGGTTCTGTTATAGCAATCCATGTGGGTTCTTACTCTGCCTCAGGCAGTGAACTTCTGATCCTACCCAATTTCCACCAAAATTTCCAGAGAATTGTACTCAGTATATACTTGGCATATTATACTCCACTAGAATCTTGGACCTTTCTTTACTTCCTCCAGGCGTTATTCTTGTATACCTACAATACACTATGCCCCGATAATACTCCTAGACTTATCCCTCTCCAGGGTTGAATCCTAGATACTCAGGTACATCTCTTCCTGGCCCTTAATATAAGATGGGTGCAGGCACTGCCCAATGGTTGCTGCTATGTGTGTCTCTGCTTACATCTTGCACCCTCTATTTAAATCCGCCATCAAAGAATGCACTCAGGGATATACAATGTACGGACATTCTAAGCCCTATTGAATACCTTAGCTGCACCATCCACTCTCTCCTTCCGTGTTTGGACACACATCCTTCTTGGCATACTGGTACCCTATCTGGATACCCCTGTGGACCTACAACTGTCCCATCACCCCATATACTCTTCATTATTTGTTGCTGGTAAAGTCTGACTGCATATAACTCAAACCTACTAGGCATCAGCCTTAAGCCTCCTCCTTGTCAGTATCATGCCCCCATAGACATGAATGAATCAGGTCTTGAAACTCCTCTTAGGGTTATCCAGGAAGCTACTGCTCCTTCTATTGTTATGCTCAGGGAATGTTGAACTTAATCCTGGACCCCTATCTCCCATCAGATCACCCAATGACCTATCTAGCCTTAAAGGCCTAAGCTTTATGCATGTTAACGCGTGTAGCCTGTTGAAAAAAATCAGCTCCATCCAGGCCTGGATATGCCACACTAACCCTGACATTTTGGTTGTCACTGAAATGTGGCTGTGCCCAGCCACAACCAACTTTGGAGTAAACCTCCCTGTCTACTCACTGTCCTGAACCGATAGGCACTCCAGGGGTGGTGCGGTTGCTATCTAGATTAAGGAAAAGTTCTCTGTCTCTGTTGTCAGCTCTACATCTGTCCAAAACGAGTTTGAAAGTCTTACCCTTCAGGTTGGGATCTCTCCTTGCATCTCACTTTGTGTGTCAGGCTGCTACAGACCCCCTTCTGCAGGGTTACAGCTTCTGGATCATTTAAGTAAGGTCTTGGGTCATAGATTCTCAGAGTCTGTAATACTAGCTGACATCAACCTAGACTGGTTGTCTAGTGCCTCAACTCCTTCAAAAACACTTTGTGACTCACTTGGATGGACCCAGCTTATCAATGAAACTACCCACCCAAACAAGTTAAATCCTACCAACAGCACCCTGCTGGATATTATCTTAGTTAACAAACTGTATTTGTTTACCCATGCTAGAGTATTCTTCGCTGACATCAGTGATCACTGCTTCATTGCTTGTGTCAGGTCCAATCATGCTCCGTCACCTGCTTCTAAATTTTCTACCAAAATATGTAGACGCAACTTTGACCCTGGGAGTATATTTTGGAACTGAGCCATTCCACGCACTAGCAGGATTTTTACCTAGCTAAATCTGTCACCTCAGCATATGACATTTTTCAAGAAATTGTGCTAGGAGTACTTAATAGGCAAGCACTACTAGTGAAGGTCCGAGTCAGGAACAAATCTTGTCAGTGGTTTACTGAGGAATTGAAGGACGCAATGCGGAATAGGGACAGGCTTTGGAAAACTGCCCGTAAAACTAAGCTAACAAACAACTGGATTTCCTTCAGACGAGTGAGAAACCTTTGCACTAAGGTGGTTAGAGAAGCAAAGGCTAATTTCTTTCGCTCACAACTTGATCTCTCAGACAACTGCCCTTCCAAATTCTGGAGGGTAATTAAGGGTAAAGAAGGCCATTCGACCGGGACTTCCTTTCCTACAAAAATCTTAATGGGTAGTACCATACTCACTGATAAACCATCAATCCTTGATGCCTTCAACAATCATTTTGCTACAGCAGGTCTAGCCTTTGACTCTTCCCCCGCCAGTAACCTTTGAGCACATTTGGGGTTGATAAACAAGGCACCCCTCCTCCAGCCATACCTTCGCGCTTCATCCCACATCTCTGAAGGAGGTGGAAGAACTCCTGTTAAAATTGGACGTCAGAGAAAGTGCAGGTGCCGATCACATTGACCCATTTTTTTCTGAAGATGGGCTATAGGGTCCTAGCTGCACATATTACACATCTGTTTAACCTATCTCTGTTGCAAGGTGACCTTCCTCTCATCTGGAAAACAGCACATGTCATCCCTTTAAGTCAGGTGACCCCCTGTGACCTAAATAACTATAGGCCTATTTCCCTTCTCCCTATCCTGTCTAAGTTATTGGAAAAAATTGTGAACACCCAGCTCAAGAACCATCTGGAATCGTCAAAACTTCTCAACCCATTACAATCAGGGTTCAGAGCACAACATGGCACTACTTCCGCTTTGGCCAAAGTCACTAATGATTGGCAGAGTGAGTTGGATAAAAAAGAATTTAATCTGTGCAGTTTTCCTGGACCTAAGTAAGGCCTTCGATACTGTTGATCATAGTCTGCTCCTCACATCCCTTCAAACCATTGGACTGGATGCTGTTTCTCTCAGATGGTTCGGCAATTACCTTGCTGACCATTCACAGCAAGTAAAAGTGGATGGTGAAGTCTCTCCTTTGAAAGCCCTTCAGACAGGTGTTCCCCAAGGTTCTATTTTGGGTCCCCTGCTCTTTGCACTTTACATCAACAGAATCGATGCTATCATCGAAAAGGCCCACATTCATCTATTTGCAGATGATACAGTACTTTACTCTAACGGATCTTCCCTCCAAATGGCATACTCTGAACTACAGGACGATTTCAATTGGCTACAGACTCAGCTCCTAAAGCAGAAGCTGCTTCTAAATGCCAAGAAGACAAAAGCAATGTTCTTGTCACCCTTTCCTAACCTAGCAAACCCAGATGCAATGGGGCTACTCCCCACAATTACTACAATACTAGGTGAACAGTTGGAGTACGTATAAAAATTTAAATATTTGGGGGTTTGGCTGGATTCTAGACTCTCCTTCATTGTTCACATAGAAGAGATGATAAAGAAATTTAGAATGAAACTGGGCCTTTTCTATAAGATAAAAAAATCTCCTCAACAGGGATGCAAAATTGAGGCTAGTCCAAACTACCTTTCTCTCTTTATTAGACTATGCTGATTTCTTGTATAGCCAGGGTCCTGCAGGTGCTCTTTCTAAACTTGATACGCTCTACCATAGAGCTCTAAAGTTTATAACGGGCCTTCCTTATTCCACCCATCATTGCTCCCTGTACTCGGTGGTAGGCTGGTCATCCCTTAGCTTTAGATGCCAGAGAAATGCTGCAATCTGGATCCACTAAAGCATCCTAAATAAATTGCCTAATTACATTTCGGACTGCTTACCTCTCTGCTTTTTAAGTAAGTACGCCCTGAGAAGTGCCTCTTATATTTTGTTGAAAGTGTCCAAGGCCAAATCCCAGTTTGGTGGGGCTTCTATTAGTCATGTATGGCCTCTTCTATGGAATAAGATTCAAAAGAATCTAAGACTCAATTACCCCATTAGTCCGGCAGCTTTCAAAACCTTATATATATTCCATTTCAAGGAATTCTGTGTCTGCTCCTCCTGACCTAGATCCCTTTTCTTTCAGAGCTACTTGCTCTTTTCCCTGACCTTTGCCCCTGCCATGTCATGACTTTAGATCTCTTTCTGTTGTTGACTCCACTCTTTAGCCATACCCACTCCTTCCTCCTTCAATCCCACCCCCACATCTACACTTTATGTCCACATTATATCCTCTTACCTATGACTTTCGACCCCTATGTATGTCGGTTTATCTGTTTTTTTTGACTGAGCACACTGTATACCTACTGTTTCCCCCATGTCCTGCACTTTATATATGATGCGCAAATTATTTATCTGTAATTAAAATTTTATTTTTTTACAATATTTTGTTCCATTTTACTTGCATTTTTACTGCCTTTGCCTAATTATTGTACACATAACTGACATTGTATGTTGATCTCACCTAAATTGTAATTTGTTGTACTAAATACTTGAAATCGTTTGTTGTTCTCACCTACATTGTATTACCTATTGTTTGTCCCAGGCCCACCTTGAAAATGAGCTTGCTCAACTGTGTCTGCCTGGTTAAATAAAGATTTTGGTTCCGTCTTTCGGATGAGACGTTAAACCGAGGTCCCATCTGCCTGGATTGGTGGTAGTTCAGGTGGATGTTAAAGATCCCATGGCACTTATCGAAAAGAGTAGGGGAATTTCCCCGGTGTCCTGGCCAAATTTCCCTCATTCACTAAAAATACCACCAACAGCTTAATCTGGTTCAAGGTCAGTTGGCATTCATCTGTATCCCCTTCCCCCGGGTCGTGCCTGAAAATAGGCAGGATTTGTCTAGTGCACTTACCCGGTCAACAAAAACTAAATAAAAAAAAAAAAATAATTGATTGAAAGTGGGGAAGAATCATTTAGTAGAGCTTTGCGAGTCAGCCTTCCCCACCATATATCCCCTAGTGTTCAAGGCCGGCCTGAGTATAATGATGTAACATTTAGGTAAGAATATACAGCTGAGCATTCCAGCACTAGAAGCCAAGATGGCAAAAATTTCCACAACCACCATGTATTTCCCTCTGGTGCTCAGGTATGCAGGTATGAATGAGAGCCACACGCTGACAAACACAAGCATGCTGAAGGTAATGAACTTGGCCTCGTTGAAGCTACCAGGTAAGTTTCTGGCCAGGAAGGCAACTAAGAAGGAGACACTGGCCAAGAAGCCCAAGTATCCCAGCATGCACCAAAATGCAGCGAACCATCATTGCACCCAATTATTATCTTTCCATCTTCAGATTTCATATTGGATTCTGGGAATGGGGCAGATATGGACAACCAAGTGGCACATGTGATCACCTGAAGCAGTGACCCAACAAATACTATGGAACTGGATATCTTAGATCCACCCAGCTCCTTAACTTGCTGCCTGGCCTTGTGGCACTAAAGGCAATCACCACAATGACAGTTTGGCTAGAAGCAAAGAGACACAAAGGAAAATGTCAAGCCAAATACAACTTGACAGAGCATGCAGTTCAGTTTCATGGGTGGCCAATGAACAGCAGGGGAGAGAGGAAGCACAGCATGAGGGCCACCAGAAGAAGGTAGGTGAGCTCGCGGTTGTTGGCCTTGACTATTGGAGTGTCCTTGAACTTAATGAAAATGGAGAGGATGGAGACTGTCAGTAAGCTGAAGGCACTAGTGCAGAAAGTCAGTGATGCTCCGAAAGGGTCTTCTTAGGAGAGGTAGTCTGGGATTTTCAGGATGCACTTATTTCGTTTGTCATTGGACCAGTAATCCTCTGGGCACTTCAGGCAGTTCACAGCATCTGATGGAAAATTAATTATGTTTAAACCAAGGATGCAAGAATCATAATCATGACCAGATAATTTCTAGATACCTATAACATTTAATAAAGCACTGCTCATTTGGCCTGTAATCTATTAGAGGGGTGTTTATTTAAAGCCATGGTTAGCCAACAAAGAAAATGGAGTATGCAAATAACTGTGGATAGCGAGTTACGGGCTACATGAAAATTTGTGTCGTTCATGCCATTGCGCAAAATCTAACCCCAGGCTCTTCACTGTGGCATGACTCAGCACACCACACAATTCATCCTCGGACAGTTCAGCCCCAGTGTAAATATTAGAAAACATACTCATCCGGGGACAAATTGTGCTGGGCGGCAATTCATGCCAGAGCAAAGAGAGTCCAGGGTGAGGTGTCTTGTGGGGACATGACCGGCACAACTGGACGTGTGCCCCAAGTGATGGTGTCTATCATATGCAAAGTAAGGAATGACACACTTCATGTGGTTGTTAGCCATGATGAGTAGTCGAGTGCTGCAGCCATCCAGGAAGTGCATTATTCTCTTATGGGACCACACATTCTGGAGTGATATTCCACTTATAAAATGTTCTTTTATTTGTTAAAAAATAAGTGGTTCAGGTGAGGTGTGAAGTTGTCAGAAAAATAATTAGTGGTCATGTCATGTGTTTCAACCAATGAGGTTACAGGATTTTCACAACCCATTTCTTAAAGGAGTGGTTTAAATATCCAACTTTATAGACAAAGATAAAATTACATCTACACTAATGTACAGACATTGGTGTGTTACAAGGTTTTTTCACACCCTCAAGATGTGTGATACTATATGCACCACAAGAGCAAAGCTTGAGTGGTTTAAAAAAGTTTATAACATGGGGGTCAGAGAAACAGGTACCTGATTGGTAGAGAGCCATCAGATGACCATTGATTAATCCAGCATATATGCACAGCAAGTAGTGAACTGCTGCCCCCGAGAGATCAGTCAGCATTCTGGATCTCATTATTGTGCCAGAATTGCAGTTTGTGGAGCAGCCATTACTATCCTTGCTAATCGAGCGGTGGCTGTAGTAGCAGCATGTGCAGTATACCTTGCCCTTCCAGCTCCTCCTGATCTGTAGCTGTGGTGCATAGTTCTACTATTAGATTGGTGCTATTGTGTTCACCACCTGTTGTAAAACATAATTATTATTGTTCCCTGGCTACTCTGTGCCTTCTCACCCACAAGTCACTGTTGCTATGGTATTATTGTGCCTTTGCTTTGTGCTCTAACCAGTAGTATCCCTGGCCTCATGCCTCACAATGCACACAGGTTGCTGATTAATCCCCAATAACTACACACCCTGTCATGGGTTATTGCTTACATCACACACCAAGGGGGTGCAGGAAAATTGTGAACAACACTGATGTCCATAACTTTATTTTGCGTAATTATGGCTTTGAGAAAAGAGACATTCTGATAAGTATGGGAGAGTGGTGCACGGGTCTGTGCTCCATAATACACATTTGTGACAGCATAAGCATGTATTATGAAGTACAAAAGCAACTGGTTTTAGGATAATAGAAACCTTAACCAGTAATTTACTGTACAGTATATTGATGAGAAGCATTTATGAACAGTGCCCAGTATGGTTTGCAAGCCCATGAAAAACTCTTTGAAAAATGTATTGGTCTTAACTCTAGCCTTAACAGTCTGTAAATATCCTTATCTTAGTCTGCCCTATGTTGGTGTGTTACAGAGGGGATATGACATGGGGTGGCTGAAGAGATCATTTTTATCCACGTGAGAAGGTATTTATCTGTTGATATCTCACAAGTGGTGAAGCTATGAGAGAGACAGCAATAGACCAATACCCTTTAAATAAACAAAATATCATAATGAGTCAGTCCGTAGCATGTTTGATTTATACAACGCGTGTTTGGGTGGTTTGTGATAGAAATGGTAAAAAGTTACCAAAGTAAAAAAGTAAAAAATGTGAACTGCATACTGTATATTCAATGAAAAAAATAAATGGCATCTCACATTTTATTTATTGAAAGAGTTTTACCTGGAAAGGCCTACTGAGCCATCATAGTTCATTTTCATAGGTATCCTGGGGGAAAATACAAGAAGATGTTCACTGAGCATGCTCAGAAATGTATCTTCACTTGTGAGAATACATCTCTAAACATGCTCGGTGTGACCAAAATGAGTAAGATACATTTCAGAGCATGCTCAGTGACCAACGTTATTTATCTTGCTTATATTGACCAAAAGAACGTGTGTATCTTCTCAGATTTATTTTCAAACCAGTTGAATAGCAATCTACATCATTTACCAGTTTTGTTGGTGATTTCCCCCTTAGAACAGGGTGTACAGTCAAAGCAACAGAGGGGTTGTCCTTGAGGAGAAAGCTTTCGGTATCCAGGTGGACAGCTTTCACTGCAGACGGAGCGTGGCACCTGCAAAAGGAAAAAGAAGCAAAACAGTTGGTGATTCTGTTTAACAGATACAACCTGAAACATCCTACGGGAAGGTACCACTTCCCATTCCAACTGGAGAGACAGGAAGATTTCAGAACTCTCTTCGGTATGATGTCCTTTATCCACAGACTCCAAACCATGATATCTATTTCACAGTTTCACAGTATTTCACAATGCGGGACAAGCCTTTGCAGGCTGTGGGGGCATTGGCCACAACAGTGCCGTGCCCCCACAGCCTGCTTCTGAGAAAGCTGCTGCAATATGTTTCTTGCGCTGTGCGCAATCAACATAAAAAGAACAACCTGGGGTAACCCAAGTTCAGTTTGTAGCTACTCAACTGCAAAAGGGGTGTGCAATCTCGTGTTTGGCCACTGGGTGTCACTGAATTGCAAAAACCTTTTCTGGACTAGAGTGGAGAGCATATGAGTCATATGATGAGGTTTATGTGTCTGCTGTCTGGTACTAGCTGTAACTGTGCAACTGAGGTAAATTTTTCTGCGCACCTATTAGCCAATTTGATTATAGGATTTCTGCCAGCCATTTTTACGTTGTCTTGCATGTACAGCACAGACAACATATTGTGGTAGCTTGGAGTGGAGTAGCAGGTTTTTGAAGGTGCAGTGGGTATTGTGGCCAATGGTGCCACTGCTTTTTGGGCTGGGCTCTGTGGCAAGAATAAAATAACATGCTGTCAATGACAGCACTGCAAAAGCATGCCACCAACTTGAAACAATTTAGCTGCTGCAATGAGGAGCTCCCGTCATTGCAGATGGACTGAGGTGGGTTTGTCTGTTTGCAGATGACACCAAGATCTGCAACAGAGTAGATAAACCAGATGGGGTGGGCAGAATGAGAAGAGGTCTGGATAAACTGGGAAAATGGTCGAAGAGTGGCAACTGGAGTTTAATGCAAAGAAGTGCAAGATCATGCACATAGGGAAGAGAAACCCTGAAGCCACATGTAAGCTGGGAGTGGAGTTGCTGGCAGTCACAAGGGAAGAAACAGACTCGGGCATCATCATCACTGATGACCTGAAATCATCCAAGCAGACCACTGAAGCAGTAGCTAAGGCTAGGGGGATGTTGGGGTGTATTAGTAGGGGTATCACAAGTCAGAAGAGGGAGGTAATAATCCCTCTTTACAAGATACTGGTTAGGCCTCATCTGGAGTATTGCATGCAGTACTGGAGGCCACACCTTCACAAATACATTAACCAAATTGAGGCAGTCCAGAGAAGGGCAACCAAAATGGTGCAGGGTCTGCATCAGAAAACATATGAGGACAGATTAATGGAGTTCAATATGTATACCCTAGAGCAAACGAGGGAGGGAGGTGATATGACTGAAACATTCAAACACCATAAGGGCATTAACAAGATGAGAGTCTAACATGTTTCAATGTAAGAAAAATTGCAGGACAAGAGGACACAGCATGAGATTAGAGGGAGGCCGATTAAGGGGTAATGTGAGGAAGTTCTTTTTCACAGGAGGGATGGTGGATGCATGGAAAAGCCTACCTCAGGAAGTGATGGCTACGAATACAGTGCAGGGCTTCAAACAGGCATGGGAAAGGTATAAGGGAGCAATACAGATGAGTATGAATGGATCGGCCACTGACAGAGCAAAGGCCAATGGCACATTCATAAGTTAGAAAAAATGGGCAGACTGGATGGGCCTTGCGGTCCTTATCTGCTGTCAACTTCTATGTTTCTATGTACCTTGCCTGGTGTAACATTTCAATAAATGTGGCAGCAGCTGTCACCATCCACCTCTCACAATCCCCAGCAAGCCGACTTTGGGGGTGCCCAATCCTCCTGCATGGTTACCCCCCCAAGATTGTGTGACACACTGAGATCCCACCCCAGTGTGCCTCCATATTCAAAAGCAGATTGCGTTGGCATTTTCCTGCCCCAACCACCACCATTGTGCATCACGATGGGAGACCACCCCAGTGTGGCTAGCATCACCCCCAAACTCATGGGACACACTGGGAGCCCACCCCAGTGTGCCCAACAATTTCCTTACACCTGTAAAAAAAGAAAACGGTCCTCAGTGTTATTTTTTTTATTATAACCTGAAACAAAGAAAGTCCCTTGCCGTCAAGTCCCCTCCCCCAACTTGCATCCACCCTCTGCGCACCCCACCTCCCCACTAATGCACAGATGCTCAGATGAGGTCAGACAAGAATTTTATGACCAAACTTGGACTGTTTCCTTTAGTATACACATTATTCATAGTGAGAATCCTGCACTACTTACATTTCATTTATGAGTCACTGCTACCATTCTGTGGCCAATACCCCCTCCCCTCATTTATTAAGCACACCCCAGGAATTTTTCCTCCCCTCCCTTTCAGACAGTTTATGATGTGGACAGTGGAAGGTGTTGGATGAAAATTGACAGAATATCCAGGCATTTGTGATCTGTGCACCAGATGCTGAAAATCGGGCTGTAGAACTTTAATAAAAAAAATCTGTTGTATAATACAGTTTTTATTCTTGGAAACACGAAGTTAGGTCGACAATAAACCTGTAGACCTCCCACACAGTGATGGCACAATACCGATGCAGGTATTGTGCCTCACAAGCACCCAGTGTTTTTTGCCCTCCACACCCCCTGGACTTTAGGATTCTCAACCCCTGGTCGGAGATGGTCCAGGAAGGGGGCAGGACACTGGGGGAAAGTGAAACATGGAAATGGACCATTACAGCGACTGTTGCTGTAGTGGTCATTTTCTGTGTTTTGCCATCGGTGTGTCGGGCAAAATGAGGCCATCCTTATTCTCATGCTGTGGTTAGCAGATGGTTATTTCAGAAGATTTTTAACAGCAAGTACACTGTCTGCAACCCATTGGGGGTGATATCTAAATATTAGGCTATGGTTGAATTTACAGACATGTCCAGCTGGTTCCAAAACTATACTTTAATAAATAAAGATCAGTGTGTGTGTGTGTCTGTGTCTGTGTGTGTGTATCTGCATGTGTGTGTGTGTGTGTGGGTCTGAGTATCTGTGTGTGTGGTGTGTGTGTGTGTCTATATTTGTGTATATGTGTGTGTGCGTGCGTGTGTGTGTGGCTGTGTGTGTGTGTGTGTGTGTGTGTGTGTGTGTGTGTGTGGTGTGTGTGTGTCTGTGCCTGTGTCTGTGTCTGTCTGTCTGTCTGTATCTACAAACACTTTTGTGTTTTTGTGTTTGAAGACTTTGTAGTCACAATGTCCTACATATCTGTGCATAGCTTCAATCTGGTGGACTTAATTAGCACTCATTGAAAGTAGACAGATAGATAAACAGACACCTGAGACAGACAAAGATGACAGACAGATAGATAGACAGACAGATAGATGATAGATAGCTAGGTAGATAGATTGATGATGTCTGTAGATAGGTAGATAGATACTGTCTGTAGATAGATAGAGAGATAGATAGATAGATAGATAGATAGATAGATAGATAGATAGATAGACAGACAGATTGATAGCCTGACAGACAGACAGGCTGGCATTCACTCCAGATGGGGAACAGGTTGGAAGAAAGAAAGAAAGAAAGAAAGAAAGAAAGAAAAGAAAGAAAGAAAGAAAAGAAAGAAAGAAAGAAAGAAAAAGAAACTGCTACACTGTATTTGTAAAAGTCTGAAGAATAAAAGCAAGATCTGTGCTGTGAAATACCTGAATGAACCTTTCATTCCACAGAATGTCACTCTCGTTGATGGTGAGCTCTGGTCCTCCAGGGGCTTTGTTCTCAAAGCCACCAACTTTGAAGTACCTGCTGGTTCCATCAGGGGTCACATGAAAGTTAAGGATGTCATACCTTGCTGGTGGGTCACCGTTCACATCAAAATACATCTCCTCATCAGCACTGTTTTTAAAATGGACATTCTTGGTGTAATGAAGCAGCTAATGAGAAGACAAGATAAAGGAAACCCTTGGTTGACAGGCATCAGAGGCAGTAAACAAAGTACAATGAACAGTATCTTTCTTTCTATCTATCTATCTTTCTATCTATCTATCTATCTATCTATCTATCTATCTATCTATATTCTTTGCACAAAAATCAGTCTGCAACAATTACAGTTCAGGCTAAAGCAACAAAAATAGGGAAATGTGGCTTTAGGGTTTCCAATCCCCTAAAGCAAATCAGGATCAAAGTCTTCCTAGGTGTTGTCAACCCTAAAGCTCACTCCATTCTATACACTCCATAAATATACACACATGCCTAATGGGGTGGCGTTAGGGGTTTAGGCTGGGAACCCTAAAGCCACAGTTCCCTACTTTTTTTGCATTAGCCTGAACCCCAAATGTTGCATTAACACAGTTTTTTGCAAAGAATTGTCTTTTTTTTAAGATAGTCCCATGCAATCATGCGTTTTGAGATAGTGTAATCGTATCCTTATTTATCTGTGCTCCCATTCCTCCATAGATGCATATATGTGTTTATGTGGAAGCACAGAGCCCTCCAAGCCTGAGCTTCCATATGTAGAACAACAGCAACCTAACTGACAGCATAGCCTTCCTATTACCCCGCCTCATCAACCCGTTAGTAAAACATATCAAATCCCCACCAAGATGTGCACAGCTTTGCCATTTTGCATATTTTGAATCCATATTTTCAACATACTGTTCTTATGACCCATCTCATGAACACATATGGTAAAAATCTTGAAATCCCAACCAGAAGGTGATTGCACCAACCGACCGCAAAATCTCCTTTCGGGCACGATTTGTAAAATGACCCTAATATTGTTTAATAGGTGGGGTGTCAAAAGGGGTATGTTGAAAAGTTAGTGCCAAAATCTTGAAAAATGACAAGTTATGCACCAAAGTAGAAAACCCCTTTGAAATACATTGATTCCTCATATGATAAAATATTTTTTTGTGGGTTGTCATACGAAACAAATATCTTGCTTTGTATCATGAGTCACAAAGCAAGATTTATAATTAAAAAAACAACATTTTAAGAGCATTTCTGCAACAGACAACAGTTAAGTGCAGAATCCAGTTAAGGGGGTTCCGATGAGCAAGCTACATCCGTTGGTTGCTTTCAGGAATGCTATTTTTGTGGTTTTTTTAAATGTAAATTTTTATGGAAAGAAGCAAAACAAGATGGCAGCAAACAAAACAATGATTTTCCCCTCATGAAAAAAGACTGGCCCCATATGAAAAATATTTTTTTTTTGTCATTTCATAGTTATTTTTCAGTGCTTACTGAGCATGCTCAGAACCAAGCACTACAAATTTCAAAATTAAGTAACTTTGGAACAGATAAATATTTGTTTACCAAATAAACAACAAGCAGATCTGTGGGCCAGCCCCTTTCTACCCAGAAAATTTCTGGCCAGTATTTAAAATCATATGGGCTCTTGCCATGTTGATAGAAAACACATTCAAACTAATGGAAAAAAATTCTGAAAATTCATTTTTTGCACTATGTGCACCTCAGAATCCACATGTCTGACTGGAACAACACTTGTTATGTCAAGAGATCTACTCATGAGACTGTGTATGCAACATTTCATGCAAATCCATTGAATAGCTGCAAAGTAATTAAAGTACAAATTTGGGGGTTTAACACTGAAGTGCCCGAACAACCCCAAATAGAGGGGAGCACCCCTAAAATATACAAATATGCATAGTAGTTTGTTGTTTATCTGTTATTTCACCAGGTGAGTGTCCAGAGAATATGGGATGTACAGCCCTTACTTCCTTTGTGCCTCAGTGTCCTACAGTATCTTGAGGCTTTCTGACAGTGTTATGAGCTTTTATTGAAAACATGGTTTAATAATAATGAAAAGGTAAATTCTGCACTGTGAAGCAAAAAGACTTCCACAGTAGCAATCCAGCCATCTTTCTATAATCAGAACCTGTAAAAGGAACAGTCAGTACGAACAGCCACACACCCAAGTGTGGGGCCAGTCCCAATCTGCACTTTGCATGGAAAAACATTTGTTCTACTTGCTGTTTACTGCAGGATACTAGACTGTAATCATGCTGGTTCTACAGACTTCCACCCTGGCATTTGCTGTAACCAGAAATCCCAGAATCACCTTCAGGTGTCATCAGAGGGCTATACCAGGGAGAGAGTCAACAACCTGCAGTGTCTGACAGAGCTTTAGTTAGCTCAGATAAGATGTATGCTGTTCCCGCTGTTCTTCCAGAGCTAAGTACAGTCATATATGTGGCACATTTAGGAGGTACATAGGAGGCAGTGTAGTGCAGTGGTTTAAGGCTCTGAGTTACAAACCTGAAGACCTGACTTTGAATCCCACGGCCCCCACTTGCATACTGCGTGACCCTGAATAGGTCACTTAATTTCCTTGTGCTCCCAGGTCGTACCTGTAAACAAGCTTTCAGCTTAGTGTGTCTCTCCTGGTTTCAAAAAAAACAAAAAAACATGTGTGGCCCAAATGCAGGCTGCATCATAGTTGCGCGCTTTTGTAGTTCTAATCTGGCCCTAAGTACAGACATAGCTAATTGTGGTTCATTCATCTTCTAATGCTAGTGCCCCCTTCAGAGGCAGCTGCAGCCAGGGCCAGATCAAGCCTTGGGGGGCCTGGGACACTCACAACTTGGGTGGCCATGTAAAACGCCCAACTTTTCATACTAAAATGTTTTATTTTGCTCAACATTTACTGAGCACATTGTTTATTAACCATAACAACCACCGTATGGGAGACTACCCCATTATTCACAGGAGAAAAAGTAACTTGGAGTACAACACCCTGTCATGTTGTCATAGTCTGTAATGTTATATTTATTGTACTGTACAAGACATGAAGGCCAGAGCTCAGATGCTCTGGGGGTCTAGATGCTCTGTGGTGAGTTTGGGGCTTTTATTGAAGTCGCTGTCCTCTAGACCCTGTTCAGAAAAGCAAAGTAATCTTTAAGTAACCTCTTTAATCACAAGTTTATTTTAAGGAAATAAATTAAATAAAAATAAACAGTGCTTTACTAAGAGGTATGCATCCTACTCCAAACAACAGTAAGTTACTGTATGTACCCATTGTACAGAAGTATGCAGTTCCAATGTACAAATGCTATGACTCCAAATAAACAGACTGATGTCATACCTTTATCTGCTCATGGGATATCAAAGGAATGATTAATTCAATTTATTTCAGAGTTAGAGGATCCATGCATGTATACACCCACACCCACATCCCTTTATCTCTTCTTTGAACAAGCTCAGATCAATTATCTCAGCATAATAATAAAATACAGATATCAACTTTCTAAGCCACTTACTGAACTCAAGCTGTCTGTTGTTGCTTGGCGCTCCCTTTGAAACTCCTTAGTTTAGCAGCAGCAGGCAGTTTAGAACAGTGCATCGATTAATCATGCTGCTAGCGATAGAGTGGCCGTGGCGTACAGATAGCGAGTGCAGGTGCTGCCGCTGGCAAAGTGCATGCTGAGCCTCAAAAACCACCAAGAAAGAGTGGTTTAAAAAATGCTGCCCAGATGGATTGTATGCAAAGCTCCTGGTCCTGGCGCCGCTCCTCGTATTATGCAGCGGCAGCCCAGGTCTGGTTGCAACTTGCACCGGTCCAGGTCCAGTCCCAGTCCCAGACTCAACAAAATGGAAAACCTGTCAGTATCCTAAGGAGGTAGATCACGGTGCTTGCATAGTTAGCCTTCTTCACTTCTTCTGCCACACAGTGCCAGTTTGTTTTCTAGCAAGTCACCCGACCTTAGCTGCAGGCTGCAAATAACGGAGGAGGAAGGTGGGGGGGGACGAGAGAAATCTTCTGCAATGTTGGCTTGCTGGGGAGCCTATCTGTAGCAGGAGGGTCCGGGGCTTGTGTTTTGTTTTCTTTTAATTAAAAGCCTCTCCCAAAGTCATTTTTTTTTGTTTTGTTTTGTTTTATGGAGCAAGCTCGGGGGTGGTTGATTCATGCTTGACTCATGCTGGGGGGGGAGGCATGATTTATTACAAATCCTTACCAGTACTGTACCACCTGAGGGAAGGGGGAACAAGAGAAATCTGCAATGTAGGCTTGCTGGGGGGCCTATCTGTGGCAGGGAGCTTGTACGTTTTTTTTATTTTATTTAACAAATGTGCTTCTTCCAAAGTCACGCTGCTTTCATAGCGTTTTTAAGGAAACAAGCTGCCGGGGAGACCTATGGGGGAGGTTGACTCGCTTAACTCGCCTTTCTTGGCCAGGGGGTGGCGTTCAAACCACCAGTCCACCTACTAAAAGTGTCTCTCGCTTCTGACTACTGGGGGCCAGTCTATGGCAGGGGGCCTGGGGCATTTGCCCCATTTGTCCCCCCCTTAATCCGGCCCTGGCTGCAGCTGCAAATTGATATGCAAACGTGACACGACTTGCTGTTGCATCCATCTCAACATTTTGAAAATACAGGCCACAGTGTGGCTGAGCCAGTGCAGTGCAGTGTTTTCAAGTAAAGCCTTGAAAAACTTAATATTTACACACAAATCAAAATGTCTCTGGGCAGACTAGATGAACCTTTGGTCTTGATGTGCTCTCACTGCCTGTGTTTCTATATTTCTATAAATCTTGTTTTATGTCAATATTTCTGTTTATTTTTCTCTATTACTATGGACAGCTGTTTGAAAATAGGATCCTCGTCCCACAGATTTCATCTGCTCCTCCTTCCTGTTTATTCAACTTGCACCCCCATATTCAAAGGACTTGCATGGCACTAAATAGAGGTGCGTGGCGCATCCTGTAAAATGCACTGTGGCATGATGTTCAAAAGGGGGAATGCGCCATGCATATCCAATTGTGCGATCATGCACATATAATGTATGCCACACAGAAAAATTGGGCGGACACCTACGTATGCTGTGCATGTGTATAGTCAGTGGAACTGCACAGTGCATGTGCCACGCATCTCATGTTTGTGTCGCGCAAAGTTAGGCAAGACGGGATGCCCTAAATCTGCCAGCTACCCATAGGCAGGCTGCTGAACTACAGACAAGACATCCTGAGACAGCTCTGTGAGCTGCACCAGGATGAGCTCCAGGCACCCACACACAGCAGCCATGCCAGGATGGTAGTACCCAAAGCCACAGCTGCACTGTGCCTGCTTGCCAGGCACCTGCCAGATACTGGTGTGTGACACCATGGGCATGTCCCAGTCAGTCACCTCCCTCACCTCACCCAGGTCATAGACACCCAGCTGCCACATGCTAGTGTGGTCAGCCACCCCCAGCACACAAGCAGAGCAGACAGCTACAATACAGGCCATGTCCCAGGTGCCACTGCCTGCACCCATGTGGCCATCAGAGCATCTCCTGGTGGTGGCATGCACCCATGGTGACTTCTGGGACAATGGTAGTCAGTGTGCATGATGGTACTGGTGGCAGCATGGCATGGGACAGTTACAGACCATTGACACACACCCATGGTGACTTCTGAGACAGTGGGAATCAGGACGCATGATGGTACTGGTGGCAGCATGGCATGGGTCAGGGACAGACCATTGACACACACCCATGGTGGTATGCCATAGGTGCACACAGCACGCCCTTGCCAGATACACATGATCAGGAACAACATACATGTCACCTATTCAATCTATGCATTGTGACAATGCCTCAGGGGCCCTGCAGTGGATCAGTGTGGTGTTGTGGCTGTGGATATTGCACAACTGTAAGCAGCGTGGGGCAGTGGAGGCACCACCTGTGGCCTGGAGGCATCGTAGGCATGTCTCATGGACACTGGACCCTTCTGTTGTTGCAGGTGCGGCCACCATGGGTATTAGCATTGCACTAAGGCCAGTGCATTCCACCCACAAACATGACTACTCACCTGCCTACTAAGCTGCAGTAACACCTGGTCACTTTTGTGGAATGGTGGTGCTGCCCTCAGATCTGGAACTGCACATGCCAGTGGCATGCAAATGGCCTGAATACGTTCCAGTAATGAGATGCTAATGTGCTGTTTGGGTACCAACTGTGCAATGAGGCTATTTGCATATCCAAGCAAGTGGCTTCACATCACGCAGTTCCATATGCTCTGCGCTGGGCACAGGTCACCTGCCATGCTGTTCATCTCCCACTGTGCAATCGTGCACAATTGGAATATTCAGACGTGTTTGCAAGATCACATTACCTGGTGCAATTTCTGAATAACCTATTCTTTTGTGTTGGCGCAAGTCAATGTGTGGCACATTCACCTGCATGGCGCACCCAGCCACTTTTGAATGTGGGGCCCATACTCTTCAGTTTATAAATCAGTTTATTGCCATGAGATTGATTATGATGTAGCAAGCTGTAGATTATGATATAAAATTCAAGTTTTACACATCACCCCATATTTTTTAATTTTTACAATTAATGGGATTTTTTTTGCCCCAGAAGTCTCCACCCCAGGTTTGTTTTATGTTTATTATTTCTTATGAATTATGATATTTTTTTGTGTTTTTATTATTTAGTTTAACAAATGTTCTCCTGTTAGAGCCACCCATGCCACAGAACCTGTCTCCTCTTATTTAAATTATAGTTAGCCCCCGTCAGACATTCACAGCACAGCCACACTGTGGTTTCAGGTTTGTGCTTCCGGTAGCACTTGCTCTCCTGCCTGACACACAAGCCCACAAGTTAAACTTAGCCACAAGATGGGCATACCATGTTGGTGGAGGGAGGCACGCTATCCCCAGCCTCCTACACCACCCAACACGTGCCATGCCCCTTCTCCCACCTGCATAGAGCAGACCACAGCTACCCTGAGATCCTTAAAGGATGGGAGTTGAACCTGACACAATTCCACTGAGCTGCAACAGTGTGTGTGTGCGCTCTTTGAAGGAATGCTGGCACATAAGTGCAGTTATAACCAGCTGCCAATAATGGCAAATGACTACCAGCTTCTAGTTGTGGGAAAAAACACAGCACAGTTATTATATTTGTTTATTTTTATTTAGTTTTTGTTGACTGGGTAAGTGCACTAGACAAATCCTGCCTGTTTTCAGGCACGACCCGGGGGAGGGGGATACAGATGAATGCCAACTGACCTTGAACCAGATGAAGCTGTTGGTGGTATTTTTAGGGAATGAGGGAAATTTGGCCAGGACACCGAGGAAATTCCCCTACTGCATTGCTGGCAGTAGGAGGCTAGCGACAACAACAAGAATGTTCAGTCGTAGTCAGACTTGGGCGAGGATGGAAGCAGCAAAGGAGGTTGGAGACAGTATTTTACAGATGGAAGTACAGATGAAAGAACGGCTGGAACAGCCAGAATGGGTGCAGTCTGCACAAATTTCTGAGCAAAGCAATAATGAGGTGTTGTCATCTATAATGGAGTTGTCTGGTGAAAGTGTTTATACTAGTCCAAATACTGTAGAAAATATTCCACCGCTTAAACTAACTCTACAAGAGAAACTCAGCGCTCTACAAATGGAACAAGATAGAGTTTTACAGGAGATTTTGGCACTGGAAGCAGAGAAACCGGTTGATCTGTATGGGAACATTGAGTTTGTTTCGGAGACACCGGAGAGTCCAGTAGTCGGTATCCCAGTGAGTGATGAATGTGTGATACTGAATGGTGTAAGTCATGGAGATGTGGATAATTCACATACAGAAGAGATTCAGAAGAATGACGAGCTGGGACAGTTGCAACAGAAGGGTTTTTTACCTTTAAAGCATACTATAATGAAGGAAAGCATTGTGCCAGTTTCCAAGGCAGCTGAAGGTAACCTGGATGTGCACTGGAAGGCATCGGGTAATTCTGAGTTCTTGGGGCTCCCAGTTGCACTCACAAAAGCGGCAGGCTTCGTTTTTCGTGGAACGGATCAACTTGGAGTAAACGACCAGCCCTGTATCTATCAAACAGAGCCATACCAGCAGGAAGGAGTTTTGGAGTTTCTGTTTTCTAAACACTCTGCAACAGTACAAGAGAAAATTGGAGATGACGGGAAAGACAAGCGAGCGGTTGTGCTGTTTGCGAAAAGGAATCTAGAGGTACCTGTAGAGAATCGTATGAATGCACCATCACAGGTAAAAAAGCATGTAAAACTAATGATGGGGCAGAATTCTGTGCTGTAGGCCCCAATAGCAGAAAATTGGTCACCGGAGAAAGCATTACAAGAGGCTGGTTGGACATTAAATAAAGGGTCATGGCACCCAACACCAGACTGGATCCTAAACTTAACTTTTCTCAGAATGAGCCTGAGTGGAAACCAAATGTGCCTTTACCAGTTGTTATGTCTGAAGGGGGGGTGGAACTGTGATGATGGCAGATCAGCAGGACTCTGTCCTTGCTGAACCTAGTTCTAGTCCTGTCCCTTTGGTAGAGGAGGTACAGCCAGGGGTGAACAGGGAACAAACTAAACATATGGAAAAGCCTCTTATGTCTGAGTTATTTTCTAGAACTAAAAAAGAGGCAGCTCCTCGTAGGAATGCTGTGCGCATAAGGTATAAAGGAGGAATGGAAGTTCAACCAGATAGGGTGTATGTGGGTAAATGTTTATTAAAAGATTCATTGCACTTCTCACCCAGGGAAGTGTTTGCTTTCATTAACATATCAGGTGAGGATAATTTTGATGTTAGCTTTCGATCAGCATATGCACTTGATCTTGTTTGGGAATGATATAGCCAGGTGAAGTTCTCACCCATGTGGACACCTTTTTCGTTATTCCTTTGACGAAACCTTTAATTAAGTTTGTAACTGTGATGTTTCGGAATGAAGGTGTCCATGTGGATGACATTTCATACTGATTAGGTCAAAAATGTGAAGTTTTAAGTCCCCCGGAGGCTATTCTTGATTCGGAGCAGTTTTGGACCGGGGGTTGGAAATTCAAAGTTAAACTCCGGCAAACAGACAAAGGGATTGAGCACATCCTAACTCCTTTCTTCTGGGAGGGACAGAGGTGTGCTTCTATGCAGGCCAGCCTAGAGCTTGTTATAGATGCGGGCTAGGACACATTTGTCAAGCTCTTGTGATAAACCCCATTGTGACAATTGTGGAGAAGTAGGCCATGGGGTTTTTCAGTGTGCTAATTTCACAAAGTGTGATTTATGTGATGGGATTGGGCACGTTTTTGCAGAATGTGAATGGGCGGCAAGGAATAAAGCCTCCATTGGCAGTCCTGAATTATTGATACAGGAAGCACAAAATAAGGTAGCGAACTTTGTTGCACCTGTTAAAGAGGTGGTACTGGACCATGAAACTCAAGATAGACATATAGTTAAAGACATAGGACAAAACAAGGTTTTTGAGGAGCTGCCTCAGTTGAATGCTGAGGAGATTCAAGGAGGGGTTGTTGTACAGAAAGAGACAGAAAGCATTGAAGTATCAAGACCCTTGGTTATGGTTCTGGTAAGAAGGTCTTCCCTGAATACAAAATCTACTATGGGGCCTAGCCCAGTCGAGATGGAATCAAATAACCCTTTTTCAGTTTTAGCTACTTCCTGGGGTGAGTCAGAGATGGATGGTCAGGATTTAGATTCACAACCCATACAAGATAGCCCTCCATCTCCCTTAAGGGTACATGAAGGATATAAAGGGAAAAAAAAGAAGGCGGAAAAAAGATGGATGAATTTTTTTTTTTTTAAATGGCATTTAACATTGGTTCTATGAATGTCCATAGCCTTTTGAATTTCAAAAGAAGGATGGTAATTTATGATTACATTCACTTTCAAGCTTTGGATATTTGTTTATTACAAGAAACCTGGATGTATTCTTTAGAACAAACTAGGCTTTTTCAAAGAGAATGGTGCTGGGGGCCTTCCTTCTGGTCGTTTGGCCAGGAAACAGCTGATGGCATTGGCTTTCTGTTTAATTCATTTAATTTTTCTTTAATTAAGTTAATGGACATTGTTCCAGGTAGATTAATGATTCTTGATGGGGTTTGGAAATCCCTGACATGTAGATTCATTAACATCTATTGTTCACAAATCAAAACAGAACGATAACACTTTTTCAATTAATAAAACCTTATTTATTCACTTCACATTAAAATTTTTTATGTAGTGACTTTAATTGTGAGCTAAAAAATAAATCTAGGAAAGACACACCTGGGGAGAAAAGAAAAAAAAGGTGTATTGTGACTCCAATTCATTGGAACAGTTGATAAAAGCATCTGGTCTTGTTAATGGTAGTAGTCGGCAACAGGGAGGGGTAAAATTTACTTATCAAAAAAACAATATACATTTACTATAGACTATATGTTTCTATCAGATTCTTTGTCATTTTAATTTTTTACGGTTCCAGTTTCATTTTCAGACCATCTGCTCTTGCAATGTGAAATTGGGCCTTATAGGTTACCATCACAGATGAGGGCCAGATGGAAACTAAATGCATTATTATTACATTGTCCCAAGGTTAGAGATAAATTTAAAGTATTATAAAAGGCAAGATTGTCAGTGGCCTTTCTATATGATAATTTAGGGGAGTGGTGGTTAGATTCAAAACAAGATTTTGGTAAATTTTTTAAAAATATAGGAAAAACAAGAGGTAACGAGAAGTTTCTACACTACCTTAAGTTACGACAATGTCTATATGATTTAAATTCACTTGCAAATACTTCAAAAGTAGATAATTCTATAAATATTACACAGATAAAGCAACAACTCAAAGAGTGGCAATATAATAGAGCAGATACTCTTCAAGCATTATTCAAATATGGTGATAAAAATGTCCTGGAGACCCTTATGAAGCTTTTAAAAATATAAAGTGAATACTACAATTGATGCACTTAAAGATGATGAAAGTAGTAATTTCACAGCACCTAAAAACTATAACAAATAATTAAACAGTTTTCACTGCCCATGAGCCTGAGAATTCACCTAGTATTCCGATTATACAACAGTTTTTGGCACAATTGGATAGACCTGGGCAACCTAGAAATGTGGGGTCTATTGTTTTACCTATTTCTAAAAAAGAAATTTTTACAGCAATTAAGCTGTTGAAATCTGGAACCTCACCTGGGGTAGATGGGTTGACAATGGAATTGTATAAAGCCTTTCCAGAATCTTTTGCAACATGTTTGGAATTAGTTTATAATTTTTTTCTAGATTCAGCAGAATTCCCATTGTGGTTTTCTGAGGGTCTATTAATTTTTTTATTTAAATCTGGAGATAGATACTCTTTAGAGAATTGGAGACCAATTACATTATTGAATTCGGATTACAAGCTATTAACAAGTATTTTGAATACCAGATTAAAAAAAGTAGCAATTGACGTTCTATCTCCCACTCAATTTTGTGGTTTACAAGGGAAAAATATATTTCAGGCACACAGGATTATTAGAGATTGGATTGAATATATTAATATATATATAAATTGTCTGGCTATATTGTGTCTGTTGACCAAAAAAAAGCATTCGACAAAGTGTACCATCCATTTTTATTTTTGGTGTTGAATCACTATGGGGTACCGCGATGGTTTATAGGTTGGATTAAAGTGATGTATGAAGATAATATCACTCATCCTATGATTCTAACTGTAATAGGAGAAGGGTTTCACATTCCAACAGGGGTACGTCAGGGCTGTCCACTCAGCCCATTATTATATGTCTATACAATAGATGTGTTAATTCAGTATTTATCACAAAAATCATTATGGGACGGGATTACAGGCCCCCCCTCTTTGTTACAGGAAGTAAGGGTTCAGGCTTATGCTGATGATTTGTGTTTGTTTTTTATGCACTATCATCAAGTAACAATATTTCTAGACTTTATGGAGATATATTCCAGGATTTCCAATTCACAGCTCAATCCCTCTAAAAGCAAGGGATTATTTATAGGTGTACAATTTCCAGAGCCTTTAATTTTACAGGGTCTGCATATCTCTTCCGAACCAATTAAGATTTTGGGTTTGTGGTATGGGACTCAGAATTACCTAATTTGAATCGGGAGAAAGGATTGCATTCTGTCGAAAGTAAAATCAATATATGGAAACATTGGAAGTTGCCCAAATTAAAGAGGGTTGTAGTTCTCAAAAAATTCATCCTGCCGATGTTATTGTACATCGCTCACATATTTCCGATCCCTATCAATTTAGAAACTAGATTATATAGTTTATTTTTCCAGATGGTGTGGGGAAATAGGCTTAATCCCATTAAACGTCAGTACACATATTTATCAAAACAGAATGGGGGTTTGGGTATGGCTGATCCAATTATTCTTTTTTCAACATTATTTATTGCTTCAAATTTAAAGGGTGGATGGGATTGTCACCTACGAATGAAGGGAAATTACTTCATAATGTATTATATAGGTACTTTACAGCTTGGTTGATAGATCCCCCTAAACCTGTTCCCACTTTATTTATCCCTAGTCTTTTTACCCATTGTCAGAAAATTATTTAAATGGAAGCTATCGGTAATCAGTAAGGGAATGTACAGGAAAATATTATACAACAAGGTAATGTTGTAGTTGTACCCAAATGAACCTGCCTTCAAGAATTGTCCAACACAAGAATTAAACTGGTGCTCCAGAGGTTAAATAATTATAGGTTACCAACATATATGTGGGAACTTATATGGCTGTCAGTATATGGGAGGATTGGGGTGAGAGGCAATGCAAATATAAGGCTCAATCCGAAGAAATTGTCCTTATTTACTTTGTATCAATAAAGAGGAAACAACGGAACATTTTTCTTTGACTATACTTATGCCAAGTCTCTTTGGAGATTCCTAGCTGTACAATGGAAAATGAAGTGGTTACATAATTTAGATTATGACACTTTGGTTTTGGGTCAATTTGCTCACTTAAAGACAAAGTATTATATAGGGACTTTACATATCTTTTGCTGTGCATTAATACATTATTTATGGCAGGCTCGATGTCAATGGGTACTATATCAGAAACAAAAGCCCGTGGAGATAGTAAGTTGTTTGGTTAGAGGGGCCTTAGAGAGAGTATATCTTACGGATATTGGATTTGCATCCACCAAGCAGGTAAACAATTGGTGGAAAGGATTGACTTATTTTATTAAATATAAATAAATTAAGTATGCGGGATATGACTTAATGTAACAAAAGAGTTGAGACTATGCAGAAGGGGAATGGGAAGATTAGTAAAGTAAAGTAAGGAGGTAGGAGTATATATGATTAAAGTATGAGTTAATACTGATTATTTTCTTTACCCTTAGTTATGTTAAGTTTAAATTACTAGAGTATAATTTGTGTTTTATTAATATTTTGATTTGTATTGGCTTCAGTGTAATTTAACAGTGTTTTGATAAATCTTGAGGTTATTATAATAAAACTTCCCCTACTCTTTTAGTAGGGGGGAGGCCGATATATAGTTCTTTTTATACTGATCTGATGAATGTATGACTGTAATACTTATTTGATTTTGTTCACTATTTGATTTGTTTTTTTTGTGACTTAACACTGTTTATAATTAATTTTGTTTTCGATGTTATTATAGTAAAAAATTCCCCTACTCTTTTCGATAAGTGCCATGGGATCTTTAACATCCACCTGAACTACCACCAGTCCAGGCAGATGGGACCTTGGTTTAAAGTCTCATCCGAAAGATGGCACCTCAGAAGTGCAGCACCCCTCTCATGCTGCACTACAGTGTCAGTACTGGGACATTAACCCATGTGCCAGGTGTGGGAACTGAACCCACAGCCTCACAGTTGGTTGCTATGGAAATGATGATGTCACAAGCAGTGGATTATGACATCATGTTTTGAGAAGTAGCAGGAACAGATGAAGTTCAAAGGGCAAAGATCTTGTTTCCACACAATGCGATGTGTATATTGTAAAGTAAGAAACATTTATATAATGTAGGTGAAAATCAAACCTTACAGATACATGATTTAGTGTAGCCTGAAGCATTTAAATGAAGATAAGTCATATATTTCAGTATGGAGCCATCATCAGCCTTTATCTCTACTTTGAAGGGTAACAAAGGACTCCTTAACCAATAGGAGTGCAGCTAGCACAATGTCAGATGACATCACAGGGGCCTCTGCTGCACTCAAAACAGAGCAGAGAAATTCAACAGAAATAGTTAAAGTTTTATATAAAGAAATAGTTTAAAAAACTTTACAGTTTACAATACAATGTATAAATTGGACACACAATGGCCTAAATTAGAATGTGACCTTTATCATCACTTGTGAGGAGGCAGGACTTTCATCACTCACTCATAGCTTTGCCATTAGTGAGTCATTGTCCCTACCCCTCACTTAATGCGAATAAATGGCACATTCTGAAATCGAGCTCATTATGTATCCTAGATATCAAGAGGTCACTGAAGGAGGAGGACAATAGATTTACTGACAGAGAATGGGCAAGGATTCTCCAGGGAATCATTGCAGCCATGAATGATGACCCTAGAGTCATAGCCCCCAGTCTCCAACTACAGCATGTGAATTGGAATCCCAGATGACAGCCCCATCGGGGAAGGAAGGAAGATCACAGGACATTTCCACCTGCAGTGTTTTGACATCAAGACTCTGGTGAACATTGTTTCTGTTTTTTTTTTTTAACCTCTGCTATGCTGTAAAATCACCCTTTATCAGTGACTTCCCTGTATTCCCTTCGTATGGTTCAGATTTCACTTCTCCTGCCACCCATAAGGGATGGGTGGTGGTGCACTGATGTGATTTTTACATTTTGGTTGATCTGGTCTTTTCTGTTATTCTCTGGTCCAAAAACAAAAACATTTCTTCTTCCTTTCTTCTAAATCTCTTCCCTGCTGCTGAGTCACTATCAGCTGTTTGCAATGTGTCATTTTCGAATGTTTGTGTTGTCACACAGTCAGTCATACTAATATTCAGCTCTATGATGCCAGTTCAACAAAAATTTTGTCGACCGACATTACAGTGACAGATTTATGTCGACTGCAAATTGCAGTTGGCATAAATCTATCTGGAGATCTGTCTGTGTGTGTTTCGGGGGGCTCTGCCCCCCCCACCCTGGATTTAGGGATTATTAGCTCTGAGCTGGAATGGATTTGGGGAAGGGGTGCAGGACTGGGGGAAAGAGTGCCGGGGTCCTGGGAGGACTTTACAGTGATCCGCCGATGTTGTTGACATTGATGCAATCACTGTAAAGGTTTCACCGTGGGATCGGAATACACTCATATTCCTTCTTTGCAACACACTACTTAAAATTAATGCAACTTTTAAATTAGCCTAAAACTCCTGAGTACCAGTCAACCTGGTCACAACCAAAGAACTTCACATCAGCTGAAGAAATTGAGTGAGAAAGAGTACGGCAATCAAAGCCAATTTCTTACCTTATTGGCAGAACCCAGTCAGTTAAGATCTTGGACTCCACTTCCCCTCCCCTCCTGATTAGCACTGGAGTCCCCCAGAGCTCTTTATTAGGGCCCCTCCTATTCTTCATCTTCTTAAATGACCTTCCCTCTGTTTGCTCCCCCATCCTCTGCTATACACATGTACGCCGATGATACAGTCCTGTATGCATCCGGCTCCTGTCCTGATGAGGTTACAACCAACTTACAGCAAGGCTTTGACAAGGTTAAGCTCTGGTTTGCTAACCATCAACTTTTCCTCCACACCAAGAAGACAGTCTCCATGATCTTTTGCACACAGCAGGTACTCTCAATGCTTCCCTCCCTACCTATTTTCCACACGCTTGATGGGACTTTACTTGAGGACACATCCTCCTTCAGGTACTTAGGTGTTTGGTTGGACCAACACCTAAACTTCTCTGGGCATACTGATGCCATCCAGAAAAAAACTGCACAAGAAACTTGGTGCCCTGTTCAGGAACCGTAGTTGCATCCCTTGTACTGCTAGGAGTGAACTTGTCCAGAAGATGATACTGCCCACTTTTGACTACTGTGACATAGTCTATGGTATTTCCCCTAGGTTCTCCCTGGCCAGACTGGACACCCTCTTCAATTCCTTCTGCTGCTTTGCCTTGGATGCCCCCCTTGCACACACCACTGTGATCTTTATTGTGCTCTATTCTTCCCCTCTCTTGCAAATAGGTGGCTCTCCCACTGTGTTAAAATTCACTTCCAAGCACCGGTTGGGTTAGCTCCATTCCTACCTCTCCTCCTCCTTTATAACACCCCCCACCCTCTCATGCCCTTAGATCAACTGACTCTCGCACCCTGGAAATCCTCCACAGATCCACCCAAATTGGCCAATCCAGTTACTCTCACTGTCTCCCAAAAATTTGGAATTCCCTCTTCCCTCAAATCCAGCACTCATCCTCCACCTACTCCATCAGCTCTACCCTCAACAATTAACTTGCTCCTAGCTGCTCCTGCCATGTCTCTCCCCAACTCTCTCCTCTAAGCCCTGGACAAACCCCACCCCTCTACCATCACCTTCACTTTACCCATGCACACCCACCCAGATTCCTAGCTTTCTTCCCCTTTCCCCAAATTGCTCCCCCTTACTAGCCTCCCTTGATCTCTCACAGAACAAAGGGGCCTCAAATGGTCTCCATGGTTCCCTCTCCTACCCCACAAAGGGGCTTGTATCTCTCATCTACTCCTTCCCCCACCATCCTGTTGGGGTCTGTCTGGGACACTTCCTTATTCCTTTCTCTCTGGTCAGTGCAGTGCAGGGTCCTCACATGCTGAAGTGGTCTCTAGGGACACAACTCTTGCCCCTCCCCACCCACCTCACCACTGCCTCTCTTTTCCCCCTTTTCTTTCATGTAAGCACTTGCTACTTATTAACCCAGCACTTATTGTTGTCCACTGTTTTTACCTATCATGTGCAACACTGTTGTAACACTATTTGTAATGTCTACCTTACAACTGTATGTTAATGTTGAACTTATAACTTGAATGTCTACTGTCTCATTCCTAATCTACCCCTTCCCCTCAGGTTTCACCAGGAGACGAGCGACTTATTGCTTAGTGTGCCTTCCTGGTTATACATTTCAATAAATAAATAAAATTTCTAAACAACTTTCAAAGCCTTTTTCACTGCAGATTTTATTTCAATATATGACCCCCATTTGAGTTTCTTTGTCCCAAAAAAGGGTATTAAAATTAACAAAATCCTTGTTAAGAGCTCAGGTGGGATTATGGGATAGTGTGAAAGTTTGAATTAGCTATTAACATTGAAAGGAAGAGGATGAACAGTAATGATGTTATGGTGTCTGCAAACACACAGAGAAAAAACATTAGTAAGGATGCCGACAGGAAAATCATAGAAGAATGTTAAAATCTAGCTTGATTAGAGCAGTGCTGATTTATTAAATTCCTCTTCTGAAGAAAGTCTGTGGAATTTTGGAAATTAAAATTAATTCTACAGAATTCCATCCAAAGCAGAATTTTTCTTTAAACTGGGACATAAGTCTCTGAAGAAGGACTTGGTTGCTCCAAAAGCTTAGACACTTTTTTCTTTTGTAACATCTATGTTTTGTAACACCTGTGTTTTGTTACATCTATGTTTTGTAACACCTGTGTTGGTCCATTAAAAGGTATCAAATCATTTACTTCTGGATGTTTTCTTACAAGGACAATCTGACAACTAATCTATTTCTTTAAACTGGAGTTTACTGAACTACAATTTACATAAACCCATAATAGTATTCTGCAGTTCGTAAACTGCCAACTCAATTTATACAAACCACGGAAAAGGATTACATATATAATTGCCTTTCAGAATTAAACAATAAATTCCAGAGCTGACCTGCCTGCACTGCAGCAGTGCCAGCACTCGTTAAGCCAACAACTGAGTTCAGGAAGAAGTGCAGACCATCAGGCACTGGCCAGGGGGAGGAAAATCAGAGGATGCTGACTTCCTTTGGGAAGGGAGGGAGGGAGGTCACTGCTGCCAATGCTATACTGGTGACCACAGCTGGTAGTTCAGCAGACAGTAGGAGTGGGAAGGGGAATGTTGGACAAGATTCACGTTATGCATGCTTGTGTGCCTCTGAATAGATCTCCTCAAGCACCAGGCATCCCAGGAGATAGGACTATATAAAGTGACAATGTCTGCCCAGTACATGATCCAAGTATACTCAAGCCCAGACTCCAGCAACTGGCTGCCTTCAGGAACCCAGGGAACTCCTGTACCTATGACCAAGATACAGTGGGGGGGTTGGAACCAACACAGCAGCCCATTCCACAGTGGGTAAACCCATGGGATTGGAAACCTGAGGGTAAGTGCCAGAGATGCTGCTGGAGGGGTAGGACCTGACAAGGTGAGGGGGCCAGATCAAGAAGAAACAGTAAATTATAAAAAAATAAATTCTGAAAAGAATTTTGGAAGCAGAATTGCCATTCTGCACAAATTCTGCCAGCAGAGCTCCATGTTCAACAGAGCTCTGAACTTAATGGAGGGAGGCAGCACATTTGAAGGAATTCATATTCCTTCTATAGCCCATTATAGAGCAAGAGTTTCAACCAATCAGAACACTGCTTTTTATTTAGTTTTTGTTAACCGGGTAAGTGCACTAGCCAACAAGTGACTATTTTCAGGCACAACTCGGATTTTCATGCTCTGTGCATGAGACACTTTTATTCGTGAAGAGTATTTCTTCCACAGCTGCCCTGAAGATGGGAATGTTGGGGTACTTTTTTTTATAAATTAGTGAGGGATTATATTACTGATCGAACTTGATTAATAATGCACCTGTATTACCACCAAGCCCACTTTTACTGTTGTAAGAGTAGTCTCAATCACATTGTTAGGGTATCAGAACCATTTGCTGTTGCTTTGCAGGTCTTTTATCCTAAGAATGCACGTGAGACCACTCTTACAACCGAAAGAGTGGACTCAGCAGTGGTATTAACATACACACCAGTTTTTACAAATGATAATATACTACTTGTTTTTCTTACCTTCCAAGGTTGGAAATCATGAATGCTCCCACACTCTCCATTATAAAATGTACCTTCTCCATCTCTACATGAAAGCAGACTATGAATGGAATGTGCCACTGCATATACTGCATTGTAAATGCTAAACATGTATGTGTAATTATACGTGTCATATTTAGAAATGTCAAGATTTCTTAAATCCTCATGAACTGTGCAAGGTGATGTTATTGTGCTTTTTGCCCAGTTTGTTAGTGTGTCATTTCCATCAGGCTTTGGCCACTGGCAGTCAAAGGCCACCTCCCAGAATGTTCTCATAAATATGTCATGTGGAGAGGTTGAAGGGTGGATGCTGTACAAGAAGTCCTTGAGCCCGGGGTTCTTGCCTTTGTGGATGAAGAACCCTATGCTACCATTCAAGGTTTTCACAACCTCCATCTTGAGAACTTCCAAGGACACCTGACAACCTGTAGAGCTGATCCAAACTCTACCTGTTACATTTTGCATAGCAATGGCCTCCAGCAATGGAACCAGATTCTCAGCAGTGGAGTAGACCACAATGACATTTGCTGATGACCGCTGAATCACATCAATGGTGGAGGGGATCTTCTCTTTATACTTGGTGACCATTTCTAAAAATTCGATGCAGCCTCCAGCCTTGACAATTTCTTGTTTGAGAGTCTGGCTGCCCAGCATACCGTAATCATTGTCAGAGGCCAGAATTCCCACCCATGTCCAACCAAAATAAATTAACAGCTGAGCCATACCAAGAGCTTGGATGATGTCATTTGGAACAGTCCGCATAAATGAAGGGAATTTTGACTTATCACTCAACAGGGAAACTGAAGAACCATAGCTGACCTGGAAAGAAAATATTTCAAATATAACATAAAGCAATACTACATAACAGGAAGTGGTACTGTATATCAAGGGTCACCAATTAGATGTTTTGGGTGCATTGCAAGACACACCAAACCTAGGTGTCTTAAACCACTCTGAGAAGTGAAAAACTCAAATGATGTTCTGTGTTCTGGAGTATAATACTGAGAACACAAAATGGTCCAAGGGTATGGGTATGGTTGCTACTGATAACTGGGTCTAACCCACAATGAGATACTGAGAGAGAACCATAGTAAATAATCACAGAAGCAAGCCAAATACCAATCATGACTGCCCCACATTTCTCAGCAGTCAATAACCTTAATTATAAAATGGACAGAAAGAATACTGGCTCCTGATTGACCACGAGGTATTTTTAGCTGGGACGTTATCCCTAACACCACCACCACCCAGCTGAAAGTAGAGCAACAAAAATATGTTTAAAAACTACATTGACTTTACCAAAAAGGAACCATTTCATAATCGCAATAATGCACTCCAGGGGATGAAATATAGTGGGTTAACAGTCCTTCTTGGGTGGCAGAAGCACTTAGCTTTGCTTTCATCTCATGCTTCAACCTGCCTGAGGTGAGCCACTATCCTACTGTAACACCCCCTCCCCCATCATTCCTTACTGCATAATTTTAAATTGGATGGTCAAAACCTTCAAATCAGATTGCCGTGAGACCAAAGGGGGGGGTGGTGATGGTGTCCACACCATGGGACAGGAAAAATGGGGGGCTGTCAGCTACCTCCCAGGATAGAGATAGAATGTTGTGAAAGAGGGTATCACTTGAAAGGGGGATGGGGGTTCTTGGTGGAAGGGCTTGGCTGCCACGCTGGGCACTTACGGAAGAAATGGTGGACTTGGAGGCCATCATGGGGGACAACAGACTGGATATAGTAGCAATAAGTGAGACTTGGTGGACAGAGCATCATACCTGGGAGATGACTAATTTGGGCTACAGACTCTTTAAAAGGGACAGGGAGGGCAAGGAGGGAGTGGGAGTTGCTTTACACATCAGGGATGCCATGAGAGTAATCAAAGAACAAGATGAAGATGGGGAGGATGAGCTACTGTGGGTAACACTAGGAAGGGGGACTGGAGAATCCTTGCAGCCAGGGGTGGTATACAGACCACTAATGCAGGAGGAGGAAGGGGGGGCAAACAGCTTAGTCAGGCAGTCACACAGATGGCCCTTAAAGAAGAATTACTACTGGTAGGGGACCTAAACCTCCCAGATACAGACTGGGGAATTCCAGATGCAGTGTTGACTAGGAGCAGGGAGATCCTAGCTGCGCTGCAGGGGGCATTCCTACAACAGCTAGTCAGGGACCCAACAAGGGGCACCAACCTGCTAGACATGGTCCTGACAAATGGGGAGATTGTGGAGGAGGTGCAGGTGGGAGAAGTCATGGGCACCAGCGATCACAGGAATGTAAGGTTCAGGGTGAGGGCAGGGAGGGAGACAAATCAAACCAGTACTACAGTCATGGACTTCAAATGTGCAGACCTTGACAGGATGAAAAGGCTAGCAAGGGAAGGAATGGAGGGAACAAAGAATATAGGGGCAGTGGAGGAGTTATGGAAATCTGTTAAATGACGGATACTGAAAGCCATGGAAATGTGCATAAAAAAGGTTAAGAAGAGCAAACAGGAGTGAAGGAAAGGAGGAAGGGAACATTGCTTAACCGGGGGTAGCACACTGTGCTAAAGCTTGTTTCCAGATGTGACCTGGGAGCACAAGGAAGTGAAGTGACTTGCTCAGGATCACACAGTATGCACCTAGACAGCTGTGGGATTCAAACCCAGGGGAAGAGACTACTTTGGTTTACTAAGAAGACAGCGAGGGCAGTCAGGGAAAGGAGGAAGGGTTTCAGAAAATTTAGGAGGACACTCAGTGAGGAAAATAGGAAGCTTATAGGGAGAAGAGAAGACTGGCAGGGCAAAAAATCAGGAAGGCAAAAGCGGATACCGAGGAGAAAATAGCAAAAAAAAGTCAAAAGGTGGGACAAAACTTTTTTCAGATATGTGAGGGAGAGGAGGAGTGCAAGGCAGGGATTGCAAGGCTGAGGGGGGAGTGAGAGATAAAATTGGAAGGGGACTGTGAAAAGCAGAGCTATTAAATAAGTACTTTTGCTCAGTATTTATGGAAGAGGAAGACGGGAGGGGACCTGAGCTAAAGAGGAGAGGAAAGGAGGCAAATGGGTGGATCTGAGCCTGTTCTCTGTGGATAGGGTTAGGGAGGAGCTAGAAAGATTGAGGGTGGATAAGACAATGAGGCCAGACAGGTCACACCCCAAGGTGATCAGGGAAATGAGGAGAGTTGGTCACCCCACTGACAAGGCTATTCATCTTGCCACTGGATAATGGGAGGTGCCAGAGGACAGGAAGAGGGCAGACGTGGTGTCTTTACATAAGGGAGGAAGCAGGAGGTGACATAGAACTATCAACCTTCCAGCCTCACCCTCAGTAGTAGGGAAGGTAATGGAAGCACTAATCGAGAGAGGGTGGTGGACTACCTGGAGGAGGTGGCTTGCAAGACAGCAGACAACATGGCTTCACCTAGGGATGGTCATGCCAGATGAACCTGATCAAGTTCTTCAGTTGGGTGACTCAGGTGATCGACCAAGGAGGGCGGTGGACATGGCCTATCTGGACTTCAGTAAGGCCTCTAACACCATCCCCCACAGAAAGCTGGGGAGTAAACAGGAAAGTCTAAGGGTGGGTGGGAAAGTAGCAAGGTGCATGGAGGCCAGGTTAGTGGAAAGAACCCAGAAGGTGGTGCTAAACGAAGTGTACTCCAGGATGGGGGGTGAAGAGTAGGGTGTCCCATGGGTCAGTCTTGGGACTCTACTTTTTATGTTGCTTGCACGCATGTGCAAGAAACATAGTGCCATCATCGGAGATTTCGGAGGTGTGTCACCTCCTCCTCCAATTCAGTCAGTGTGCTGGCAGGCGCGGACCCTGTAAGCCAATGCATTTTGGAGCTGTGTATGACACGCTCCAAAATGCAGTATTTTCCCCAGTTGAAAGGGGAACTACGCTATGGTGAGCACCGATAAGATATCGATGCTCACCGCAGCCCCCCAGACTATGCAGCTGTGCATGCCCCACATGCACTGTATAGCTGACGGGTGCCCAATCCCCGTCGGCTGAGCTGCATCCCCCCCAGTAGTAGGTGCCACATTGGGAGCCCACCTCAGCGTGGCAAGCAGTCCTTTTGCCGATGGGGGCATGCCCAATCCCCCGTCGGCTGAACGTCCCCTCGTCCTTGTTGCACCCTGGGAGCCCACCCCAGCGTGGCAATAAATACCATGGCCGATGGGGGTACCCAATCCCCCGTTGGCTGAATGCCCCCCAACATCCTTGTGCCCGCTGGGAGCCACCTCAGCATAACAGCAGTCCCACGACGTCTTTTTTTTACCTGTAAAACAAAAGCGGTCCTTGGTGCCTCCCAACCCCCCCACCAACCCGCACCCACCCACTGCGCCCCAGCCTCCCACACCCCCACCCCTTACTTACGTCCAGACTCCGCGACGAGATCTTCGGTGGACCAGGAACACGTCTGCACTCTTCAAAGGTGACCGCGAACTGAGGAAATGCCGGTAAGCTGTATAATGGGCTAGATAAGGGGGTTTCAATTTTGTTGCATATCTCAGGCATTTTGGGGAATTTTTGCACCACATTTTCAACATGGGGTTTTTGGGACCTCTTCTTGTGAATGATGTCACTGTCATGGCGTTATTCGGGCCTGAAGGGTGATTTTGTGCAGTAACTGTGCAGTGACTGCAAAATCACCCTTAGAACAATACATGACAGTGATATCATTCATAAGACCTAAAACTAAGTTGAGAATTTAGTGAAAGCCAAATAACTGTTTTAAGCGATCGTTACGCAGTTCCTACATGAGCTCATAAGTTGTAAATTTCAAAATTCCACTCCAGATTTTCAACATTGCCATTTTACTACACCTTCTTATGAGTAGTACAGCTGTCATTTTCACATCTCATCCAAAATGTGTTTCCGCCCATGTAGCGCCAGAGATGGCGCGATCGATTGTCGAAAATCAATATGAGGAACAAATTAAGAAAATCACAATGACACCTGTTCATGAGCAGAGGTCTTAAATAGCTATGTTGAAAATTTGGTGAAAAAAATTCCTACAAATGACTGTTTTATATGAGCATCGGTGTGCAGTTCCTCATGAGGCTGCGTCGTTCACAAATTTTCAATATTTTCCTCATATTTTCAACATTGCCATTTACCACCTCATATGAAACAGTACAGCTGTCATTTTTCACATCTGCCCAAAACCTGTTTCATGCGCAGCACACAATGGTGCAGTCGGTATCGAAATCAATGTATGGGACACATTAAGAAAATCACCATGACACTGTTCATTAGCAGAGGTCTTAAAATGGCTATATTGAAAATTTGGTAAAAAATTTCTAAAGTGACTGTTTCACGAGGGATGTGCGCAGTTCCCTCCTTGCGCTACGTAGGTTTCAATTTTCAATATTTCCACTCCAGATTATCAACATTGCCATTTTACACACCTTCTTATGAGTAGTACAGCTGTCATTTTTCACATCTCACACAAAAGCGTGTTTCCGCCCATGTAGGCGCACAATGGGCACGATCGATTAATGTGAAATCAATGTATGGGACACATTAAGAAAACCACAGTGACACTGATCATGAGCAGAGGTCTTAGAGTGCCTGTGTTGAAAATTTGGTGAGAAAATTCCTAAAAATGACTGTTTTACGAGTGTGCGTTGCACAGTTTCTACGCATGCTCGTAAGTTTGCGAATTTTCAATATTTTCACTCCAGATTTTCAACATTGCCATTTTACCACACCTCCTCATGAGTAGTACAGCAGTCATTTTTCACATCTTGCCCAAAACATGTTTCCACCCATGTAGTGCACAATGGCGCAGTCGGTGTGCAAACTCAATGTATGGGACACATTAACAAAATCACAGTGACACTGTTCATGAGCAGAGGTCTTAAAATGGCTATGTTGAAAATTTGGTGAAAAATTCTAAAATCACTGTTTACAGCGTGCGTTCGCAGTTCCCTACATGCGGCTTCTAGAAAGTTCGCAAATTTTCAATATTTGCCTCCAATGACTTCAAACACCTAAACAGCACATAGAAGCAAGCAACATTCGGCATTGACAAATGCTTGTTAACATTACTTCACTGATGTAGTGGAAGGGCTGAGGGAAGGTGTGTTCCTATATGCTGATGATAAAAGATCTGCAATAGGTTGGATACCCAGGGGAATGGAGGACATGAGGCAGGACTTGAAGACACTCAAGGAGTAGGCGGAGATGTGCAGCTGAATTTAATGCCAAAATTGCACTGTGATGATGACGTGGGGAGTAGAACACACAAGCAGAGTACACCTGGGAGGAGGCAATCAAAGTAACAGAACAGGAGAGGATCTGGGATCACAGTTTCATCAAACTTAAGGTAGGGAAAACAATGTAGCAGAGCAGTGGGAAATGCCAATGGAAGTTGGCATGCATTGGCAGGGGCATTACTAGTAGAAGAAGGGCAGTAACAATGCCTTCTACAAACCCATGGTGAGACCGCACCTGGAGTCACGGGATCCAGTTCTGGAGACCACACCTTTGCAAGAACATAGATGTGATGGAAAGGGTACAGAAAGAGCAATCAAAATGGTGAAGGGTATGCAAGGGAAGACATATGAGCAGAGGCCCCTTGCAGGAGCTGGATCTGTACATGCTGGAGGCTAGAAGGGAGAATGGAAACATGACTGAAACTTTTAAATATGTAAAGGGACTCAACAAAGTAAGGGAAGGGTGTTTACTGATGAAGAAGGTGGTGTCCATAACTAGAGGGCATAGCCTCAGACTGCAGGGAAATAGATACAGAGGCAATGTGAGAGGGAGATTCTTCACAGAGAGGTTGTGGAGCCCTGGAACAGACTACCAGAAGAAGGTGGGGACTAAATTGGTGGAAGGATTCAAGAGGGCATGGAACAGACATAAGGAGCTGAGTAGCGGGGGGAAGGCGAGGGCTGGCAATGAGGGGGTGTAGGGGGTGAAATAGGGCAGACTAGATGGGCCGGTGCGCTCCTTTTCTGCCATCATGCTTCTATGATTCTGTGACTTGCAGCTGGGATGATATCTCAGTACATAATCCTGGTCTAAAAGCAGGTCATACCATCAGTCAAAAATTACATATGGATGCATTTCATAATCATAATAATACACTCCCAGGTGTGTGATATCATGGGCTAAAATCTCTTCTTAGGTGGTTGAAGCAACTTGGCCTATGGCCTTGTGCCTCACAACACACCTGAGGCGGGATGATATCCCATATCATGCACCTGGACAAATGTTCCTGCTTACACGACTCGCTGTGAGATGTTATCACGGGCATGATATTTCGTCAGCAAATTATTTATTTATTTTAGCTTTTATTTACCAGGTAAATGCAATGATCCAAAGGCCTTTTTCATGCATGACAGGGGACCATAAATATACCATCATAGATGTTACATATAATAAGACACAAATATACATAGATACAATTGACAGTCAAATTAAAAACAGTTACAGCATAATTGACTAAGATGTTTCTTAGTTTAATTTTAAAAGTTTGATGACAAATGTCACCATGAAATGACCCAGGAAGCTCATTCCATCTTTTAGTTACCCTGCAGAAAAAGAATGTTCTCTCAGTTCAGTTTTTGTTTTAGGAACAGTAAACGTAATAACATCACTGTTTTTCAATTGGCATTATTTTTAAAGTGCAATAGTGAATAAAGAGGGGGATTTTCCATCTGACAAAGAACATTGTCTGTTTAACAAGATAAGTTATAAATCAATTAAACTAACCTTCAGGATTTCTCCTATTGTGTAGTTACTCTCACCTTCTTTTTTTCAACTTTATTTCCCTCCTATCACACGCTGGCTGAGGCCCCTTCAGTCATCCTGCCTTATCCCTCTTGCCTGAGATACTCCCATCTCTACCTCGGTCCTTGGCACATGTTGCGTGGCGTAATCCCTCTGGAATACATACCCCTGAGTGGATCCACCTTCTGCTTCTCATTGCTTTCTTCCAGTGCTTCCATGAGCAGAGGTGACCTCAAAACCAGGTCACAGTGGGCAGGATCTGGTTCTGGAGGTGGGGGCAGGCGACGTCTACCCCCCAGCTAGCGGGTGTTTTCACCTGTTCTAGTGAGCTCCTCCAAGGAGCCCGGATGTGCAGTGGTGTCCACTGCAGCTGGTCATGCTCCCGCACCAAGCCCACAGACGTCTGCCGAGGCTCCTCCCCTGAATCAGCATGATCCCTGGCCTGTGGTGCTCCCAGACTCCAGTGGGAGCCGCTCACACTGAGGATTCATCCACTCACCCTCCCCAGGAGAGGAGAGCAGTCCTCTGGATGCTCAATCCTTTCTTACCCCTCCAACCCCGATGACTCGAGCTCACCCTCATCCCTTGTGTATATCCTTGAATTCATTCATTCACATATCTAGACTGACTTGTACAGTATGGACTGCACATCCATTGGCTCATGCTCTGAACCAATGGGCGTGCAGCCCTGTGTCAGTCGGCGGGCGGCTGAGAGGCAGGCGGGTGAGGTGCTGCTGCCTGCCAGTTGATGGGGAGGCGGGATGGTGGGGCTCCATGGGTGGGTGGGGTGGGGGGCCACTAGATCACCACAGATTTCTGACATGGGGGTGAGGATGCCACCAGCGATCGAGCTTCTCGGGGTCCACTGGACCACCAGGGATATTGGACTTTGGGGGAGGTCTGATGCCTGCGATTGGGCTACTGGGGGAGAAACTTTCAGATTATGCCACGATCAGGCTACTGGGGGAGAAGCTTACAGTTATGCCATGATTGGGCTAAAGGGGAAAAACTTTCAGTTATGACCCTTGATCGGGCTAATGGGGGTTGGGGGCATACTATTATGCCCACGATTGGGCTAATGGGGGGGTTACACTTCAGCCCAAGATCAGGGCATGGGGGGGCACCGCCAGGTGCGGCGGGAATGAGTCCAGGGCCACCCACAGGTGGCAGCTGCTGTGTTACGCCCTGCAATGCGGCAGCTCACCTGTGGGTGGCCTTCGACTTGTTCCTTTTTTTTTCAGCGTAACTTTGTGCAGGCGCAGGTGGGGGTTGTGCCAGCATAACTCTGCACAGCCCGGGCTGAATATCGGGCTGTGCAGTTTATGCATGGACACCCCCACCTGTGCCTGCATATATTACTGATGCACCCTTGCGCATCGGGATTTGTGCAGGCACACTTTTCCCTTTTAAATATCGCACTGGGGCACATCAGTGGGTTGTGCATGGCGCAACACTGTTGTGTCATGTGTAACCCTTTTGAATATCTGGGCCGTGGAGTATAACCTCAAATACAAATACTTTTATTACAAAAATATCTCTAGTCTATAGGTCTAGTTACTAAGTGCAGGTTGCTTGTAGTTGGCAGCCAAAATCGGCTTTGTCAAAGAAAAGTGGAGGAGGTACAGAGAGTGTTGGCATGGATACAGAGGAGGCATATTGTATAATGTTATGAGGGGATAGGAGAAGGGGGTATGGTGATGAGGAAGAACAAGCTGATAAGTGCTGTATGCACAGTTGCAGCCTAGGGGAGGTGTAAACCAAGTGGAGGGGGGGGTGAGGACTCATGGGGTGACAGGGGTAAGAAGGTGAGGGGATAAGAGTTGGAAGTCTAGGGCAGGGGATGGCACTCATATCATTATGCACAGCAGTTGCACTCTTGGGATTATACCAGGAGGCAAAGGAGTTCTTTTGAACTGGACAAGTTTCTTAAGTCGAAAAAGGGGAGTCGTTCATCCAGAGAGGGCCTCAATAGGAGAGGGACCTCTGGGTGAAGAGGATTCTTTCAAGGTACATGCAGCACCCTCTAGCAGAGCTTAGGGATGTTTTAGTGTTGGGGTTACATTGGAAAAGCTTGAAATTGATTCTTGGACCAGTCTTAGGAGGCTTTTTCTTATGATACATGCCTGGTACTGGGACCTTAGAGATAATGGGAACCAGCCAGTTGTGGAGTAGAGACTGCAAGAGTGGGTACCAATTAGCTCCTAGAGCAAGTTGGCAGGCTTTGTTGAGCAGGAGTTTAACCCTTTTGAGAGCAGTTTCAGTGGCCGCACTTTAGACAGTCAGTCCATAATCAATGATGGACAGTATTGAGCTTTGGTGACATGGCTCAGGGCCTCAGTGGTCATAGCATTTCTACGTCATTAAAGGAGTCTGAGTCTGATGTTGGCTGTTTTCACAACATGGTCAATATGGGTGTTGAAAGAAAGGGTGTTGTCTAGGAATAATTCTAGGTATTTAAAGTTAGTAGCCTGTTCGATGACATCGCTTTTGTTACTTAGTATGGTATGTGGGCTATGTCACAAACCCCACTCAGCAGTTCAGGTCCTCTGCTCTCACAGTGCTAACCTCTGAGCGCAGTCTTGTGAACAGGAAACAACTAGACAGTCTCTGGTGGGGTTAGTAGCTCAGACTGATAATTCAGAGACTTCTCACGCAGAAATATCTGGAGCATGGCTTGTTCTGGTCTATAGAAGCTTTTCCCTTGCACCGTGGGTTACGAGGTACTCACTCAGGTCCTCCATGGGTCTCATCCACAGATCAGAGGCTTCCTGAATTCTCTTCCACTCTCTGCCACTGAGGCATGGTAGATGGCCTCTTTTTTCCACATCTTTCCCAATGTGTGAGGGAGGGTTAGCCTCAGGAGGACATTCCTGGCAACCTCAGACTAGCAGTTGCAGAACTAAATTTGCTTTAACTTTTTAAACTGGATACAGAAAATAAGCAGCCCCTGGTGACTGGAGGGCTTAGCTAAAAGACCCCGGCCTGGTGGTATGGCTGGGGCCTGAGCCTCACCCCTGTGGCGGGCTCCAGCAGGCTGAAGCCTGCTCTCTCCTCTTCTCACCCTGGCTGATCTTATCTGAACAAAAAAATGGTAAACTCTGTCTCTTATAGGGCTCTAGTTCAACTCTGATTAGCATGAGATGGGGTGACAGGTCTCTAAATGGCTGAGATATCTGTCAATCAGAACACTCGATGCTACAATTGGATTGGAGAATTGGTGCCTAAAATGATGTCCCAGTAAGTCCCTATGAGCACTTGGATGGTTACCCATAAGGTCAGTGAATGTCCCTGAGGTCCTGGCTTTCTAGTGTTGTCCCAATTGGCTGTGACTGCTTGCAGTGGCTGTAACCCACTGTCCTTGCAGCAGATCAGATACAGTCCTGACAAATGTCTGGGTGCAGCCAGAGAGGAATGACTATTTGCCCCAATGCCCCAAGTCTTGCAACTCATAGGTTGTACTTGCAGTCACTGCATTGATGAAGAATGTGACTCCTTTAGTTTTCCTGTCGCTTCACTTAGTTAAAGCTCCCTCTGCAGCAGGTGACAGGCTGACACAGAGAGGTCCCAAATACTGGCATACCAGGGTAAAAAGCATTAATTTCAATTTAAAACACTCTTCCCTGCAGTACAATACATCCCCAATATGCAGCAACAAGTTTCAATTTAAAAACATTTCATTTCTTACTTTTCAGCTAAAGATTCTTTAGGGCTACCGTGGAGCAGCAAGACACAAGTTATGAATTGCTGGGGCTCTTCTTAGGCACGTTTCCTGAGCTCCAGTCAAACTCTTTAATCTCTCAGGAGCAGCCCCCAGCAGGCTGTCCATGGTCACCATTCCCAATTAGGTGGAAGGGATCCTGGGATCTATGGCACTGTCCCCAAGTGACTACAAATCGCTGATTCGATTGAAGAAGTTTTCATGCCATCACGAGTCCCGTTTCCTTGAGGCAGAGCTTTGCTAAGCCCAGAGGAGCTGGATTTCATTTGGGCTGCATCTGGATTTCACACAGAAGGGCAAAGCAGACCTGGGTCCAGAAACAAATTGGAGGCTCAAATAGGGAGAAGCCTGAGAGACAGCAGGAGGAGAACAGAAGGACAGGCTAAGGTAAGCTTTGTCTTGGCATTTTTAGAAATTCCTATTTGCAAGGGGTTACATAAGCAAATGTACCCTCTTGCTCCAGGGGTTACTGAATCAGTTAGAATCAGTGTTGAGGTAGGAATGCAGCTAATGAAATGCCAAGTTAAATGGGTTTCACTCTGTCTCTCTCTGTTCTCAGTCTCCGCTTGAGCTCTGGATGGATGATGTCTTAGAATTATCGCATTAGCATAAGCCACAATGCTAGCAGCTGCTAGATCTAGCTTTAGAATGTTCATGGCAGAGTGATCTCGGAAGTCACATGGAGGCCGCTGCAGCTTGTAGTGCAGCTCCTCAGACAGCTCTGTCAGAGAGCTTCTGTTTGTTTTAAGTTTAGTTTTCACCTGAGTGTGACAACTGTTCCAGCTTTTCAAGTGGTGGAGACCTGTGCCAGAGGGTTTCTGTGCCCCATCCTAGGAGGATGGGGTGATCTCTGGGATGCTGCAACTCTGGTCCATCTTTACTTTTGAAGCTGCCTTGTGACAACTGCTCTGTAGTACCTTGTTTTCCTGTGTAAACCAGGTACCTGCAATTCATGTGAGGTGTTTTCTTATAAAGACCCTGTCACTTGAGGCTTTCCTCTGTTTAAAGTATCTACCTAAGCTGGAGTCAGAATGTGACCGTCCAAATACAGAACTTTTAATTCTGGCACCAGTGAGGTGCGTATAGTATGTTAAGTGTATTATACATTTGAGACACTATCTACAGTTTTCTATAGTTGTGTGGTGTTATTAACCAGATGAATGGCTGAGTATATGCTTGGAAACAAAAGGTGGTAGCCCCCATCTGGAGTAACCAGTTTACCTCTACTTGTTGTGAAGGGCACCTATTACTTTTCTTCCAGTGCAATTGGCCAATGCCTGAGAAAAGTGGTTACCCCCTGTATGTGGGTTGTTTTTATTCCAGTTTACCCCAGCATAGTGGGTTCTGCAAGTTCTTAGCCTGTATGTGCTCTGTGGTGGTTGTGTGTACCACCTTTATCCTTATGAAATATAGTACAGTGCCCTAGTACTGTCCAAATGTGCCAGGTTGATGGGAAATGTACCAGTACTTGGCTGGATGTGCCAATTTCCAGTAGGAACCAGTGTGTACACCAGTATGTGTGTAACCCCCAGCCAGGTATACCATTTCCATCTTGACAGCACTACCTGGTGGGCTGGGTTCGGGGAGAAATATGTCACTCGGCACATTGGCTAGGTTTGGCTACTCTGCAAATGGCACCCAAGTAACTCCAGACAAAGGAAGTAATAACTGTAATGTCCAATACCAGAAGTGGGATTCTAAAGTGTGTTTTATTCACATCGAGACGAATAAACAAAGCATGATGGACCCCACAGGCTACACTCTGGTAATGCTGATTATGGAGATCAAGGCACATCCTATTCTCTTTAGCCCTCAGGCTCTGAAACACACTGGGCACACAGCCCGAATCTTACAACTGCTCTGGGTTTTTCCTGGCTTGGCTCCATTGCCAGCTCTTTGGACACTCCTCCATAGCATGGAAACATTTACTTGTGGCTCGTGAGCCACTTGTGAGCACTTCTGTCTCCATATAGAATCTTCCTCATCAATCCCACGTCTGGTACTTTCCTCAGGCACTGGCCAAGTACCTGAGAGAAAGCAACAGGTGTCTCAAAGCAAACCTGTAGAGGTGAATTTGGTTACTACTGACGGGGAGTCTCCCACCTCTCACTACCATAATTCATGCTCGGCCATTTCTCTGGACTGTAACACCTCATCCTTGAAAACACTTTGCTGTGTAGAATCTCTTTAAATGTATTCACATTAAATCTACTGTCTTTACATCCCATTTGTGCTGAACTTGAACATACTTAATAAGTGGCTGTGTCCATTACTCTAGAACCCCCACAGAGTTAAGCAGTCCAACTCCCACATCTTCCAAACTGTACTTGGCTGTCTTTTCCTGACCCCACAGTAACAGTCACTTTAGTTTCATCTTGTTTGTGAAACACATTGGGCTTTTAGTTGAGCGGACTCATCTTAGCTGTTGTGGTTCCTCACAGGCATTTTTCTCCTCAAAGAAATCTCATCCAGAACTCCTGATGCTTCATGCGAACTTAAATCAGGCAGCTTTTTTTCCCTATTGCCGGGACCGGGGTTGCCCCTGGAAGCAGGCTGATTCCTTCCCCCTCCCGCAGGGATGGGGCCCTTGCTCACTGAAAGCGGTCTCTACCACTTCACTGTGCTCTTCTTGTATTCCTCTTAAGGTGAGAACACACCTATACTAAAAAATAGCTCTTTGGCAGAGCTTAGAGCTCTGAGGGCCTGCTTACAGCAGAGCACTCCTTCCTCTACCTACAGACTGCAACAGGACTGACTTCAGATTCCTCAGCATTTCTCTAAGCTCCAACTGCAACATTTCTGGTGTGGCTTATGCAGCTGCGACAGTTCTAAAATGATGTCATCCCTCAGTCTCAGCTGAGACTGAGAACAAGTGAACAGTGAAATCCATTTAACTGGAGTTTCACAAGCTTTCCCTGCCTACCACTAGGTGTTAATGGGATTCTTGTAACCCTGGTAACAGGGGTTACACTCAACCTGGGCTAGGAAAATTACTGTCTCTGCAGTCATTAGTTACCAACCTAGGCCATCCTACTCTGTGTGCTACCTCCAGAGAGGGGTGATCAGTCCCCTTCTTATGTGCTATTGTGGCACAGGTCAGGCAACACTCAGGGCCCAGAGGCCATCGGCTGATGCATCAGCCTCTACTCTACCTACTGACTATGGGTACCCAGTGGTTCTGGAAGAACTGTCCAGAGCATAGCCCTATTAGATCAGTACTGCGTCCCCTATGGCCATTCAGGACCACAGCCTGTCTATCCTCTAGCCCTCTAGGGGAAAACCTGTCTGCCTCTAACTTAAAATTCCCAAAACAAAACAAATAGGGGACCACCCCAACCCTGGACACCATGCAGCCACACACTAGGAGCTAATACCATACACTCTATTGCTCCACACTCCCCACAACCATACCTGTGGAAGAAAAAGTTACACACAGTAACAACAACAACAATGCTAGGCACTACACTCTAAAGTGCTACTGAGGAACTCGTTGAGTCCTCCTCCTCTTCTTGTCTTCTTCTATCTTCTTCAGGAACACCTGCAGAAAAAGAAAGACAACACACACTCTAATCTGCATGCACAGTCTATCTAAACCCCCTACCATCAAAACACTGAAGAATCCCAAAAAGATTTTTTTTTTTTTAAAAGTAGAAAAAACAGTATAAACATTAGAAAGGCATTGAAAACAATGACATTATTTATATATACTAATATTCGGAGGATGGGTGCCCTAAAGGTCCCATCTAGTGACCACGTTGCCCAAAGGCAAGTCCATTAGAGAGTCTCTCCTGGGCGGAGTCGGTGTACTTCAGTTCTGAGCCTAAGTCCCAAGGGGAGAGTCTTTGGGACAGTTCAAACATCTGGAGTCTGCTAGAGTGTGGGGTGTGTACTGCAATGTCATAGGATAGAAAGTCTTGACTTACCAGTCCCTTGTAGAACAACACAATACCACACCTGGTCCTCAGCCGAAGACTCTCCCTGGCAGCATTCTTCTGATACAGCTGGGTGGACATCTTCCGGGAGATGACAGGAGGGCACATCTGGAAACTTCTGGGCTGATGTCATCTCTGGAGATGGAACCTTGAAACAAGAACAAAAAGGAAAACAACTGGTCTGAAGTCATCCGATACCCAGGCGATGAATCAGGATACAGCTGGGCTGGTGTCCTCTCTGGATCTGAAGTCATCTGGTGGGCCAGTCGATGGATTCTGGAAGGCATGTACACTTTAGAACTGATGAATGTGGGGCACCTGAGTCCTGGACATCCAGACTGGTGGAACAACATAGGTACGGCAATGGCTGGAGTGGCAGCACTGGCTACCACTGCTCTGCTTTCCATTTGGTAGGCATGGGCACATTCGCAGGACGGTCTTGGCATTGTGGCCAATAGCACAATGGGTCAGGTGCTGGATTATTACCCGTCTGGGTGCTCATAATTCACACTGTGAAAGATTTCATGTCCCTCCATCCGCTGTTGAACAGTGTCAATAAACAGTGTCCTGCCTCTCTTCTCCACTGGCTGTATTTTTCTTGAAACATTCTGTTTCTTGACATGCTTGTTTGCACCAGGATGCACATATTTCATTGCTTCTTCCCAAATCCAGGATTTCCTGCTTTTTCAATCTCCTCCCAGACTCTCTGAGAAAGTGTAGGAAGAAGGACATCTCATAGATTTCATTTGCTTTCCTATGAACCAGTCTTTCCTCTTACTAGCTTTGGTCAACCTGAGACCTCTGGCCTGGCTTTGGGGTGGCCAGTCCTGGTTCTGCCAGCTACACATTCTGAACGACACAAAAATGGATCTCTGCTTCTTCTTGCACAGCCAGAGCAGTGGAATCTACTCTTTTCTTCATTCCTCTGAGGCATGAGCTTGAGCTGTGTACAGTTCTTTTTCACAAGGCCACATAGGTTCCCCTCTTCTTCTTCTCACTGAGAATCTGTGCCCAGGGTGAGCAGTCATCCTCCTCCTGAGACTATCCACTCTTCACTGGATGCGGAGGTCGAAACCTCCCATTCAAACACCTCCCTCATCTCATCTTCACCTATGAGACTTGGGCTAGGCCCCTCTCTCCAAGGGTCTACTGATGCTCTTCCTGAAATGTCTCTCTGCGACTCAGGCTCTGAAACATCAGCACATTGTTCTGTCTGTATATCTGCACCCTCTTGCTGTGCCACACTCTGAGGGCCTTCTCCAACAGCGCTCCACGTGTTGTGTGCCAACTGCAGATTCTTGAACTTTTGTCCATGTGGGAGCCAAACAAATCTTGGGCACTTTAAACAAACCATATTTCTAGGCACCCAGAACAGTGAGGTACCATGAAGGCGTCCCTTCCAGTATTTAAGCACATCATCTACACTTGCACTGGATATCCAGAATCGCTTCACATGAGGCAGTCTTCCCCCATAGTAGCATCTCTCAATGTGCCTTAACTTGTTGTCTCTTCTGCTGCTATCACAGCCTAAGAGGCATGATCGGGTAACAGGCTCGGTCCTGAAGCCATGACTGCAGAGAAAACAAACAATGCTCACTGTTATTTCAAGTCCCACATCACTGAAAACTTTCTTTCTCTTTCAAAATGGCTCCTCTGCTACTGTGTTTAGATTACTACCCCACCCTGTAATGGCGGCGGCAGCACTCCGACTTCAACATTCTGTAATTGGGTCAAGCCACTGTGCATCCAATTTACACTCACTACTGATAACTTTGCTCAAACTGCACAAACTTGCACTGTTCTTTCTGCTAGCACATTTATATGATTTACCACAGACTTTTTACTCATTGAAGACATTGCTGTATCTTACAATCTCTTAAAGCCTCAGTATTTCATAGCACAGGATAGCCTGTATTTCTTGCTGCATATGTGATACAACTCACAGTGTCCCACATGGCTTTGAAAATTATACTGATGTTGAACCTATAATTATGCTCTCAGTCAATTGCTTAGAATTCTTGCTTTTGCTGGTAAAACTTAAGACAGTCCTTGTTTGCAAAGTGATTACACTGCTGACACACAGATTCAGCTGGCTTTTGGTGAAATCACACAGTGTGAGCAATTATTTCTGTTGGTACTCACTGTTATCAGTAGCTGTTTGCTGCAATGGAAAATGGCATGCAGCCAGTCTTGGAGGCATCTGGAAAGAAGTGGGTTGGCAGTCCTGCCAATCATCCCTCTGAACATCACACTCACAGTCCAGTCGATCGAGATGTGGATTGAGCCCGAATTTAAACAGAAAAGTCATTTTTTAAATTTTTATAACGCTTTCTGTCACCGTGAACACTCCTCCTGGTAAGCCAGTTCACACATTCCACTCACTCTCCCTCTCGAATGTTGTGCAGTCGCTCTAGAACTGGCCTGGTGGCAGGACTGATTGCAGTCTCACCAATCACTCGACGCCATGCAAATGAGCCTCTTTCCTCTTGAATGCTCTTCTTCTCATGGTGATCATCGAGCAGGCAAATTTAAACTGCAAACCACACTTCTTTTTTTTTTTTAACTGACTCCACGGCAGGAGCCCATTTTAACCATTTTTCATGGCCATTAAGCACAACAAGTCTCTCAGTCCACACAGCTTTTCCAATGTCTAGGGCACAACTTTCCATTTGTTACCCAATAGTTTTCCACACTTTTCTTTGTCACAAACACTTTTAAAAGCTGGCAAACGCTGTAATTTGATGCAGGACAAGGGCATACACTCTCAGGCTTTACTGCTCCTTGGCAAACAGTTGGCATTTTAATAGCAGAACATGGATAACAGCACACAGTGGCACATTAGTTAAACGTTGATTCAGTTGTTTTGGGTTACCCACTGACAGAAAGCCAAAATGCTAGCCATGGTCCGAGTGACCTTTCTTACATTCCTTCCTAAATTCCAAACCCAAATTCTCAGCAGTGCCTCCATTTTTGTAATCCCCACCCAGGTATGCTATTTCCATCTTGACAGCTCTATCTGGTGGGCTGGGTTCGGGGAGAAATATGTCACTCGGCACATTGGCTAGGTTTGGCTACTCTGCAACAGGGGCACCCAAGTAACTCCGGACAAAGGAAGCAATAACTGCAATGTCCATTACCAGATGTGGGATTCTTAAGTGTGGCTTTTATTCACATCCAAACAGAATAAACAAAGCATAGATGGACCCCCACAGGGCTACACTCCTGGTAATGCAGATTTATGGAGATCAGAACACATCCTATTCACTTTAGCCCTCAGGCTCTGAAACACACTGGGCACACAGCCTGAACTTGTACGCTGCTCTGGGTTTTCCCTGGCTCGGCTCCCTTGCCAGCCCTTTGGACACTTTCCATATAGTATGGAAACATTTACTGGGTACTCCCGAAACCACCTATGAGCACTTCTGGCTCCATACGGGAATCTTCCTCATCAATCCCACGTCTGGGTACTTTCCTCAGGCACTGGTCAAGTACCTGAGAGAAAGCAACAGTCCCAAAGCAAACCTGTAGAGGTGAATTTTGTTACTACTGGTGGGGGTCTCCGCCTCTCTCCTCCCATAATTCATACCCAGCCATTTCTCTGGACTGTAACACCTCATCCTTTAAAACACTTTGCTGTGTAGATTCTCTTTAAATGTATTCACATTAAATCTACTGTCTTTACATCCCATTTGTGCTGAACTTGAACATACTTAATAAGTGGCTGTGTCCATTACTCTAGACCCCCCACAGAGTTAAGCAGTCCAGCCCCTCATCTTCCAAACTGTACTTGGCTGTCTTTTCCTGACCCCACAGTAACAGTCACTTTAGTTTCATCTTGTTTCAGGTGAAAACATATTGGCCTTCAGCAGAGCGAACTCACCCCTTGGTTGCAGGTGCCCCACATGTATTTTCTCCTCAAAGAAATCTCATCCAGAACTTCTGGTGCCTCAGCATGAACTTAAAACAGGCAGCTTCTTTTTTCCCTAGCTGGACCAGGGGGGTTGCCCATGGAAGCAGGTTGGTCTCTCCATCCCCGCAGGGATGGGGCCCTGAACCACTGAAAGTGGTCTCACCACTCACTGTGCCTTCTTTGTGTTCCTCTTAAGGTGAGAGAACACACACCCCCACAAAAATAGCTCTTGACAGGCTTAGAGCTCTGAGGCCTGCTTACAGCAGAGCACCTCCTTCCTCTACTACAGACTGCATCAGAACTGCTTCAAATTCCCCAGCATTTACTCTAACCCTCCAGCTGCAACATTCCAGTGTGGCTTATGCAGCTCGACAGTTCTAAAATGATGTCATTCCTCAGTCTCAGCGGAGACTGAGGCAGAGATGAGACAGTGTGAAATCATTTAACTGGAGTTTCACAAGCTGCCTTCCTGCCTACCACTAGGTCTTGCAGGATTCTAGTAACGGGTAACAGGGGTTACATGTGTTTTCTTCATCATGTGACATTAGAATTCAAGATATCTGTAATCTGCGTACCAGTGGTAGCAGCCCTGGGGTCCTTCTTCTTTGTGATTATTCCTACTCTGTTATGTGAATAATAGCCACACTCTAGAATCCCAGCCTGGTTTGAACTAGTAATGTTGCTTCCTTGTGTCTGGAGTTACTTGGGTGCCCCTGTCCAGAACTGCAAACTTAACATAGTCCTAAGTATACATTTTCTCCCAGGCACTAGGGTTGTTGGCCTTTGAATTGGTCCCTACCAGGTTGTGCTCTCCTCAGTTGCCACACTTGGTTGGCTTGTCTAGTGTAACAGTCTAGCCCCCTTTGTATATGGTGGCCATTGTAGTTACAAAGAATGCTTGTCTGTGTGTTTCATAATATAAGCTACCCTGTTTGTTCTGCCCCAGAGCCTGAGTGTTGATTGTGCTGGAGAGCCCTTCTAGTTAAACAAGGGGTCTGGTGGGAGATTACAAAATGGGTCTCGTCTGTCAATGTGTTTTGAATTTGTGAGAAAACACTGGATAATTTGTAGTCTATGGCTAGCATTTGTCTGTCTGGCATTTGGTAGCCCAAAACTGGAAGCTTGCACAAAGGATTTACCTAGGATAGTGCTGGTCCATATGTAGCCGCTGTGTGCCTGTTCGTGGTGCTGTGTGTGATGTTTGACCACCTGGTTATGATTGTTCTATGGTATTTGTAATATAGAATGTGGTTTGTGATTGTCTCACATGAGACATTCTGTGCTCCTGGGTGCCTCCCCAGGTTTCAGTTACAGTCAAGTGACCTGAAACCAGGAGGTAATTAAAAGACTAGAGAGACTTGAGTAAGGGTCTCCTGTTTTTCCTCTCTTTATTAGAACTGACCCAGCTACCAGGATATAGGGCTCGTAAACTTTTATGACGTCTTAGAGGAAAAACATTTTAATACCACCATGGTGCTAAAGTTGTAATAAAACCTTTGATGTCTTGGGAACAGGAAACCACACAAGATCAAAGGAAAGGCTTTATTAAAGACTGTCATAAGTTGGGAAATTAGTTTTTGCTGAAGTCACAGTATTTAAAATATCTCCTGACAGGAAGATCATTGATTGTATATTTTTTATATTCTAAAAGGAGGAGCTAGATGACATCATGGAAGGGGTGTGTGAGAGAGACACAGTTTAACCTAGGACTTGTGCCTGATTTTTGTGACATATCTTTTTGGGCTCTTAAGAAACAAGATCTAACTATATGCACTAAAGAGGTAATACATTAGATAGAAAAAGTCTAATTGTATTGTAGTATGAGTTTATGTGTTATACTTTAACCTTGTTCTTTTAAGTGATTGTATGCTTTTTGATATAGTGTTAGGTGTTTATGTTTTGCATATTTTTATCCATTTTAGTAAAAATATTTTGAACGACTTCCTGGGTGTGTCTTTGAAGTTCTTTTTGCATGTGACGTATAAAGGGTTAAGAATGACAAAAACTGTTCAGAGCTTGATGGTATTACTAAATTGGGAAAAGGTAAGAATATACCTAAGGTCTTTTATAGAGTTGTAAGGGTTCATTCTGGATACCTGATTAGGTTCCCTTAGGCAAAAGATATCTGACATCCCCCTGAAGAGCAGATTATCTGAGCCTGTACATTTGGGTATGCTAGCATAAGGTTCGCAGTTTGAATCCCCCCAGAACTTGAGACTAAAGGTGATTCAGACCTACAAGCAGACAGGAGGGTTACCCTGTCTGTTAATTGTTCACAATACTGCGCTCAGAGGTTGGTACTGTGGGAGCAGAGGGCCTGACCTGCTGAGTGTGGTTGTGACACTGTGTGATTGTGCCACCTTTTACCAACGGACTGTAAAGCCAAAATGTGTTTGCCCTTGTCCTGCATCAAATGAGCATTTGCAAGCTTTAATTCTCAAGTTTTAGTGACAGAAAGTATTGTGGACTTTGGGAAACCAAAAGAACTGTGTGCCCTAAAAGTTTCAAGTGATTGCTGTGTGAATTGGGGGAGTTGCTAAAGAAAAAGCCATGTTCTAAGCAAAGAAACGGTAAATAACAGCGCTCCCACCATGAAATTTCAGTAGAGAAAAATAGTTGCGTTCGCAGTTTAAATGTTGCCTGCTCAATGATCACCATGGAGGAAGAGCGTGAGGAGAGAGAGAGAGGCTCATTTGCATGCTGTCGAGTGATCGGTGAGACTGCAATCAGTCCCACCCCCTAGCCAGCTTCAGAGTGCAGCCCAGTGTTCGAGAGGGAGAGAGCGAGTGGTGTGTGCACTGGTTAGCCAGGAGAAACCTTCAAGGGGACTGTGAACATTCTAAATCTGTAAATACAGACTATCTCTGTTCAAAATCGGGCTCAACCCATTATCCGACTGACTGGGAAGTAAGTGTGGTGTTCGTAGTGACAATCAATGGGATAGCCAGCCCGTTCCAACCCAGAAGCCTTTCAGGATCAGCTTTAGGATTAAATATTTCCAACGGAGTGAGCCAGCTACTGATACAGTGAGTACCATTCGGCAAAACTTAGCTTAAACTGTCAGTGGTTTCAAAAGCCAGCTGGATCTGTGTGTAAACAGTGAGATTGTTTTTGTAAAGATGGACTGTAAAGTGCAATCAAAACAAATGAGTTCTGAGCAATAGACTGTGAGCATGTATTATGGATTCAGCATTAGTATGATTTTCTAAGCAAGTGAGAGACTGTAAGTTGTTAAAGCGACAGCAACAACCAGGCAATCCTGTGAAGAAATACCGTGGTCTTAGTGACTTTAAGCAAAGTGTAAAAATTGATTGAGTGCTAATTGTGAAGTCAAAAATCATATGAATGTGCTGAGAAAAGCAAATGTAGTGCAATCATTACAGTTTTGAGCAGAAATCAGTAGCAGAAAGGTCGGATGCGTAGCAGTTTGAGTCAGACAAAGTGGATGCAACAGAAGTGCTGTCACCACCAATACAGGGTGGGGCAGTAATGTAAACACAGCAGCAGGGAGCCATTTTGAGAGACTTTTCCAAGTTTCATGAACTGTGTAGTAACAATGAACTTTAATGTGTTTATTTACAGACATGGCTTCAGGACCATCCCGCTACCTGGATCATGCCTGAGCTATGACAGCTGAGGAGGTTGCCAAGCTAAAAGAAATAGAGCAATGTTTCTATGGTGACAGTTTGCCTTCTCATGTTGCAATTCTCAACTATCCTGTGAGAGTATGTATAATGTGACTCAAGGCTGGAAGGGTTGTGTTCTTAATTTCTCACTGTTCGGGTTGCTTAGTGAAGTATGGTCTGTCCAAAGCACCTAAAATTTGTTTGGCTCCCACTTGGACAAAAGTATGAAATCCTGCATGTAGCAACATACAGCACCAGGTTGAACCTGTTGGGGCCAGCAGAGTGTGGCCCAAAGGAAGACAGTGTAGATTTACTGCAAGGGCAGATTCCTCTTGATGTTTCCATGCCTGTGTCACAAATGGACAGTGCAGAGGAAGGGTCCATGGACCCATTGAAAGAGGGTCCTAGTCCTAGCCTTGTTGGGGAGGATGAAGTTTAAGAAACTTTAGAATGGGAGATGTCTACCTCCACACCCAGTGAAGAGTGGACTGTCTCGAGAGTGAGGATGACTGCTCACTCCTGGGCCCAAGGTTTAAGTGAGGAAGAGGAGGAGGAAGATATGTATCTTTCTGTTGAGGGTCCCATACAGCAGCCTCAAGCTCTTGCCTTGGAGGAGCCAGAAGAAGTTGGTGACTCCACTACCCTGCCTGCAGAGATGGTCGGGGACAAGTTTTTTCCATGCTTTAAGTATGCGGCACTGGTTGAACCAGGACTGGCCACCCCCAAGCCATGCCAGTGGCTGTGTATTGGAGAAGAGTAGTAAGGAGGAGAGACTGGTTCATAGGAGGGCTAATGCCACATATGGAATGTCCTTTACTACCTTTCCTCAGAGAGTCTGGGAGGAGACACAGCAAAACAGAAAAGCCTGGTTACTAGAGGAAGCAAGTAAGAATCTGCATCCAGGTACGACCCCTTATGTCAGAAACAGAGTAATAAATGATAGACTAAAGTTTTGGAAATTGGGCAGGACATTGTTCATGGACATTGTATGATATGTGGACAAAGCAAGAAATGAAACTTTCTACAACATCAATTATGAGCGCCCAGATGGGGTCATAGTTCTTGCACCTGACCCAGAGTGGTACTACCCTTAATGGTGCCACTCCCTGTGAATATGCGCATGCCCTACCCAGAGGGAAACAGAGCAGTGGTAGCAAAGTGTCTGCCATCAAGCAGTGCTGTACCCATGTTATTCCACCATACTGGTGTTCCAGGATCCAAGGAGCATCCAAGAGTCATCAGACCTGCAGTGTGCTTTTCCTGTTTCCTTGCCTGGACCTCCAGATGACATCAGACCAGCTGTTTTCCTGATTCATTGCCTGGGATGCCAGATGACATCGACCCAGCTGTTGGTTCCTGTTCCATGGTTCGATTTCCGAGATGACATCAACCCAGCTGTTTCCTTGTGTTCATCAACAGTTTTCCGGAAGATGTCCGCCGAGCTGTATCTGAACAATGCTGCCAGGGAGGGGCGGCCTTCAGCTAGAGAAGTAGATGATCCAGTTTGTATGTTCTTCAAGGGACTGGTAAGTCCAGACTTTTCTTACTTTATTGACATTGCAATACACATCCTACACCTGGCAGATTACAAACTGTTGAACTGTCCACAAAGACTCTCCCCTTGTGGACTACAGTACTTCAAGAACTGTGCTTCAGTAGGCTCTGGCCCAGGGGAGACTCTTTAATGGACCTTGCCTTCGGGCACAACTGTTTTGTCACTAGTTGGGACAGTTATGGCATTCCACCCTCCTTAAAATGTTGTATTGTACATAATGTCAGTATTTTCTACTGTTTTCTACTTTTCTGTAAATATTTTTGGGATTCTCCAGTGTTTTGATGGAGGGGTCATAGTATTGTGTGTTATGGAGATTTGGGGTGTGTTTTTGTCTTTTTTTCTCAGGTGCTCTTGGTGAAGAAAGAAGTGAAGACCAGAAGAGGATTTTGCGGACTCATCGGAGTTCTCTTGTGCTTTAAAGTGTTTTCTAGAATATTGTGTAGTTGATAACATGTGTTAATCTTTTTCTCCACAGGTGTGTATGTATGGGGGAGTTTGGGAGTGTAATGCTTTGTATAGTGTTATTGCTCTTTTGGTTTGCAGGTGCCCTGGGTTGGGGGGAGGTTCCCCTGTGTTTGGATAGATAGATTTTTCTCTATAGGGCTAGGGGGATAGAAAGGATGTGGTCCTGACTGGCCATAGGGGCCACAGTTCTGGCTTGTTAGAATTAGTGGTAGACCAGGAAGGCAGCTAGTGAAATGCCAGTTAAATGGGTTTCACCTTGTCTCTCTCTGTTCACAGTCTCTGCTGAGCTCTGGAGGGATGATGTCATTTAGAACTGTCGCAGCAGCATAAGCCACAATGCTAGCAGCTGCTAGAGCTAGCTTTAGAATGCTCATGGCAGAGTGATCTGGAGTCACATGGAGGAGGCTGTAGCTTGTAGTGCAGCTCCTCAGACAGCTCTGTCAGAGAGCTACCTGTATGTTTTTAAGTTTTAGTTCTCACCCTAGTGTGTGACAACTGTTCCAGCTTTTCAGAAGTGGTGGAGACCTGTGCCAGAGGGTTTCCCTGTGCCCCATCCCAGGAGGGATAGGGTGAACTCCGGGATGCAGGGGCAATCCCCTGGTCCATCTGGACTTTTGAAGCTGCCTTGAGACAACTGCTTGTGAGTACATTGTTTTCCTGTGTAAACTCAGGGGTACCTGCAATTCCTGTGAAGGGTATTTTCTCTTATGAAAGGAACCTGTCACTTGAGACTTTTTCTGTTTAAAAGTGTCTGCCTACGTTGGAGTCCAGAATGTGACTGTCCATGTACAGAACTTTTAATTCTGACACCAGTGAGGTGTGTGTAGTATGTTAAGTGTGATATACATTTAAGACAACATCTACAGTTTTCTACAGTTGTGTGGTGTTATTAACCAGATGAATGGCTGAGTATATGCTTGGAAACAAAAGGTGGGAAGCCTCCCATCTGGAGTATCCAGTTTAACACTACGGGTTCTGAAGGGCACCTATTACTTTTTCTTCAGTGCAATTGGCCAATGCCTGAGAAAAGTGTTTACCCCTGTATGTGGGTTGTTGGTCTTCCTGTTTAGCCCATCATAGTGGGTTCTGCAAGTTCCTAGCCTGTATGTGCTCTGTGGTGGTCATGTGTACCACCTCTATCCTTATGAAATATGGGAAAGTGTCCGAGTACTGGTTGGATGTGCCTAGTTGATGGGAAATGTACCAGTACCTGGCTGGATGTGCCAATTTCCAGTAGGAACCAGTGTGTTCACCAGTATGTGTTTTCTTTATCCTGTAATAAATGGGAATTCAGTAATGTCTGTACCTCAGTAATCTGCATTGCCAGTGTGTGTAGCCCCATGGGGGTCCATCTTCACTTTGTGATTATTCCTACTTTGATACGTGACTAAAAGCCACACTCTAGAATCCCAGCCTGGTTTGGACAGTAATGTTATTGCTTCCTTGTGTCTGGAGTTACTTGTGTGCCCCTGTCCAGAAGTTCAAACCTAGCATAGTCCTAAGCAAATGTTTTCTGCCAGGGACCTGGGTTGTTGGCCATGCAATTGGTCCCTACCAGGTGTGTGCCATGCAGTTTCCACAATTGGTTGGCTGTCTAGTAAAACAGTCTAGTCCACCTTGTATATGGTGGTCATTGTAGTTGCAAAGAATGCTTGTCTGTGTGTTTTTTACAATGTAAGCCCCCACCCCTCTCTCTTTGTCCTGCCCCTAGAGCCTGAGTGTTTGGTACGCTGAGAGGAGAAGCCCTTCTAGTTAAACAAGGGGGGGGGGTTACACAAAGCAAAGCAAACTTTATTTATATAAGGCACCATTCCAAAGCGCAGGGCACCTTTACAAAAATGCTGGACACATTTTAAAACTCAGTACATAAAACAACATCTTAAAAATAAAAACAAATTTGTTAAAAAAATGTTCACACCCACAATGCGGCAAAGATGATTAACACACTCAAGGATCTGGGTTTACTGAGCATTAATCCACATCTGGGTGGTTAAAGTCACTCAGCTTCACCTCGTGACTCCAACCTCCCCCCAGTCATGGATTAATGCTCAGTAAACCCGGACTTCCGGTAACATCAGCAAGCTAATGGCTGCTTGGCCCGAGACCTTCTGCTTCCCTCTGAACAAAATCACCTTACATCGCCTGCTAGAAGATGTCATCACCAGCAAAAATGAAAAGATATTGGTCTGGTAAATCTCGGACCACTCCAGCACAAAAATTAAAAGAGCTTCTCCAAGCAGAAAATGCAAATTCTGCAGAGGATCGGGACGCTCCAGAGGACCTGCAACTGATAATGCCGCATGACAAGGAGGCCCAAGCTGACCTAATTGGAGCCATCATGCAGACAGCTCACACAGTAATGAAAATAGACCAGACACTCTCTGAACTTTGCACCGACATGAGCAAAATTGATCATAAGGCAGACCAACTGGAACTATGCCTTACCCAGGTGTTGGAGCAGACAGACAAGCATAACCGCTTGCTACCATACTTGCTCGCCCAAGACAGAGAGCTCACGAACTGCCTTGATGACTTAGAGGGGAGATGTAGGAGGCAAAACATCAGAGAGTCTATGGAGTCCCTGAGGGTCTGAGGACAAACAAGGAGATGTTCTTTCTTTTCTCCAGGACCTGCTTTAGAGCTCGCTCTCACTCCTGGAATTTTTGATTTAAGGATGGATCATGCCCATAGGTCCCTCAGCCCAAGGCCCCGTAATCCGGATGCGTGGCCCAGATCTTTAATAGCCAGACTAACCTTGTACAGAGCCGAGGAAGATCTGATCCATAAGGCTTGGCAGAAGGGGGCCCAGAATTCTCAGGGCACCGAATTTCCATAGACAATGATCACACTTCAGTGGTTCAGGAAGCGAGAAGAACCTTATGGCTGATAGTCAAGCAACTGCATGCAAAAAATGTCGAAGTGCAGATTCAATACCCTGCAAGGCTTAAGGTGTCTATGGAGCAGGGCAATAAGGTGTTTCAGGATCTCTTGGCTGCCTCATCCTTCTTAGAGAACATTGGAATCAGCACCCATCCCCCCCACTGGTCAACAAAAGGCTGGAGCGAGACCTGCTGGCCTCTGCTTGGACTGTGGCCCAGAAAGGAACATCCAAGCCAAGATTGTCTCAAAAGAACCCCCAAACGAACCTCCGAGCCGATGTCTCTTCGATGCTGTGGAAGTATGGCGACCCCTCCTCTGTGACCAAGAATGCACCGCACCTGCAGGAGGAATGCGAGGGACCAAGCTCTGCCGCTACCAGTGGCTCTTCACCTGCTCCTGCGACCTGAGAGATGCTGATCCTGAAAATTCCTACCTTTAGGCAGCTGACGCGCCCTTTCCTGATGCTTTCTGACCCCCCAGCCTCACCTTGGCACGGCTTCCACGCCACTCTTGCCCCGTGACTCCTGGGCCTACTACGGCAGTCATCCTGCAGAAGTGATTAGAAGGGCGCAACGGACTGGTTATTTACTGATGCGGTGAGTACTGTGGGAACCCTTTCGGTTGCCGACACTGTTGCTACCCTCGCCTTTCGAAGGCGGGCGGGGGGCAGTGGGCTGAGCAGGCCCCCGCGACAATCTCCTGCCAAAACAGATGGTCCTGTCTTTTATGTTCTTCCAGAGCATTTCTGATGTGGTCTGTCTCACTCACAGCACGAGTCTACAATTATTCGATGCCTTGATCCCTTTCAACTCTGACTGCCAGCAACTGGTGTTCTGTCAGTTTTGATTGCCACAGGCAATCACCTTTTAGGGACTTGTGCTGGGTCTAATGGGAAGGGGGGGTTCCTCCTAGTGACTACAAAGGGCTCTTGTCAGTGACTATATTTGGGTACTCCCTGTGTCGATGAGGGTTTTTACTCCTGAAATCTGTAAATGAGCTGAGAGAACGCCTGTATCATAGGGATGCTCAATATACCAGAAGGGAGGAGACTCAGATTTATACTGATGTTTCTTGTTTGATAACATGTTGAAAGCCTTTGTTTTACAGGACACTCCAGGCTCCTTCAGCACAGGTACTGAGGTGGAGTCAAACAAAAGAACTATTTGGCTCACTTGTTATTTGTTATAGTAGGATGTTTGCCCTCTATAGGTCATTTGTGGTATTTCCTTATGTACCCATCTTAAAATTTCCTTTTAAATCATATATAGCCTGATAAGGGCGAACGGCTTTAATTTGAATAATAATATTCTTGGATGGGGTGGGGTGCTACAGTGGCACCTCCCTGGATGTTTGCTGATGGGAAAAGGGTAGGCCATGTCCGGTATTTATCCCGGGGGCCATGGAGCCCACTCATTATAATTTTGAGCTCCGTTGTTTTAAACGCGCAAGCGATTACCTTTTGATTGGGGAACACCTTCCAGCCGTCCCTTGGAAATCATGACAGCCCACTGTGGATGAAGTGGCACCAAGGTCCTCAAACCTTGGGCTCCTTACAGTTCGCTTGCTTTTTGCCTCTATAATGAGTTGGCCTGAGCACAAAGTTTACACCTCATTTTGGGTGTTACTACTTTTCTATCTATATTTCAACCTGTTTAATTGTTATCTGTTTACATTTCCAATGGGTACACTGCTCTTTAAAATGGGTCTGGGTTGCCAGCCATGGTACAGGCACATTTCCTTGCTTCAGAAGTCAGATGGCTCTACTTCTCTGTATTTAAATGGTTAATCAATACACTAAGGTTCTTTCTTATAATATAAATGGTGTTCCAACCCTATCAAGAGGAAGCAGATTCAGAGATATTTATCAGCACAGAAATGTGAAGTAAACTTCTTACAGGAGACACATTTGTCACCTTTAGAGGCCTTGAAGCTGAAGCCCAACTCCTTCCCTTACTTATTCCGCGCATCCCTACCCTCTCGTAGAAAGAGGGGAGTAGCCATACCCCTGTCTGCCGCTCTCCCTCCTTTTGAACTGGAGGAAGTGCTGGAAGATCCCAGGGCTAGATATATCATGGTGATTGGCATAATTCAGGACACTCGGGTCACCCTGGTAAATGTGTATGCCCCCCCGGTTCCCCTCTCTCATTTTACTCGTCCCTTTCTCAGCTCATAGCTGAAAAAAAACAAAGGGATCTTGATAATGGGTGGGGATTGGAATCTGGTGTTCGACAGGAGTCTGGACACCATCTCACAAGTCCCTAATCCAGACTTTCGAAAGGCTCATTCTCTTAAAAAGATCATGGATCAGGTCGGACTAGTGGATATCTGGCGTGAAAAATACCCTAGAGCAAGGGATTATACCTACTACTCTCCCAGATTCTGAATTATTTCAAGATTAGACACTTTATGTTTTCTAGGGACCTTTCTTGTTTCCCCTCTATGTGGGTGGGGACCTCTACCCTGTCTGATCATAACCCTATTTTTCTGGAGGTGGATTTTTGCCTCCCTAAATGAAATACCCACAGGAGACTGAATACTTCCCTCCTCCGGGATACAGCAGTAGTGGAGGAGCTGAAACAACACATTAAAAGTGCTGTAGCTGAGCATACAACAAAGGAAATATCACCTCAGATTCTGTGGGACACTCTCAAGGCTACCATCAGGGAAAGCTAATTTCAATAGCTTCTCATAAGAAAAAAGCATTTGTCAATGCCGAATGTTTGCTTGCTGGCATTGGCAGTGGTAGTGTAGAAGTTACAGAGCTGCATAATAGGGATGGCAGTGAAGTATTGAACTGAAGCCAACCCCACCACCACCCTACAGAGAGTGACAGGCATTGGGGTGTGCCTTTGGGTCATCAGGCATAACGGCCATGCCATTTCACCACACCCTGCCCTGCAGACACTGACAAGTGTCACGGTGTGCCTTGGGGTCTTTGGCCCTTATGCGCACCCCATTCCATCAGAAAATACGGTGAGATGGGTGCGGTATAGGAGAATGGGGTGAACTTTGGGGCTGAAGAGTCCAAGGCATACCTCAATGCCTGTCATTGGCTGCAGGGTGTGGAATGGTATGTGCATTACAGGCAAGAATCTCAAGTCACACCCCTGATGCCTGTCATTCTCTACAGAGTGGGGCATTATGGTTGGAAACCCTAACACCTCAGGCATTCGTTGGTATTTTCACTCCAAATTTTCAACTTGGTTTTTTAGTGACCCCCACCTCATGAACAGTGGCAATATCAGTTTGTTAGCCAAAAGCTGCTTATGCACAGCGACTACGGCATTTAGCACCACAGGTGCAAAACACATTCTGAACAGGATGTGAAAAATGACAGCTGTACTGTTCATGGGGAGGTGTAAAAAATGGCAATGTTGCAAATCTGCAGTAAAATATTATAGAAACTGTGCAATGCACACCCGTAATGTAATTAGTTAGGTGATTTTTTACAGCAGATTGTCAACACAGGCATTTTGGGACCTCCGATCATGAACAGTGTCACTGTGATTTTCTTTATCTGTCCCGAACAATGATTTCCCCACAGCGACCATGCATCTCTGCACTGAAAGTGTGAAAACACATTTCAGCCATGTTGTGAAAAATGACAGCTGTATTGTTCATAAGGAAGTGTGGAAAAATGCCACTGGTGAAAATCTGGACTGAAAATATTACAAAGTTATGAACTTACCAGGGTGCGTGGAAACTGCACAATGCTCACTCATAACACAGTCATTTTATGGACTTTTGTCACCAAATTTTCAACATAGCCATTTTAAGACCTCTGCTCATGGACAGTATAACTGTGATTTACTTACTCTGTCCCAAACATTGCTTTCGCACACCAACTGCACCATTGTGAGCTACATGTGCGGAAACACATTTTGGGCGACATGTGAAAAATGGCAGCTGTACTGTTCATAAGAAAGTGTAATAAAATGGCAATGTTGAAAATCTGAAGTGAAAATATTGAAAATTTGCAAACTTACAAGCATGCGTAGGAACTGTGCAACGCACGCTCGTAAAACAGTCATTTTTAGGAATTTTTTCACCAAATTTTCAACATAGCCATTTTAAGACATCTACTCATGAACAGTGTCACTGTGATTTTCTTAATGTGTCCCATACATTGATTTCACACACCGACTGAACCATTGTGCGCTTATGCGCGGAAACACATTTTGGGCAAGATGTGAAAAATGACAGCTGTACTGCTCATAAGGAGGTGTGGTAAAAAAGCAATGTTGAAAATCTGGATTGAAAATATTGAAAATTCGTGAACTTACGAGCGTGCGTAGGAACTGCGCATCGCACGCTGGTAAAACAGTCTTTTTTAGGAATTTTTCCACCAAATTTTCAACATAGGCTTTTTAAGAGCCCACCTTATGAACAGTGGCAGTGTCGTTTCATTACTTGGTCCCGAAAGGTGATTTTGTGCAGTGACTGCGAAATCACCCTTTGGGCCCGATTAACGCCATGACAGTGAGATCATTCATGAGAAGGGGTCCCAAAAACCCCATGTTGAAAATTTGGTGCAAAAATTCCAAAAAATGGCTGAGATATGCAGCAAAGTTGAAAAAACCCTATCTATCCCATTATACAGCTTACCGACAATTCCTCAGTTCATGGTTGGCTTTGAAGAGTGCAGGCGTGTTCGCGGTCCACGAAGATCATCGCGCGAGTCCGGAGGAGTAGCGAGGTGGGGGTGTGGGGAGGTAGGTGTGCAGTGGTGGGCACGGGTGGGGGCAGAGACAGCGAGGACCGTTTTTCTGTTTCAGATTTTTTTTAAACAAAAGAGGAGATGGCGCGGGACATTTGCCATGCTGGGTGGGCTCCCAGCATGGACAAGGATGGCTGTTTGGGGCTGGAGCCGGCGGGGATTTGGCACCCCGTTGGTGACAGTATCTGCTGCCACGCTGGGTGGGCTCCCAGCGTGGCACCCTGTACTCTCTGGGGGGGACAGTGGTGCCGACGGGGGATTAGCCACCCCCGTTGGCTATACATGTGTAGCCACACTGGGGTGGGCACCCAGCATGGCATGTAGAACTCTGATTCGAGGGGGCACAGCACAGCCGACGGGGGATTGGGCACCCCCGTCGGCTATACAGTGTGGGGGGGCCAAGCACGCAGTATGCATGCGTGTGTGTGTGTAGGGGGAGCGTGCATGAGCAGGTGATATCTTATCGCTGCTCACTGACGCATAGCTCCCCCTTTCAACTGTACGTCACTGCATTTTGGACTGCTGTCATAGACAGCTCCAGCAGGCATTGAAGAACTGCGGCCGCGCCTGCAAACACCCTGACTGAATTGGAAGAGGGCTGCCACACCTCTGAAAAACTCGGATGATGGCGCTATGCTTCTTGCACATGTGTGCAAGCAAACATAAAAAGCTCTTAAGCAGAAGCAATAGGATCTTCTCACCCAAATTAGGGAACTTGAGAGAGTGCACAGAAAATTAAATGGGAGGAGCATAGGGATTTGGAATCAAAAGGTCACAGCAGGGATTTGCAGAAATTGCAAAAGGAAGAAATTGAAAAGGCCCTCTTCTACTTAAAACAAAAGTACTATGAGGGAGGCCCCAGAGGGACCAAACTTTTAGCATTCTGACTCCGGCGGCGGCAACATGCATCCAGAGCCACCATCACTAAAATTGTATCCCCTCAGACTTGCCTCCCAGTCAACCAATCAGCCCAAATCGCAGAAGCCTTTGTTTCCTATTACTCTAAACTTTATAGTCCTCAGGCGGAATCGACCCTGCAGGAAAAGGTGAGCGATCTCAGGTCCCTATCCCTATCCCTCCCCTCACTCACACTGGAGAGGGGCCAGGCACTGACTAGACCAATTACACAACTGGAAATCTTAAATTTCATAAAAAAATCTAAAAGCTGGAAAATGTCCCGGCCCCGATAGCTTCAGTGCAGAATTTTAGAAAACCTTTAAAGTGGAAATGGCTCCTTTATTACTGGCTGTCTTCTCTAGCATCTGGACAGAAGGGAATCCTGTTCCTCCCCTCGTGGCAAAATGCCACTATTTCCCTCTTGCACAAAGAGAACAAACACCCTACCCACTGTGAATCCTACCGCCCTATCTCCCTCCTTAATTCAGATTTCAAAATATTCACTTCTATAATAGCCTCCAGATTAAACACCCTATTACCTGACCTGATCAATTTGGACCAGACAGGCTTTGTATCTGGCCATCAGACTCCCAACAGTGTCTGCTCTACAATAAATTTGATTGATTCTATTCACTGCACTCGTATTCCCGCATGCCTGATGAGTCTAGATGCTGAAAAAGCCATTGATAAGGTTTCCTGTGGGTTCCTATTTTTAGTTCTGGAGTGCATGGGCTTCCCTCAGACCTTTATTGATAGCATCAAGGAGGTCTACTGTGGTCCACAGACCTATGTCAAAGCAAAGAGGGGTGGTATCTAACAGATTGAGGTTGGGTAGGGGCACCCAACAGGGATGCCCCCTTTCTCCCCTTTTGTTCGCCCTATGTATTGAACCCCTTGTGGAAGCTATTTGTAAATCAGACAGTATCCCGGGGATTGAGGTGGGGGGCCTGCATTGGACAATATCCCTGTATGCAGACAGTGTTCTGCTCTGTCTGTCTCAGCCTGAGTGGTCCATCCCTCAGGTGTGGTCCATTTTGGAGGAGTTTGGAGGGCACTCTGGTTACTCCCTGATTAGGACCAAGACAGAAGTACTCAATTTCTACTATACCCCCTCAAAGACAGTTCAGGATCTCCTCCCCTTGAATTGGTCTGCGGAGAAAATGAAATACTTGAATGCTTATATCATTAAACACACCTCTCAACTCTTTAGGGTAAACTACAACCCACTGGTGCACCAAATGAAAAAAGATTTCGAGAGGTGGTCATTAATAAATCTCTCTATGTATTCTAGGATTCAAACAATCACCATGAATATTCTCCCCAAATTTTGTATCTATTCCCGTGTCTACCCTCCTTTATCCATAAGTCACACTTCCAGGCCTGGCATAAACTGATTTCAAAATTTGTTTGTAACAATAAGAGGCCTAGAATAAATTTTTAAATTTTACAAACACATAAAAGCAAGAGTGGAAGATCCCTCCCAGATTTTGAGGACTATTTCCTAGCTGCACAGCTAAGGGCAGCCCTTCAGTGGTCCAACCCTGCATATTCTTCAAACTGGAAGGAAATGGAGAGGGGAGAGGAGGAGGAGGAGCAAGACCCACCTTTGGAGACTAGAATGGTATTCCTGCCAATACACATAAAACTCAGCCCCCAAACTCTCCGCAGTAAGGGACACTGTGAGCGGTTCACAGGGTTTGGCAAAAATACAAACTGAAGGCCTCAATTTGGCCCCTTTTCAGGTTGGCCTGGGACCCTTGCTTTCCACCAGCCCATCAAGACCATACCTTTGAGATCTGGGATAGAACTGGTCTTGTGTTCCTGGGCCAATTCCTACAGGGGTTGTAGTGCAAGACTTTGAATCCTTATAAAATGCATTTGGCCTGTGGAACTCTGACCATTTTAGATACCTCCAGGCCCGTGCCTACATTACTTCCCTTCAAACAGCAGACCAGGACCCTATCAGGGCCGCTCTCTTCCTGGCAAGCATTCATGCGGGCCAGACTGCCCAGGTTCGGAAGGGGCCTGATGTTTGCAATTTATAAATCTCTGGCCGGCTTGAGGGGTGACCCACTAGCTAAGATTAAATCAAGCTGGCAGGGAGAAGGGGGGTCCCCAGACCTTGGGGCAGTCAACTGGGACAGTGTCTTCAACATTGCCTTATGGACCACACACTCCCCACACTGTCAAGAATTTGGTTGGGGGGTTAGAGTCCGCTACTTCCTCACACCTAAGGCTTTGAGCAAGAGAAACCCCACAAGGCTGGCGGCCTGTTGAAGATGATGTGGAGAATCAGAGGCAAACAATTTACACATTTTTTTTTTTGCCATTAACTTTTTATTGAACTTTTCAAATATTCTTGCAGAGACAAGAAAATGACAACAGATACAAGACATCCAAAACTGTGAAATTGCCAGAAAATTCCATAACAAATACATAGATAATGCGTCTCCATAAGACCCCCAAAACCATCCCTCCCCGATTATCCCCCGTACCCCCCTCAACCTCCCAACACAAGGCCCTTACATCTGAATACGGTCTGTGCACATTATAAAACTTATATGCGTTACGTATAGGCTATCACCAGTGGGGTCCAGATTTTCTCGAAAAGGGGCAACTGGTTATGGATAGTGGCAATCATCCTTTTGGTCCTGAGGCTCAAAAGGAGTTCAGCCAACCACTCAGAATAAGTAATCCTACGAGGATCTTTCCAGTACTTTAGTACTAGCTTTTTCACTATGTTAGAAATCAGGGCCATATGAAATTTCCTGCTTTTGACCAAAAACCCTGTCATGTCCCCTAGCAAGCATACCTCAGGGTGAAACATATCTTCTAGCCCTAGTAAAGGGTCGACTTTGCTCTTTATCTCATTCCATAATACAGTGATTTTTGGACATTTCCAGAAAACATGGAGTAAATCTCCTCCCTCCATGTCACATCTATAACACTTAGGATCCTTTACTATATTTAAATCTGCCAACTTCTGAGGTGAATAGTAAATATTGTGTAATATCTTAAACTGCATAAGTCTTAGATGATCCTGCCGGATAAAACTATGGCAATTCTGCCAAATCCGTACCAAGTCTAACGCTCTGTTAGGAAACACTCTGGCCCAATATAAGCTTGGAGCTAAGTTTTCAGTAAAAGCCCAGTGAAACAGCACCAAATAAATTTTAGAGACAGCCTGAGGAATCCCCACTAACGGACCAAGATCTGCCCAGAACGAAATACGGGCCGGGTATATCGGATGCCGTCCAATTTTTTGAACTAATGAGTGACGTAGTTGAAATATTTTAAAACTATCCTTGGGTGACAAATCAAAATTCTCTATGATATCCACAGATGAAAATAAGCCACCTGCTGAGTTGAGGAAATCTTTCAAAGAGCAATCAGCCAGGAGGGATAACCAGTTATGTTTAATAGTCCTATTCCCTATGTGCAACTGGGGGTTACCCAACAATTTACACATTTTCTGGGCTTGCCCGCAGATTCAACCCTTTTGGAGAGAGGTGGTTCCTTTTATTGAGGATCTCTTTTCTCTGAACTCACCCCTGGTGTGGCCAAATGTTATCCTGGGTGCTCCCCCTCTGACTCTAAAAGGTGTAGATTCACTCTATCTCTGGGCCATTCTCTTAACAGCAGCACATCAGGCCATAACTCATTCATGACTGAAGGCTGAACCACCCACTAAACATTGTTGGTTCCAGGTGATTCAGAAGATCCCAGAACTAGAGGAGTTGACTTTTAAATTAAACCAAAACCTGCACATTTACTCCCGGAGATGGACAACATGGATGATCTGTCTGCACTCTCACCCATGCCCCCCCTCCTCATGGGGCCCCTCAGGATGAAAAGCTAGGTTCAGCCCTCTACAGTTTGTAGGGGTAGAGTGAAAATGTGAGCTTGTTGTCCTGGTTGAGGGTGGGAGGGTACATGAGAGGAAATTATATTTAAATCCATGAGATGTATGTAACTTTTTTAGCCCTATATTTTTATCTGCAAACTTATGTAAGCGAAATTTGTATACCCTGCTAACTTTGAGAGGATGGAAGATGCCTGTATCTGCACCTTTGTTTCTTACGTACCCGACTGATGCTAATTACACAGTTTACACAGTTTTTATAAGGTAGAAGAAGGCCTGTTGGACCCATCGAGTCTACCTCCCCACACCATGTGGGTCAATAAAATAAAGTGCCCATATAGTATTTATCTAATTCATTTTTATATTGCTCAAACTTGGTTGAATCAATTATTTTCTGTGGAAATGTATTCCATAATTGAATTGCCCTAATTGTAAAGTAATGTTTTCTTTTATTTCTAAATGCCCTTTGTACAGATAACTGTTTATTGTTACATCTTAGTATATTTTGTTTATTTGTGTATTTGATATTACATTCTTCCATAAGTTTTTTTATCCTGTAGGATATTAAAGAGTAATAAAAGATCTCCTCTCTGTCATCTAGTTTCAAGATCGTACAATTGTAATGTTCTGCATCGTTCTTTATATGGTCAATTTTTTAGTCTAGGAATGAGTTTGGTGGTTTTTCTTTGGATGTTATCCAAAATCCAAAAGTTTTCTGTCCTTGGCTAGGTATGGGGACCAAAAAGCTGCTCCATAATCCAAGTGTGATGTACTGTAAGTATTATACACTGGTAATATGAATGTCTCTTGCCTACAAATGAAAGATTTTTGATGGTTCTAAGGATATGATTGATCCTGAGAGCTATATGTCTACAGTGTTCCCCTGGGATTAGTAGATCATTTATCATGATTCCAAGATCTTTCTTAGTTTTAACTTGCCTCAGTTCTTTATTATTCATGCAATATTTCTCATGTGGATTTCGGGGACCAACGTGCATTACAACACATTTGTTTTCATTAAATGCCATGTTATTTAAATTTGCTCAGTTTTCCAGGGTATTGATATCTTTTTTTAATGCAATAATATTTTCTATGGTATTAACTTCTTTACACAGTTCTGTATCGTCAGCAAATTTACTAATGTAGCCCACAATGTCATTTTGTAGATCCAATATAACAATTCCAAAAAGGATAGGGCCGAGGACCGATTCTTGGAGGACTCCACTAGTCACTTTAATAGGACTGGAGTAACTATCTGAGACTTTAACTACTTGTGTTCTGTCAGTCAACCAGTCAGATACCCACCTGATTATGTATGGGTCTAATCTTATTTTTTCAATTTTTTTTGACCAAGATATCATGACTAACTTTGTTGAAGGCCTTTTTAAAATCTAGATAAACAACATCCATGAGGATACCTAGATCCAATGACCTACTAACTGTCTCATTGAAACTAATGAGGTTTGTAGTACAGGATTTCCCCTTCGTAAAACCATGTTGTTTAGTATCCGTAAGCCCCTTACATTCCATGGCCCAGATATTCAAATTGCATCCAAAGAGTGTGCAATAGCAGGAGCAAGCGAAAGTCTATTGCGCCCATGTGCAAGAGACGCGATATTCAAAAACGGAGCAGGCCAGACTGCGCCTACAACCGACGACTGAATATCGCACCACCTGTGCCATAATGCAACTAGGGAGGGGAAGCTGAGCAGATCTGATGTGCCATAGTGCAACAAGGGATGTTCAGCTGAGCAGTCCAGAGGCGCCATAGCGCAACCAGGGATGCCCCCCAGCAGCAGAGCAATGCAACTGCACTACCAGGGAGGTAGGAGCCCACCACCCATGCCACAGATGGGCACAGGAATACACAGCAGAACAGACATCGTCCCCCCAGACCCCATGCACTGCAGAACTGGGGGAGGGCTGGAATAACCACCAGCCCATGGAGACAAGTAAACAACGCACAGCCAGGCCATGGTGCCCCATCACACCTACTGGCAAGCTGTGACTGGCACACAAGGAGGGCTGACCACTCCATGCCACACCATCTCCCCCAATGCAGAGCACACCCTGCACTGTGACCCCCAGACACCCCCCCATGAGCAGTGACCACCACTGCAGGAAACCCCGTGCATGCCACCACCCCCACTGTGACACTGCAACCCTGTGCACCACAGAACCATGCAAGCCAGCCCCACCACGAGCATCCATCAGCGGGTGGCAGCACACAGCAATGCAACAAAGGGCAGACACAGTGCCACCATGCATAGTCCACCCGAGGTACTGCTGAGAGACCAACCATGCATCGGCACATGAGGTACCCCACACGGGACAGGGCTTGTCCCGGACACCACCGCCAGTGGTAGAGCACACTGCATAGTATTCCAATGACACAACCCGACCCACCACTCACCACAACAGCCAACACAGACACACACAGTGGTGTGTGGAATCATGCACCACACCGGATGCCACACAGTGTATGGACAGACACCCACCCATACCCAAGGGCACAACAACACATGGACGCAGTGGTGGGGCAACCAAGGCCCCAGTGTGGGCCCATGTAAACTGAGTACACACAACCCACAGTCTTCCAAGGCACTGGAGTGCCAGCCACCCTGCGCAGGCACTGTGGACCCATACACCACCATCATTCGCCCGGAGCACAAGTCACAGACAGTGGTGCACATCCCCTGCAACACACACAAGGCACAGCATGGAGGTGGGACAACAACTGTGGAGGCCACAGTGTCACCCGAGGCAGACATGCACCACACCAGTGACAGGAGGCAACCCAGCAATGTGATGGGTACAGTGGCTGCCCTGCAGGGACTGCCACCACTGACATTCCAGCGGACCGTGCAGGTCACTGACATGCATGTGTGTCAGCTGCACAGGCCATGGACAGGCTGATAGGTGCACCATGGACACAGAGTATGCACCATGGACCACTGCACACAGTCATCCAGTGCACAGGGCACAACACACACACCACAGACACTGACTTATAGCTACCCCCACACCATAGTCACCTCTACATGGACACACACACATACCCAAGACTGCACCTCCCCTAACGCCATGCACACCATTGCAGCTGAGCACCTATAGCCCACTACAAATCAGTGACCACCACAGTATTCATATCAAAATAACTGTGTATTGAACAAACATATAAAATTCAACTATTTACAATATTATGTACAAAATATACACAAGGTTGGGGGAGGGCCACAAACAATGTGGGGGTGGGTAGGGGTCAGTGGTGTACAAATGGGACTGGAAAGGAGGAGTGTGAGGGTGGGTCCGGGGGGGGGAATACAGGGACTGATGGATCCCTAGCAGAAGCGCCTCTCCCCACTCTGACTACTTTGAGCTCTGTGCCTTCGCAGGACCCCGGTGTTGTCTGTCCTGCGGATGATGTCCAGCAAAGTCCTAGCCACCTGGAGTATCTCCCGCAGCGCCTCCCTTATTTCCCGGAGATGGCATGTACCTAGGACAAGGGAGCACAGTCAATAGGTGTGAATGCACAACCCCATACAGCCCGCCCACTGTGCATGGCATACGGCCATGGTACATACCTCTGTGATGGTGTGTGACCACCCGCAGTGATCACGTCCACATAACCTGCCCACCCAGGTGCATACAGCCAAGCGGAATGCTGCACACACCCACCGGCCAAGTCATGCACAGCACCACCGTGGCCGTTTAGTGACATGGCTATGTGGTGTAAAGGCAGTGGCATAACCATGTACCTGGTGCACGCATGGACCACCATTGATGCACTCCCAGACATGCATTGCCCCTGGACAGTGTAGACTGTAACAAGTCGTGTGCATGGCAGTGGTGTCGATGGATGATGGCCATGCCCCGCTGCCCACCCTGTCATACAGCATGCAATAGTAATCATGAAGGTATGGCACTCACCTTCATCGGACTGGTCCAGTGGGCGGTGAGAGCCCTCGCCCCCCCTTGCTGACCCCCTGCTCCTCCTGCCGCTGCAGTTCACGGGCACGGCGGCGTTCCTTCAGGCCTGTGGGGAAAACATGGAGAGAGGAACATTAGTACAATCCTGTAGCAAAGTCCCCCTGCCCCCAGGTGTGTGACCTCCCACCCAGCCAGACCCACCCACCCCATACCCTGTGAACACCACCATAGCCAACCCCGAAGGGCCTCCCAATGTGCTGGACAAATACAACAGTGTTACCCATATGTAAGATAAAAATGTGTTGACGTAACCCCTTCCTGGCCGTGGCACCATGTCCCTCCTGGCACATGCCCGCAGGCATGCTAGTAGCTCCGGCACCCTCCGCCGCAGGTCACCATACCTGTGGCTGCACTGCTTGGTGCTCCTCCCCCATCCTGTGGCCTCCTCAAGTGCAGTGGCCACCTCCTCCCACACCTGGGTCCTGGACCTGTTCTGGGGCACCTCCCCAAACAGTGGCCCATGGTGTGGCTCCACAATGGCCACTAGGTTGGCCAGCTCTATTGCCGACCACTGAGCTGCCCTCCTGCATGCTATTCTCGCTGCTCAATTTGGCAATATGGCACTCTGCAGCGTGGCTCCCCACGTGCAGATGCTGTGCAGTACAACGCTGCCACCCCCTATCGCGCTGTCACCGAACAGCGCGATAGAGGTGCACCCATGCCTGACGCATGGCGCCTAGGGAGCAAAGGTAGGGCACAGGGTCAAGGGTCTCTGGTGCATGGACATGCACAGTGCCATTGGAACCCAATGCATGTAGCGTAATTGGCTGCCTGTGTGCCACTGCCATTAGCGGCCTACCGCGCTGTTGGCCCAGTGTGCCTATGATGGTCCAGTGCCACAGCGCCATGTAGTGACCATCGCTATAGTGCCACTGGCATAATGGTGGCCGTGCCCTGCATTGCCTACCGTGCACAGCACGTCATCAGTGTGGCAGACGCCTGCGTCAGCTACCTGGGCATGCGCAGTGAGGTGTGTACTACACATGTCACAGAACTGCGCCATTGGCTCAGCATGTTCAACACAATTGCACAAAGCGCAACAGCGCGATATTCAGCCGTCATATGCAAATCATCTAATCAGCCATTCAATGGCGCTGCACTGCAATTTGTATCCACTTAAAGTTGCGCCTCGCCTCATTTGCAAGGGTTGCGTTATAAAAGTGCGACATTGGGCTGCAGTAGCCATAGTCGGTTACTGCAGTCTATTGATGAGTTGCATGCTGTTTTGGAGTGTGGACTGTGGATTTAGGGACATGAATGGGACTGCACAGTCACAGGTAAGAACTGCCATTCTAACAGGCTACATAATGACTGAGCAAGTTGTGGGAGAGGAGGAACACAGTGGTGGTGGGAGGAGGAGGAGGAGGCCTAACTTTACCAAGGCCGAGACCGAAGCCCTGTTCGAGCCCTACCTGGATCAGGAGCAGCTTCTCAGTGGATGGCGGGGAACACCTCAAGCCCGTGCTGCTGCATGGGAGGAGGTGGCACATGCTGTGAACCTGCATGGCAGCCACCAGTGCTCCTTGCAGGAGTGTAAGAAAAAGATGGGCATGGACAGGAGGAGGATAAAGGAGAAGGTGGCTGCCATCAGGGCAGCATGAGCTGCAACAGGCGGGGGACAGCCGGAGGTAGTACAGCTGACCCCACAGGAGGAGAGGCCTGCTGAAAGCATGCAGTGTAGTGCCATTGAGGGTGTTCTGGGTTGTGGCTTCCAGACAGGTGGTGGCCCATCACTGCATGGTAAGTCATGGTCTGTGTATGGGGGGGCAGGGTAGGTCACATGCAGTAACGTGACTTTGCTTTCCCTTACAGCTCCTGAGCATCTGCATGGGTCAGTGGTGGTGGGCCTGTCCACTGAGGACAGTCAGCTGGAGATGGAGGAGGGCCCATCCACCTCCACAAGTATACGTGGATCATTGCGACAGTGGGGCCACCTGGCTGTCCACACTGATATCGTTGTAACAGGTGCGAAGGAAGCCCTGCCTGTGTCCCAGCATGCTGGTGTCCACGGATGCCAGCATGCTGTGACTGGGGCCGGTGCGGAGTCCGTCACCGATGATGATGTCGCTAACGTCATGGGCAGTGACACGTGTGTGCCACGGGATGGCCACACTGCAGGACACATCGTGCCCATGACTGTGGGTGGTGCTGCCGTGGAGGTCTGCGTGTCAGCACAGTCCCAGCCTGTGCCTGTCAGCACCAGTGGGGCAGCACTGGTGTCTGTTCAGGACAGTGAGACTGCTGCAGCCACTGCGGCAGCACCACTGAGCCCTGGGGAGCAGCAGCAGCCAGAGGGGCAGCATCAACAGTCGGCCAATGGGCTTGGGGGTACAGGGTTCAGCGGTGGCATCTGTGCACTGCCTGTGGACATGCCCAGACCTGGTTCTGGTATGCAGCACCCACCCTCAAGGGGTGCTGATCATCAGGCAGCAGTCCAGCAGCAAATGCAGTGGAACCCCTGGGGACCATCAGTGCCACCCCATGAGGCCAGTGGTCAGCCTGTCAGTGCTGGCGGGTCTCGGGGGGCCGCCCACGCATCCGTGGTGGCTGGAGCACTGTGTCGCATGACTGACCTGTCTTCCAGTGCAGCTACTGTCTGGTGCTGCCCTATGTGCATTGTGTGTTTCAGTGGGCAGTGCACGGGTGGGTACCCGGCCCTGCATGTGGACACACAGTCCACCTGCACACCCTCCCGGCTGCTGTCAGCAGTTGCATGTGCATGATGATGCCTGCATTGCACTGTACACCAATGTGCAATGGTGCTCAGCATCTGACACACGCACATGGACAGGCAGTGGACATGGTGGCCTGTGGACATGTGTGTTGCTAGGGTTGGCATTCTGGGTCGGTGTGCCTCCTGCCCTCTGTGCATGTTTGGTGCATTGTGTGTGTGCATGTGTGTGTGTGTCTGTCCACGTGGCATGTTAATCCTCACCCATCCCTGGTTGTGTGTGTGCTTCTGTGCCCTGCCACTTCGCTTGACAGCATGCACCCCTGGTGTATGTCCATGCGTGTTTGTGGGTTGTGTCTTAGCCACTGGTGGTTGCACATGGCCCCATGACTTACCTGGGTTGGCTAAAGTGCTCCTCCGTGATGGTGTCCTGGTGCGGCTGTACCAGCCGGATCAATCGGGGGTCCAGTCACCCAAGGGAAGGCTGCCCATCACCATCATCACCGGCGTCCTCATCGTCCCCATTGCTGTCCCCCTCTTCAACCTGCATGGCTATCCCACATTCTTTGGCCATGTTGTGCAGGATACAATAGGCCAGGAATAGCCTGCAGGCCTTTGAGGGGCTGTACTATAGGGCACCGCCGGAGGTGTCCAGGCAACGGAGACGTGCCTTCAGCATCCCGAACACCCGCTCGATGACATTACATGTGGTGGCGTGTGCCTCATTGTAGCGTTGCTGCAAGGGGGTCACAGGCTGCTAGTAGGGTGTGAGCAGCCAGGGACGGAGTGGGTATCCACTGTCACCTGTGTGTAGAGGGTGGAGGTCAGTTTGGTGATCAGCATCACCCTGCCCTGGACCATGTAGGCCACTACCCATGTCACCTCTGGCCATGCCCCCCCAGGCCCTATGATTGTCCATGTGGTTTGCATACTCACCCACTAGGTGGCCAGTGGGGATGTCCCCACTCTCGGATCTGTGGCACAGTGCCGACTGGTGCCAGATGAAGGCATTGTGTGCTCCCCCAGGGTGCATGGCACAGATATTGATTATGTGCCCCCTGGCACCGCACGCCACCTGGCAGTTGATTCTGGCATAGCCCTTGTGATTGATGTATGCGGCCCCCTCAGGGCCAGGTGGTGTGCATATGGCCACATGGGTGCAGTCTGTTGCCCCTAGCACACCAGGCATACATGCTACCCTGTGGAACTCCTGTATGTTTTCTGTGCACTCCGCCGGTGTGCTGGGGAAATGGATGTACTCCGCAGCATGTGGCAGCAGTGCGCTGAGGAATGAGGGTGAGGTGGTGTGATGTGGCCGACTGGGCTATGCCTGTGGTGTCCCCAGTTGGTCTATGGAAGGTACCCTTGGCGAGCAAGCACATGCAGGCTGTTACTTTAGTCTCCACTGACAGGGCATGGCTCCGTCCTGTGGGTGCCTGCATCACATCACTGCACAGCTCACAGAGCCACCTCAGAATTGCAATATTCAGGCAGTACCGGCCCACAATCTCAGTATCAGTGTACAGCACGAAGCTGGTGTGGGCTCGGTACTGCCTGTTGGGGGCATACCACCGATGGGCCCTTTCACGGCCATGACCCCCTTGCCGCCCGCCTTCTCACCCTCCTCATAATGGCCTGAATCTGGAAAGTGGCACTGGCCATGTTCCTGGCTTGTGTTCACCCCCCTGACAGCTGTTACTGTATTCCCCCCCGCTGTCCTCCCTGCTACTTCCCCTGCACTGGGAACACCTGCCTGTGGTGGTCTCTGTGCTGTGTGGCACTTCTCCCTTCTGCACTGGCTATGGCTCCCCACACCTTCCCTGTGCCTGTGTGTTCAGGGTGCCCTTTCCCTGGCCTGCCCTGTGTGTCCCTCCTGCCCTGTCTGTCTGGCTAGAGTTCTGCCTCATGTGGCTTCCCTGTAGCATTCTTGCGCCTCTCCCTTGCTCCTTTTTATTTTGGCTCATTTCCGCTATGGCGCAACTTCCGCTGGCTCCCCTATTGTGGATGGCGCAAGTCGTTGAATATCACACTGCGCAATTTATGCACGGTTCTTCCCCCTTCAGTTGCGCATGCCTTCATTATCATTGCACTGTTGCTCAGCATGATTTTGGGGGTGCAATTGCCTCCTGCTGAATATCGCAGAATGGCGCAATTTTGGACTTGCGCAGGTGCAACCCTATTGCGCATGGCTCAACTCTTTTGACTATCTGGGCCCATCTCTATTTCCATTCTATTCTTGAGAATTCTTTCCATGGTTTTACAAACAACCGAAGTTAGACTTATAGGTCTATAATTCTCTGCTTCCTTTCTGTTTACCTTTTTACATATTGGAACTATCACTGCTTGCTTCCATTTATAGGGTACTATCCCTTTGATTAGTGAGATATTAAATGTATGTTGAAGTGAAATAGAATGGATTGTATTTTTTAGAAAAAATGGATTGAAGCCATCTGGCCCTACCGCTGCATCTACTCTGATGTATTTAATGGCTGTTTCTACCTCATCCATAGTAATGACTTGTAATTGTGTCAGGTCTATGTTATTATTTTTTGACAAGTTATTACAGATATTTAAAACTGAACCAAAAATGTATTTAATGTATTATCCATTTCTAGTGGATTTGTTATTTCATTACCATCATCATTCAAAGCTGTTATACTGTGACTCTGGTTTTTATTTTTATTAATATAAGGAAAAAAAGCTTTTGATTTTTTTGTAAGTGCTAGTTTTATTTCGATCTTTCTTCTTTCCTTTTTGATCAGTGATTTTGTTTTCTTTAGTTCCATTTTATAGTTATTAGTATTTATTTGACTCTGACATGGTTTCATTTTTAGAAATGCTTTTTCTTCATTATTGATTTGTGGTATTATTTTTCTTGTTAACCATGGTGGAATCTTTCTCTTTTTATTATGAGTTTTCTTAATTGGTACATACAAGTTTTCTAATTCTGTTATAATAGAGTTAAATATTTCCCAACATTGGTCAATGTTTAGGTCCTTAAATACTATTTCCCAATTATAATTCGATAGTGCTTTATTAATTTTTAAGAAGTCGGCTTTGTTGTAATCATAATTACAGTTAATCTCCCTACTGTATTTTTGTTTATTAATTTCATACATTATGGTATTATGATTGATGTTCCCAATAAGGTTGCTAATATTTAGGTTTGTTATTTCAGATGCAATATTGGTTAAGACTAGGTCCAGAGTGTTAGGTCCCCTAGTTGGATCCTGTATCATTTGTTCCAGCCCAGCCATTATGAAAGAGTCCAAAACATGACTTTGCAAAGATGTTCTAGTCACAAGCTGACCCCGCTCCACCCCTGATAAATTAAAGTCTCCTACAGTGATTACATCAGATGAGGCTGATAATAATTCAATATCAGAAATTAATAACTGATCTTGTTTGAGCTTGGAAGATGGCGGTCTATAATAATTTGCTAATATGAAATGCTGTCCATTCTGATGTGTAATTTTTATAGCAACACTTCTATATCAATATTATTAATAGATAATGCATGTTCTTTTGTGTCTATTTTGTTTGACGCATAAATACACACCCCTCCTTCTTTTCTATTGTTTCTGTTTTTATAGTAAAGAGTACACCCTGGAATACCATTAAACCAATTAGCCATTTTATCCCACCATGTTTCATACAGTGCAGCAATATAGATGTTTTTATTTGCTAGTATTGCAATTAATTCTGAAATTTCAACCACATTTAAGCTTCTTACATTAGCTACCAAGATTTTTATATATATCAAAATCCTACACAATATATGTAGTAGCTTTCCCTGTTTGCCCCTTCTTGGTTAGTTTAAACTTTCCTCTATGATGTTTGTGATAGATTTTCCCAGTGCAGCAGTCCCTCTTCTGTTGAGATGGAGACCATCACAACAGAACAAGCTTTTATCTCCTGAAAATCTTTCCCAGTGTGTAATAAATTTGACCTCTTCCTGGAGGCACTATTTCCGCAACCATTCATTGACTTGTTTTATTTTTTTTCTATTTTTCAATGTTGTCTTGGAACAGGAAGGATTTCAGAGAAACAATATTCACTTCCATATTGTTATAATGTTGTTGCCAGTTTTATACAGTCCTCTTTTATGTTTTCTAGTGTGAATTTTGAAATGTCATTTGTGCCGACATCTATTATCGTTAGTAGATTTTCACCCGCATTTTTCATACTGTCTAGGACCATGCATTCAATATCCCAGATCCAGGCCCCTCTAAAACTAGAGCAGGTGGTATTGGCTTTATCTCTTTGGCAGATATAGCCATCAGTATATTTAATGATCAAATCTCCCAGTACTATGATTTGTCTCTGTGTGGTCATTAGTACTACCATTTGATTGTTTTGACTGGACATGGCCAGTATCATTTCTGATTGGTGTACCAGTAGAGATATTAGGATGTTGCTCTAGTATTGGATCATCACTTTTATCCAGATCTATGTTGGACCCTGATTTAATTAAGCATTCTGCTTCATTTGTAGTATGACCAGAATCAGTGAGGACAGGGCCTGAACCCAATTTGGGTTTAATTTTGTTAGTAGAAGGATTCTTTATCTTTGTGTGGTGTAATTTGGACATCATTAGTGGTATTTTCACAATGATTATAATCTTTGTGAACCCTTGTAATGCTGTTAGCACTCAGTGTTGTACTTTCATTATCTGAGTCTAAGATTGCAAATTTATTTTGTGTAGTAACAGGGAATTCCATGCACCTCCTACCTTTTTTATGATTTTTTTTATTAATAACTGGGCTCCAACCACTATCGTCACTACTACTGCTTGCATCTCCTGTTCTTTTGTGTCTGTCCTCTTGTGATTTGCTTATTTGTTGAGATATCACAGAGGTGGGAGCCGGCTTGTTACTAGTAGTGATTACTTGTCTTTTACCATCCGTCTTTACATCTTTAATAGTGTTTTCTAGTTCTTTGATCATATCCTTTAGTGATGTGATTTCTAGACACTTGAATTAAAAAAAAAATGCTCAGTAAACCCATAGCCTATCGTGGGTTAATCCCTTCATATACCATGGAAGTGCAAATACATTTTGCAAATAAAAAGTGTTATCTTGACCATACATGAGCAAAATAACTGAAGTTGGTCACTGAACAAGCTCAGTAACTTATCTCTCTCAGTCTGGCCACACTGAGCATGCTCTGAAGTTTATCACACTCCTTTTGGCCACACTGAGCATGCTCAGAAACATATTCTCACCTGTGAGATGCCATATAGCTTTGATCAGTATGGATTAGCACTCCTCATGGTGAGCCATTGAACAGAGGGGCACAGTTTACATTTTGTACTGTTTTTCTTTTGTAACTTTCTACAGTTTCTGACACAAAAAAAAGAACTTGAAATCCCGTGGTATACAAAGAATATCTCACAAGGCAGCTCACAATATGAATATTTGGCTGGCCCAGTGGCGCTGAGGGCTGGGGTGCTGGATGTCTTACCTCGTGCTGCACCAGCAACCTGGGTTCAGTAATGACCTTGGGTTGCTGGGTTGCTGGCATGAGAGGGGGGCTGGGAGCAAGATTGAGACATTGCTCTCCTCTCCCGGGTGGGGGGGGAGTCACCCACCCATAGTACCCCATTACTGAATGGTGGTTTGGTGATAAGCACAGGCGGTATCAGGTGATTGGGAAATCTGTATTGCTAAATATTCAAATAGCTCCGGTTTAGAATCTATGCATCTCCGGGCTACACCGAGACCATGTATCAACTGGCATGGTACTGGTCATCATCTGCTTATAAGACACATGCCCACAAATGTCCAGGCTCCAAACCAGAGCTGTTTTAAAAAGGAGTCTCATATCAAGTATATAGATGCCCCCGGCTGCTCCCCGCCTGAAACGTCATCACGGGGACAGCCCGCGGGTGTTTAATGAGCTTGACGGGGAGGTTCTGCATCCTAAAATGCCGGGGCAACAGGGGCGCAGGATCAACCAGATATACTTTCAAATAAATGTGAAGTGAGTAAGTTTATTTTAACTTCTTTTTTATTGCATCTGCTAATCGGGCCCCACTTCACATGGAGGTGGGGCCCGACTGTATGTGGACGTTTCCCTTTAAGAGAAGATACAAACAATCAATGGAACAAGCAATCAAGAGGTTCACAGTGGGGCTGAGACTAGAGCTGGGATATTATGCTGGGATAATAGTCCTAGTCTAGTTCCAGGTTGACCAATCAGAGGCCAGCATTCTTTCTTGCCATTATATAATAATTTATAACTATTACCTTAATAAAGGAGAAACAGATACAAGATGGGAATGGCCATTAGTTACTGGTTCAGGACTGTATCATATTTCTTATGTCATGGAGTGCCCAGATATTTTAGGAAGGGGGCCCATATTCTTTCAAATAGCTCAAATTCTTTTGCCAATAACTTGGAGTGCAAGTCTTTAATTATTAATTTACCTCACTCATTTTATTTCCCCATTCTTCATTCTTTATAGTTGACTGGTGGCCGCTCACTTTCCACAGTGGCAGCAGCTGACTGAGCTGCCGGCCATCATCCTTCACCTGCCCGCCTCATGAGCACCTAAACCCGGGTGCCCTTGACCGGGCGACCAAGGCAACGGCTGAGCTGCGAGCAGCCGTCATCCCTCACCTGCGCACCTCATGAGCACCTAAACCTGGGTAAGTCTACCTTCCTGACCAGGGAATCTTGCTGGACACTGATTGGCTACCCCGCTACACAGCCTGCACCTCATTGGCTGCAGCCTTCCATTTTAAGACCTCTGCTCATTAACAGTGTCACTGTGATTTTCTTAATGTGTCCCATACATTGATTTCGCATATCGACTGCGCCATTGTGCGCTACATGGGTGGAAACAAGTTTTGGGCAAGATGTGAAAAATGACAGCTGTACTGCTCATAAGGAGGTGTGGTAAAAAAGCAATGTTGAAAATCTGGAGTGAAAATATTGAAAATTCGTGAACTTACGAGCGTGAGTAGGAACTGCAAATCGCACGCTGGTAAAACAGTCTTTTTTAGGAATTTTTCCACCAAATTTTCAACATAGGCTTTTTAAGAACCCACCTTATGAACAGTGGCAGTGTCGTTTCATTACTTGGTCCCGAAAGGTGATTTCGTGCAGTGACTTCCGGCTTCTTCAGCAATTGGTTCCTTCAAGCTTTCTCCCTCTCTCTGCTTTCCTGCCGGCTTTTACAGAGAAACTATTAACTGTGCAAGTGTTTTTATAGCAGCCAGTAGTAAGAATTATATTTGCAGCAGTTCAAACTGTATTACCGCTAGTACATTTGTTTTAATTGTGGATTCTGCCTCCTTGTTTTTGCTCCGACTGCGCTTCCCCCCCCAGCTCTCTACCTCCTGCTGTTTTTTTTTTTATTTATTCTTTAACTCTCCCTGGCCCTGTAAGTTTCCCAACGCTACCTCTGTAGCTGCTTTACATCTGCATAACAAAGCACAGCCAGCAGCACCTGCCTGCAATCTTGCTGTCTGCTTAGTCCCTGCCCCACGTCATCAGCTCCTGTCTCTGCACTGCCCCTTTTCTGTAACCCCCACCCACCGATTTAGCCCTCAGCTGTTTTCTTTGTGTCAGGTTGCTTATCTGTTTTAACCCTGACCTTTTCTTCCCTGTTTCCAGGTGCCCTTGACCGGGTGGCTGCTTGCTTTCCATGGTGGCAACAGCTGACTGAGCTGCCGGCCATCATCCTTTACCTGCCCACCTCATGAGAACTCAAACCCGGGTAAACCTGCCTTCCTGACCGGGGAACCTCACTGGTCACCGATTGGCTACCCCGCTACACTGCTTGCACCTCATTGGCTGCAGCCTTCCGGCTTCTTCAGCGATTGATTCCTTCAAGCTTTCTCCCTCTCTCTGCTTTCCTGATGGCTTTACAGAGAAATTATTAACTGTGCAAGTATTTTCTTGCCACACCACCCGCCCCCGGCCTCTATTAAATACAGTCCTAGCCCTTCCCCTTTACACTAATTGGTCATCGCTGAGTTCTTGCGACCCTTTTTTTGTTTTTTTCCTTCCACCATCCTCCTATAGGTCATACCACTTACAACCATAATTGTCACCTTGGTTCCGTTATAGCAATCTATGCAGGTTCTTACTCAGCCCCAGGCATTGAACTTCTGATCCTACCCATTTTCCACCAAAATTTCCAGAGAATTGTACTCAGTATATACTTGGCATATTATACTCCACTAGAATCTTGGACCTTTCTTTACTTCCTCCAGGGGTTATTCTTGTATACCTACAATACACTATGCCCCGATAATGCTCCTAGACTTATCCCTCTCCAGGGTTGAATCCTAGATACTCAAGTACATCTCTTCCTGGCCCTTAATATAAAATGGGTGCAGGCACTGCCCAATGGTTGCTGCTATGTGTGTCTCTGCTTACATCTTGCACCCTCTATTTAAATCCGCCATCAAAGAATGCACTCAGGGATATACAATGTGCGGACATTCTAAGCCCTATTGAATACCTTAGCTGCACCATCCACTCTCTCCTTCAGTGTTTGGACACACATCCTTCTTGGCATACTGGTACCCCATCTGGATACACCCCTGTGGACCTACAACTGTCCCATCACCCCATATACTCTTCATTATTTGTTGCTGGTAAAGTCTGACTGCATATAACTCTAAACCTACTAGGCATCAGCCTTAAGTCTCCTCCTTGTCAGTATCATGCCCCCATAGACATGAATGAATTAGAGTCTTGAAACTCCTCTTAGGGTTATCCAGGAAGCTACTGCTCCTTCTATTGTTATGCTCAGGGAATGTTGAACTTAATCCTGGACCCCTATCTCCCATCAGATCACCCAATGAACTATCTAGCCTGAAAAACCTAAGCTTTATGCATGTTAATGCGTGCAGCCTGTTGAAAAAAATTGGCTCCATCCAGGCCTGGATATGCCACACTAACTCTGACATTTTGGTTGTCATTGAAATGTGGCTGCGCCCGGCCACAACCAACTTTGAAGTAAACCTCCCTGCCTACTCAGTGTTCCGAACCGACAGGCACTCCAGGGGTGGTGCGGTTGCTATCTAGATTAAGGAAAAATTCTCTGTCTCTGTTGTCAACTCTACATCTGTCCAAAATGAGTTTGAAAGTCTTACTCTTCAGGTTGGGATCTCTCCTTGCATCTCACTTTGTGTGTCAGGCTGCTACAGACCCCCTTCTGCAGGGTTACAGCCTCTGGATCATTTAAGTAAGGTCTTGGGTCATAGATCCTCAGAATCTGTAATACTAGATGACGTCAACTTAGACTGGTTGTCTAGTGCCTCAACTCCTCCAAAAACACTTTGTGACTCACTTGGATGGACCCAGCTTATCAATGAAACTACCCACCCAAACAAGTTAAATCCTACCAACAGCACCCTGCTGGATATTATCTTAGTTAACAAACTGTATTTGTTTACCCATGCTAGAGTATTCTTCGCTGACATCAGTGATCACTGCTTCATTGCTTGTGTCAGGTCCAATCATGCTCCGTCACCTGCTTCTAAATTTTCTATCAAAATATGTAAAGCGCCAACTTTGACCCTGGGGAGTATATTTTGGAACTGAGCCATTCCACGCACTAGCAGGATTTCTACCTAGCTAAATCTGTCACCTCAGCATATGACATTTTTCAAGAAATTGTGTTAGGAGTACTTAATAGGCAAGCACTACTAGTGAAGGTCCGAGTCAGGAACAAATCTTGTCAGTGGTTTACTGAGGAATTGAAGGATGCAATGCGGAATAGGGACAGGCTTTGGAAAACTGCCCATAAAACTAAGCTAACAAACAACTGGATTTCCTTCAGGAGAGCAAGAAACCTTTGCACTAAGATGGTTAGAGAAGCAAAGGTTAATTTCTTTCGCTCACAACTTGATCTCTCAGCAAACTGCCCTTCCAAATTCTGGAGGGTAATTAAGGGTAAAGAAGGCCATTCGACCGGGACTTTTTTGCCTACAAAAATCTTAATGGGTAGTACCATACTCACTGACAAACCATCAATCCTTGATGCCTTCAACAATCATTTTGCTACAGCAGGTCTAGCCTTTGACTCTTCCCCCGCCAGTAACCTTCGAGCACATTTGGGGTTGATAAACAAGGAACCCCCTCTTCCAGCCATACCTTCTTGCTTCAACCCACAACTCTGAAGGAGGTGGAAGAACTCATGTTAAAATCGGACGTCAGAAAAAGCGCAGGTGCCGATCACATTGACCCATTTTTTTCTGAAGATGGGCTATAGAGTCCTAGCTGCACATATTACACATCTGTTTAACCTATCTCTGTTGCAAGGCGACCTTCCTCTCATCTGGAAAACAGCACATGTCATCCCTTTGTTTAAGTCAGGTGACCCCTGAGACCTAAATAACTATAGGCCTATTTCCCTTCTCCCTATCCAGTCTAAGTTATTGGAAAAAATTGTGAACACCCAGCTCAAGAACCATCTGGAATCGTCAAAACTTCTCAACCCATTACAATCAGGGTTCAGAGCACAACACGGCACTACTTCCGCTTTGGACAAAGTCACTAATGATTGGCAGAGTGAGTTGGATAATAAGAATTTAATCTGTGCAGTTTTCCTGGACCTAAGTAAGGCCTTCGATACCGTTGATCATAGTCTGCTCCTCACATCCCTTCAAACCATTGGACTGGATGCTCTTTCTCTCAGATGGTTCGGCAACTACCTTGCTGACCATTCACAGCAAGTAAAAGTGGATGGTGAAGTCTCTCCTTTGAAAGCCCTTCAGAGAGGTGTTCCCCAAGGTTCCATTTTGGGTCCCCTGCTCTTTGCACTTTACATCAACAGAATCGATGCTATCATCGAAAAGGCCCATTCATCTATTAGCAGATGATACAGTACTTTACTCTAATGGATCTTCCCTCCAAATGGCATACTCTGAACTACAGGACGATTTCAATTGGCTACAGACTCAGCTCCTAAAGCAGAAGCTGCTTCTGAATGCCAAGAAGACAAAAGCAATGTTCTTGTCACCCTTTCCTAACCTAGCAAACCCAGCAGCAATGGGGCTACTCCCCACAATTACTACAATTCTAGCTGAACAGTTGGAGTACGTATCAAATTTTAAATATTTGGGGGTTTGGCTGGATTCTAGACTCTCCTTCATTGTTCACATAGAAGAGCTGATAAAGAAATTTAGAATGAAACTGGGCCTTTTATATAGGATAAAAAATCTCCTCAACAGGGATTCAAAATTGAGGCTAGTCCAAACTACCTTTCTCTCTTTATTAGACTATGCTGATTTCTTGTATAGCCAGGGTCCTGCAGCTGCTCTTTCCAAACTTGATACGCTGTACCATAGAGCTCTAAAGTTTATAACGGGCCTTCCCTATTCCACCCATCATTGCTCCCTGTACTCGGTGGTAGGCTGGTCATCCCTTAGCTTTAGATGCCAGAGAAATGCTGCAATCTGGATCTACTAAAGCATCCTAAATAAATTGCTTAATTACATTTTGGACTGCTTACCTCTCTGCTTTTTAAGTAAGTACGCCCTGAGAAGTGCCTCTTATATTTTGTTGAAAGTGTCCAAGGCCAAATCCCAGTTTGGTGGGGCTTCTATTAGTCATGTATGGCCTCTTCTATGGAATAAGATTCAAAAGAATCTAAGACTCAATTACCCCATTAGTCTGGCAGCTTTCAAAACCTTATATACATTCAATTTCAAGGAATTCTGTGTCTGCTCCTCCTGACCTAGATCCTTTTTTCTTTCAGAGCTACTTGCTGTTTTCCCTGACCTTTGCCCCTGCCTTGTCATGACTTTAGATCTCTTTCTGTTATTGACTCCACTCTTTAGCCATACCCACTCCTTCCTCCTTCAATCCCACCCCCACATCTACACTTTATGTCCACATTATATCCTCTTACCTGTGACTTTCGACCCCTATGTACAGTATGTCGGTTTATCTGTTTTTTTTTTGACTGAGCACACTCTATACCTACTGTTTCCCCCATGTCCTGCACTTTGTATATGATGTGCAAATTATTTATCTGTAATTAAAATTTTATTTTTTTACAATATTTTGTTCCATTTTACTTGCATTTTTTACTGCCTTTGCCTAATTATTGTACACATAACTGACATGTATGTTGATCTCACCTAAATTGTAATTTGTTGTACTAAATACTTGAAATCGTATGTTGTTCTCACCTATATTGTATTACCTATTGTTTGTCCCAGGTCCACCTTGAAAATAAGCTTGCTCAACGGTGTCTGCCTGGTTAAATAAAGATTTTGATTGATTAATTGATTGAAAGTGGGGAAGAATCATTTAGTAGAGCTTTGCGAGTCAGCCTTCCCCCACCATATATCCCCTAGTGTTCAAGGCCGGCCTGAGTATAATGATGTAACACTTAGGTAAGAATATACAGCTGAGCATTCCAGCACTAGAAGCCAAGATGGCAAAAATTTCCACAACCACCATGTATTTCCCTCTGGTGCTCAGGTATGCAGGTATGAATGAGAGCCACACACTGACAAATACAAGCATGCTGAAGGTAATGAACTTGGCCTCGTTGAAGCTACCAGGTAAGTTTCAGGCCAGGAAGGCAACTAAGAAGGAGACACTGGCCAAGAAGCCCAGGTATCCCAGCATGCACCAAAATGCAAGCACCGAATCATCATTGCACCCAATGATTATCTTTCCATCTTCAGATTTCATATTGGATTCTGGGAATGGGGCAGATATGGACAACCAAGCAGCACATGTGATCACCTGAAGCAGTGACCCAACAAATACTATGGAACTGGATATCTTAGATCCCACCCAGCTCCTTAACTTGCTGCCTGGCCTTGTGGCACTAAAGGCAATCACCACAATGACAGTTTTGGCTAGAATGCAAGAGACACAAAAGGGAAAATGTCAAGCCAAATACGACTTGACGGAGCATGCAGTTCAGTTTCATGGGGTGGCCAATGAACAGCAGGGGAGAGAGGAAGCACAGCATGAGGGCCACCAGAAGAAGGTAGGTGAGCTCGCGGTTGTTGGCCTTGACTATTGGAGTGTCCTTGAACTTAATGAAAATGGAGAGGATGGAGACTGTCAGTAAGCTGAAGGTACTAGTGCAGAAAGTCAGTGATGCTCCGAAAAGGGTCTTCATAGGAGAGGTAGTCTGGGATTTTCAGGATGCACTTATTTCGTTTGTCATTGGACCAGTAATCCTCTGGGCACTTCAGGCAGTTCACAACATCTGATGGAAAATTAATTCTGTTTAAACCAAGGATGCAAGAATCATAATCATGACCAGATAATTTCTAGATACCTATAACATTTAATAAAGCACTGCTCATTTGGCCTGTAATCTATTAGAGGGTGTTTATTTAAAGCCATGGTTAGCCAACAAAGAAAATGGAGTATGCAAATAACTGTAGATAGCAAGTTATGGGCTACATGACAATTTGTGCCGTTCATGCCATTGCGCAAAATCTAACCCCAGGCTCTTCACTGTGGCATGAATCAGCACACCACACAATTCATCCTCGGACAGTTCAGCCCCAGTGTAAATATTAGAAAACATACTCATCCGGGGACAAATAGCGCTGGGCGGCAATTCATGCCAGAGCAAAGAGTCCAGGGTGAGGTGTTAGTGGGGATATGACCGGCACAACTGGACGTGTGCCCCAAGTGATGGTGTCTGTCATATGCAAAGTAAGGAATGACACACTTCATGTGGTTGTTAGCCATGATGAGTAGTCGAGTGCTGCAGCCATCCAGGAAGTGCAATATTCTCTTATGGGACCACACATTCTGGAGTGTTATTCCACTTATAAAATGTTCTTTTATTTGTTAAAAAAAAAGTGGCTCAGGTGAGGTGTGAAGTTGTCAGAAAAAATAATTAGTGGTCGTGTCTTGTGTTTCAACCAATGAGGTTACAGGATTTTCACAACCCGTTTCTTAAAGGAGTGGTTTAGATATCCAACTTTATAGACAAAGATAAAATTACATCTACACTAATGTACAGACATTGGTGTGTTACAAGGTTTTTTCACACCCTCAAGATGTGTGATACTATATATACCACAAGAGCAAAGCTTGAGTGGTTTAAAAAAGTTTATAACATGGGGGTCAGAGAAACAGGTACCTGATTGGTACAGAGCCATCAGATGACCATTGATTAATCCAGCATATATGCACAGCAAGTAGTGAACTGCTGCTCCCGAGAGATCAGTCAGCATTCTGGATCTTGTTATTGTGCCAGAATTGCAGTTTGTGGAGCAGCCATTACTATCCTTGCTAATCGAGCGGTGGCTGTAGTAGCAGCATGTGCAGTATACATTGCCTTCCCAACTCCTCCTGATCTGTAGCTGTGGTGCATAGTTCTACTATTAGATTGGTGCTATTGTGTTCACCACCTGTTGTAAAACATAATTATTATTGTCCCCTGGCTACTCTGTGCCTTCCCACCCACTCACCTCATGGACCTCCGTGAACCAAGCGATCAGTGCAACCTGCACTGTAGCAGTGACAAGTCACCGTTGCTATGGTATTATTGTGCCTTTGCTTTGTGCTCTAACCAGTAGTATCCCTGGCCTCATGCCTCACAACGCACCCAGGTTGCTGATTAATCCCCAATAACTACACACCCTGTCGTGGGTTATTGCTTACATCACACACCACGGGGGTGTAGGAAAATTGTGAACAACACTGATGTCCATAACTTTATTTTGCGTAATTATGGCTTTGAGAAAAGAGACATTCTGATAAGCATGGGAGAGTGGTGCACGGGTCTGTGCTCCATAATACACATTTGTGACAGCATAAGCATGTATTATGAAGTATGAAAGCAACTGGTTTTAGGATAATAGAAACCTTAACCAGTAATTTACTGTACAGTATATTGATGAGAAGCATTTATGAACAGTGCCCAGTATGGTTTGCAAGCCCATGAAAAACTCTTTTAAAAATGTATTGGTCTTAAATCTAGCCTTAACAGTCTGTAAATATCCTTATCTTAGTCTGCCCTATGTTGGTGTGTTACAGAGGGGATATGACATGGGGTGGCTGAAGAGATAATTTTTATCCACGTGAGAAGGTATTTGTCTGTTGATATCTCACAAGTGGTGAAGCTATGAGTGAGACAGCAATAGACCAATACCCTTTAAATAAACAAAATATCATAATGAGTCAGTCCATAGCATGTTTGATTTATACAACACATGTTTGGGTGGTCTGTGATAGAAATGGTAAAAAGTTACAAAAGTAAAAAAGTAAAAAATGTGAACTGCATACTGTATATTCAATGAAAAAAATAAATGGCATCTCACATTTTATTTATTGAAAGAGTTTTACCAGGAAAGGCCTACTGAGCCATCTTAGTTCATTTTCATAGGCATCCTGGGGGAAAATACAAGAAGATGCTCACTGATCATGCTCAGAAATTTATCTTCACTTGTGAGAATACATTTCTAAGCATGCTCAGTGTGACCAAAATGAGTAAGATACATTTCAGAGCACGCTCAGTGACCAACGTTATTTATCTTGCTTATATTGACCAAAAGAACATGAGTATCATCTCAGATTTATTTTCAAACCAGTTGTATAACAATCTATATCATTTACCAGTTTTGTTGGAGATTTCCCCCTTAGAACAGGGTGTACAGTCAAAGCAACAGGGGGTTGTCCTTGACGAGAAACCTTTCGGTATCCAGGTGGACAGCTTTCACTGCAGACGGAATGTGGCACCTGCAAAAGGAAAAAGAAGCAAAACAGTTAGTGATTCTGTTTAACAGATACAACCTGAAACATCCTACAGGAAGGTACTACTTCCCATTCCAACTGGAGAGACAGGAAGATTTCAGAACTCTCTTCGGTATGATGTCCTTTATCCACAGACTCCAAACCATGATATCTATTGCACAGTAGCACTAAACTGAACCTGACCAAAAAATACTCTGTCAACATCACATTAAGGGAAGCAGAGTGTTGCAGGGGTAGGGTGCTGGGCCCATAACCCAGAGATCAAGGGACTTAAACAATCCTCATCTAACTTCATGTAAACCTTTTGGTTCAAATCCCACCTTAGCCACATATTTCACAGTGTGACTCTAAGGAAGTCATTTAACTCTTAAGGTCAGTCCAGTGTACTTTAAAAAGAGATAAAAGGCAGGACCCCACAGATAATAAGATACCGCATGTCAGCTATGCTTTCCTGCACACCTCTCAACTGCTATGAATTCCATCTAGCGCTATGATTTTCACTCTTAAATTTATCCCTTGCTCAGCAAAGGTTAACTAATTTTCTTAATAACACTAGAGCTATTTCTGGACACACAAAGTATTAAATCATTGAACTAGGTTGATAGGAACATTCCTTATCACTAACTATATGGGGCCACTATCTGTAGACATATTAATGTTTAAAATAAGAAAGCACTACACATTCTGGCCCTTTGCTTTGATTATTGAAGACCAGTGCTATGATTTTTAAAGCTGAGAAGTTGGGAGGTACATAGATACATAGATACATAGACAGTGTCAGCAGATAAGGGCCTATGGCCCACCCAGTCTGCCCATTTGAGCTTGTAAGTTCAGTTTGTTTTCCTAGAAGTCTGTTGCCCCTTACCCCTGACCTCCAGAATTCCTTTATGTCTATCCCATGCATTCTTAAATCCCGTGATTGTTTCAGCCCCCACCACTTCCTCTGGCAGGGTGTTCCATATTCCACCACCCGTTCTGTGAAGAAATTCTTTCTCATGTTTCCTCTGAATCGTCCTCCTCCAACTTCATCCCATGCCCTCTTGTCCTGGAACATCTTTTTAAGCTTAAAAATAGTGTTTTCTTGCACCCTGTTCCTCCCTGTAAGATACTTGTATGTCTCTATCATATCCCCTCTCTCCCTCCTCTCCTCCAGGGAGTACATGTTCAGTTCCTTCAACCTGTTTTCATAGGACTTGTGATGCAATCCATGCACCATCTTTGTTGCCCTCCTCTGAACCTTCTCTACCCTGTCTATGTCCTTACGTAGTTATGGTCTCCAGAACTGTACACTGTACTCCAGGTGGGGCCTCACTAGTGTCTTGTATAGCGGAATTATGACCTCCCTTTTCCTGCTGGTGATGCCACTGCCTATACATCCCAGCATCCTATTTGCTTTACCTGCTGCCTTGTCACACTGTTTCCCTACCTTGAGGTCATCAGAGATGACAACCCCAAGATCCCTTTCCTGCTTGGTGCATGCTATATCCTCACCCCCAACTGATATATTGTGCCAGGGTTTTGTGCCCCATATGCATTATCTTGCACTTCTTTGCATTGAATTTCAACTGCCAACCCCTGACCATTCTTCAAGTTTCTGCAGGTCGCTTCTCATTCTGTCTACACCCTCTGGGTGTCTACTCTGTTACAGAGCTTTGTGTCATCAGCTTAACAGTGAAATTCTGCCTCTAGGTCCTCGCAATGTCACTAGTATGAAGATGTTGAATAGGACCTGTCCCATCACTGATCCCTGTGGTACCCCACTGGTCACTCTTCCCTCTGTGGAGTGACAGCCATTTACCACCACCCTCTGTGTCCTGCCACCCAGCCAGTTACCTACCCACCACACTACTGTCCTGCCTACACCCATATTCCCCAGTTTGTGTAATAGTCTTCTTTGTGGCACAGTGTCAAGGCCTTGCTGAAGTCCAGATAGGCCATGTCCACTGCCCTCCCTGATCCACCTCCTAGTCACCCAGTCAAAAATTCAACGAGGTTGGTCTGACATGCCTCCCTGGTGAAACCATGCTGCCTTGGGTCCTGTAGTCCATTGACAACCAGATGTTCCACCAATCTCTCCTTCAGTAGTGCTTCCATGATCTTCCCCACTACCGAGGTGACTCTGACTGGTCTGTAGTTCCCTGCTTCCTCTTGTTCCCACTTTTGTATAAGGGGACTACATCTGCTGTCCTCCAGTCTTTGGGTACCTCCGCTTCCAGTGATCGGCTAAACAAGATAGCCAGAGGTTCAGCCACCACCTCTCTTAGTTCTTTAAGGACCTAGGGTGCACCTCATCTGGCCCCATTGCTTTATCAACTCTTATTACTTCCAGTTACTTCAGGACCCTTTCTCGTGTAAAGGGACTTGTGTCCATTTCTGCACCATTCTCACCCTTGTACTCCCTTCAGACCCATTACCCTCCTTCCTCAGTAAAGACTGAGCAGAAATACCTGTTCAATATGTCAGCTTTACTGTTGTCATCCTCCACGGCCCCATCCTCCCCTTCAGTCTCACTATCCTCCCTTTGTCTTTCTTTTTCACTTATGTACCTGTAAAGGTTTTGTCCCTTACCCTCTGATTTTGCAATGTGTTCTTCTGTCTGAGCTTTGGCTTCCTTACTGACCTCCTGCCTCCCTTTGCTCCTGGTACTTCTCCCTATCCCCTTCTGCCAGTGTCTTTTTGTATTGCCTGAATGCAATCTTTTTGGCTTTCACTTTCTTTGCTACCTCTTTGGAAAACCATAATGGTCTCCTCTTCCTTTTCCTCTTGCTAACCTGCTTAATGCATAATTCTGTTGTTCTTGTAATCCCCATTTTAAATACTGCCCACTGTTCCTCAACCCCTGATTCCTGTCCCATTCCCCTTAATGCCTCTTTCAAGTATCTCCCCATTTTCCCAAAGTCTGCCCCTAAAATCCAGGATACGTGTTTTTGTGTGGTTTGTCTCTGCTCTTTCTGTGATTTCAAACCACAATGACTGGTGGTCACTGTTTACAGGTGCTCCCCACTGTACCCCATCACACTGCCCCTGTTTAGAGCACAAGGTCCAGTATTGCCTTCTGCCGAGTTGGTTCCATGACTAGTTGCTTGAGGAAGGCACCTGAAGGAGTCCAGGATAAATCTGCTCCTAGTTGATGCTGCTGCTGGGATGCTCCAGTCCACGTCTGGAATATTGAAGTCTCAACCAGTACTACTCACCCTTGTCTGTCATCCTTTGGATGGCTAGCATCAGCTCCCTATCTGTTTCTTCCTTCTGGGCTGGTGGTCTATAGACCACACTGTGTAGATGGCTGTCCCATTTTCCTTTCCAAGCTTAACCCACAGTATCTCTCCCCATTTTGTTCCTCCTGGATCTCTGTGGCCTTTATGTCATTTTCACATACAGTGCCCTCCTCCTCCCTTCCTGCCTGCTCTGTCTCTTCTGAATATGTTGTAGCCAGGTATGGCCATCTCCCAGTCGTGGTTATCATTACACCAGGTTTCAGTGATGGCCACAATGTCCAGGTCTGACTGTACCATGACAGCCTCCAGATCTTCCATCTGTTGCTAAGGCTCCTGGCATTTGCACACATGGCTTTCCATGATTTGACCTCCTAGACTGTTTCAATGTTCTACTCCAGCCCCTTCCTTGGTTGTCATTTATCCTGGATCTCCTTGCTGTCTGCCCTTCTGCTGAATTTTGCCCTTTTCTGCTTATCCACCTCTTGGGCACTAATCTCCATCTTTTGCACACTGCTTTGCAGATAGCCACTCCTCTGGTTCACTGGTTCCACTGCTAGCTGTGGGGGTGAGCAAGTAGGTACCCTCCTTGCTGGTCTGCCACCCCTTTGCTAGTTTAAATGCTTGTCAATGTAGAATCAAACTTATCATTGAGTGCTTGATTCTCTCCAGGATGGATGCAGGCTTTCAGGCTTGAACAAACCTCCATCCCTCCAGGTGGGTCCCCAGTCACCAATGAATCCAAACCCTTCCTCAAAGCACCAGTTCTTCAACCATGAGTTAAAGTTCCTGGTGCATGCACTCCTATGCTCCTGCCTCTCACAGGTAGTACTTGAGAAAGTGACAGAAGTAGCTACTTGCTTGAGACCCCTCCCAGTTTCCTAAACTCTTTCTGAACTTCCTTTGGCTCTCCATTTGCCAGGTCATTAGTACCTAGGTGGATAATGACATCCAGCTCACCCTCCCATCTTGCCTCTCCCAGTGATCCCCAGGATCTTCCTTCCATCCTCCATGCCATGGCACCTGGTAGGCACCTCACCTCCCTGTCCTCCCCTCCTGTGTTCCTAGCTGATCCTCTTATGATGGAGTCCCCACCAGGATTCACTCCTCCTCCTCCTCTGGGGTCCACTGCTTTCCCACTGAGGTCACCTCCTTGGTTAACCTCCACATCCTTTCCTTCCACTCTCTGGGTACCTCTATTTGGTTGTCCTCATTTGCCAGTGTGGCATATGAGTTCTTGAGTGGAATAGGATCTGGGATGTGCCTCTGCCTGACTGCTCTAACCCTCCCTGAGCCCACTGTCATCCAAGTGCTCCTCGTTCTCGGCATCCTTTGAGGCAGTTGCATTGGACAGGTATGCTTTCCTGAGTAAATAAATGTGATACAAAACACATTCCCGGTTAGTAATGCTTTCTAGAAACACAAACTCAAAACAACACCAGTATAGCATGACATCAATAAACAAGCATTTGTCAATGCTGAATGTTGATTGCATTAGTGTGTTGAGCTCGCACACTTCCCCTCTGTCACTCGCTCAGTCTGTGTCTCCTGGTGCTGCAGGCTGCTCTTTAGTACTGGGCTCCTGCCTGCATTGGCAGCTTGTTCTACCCACTAAGAAATCCACAGCTGTTCCGACAGAGCTCCGTTGAGGTGGCTCACTCCCCCTCTCTCACTCGCTCATTCTGATTCTCCTGGCACTGCAGGCTGCCCTTTTGTACTGGGCTCCTGCCTCTGTTCGTGGCTTTTTCTGCCCACAAAGAAATCTGCAGCAGTGCCGACACAGGTCTGTTGAGCCTGCTGACTCCGCCTCTCTCACTCGCTCATTCCGTTTCTGCTGGCGCTGCAGGCTGCCCTTTTCTATTGGGCTCTTGCCTGCGTTGCTGCCTTTGTCTGTCCACAAAGAAATTTGCAGCAGTTACAATAGAGCTCTGTTGAGCTCGCTCACTCCCCCTCTCTCACTCACTCATTCTGGTTTTCCCGCCACTGCAGGCTGCTCTTTTGTACTGTGACCCTACATGCACTGCTGCCTTTTCTGCCCACAAACAAATCTGCAGCAGTCCCAACAGAGCTCCATTGAGCTCACTCTCTCCCCCTCCCTCACTTGCTCGTTCTGTGACTCCTGCCGCTGCAGGCTGCCCTTTTGTACTGGGCTCTTGCCTGCACTGGCGGCTTGTTCTGGACAGAAAGAAATCTGAAGCAGTCCTGACACAGCTCCATTGAACTCACTCACTCCCCCTCTCTCACTCACTCATTCTGTTTCTGCCAGCTCTGCAAGCTGGCCTTTTGTACGGGGCTCCTGCCTGCGTTGCCGCATTTTCTGCCCACAAAGAAATCCACAGCACTCACAATACAGCTCTGTTGAGCTCGCTCACTACCACACTGTCACTCACTCACTCTATTTCTCTTGGTGCTGCAGGCTGCGCTTGTGTACTGGGCTCCTGGCTGTGTTGGCACCTTTGTCTGTCCACAAAGAAATCTGCAGCTGCCCTACAGAGCTCTCAGTCTCCCTCTGTCATACACTCATTCTGTTTGCCCTGGTGCTGCAAGCGGCCCTTTTGTACAGGGCTCCTGCCTGCATTGGCACCTTTTTCTGGCCACAAAGAAATCCACAGCAGTCCTGATAGAGCTCCGTTGAGCTCACTCAGTCCCCCTGTCTCACTCACTCATACTGTTTCTCCCACCGCTGCAGACTGGCCTTTTCTACTGGGCCCCTGCCTGCTTTGACGCCTTTTTCTGCCCACAAAGAAATCTGCAGCAGTCCTGATAGCGCTCCGGTGAGTTAGCTCACTCCCCCTTCCTCACTCGCTCTCTCTCGTTCTGTTTCTCCTAGTGCTGCAGGTTGCCCTTTTGTACTGGACTCTTGTGTTGGGGCCTTTTTCTGCCCACAAACAAATCCATAGCAGTCCTGACAGAGCTCAGTTGAGCTCGGTCACCCCCCCCACTCGTTTGATCTTAATCTGTCCCAAACACTGATTTCCCACAGTGACCATGCTATTCTCCGGCAGGAGTGCAAAAACATATTTTTAGCCAGGATGTGAAAAATGACTGCTGTACTGTTCATAAGGAGATGTGAAAAACTGCCACTGTTGAAAATGTGGCATGAAAATATTACAAATTTGCGAAGTTACAAGGGTGTGTGGAAACAGTTCAATGCACGCTGGTAACACAGTCATGTTGTGGAGTTTCGTCACCAAATTTTCAACATAGGGCTTTTAGGACCTCTGCTCATGAACAGTGCTGCTGTCATTTTCTTAATCTGTCCTGAACACTGATTTCCCACAGCGACAGCGTTATTCTGTGCCGCAACTGTGAAATCACATTTCAGTCAGAATGTGAAAAATGACAGCTGTACTGCTCATAAGGAGGTGTGAAAAAATGCCACTGTTGAAAATCTGGCATGACAATATTACAAATCTACGAAGTTACAAGGGTGTGTGAAAAGTGTGCACTGCACACTTGTAACACAGTCATTTGATGGGCTATCATCACAAATTTTAACATCGGCATTTTAGGACCTCTGCTCATGAAAGTATCACTGTAATTTTCTTAATCTGTCCCGAACAGTGATTTCCCAGAGACCGCTCTATTCTCGTGGGAAGTGTGAAAACACGTTCTGACCAGAGATGGGAAAAATGACAAGTGCACTGTTCATAAGTAGGTGTGGGAAAATGGCAATGTTGAAAATCTGGAGTGAAAATATTATAAATTTGCAAAGTTACCAGCGTTCGTGCAAACTACGCAATGCACACTCGTAAAACAGTTACTTTATGGAGTATCATTACCAGATTTTCTACATAGCCATTTCAGGACCTCTACTCATGAACAATGTTACTGTCATTTTCGTAATCTGTCCTGAATACTGATTTCCCACAGCGACCGTGCTATTCTGCAACGGAAGTGCAAAAACATATTTCCACCAGGATGTGAACAATGACAGCTGTACTGTTCACAAGGAGGTGTGAAAAAATGCCAATCTTGAAAATCTGGCATGAAAATATTGCAAATCACAAAGTTACAAGCATGTGTAGCAACTGCGCAGCGCACGCTTATAAAATAGTCATTTTTGGAATTTTTTTCACCAAATTTGCAACATAGGCTTTTTCGACGACCACCTCATGAACACTGGCTCTGTCCTTTCATTAATCAGCCCCAAAAGGTGATTCCACGCAGTGATCACAAAATCATCTTCCAGGGCCGATTAATGCCATGACAGTTCAAGAATTCATGAGGAGGGTTCCCAAAAACTCCATCTTGAAAATTTGGTGAAAGAATTCCCAAACAAGCCTGAGATATGCACTAAAGTTGAAAAAACCCTATTTGTTACATTATACAGCTTTCCGGCATTTCCTCAGTTCACGGTCGGCTTTGAAGAGTGCAGATGTGTTCCCGGTCCACCGAAGATCGTCGCACTGAGCTCCGGAGGTAACTATGGGTGGGGGATGTGGGGAGGCAGGGTATGCAGTGGGTGGGTGGAGGTGGGTGGGGGGGCAGGAGACTTCGAGGGACCATTTCCTTTTTTGCAGGAAAAAAACAAAAGACGTTGCAGGACCATTTTTCCTTTACAGGGGCATGTGGCATGCTGGATGGGCTCCCAGTGTACCACCAGATGCTTTCTTTTGGGGGGCAGCAGTAGCCAACGGGGGATAGGGCACCCCTGTCAGCACACAAGTGGGGGTAATCATTATGCCGACTGGGACTGGGTACTCTGTCAGCAGAAATAAAACGGGAGGGTGTTACAGAATGCCAACGGGGAGTGGGCTCCCCCGTCTGCAAATAAACATGGTGGGGGGGTGATATTGTTTGTGAACACGGCGACAACCCACCGCCATGTTCACAAACAATATCAGGGTTTCTAGATCCTGCCCTGAAATGACGGGTCACTCCCTCATTGCAGCGGATGGCTGACGCTGCAATGATGAGGTGGCCCCTGATTGCAGTGGTGAAATTGTCACAAGTTGGTGCCAATACAGTGTCAGTGGCTCAGTAGGTAGCACACTCGCCTCTGAGGCTGGAAGATCAGAGTGCTGTGGGTTCAGTTCCCACATCTGGCACTTGGGTTAACATCCCAGTACTGACACTGTAGTGCAGCATGAGAGGGGTGCTGAACTTCTGAGGTGCCGCCTTTCGGAAGAGACGTTAAACCGAGGTCCCATCTGCCTGGATTGGTGGTAGTTCAGGTGGATGTTAAAGATCCCGTGGCACTTATCGAAAAGAGTAGAGGAATTTCCCAGGTGTCCTGGCCAAATTTCCCTCATTCACTAAAAATATCACCAACAGCTTAATCTGGTTCAATTTCAGTTGCTTACCATCTGTATCCCACCTTTCCCCCGGTCTCCCCTGAAAATGGGACTTCTAGGCCCAGTGGGCTTACCGGGTCAACAAAATTCAACAAAACAAACAAACAAGTTTCCAAACTTGTGCCAGCAGCTGCATGCTAGAGGACTGGGGGATGTGGGACAAGCCTTTGCAGGCTGTGGGGGCATTGGCCACAACAGCGCTGTGCCCCCACAGCCTGCTTCTGATAAAGCTGCTGCAATATGTTTCTTGCTCTGTGCTCAATCAACATAAAAAGAACAACCTGGGGTAACCCAAGTTCAGTTTGTAGCTACTCAACTGCAAAAGGAGTGTGCAGTCTCATGTTTGGCCACAGGATGTCACTGAATTGCAAAACCTTTTTCTGGACTAGAGTGGAGAGCATATGAGTCATATGATGAGGTTTATGTGTCTGCTGTCTGGTACTTGTTGTAACTGTGCAACTGAAGTAAATTTTTCTGCGCACCTATTAGCCAATTTGATTATAGGATTTATGCCAGCCATTTTTACGTTGTCTTGCATGTACAGCGCAGACAACATATTGTGGTAGCTTGGAGTGGAGTAGCAGGTTTTGAAGGTGCGGTCGTGTTGTGGCCAATGATGCCACTGCTTTTTTGGGCTGGGATCTGTGCCATGAATAAAATAACATGCTGTCAATGACAGCACTGCAAAAGCATGCCACCAACTTGAAACAATTTCACTGCTGCAATGAGGGAGCTCCCCGTCATTGCAGATGGAGTGGAGGGTAAGGTTTGTCTGTTTGCAGATGACACCAAGATCTGCAACAGAGTAGATAAACCAGATGGGGTGGGCAGAATGAGAAGAGGTCTGGATAAACTGGGAAAATGGTTGAAGAGTGGCAACTGGAGTTTAATGCAAAGAAGTGCAAGATCATGCACATAGGGAAGAGAAACCCTGAAGCCACATATAAGCTGGGAGGGGAGTTGTTGGCAGTCACAAGGGAAGAAACAGACTCAGGCATCATCATCACCGATTACCTGAAATCATCCAAGCAGACCACTGAAGCAGTAAGTAAGGCTAGGGGGATGTTGGGGTGTATTAGTAGGGGTATCACAAGTCGGAAGAGGGAGGTAATAATCCATCTTTACAAGATACTGGTTAGGCCTCATCTGGAGTATTGCATGCAGTACTGGAGGCCACACCTTCACAAATACATTAACCAAAATGGTGCAGGGACTGCATCAGAATACATATGAGGACAGATTAATGGAGCTCAATATTTATATCCTAGAGCAAAGGAGGGAGAGAGGTGATATGACTGAAACATTCAAACACCTTAAGGGCATTAACAAGATGAGAGTCTAACATGTTTCAATGTAAGAAAAATAGCAGGACAAGAGGACACAGCATGAGATTAGAGGGAGGCCGATTAAGGGGTAATGTGAGGAAGTTCTTTTTCACAGGAAGGGTGGTGGGTGCATGGAAAAGCCTACCTCAGGAAGTGGTGGCTATGAATACAGTGTAGGGCTTCAAATAGGCATGGGATAGGTATAAGGGAGCAATACAGATGAGTATGAATGGATAGGCCATTGACAGAGCAAAGGCCAATGGCACATTCATAAGTTAGAAAAAATGGGCAGACTGGATGGGCCTCGCGGTCCTTATCTGCTGTCAACTTCTATGTTTCTATGTACCTTGCCTGGTGTAACATTTCAATAAATGTGGCAGCGGCTGTCACCATCCACCTCTCACAATCCCCAGCAAGCCAACTTTGGAGGTGCCCGATCCTCCTGTCGGCATGGTTACCCCCCCAAGATTGTGTGACACACTGGGATCCTACCCAAGTGTGCCTCCATGTTCAAAAGTGGATTGCATTGGCATTTTCCTGCCCCACCCACCACCATTGTGCATCACGATGGGAGACCACCCCAGTGTGGCTAGCATCCCCCCCAAACTCATGGGACACACTGGGAGCCCACCCCAGTGTGTCCAACAATTTCCTTACACCTGTAAAAAAAGAAAATGGTCCGCAGTGTTATTTTTTTTTATTATAACCTGAAACAAAGAAAACAGTCCCTAGCTGTCAGGTCCCCTCCCCCAACCTGCACCCACCCTCTACGCACCCCACCTCCCCACTAATGCACAGATGCTCAGATGAGGTCAGACAAGAATTTTATGACCAAACTTGGACTGTTTCCTTTAGTATACACATTATTCATAGTGAGAATCCTGCACTACTTACATTTCATTTATGAGTCACTGCTACCATTCTGTGGCCAATACCCCCTCCCCTCATTTATAAAGCACACCCCAGGAATTTTTCCTCCCCTTTCAGACAGATTATGATGTGGACAGTGGAAGGTGTTGGATGAAAATTGACAGAATATCCAGGCATTTGTGATCTGTGCACCAGATGCTGAAAATCAGGACGTAGAACTTTAATAAAAAAAATCTGTTGTATAATACAGTTTTTATTCTCGGAAGCACCAAGTTAGGTTGACAATAAACCTGTAGACCTTCCACACAGTGATGGCACAATACCGATGCAGGTATTGTGCCACTCAAGCACCCAGTGTTTTTGGCCCCCCGGACTTTAGGATTCTCAACCCCTGGTCGGAGATGGTCCGGGAAGGGGGCAGGACACTGGGGAAAGTGAAACACGGAAATGGACCATTACAGCGACTGTTGCTGTAGTGGTCATTTTCTGTGTTTTGCTGTCAGGGTGTAAGGCAAAAGGGGGCCACCCTTATTCTCATGCTGTGGGTAGCAGATGGTTATTTCAGAAGATTTTTAACAGCAAGTACACTATCTGCAACCCATGGGGGGTGATATCTAAATATTAGGCTATGGTTGAATTTACAGACATGTCCAACTGGTTCCAAAACTATACTTTAATAAATAAAGATAAGTGTGTGTGGGTGTGTCTGTGTCTGTGTGTGTGTATCTGCGTGTGTGTGTGTGTCTGAGTATCTGTGTGTGTGGTGTGTGTGTGTGTGTGTCCATATTTGTGTATATGTGTGTGTGTGTGTGTGTGTGTGCGTGCGTGTGTGTGGCTGTGTGTGTGTGTGGTGTGTGTGTGTCTGTGTCTGTGTGTGTCTGTCTGTCTGTATCTACAAACACTTTTGTGTTTTTGTGTTTGGAGACTTTGTAGTCACAATGCCCTACATATCTGTGCATAGCTTCAATCTGGTGGACTTAATTAGCACTCATTGAAAGTAGACAGATAGATAAACAGACACCTGAGACAGACAAAGATGACAGACAGATAGATAGACAGACAGATAGACAGACAGATAGGTGATAGATAGCTAGGTAGATAGATTGATGATGTCTGTAGATAGGTAGATAGATACTGTTTGTAGATAGATAGATAGACAGACAGAATGATAGCCTGACAGACAGACAGGCTGACATTCACTTCAGATGGGGAACCTGTTGGAAGAAAGAAAGAAAGAAAGAAAGAAAGAAAGAAAGAAAGAAAGAAAGAAAGAAAGAAAGAAAGAAAGAAAGAAACTGCTACACTGTATTTGTAAAAGTCTGAAGAATAAAAGCAAGATCTGTGCTGTGAAATACCTGAATGAACCTTTCATTCCACAGAATGTCATTCTCGTTGATGGTGAGCTCTGGTCCTCCAGGGGCTTTGTTCTCAAAGCCACCAACTTTGAAGTACCTGCTGGTTCCATCAGGGGTCACCTGAAAGTTAAGGATGTCATACCTTGCTGGTGGGTCACCGTTCACATCAAAATACATCTCCTCATCAGCACTGTTTTTAAAATGGACATTCTTGGTGTAATGAAGCAGCTAATGAGAAGACAAGATAAAGGAAACCCTTGGTTGACAGGCATCAGAGGCAGTAAACAAAGTACAATGAACAGTATCTTTCTTTCTATCTATCTATCTATCTATCTATCTATCTATCTATCTATCTATCTATTTATCTATCTATCTATCTATATTCTTTGCACAAAAATCAGTTTGCAACAATTACAGTTCAGGCTAAAGCAACAAAAAAAGGGAAATGTGGCTTTAGGGTTTCCAACCCCATAAAGCAAATCAGGGGCAAAGTCTTCCTAGGTATTGTCAACCCCAAAGCTCACTCCGTTCTATACACTCCATAAATATACATACATGCCTAATGGGGTGGGGTTAGGGGTTTAGGCTGGGAACCCTAAAGCCACAGTTCCCTGCTTTTTTTGCATTAGCCTGAACCCCAAATGTTGCATTAACACAGTTTTTTGCAAAGAATTGTCTTACTTTTTAAGATAGTCCCATGCAATCATGCGTTTTGAGATAGTGTAATCGTATCCTTATTTATTTGTGCTCCCATTCCTCCATAGATGCATATATGTGTTTATGTGGAAGCACAGGGCCCTCCAGGCCTGAGCTTCCATTTGTAGAACAACAGCAACCTAACTGACAGCATAGCCTTCCTATTACCCCGCCTCATCAACCCAGTAGTAAAACATATCAAATCCCCACCAAGATGTGCACAGCTTTGCCATTTTTGCATATTTTGAACCCATATTTTCAACATACTCTTCTTATGACCCCATCTCATGAACACATATGGTAAAAATCTTGAAATCCCACCCAGAAGGTGATTGCACCAACCGACCGCAAAATCACCTTTTGGGCACGATGTGTAAAATTACCCTAATATTGTTTAAGAGGTGGGGTGTCAAAAGGGGTATGTTGAAAAGTTGGTGTCAAAATCTTGAAAAATGACACGTTATGCACCAAAGTAGAAAACCCCTTTGAAATACATTGATTCCTCATATGATAAAATATTTCTTTTTGTGGGTTGTCATACAAAACAAATATCTTGCTTTGTATCATGAGTCACAAAGCAAGATTTATAATTAAAAAAACAACATTTTAAGAGCATTTCTGCAACAGACCACAGTTAAGTGCAGAATCCAGCTAAAGGGGTCCCAATAAGCAAGCTACATCCGTTGGTTGCTTTCAGGAATGCTATTTTTGTGGTTTTTTAAATGTAAATTTTTATGGAAAGAAGCAAAACAAGATGGCAGCAAACAAAACAATGATTTTCCCCTCATGAAAAAAGACTGCCCCCATATGAAAAAAATTTTTTTTGTCATTTCATACAGTTATTTTTCAGTGCTTACTGAGCATGCTCGGAACCAAGCATTACAAATTTCAAAATTAAGTAACTTTGGAACGGATAAATATTTGTTTACCAAATAAACAACAAGCAGATCTGTGGGCCAGACCCTTTCTACCCAGGAAATTTCAGGCCAGTATTTAAAATCATATGGGCTCTTGCCATGTTGATAGAAAACACATTCAAACTAATGGAAAAAAATTCTGAAAAATTCATTTTTTGCACTATGTGCACCTCAGAATCCACATGTCTGACTGGAACAACACTTGTTATGTCAAGAGATCTACTCATGAGACTGTGCATGCAACATTTCATGTAAATCCGTTGAATAGCTGCAAAGTAATTAGAGTACAAATTTGGGGGTTTAACACTGAAGTGCCCGAACAACCCCAAATAGAGGGGAGCACCACTAAAATGTACAAATATGCATAGTAGTTTGTTGTTTATCTAAATTTTATTTCACCAGGTGAGTGTCTAGAGAATATGGGATGTACAGCCCTTACCCCCTTTGTGCCTCAGTGTCCTACAGTATCTTGAGGTTTTCTGACAGTGTTTTGAGATTTTATTTAAATCATGGTTTAATAATAATGAAAAGGCAAATTCTGCACTATGAAGCAAAAAGACTTCCACAGTAGCAATCCAGCCATCTTTCTATAATCATAACCTGTAAAAGGAACAGTCAGCACTAAGAGCCACACACCCAAGTGTGGGGCCAGTCCCAGTTTGCACTTTGCATGGAAAAACATTTGTGTTACTTGCTGTTTACTGCAGGATACTAGACTGTAATCATACTGGTTCTGCAGACTTCCACCCTGGCATTTGCTGTAACCAGAAATCCCAGAATCACCTTCAGGTGACATCAGAGGGCTATACCAGGGAGAGATTCAACAACCTGCAGTGTGTGACAGCTTTAGTTAGCTCAGATAAGATGTATGCTGTTCCCACTGTTCTTCCAGGGCTAAGTACAGTCACATATGTGGCACATTTAGGAGGTACATAGGAGGCAGTATAGCGCAGTGGTTTAAGGCTCTGAGTTACAAACCTGAAGACCTGACTTTGAATCCCATGGCCCCCACTTGCATACTGCGTGACCCTGAATAGGTCACTTAATTTCCTTGTGCTCGCAGGTCGTACCTGTAAACAAGTTTTCAGCTAAGTGTGTCTCTCCTGGTTTCAAAAAAAACAAAAAAAACATGTGTGGCCCAAATGCAGGCTGCATCATAGTTGTGCGCTTTTGTAGTTCTAATCTGGCCCCAAGTACAGACATAGCTAATTGTGGTTCATTCATCTTCTAATGCTAGTGCACCCTTCAGAGGCAGCTGCAGCTGCAAACTGATATGCAAACGTGACACGACTTGCTGTTGCATCCATCTCAACACTTTGAAAATACAGGCCACAGTGTGGCTGAGCCAGTGCAGTGCAATGTTTTCAAGTAAAGCCTTGAAAAACTTAATATTTACACACAAATCAAAATGTCTCTGGGCAGACTAGATGAACCTTTGGTCTTGATGTGCTCTCACTGCCTTTGTTTCTGTATTTCTATAAATCTTGTTTTATGTCGATATTTCTGTTTATTTTTCTCTATCACTATGGACAGCTGTTTGAAAATAGGATCCTCATCCCACAGATTTCATCTGCTCCTCCTTCCTGTTTATTCAACTTGCACTGCACCCCCATATTCAAAGGACTTGCATGGCACTAAATAGAGGTGCGTGGTGCATCCTGTAAAACGCACTGTGGCATGATGTTCAAAAGGAGGAATGCGTCATGAATATCCAATTGTGTGATCGTGCACATATAATGTATGCCACACAGAAAAATGGGGCAGACACCTACATATGCTGTGCATGTGTATAGTCAGTGGAATTGCACAGCGCATGTGCCATGCATCTCATGTTTATTTCGTGCAAAGTTAGGCAAGACAAGGGGATGCCCTAAATCTGCCAGCCACCCACAGGCAGGCTGCTGAACTGCAGACAAGACATCCTGAGACAGCTCTGTGAGCTGCACCTGGATGAGCGCCAGGCACCCACACACAGCAGCCATGCCAGGATGGTAGTATCCAAAGCCACAGCTGCACTGTGCCTGCTTGCCAGGCACCTGCCAGATACTGGTGTGTGACACCATGGGCATGTCCCAGTCAGCCACCTCCCTCACCTCACCCAGGTCATAGACACCCAGCTGCCACATGCTAGTGTGGTCAGTCACCCCCCTAGCACACCAGCAGAGCAGACAGTTGCAATGAGCTCATGTCCCAGGTGCCATTGCCTATACCCATGTGGACATCAGAGCATCTCCTGGTGGTGGCATGCACCCATGGTGACTTCTGGGACAATGGTAGTCAGTGTGCATGATGGTACTGGTGGCAGCATGGCATGGGTCAGGGACAGACCATTGACACACACCCATGGTGGTATGCCATAGGTGCACACAGCACACCTTTGCCAGATACACACCACCAGGAACAACATACATGTCACCTATTCGATCTATGCATTGTAACAATGCCACAGGGGCCTTGCAGTGGATCAGTGTGGTGTTGTGGCTGTGGACATTGCACAACTGTAGGCAGTGCGGGGCAGGGGTGGCACCACCAGTGGCCTGAAGGCATCATAGGCATGTCTCATGGACACTGGACCCTTCTGTTGTTGCACGTGTGGCCACCATGGGTATTAGCATTGCACTAAGGCCAGTGCATTCCACCCACACACAAACATGACTACTCACCTGCCTGCTAAGCTGCAGTAACACCTGGTCACTTTTGTGGAATGGTGGTGCTGCCCTCAGATCTGGAACTGCACATGCCAGTGGCATGCAAATGGCCTGAATACATTCCAGTAATGAGATGCTAATGTGCTGTTTGGGTACCGACTGTGCAGTGAGGCTATTTGTATATCCACGCAAGTGGCTTCACATCACGCAGTTCCATATGCTCTGCGCTGGGCACAGGTCACCTGCCATGCTGCTCATCTCCCACTGTGCAATCGCGCACGATTGGAATATTCAGACGTGTTTGCAAGATCGCATTACCTGGTGCAATTTCTGAATATTCCATTCTTTTGTGTTGGCACAAGTCAATGTGTGGCACATTCACCTGCATGGCGCGCAGCCACGTTTCAATGTGGGGCCCATAATCTTCAGTTTATAAATCAGTTTATTGCCATGAGAATGATTATGATGTAGCAAGCTGTAGATTATGATTTAAAATTCAAGTTTTACACATCACCCCATATTTTTTTTTATATAATTGATGGGATTTTTTGCCCAGAAGCCCCCACCCAGGTTTTTTTATGTTTATTATTTCTTATGAATTATGTTATTTTTTTGTGTTTTATTATTTATTTAACAAATGTTCTCCTGTTAGAGCCACCCATGCCACAGAACCTGTCTCCTCTTATTTAAATTATAGTTAGCCCCATCAGTCATTCATAGCACAGCCACACTGTGGTTTCAGGTTTGTGCTTCTGGCAGCACTTGCTCTCCTGCCTGACAACAAGCCCTAAGTTAAACTTAGCCACAAGATGGGCATACCATGTTGGTGGAGGAGCACGCTATCTCCCACCTCCTACACCACCCAACACTTGTGCCATGCCCTTCTCCCACCTGCATAGAGCAGACCACAGCTACCCTGAGATCCTTAAGGATGGGAGTTGAACCTGACACAATTCCACTGAGCTGCAACAGTGTGTGTGTGCGCTCTTTGAAGGAATGCTGGCACATAAGTGCAGTTATAACCAGCTGCCAATAATGGCAAATGACTACCAACTTCTAGTTGTGGGAAAAACACAGCACAGTTATTATATTTGTTTATTTTTATTTAGTTTTTGTTGACTGGGTAAGTGCACTAGACAAATCCTGCCTGTTTTCAGGCACGACCCGGGGGAGGGGGATACAGATGAATGCCAACTGACCTTGAACCAGATGAAGCTGTTGGTGGTATTTTTAGGGAATGAGGGAAATTTGGCCAGGACACCGAGGAAATTCCCCTACTGCATTGCTGGCAGTAGGGGGCTAGCGACAACAGCAAGTCTGTTCAGTCGTAGTCAGACTTGGGCGAGGATGGAAGCAGCAAAGGAGGTTGGAGACAGTATTTTACAGATGGAAGTACAGATGAAAGAACGGCTGGAACAGCCAGAATGGGTGCAGTCTGCACAAATTTCTGAGCAAAGCAATAATGAGGTGTTGTCATCTATAATGGAGTTGTCTGGTGAAAGTGTTTATACTAGTCCAAATACTGTAGAAAATATTCCACCGCAAACTAACTCTACAAGAGAAACTCAGCGCTCTACAAATGGAACAAGATAGAGTTTTACAGGAGATTTTGGCACTGGAAGCAGAGAAACCGGTTGATCTGTATGGGAACATTGAGTTTGTTTCGGAGACACCGGAGAGTCCAGTAGTCGGTATCCCAGTGAGTGATGAATGTGTGATACTGAATGGTGTAAGTCATGGAGATGTGGATAATTCACATACAGAAGAGATTCAGAAGAATGACGAGCTGGGACAGTTGCAACAGAAGGGTTTTTTACCTTTAAAGCATACTATAATGAAGGAAAGCATTGTGCCAGTTTCCAAGGCAGCTGAAGGTAACCTGGATGTGCACTGGAAGGCATCGGGTAATTCTGAGTTCTTGGGGCTCCCAGTTGCACTCACAAAGCGGCAGGCTTAGTTTTTAGGTGGAGCGGATCAACTTGGAGTAAACGACCAGCCTGTATCTATCAAACAGAGCCATACCAGCAGGAAGGGTTTAGAGTTTCTGTTTTCTAACGCTCTGCAACAGTACAAGAAAATTGGAGATGACGGGAAAGACAAGCGAGGGTTGTGCTGTTTGCGAAAAGGAATCTAGAGGTACCTGTAGAGAATCGTATGAATGCACCATCACAGGTAAAAAGCATGTAAAACTAATGATGGGGCAGAATTCTGTGCTGCAGGCCCAATAGCAGAAAATTGGTCACGGAGAAAGCATTACAAGAGGCTGGTTGGACATTAAATAAAGGGTCATGGCACCCAACACCAGACTGGATCCTAAACTTAACTTTTCTCAGAATGAGCCTAGTGGAAACCAAATGTGCCTTTACCAGTTGTTATGTCTGAAGGGGGTGGAACTGTGATGATGGCAGATCAGCAGGACTCTGTCCTTGGTGAACCTAGTTCTAGTCCTGTCCCTTTGGTAGAGGAGGTACTGCCAGGGGTGAACAGGGAACAAACTCAAAATATGGAAAAGCCTCTTATGTCTGAGTTTCTAGAACTAAAAAAGAGGCAGCTTCTCGTAGGAATGCTGTGCGCATAAGGTATAAAGGAGGAATGGAAGTTCAACCAGATAGGGTGTATGTGGGTAAATGTTTATTAAAAGATTCATTGCACTTCTCACCCAGGGAAGTGTTCGCTTTCATTAACATATCAGGTGAGGATAATTTTGATGTTAGCTTTCGATCAGCATATGCACTTGATCTTGTTTGGGAATGATATAGCCAGGTGAAGTTCTCACCCATGTGGACACCTTTTTCGTTATTCCTTTGACGAAACCTTTAATTAAGTTTGTAACTGTGATGTTTCGGAATGAAGGTGTCCATGTGGATGACATTTCATACTGATTAGGTCAAAAATGTGAAGTTTTAAGTCCCCCGGAGGCTATTCTTGATTCGGAGCAGTTTTGGACGGGGTTGGAAATTCAAAGTTAAACTCCGCGCAAACAGACAAAGGTTGAGCACATCCTAACTCCTTTCTTCTGGGGAGGGACAGAGGTGTGCTTCTATGCAGGCCAGCCTAGAGCTTGTTATAGATGCGGGGCTAGGACACATTGTCAAGCTCTTGTGATAAACCCCATTGTGACAATTGTGGAAAGTAGGCCATGGGGTTTTCAGTGTGCTAATTTCACAAAGTGTGATTTATGTGATGGGATTGGGCACGTTTTGCAGAATGTGAATGGGCGGCAAGGAATAAAGCCTCCATTGGCAGTCCTGAATTATTGATACAGGAAGCACAAAATAAGGTAGCGAACTTTGTTGCACCTGTTAAAGAGGTGGTACTGGACCATGAAACTCAAGATAGACATATAGTTAAAGACATAGGACAAAACAAGGTTTTGAGAGCTGCCTCAGTTGAATGCTGAGGAGATTCAAGGAGGGTTGTTGTACAGAAAGAGACAGAAAGCATTGAAGTATCAAGACCCTTGGTTATGGTTCTGGTAAGAAGGTCTTCCCTGAATACAAAATCTACTATGGGGCCTAGCACAGTCGAGATGGAATCAAATAACCCTTTTTCAGTTTTAGCTACTTCCTGGGGTGAGTCAGAGATGGATGGTCAGGATTTAGATTCACAACCCATACAAGATAGCCCTCCATCTCCCTTAAGGGTACATGAAGGATATAAAGGGAAAAGGAAAAAAGACGGAAAAAAGATGGATGAATTTTTTTTTTTTTTTACTTAAATGGCATTTAACATTGGTTCTATGAATGTCCATAGCCTTTTGAATTTCAAAAGAAGGATGGTAATTTATGATTACATTCACTTTCAAGCTTTGGATATTTGTTTATTACAAGAAACCTGGATGTATTCTTTAGAACAAACTAGGCTTTTTCAAAGAGAATGGTGCTGGGGGCCTTCCTTCTGGTCGTTTGGCCAGGAAACAGCTGATGGCATTGGCTTTCTGTTTAATTCATTTAATTTTTCTTTAATTAAGTTAATGGACATTGTTCCAGGTAGATTAATGATTCTTGATGGGGTTTGGAAATCCCTGACATGTAGATTCATTAACATCTATTGTTCTCAAATCAAAACAGAACGATAACACTTTTTCAATTAATAAAACCATATTTATTCACTTCACATAAAAATTTTATGTGGTGACTTTAATTGTGAGCTAAAAATAAATCTAGGAAAGACACACCTGGGGAAAAGAAAAAAAAAGGTGTATTGTGACTCCAATTCATTGGAACAGTTGATAAAAGCATCTGGTCTTGTTAATGGTAGTAGTCGGCAACAGGGAGGGTAAAATTACTTATCAAAAAAACAATATACATTTACTATAGACTATATGTTTCTATCAGATTCTTTGTCATTTTAATTTTTACGGTTCCAGTTTCATTTTCAGACCATCTGCTCTTGCAATGTGAAATTGGGCCTTATAGGTTACCATCACAGATGAGGCCAGATGGAAACTAAATGCATTATTATTACATTGTCCCAAGGTTGAGATAAATTTAAAAGTATTATAAAGGCAAGATTGTCAGTGGCCTTTCTATATGATAATTTAGGGAGTGGTGGTTAGATTCAAAACAAGATTTTGGTAAATTTTTTAAAATATAGGAAAAACAAAGAAAGCAGAAGTTTCTACACTACCTTAAGTTCGACAATGTCTATATGATTTAAATTCACTTGCAAATACTTCAAAAGTAGATAATTCTATAAATATTACACAGATAAAGCAACAACTCAAAGAGTGGCAATATAATAGAGCAGATACTCTTCAAGCATTATTCAAATATGGTGATAAAAAAATGTCCTGCTGGAGACCCTTATGAAGCTTTTAAAAAATATAAAGTGAATACTACAATTGATGCACTTAAAGATGATGAAAGTAGTAATTTCACAGCACCTAAAAAACTATAACAAATAATTAAACAGTTTTTCACTGCCCATGAGCCTGAGAATTCACCTAGTATTCCGATTATACAACAGTTTTTGGCACAATTGGATAGACCTGGGCAACCTAGAAATGTGGGGTCTATTGTTTTACCTATTTCTAAAAAAGAAATTTTTACAGCAATTAAGCTGTTGAAATCTGGAACCTCACCTGGGGTAGATGGGTTGACAATGGAATTGTATAAAGCCTTTCCAGAATCTTTTGCAACATGTTTGGAATTAGTTTATAATTTTTTCTAGATTGCAGAATTCCCATTGTAGTTTTCTGAGGGTCTATTAATTTTTTATTTAAATCTGGAGATAGATACTCTTTAGAGAATTGGAGACCAATTACATTATTGAATTCGGATTACAAGCTATTAACAAGTATTTTGAATACCAGATTAAAAAGTAGCAATTGACGTTCTATCTCCACTCAATTTTGTGGTTTACAAGGGAAAAATATATTTCAGGCACACAAGGATTATTAGAGATTGGATTGAATATATTAATATATATATAAATTGTCTGGCTATATTGTGTCTGTTGACCAAAAAAAGCATTCACAAAGTGTACCATCCATTTTTATTTTTGGTGTTGAATCACTATGGGTACATGATGGTTTATAGATTGGATTAAAGAGATGTATGAAGATAATATCACTCATCCTATGATTCTAACTGTAATAGGAGAAGGGTTTCACATTCCAACAGAAGTACGTCAGGGCTGTCCACTCAGCCCATTATTATATGTCTATACAATAGATGTGTTAATTCAGTATTTATCACAAAAATCATTATGGGACGGGATTACAGCCCCCCCTTTGTTACAGGAAGTACGGGTTCAGGCTTATGCTGATGATTTGTGTTTGTTTTTTATGCACTATCATCAAGTAACAATATTTCTAGACTTTATGGAGATATATTCCAGGATTTCCAATTCACAGCTCAATCCCTTTAAAAGCAAGGGATTATTTATAGGTGTGCAATTTCTAGAGCCTTTAATTTTATAGGGTCTGCATATCTCTTCCGAACCAATTAAGATTTTGGGTTTGTGGTATGGGACTCAGAATTACCTAATTTGAATGGGAGAAGGATTGCATTCTGTTGAAAGTAAAATCAATATATGGAAACATTGGAAGTTGCCCAAATTAAAGAGGTTGTAGTTCTCAAAAATTCATCCTGCCGATGTTATTGTACATGCTCACATATTCCGATCCCTATCAATTTAGAAACTAGATTATATAGTTTATTTTCCAGATGGTGTGGGAAATAGACTAATCCCATTAAGCGTCAGTACACATATTTATCAAAACAGAATGGGGGTTTGGGTATGGCTGATCAATTATTCTTTTTCAACATTATTTATTGCTTCAAATTTAAAGGGTGGATGGGATTTGTCACCTACGAATGAAGGGAAATTACTTCATAATGTATTATATAGGTACTTTACAGCTTGGTTGATAGATCCCCCTAAACCTGTTCCCACTTTATTTATCCCTAGTCTTTTTTTACCCATTGTCAGAAAATTATTTAAATGGAAGCTATCGGTGCAATCAGTAAGGGAATGTACAGGGAAAATATTATACAACAAGGTAATGTTGTAGTTGTACCCAAATGAACCTGCCTTCAAGAATTGTCCAACACAAGGAATTAAACTGGTGCTCCAGAGGTTAAATAATTATAGGTTACCAACATATATGTGGGAACTTATATGGCTGTCAGTATATGGGAGGATTGGGGTGAGAGGCAATGCAAAATATAAGGCTCAATCCGAAAGAAATTGTCCTTATTTACTTTGTATCAATAAAGAGGAAACAACGGAACATTTTTTCTTTGACTATACTTATGCCAAGTCTCTTTGGAGATTCCTAGCTGTACAATGGAAAATGAAGTGGTTACATAATTTAGATTATGACACTTTGGTTTTGGGTCAATTTGCTCACTTAAAGACAAAGTATTATATAGGGACTTTACATATCTTTTGCTGTGCATTAATACATTATTTATGGCAGGCTCGATGTCAATGGGTACTATATCAGAAACAAAAGCCCGTGGAGATAGTAAGTTGTTTGGTTAGAGGGCCTTAGAGAGTATATCTTACGGATATTGATTTGCATCCACCAAGCAGGTAAACAAGGTGTGTGCCCAGGGATTGGAAGGGCACATGTCATACCTCTCTGTGAGAGTGGGTCCAGGATGAGCTGGGGAACTACAGACTGGTAAGCTTTACCGCAATTATAGGAAAACTGATGGAGCTACTCTCAAAAGAAAGGCTGGTGCAATTTCTTAAGGATAAAAGATCTACAGAACAACAGGTAGTAGGGGTTTGTCTTGGAAAGATCCCGCCAGACAATCTTGATTGACTTTTTCAACTGGTGTAACGAGGCACTGGACAGGGACTGTGTGGTGGATGTACTCTACCTGGATTTCAGCAAGGCCTTCAATCCAGGACCACATGATGCAGGTTGACCTGCAAGTTAGAAGAGTCTGGGGTAGGGGAGGAAACTAGCCAGAGAGGTTGAGAAACTGGACATGGGAGAGACAGCAGAAGGCTTTGGTCAGGGATGAGGCATCGGAGCCCAGGGCAGTGACAAGTGGTGTCCCATAGGGCTGGTACTGGATCCAGTCCTGTTTAACATTTTCATGCTGACATAGTAGTAGGGATCAATAATAAGATCAGTCCTTTGCAGGCGACCACCAACATTTGTGGCTGAGGTGGATAGGGGTGAAGGGGCAAGGTCTTCGGGAAGATTCAGCAAAACTAGAGGAATGGCCACAAACCATGCAACTTGGGTTCAATGCAAAGTGCAAAGTGATGCATCAGGGAGCCAGGAACCCAGGATAGAGTTACTGGTTGGAGGTATCCATTATCCACATCCAGGAGGGAGAGGACTCTGCAGGTGCTATGCAACCGACAAATGAACCACTCAGCACAGTGCAAGATGGCAGCAGCAAAGGCAAACAGGATGCTAGGGTGCAGAGCAAGGGGGATTACATCTAGGAGTAGAGAGGTCATATTGCCCCTGTACAGGTCCCTGGTGAGGCCACACTTGGAGTACTGCATGCAGTTCTGGCACCCCCTACTTAAAAAGAGACATCAAACTGCTAGAGGTGGTGCAGCACAGAGCAATAAAGATGTTCCTGGGATTGGGGGATAGACTATACGAAGAAAGATTGAGGGAGCTCAATATGTATACCCTGGAGGATAGAAGAGAGAGTGGGCATATGAGGACTTTCCAAGTACCTGAAGGGATAAACAGAATTGGGCACCAGGTGTGGGTCAGTCTTAAGGTTGGAAGGAAACCAGAGGACACTCTCTGAAGTTGGAGGTGGGCATAGTCAGGAGGAAATGAGGATACACTATTTCACTGAAAGGGTTGTAACAGTGGAATGCACTGCCAGAGGAAATCGTGTGGTGCAGACAGTGGGGAACTTCAAGAGGGGTGGGACAGATTCAAAGGGAGTACAAACCGGGAGGGGGGTAGGAGAGAAAGGAAACGGAGAGGCAGCTGCAGTCTAATGGACTGATGTGCTGCACATTTGAGCAGACAAAGATAGACCATAGGGCCTGTATCTATTAGCAATGTGTATGCTTGCATGTTCGTAACCTGTAGTAAATAGGATGGCCCATTATTTGAAAAACAGAAAACAAATGATTAGAAACAAATGGAGTCCCCTTGTATTTGTGAAATATTTATCCTTGGGTCCCAAGGCTCCACACTTGAGTGCCTACTGTTTTCATTATTTATTAATTATCTTTGGTGGGTGTACCTTTGGCAAACACCATCCTTTAAGATGATGTTGTGCTGCACACAACAAATATATCTTTATTTTAATTTTAACCAGGAGAGACCCACTAAGCTGAAATCTTGTTTCCAGGTGCGACCTGGGGAGCACAAGAGGATTAAGTGACTTTCTCAGGGCCATAGAGTATCCGAAGAGAGGGGCTGTGGGGTCAAACCCAGATCTTCAGGTTTTCAGCTCAGAGCCTTAAACCACTACGATTATACTGCCTCACATTAAATAACATCATATGAAATGTAGTCACGGAAAAATAATCACTTGGTTTACTGAAGTCAGGTCAGTAGTTAATAAAAAATAAAACAAAAAGCAATGGAGTTTGGTGCAGTTAAAAAATAATAATTTGGACAAGTTTCGGGTGCCTTTCAATGATGGTGACAAACTTGGGTGGTTATCAAATTTAGGTACCTGGGTGTGTTATTGGACCCACACCTGAATTATGCAAGCCATGTTAGGCATGTGCCCATATGGTATCGGGTTAAGATAGCGGTTAAACCACACATAAGTACAGTGCTTTAAGAAGTGCTAATGGCTTTACAATGACAGGGGGTTTACAGCATGGTGAGAAACCACTACCGCTGTCACTAGGCTGCCACACGGAAGGTAAAGGATTGCTCCTGTGGTGGAGTAGCTAGAGCCTGCCTTCGGTTGCATTGAGGACCTGTGGCTGTGGTTTGATTCTCCCCAGGCCCCACTCTGCTGTGGCTTTTTGGCCCCAATAAAACATTTTCCAGACACAAGTTTCTTTTATACCTCCAATCTCTGCAACCCCTGGAGTTGATTATAATTAGTCTGGGGGGTGTGGGGGCAAAGTCCCCCTCGTTGGAGATGCGTGGGTGGAGCCCCCCACAGAAACTAAGTTGTTGCTGTGGTGTGTGCTCTGTGTGCACCGGTTGGCATAGTGTGCTGATGTTATTTTGCCACACGTTGCTTTGCACGCAGCATTGTTGTGGTGCCCTGTTTTGCTCTCAACATTATGACCCTGTGCCCTCCACACAGCTAAATAAAAAAGAGGAGATTTTATGTGCAGTTAGGGATTTGCTTATGGATGACACCTGAAGGGCTCTATCCCAGAGTTGTCTATCACCATCAATAGATTATGGAAGTGTAGTTTGAGGAGCCCCCCCCCGCAAAAAAACAATTACGCTATTATTGCTGCTCAGTTCTTGACCGCACTGTTATTGTCAGCATTGTTGATTTGATTTGATAAAAATGTATTTTTATACAGGATACAAATTGTTGGGGTTTCATTCCCCATTTACAACACTGTCCTGTGGTGTAAATAAGTTTACAAAACACAATCCACAATACGTATATACATACAATATGAAGCAGGCAGAAAGGTACGGGCAAAGCCGCAAACCAATTGGAAAGCGACCGCTGTCTCTGCCTTGCTTCCGATTGATGCGCCTTCCCATAGACTTTAACTGGGCTTTGCAACACTATTCTGGCGGGATTTCTGTTATTTTTTAATTTCTTTCAATTCCACCTAAAACTGTTTTACTCTTGTATTGTGCCATTCAAGGGTTGTTTTGATGTATTTAAAATAGTGTTTAAGTCTTTTGAAATTTTGTGTGGAGCTAGGCAGCTTGGCGCTAACCCCCCCACACCCTCCAGTCTTTTGTTGTGTAAATCCTGAGTTTTAGCACCTTATTGCAGATTACTGCAATAAAAGGTACCTTGCTGACTACCTTCTCCTCTGTCCCCACCTTGCCTTGGCGCGGCCTTCGAGTTCCAGGGGCGGAGGGCTCCGAGCCGCCAGTGGGACGGCGTCATCCGCCTAGCAGACCCGGGGTTCCAGGAGGCCGGGAGAAGCAGGCAGAAAATGCAGGGCAAAGCCGCAAAATTTTGCCGCCCCCTCCCCCTCTTGGTTGATTCTTTTATACACTTTCTCCGCCATTTCTCTAATCCGCCCACATCTATTTCCTTCCTCTCTAACCCATACCTAACCTCCACAATGCTACTTTGCTTCCTTTTGCTCCTGAGCCTCTCATCTCCCCAATCCCATATGATAATTATGATATACCCCCTGTCACGATGAATAAGTTAGTGAATACGATCTACCCACCCTGCCATCCACAATGGACAACCACCTATTCATATTCATTTCAACCACTTTTACACTGCAACCCCTGGGGTATCCCACATAAAGCCTCTCTAACAATTCAATACTCCACTAACACCTTACATGTATCCTGGCTTTATATTAACCCACTATGCCTGTCCATCGTTATTATGTTATGATAAAATTCACACCTATATAACAGGACCTTCTCCCATCACACAGCGGGCACACAGGAATAAGAGGAAGCGCTCTGACCACTCACTATCCCTGTCCCTTGGTGCCCTCCTCAAATTAATCTTCTTTCTTCTGATCTGCATTGGTACTATTGAAATAAATCCTGGCCCCATTGAAAGTTTCTTTTCCCTGCAGATCTATCCTCCATAAATAGCCTAAACTTCCCTACATTTCAATGCTTGCAGCCTCTTAAAAAATTCTCCTTAATACAGGCTTGGGTGGCACATACTCTGCCTGACTTCCTAGTCATCTCTGAATCTTGGCTCAGACCTACAACATAAAAGACAGTGTTGTAACCTTCCCAACTATCTGCTCTTCAGAGCAGATCGCCCCTTCCAGGGGTGGTGGGTGGCCATATACGTAGGACACCATCTCTGCAACCTGCCTCATCAACACATCCAAACCAAAGGAATTTGAATGTTTGTCAATCAAAATATCCCTTCCTAACTTGTCTTCATTTAAATTGATTGGCTGCTATAGGCCTCTCTCTGCAGGCCTCAAACTACTATCTCACCTAGGGTCAATACTCCAGTCTAGGCCTGAAGATACATCATCCTTGGTGATTTGAATTTAAACTGGCTATCTAATGTATCTGCACCATTGGTAACCTTTTGTGACACCTATGGATTTACACAATAACATTAAAGACCCAACCAGGGTTAACCTAAAAACTCTAGCAACAGCTCACTCCCTGGATATTATGTTGATAAACAAGCCTCACTTATATTCGCATGCAGGAGTACTGCCAGTGATGTAAGTGATCATTGTCCTATAGCTGGCATAAGATCTACACTTAAACCACCCAATCCTGCAGAATTTGTCCTCAAAGGTCAAAAAAATTCAACACCTCAGGATACCTCCATGACTTGAGTAATACAATATATTGGCAAGATTTCTACCTTACAACCTCAGTTGAAACAGCTCTCCAGACCTTAAGGACATTATCACTAATGCTCTCAATATTCATGCACCAATCACCAGTATCAGAACTAAAACAAGATCCTGCCCTTGGTTTCACCCTGAAGTCTTAAAGCAGCCTTGTTAACCAGAGACAAACAGTGGAAAAAGGCAAGAGAAAACAAAGGATACCAGAGACTGGCTAAATTTCAGAAAAGCAAGAATTCTATATACAAAACAAATAAAGAAATGCCAAAGCTGCCTATTATAGAGCTGAACTGGATGCCTCCTATAATAACCAACCAGAATCTGGGGTACATAGTAAAAGGAATTCTGGGCCAAAACTCTACTCCTGCCTTAACCTCCAAACTGCTACTAAATGATAAGAAATTACGGGCAAACAAGAAATCCTAAAATACCTTCAATGACCACTTCACCACAGCTGGCTAGCATTTGACTCATCACCTACCAAATCCCTAGAGATCTTCCTTGAACCTTCAATCCACTGTGGGACAAAAGGCTGCTTCAACTTTTTCAACAATATCCTTGAAAGAAATGGAAGACTCCTCTCTAATTTAGATACTTCCAAGAGTGCAGGTACAGACTCCTGGATCCCTACTTCCTTAAATTGCATCACACGTCTTATCTGCCCCCTCACTCATCTCTTCAATCTTTCCTAAATACTGGATCCATTCCTCCACTTGAAGACAGCTCAAGTAGTTCCCACTTAAATCTGGTGATCCCATGGACCTCAACAATTGCAGGCCCATTTCCATCCTATCAGTACTATCCAAGATGCTCGAAAAATTAGTAAACTCACAATTAAGGGACTATCTGGATAACAATAACCTCCTAAATTCAACACAATCAGGATTTAGATCAAGGCATAGCACCATTTCTGCCCTAGCCAAAATAACTAACGATTGGCAGACTGCCTTGGATAAGAAGAACAGTACCTGTGCTGTGTTCCTGGATTTGAGTAAAGCTTTTGACACAGTGGATCATGAATCATTAATCACCTCCTTAACTCACTAGGACTGTTCTCTCTCACTCAACTGGTTTAAGTGCTACCTATCAGATAGGTCACAACTGGTAAAAAAATGGAAGTACCTATCACCTTAAAACCACTGCTAAGAGGTGTGCCCATGAGCTCTATTCTTGGCCCCATCCTCTTTGCCATTTATATTAATAATATCGATGCCAACCTCACTCAATCTAACATTCATCTGTTTGCTGATGATACTGTATTATATGTCAGCAATCCCTCATTACCTAAAGCCTGTGAGCTGTTACAATCTGAATTCTCCATCCTGCAACACAATCTACTGGATAAAAGCTACTTCTAAATGCCAAAAGACAAAAGCTATGTTCTTTGCCACAAGAGTTGCTCTGCCACTACCCCATCACCCACCACCCTACAATTATCCACCTACTTGGAGAAGCTGGAATTTGTTGATAACTTCAAATACCTTGAGGTCTGGATTGATAACAGGCTTGACTATTCTGTCCATATTGAAGAGCTACTAAAAAAACTGAGACAAAAGGCTTGGTCTATTTTTAGAATAAAACACTACCTTAACAGAGACTCAAAAAGATTAATCCAGGCATCATTCCTATCCCTCATTGATTATGCTGACTTTCTCTATGGCCATTGTTCCTCCCCTCTTAAATAAGCTGGACACCTGTATCATAGATCCATCAGATTTATTACTGACATCCTCCAGCACCCATCATTGCTCTCTTTATATGGCAGTCAACTGGACATCACTACAACACAGAAGAAATAGGAATGCTGCAATCTGGATATTCAAAACTTTATCAGGCAAACTACCCACCTATATCACAGACTGTTTTGCCAAATTACTTCTAGGCCATACACCTTAAGGATCAATAAACTCATCATACTAAAGGTCCCCAATGCCTGCACCTGGTTTGGGAGGGCCGCTATCAGCTACTCACTAGCAGTTGCATGGAACTCACTCCAAAAATCCATGAAGCTAAATAGCCTCTTACCTTTAACATCCTTCAAAAGATTATTCTCCACCCTATTTCCAGAACTCTGCAATTGCTTTTATAAGGCCTAATCCCTACCCTACCTACCTACCCTCCCCCCTTTTCCGTGTTCCATTATGTTAGTTCTACTTCTATTTTCCAGTCACCTGATATACTCTCATAAAAACCAATTAGGCCCTATAACTTATATTTATGCCTGCTATACCCATTGTCTCCTTTTTCTTACAGATTAAATGGTTTTACTGTGCCTTATATATGTAAATTGTTGTATATTATCACTTTATGTCATTTGTACTACTGTTTATGTTATTCTTGTCTATGTAAAAATACTTGTACTCTTATTTGTATGACCACTCAGGTCCATCTTGTAAATGAGCTAAGGCTCAACGATGTTAAGCCCTGACTAAATAAAGATTTTGATTGATTGATTGATTGATACAATGAATTTGGAAATTAACTAAAACATTGACAAGTTCTGCTCGATACTTACTCATGTAATTTAAAATTGTTTTAACTCATGTGGGAGTTTGTTCCAGTAATCTCTCCTTCAACTTCCAAACAAGACACAACGCTCGACCAACTCCTTGTTCCTCTCTGACCACGCTTTCTTCACACCCTTCCAGTCTGGCTTCAGGAAAGCCCATTCCATCACCACCTCCCTGTTGAGGCTAACTGAGACCATCTCCTCAGGCTTTGACAAAGGGCACATTACCTCAGCTATCTTTGTCGACTTGGCCAAGACCTTTGACACTGTCTGTCACCCCCTCCTCCTTCACAGCTTATCAGCAGCTGGCCTCTCCCCTACTGCCACAGGCTGGTTCAGCTCCTACCTGTCAGGCAGGTCGCAATCAGTTAGAATAGCTGATGTCATCTCACCCCCTCCCCGCCTATTACCACTGGAGTCCCTCAGGGTTCCGTGCTAGGCCCCATCCTGTTCTCCATCTTTTTAAATGAGCTCCCTCAGGTTTGCACATCATCCAACATCCACATGTATGCTGACGATACAGTGCTGTTTACCTCTGGTAAATCAGTCCCTGATGTCACTGCCAGGCTTCAGTCTGACTTCACCAAGGTCCAACTCTGGTTCAACTCACACCAACTATTTCTAAATGCCAAACAGACAGTCTCCATGACCTTCGGCACAAGGCAGAGACTTGTTTGGCTAAGCAACCTCCCCTCCTTTCACACTCTTGATGGGACTGCTCTAGAGGATGTCTCCTCAATCAGGTATCTCGGCATTTGGCTGGATAGATACTGTGACTTCTCTGTACACATAGATGCTGTCCTAAAAAATTAAAACCTAAACTCAGTGCCCTCTACAGAAACCGCAGCTGCATCCCTCTTGCCAACAGGCATGAGGTGGTACAGAAGATGATCCTGCCCATTTTTGACTACTGTGACATAGTCTATGGTGCCACCCCACAGTCCCACCTACCCAGACTGGACTCTCTCTTCAACTCCTTCTGTTGTTTCACTCTTCACGCCCCCCCTTCTAACCCACCATTGTGATCTGTACCACTCCCTCAACTTCCTTCCCCTCCACAATCGGAGAGTTCTACACGGTGTCAAGTTCATCTCTAAATTCTGGCTTGGTTCGCTCCCCTCATACATCTCCTCCTCCTCTCTTGGAACCCCTTCCCCCTCCCTTAGATCCCTTGCTGACTCTTGCACACTGTCTATCCTTGCCAGAACCACATCCTCTGGAAAGAAAGCCTTCTTGTATCACCTGCCTAAACTGTGGAATTCTTTGCCTCCTCAACTTCGTTTCTCCTCCTCCCTGTTTTCTCTTACCTCTGCACTACACAACTATCTCACCCCTTCCTGTGCCTGCTTCTGACCCCCTTCTCACCTAGCTCCTGTCTACCTTCTCTCCTGCCCTCTACCTCATGCACTTACCACACCCCTCTTGGTCTAGCACTTAACCTCGAGACATGCTCACCTTGAGAAAGGATACTGTGACTGCTGCAGTGTACCACCCACAAAGTCCTGCTGCACTCCTCCAAGGTATATGGCTCAGCACTGCTCTTAACAACTGTATGTATTATGCATTGTATACCTGTCATCTTGCTCCTCCTGTACTGTAAATGATGCCTCTCCATGAATGTATGTCTTACTATGTAACTCACTCCTAGACCTGGCTTGAATGTATGTACTGTACTGTATCTATTGTACCACTGTATTTCTACATTTAATCCCACCTCTGTATTACTATGACGATTTGTCATTGTTATTAATGTCATCCCTACCCCTTCCTCCAGGATGTACCGTGAGAGGCATTAAGTTGCTCAGTGTATCTTTCCTGGTGAAACTTTACAATAAATAAATAAATAAAGGCTAAACTGTTTTGCAGCGTGAGATCACCAAATCTATTAAATTATTGTCAGGGGTGTCTTTGAGATGTCATTCTCAGGCTTACTGACTGAGTACCTAGTGATCAAGTTTCTACTAAATGAGCTAAAGTGTGACCTTTATTGGAGAATAGTAACTTGTGGCAAAATGTTAGCCACAGATATCCTCTTTGCTTTCCAGGTTGTAGCCACCCTACTCTACTAAATACATCACAGAGATGAGTGCCATGGGCACTTTTAGTTACACATTTTCCCAATCTATACTATATCCGATTTAATTTATGTAACAATGTTTGTATAGAATGCCTAAACAACATGGAACCATATTCAAGAACAGGGATTAATAATTGTTCTGACCCAGTGCCAGAGGCAATCAATGTATACTATGCTAGCACTCTACTGATATCCACGGGTAAGAGGCAGTCAATGTATACTATGCTTGGACTCTACAGGTATCCACAAGTAAGAGGCAAATAATGTATAATATGCTAGCACTCTACTGGTTTCCACAGATAAGAGGCAATCAATGTATACTATGCTAGGACTCTACTGGTATCCACAGGTAAGAGGCAATCAATGTATACTATGTTAGGACTCTACTGGTATCCACAGATAAGAGGCAGTCAATGTATAATATGCTAGCACTCTACTGGTATCCACATGTAAGATGCAATCATTGTACAATATGCTAGCACTTTACTGTTATCGACAGGTAAGAGGCAGTCAATGTATACTATGCTAGGACTCTACTGGTATCCACAGGTAACAGGCAGTCAGTGTATAATATGCTAGCACTCTACTGGTATCCACAGGTAAGAGGCAGTCAAGGTATAATATGCTAGCACTCTACTGGTATCCACAAGTAAGAGGCAGTCAAGATATAATATGCTAGCACTCTACTGGTTCCACAGATAAGAGGCAGTCAATGTATAATATGCTAGCACTCTACTGGTATCCACAGGTAAGAGGCGTCAATGTATAATATGCTAGCACTCTACTGGTATCCACAGGTTAGAGGCAGTCAATGTTTAATATGCTAGGACTCTACTGGTATCCACAGATAAGAGGCAGTCAATGTATAATATGCTAGCACTCTACAGGTATCCACAGGTAAGAGGCAGTCAATGTATAATATGCTAGTACTCTACTGGTATCCACAGATAAGAGGCAGTCAATGTATAATATGCTAGCACTCTACAGGTATCCACAGGTAAGAGGCAGTCAATGTATAATATGCTAGCACTCTACTGGTTTCCACAGATAAGTGGCAATCAATGTATACTATGTTAGGACTCTACCGGTATCCACAGATAAGAGGCAGTCAATGTATAATATGTTAGGACTCTACTGGTATCCACAGGTAAGAGGCAATCAATGTATACTATGTTATGACTCTAGAGGGATCAACAGGTAAGAGGCAATCAATGTATACTATGCTAGGACTCTACTGGTATCCACAGGTAACAGGCAGTCAGTGTATAATATGCTAGCACTCTACTGGTATCCACAAGTAAGAGGCAGTCAAGGTATAATATGCTAGCACTCTACTGGTTTCCACAGATAAGAGGTAGTCAATGTATAATATGCTAGCACTCTACTGGTATCCAAGGTTAGAGGCAGTCAATGTTTAATATGCTAGGACTCTACTGGTATCCACAGATAAGAGGCAGTCAATGTATAATATGCTAGCACTCTACAGGTATCCACAGGTAGAGGCAGTCAATGTATAATATGCTAGTACTCTACTGGTATCCACAGATAGAGGCAGTCAATGTATAATATGCTAGCACTCTACAGGTATCCACAGGTGAGGCAGTCAATGTATAATATGCTAGTACTCTAGTGGTATCCACAGGTAAGAGGCAGTCAATGTATAATATGCTAGCACTCTACTGGTTTCCACAGATAAGTGGCAATCAATGTATACTATTTTAGGACTCTACCGGTATCCACAGATAAGAGGCAGTCAATGTATAATATGCTAGGACTCTACTGGTATCCACAGGTAAAGCAGTCAATGTAAAATATGCTAGCACTCTACTGGTATCCACATGTAAGAGGCAGTCAATGTATACTATGCTAGGACTCTACTGGTATCCACAGATAAGAGGCAGTCAATGTATAATATGCTAGCACTCTACAGGTATCCACAGGTAAGAGGCAGTCAATGTATAATATGCTAGTACTCTACTGGTATCCACAGATAAGAGGCAGTCAATGTATAATATGCTAGCACTCTACAGGTATCCACAGGTAAGAGGCAGTCAATGTATAATATGCTAGTACTCTAGTGGTATCCACAGATAAGAGGCAGTCAATGTATACTATGCTGGGACTCTACTGGTATCCACAGGTAGGAGGCAATCAGTGTATACTATGTTAGAACTGTATCGGTATCCACAGGTAAGAGGCAGTCAATGTATACTATGTAAGGACCATATAGGTATCCACAGGTAAGAGGCAATCTATGTGCACTATGCTAGGACTCTACAGGTATCCACAAGTAAATGGCACTCCTGCTATATTAACATAAATAACAGAGCACAGCAAAATCTTTAGGCAGTCATATATCGAAGAAGCACTCACAACCAATGACAGCACTCCTTTCTCTCCCTAACCTTGCAGACTGCTGCTTACTATGATGCACCTTGTCTGCTGAGAGGACCTTGCTTTCTCTTTTATTAATGTTTTTATTGATCAAACTTAAGGGATCATTTATTTATTAATATTGCCACTTAGACCACTCCTACAGTTCTAAGAGTGGTCTCTCTTATATTGTAGAATATCAGAGTTAACATGGATGAGCGGTGGCAAAAAAGACTGACAGTCTGCCCTAATTAGCCTATCATACCCATGACCAGGTGTCTCTGTGGGGTCTTTGCGTATACTGTTCCCCCCCTTTGCTCTCTGTTTTTCTGCTTCCCTCTTCCCACTGAGTAGCAACTATACCCATGACTCTGTCCCAGCCGAGTATGAAACTGTTTATGGTTTTGCACCCACCACCTTTGCGTGTAAACCATTCCATGGCTTTACCTCTCTTTCTGTAAATAATAGTTCCTCACATTATTTTAAACTTCTTTTCATTAATCTCCACTCATGACTCAGTGTTCTAGCTTCTGTGTACCTGGTAAACAGTTCCTCGCAGTTCACCTTGTTAATTCCTTTAAGGAATTTCAAGGTCTCTATCATAGCTCCCCTCTTACTCCTGGTTTCAAGTGAATACATGTTCAGCACCTTTAGCCAATCCTCATAGGAACTGCCCTTCTGACCTTGAATCATTCCAGTCACCCATACCCTTTCTAGCCTCTCTGTATTCTTTTCAGGTGGAGTTGGTCACCTTCATTTCCTGGTTCTCATACCCCAAGAAAGCATGTAAGATTGGTCATAGCTGTGGTAACTTACATGAAGAGGGTATGTCATATAAACAGTTCTAAAATTCTGAAGTTCTTAGTTCAGTTGGCATAGTCCATTTCCCTCATAGAGGTGTTTCTTTAATACTTAAGTAAAACATTTTCATTTTGGATGCAAGTTCCAGTTTAAAAAACTAGAAGTTTTTCACATGGTTTGTGTACATTTATATGGACAGTTCCAGCGTCTCTTAAGGTTATAATAGTCCCTGGTTCATAGTACAATGACAGTATTGGTGGCATTTACACAGGCAGACCATAAGGGGCTGTTGACAAAGGCCTCTATTTCATAGATATCTTCATGGATCTCTCCAAGGCCTTCGATCTGGTTAATCATCAGCTCCTCCTTAGGACTTTGGGAGGTCTGGAATTGTTTGATGATGTTGTGGGTTGGTGTCAGCACTATATAAAGGCTGTTCACAAAAAACTAAATTTCAAATGCTTTATCATCTCCTGCCCCTGTCACTGTGAGTTCTCCAAGGGTTAGTCTTGGGGCCCTTATGTTTAGTTTAATTTTGAATTTGCTTCATAAAGTTTGTAGACTGACTGCGAAAGATCCAAAGCTCCACCAGATCTAATTGTCACCCTGCAGGCCCTCTCCAGCAACCCAAAGAGTTAGCTAGTGCCCTTAATCTGGCCTTTACAGACCTCAGCTCTGTCCTCCCTCCAGAGTTCCTTGTTACTGACCCTAACAGCCAGACCCCAATTCCTGCTACCACCGCAAACACGACTCAACCCCCATTCTATTTCCAAATGATCACTGAGGCAGACACTATTAAATATGTGAAAAAGATCCTTATCAAAACTAGAATGGGTAGTGATATGCTTGACATGAAGCTTCTCGCCATCACTTAGAAGAGCTTACCCTACTCAATAACGCAATGATTTAACATATCCCTTAAGTCAAACATATTCCCTGACAAGTGGAAAACTGCCCTCATCACCCCAGTCTTTAAAAGTGGAGACAGTCCCAGCATAAGCAACTACCACCCCATATCTATTTTACCACCCCTCTCAAAAGTCCTAGAGAGAACTGTGCCAGATCAGCTCACGGATTACCTCAACAAATATAATCTACTCTGCCCCCAGTGCTATAGGTTCCGTAAATCCCACAGCAGTATTACTGCACTCACTGACTTTACTTCACGCCTATATGACTCACTGGATGGTGGGAAAACAGTTGAGCCAATCTTTATTGGCCTAACCAAAGCATTTGATACTGTCAATCGTCACATCCTGCTCAACAGCCTCTAAGAGCCCTTGTTCTCTCCACCAATACATTGTCCTGGTTCTCGAGATACCTCTCACACAGGTCCCAGTGTGTTAGGATAAAAGGTGTATCCTCTGAACCCCAGAATGTTACTTTGGGTGTCCCACAAGGATCAATTTCAGGGCCCTTACTACTCAGCCTCTTTATCAATTCCCTGCCAACTACATGCCCTGCTAAGATGCTGCTTTACGCAGATAATGCAGTGATGTCCGTACCAGAAACACACCTCCGTGAAATGACAGTTACCCTTCAAAGTAGCTTTACCAAACTAGAGTCATGGTTTGCTCACAACAAACTCCTCTTGAACTACAGAAAAACAAAAGCAATGCACTTTACCCTACAAAGCTCAAAAAAGCAGAATAGCCTGTGACACTTGGACAGCTGGTTCTGATTGCTGTACAGTTTTTGTAATATAAAAATGTGTTTTTGAATGTCTCTCATGAGAGATGCTGAATCAGCCTGTGAAATGACCCCTCCCCCCCAGATTTTAGTTACAAGATGTGACCTGGAAGGCCAGGAGATAATTACAGGCTAGAAGAGACCTAAATTAGGATCTCCTTTTATCTAGCTTATTAGTAGCTTGCCAGCTGCTAGGATGAAATCATAAACTTTTATAACATTTAGAGGAAGAGGCAGGTTATGATGCTTTAGTGTGAACTCATTAAAGATTCTTTGATGTGTCCGGGAAGAAGAGCTACTTGAGATGAAAGAGGAGTTGTTATTTAAAGAAAGTCATGTGGGGACATGAGTTTGCTGAGGTCACCTTTATTAATTTACCTCCTGCTGAATAGACATCCTGATTGTATAATTTTTAATAAACAGAGGAGGAGCTGGGTGACATCATGGAGAAAGGCAGGCTCAAGACAGTGTTTTAATTATGCTGTGAGTGACCGTAAACACACACATGTTTGGACTCTCTAGACAACATCTGTCTATCAGCACTATTAGAAGAGCTGCATTAGATATATAAGTCTATATATAGTCTGGTGGTAGGAATTTTGCACTTTTTTTTAACCCTTGTTCTTTTAAATGATTGTATGTTTTGGGGATATATGGTTCTGTATTTACATTTTACATTTTTTTATCTATTTGTAAGTAAACCTCTACTTTAAAGACTACTTGGTGTGCCTTTGAAAACCTTTTTCTTGACAAGTGAAGCATACATGGTTAACGCTGACACTGTATAAAGCTTATTGGTTTTTATTAAACTGGGAAAAGGTAAGAGTTTATTCTGAGGTCTTTGATTAGAGTTTTAAGGGTTCATTTTGTACACCTGGTTAGGTGACTGTAGGAGACAGATATCTGGCCCCCCCAAAGAGCAGAATTATCTGAGCCTGTACATTGGGCACGCTAGCAAGAGGTTCACAGTTTGAATCCCTCCAAGAACTTGAGACCAAAGGTTGATTCGAACCCACAAAACAGACAGGAGGGTTACTCTGTTTCTGTTTCCTGTTCACAAGACTGTGCTCAGTGGTTGGCACTGTGAGAGCAGAGGGCCTGACCTGCTGAGTGGGGTTTGTGACATAGCCCACATACCATACTAAGTAACAAAAGCGATGTAATCGAACAGGTTACTAACTTTAAATACCTGGAATTATTCCTAGACAACACCCTTTCTTTCGACACCTATATTGACCATGTCATGAAAACAACCAACATCAGATTCGGACTCCTTTACCGACGTAGAAATGCTATGACCACTGAGGCCCTCAGTCTTGTCACCAAAAGCTCAGTACTGTCCATCATTGACTATGGACTGACTGTCTAAGGCGTGACCACTGAAACTGCTCTCAAAAGAGTTAAACTCCTGCTCAACAAAGCCTGCTGACTTGCTCTAGGAGCTAATTGGTATTCAAACTCTTGCAGTCTCTACTCCACAACAGGCTGGTTCCCATTACCTCTAAGGTCCCATTACCAGGCATGTATCATAAAAAAAAAGCCTCCTAAGACTGGTCCCAGAATCAATTTCAAAGCTTTTCCAATGTAACCCCAACACTAAAACATCCTGAAGCTCTGCTAGAGGGTGCTGCATGTACCTTGAAAAGAACCTCCTTCACCCAGAGGTCCCTCTCCCTATCGAGGCCCTCTCTGGATGAATGACCTACCCCCTCCCTTTTCTGACTTAAGAAACTCGTCCAGTTCAAAAAAGAACTCCTTTGCCTCCTGGTATAATCCCAAGAGTGCAACTGCTGTGCATAACGATATGAGTGCCATCCCCTGCCCTAGATTTCCAACCCTTACCCCCTCACCTTCTTACCCCTCTCACCCCACGAGTCCTCACCCCCCCCTCCACTTGGTTTACACTTCCCCTAGGCTGCCCCCGTGCATACAGCATTTATCAGCTTGTTCTTCCTCATCACCATACCCCCTTCTCCTATCCCTAATAACATTATACAATATGCTTCCTCTGTACCCATGCAATACTCTCCATGACTTCCTCCCTTTTCTTTGACAAAGCAATTTTGGCTGCCAACTACAAGCAACCTGCATTTAGTAACTAGACCTATAGACTAGAGATATTTTTGTAATAAAAGTATTTGTATTTGAGGTTATACTCAACATTTATCTTGCTTGTAAAATAGTCTTGTCACTTGGTTATGTATATTCTCGTCATATGATGTAAATTGTACTGTTTTGTCTGTTCTTATAGTGACCTGGAGCCTTTGTAAAAGATCCAGTTTGGCTCAAAGGTTATAATTCGAAACTGAAAATAAATAAATAAATAGAAATACCAGTATTGTTCTTTCTGCAGATTATGTGGTGGTGATCTTCACGAATGGGTCCAATCTTCCTGATTTATGGGAGACAATCCAATATGATTTTGATATTTTCAAAACTGGTTTCTGTTGAAATAAATTGGTGTTGAATGCCTCCAGAACCAAATCTATTTTTTTCCACAATGCCACAAGGAGGATGCCATTACCTACCACAGTAGAATTAAAAGTGCTTCAGGGAACTGTCATAGAACAGGTGACAAATTTCAAATATGTAGGCCTCTCCCTAGAGAGCACACTCTGCTGCCAGTGCAAAATCTCTATTATATTTGAAACAGCACATCATAGACTGAGTTCTCTATATAGAATTAATTATTTTATTTTTACAGATTTGTTGACCCAAGAGACACTGAGCCAAGGCTTATTTCCAGGTGCATTCTGGGAGTGCAGGGAAGTTAAAAAAATTGCTCATGGTCCCATAGTATGTAAGTGGTGGCTTTGGGATTCAAACCCAGTTCTCTAGGTTTGTGGCTCAGTGCTCTTAACCACTACACTGTATTGTCTTCTTTCAGTTTCCTTCAGCCAGATTACTTCTTTCTCAGAGGTTTTTTTTTTTTTTGCTTCCTATTTTTGATCACAGCTTTTGATTATATTACTTAGCTGAAGAGAGTCTGCTGTCTGAGTCAGGATCCTTCACAATGAAATTGCCAGGTTGGCTACCCCACTACCTACTATATTTCTACCCACATCTGCATTTTGCACAGCACTGTTCATTGGCCTTCAAAGAACAAAGATACCAGGAACAAACTGTAACTCTGGTCAGAAAAGTTGCCTTGAGTAAATTACCAAAACTATTTCATTGTATTTTTCAAAGTCAAAATTCCTCTGCTTTTCCATGTTCAACGTTTCATTATTTTTCTGTATTCCCACTATGAGAGCAAGTCTAGGTCAGATATCTCTAGTGTATCAGTTGCCTCATTTCTATAATTCTTTACCATCTAAAATACTCAGTACCATGACTAGCATTCCCTCAAGTTTTAACTCAAGAAATATTTGATTGGATAATAAAAGATGCAGTTATCCTTGAGTTATTTGCATCATATTCATATTTTTAACCCATTTATTTACTTTTACTTATGTGTTTTGTACTGTATATTTATTGTTGTTTTTATGTATCTGGTCACTTTTGAAAACAGGCTTTTTACTCATGGATTTACTAGATTTGAATAAATCAAATCAAATTCTTCTCAATGCCTTCATGTTCCAGATTTGGCTAGTTTACATATGGACATATGAAGGAGACAGCAGAATAAGGCCATTAGGTGTAGCTGGTCTGCTCATATTGCAGGGTCCACAGCTTGAGTTACTGACCCTGCCCGCCTCAATCCTCCCATCCTTTTCATCCACCCCTCCCATGAGTTTTACTCTCCCCTTGTGTCTATCCCACCCTTTCTTAAGCCTGAACAGAATTGCCAATGAGTCCATCTCATCCAGCAGTGTATTCCAACTGTCCACCACCCTCTCGGTAAAGAAATGCTTTCTAGATTCCCTTCTAAACCATCCCTATCCAATTTTAAACAGTACCCCCTCATGCTATGGTTGCTACTTACCCAAAGAGACCCTCCTTATCCATTCAATTGATCTCCTTCAAGAGTCTCAGTCATGTCCCCCTCTCCCCCGACTCTCCTTCATTATTTGTTCAGGGTTTCAACTTCTCTTAGGTTTCTTTGCTGACCTGCAATCATCTTAGTTGCCCTCCTCTGCGCCTTCTCCAGTAGGTTAATAGTCTTTTAAGGTTTTAAGATTTAGCTTCACAGTAGGGGTAATCAGACATCTTAAAAGGATGGAAGCCACAGGAGTAGTGTGCATCAGGGTGGCACTCTCCTGTAGAAAATGTGGGGTCTCAGCTACGTGTGTCAGGAGCATGAGTTGGGATTGGTTGGGGCCAAAAGAAAGCCAGACCCTTGAAGAATATAGGAAATAATGAAAATAAAATACTCAGTAAGGTAGCAGAAAAATGTGTAATTTTAGAAGAAAGGTTGAAGTAAACCACTTCCACATCTGAATGGCCTTACTACTTTAGAGAACTGGTGTGACTCAAGAAGGTGAGAGAGACACCGGCCTAGTCATGTTGAGGGTTGAGGTGCTGGATGCCACACCTCATGCCACACTGGTGACCCGAGTTCGAGTGTGAGCTCGAATCATCGGGGTTGATGGGTAGGAGAGGATCAGCATCCAGAGTGACTGCCTCTCTCTGGGAGGGTGAGTGGATGACTCCCAGTGTGAGCGGCTCCCAGTGGAGCTGGGAGCACCACAGGCCAGGGATCATGCTGATGCAGGGAGAGTGTCGGCAGACGTCTGTGGGCTTGGTGCGGGGCGTGCCCAGCTGCAGTGGACACCATTGACATCCAGGATCCTAGGGGGAGCTCACTAGAACAGGCGAAAACATCTGCTAGCTGGGGGTAGACGTTGCCTGCCCACACCTCCAGAGCCAGATGCTGCCCACTGTGACCTGGTTTTGGGGTCACCTCTGCTCATGGAAGCACTGGAAGAAAGCACCGAGAAACAGAAGGCGGACCCACTCGGGGGTATATTCCAGAGGGATTGCTCCACGCAAAGTGTCGTGGGTGTGCCAAGAACCGAGGTACTGATGGGAGTATCTCAGGCAAGAGGGGATAAGGCAGGATGACTGAAGGGGCCTCAGTCAGCGATGATAGGAAGGAAATAAAGTTGAAAAAAACAGAAGGTGAGAGAGTAACTACACAATAGGAGAAATTCTGAAGGTTAATTTAATTGACTTAAAACTTATGTTGTTTAACGGACAATGTTCTTCGTCAGATGGAAAATCCCCCTCTTTAGTCACTATTACACTTTAAAAATAATGCCAATTGAAAAACAGCGACGTTATTACGTTTACTGTTCCTAAAACAAAAACTTAACTGGGAGAACATTCTTTTTCTGCAGGGTAGCAAAAAGATGGAATGAGCTTCCTGGGTCATTTCATGGTGACATTAGTCATCAAACTTTTAAAATTAAACTAAGAAACATCTTAGTCAACTACGCTGTAATTGTTTTAATTTGACTGTGTCAATTGTATCTATGTATATTTGTGTCTTATTATATGTAACATCTATGATGGTATATTTATGGTCCCCTGTCACGCATGAAAAAGGCCTTTGGATCATTGCATTTACCTGGTAAATAAAAGCTAAAATAAATAATAATTTGCTGACAAAATATCAAGCCAGTGATAACATCTCAGAGTGAGTTTGTGTAAGCAGGAACATTTGTCAAGGTGCATGATATGGGATATCATCCCGCCTCAAGTGTGTTGTGAGGCACAAGGCCATAGGCCTAGTGGCTTCAACCACCTAAGAAGAGATTTTAGCTCATGATATCACACACCTGGCAGTGTATTATTATGATTATGAAATGCATCCATATGTAATTTTTGACTGATGGTATGACCTGCTTTTAGACCAGGATTATGTACTGAGATATCCCAGCTGCAAATCATAGAATCATAGAAGCTTGATGGCAGAAAAGGACCACACCGGCCCATCTAGTCTGCCCTATTTCACCCCCTACACCCCCTCATTGCCAGCCCCCGCCCTCCCCCTGCTACTCAGCTCCTTATGTCTGTTCCATGCCCTCTTGAATCCCTCCACCAATTTAGTCCCCACCTTCTTCTGGTGGTCTGTTCCAGGGCTCCACAACCCTCTCTGTGAAGAATTTCCCTCTCACATTGCCTCTGTATCTATTTTCCTGCAGTCTGAGCTTATGCCCTCTAGTTATGGCCACCTCCTTCTTCATAAGTAAACACCCTTCCCGTACTTTGTTGAGTCCCTTTACATATTTAAAAGTTTCAGTCATGTTTCCATTCTCCCTTCTAGCCTCCAGCATGTACAGATCCAGCTCCTGCAAGGGGCCTCTGCTCGTATGTCTTCCCTTCCATACCCTTCACCATTTTGGTTGCTCTTTCTGTACCCTTTCCATCACATCTATGTTCTTGAAGAAGTGTGGTCTCCAGAACTGGATCCCGTACTCCGGGTGCGGTCTCACCATGGCTTTATAGAAGTGCATTGTTACTGCTCTTCTTCTACTAGTAATGCCCCTGCCAATGCATGCCAACATTTCATTGGCCTTTCCCGCTGCTCTGCTACATTGTTTTCCTACCTTAAGGTTGGATGAAACTGTGATACCCCAGATCCCTCTCCTGTTCTGTTACTTTGATTGCCTCCCCTCCCAGGGTGTACTCTGCTTGTGTGTTCCTACTCCCCACATATATCACAGAGCAATTTTTGGCATTTAGTTTCAGCTGCCACATCTCCGGCCACTCCTTGAGTGTCTTCAAGTCCTGCCTCATGTCCTCCATCCCCCCTTGGGTATCCAACCTATTGCAGATCTTTTTATCATCAGCATATAGGCACACCTTCCCCCTGAGCCCTTCCACTATATCAATGAAGCAAATGTTAAAAAGTAGAGTCCCAAGACTGACCCATGGGACACCCTACTCTTCACCCACCATCCTGGAGTACACCCTGTTTAGCACCACCCTCTGGGTTTTTTCCGCTAACCTGGCCTCCACGCACCTTGCTACTTTCTCACCCACCCCTAGACTTTCCTGTTTGCTCCCCAGCTTTCTGTGGGGGATGGTGTTAGAGGCCTTACCGAAGTCCAGATAGGCCATGTCCACCGCCCCTCCCCTGGTCTATCACCTGAGTCACCCAACTGAAGAACTTGATCAGGTTCATCTGGCATGTCCTTCCCTAGGTGAAGCCATGTTGTCTGCTGTCCTGCAAGTCACTCTCCTCCAGGTAGTCCACCACCCTCTCCTCGATTAGTGCTTCCATTACCTTCCCTACCACTGAGGTGAGGCTGGCAGGTTGATAGTTCTATGTCACCTCCCTACTTCCTCCCTTGTATAAAGGCACCATGTCTGCCCTCTTCCTGTCCTCTGGCACCCTCCCATTATCCAGTGGCAAGATTAATAGCCTTGTCAGTGGGGTGACCAACTCCTCCCTCATTTCCCTGATCACCTTGGGGTGTGACCTGTCTGGCCTCATTGTCTTATCCACCCTCAATCTTTCTAGCTCCTCCCTAACCCTATCCACAGAGAACAGGATCTGATCCACCCATTTGCCTCCTTTCCCCTCCTCTTTAGCTCAGGTCCCCTCCCATCTTCCTCTTCCATAAATACTGAGCAAAAGTACTTATTTAATACCTCGGCTTTTTCACAGTCCCCTTCCAATTTTATCTCTCACTCTCCCCTCAGCCTCGCAATCCCCTGCCTTGCACTCCTCCTCTCCCTCACATATCTGAAAAAAGTTTTGACCCACCCTTTGACTTTTTTAGCTATTTTCTCCTCGGTATCCACTTTTGCCTTCCTGATTTTTAGCCCTGCCAGTCTCCTCTTCTCCCTATAAGCATCCTATTTTTCTATTTTCCTCACTGAGTGTCCTCCTAAATTTTCTGAAAGCCTTCCTCCTTTCCCTGACTGCCCCCGCTGTCTCCTTAGTAAACCAAAGTAGTCTCCTCCCCCGGGTTTGAATCCCACAGCTGCCTAGGTGCATACTGTGTGATCCTGAGCAAGTCACTTAACTTCCCTGTGCTCCCAGTTCACATCTGGAAACAATCTTTAGCACAGTGTGCTCCCCCTGGTTAAGCAATGTTCCTTCCTCCTTTCCTTCACTCCTGTTTGCTCTTCTTAACCTTTTTTATGCACATTTCCATGGCTTTCAGTATCCCTCCTTTAACAGATTCCCACAACTCCTCCATTGCCCCTATATTCTTTGTTCCCTCCATTGCTTCCCTTGCAAGCCTTTTCTTCCTGTCGAAGTCTGCACGTTTGAAGTCCATAACTGTAGTACTGGTTTGATTTGTCTCCCTTCCTCCCTGCCCTCACCTTAAACCTTACAGTCCTGTGATCGCTGGTGCCCATGACTTCTCCCACCTGCACCTCCTCCACACTCTCCCCATTTGTCAGGACCATGTCTAGCAGGTTGGTGCCCCTTGTTGGCTTCCTGACTAGCTGTTGTAGGAATGCCCCCTGCAGCGCAACTAGGATCTCCCTGCTCTTAGACAGCACTGCATCCGGGATTCCCCAGTCTATATCTGGGAGGTTTAGGTCCCCTACCAGTAGTAATTCTGCATTTAGAGCCATCTGTGTGACTGCCTGAATAAGCTGTTTGGCCCCCTCTTCCTCCCCCTGCATTAGTGGTCTATATACCACCCCTGGCTGCAAGAATTCTCCAATCCCCCTTCCTAGTGTTACCCACAGTAGCTCCTTCTCCCCATCTTCCCCTTGTTCCTTGATTACTCTCATGGCATCCCTGATGTGTAAAGCAACTCCCACTTCCCCCTTGCCCTCCTTGTCCCTTTTACACAGTCTGTATCCCAAATTAGTCATCTCCCAGGTATGATGCTCTGTCCACCAAGTTTCACTTGTTGCTACTATATCCAGTCTGTTCTCCCCCATTATGGCCTCCTAGTCCACCATTTCTTCAGTTAGTGCCCAGCATGGCAGCCAAGCCCTTCCACCAAGAACCCCCCATCCCCCTTTCAAGTGATACCTCTTTAACAACATTGTATCTCTATCCTGGGGGGTAGCTGGCAACCCCATTTTTCCTGTCTATGATGTGGACACCATCCACCCCCCAATTTGGTCTCCACGGCAATCTGTTTTGAAGGTTTTGACCATTCATTTCAAAATTAAGCAGTAAGGAATGACGGAGGGGGTTGTTACAGTAGGATAATGGCCACCTCAGGCAGGTTGAAGCATGAGACGAAAGCAAAGCTAAGTGCTTCTGCCACCCAAGAAGGGCTGTTAACCTACTATAATTCATCCCCTGGATTGCATTATTGCGATTATGAAATGGTTCCTTTTTAGTAAATTCAATGTAGTTTTTAAACATATTTTTGTTGAGATACTTTCAGCTGGGTGGTGGTGTTAGGGATAACGTCCCAGCTGAAAATACCTCTTGGTCAATCAGGAGCCAGTATTCTTTCTGCCCATTTCATATTTAAGGTTATTGACTGCTGAGAAATGTGGGGCAGTCATGATTGGTATTTGGCTTGCTTGTGTGATCATTTACTATAGTTCTCTGTCAATATCTCATTGTGGGTTAGACCCAGTTATCAGTATCAACCATACCCATACCCTTGGACCATTTTGTGTTCTCAGCATTATACTCCAAGGCACAGAACATCATTTGAGTTTTTCACTTCTCAGAGTGGATTAAGACACCTACTGTAGGTTTAGTGTGTCTCACAGTGCACCCAAAACATCTAATTGGTGACCCTTGATATACAGTCCTGTTATGTAGTATTGCGTTATGTTATATATGAAATATTTTTTTCCAGGTCAGCTACGGTTCTTCAGTTTCCCTGTTGAGTGATAAGTCAAAATTCCCTTCATTTATGCGGACTGTTCCAAATGACATCTTCCAAGCTCTTGGTCTGGCTCAGCTGTTAATTTATTTTGGTTGGACATGGGTAGGAATTCTAGCCTCTCACAATGATTACGGTATGCTGGGCAGCCAGACTCTCAAACAAGAAATTGTCAGGGCTGGAGGCTGCATCGAATCTTTAGAAATGGTCACCAAGTATAAAGAGAAGATCCCCTCCACCATTGATGTGATTCAGCAGTCATCAGCAAATGTCATTGTGGTCTACTCCACTGCTGAGAATCTGGTTCCATTGCTGGAGGCCATTGCTATGCAAAATGTAACAGGTAGAGTTTGGATCAGCTCTACAGTTTGGCAGGTGTCCTAGGAAGTTCTCAAGATGGAGGCTGTGAAAACCTTGAATGGTAGCATAGGGTTCTTCATCCACAAAGGCAAGATCCCCGGGCTCAAGGACTTCTTGTACAGTATCCACCCTTCAACCTCTCCACGTGACATCTTTATGAGAACATTCTGGGAGGTGGCCTTTGACTGCCAGTGGCTAAAACCTGATGGAAATGACACACTAACAAACTGGGCAATAAGCACAATAACATCACCTTGCACAGGTCATGAGGATTTAAGAAATCTTGACATTTCTAAATATGACGCGTATAATTACACTTACACGTTTAGCATTTATAATGCAGTATATGCAGTGGCACATTCCATTCACAGTCTGCTTTCATGTAGAGATGGAGAAGGTCCATTTTATAATGGAGAGTGTGGGAGCATTCATGATTTCCAATCTTGGAAGGTAAGAAAACCAAGCAGTATATTTTCATTTGTAAAAACTTGTGTGTATGTTAATACTGCTGCTGAGTCCGCTCTTTCGGTTGTAAGGGCGATCTCACGTACATTCTTAGGGTAAAAGAACTGCAAAGCAACAGTGAATGGTTCTGATACCCTAACAATGTGAGTGAGACTACTCTTACAACAGTAAAAGTGGTCTTGGTGACAGCACAGGTGTATTATTGATCGAGTTCGATCAATAATATAATCCCTCACTAATTTATAAAAAAAAGTACCCCAACATTTCCATTTTCAGGGCAGCTGCAGAAGAAATACTCTTTACGAATAAAAGTGTCTCATGCACAGAGCAAAGGGGCGTTTTGATTGGTCGAAACTCAGAAGTGCTCCCTTGCTCTATAATGGGCTAAGGAAGGGATATGAATTTCATCAAATGTACTGCCTGCCACCATTAAGTTCGGAGCTGTGTTGAACATGGAATTCTGCTGGCAGAATTTGTGCAGAATGGCAATTCTGCTTCCAAAATTCTTTTCAGAATTTATTTGTTTGTAATTTATTGTTTCTTCTTGATCTGGCCCCCTCACCTTGTCAGGTCCTACCCCTCCAGCAGCATCTCTGGCACTTACCCTCAGGTTTCCAATCCTATGGGTTTACCCACTGTGGAGTGGGATGCTGTGTTGGTTCCAACCCCCCCACTGTATCTTGGTCATAGGTACAGGAGTTCCCTGGGTTCCTGAAGGCAGCCAGTTGCTGGAGTCTGGGCTTGAGTATACTTGGATCATGTACTGGGCAGACATTGTCGCTTTATATAGTCCTATCTTCTTGGATGCCTGGTGCTTGAGGAGATCTAATCAGAGGCACACAAGCATGCCTCATGTGAATCTTGTCCAACATTCCCCTTCCCACTCCTACCGTCTGCTGAACTACCAGCTGTGGTCACCCGGGGGGGAATAGCAATGGCAGCAGTGACCCTCCCTCCCTCCATCCCTTCCTAAAGGAAGTCAGCATCCTCTGGGATGCCTTATTTTCCTCCCTCTGGCTAGTGCCTGATGGTCTGAGCTTCTTCCTGAACTCAGTTGTTGGCTTAACGAGTGCTGGCACTGCTGCAGTGCAGGCAGGTCAGTTCTGTAATTTATTGTTTAATTCTGAAGGGCAATTCTATATGTAATTCTTTTCTGTGGTTTGCATAAATTGAGTGGGCAGTTTACGTAACTGCAGAATACTATTATGAGGTTTATGTAAATTGTAGTTCAGTAAACTCCAGTTTAAAGAAATACATTAGTTGCCGTATTGGTCCTTGTAAAAAAACATCCAGAAGTAAATGATTTGATACCTTTTAATGGACCAACACAGGTGTTACAAAACATAGATGTTACAAAACACAGGTATTACAAAACATAGATGTTACAAAAGAAAAAAGTGTCTAAGCTTTCGGAACAACCAAATCCTTCTTCAGAGACTTATGTACCAGTTTAAAGAAAAATTCTGCTTTCGATGGAATTCTGTAGAATTAATTTAAATTTCCAAAATTCCACAGACTTTCTTCAGAAGAGGAATTTAATAAATCAGCACTGCTTTAATCAAGCTAGATTTTAACATTCTTCTATGATTTTGCCCGTCGGCATCCTTGCTAAAGTTTTTTCTCTGTGTGTTTGCAGACACCATAACATCATTACTGTTTATCCTCTTCCTTTCAATGTTAATAGCTAATTCAAACTTTAACACTATCCCATAATCCCACCTGAGCTCTTAACAAAGATTTTACTAATTTTAATATCCTTTTTTGGGACAAAGAAACTCAAATGGGGGTCATATATTGAAATAACATCTGCAGTGAAAAAGGCTTTGAAAGTTGTTTAGAAATGTTATTTATTTATTGAAATGTTTCATCAGGAAGGCACACTGAGCAATAAATCGCTCGTCTCCCGGTGCAACCTGAGGGGAAGGGGTAGATTAGGAATGAGACAGTAGACATTCAAGTTATAAGTTCAACATTAACATACAGTTGTAAGGTAGATGTTACAAACAGTGTTACAACAGTGTTGCACATGATAGGTAAAAACAGTGGACAACAATAAGTGCTGGGTTAATAAGTAGCAAGTGCTTACCTGAAAGAAAAGGGGGAAAAGAGAGGCAGTGCTGAGGTGGGTGGAGAGGGGCAAGAGTTGTGTCCCTAGAGACCACTTCAGCATGTGAGGACCCTGCACTGCACTGACCAGAGAGAAGGGAATAAGGAAGTGTCCCAGACAGACCCCATCAGGATGGTGGGGGAAGGAGCAGATGAGAGATACAACCCCCTTTGGGGGGTAGGAGAGGGATCCATGGAGACCATTTGAGGCCCCTTTTATTCTGTGAGAGATCAAGGGAGGCTAGTAAGGGGGAGCAATTTGGGGAAGGGGAAGAAAGCTATGAATCTGGGTGGGTGTGCACGGGTAAAGTGAAGGTGATGGTAGAGGAGTAGGGTTTGTCCAGGGCTTAGAGGAGGGAGTTAGGGAGGGACATGGCAGGAGCAGCTAGGAGCAAGGTAATTGTTGAGGGCAGAGCTGATGGAGTTGGTGGTGGATGAGTGCCGGATTTGGGGGAAGAGGGAATTCCAAATTTTTGGGAGACGGTGAGAGTAACTGGATTGGCCAATTTGGGTGGATCTGCGGAGGATTACCAGGGTGAGAGAGTCAGTTGATCTAAGGGGATGAGGGGGATGTTATAAAGGAGGAGGAAAGGTAGGAATGGAGCTCACCCAACCAGTGCTTGGAGGTGAATTTAACACAGTGGGAGAGCCACCTATTTGCAAGAGTGGGGAAGAATAGAGCACGATAAAGATCACAGTGGTGGGTGCAAGGGGGGCATCCAAGGCAAAGCAGTAGAAAGAATTGAAGAGGGTGTCCAATCTGGCCAGGGAGGACCTAGGGGCAACATCATAGACTATGTCACAGCAGTCAAATGTGCGCAGTATCATCTTCTGGACAAGTTCTTGCCTAGCAGTACAAGGGATGCAACTACAGTTCCTGAACAGGGCACCAAGCTTCCTGCACAGTTTTTTTCTGGATGGTGTCAATATGCCCAGAGAAGTTTAGGTATTGGTCCAACCAAACAACTAAGTACCTGAAGGAAGATGTGTCCTCAAGTAAAGTCCCATCAAGGGTGTGGAAAATGGGTAGGGAGGGAAGCATTGAGAGTATCTGCCGTGTGCCAAAGATCATGGAGACTGTCTTCTTGGTGTTGAGGAAAAGTTGATGGTTAGCAAACCAGAGGTGAACCTTGTCAAAGTCTTGCTGTAAGTTGATTGTAACCTCATCAGGACAGGAGCCGGATGCATACAGGACTGTATCATCGGCATACATGTGTGTAGCAGAGGATGGGGAGCAAACAGAGGGAAGGTCATTTAAGAAGATGGAGAATAGGAGGGGCCCTAATACTGAGCCCTGGGGAACTCCAGTGCTAATCAGGAGGGGAAGGGAAGCTGCGTCCAAGATATTAACTGACTGGGTTCTGCTGATAAGGTAAGCAATTGGCTTTGATTGCTGTACTCTTTCTCACTTAATTTCTTCAGCTGAGGCAAAGTTCTTTGGTTGTGACCAGGTTGACTGGTACTCAGGAGTTTTAGGCTAATTTAAAAGTTGCATTCATTTTAAGTAGTGTGTTGCAAAGAAGGAATATGAGTGTATTTCGATCCCACGGTGAAACCTTTACAGTGATTGCGTCAATGCCAACAACATTGACTGATCACTGTAAAGTCCACCCGGGAACCCGGCACTCTTTCCCTCAGTCCTGCACCCCTTCCCCAAATCAACTCCAACTCAGAGCTAATAATCCCTAAGTCCAGGGTGTGGGGGGCAGAGCCCCCAGAAACACACACAGACAGATCTCCAGATGGATTTATGCCAACCGCAATTTGCAGTCGACATAAATCTGTCATTGTAATGTAGGTCGACAAAATTTTTGTCGAACTGGCATCATAGAGCTGAATATGAGTATGACTGACTGTGTGACAAAATGGACATTTGAAAATGACACATTGCAAACAGCTGATAGTGACTCAGCAGCAGGGAAGCGATTTAGAAGAAAGGAAGAAATGTTTTTGTTTTTGGACCAGAGAATAACAGAAAAGACCAGATCAACCAAAATGTAAAAATCATATCAGTGCACCACCACCCATCCCTTATGGGTGGCAGGAGACGTGAAAGCTGAACCATAGGAAGGGAATACAGAGAAGTCACTGATAAGGAGTGATTTTACAGCATAGCAGAGGTTAAAAAACAATGTTCACCAGAGTCTTGATGTCAAAACACTGCAGGTGGAAATGTCCTGCGATCTTCCTTCCTTCCTCAATGGGGCTGTCATCTGGGATTCCGATTCACGTGCTGTAGTTGGAGACTGGGGGCTAGGACTGTAGGGTCATCATTCATGGCTGCAATGATTCCCTGGAGAATCCTTGCCCATTCTCTGTCAGTAAATCTATTGTCCTCGTCCTTCATTGACCTCTTGGATATCTTTGGGATACACAATGGCTTGACTCAGAATGTGCCATTTATCTTCATAAGTGAGGGGGAAGGCAATGACTCACTAATGGCAAAGCTATGAGTGAGTGATGAAAGTCCTGCCTCCTCACAAGTGATGATAAAGGTCAGATTCTAATTTAGGCCATTGTGTGCCCAATTTATACATTGTATTTTAACCTGCAAAGTTTTTTAAACTATTTCTTTATATGAAACTTTAACTGTTTCTGTTGGATTTCACTGCTCTGTTTTGAGTGCAGTAGAGACCCCTGTGATGTCACCTGACATTGTGCTAGCTGCACTCCTATTGGTTAAGGGTTCCTTTGTTACTCTTCAAAGTAGAGATAAAGGCTAATGATGGTTCCATACTGAAATATATGACTTATCTTCATTTAAAATGCTTCAGCTGCTATACTAAATCATGTATCTGTAAGGTTTGATTTTCACCTACATTATATAAATGTTTCTTACTTTACGATATACACATCACATTGTGTGGAAACAAGATCTTTGCCCTTTGAACTTCATCTGTTCCTGCTACTTCTCAAAACGCGATGTCATAATCCCCTGCTTGTGACATCATCATTTCCATAGCAACCAGCTGTGATATAATAACTGCACTGTCTGAAGGGAGTACAAGGGGTGAGAATGGTGCAGAAATGGACACAGGTCCCTTTACATGAGAAAGGGTCCTGAAGGAACTGGAAGTAATAAGAGTTGATAAAGCAATGAGGCCAGATGTGGTGCACCCCAAGGTCCTTAAAGAACTAAGAGAGGTGGTGGCTGAACCTCTGGATATCCTGATTAGCCGATCACTGGAAACAGGGGAGGTACCCAAAGACTGGAGGACAGCAGATGTAGTCCCCTTATACAAAAGCGGGAACAAAGAGGACGCAGGGAACTATAGACCAGTCAGCCTCACCTCGGTAGTGGGAAAGATCATGGAAGCACTACTGAAGGAGAGATTGGTGGAACATCTGGTTGTCAATGGACTACAGGACCCAAGGTAGCATGGTTTCACCAGGGGAGGTCATGTCAGACCAACCTCATTGAATTTTTGACTGGGTGACTAGGGAGGTGGATCAGGGAGGGCAGTGGACATGGCCTATCTGGACTTCAGCAAGGCCTTTGACACTGTGCCACATAGAACTATTACACAAACTGGGGAATATGGGTGTGGGCAGGACAGTAGTGTGGTGGGTAGGTAACTGGCTGGGTGGCAGGACACAGAGGGTGGTGGTAAATGGCTGTCACTCCACAGAGGGAAGAGTGACCAGTGGGTACCACAGGGATCAGTGCTGGGACAGGTCCTATTCAACATCTTCATCAGTGACATTGTACAGGACCAAGAAGGCAGAATTTCACTGTTCGCTGATGACACAAAGCTCTGTAACAGAGTAGACACACCAGAGGGTGTAGACAGAATGAGAAGGGACCTGCAGAAACTTGAAGAATGGTCAGGGGTTTGGCTATTGAAATTCAATGCAAAGAAGTGCAAGATAATGTATATGGGGCACAAAAACCCTGGCACAATATATCAGTTGGGGGGGTGAGGATATAGCATGCACCAAGCAGGAAAGGGATCTTGGGGTTATCATCTCTGATGACCTCAAGGTAGGGGAAACAGTGTGACAAGGCAGCAGGAAAAGCAAATAGAATGCTGGGATGTATAGGCAGTGGCATCACCAGCAGAAAAAGGGAGGTCACAATTCCGCTATTCAAGACACTAGTGAGGCCCCACCTGGAGTACAGTGTACAGTTCTACAGACCATACCTACGTAAGGACATAGACAGGGTAGAGAAGGTTCAGAGGAGGGCAACAAAGATAGTGCACGGATTGCATCACAAGTCCTATGAAGACAGGTTGAAGGAACTGAACATGTACTCCCTGGAGGAGAGGAGGGGGAGAGGGGGGACATGATAGAGACATACAAGTATCTACAGGGAGGAACAGGGTGCAGGAATACACTATTTTTAAGCAAAAAGATGTTCCAGGACTAGAGGGCATGGGATGAAGTTGGAGGAGGATGATTCAGAGGAAAATGAGAAAGAAACATAGAAACATAGAAACATAGACTTTGACGGCAGATAAGGACCACTAGGCCCATCCTAGTCTGCCCATTTCCCTACCTACAGGATAGGCTGCAGATCCTAGTTAACCAACAGCCTATATCTTCCTGCCCCCACAAGGATTGCCTTATGTCTGTCCCATGCATTCTTGAATTCTCCCACAGTTTTAGACCCCACAACTTCCTCAGGAAGGCTGTTCCATGCATCCACTACCCTCTCTGTGAAATAATACTTCCTCACATTGCCCCTGAACCGCCCTCCTTCTATCTTTAAATTGTGTCCCCTTGTTCTTGAAAGTCTCTTTTTCTGAAAGATGCTACCCTCTTGGACTTTGTTGATTCCCTAGAGGTACTTGAAAGTTTCTATCATGTCCCCCTCTCCTTCTTTCCTCAAGGTATACATATTAAGCTCCTTAAGTCTCTCCTCATCAGGCTTCTCGTGCAGACCCTGACCATTTGTTCCCTACTCTGGACTGCCTCTATCCTGTCTCTGTCCTTGCGGAGATGGGGTCTCCAGAACTGGACACAGTATTCCATATGGGGTCTCACCAACTGTCGTACAGAGGGATAACAACTTCCTGTTTTCTGCTGCTAATGCCTCTCCCTATACATCCCAGTATAACCCAGCCCTCCTTACTGCCTTCTCCATTGCTTGCTAACCTTAAGGTCATCTGAAATGATTACCCCAGGTCCCTTGCCTGTTTTGTTGTTGTTACTACCTCCCACCCATTGTGTATTCTTCCCTGGGTTCTTGTTTCCAGGTACATTATTTGCACTTTTTGCATTGAATCCTAGCTGCCATACGTCTGACCATTCCTCCAACCTTGCCAAGTCCCTTTTCATCCTTTCCACACCTCCTTGTGTATCAACCCTGTTGCAGATCTTTGTGTCATCTGCAAAAAGGCATACTTTTCCTTCCAGTCCCTCTGCAATGTCACTGATGAAGACATTAAAACGGACTGGACCCAATACTGAACCCTGCGGTACCCCACTGGTAACCGCCCTTTCTTCAGAGTGGACTCCATTTACAATTACCTTCTGTGTCCTGTTGTCCAGCCAATGTTTTACCCAGGCTACCACCCTGGGACCCACTGCCAGGCTGGTTAATTTGACTAATAATCTTTGTGTGGAACTGTGTCAAATGCCTTGCTAAAGTCTAGAGATGTCCACAGCCCTCCTGATCTCTACTTTGGTCACCCAGTCAAAGAAATCTTTTAGATTCGTCTGACATGACCTTCCCGCTGTGAACCCATGCTGCCTTGGATCCTGTGCTCCACTGACCTCTAGGTACTCATTTATTCTTTCCTTCAGAAGTGACTCCATCACTTTCCCTACCACAGAGGTCAGACTGACAGGTCTGTAGTTTCCTTCCTCTGTCTTGGTCCCACTTTTGTGAAGGGGAATCACATCCGCCTTCCTCCAGTCCTCGGGTACCACACCATCCTCCCATGATTTATTAAAAAGAGTAGCCAGTGGTTTCACTAGTTCTTTCCTTAATTCTTTTAGAATTCTGGGGTGAATTCCATCAGGACCCATTGCTTTGTCCACCTTCAGTTTTAGGAGTTCTTGCAGAACCCTTTCTTCTGTGAAAGGACTGGGATCGACCGCCCTATCAAGAGTGCTTCTGTTAATTGGATTAGGCACTTCCCCCTCCTCTTTTGTGAATACTGAGCAGAAATATTCGTTTAGTATTCCTGGTCTTTCACTGTCCCCCTCTGCCCACCCACCGTTCATTCTATTCAGCCTCACTATCCCTTCCTTTGTCCTTCTACGCTCTCTGATGTACCTATAAAAGGTTTTATCCCCCTTCTTAACTGAGTTGGCTATCTTTTCCTCAGTTTGGGCCTTTGCTATTCTGACTTCCTCCCTGCTTCTTTCTGCCTTAACTGGTACAGCTCTGTCCTGCTCCTTCTGTGTTTCCTTATACTTCCAGAATGCTATCTTTTCTTCCTGACTTTCACAGCCACCTCTCTTGAGAACCATAGTGGCTTTTTCTTCATTTTGATTTGTTTATTTGCTTCACACAAAGCTTGTTGCCTCTGTGATGGCAGTTTGATAATTCCCCATTGTTGCTCCACACCTCCTTCTAGCCTGTTTGCTAGTGCTTTTCTGAGGCACTCTCCCATCTTGCCAAAGTCAGCCCTCCTAAAGTCCAGTACCCTCACTTTTGTATGGCTTGACTCTGTAGCTGAGTTTAACGTGAACCACACTGTTTGATGGTCACTTGTCCCCAGATGGCAACCCACTTCTAGATCTGAGATCTGAAGAATTTCTTCACAGGATGGGTGGTGGACAAGTGGAACACCCTGCCAGAGGAAGTGGTGGGAGCTGAAACAATCACAGGATTTAAGAATGCATGGGATAGACATAAAGGAATTCTGGAGATCAAGGGTAAGGGACAACAGACTTCTAGGAAAACATAAACTGAACTTACAAGCTCAAATGGGCAGACTGGGTGGGCCATAGGCCCTTATCTGCCAACACTGTCTGTGTATCTATGCATCTATACTGTGTTTTTTCCCATTGCTAGAAGCCAGTAGTCATTTGCCATTATTGGCAGCTGGTTATAACAGCACGTATGAGCCAGCATTCCTTCAAAGAGCACACAGAATGTTGCTGCTCAGCAGAATTGTGTCAGGTTCAACTCCCAGCCTTTAAGGATCTTAGGGTAGCTGTGGTCTGCTCTATGCAGGTGGGAGAAGGGGCATGGCACAAGTGTTGGGTGGTGTAGGAGGCTGTGAATAGAGTACCTCCCTCCACCAACATGGTATGCCCATCTTGTGGCTAAGTTTAACTTGTGGGCTTGTTTGTCAGGCAGGAGAGCAAGTGCTGCTGGAAGCACAAACCTGAAACCACAGTGTGGCTGTGCTGTGAATGTCTGACGGGGGCTAACTGTAATTTAAATAAGAGGAGACAGGTTCAACAGCTTGGGTGGCTCTAACAGGAGAACATTTGTTAAACTAAATAATAAAAACACAAAAAATAACATAATTCATAAGAAATAATAAACATAAAAAAATCTGGGGTGGGGGACTTCTGGGGCAAAAAAAATCTCATCAATTATATAAAACAAAACTATGGGGTGATGTGTAAAACTTGAATTTTATATCATAATCTACAGCTTGTTACATCATAATCAATCTCATGGCAATAAACTGATTTATAAACTGAAGATTATGGGCCCCACATTCAAAAGTGGCTAGGTGCTCCATGCAGGTGAATGTGCCACACATTGACTTGCGCCAACACAAAAGAATTGGATATTCAGAAATTGCACCAGGTAATGCAATCTTGTAAACACATCTGAATATTCCAATTGTGCGCGATTGCACAGTGGGAGATGAGCAGCATGGCAGGTGATCTGTGACCAGCACGGAGCATACGGAACTGCGTGATGTGAAGCCACTTGTGTGGATATGCAAATAGCCTCACTGCACAGTCGGTACCCAAACAGCACATTAGCATCTCATTACTGGAATGTATTCAGGCCATTTGCATGCCACTGGCATGTGCAGTTCCAGATCTGCAGGGCAGCACCACCATTCCACAAAGGTGACCAGATGGTACTGCAGCTTAGCAGGCAGGTGAGTAGTCATGTTTGTGTGTGGGTGGAATGCACTGGCCTTAGTGCAATGCTAATACCGATGGTGGCCACACGTGCAACAACAGAAGGGTCCAATGTCCATGAGGCATGCCTACGATGCCTCCAGGCCACAGGTGGTGCCACCCTTGCCCCACTCTGCCTACAGTTGTGCAATATCCACAACCACAACACCACACTGATCCACTGCAGGGCCCCTGAGGCATTGTCACAATGCATAGATAGCATCGGTGACATGTATGTTGTTCCTGGTGGTGTGTATCAGGCAAGGGCGTGCTGTGTGCCCCTATGGCATAACACCATGGGTGTGTGTCAGTGGTCTGTAACTGTCTCATGCCATGCTGCATCCAGTGCCATCATACATCCTGATTCCCATTGTCCCAGAAGTCACCACGGGTGCATGCCACCACCAGATGATGCTCTGATGGCCACATGGGTGCAGGCAATGGCACCTGGGACATGTGCTGCATTGTAGCTGTCTGCTACACTGGTGTGCTAGGGGGTGACTGACCACACTAGCATGTGGCAGCTGGGTGTCTATGACCTGGGTGAGGTGAGGGAGGTGGCTGACTGGGCTGTGCCAGTGGTGTCACACACCAGTATCTGGCAGGTGCCTGGTGAGCAGGCACAGTGCAGCTGTGGCTTTGGGTACTACCATCCTGGTGTGGCTGCTGTGTGTGGGTGCCTGGAGCTCATCCTGGTGCAGCTCACAGAGCTGTCTCAGGATGTCTTGTCTGCAGTTCAGCAGCCTGCCTATGGGTGGCTGGCAGATTTAGGGCAGCCCCTGTCTTGCCTAACTTTGTGCGACACAAACAAGAGATGTGTGGCACATGCACTGTGCAGTTCCACTGACTATACACATGCACAGCATTTGTAGGTGTCTGCCCCATTTTTCTGTGTGGCATACATTATATGTGCATAATCGCTTAATTGGATATGCACGACGCATTTTCCCTTTGAACATCGTGCCACAGTGCATTTTACAGGATGCGCCACGCACCTCTATTTAGTGCCATGCAAGTCCTTTGAATATGGGGGTCCAATGCATGTTGTATAAACAAGAAGGAGGAGCAGATGAAATCTGTGGGATGAGGATCCTATTTTCAAACAGCTGTCCATAGTAATAGAGAAAAATAAACAGAAATATCGACATAAAACAAGATTTATAGAAATATAGAAACACAGGCAGTGAGAGCACATCAAGACCAAAGGTTCATCTAGTCTGCCCAGAGACATTTTGATTTGTGTATAAATATTAAGTTTTTCAAGGTTTTACTTGAAAACACTGCACTGTAGTGGCTCAGCCACACTGTGGCCTGTATTTTCAAAGTGTTGAGACGGATGCAACAGCAAGTCGTGTCACATTTGCATATCAATTTGCAGCTGCAGCTGCCTCTGAAGGGGGCACTAGCATTAGAAGATGAATGAACCACAATCTGCTATGTCTGTACTTGGGGCCAGATTAGTACCACAAAAGCGCGCAACTATGATGCAGCCTGCATTTGGGCCCCACGTTGTTTTTTTTTTTTGAAACCAGGAGAGACACACTAAGCTGAAAGCTTGTTTACAGGTATGACCTGGGAGCACAAGGAAATTAAGTGACCTGTTCAGGGTCATGCAGTATGCAAGTGGGGGCCATGGGATTCAAAGCCAGGTCTTCAGAAAGAAGAATAGTGGGAACAGCATATATCTTATCTGAGCTAACTAAAGCTGTCACGCACTGCAGGTTGTTGAATCTCTCCCTGGTATAGCCCTCTGATGTCACCTGAAGGTGATTCAGGGATTTCTGGTTACAGCAAATGCCAGGGTGGAAGTCTGCAGAACCAGCATGATTACAGTCTAGTATACTGCAGTAAACAGCAAGCAAAACACATGTTTTTTCATGCAAAGTGCAAATTGGGGCTGGCCCCACACTTGGGTGTATGGCTCTTAGTGCTGACTGTTCCTTTTACAGGTTATGATTATAGGAAGATCGCTGGATTGCTACTGTGGAAGTATTTTTGCTTCACAGTGTAGAATTTACCTTTTCATTATTATTAAACCATGTTTTCAATAAAAGCTCATAACACTGTCAGAAAACCTCAAGATACTGTAGGGCAGTAAGGCACAAAGGAAGTAAGGGCTGTACATCCCATGTTCTCTGAACACTCACCTGGTGAAATAACATTTAAATAAACAACAAACTACTATGTATATTTGTATATTATAGGGGTGCTCCCCTCTATTTGGGGTTGTTCTGGCACTTCAATGTTAAACCCCCAAATTTGTACTGTAATTACTTTGCAGCTATTGAACGGATTTGCATGAAATGTTGCATGCACAGTCTCATGAGTAGATCTCTTGACATAACAAGTGTTGTTCCAGTCGGACGTGTGGATTCTGAGGTGCACATAGTGCAAAAAATGAATTTTTCAGAATTGTTTTCCATTGGTTTGAATGTGTTTTCTATCAACATGGCTAGAGCCCATATGATTTTAAATACTAGCCTGAAATTTTCTGGGTAGAAAGAGGCTGGCCCACAGATCTGCTTGTTGTTTATTTGGTGAACAAATATTTATCCGTTCCAAAGTTACTTAATTTTGAAATTTGTAATGCTTGGTTCTGAGCATGCTCAGTAAGCACTGAAAAATAACTGTATGAAATGACAAAAAAAATATTTTTCATATGGGGTCAGTCTTTTTTCATGAGGGTAAAATCATTGTTTTGTTTGCAGCCATCTTATTTCCTTCCATAAAAGATTACATTTAAAAACCCACAAAAATAGCACTCCTGAAAGCAACCAATGGATGTAGCTTGCTTATCGGGAACCCCTTAGCTGGATTCTGCACTTAACTGTTGTCTGTTGCAGAAATGCTCTTAAAATGTTGTTTTTTTAATTATAAATCTTGCTTTGTGACTCATGATACAAAGCAAGATATTTGTTTTGTATGACAACTCACAAAAAAAACCTTTTATCATATCAGGAATCAATGTATTTCAAAGGGGTTTTCTACTTTGGTGCATAACTTGTCATTTTTCAAGATTTTGGCACTAAATTTTCAACATACCCCTTTTGACACTCCACCTCTTGAACAATATTAGGTTTACTTTACAAATCGTGCCCGAAAGGTGATTTTGCAGTCGGTTGGTGCAATCACCTTCTGGGTGGGATTTCAACATTTTTACCATATGTGTTCAGGAGATGGGGTAATAAGAAGAGTGTGTTGAAAATATAGGGGTCAAAATATCAAAAATAACAGAATAATACACATCTATTAACATTCTCTATGCTCGCTCATAACTTTCTTAATTTGCAATATTTTAACCCCAAATTATCAACATAGTCTTTTCTTTACACCATCCCATGAATATGCCAGCTACCATTTTTCAAATCTGGCCCAAAACATCTTTTCATGCCTCTGCCATGGAATTATGCTGCAGTGGCATGGAATGCCATTTTGGTGGGGATTTGATATGTTTTACTACCGGGTTGATGAGGCGGGGTAACAGGAAGGCTATGCTGTAAATTTGGTTGCTGTTGTTCTACAAATGGAAGCTCAGGCCTGGAGGGCCCTGTGCTTCCACATAAACACATACATGCATCTATGGAGGAATGGGACAACAGATAAATAAGGACACGATTACACTATCTCAAAACGCATGATTGCATGGGACTATCTTAAAAAGTAAGACAATTCTTTCCAAAAAACTGTGTTAATGCAACATTTAGGGTTCAGGCTAATGCAAAAAAGGTAGAGAACTGTGGCTTTAGGATTCCCACCCTAAACCCCTAACGCCACCCCATTAGGCAAGTATGTATATTTCTGGAGTGTATAGAAGGGAGTGAGCTTTAGGGTTGACAACACCTAGGAAGACTTTGCCCCGATTTGCTTTAGGGGGTCGGAAACCCTAAAGCCACATTTCCCTATTTTTGTTGCTTTAGCCTGAACTGTAATTGTTGCAAACTGATTTTTGTGCAAATAATATAGCTAGATAGATAGATAGATAGATAGATAGATAGATAGATAGATAGATAGATAGATTATGTTCATTGTACTTTGTTTACTGCCTCTTATGCCTGTCAACCAAGGGTTTCCTTTATCTTGTCTTCTCATTAGCTGCTTCATTACGCCAAGAATGTCCATTTTAAAAACAGTGCTGATGAGGAGATGTATTTTGATGAGTACGGTGACCCACCAGCAAGGTATGACATCCTTAACTTTCACTTGTCCCCTGATGGAACCAGCAGGTACTTCAGAGTTGGTGGCTTTGAGAACAAAGCCCCTGGAGGACCAGAGCTCACCATCAATGAGAGTGACATTTTGTGGAATGAAAGGTTCATTCAGGTATTTCACAGCACAGATCTTGCTTTTATTCTTCATGCTTTTACAAATACAGTGTAGCCGTTTCTTTCTTTCTTTCTTTCTTTCTTTCTTTCTTTCTTTCTTTCTTTCTTTCTTTCTTTCTTTCTTTCAACCTGTTCCCCATCTGGAGTGAATGTCAACCTATCTGTCTGTCAGGCTGTCAATCTGTCTGTCTATCTATCTATCTACAGACAGTATCTATCTACATATCTACTGACATCATCTATCTATCTACCTATCAATCTATCTGTCTGTCTGTCTATCTATCTATCTATCTATCTATCTATCTATCTATCTATCTATCTATCTGTCATCTTTGTCTGTCTCAGGTGTCTGTTTATCTATCTGTCTACTTTCAATGAGTGCTAATTAAGTCCACCAGACTGAAGCTATGCACAGATATGTAGGACATTGTGACTACAAAGTCTCCAAACACAAAAACACAAAAGTGTTTGTAGATACAGACAGACACACACACACACGCACAAACACACACACACATATACAGACACACACATCACACACACAGCCACACACACGCACTCACACACACATATAGACACACACACACACACACATACACACACACACACACACACACACACACACACACACACACACACACACACACACACACACACACATACACACACTTATCTTTGTTTATTAAGCTATAGTTTTGGAATCAGCTGGACATGTCTGTAAATTCAACCATAGCCTAATATTCAGATATCACCCCCCCCATGTGTTGCAGACAGTGTATTTGCTGTTAAAAATCTTCTGAAATAACCATCTGCTACCCACAATATGAGAATAAGGGTGGCCCCCTTTTGCCCGACACCCCGACGGCAAAACACAGAAAATGACCACTACAGCAACAGTCGCTGTAATGGTCCATTTCTGTGTTTCACTTTCCCCCAGTGTTCTGCCCCGTTCCTGGACCATCTCTGACCTGGGGTTGAGAATCCTAAAGTCCATGGGGTGTGGGGGGCCAAAAACATTGGGTGCTTAGGCGGCACAATACCTGCATCAGTATTGTGCCATCACTGTGTGGGAGGTCTACAGGTTTACTGTTGACCTAACTTGGTGCTTCCGAGAATAAAAACTGTATTATACAACAGATTTTTTTTATTAAAGTTATAGGGCCTGATTTTCAGCATCTGGTGCACAGATCACAAATGCCTGGATATTCTGTCAATTTTTGTCCAACACCTTCCACTGCCCATGTCATAAACTGTCTGAAAAGGGGGGGAGGAAAAATTCCTGGGGTGTGCTTTATAAATGAGGGGAAGGGTATTGGCCGCAGAATGGTAGCAGTGACTCATAAATGAAATGTAAGTAGTGCAGGATTCTAGCTATGAATAATGTGTAAACTAAGGGAAACAGTCCAAGTTTGGTCATAAAATTCTTGTCAGACCTCATCTGATCATCTGTGCATTAGTGGGGAGGTGGGGTGCGCAGAGGGTGAGTGCAGGTTGGGGGAAGGGACCTGACGGCGAGGGACTGTTCTCTATGTTTCAGGTTATAATGAACAAAAAAATAACACTGCGGACCGTTTTCTTTTTTTACAGGTGTAAGGAAATTGTTGGGCACACTGGGGTGGGCTCCCAGTGTGTCCCATGAGTTTGGGGTGTGATGCTAGCCACACTGGGGTGATCTCCCATTGTGACACACAATGGGGGTGGGTGGGGCAGGAAAATGCCAATGCAATCTGCTTTTGAACATGGAGGCACACTGGGGTGGGTTCCCAGTGTGTCACACAATCTTGGAGGGATTAACCATGCTGACAGGAGGATTGGGCACCCCCAAAATCGGCTTGCTGGGGATCGTGAGAGGTGGACAGTAACAGCCGCTACCATGTTTATTGAAATGTTACACCAGGTGAAGTACATAAAAACATAGAAACATAGAAGTTGACAGCAGATAAGGACCGCAAGGCCCATCCAGTCTGCCTATTTTTTCTACCTTATGAATGTGTCATCGGCCTTTGCTCTGTCAATGGCCTATCTATTCATACTCATCTGTACTGCTCCCTTATACCTATCCCTTGCCTGTTTGAAGCCCTGCACTGTATTCATAACCACCACTTTCTGAGGTAGGCTTTTCCATGCATCCACCACCCTTCCTGTGAAAAAGAACTTCCTCACATTACCCCTTAATCAGCCTCCCTCTAATCTCATGCTGTGTCCTCTTGTCCAGCTATTTTTCTTATATTGAAACATGTTAGACTCTCATCTTGTTATGCCCTTAAGGTGTTTGAATGTTTCGGTCATATCACCTCTCTCCCTCCTTTGCTCTAGGGTATACATATTGAGCTCCGTTAATCTGTCCTCATATGTTTTCTGATGCAGTCCCTACACCATTTTGGTTGCCATTTTCTGGACTGCCTCAATTTGGTTAATGTCCTTGTGAAGGTGTGGCCTCCAGTACTGCACGCAGTACTCCAGATGGGTCCTAACCAGTATCTTGTAAAGAGGGATTATTACCTCCCTCTTCCGACTTGTGATACCCCTACTAATACACCCCAACATCCCCCTAGCCTTACCTACTGCTTCAGTGGTCTGCTTGGATGATTTCAGGTCATCAGTGATGATGATGCCCGAGTCTCTTTCTTCCCTTGTGACTGCCAGCAACTCCCCTCCCAGCCTATCGGTGGCTTCAGGGTTTCTCTTCCCTATGTGCATGATCTTGCACTTCTTTGAATTAAACTCCAGTTGCCACTCTTTGACCATTTTCCCAGTTTATCCAGATCTCTTCTCATTCTGCCCACCCCATCTGGATTATCTACTCTATTGCAGATCTTGGTGTCATCTGCAAACAGACAAACCTTACTCTCCAGTCCATCTGCAATGACAGGGAGCTCCATCATTACAGCAGCAAAATTGTTTCAAGTTGGTGGCATGCTTTTGCAGTGCTGTTATTGACAGCATGTTATTTTATTCATGCCACAGAGCCCAGCCCAAAAAAGCAGTGGCACCACTGGCCACAACACGACCGCTCCTCCAAAACCTGCTACTCCACTCCAAGCTACCACAATATGTTGTCTGCGCTGTACATGCAAGACAATATAAAAATGGCTAGCAGAAATCCTATCATCAAACTGGCAAATAGGTGCGCAGAAAAATCTACCTCAATTGCATAGTTACAACTAGTACCAGACAGCAGACACATAAACCTCATCATATGACTCATATGCTCTCCACTCTAGTCCAGAAAAAGTTTTTGCAATTCAGTGACACCCAGTGGCCAAACATGAGATTGCACACTCCTTTTGCAGTTGAGTAGCTACAAACTGAACTTGGGTTACCCCAGGTTGTTCTTTTTATGTTGATTGCACGCAGCGCAAGAAACATATTGCAGCAGCTTTCTCAGAAGCAGGCTGTGGAGGTGCGGCACTGTTGTGGCCAATGCCCCCACAGCCTGCAAAGGCTTGTCCTGCATCCCCCAATCCCCTAGCATGCTGCTGCTGACACAAGTTTGGAAACTTGTTTGTTTGTTTTGTTGAATTTTGTTGACCCGGTAAGCCCACTGGGCCTAGAAGTCCCTTTTTCCGGGGTGACCGGGGGGGGGATACAGATGGTAAGCAACTGAAATTGAACCAGATTAAGCTGTTGGTGGAATTTTTAGTGAATGAGGGAAATTTGGCCAGGACACTGGAGAAATTCCCCTACTCTTTTCGATAAATGCCATGGGATCTTTAACATCCACCTGAACTACCACCAATCCAGGCAGATGGGACCTCGGTTTAACGTCTCATCCGAAAGACGGCACCTCAGAAGTGCTGCACCCCTCTCATGCTGCACTACAGTGTCAGTACTGGGATGTTAACCCAAGTGCCAGATGTGGGAACTGAACCCACAGCCCTCTGATCTCCCGGCCTCAGAGGCGAGAGTGCTACCTACTGAGCCACTGACACTGTATTGGCACCAACTTGTGACAATGTCGCCGCTGCAATCAGGGGCCACCTCGTCATTGCAGCGTCAGCCATCCACTGCAATGAGGGAGTAACCCGTCATTTCAGGGCGGGATCTAGAAACCCTGATATTGTTTGTGAACATGGCAGTGGGTTGCCGCTGTGTTCACAAACAATATCACCCCCCACCATGTTTATTTGCCGATGGGGGACCCCACTCCCCGTCGGCATTCTGTAACACCCTCCTGTTTTATTTCTGCTGACAGGGTTCCCAGTCCCAGTCGGCATAATGATTACCCCGCCAGTGTGCTGACGGGGGTGCCCTATCCCCCGTTGGCTACTGCTGCCCCCCCAAAAGAAAGCCTCTGGTGGCACACTGGGAGCCCATCCAGCGTGCCACATGCCCCTGTAAAGGAAAAACAGTCCCGCAACGTCTTTTGTTTTTTTCCTGCAAAAAAGGAAATGGTCCCTCGTAATCTCCCTGCCCCCCACCCGCAACCCGCACCCACCCACTGCACACCCTGCATCCCCACCACCACCCCATACTTACCTCCAGACTCGGCTGCTGATCTTGATTGGACCAAGCTCATCTGCACTCTTCAAAGCTGACCACGAACTGAGGAAATGCCGTAAGCTGTATAATGTAATAAATAGTTTTTTCAACTTTAGTGCATATCTTGGGCATGTTTGGGAATTTTTTCACCAAATTTTCAACATGGAGTTTTGGAACCCTCCTCATGAATTCTTGAACTGTCATGGCGTTAATGGCCTGAAAGGTGATTTCGTGGTCACTGTGGGAATCACCTTTTGGGGCTGATTAACAAAAATAACAAACCAGTATGTTCATGAGGTGGAATGAAAAAGCCTATGTTGCAAATTTGGTGGCATCTCAAAAATGACTATTTTATGAGCGTGCGCTGTGCAGTTGCTACACATGCTTGTAACTTTGTGAATCTGCAATATTTTCATGCCAGATTTTCAACATTGGCATTTTTTCACACCTCCTTATGAACAGTACAGCTGTCATTGTTCACATCCTGGCAGAAATGTGATTTCGCACTTCCAGCGCAGAATAGCGTGGTCACTGTGGGAAATCAGTGTTCAGGACAGATTAAGAAAATGACAGTGACACTGTTCATGAGTAGAGGTCCTGAAATGGCTATGTTGAAAATTTGGTTACGATACTCCATAAAATGACTGTTTTACGAGCATGCGCTGTGCAGTTGCTACACATGCTTGTAACTTTGCGAATTTATAATATTTTCACCCCAGATTTCAACATTGCCATTTTCCCACACTTACTTATGAACAGTGCACCTGTCATTTTTCCCATCCTTGCTGAAATGGGTTTTCACACTTCCGGCACAGAATAGAGCAGTCGCTGTGGGAAATCACTGTCCGGGACAGATTAAGAAAATGACAGTGATACTTTTTATGAGCAGAGGTCCTAAAATGCCGATGTTAAAAATGTGGTGATGACAGCCCATCAAATGACTGTGTTACAAGCGTGCATTGTACACTTTCCACACACCCTTGTAACTTCGCAGGTTTGTAATATTGTCATGCCAGATTTTCAAGTGGCATTTTTTCACACCTCCTTATGAGCAGTACAGCTGTCATTTTTCATTCTGACTGAAATGTGGTTTCACAGTTGCGGAAATCAGTGTTCGGGACAGATTAAGAAAATAACAGCTCCACTGTTCATAAGCGGAGGTCCTAAAAGCCCTATGTTGAAAATTTGGTGACGAAACTCCATAACATGACTGTGTTACAAGCGTGCATTGAACCGTTTCCATGCACACTTGTAATTTCGCAGATTTGTAATATTTTCAAGCCACATTTTCAACAATGGCAGTTTTTCACACCTCCTTATGAACAGTACAGCAGTCATTTTTCACATCCTGGCTAAAATATGTTTTTGCACTCCTGCCTGAGAATAGCATGGTCACTGTGGGAAATCAGTGTTTGGGACAGATTAAGATTGAACTAGTGAGGGGGGGAGTGACCGAGCTCAACTGCGCTCAGTCGGGACTGCTGCGGATTTGTTTGTGGGCAGAAAAAGGCCCCAATGCAAGAGTCCAGTACAAAAGGGCAACCTGCAGCACTGGGAGAAACAGAACGAGAGAGCGAGTGAGGGAGGGGGAGTGAGCGAACTCACCGGAGCACTGTCAGGACTGCTGTAGATTTCTTTGTGGGCAGAAAAAGGCGCCAAAAGCAGGCAGGCCCAGTGAAAAGACCAGCCTGCAGCGGTGGGAGAAACAGTATGAGTGAGTGAGACGGGGACTGAGTGAGGCTCAGCGAGGTTCTATCAGGACTGCTGTGGATTTCTTTGTGGCCAGAAAAAGGTGCCAATGCAGGCAGGAGCCCGTACAAAGGCTGCTTGCAGCGCCAGGACAAACAGAATGAGCGTGTGATAGGGAGACTGGTGACCTCACGGAGCTGTGTCAGGACAGCTGCGGATCTTCTTTCCGGACAGACAAAGGTGCCAACACAGCCAGGAGCCCGTGCATGAAGCGCAGCCTGCAGCACCAAGAGAAACAGAATGAGTGGTGACAGTGTTGTAGTGGGCGGCTCCAGCGAACTGTATTGTGACTGCTGTGGATTTCTTTGTGGGCAGAATATGCGGCAACGCAGGCAGGAGTCCCGTACAAAAGGCCAGCTTGCAGCACCGGCAGAAACAGAATGAGTGAGAGAGGGGGAGTGAGTGAGCTCAATGGAGCTGTGTCGGGACTGCTTCAGATTTCTTTCTGGCCAGAACAAGCTGCCAATGCAGGCAAGAGCACATTACAAAAGGGAAGCCTGCAGTGGCAGGAGTCGCAGAACGAGCGAGTGAGGGAGAGGGGGAGAGTGAGCTCAACGGAGCTCTGTTGGGACTGCTGCAGATTTGTTTGTGGGCAGAAAAAGGCAGCAGTGCATGCAGTGTCCCAGTACAAAAGGGCAGCCTGCAGTGGCGGGAAAACCAGAATGAGCGAGTGAGAGAGGGGGAGTGAGCGAGCTCAACAGAGCTCTATTGTAACTGCTGCAAATTTCTTTGTGGACAGACAAAGGTGGCAACGCAGGCAGGAGCCCAATAGTAAAGGGCAGCCTGCAGCGCTGGCAGAAATGGAATGAGAGATTGAGAGAGGGGGAGACAGCAGGCCCAACAGACCTGTGTCGGCACTGCTGCAGATTTCTTTGTGGGCAGAAAAAGCCACCAACAGAGGCAGGAGCCCAGTACAAAAGAGCAGCCTGCAGTGCCAGGAGAACCAGAATGAGCGAGTGAGAGAGGGAGAGTGAGCCACCTCAATGGAGCTCTGTCGGGACAGCTGCAGATTTCTTAGTGGGTAGAACAAGGTGCCAATGCAGGCAGGAGCCCAGTACAAAAGAGCAGCCTGCAGCACCGGGAGACACAGACTGAGCGAGTGACACAGGGGCAGTGAGCGAGCTCAACACACCAACGCAATCAACATCTGGCATTAACAAATGCTTGTTTAATGATGTCATGCTATACTGGTGTTGTTTTGAGTTTGAGTTTCTAGAAAGCATTACTTACTGGGAATGTGGTTTTGTATCACAATTATTTACTCAGGAAAGCATACCTCTCAACTTCTCAGAATTAACAAGCATTTGTCAATGCCGAATGTTTGCTTGCTGGCATTGGCAGTGGTAGTGTAGAAGTTACAGAGCTGCGTAATAGGAATGGCAGTGAAGTATTGAACTGAAGCCAGCCCCACCACCACCCTGCAGAGAGTGACAGGCATTGGGGTGTGCTTTGGGTTGTCAGGCATAACGGCCATGCCATTTCACCACACCCTATCCTGCAGACACTGACAAGTGTCATGGTGTTCCTTGGGGTCTTTGGCCCTTATGCGCACCCCATTCCATTGGAACATATGGTGAGATGGGTGCGATATGGGAGAATGGGGTGAACTTTGGGGCCAAAGAGTCCAAGGCATACCTCGATGCCTCTCACTGGCTGCAGGGTGTGGAATGGTATAAGCATTACAGGCAAGAATCCCAAGTCACACCCCTGATGCCTGTCATTCTCTACAGGGTTGGGCGTTATGGTTGGAAACCCTAATACCTCAGGCATTCGTTGGTATTATCACTCCAAATTTTCAACATGTTTTTTGTGACCCACCTCGTGAACAGGGGAATATCAGTTTGTTAGCAGCTGCTTATGCAGGCGACTACGGCATTTAGCACCACAGGTGCAAAACATTCGAACAGGATGTAAAAAATGACAAGCTGTACTGTTCATGGGGAGGTGTAAAAAATGGCAATGTTGAAAATCTGCAGTAAAAATATTTTAAAAAATGGTGAAGTGACGAGCGTACATAGAATCTGTGCAACACACAACCGTAATATAGTTAGGTTGGGGATTTTTTATTGCAGATTGTCAACTCAGGCATTTTGGTGCCTCCAATCATGAACAGTGTCACTGTGATTTTCTTTATCTGTCCTGAACAATGATTTCCCATAGCGACCAAGCATCTCTGTGCTGAAAGTGTGAAACACACTTTGGCCATGTTGAAAATGACAGCTGTACTGTTCATAAGGAAGTGTGGAAAAATGCCACTGGTGAAAATCTGGACTGAAAATATTACAAAGTCATGAACTTACGAGGGTGCGTGGAAACTGCACAATGCTCACTCATAACACAGTCATTTTATGGACTTTTGTCACCAAATTTTCAACATAGCCATTTTAAGACCTCTGCTCATGAACAGTGTAACTGTGATTTTCTTAATCTGTCCCAACATTGCTTTCGAACACCAACAGCACCACTGTGCACTACATGTGCGAAAACACATTTTGGGTGACATATGAAAAATGGCACTGTACTGTTCAGAAGGAAGTGTAATAAAATGGCAATGTTGAAAATCTGGAGTGAAAATATTAAATTCGCAAACTTACGAGCATGCATAGGAACTGCACAACGCACGCTCTTAAAAGTCATTTTTTGGAATTTTTTCACCAAATTTTCAACATAGCCATTTTAAACCTCTGCTCATGAACAGTGTCACTGTGATTTTCTTAATGTGTCCCGTACATTGATTTCACACACCGACTGTGCCATTGTGCACTACATGGGCGGAAACACATTTTGGGTGAGATGTGAAAAATGACAGCTGTACTGTTCATAAGAAGGTGTGGTAAAATGGCAATGTTGAGAAATGTGAGTGAAAATATTGAAAATTGCCTGAACTCTACAAGCGTCTGAGAACTGCGCATGCTACGCCATGAAACAATGTCATTTTAAAGATTCCACCAAATTTCCAAAATAGTCTTTGAGAGCCCACCTAATGAACACTGGCAGTGTCGTTTGTTAGTCATTCCAGAAAGGTGATTTTCCGCAGTGGCTGCGAAATCACCCTTTGGGCCCAAGTAATGCCATGACAGTTCAAGAATTCATGAGGAGGGGTCCCAAAAACCCCATGTTGAAAATTTGGTTCAAAAATTCCAAAAAATGCCTGAGATATGCAACAAATTTGAAAAACCCCATCTAGCCCATTATACAGCTTACCGGCATTTCCTCAGTTCAGGTCGGCTTTGAAGAGTGCTGTTCCGGTCCAGCAAAGATCATCGCCGAGCTCCAGAGGTAAGTAGGGGTGGGGGGTGGGGAGGCAGGGTGTGCAGTGGGTTGGTGCGGGTTGTGGGATGGGGGCTGGGAGAAGCGCCGTGGGACCGTTTTATTTTGCAGGTAAAAAAAAAAAAAGACAACAGAGGACGTTTGCCATGCTGGGGTGGGCTCCCTGCGTGGCACCCAGTACTCGGGGGGGGAGACAGTGAAGCCAATGGGGGATTGGGCACCCCCGTCGGCTATACCATTGGAGTTGCCACGCTGGGGTGGGCACCCAGCGTGGCATTTGGAAGGCTTTGGGGGGAGTGCAGCACAGCCAACGGGGGATTGGGCACCCCCCGTCGGCTATAGCAGTGTGTGCGTGGGGCAACACGCGGTATGCATGTGTGTGTGTGTGTAGGGGGAGCTGCACATGAGCAGGCGATATCTTATTGCTGCTCACTGAAGCATAGCTCCCCCTTTCAACTGTATGCCACTGCATTTTGGAGCTTGTCATAGACAGCTCCAGCATGCATTGGCTAACAGGGGCCGCTCCTGCCAACACACTGACTGAACTGGAAGAGGGGGTGACACACCTCCGAAAACTCGGATAATGGCACTATGTTTCTTGCACATGCGTGCAAGCAAACATAAAAATCATAGCACTGGTCTTCAATAATCATAGCAAAGGGCCAGAATGTGTTGCACTTTCTAATTTTAAACAATAATGTCTACAGATAGTGGCCCCATATAGTTAGCGATAAAGAATGTTTCTATCAGCCTAGTTCAATGATTTAGTACTTTGTGTGTCCAGAAATAGCTCTAGTGTTATTAAGAAAATCAGTTAACCTTTGCTGAGCAAGGGATAAATTTAAGAGTGAAAATCGTAGTGTTATGTGGAATTCATAGCAGTTGAGAGGTATGCAAGAAAGCATAGCAGACATGCAGTATCTCATTTTCTGTGGGGTCCTGCCTTTATCTCTTTTTAAAGTACACTGGACTGACCTTAAGAGTTAAATGACTTGCTTAGGGTCACACTGTGAAATATGTGGCTAAGGTGGGATTTGAACCAAAAGGTTTACATGAAGTTAGATGAGGATTGTTTAAGTCCCTTGACCTCTGGGTTATGGGCCCAGCACCCTACCCCTGCAACACTCTGCTTCCCTTAATGTGATGTTGACAGAGTATTTTTTGGTCAGGTTCAGTTTAGTGCTACTGTGCAATAGATATCACGGGTCGGAGTCTGTAGATAAGGGACATCATACCAAAGAGAGTTATGAAATCTTCCTGTCTCTCCAGTTGTAATGGAAAGTAGTACCTTCCTGTAGGATGTTTCAAGTTGTATCTGTTAAACAGAACCACCAACTGTTTTGCTTCTTTTTCCTTTTCCAGGTGCCACATTCTGTCTGCAGTGAAAGCTGTCCACCTGGATACCGAAAGGTTTCTCGTCGAGGACAACCCCTCTGTTGCTTTGACTGTACAGCCTGTTCTAAGGGGGAAGTCACCAACAAAACTGGTAAATGATACAGATTATTATACAACTGGTTTGAAAATAAATCTGAGATGATACGCATGTTCTTTTGGTCAATATAAGCAAGATAAATAACGTTGGTCAATGAGCATTCTCTGAAATGTATCTGACTCATTTTGGTCACACCGAGCATGTTTAGAGATGTATTCTCACAAGTGAAGATAAATTTATGAGCATGATCAGTGAGCATCTTCTTGTATTTTCCCCCAGAATGCCTATGAAAATGAACTATGATGACTCAGTGGGCCTTTCCTGCTAAAACTCTTTCAATAAATAAAATGTGAGATGCCATTTATTTTTTCATTGAATATACAGTATGCAGTTCACATTTTTTACTTTTTCACTTTTGTAACTTTTTGCCATTTCTATCACAAACCACCCAAACACGTGTTGTATAAATCAAACATGCCATGGACTGACTCGTTATGATATTTTGTTTATTTAAAAGGTATTGGTCTATTGCTGTCTCTCTCATAGCTTCACCACTTGTGAGGTATCAACAGACAAATACCTACTCATGAAGATAAAAATTATACCTTCAGCCACCCCATGTCATATCCTCTCTGTAACACACCAACATAGGGCAGACTAAGATAAGGATAGTTACAGACTGTTAAGGCTAGAGGTAAGACCAATACATTTTTAAAAGAGTTTTTCATGGGCTTGCAAACCATAATGGGCACTGTTCATAAATGGTCTTCATCAAAATACTGTACAGTAATTACTGGTTAAGGTTTCTATTATCCTAAAACCAATTGCTTTCGTACTTCATAATCCATGCTTATGCTGTCACAAATGTGTATTATGGAGCACAGACCCGTGCACCACTCTCCCATGCTTATCAGACTGTCTCTTTTCTCAAAGCCGTAATTATGCAAAATAAGGTTATGGACATCAGTGTTGTTCACAATTTTCCTACACCCCCTTGGTGTGTGATGTAAGCAATAACCCATGACAGGGTGTGTAGTTATTGGGGATTAATCAGCAACCTGGGTGCATTGTGAGGCATGAGGCCGGGGATACTACCGGTCTGAGCACAAAGCAAAGGCACAATAATACCATAGCAACGGTGACTTGTCATTGCCACAATGCAGGTTGCACTGATCACTTGGTTCATGGAGGTCCATGAGATGAGTGCGTGGGAAGGCACAGAGTAGCCAGGGGACAATAATAATTATGTTTTATAACAGGGGTGAACAGAATAGCACCAATCTAATAGTAGAACTACGTACCACAGCTACAGATCAGGAGGAGCTGGGAGGGCAAGGTAGCAGCACATGCTGCTACTACAGCTGCTACTTGATTAGCAAGGATAGTAATGACTGTTCCACAAACTGCAATTCTGGCACAATAACGAGATCCGGAGTGCTGACTGATCTCTCAGGAGGGAGCAGTTCACTACTTGAAGTGCATATATGCTGGATTAATCAATGGTCATCTGATGGCTCTGTACCAATCAGGTACCTGTTTCTCTGATCCCCATGTTATAAACTTTTTTAAACCACTCAAGCTTTGCTCTTGTGGTGTATATAGTATCACACATCTCTACGGTGTAAAAAAACCTTGTAGCACAACAATGCCTGTACATTACTGTAGATGTAATTTTATCTTTGTCTATAAAGTTGGATATCTAAACCACTCTTTTAAAAAACGGGTTGTGAAAATCCTGTAACCTCATTGGTTGAAACACAAGACATTACCACTAATTATTTTTCTGACAACTTCACACCTCACCTGAACCACTTATTTTTTTAACAAATAAAACAACATTTTAAAAGTGGAATAACACTCCAGAATGTGTGGTCCCATAAGAGAATAATGCACTTCCTGGATGGCTGCAGCACTCGACTACTCGTCATGGCAAACAACCACATGAAGTGTATCATTCCTTTGCATATGACAGACACCATCACTTGGGGCACATGTCCAGTTGTGCCGGTCATGTCCCCACATGACACCTCACCCTGGACTCTTTGCTCTGGCATGAATTGCCACCCAGCACAATTTGTCCCCGGATGAGTTTGTTTTCTAATATTTACACTGGGGGTTAACTGTCTGAGGATGAATTGTGTGGGGTGCTGATTCATGCCAGAGAGAGAAGAGTCTGGGGTAAGATTTTGCGCGACAGCATGAATGGCACAAATTGTCATGTAGCCCATAACTCACTATCTACAGTTATTTGCATACTCCATTTTCTTTGTTGGCTAACCATGGCATTCAATAAACACTCTCTAATAGATTACAGGCCAAATGAGCAGTGCTTTATTAAATGTTATAGGTATCTAGAAATGATCTGGTCATGATTATGATTCTTGCATCCTTGGTTTAAACAGAATTAATTTTCCATCAGATGCTGTGAACTGCCTGAAGTGCCCAGAGGATTACTGGTCCAATGACAAACGAAATAAGTGCATCCAGAAAATACCAGACTACCTCTCCTATGAAGATCCTTTCGAAGCATCACTGACTTTCTGCACTAGTGTCTTCAGTTTACTGACAGTCTCCATCCTCTCCATTTTCATTAAGTTCAAGGACACTCCAGTAGTCAAGGCCAACAACCGCCAGCTCACCTACCTTCTTCTGGTGGCCCCCATGCTGTGCTTCCTCTCTCCCCTGCTGTTCATTGGCCACCCCGCGTGAAACTGAACTGCATGCTCCGTCAAGTTGTATTTGGCTTGACATTTTCCCTTTGTGTCTCATGCATTCTAGCCAAAACTGTCATTGTGGTGATTGCCTTTAGTGCCACAAGGCCAGGCAGCAAGTTAAGGAGCTGGGTGGGATCTAAGATATCCAGTTCCATAGTCTTTGTTGGGTCACTGCTTCAGGTGATCATATGTGCTGCTTGGTTGTCCATATCTGCCCCGTTCCCAGAATCCAATATGAAATCCGAAGATGGAAAGATAATAATTGGGTGCAATGATGGTTCAGTGCTTGCATTTTGGTGCATGCTGGGATACCTGGGCTTCTTGGCCAGTGTCTCCTTCTTGGTTGCCTTCCTGGCCAGAAACTTACCTGGTAGCTTCAACGAGGCCAAGTTCATTACCTTCAGCATGCTAGTGTTTGTCAACGTGTGGCTCTCATTCATATCTGCATACCTGAGCACCAGATGGAAATACATGGTGGTTGTGTAAATTTTTGCCATCTTGGCCTCTAGTGCTGGAATGCTCAGCTGTATATTCTTACCGAAGTGTTACATCATTATATTCAGGCTGGCCTTGAACACTAGGGGATATATGTTGGGGAAGGCTGACTCGCAAAGCTCTACTAAATGATTCTTCCCCGCTTTCAATCAATCAATCAATCAAAATCTTTATTTAACCAGGTGGACACTGTTGAGCAAGCTCATTTTCAAGGTGGACCTGGGACAAACAATAGGTAATACAATATAGGTGAGAACAACATACGATTTCAAGTATTTTGTACAACAAATTACAATTTAGGTGAGATCAACATACAATGTCAGTAATGTGTACAGTAATTAGGCAAAGGCAGTAAAAATGCAAGTAAAATGGTATAAAAGATTGTAAAAAAAATAAAATTTTAATTACAGATAAATAATTCATGCATCGTATACAAAGTGCAGGACATGGGGGGAAACAGTAGGTACAGAGTATGCTCAGTCAAAAAAAAAACAGATAAACAGACAAACATAGCGGTTGAAAGTCACAGGTAAGAGGATATAACCTGGATATAAAGGGCAGATGAGGGGATGGGAGTGAAGGAGGAAGGAGTGGGTACGGCAAAAGAGTGGAGTCAACAACAGAAAGAGACCTTAAGTCATGACAAGGTAGGGGCAAAGGTCAGAGAAAAGAGCAAGTAGCTCTGAAGGAAAAGGGATCTAGGTCAGGAGGAGCAGACACAGGATTCTTTGAAATGGAATGTATATAAGGTTTTGAAAACTGCCAGACTAATGGGGTAATTGATTCTTAGATTCTTTTGAATCTTATTCCATAGAAGAGGCCATGCATGACTAATAGAAGCCCCACCAAACCGAGATTTGGCCTTGGACACTTTCAGAAAAATATAAGTGGCACTTCTCAGGGCGTACTTACTTAAAGAGCAGAGAGGTAAGCAGTCCAAAATGTAATTAAGCAATTTATTTAGGATGCTTTTGTAGATCCAGATCGCAGCATTTCTCTGGCGTCTAAAGCTAAGGGATGACCAGCCTACTGCCGAGTACAGGGAGCAATGATGGGTGGAATAGGGAAGGCCCGTTATAAACCTTAGAGCTCTATGGTAGAGCGTTATCAAGTTTGGAAAGAGCACCTGCAGGATCCTGGCTATACAAGAAATCAGCATAGTCTAATAAAGAGAGAAAGGTAGTTTGGATTAGCCTCAATTTTGCATCCCTGTTGAGGAGATTTTTTATACTATAGAAAAGGCCCAGTTTCATTCTAAGTTTCTTTATCAGCTCTTCTATATGAACAATGAAGGAGAGTCTAGAATCCAGCCAAACCCCCAAATATTTAAATTTTGATACGTACTCCAACTGTTCACCTAGTATTGTAGTAATTGGGGGCAGTAGCCCCGTTGTGGCCGGGTTTCCTAGGTTAGGAAAGGGTGACAAGAACATCGCTTTTGTCTTCTTGGCATTTAGAAGCAGCTTCTGCTTTAGGAGCTGAGTCTGTAGCCAATTGAAATCGTCCTGTAGTTCAGAGTATGCCATTTGGGGGGAAGATCCGCTAGAGTAAAGTACTGTATCATCTGCAAATAGATGAATGTGGGCCTTTTTGATGGTAACATCGATTCTGTTGATGTAAAGTGCAAAGAGCAGGGGACTCAAAATGGAACCTTGGGGAACGCATCTCTGAAGGGCTTTCAAAGGAGAGACTTCACTATCCACTTTTACTTGCTGTGAACGGTCAGCAAGGTAGTTGACGAACCATCTGAGAGAAAGAGCATCCAGTCCAATGGTTTGAAGGGATGTGAGGAGCAGACTATGATCAATGGTATCGAAGGCCTTACTTAGGTCCAGAAAAACTGCACAGATAAAATTCTTATTTTCCAACTCACTCTGCCAATCATTAGTGACTTTGGCCAAAGTGGAAGTAGTGCCGTGTTGTGCTCTGAACCCTGATTGTAATGGGTTGAGAAGTTTTGACGATTCCAGATGGTTCTTGAGCTGGGTGTTCACAATTCTTTCCAATAACTTAGACAGGATAGGGAGAAGGGAAATAGGCCTATAGTTATTTAGGTCTCAGGGGTCATCTGACTTAAATAAAGGGATGACATGTGCCGTTTTCCAGATGGGAAGAAGGTTGCCTTGCAACAGAGATATGTTAAACAGATGTGTAATAGGAGCAGCTAGGACCCTATAGCCCATCTTCAGAAAAAATGGGTTGATGTGATCGGCACCTGTGCTTTTTCTGATGTCCAATTTTAACAGGAGTTCTTCCACCTCCTTCAGAGATGTGGGTTGAAGCGAGAAGGTATGACTGGAGGAGGGGGTGCCTTGATTATCAACCCCAAATTGTGCTTGAAGGTTACTGGCGGGGGAAGAGTCAAAGGCTAGACCTGCTGTAGCAAAATGATTGTTGAAGGCATCAAGGACTGATGGTTTATCAGTGAGTATGGTACTACCCATTGAGATTTTTCTAAGCAAGGAAGTCCTGATCGATTGGCCTTCTATACCCTTAATTACCATCTAGAATTTGGAAGGGCAGTTGGCCAAGAGATCAAGTTGTGAGCGAAAGAAATTAGCCTTTGCTTCTCTAACCATCTTAGTGCAAAGGTTTCTCACTCTCCTGAAGGAAATCCAGTCGTTTGTTAGCTTAGTTTTACGGGCAGCTTTCCAAAGCCTGTCCCTATTCCACATTGCGTCCTTCAATTCCTCAGTAAACCACTGACAAGATTTGTTCCTGACTCGGACCTTCACTAGTGGTGCTTGTCTATTAAGTACTCCTAGCACAATTTCTTGAAAAATGTCATATGCTGAGGCGACAGATTTAGCTAGGTAAAAATCCTGCTAGCGCATGAAACGGCTCAGCTCCAAAATATACTCCTCGGGGTCAAAGTTGCATCAACATCTTTTGGTAGAAAATTTAGAAGCAGGTGATGGAGCATGATTGGATCTGACACAAGCAATGAAGCAGTGATCACTGATGTCAGCAAAGAATACTCCAGCATGGGTAAACAAATATGGTTTGTTAACTAAGATAATATCCTGCAGGGTGCTGTTGGTAGGATTTAACTTGTTTGAGCGGGTAGTTTCATTGATAAGCTGGGTCCTTCCAAGTGAGTCACAAAGTGTTTTTGGAGGAGTTGAGGCACTAGACAACCAGTCTAGGTTGATGTCACCTAGTATTACAGACTCTGAGGATCTATGACCCAAGACCTTACTTAAATGATCCAGAGGCTGTAACCCTGCAGAAGGAGGTCTGTAGCAGCCTGACACACAACGTGAGATGCAAGGAGAGATCCCAACCTGAAGGGTAAGACTTTCAAACTCATTTTGGACAGATGTAGAGTTGACAAGAGAGACAGAGAATTTTTCCTTAATGTAGATAGCAACCCCACCACCCCTGGAGTGCCTATCGGTTCGGAAGTGAGTAGGCAGGGAGGTTTACTTCAAAGTTGGTTGTGGCCGGGCGCAGCCACGTTTCAGTGACAACCAAAATGTCAGGGTTAGTGTGGCATATCCAGGCCTGGATGGAGCCGATTTTTTTCAACAGTCTGCACACATTAACATGCATAAAGCTTAGGCCTTTAAGGCTAGATAGGTCATTGGGTGATCCGATGGGAGATAGTGGTCCAGGATGACGTTCAACATTCCCTGAGCATAACAATAGAAGGAGCAATAGCTTCCTGGATAACCCTAAGAGGAGTTTCAAGACACTGATTCATTCACATCTATGGGGGGCATCATACTGACAAGGAGGAGGCTTAAGGTTGATGCCTAGTAGGTTTAGAGTTATATGCAGAAAGACTTTACCAGCGACAAATAATGAAGAGTATATGGGGTGGCGGGACAGTTGTAGGTCCACAGGGGTGTATCCAGATAGGGTACCAGTATGCCAAGAAGGATGTGTGTCCAAACATGGAAGGAGAGAGTGGATGGTGCAGCTAAGGTATTCAATAGGGCTTAGAATGTCCACACATTGTATATCCCTGGGTGTATTCTTTGATGGTGGATTTAAATAGAGGGTGCAAGATGTAAGCAGAGACACACATAGCAGCAACCATTGGGCAGTGCCTGCACCCATCTTATATCAAGGGCCAGGAAGAGATGTAAGCTGAGTATCTAGGATTCAACCCTGGAGAGGGATAAGTCCAGGGGTGTTATTGGGGCATAGTGTATTATAGGTATACAATAATAACGCCCGGAGGAAGTAAAGAAAGGTCCAAGATTCTAGTGGAGTATAATATGCCAAGTATATACTGAGTACAATTCTCTGGAAATTTTGGTGGAAAATGGGTAGGATCAGAAGTTCAATGCCTGGGGCCGAGTAAGAACCCACGTGGATTGCTATAAGAGAACCAAGGTGACAATTATGGTTGTAAGTGGTATGACCTATAGGAAGATGGTGGAAGGAAAAAAACCAAAAAAGGGTTGCAAGAACTCAGCGATGACTAATTAGTGTAAAGGGGAGGGGCTAGGGCTGTATTTAATAGAGACCAGGGTCAGGGCGGGTGGTGTGGCAAGAAAATACTTGCACAGTTAATAATTTCTTTGTAAAAGTCAGCAGGAAAGCAGAGAGAGGGAGAAAGCTTGAAGGAACCAATCGCTGAAGAAGCCAGAAGACTGCAGCCAATGAGATGCAGGCAGTGTAGCGGGGTAGCCAATCGGTGTCCAGTGAGGATCCCCAGTCAGGAAGGCAGGCTTACCCGGGTTTAGGTGCTCATGAAGCTGGCAGGTGAAGGGTGACAGCAGGCAGCTCAGTCAGCTGCTGCCGCCGTAGAAAGTGAGTGGCCACCGGTCAACTATAAAGAATGAAGAATGGGGAAATAAAATGAGTGAGGTAAATTAATAATAAAAGACTGGCACTCCAAGTTATTGGAAAAAGAATTTGAACTATTTGAAAGAATCTGGGCCCCCTTCCTAAAATATCTGGGCACTCCATGACATAAGAAATATGGTACAGTCCTGAACCAGTAACTAATGCCCATTCCCGTCTTGTATCTGTTTCTCCTTTATTAAGGTAATAGTTATAAATTATTATACAATGGCACGAAAGAATACTGGCCTCTGATTGGTCAGTCTAGGACTAGACCAGGAAGGTTATCCCAGCATAACATCCCTGCTCTATTCTCAGCCCCACTGTGAACCTCTTGATTGCTTGTTCCATTGATTGTTTGTATCTTCTCTTAAGAAACAAAAATATTTGTCCACACTAACAAAACCGTTCTTTAAAATTATTTTTTGTATTCTTTATATAACAACAAGGCATTGTATAATATGAATAATGCCCTCCAGGGTGGGCGTTATGCTGGGATAACAGCCCTTCTCAGGTGTTGGATGCCCTCAGCCTATGGACTCGGGCCCAACCCCCTGAGGTGGGATGCTTTCCCATCATAACACTCACCCTGCTGGGCATTATTCCTTTAATGAACCTACCTATGTTGTGAATTCACCACCTTAATTATTTATGTGTGTATTTTTATGAGACCTAGCAATCAGTTATGTATGTTAATAAGCTATCCTTACTGTTTAAAATAGTTTACCGTAACTTGTTTGATGTATCTGATATTACTAAAAATCAATAAAATCTTTAAAGCAAAAAAAAGAAACATATGATGGTTTGCAATGCAATTTCATAGAACAGAGCAAAGAAACATAAGCAATTCAATGAAGTACTGGCTAACAGGCATACTCTGGTACAAAGATAGGAACAGCAGGAATACTGACAGACAGAACTTATGGCAAGCATGATGTAAAACAGAATGCTACTACAAGTACAGAAATTGCAACGTACAATAATACTGAATTTACATGTTTTCGTTTTTTCAATGGCATTCACATTTATCAACACAGAACTAAGAAGGACCTTAAAATAAGAGGGGCTAGCAAGGGAACACCTCTTGGGAGAGTCTTGCAAAACATTCCAAAAAGTAAGGACCATCCAACTAAAATCCGTTTTACCAAATTTTGAATGATACTTGGGGGACATCTAGCAGCATAATATTGTACATTCTTAGGTTATGTGACCCTGTAGATTTTTGGAGTGGATTTAATAAACAAGATGATAACAAATTCCACCTTGCCTTTAGGGACCACATATGAACGTTCCATAGCCTTCTAATAGTAAATGAAGTCCAACCCACTACTGTGCCAGGATCACAGTGATGTGTTCTAGCATGCAGGCTGGAAATAAATCTAAGTACTCTGTGGTACAACACATCTAATTTAGATAGGAAAGAAAGTGAGGCTCTCATGTGTATGCTATCACCATAATTTAATAGTGGCAGGAAGGTCAACTGTGGTAACTGTGGCACTACTCTTGCTGTCTGTTGTTTCATGCTCACTCCTTACTGTTCCTAAATATACCCTTACTTAACTCAGGTCCACCTAGGTGTGGTTATCTTTGCTGTTGCCCGTACATGGTAATCTGCCTTCTGTCTCTGTACTTAGTCATTTTGTACAATTATTATTGTTGTATTTCATTTTTGTGCAGCTAATTATGTAATCTTTTTATGATTCATACATTTTGTCTTTTGCTATCTCATTTTATGTATTGTTACCTTGCTTTTGTAATTCTCACGGGTTGTGCCTGAAAACTGGCATTTTATTTGTCTAGTGGACTTACGTGGTCAACAATAAATACATATATAGCTAGATAAATAAATACCTAAATACATAAATAGACAAATAAACAAATAAATCAATTGATAAGTAAATAGACAAACAAACAAACAAATAAACAAATGCTGGACAGTAAATTGGTGCAAATGTCATCCACATAATAATTGCAAACCAAAGAGTGAATAAATGTGGATTGCGTAAAGCTTCCATCGATATTACTTGGCCTAGGGTAAACAATAGATTTGGGGACCTAACTCTGGTTAGAAACCTACCAAGGACATGGAATGAGATTCCCAGTTTTATTAAAGGGTACTGAACAAGCAGTTTTTAAAAAAATGCAAACTCCAAAATCTGGCTTCATAGCGAGGTAAAAGTAAATTCTGCTGTTTACATTTTTGGTAAAACTGCATTTATGTAAATAACATAAATGCAGTTGCATAGCTTTTGAAAAATGTAAACATCAGCCTTTCACTTTCAGAAAACAACCTTGGTTTCTCCCCAAGATGTCTGCCAAGTATGTTAAGTGATGAGTCATGATGACATCATTGGAGTCAGAGACCCACAAGGCTGCCTATAGTGCTAACTAGTTCTCCTTTCCCTCTTTGTTTTGAATTGTTGTACCAGAATGATCAACACCATGTGTTAACTTGTGGATTATTTTGATCAGTTCACATGTTAGGCCATGATTTTGTTCATTTTGTTTACTTTACCTTGCTGAAAATGTTTTGTAACCCAGATGACTTTCTCTTTGGTAAACCGCAGTGCAGTTCAACATTTCAGATACCTGATGATCAAGTGGTTATGTGATGCCCTGAATTTTTTTGTTAACCAGGAGAGGCACACTAAGCTGAAAGTTTGTTTACAGAGTTTGGTTGCAGAGCAAGAAACAAAAGTAGATAACTACAGATTTTTTACTAATTAATCACTTCTTTCTCAGCAGGAGTAGTACCTGTTAGGATAAAGCAAACAGATACTTTATTAGAATAAGGGGGTCTCATTTAAGCAAAAAAAAGTGTTTTTTCTTGAGGAAGGTGGCAGTATCATCTTAATTTTCTGAAAGCAGAGAGTGAATCTAATCGGGGAAGTGGCTTAACAGTTTAGGTGTACAAAAGCAGCTGTCTCCAATTACAGCATCTGGCTGTTTCTGGCAGAAGAGAACTGGTTGCAGAGCAAGAAACAGAAGTCCAGAACTACAGATTTTTTACTGATTAATCACTTCTGTCTCAGCAGGAGTAGAACCTGTTTGAATTAAGCAAATAGATACTTTATTAGAGGAAGGGATCTAGTTTCAGGAAAAAAAGGAAAAGTGTTTTTCCTGAGGAAGTGCAGTATCAGCTTAATTTACTGAGAGCAGAGAGTGGATCTAATTGGGGGTGTGGCTTAACAGCTTAGGTGTACAAAAGCAGCTGTCTCCAATTACAGTTTCTGGCTGTTTCTGGCAGAAGAGAGCTGGTTGAAGAGCAAGAAACAGAAGTCCAGAACTACAGATTTTTTACTAATTAAACACTTCTGTCTCAGCAGGAGTAGTTCCTGTTTGGATTAAGCAAACAGATACTTTATTAGGAGAAGGGGTTCTCATTTAAGTTAAAAAAGGAAAAGTGTTTTTTCTGAGAAAGGGGCAGTATCAGCTTAATTTACTGAGAGCAGAGGTGGATTTACTGGAGGAAGGCGGATGTGATTCCCCTTCACAAAAGTGGGACCAAGACAGAGGCAGGAAACTTCAGACCTGTCAGTCTGACCTCTGTGGTAGGGAAAGTGATGGAGTCACTTCTGAAGGAAAGAATAGTTGAGTACCTAGAGGCCAGTGGAGCACAGGACCCAAGGCAGCATGGGTTCACAGCGGGAAGGTCATGTCAGACGAATCTATTAGATTTCTTTGACTGGGTGACCAAAGTAGTAGACCTGGGAGGGGCTCTGGACCTGGCCTACCTAGACTTTAGCAAGGCATTTGACACAGTCCCACACAAAAGATTAATAGTCAAACTAATCAGCCTGGGAGTGGGACCCAGGGTGGTAGCCTGGGTAAAACATTGGCTGGACAACAGGACAAAGAAGGTAATTGTAAATGGAGTCCAATCTGAAGAAAGGGGGGTTACTAGTGGGGTACCGCAGGGTTCAGTATTGGGTCCAGTCCTTTTTAATGTCTTCATCAGTGACATTGCAGAGGGACTGGAAGGAAAAGTATGCCTTTTTGCAGATGACACAAAGATCTGCAACAGGGTTGATACACAAGGAGGCGTGGAAAGGATGAAAAGGGACTTGGCAAGGTTGGAGGAATGGTCAGAAGTATGGCAGCTAGGATTCAATGCAAAGAAGTGCAAAATAATGCACATGGGAAACAAGAACCCAGGGGAAGAATACACAATGGGTGGGGAGGTAGTAACAACAACAAAAAAGGAAAGGGACCTGGGGGTAATCATATCAGATGACCTTAAGGTTAGCAAGCAATGTGAGAGCACGTGATGGGAGGGCTGGAGGTATACTGGGATGTATAGGAGAGGCATCAGCAGCAGAAAACAGGAAGTTGTTATCCTCTGTACAGACAGTTGGTGAGACCCCATCTGGAGTACTGTGTCCAGTTCTGGAGACCCCATCTCCTGCAAGGACATAGACAGGATAGAGGCAGTCCAGAGGAGGGCAACTAAAATGGTGCAGGGTCTGCAAGAGAAGCCGTATGAGGAGAGACTAAAGGAGCTTAATATGTATACCCTTGAGGAAAGAAGGGAGAGGGGGGACTTGATAGAAACTTTTAAGTACCTCAGTGGAATCAACAAAGTCCAAGAGGGTAGCATCTTTCAGAAAAAGAGACGTGCAAGAACAAGGGGACACAATTTAAAGATAGAAGGAGGGTGGTTCAGGGGCAATGTGAGGAAGTATTATTTCACAGAGAGGGTAGTGGATGCATGGAACAGCCTTCCTGAGGAGGTTGTGGGGTCTAAAACTGTGGGAGAATTCAAGAATGCATGGGACAGACATAAGGCAATTCTTGTGGAGGGGTAGGAAGAAATAGGCTGTTGGTTAACTAGGATCTGCGGCCTATACTGTAGGTAGGGAAATGGGCAGACTAGATGGGCCTAGCGGTAGTTATCTGCCGTCAAAGTCTATGTTTCTATGTTTCTATGTTTCAGAGAGTGAATCTAATTGGGGTTGTGGTTTAGCAGCTTAGAAGTACAAAAGCAGCTGTCTCCAATTAAAGCTTCCAGCTGTTTCTGGCAGAAGAGAACTGGTTGAAGAGCAAGAAAGAAAAGTGCAGAACTACAGATTTTTTTACTGATTATCACTTCTGTCTCAGCAGGAGTAGTTCCTGTTTGGATTAAGAAAACAGATACTTTATTAGAAGAAGGGGGTCCCATTTAAGTAAAAAAAGAAAAAGTTTTTTTTCTGAGGAAGGGGCAGTATCAGCTTAATTTACTGAGAGCAGAGAGTGAATCTAATTGGGGGGTGTGGCTTAGCAGCTTAGGTGTACAAAAGCAGCTGTCTCCAGTTACAGCTTCCGGCTGTTTCTGGCAGAAGAGAACTGGTTGAGGAGCAAGAAACAAAAGTCCAGAACTACAGATTTTTTGCTAATTAATCTCTTCTGTCTTAGCAGGAGTAGTGTCTGTTTGGATTCAGCTAACATATACTTTATTAGAAGAAGAGGGTCTGATTTAAGTAAAAAAAGTGTTTTTTCTTGAGGAAGGGGGCAGTATCAGCTTAATTTCTGAGAGCAGAGAGTGAATCTGATTGGGGGTGTCGCTTAGCAGCTTAGGTGTACAAAAGCAGGTGGGCCAGATATTCAAAAGGGTTTCGCCATGCGCAATAGGGTTGCGCCTGCGCACGTCTGAACTTGCTCCATTCTGCGATATTCAGCAGGAGGCAGTTGCACCACAGAAAACATGCTGAGCAACAGCGCAATTCAAATGAATGCATGCTGAACTGGAGGGGGAGGAACCATGTATAAACTGCACAGTCCGATATTCAGCCAGGCTGTGCAGAGTTGTGCAGGCGTAACCCCCAACCTGCGCCTGCACAACTTTGAGCCAAAAAAAAGTCTCAAGTCGAGGGCCACCCACAGGTGAGCTTCTGCATTGTAGGGCGCAACACAGCAGCTGCCACTTGTGGCTGGCCCCCAACCCACTCCCTGTGCCCCCCCTGCAGCCCGATCGCAGGCAAAAAAGTGTTAAATCCCCCCCGCCACCACCCACTGGCCCGATCGCTGGCATAGCTTAAACCCCACCCACCAGCCCGATCGCGGGCAGCAATGTGCCCCCCCAACACATCCCTGATGGTCCAGTGGACCGATAATCCCGATCGCAGGATGTAATAATTAAACACTCCCCTCTGAACATAGCCCTGGTGGTCCAGTGGACCGATAACCCCGATCTCGGGATGGAATAATTAAACCCCCCCGAACATAGCCCTGGTGGTCCAGTGGACCAATAATCCCGATCGCAGGATGCAATAATTAAACCCCCTCAAACATAGCCCTGGTGACTAGTGTCCCTTCACCCACCCACCACCCAAGAAGCCCCATCACCCCACTCCCAGGCAGCTGGTGGGCTGCAGCATCCACCGCCTGCTGCCCGTCGCCCACCGACTAACTGCCGGTGGGACTGCGCCCATTGGTGCAGAGCAAGAGCCAATGGGTGTGCAGCCCGCTCTCGTACAAGACAGTCAGTTTGTGAATAAATGTATTCATTCACAAATCTGGACTGTCTTAGTCTGTTATGGGCTACATGCCCATTGGCCTTGCCTGCACCAATAGGTATGCAGCCCTACCGGGCAGTCAGTCAGCAGGCGGCGGGTGGTGGGATGCTGCCGCCCGCTGGCTGCCGGGGGCGGTGGTGGGCCATGGGTGGGTGTGGGGGATACTAGGCACCAGGGCTATGTTCGGGGTGTTTAATTATTCCATCCCGCGATCGATTATCGGTCCACTGGACCACCAGGCCATGTTCGGAGGGCGGTGTGTTTAATTATTCCATCCCGCGATCGGGATTATCGGACCACTGGACCACCAGGCTATATTCGGGGGTGGATTAATTATTCCATCCCAAGATCGATTATCGGTCCACTGGACCACCAGGGATGTGTTCAGGGGAGGCGGGTGTGTTTAATTACTTCAGCCCGCTGATCGGGCATATCGGTCCACAGGACCACCAGGGATGTGTTGAGGGGGGAGACATATTGCCGCCCACGATCGGGCTGGTGGGGATTTAAGCTGGCGCCCACAATCGGGCAAGTGGAGGGTGGTGGGTGGATTTTCACACTTCTGCCCGCGAGTCGCTGCAGGGGGCATCAGTCCCGACGGCTGCTGCCTGGCAGGTGCCAGTGCAAGTCCTCGCGATCGAGCGCACCTGCATGCCAATGGCATGCAAAGGGCCAAAATCAGATGCAAATGGCCCCCCCTGTATCTTGCATGAATTATAGCCCCATTTGCATGTCACCTTTTGAATATCAGGATTTTGCGCATGGCGCAATGGTACTTGCGCTACCGCAAGTTGAATGCTCCACTCTGTCCACTTGCGGTGGCGCAAGTTCCACTGCGCCATGCACAGTGGCTTTGGCTGAAGGGTGATATTCAAAGGAGTTGCTCAAGGGTGCAACTCCTTTGAATATTGCTCTGGCCACACCCCAGTGCAACTATTTTGTGCAGCACAAGGGCTTGCTCCACAAAATGGTGCAGTTTGAATATCTGGCCCGGTGTCTCCAATTACAGCTTCTACCTGTTTCTGGCAGAAGAGAACTAGTTGCAGAGCAAGAAACAAAAGTCCAGAACTACAGATTTTTTACTAATTAATCACTTCTGTCTGAGCAGGAGTAGCACCTGTTTGGATTAAGCAAACAGACACTTTATTAGAACAAGTGGGTCTTCATTTAAGTAAAAAAAAAGTGTTTTTTCTGAGGAAGGGGACAGTATCAGCTTAATTTACTGAGCGCAGAGAGTGAATCTAATTGGGAGTGTAGCTTAGCAGCTTAGGTGTACAGAAGCAGCTGTCTCCAACTACAGTTTCTGGCTGTTTCTGGCAGAAGACAACTGGTTGAAGAGCAAGAAACAAAAGTCCAGAACTACAGATTTTTTATTAATTAATCACTTCTGTCTCAGCAGGAGTAGTACCTGTTTGGATTAAGCAAACAGAAACTTTATTAGAAGAAGGGGGTCTGATTTAAATAAAAAAAAGTGTTTTTTCTTGAGGAAGGGTGCAGTATCGGCTTAATTTTCTGAGAGCAGAGAGTGAATCTAATTGGGGGGGCGGCTTAGCAGCTTTGGTGTTCAAAAGCAGCTGTCTCCAATTACAGCTTCTAGCTGTTTCTGGCAGAAGAGAACTGGTTGCAGAGCAAGAAACAGAAGTTCAGAACTACAGATTTGTTACTAATTAATCACTTCTGTCTCAGCAGGAGTAGTACCTGTTTGGATTAAGCAAACAGATACTTTATTAGAAGAAGGGGGTCTCATTTAAGTACAAAAAAAGTGTTTTTTTCTGAGGAGGGGACAATATCACTTAATTTACTGAGAGCAGAGAGTGAATCTAATTGGGGGTGTGGCGTAGCAGCTTAGGTGTACAGAAGCAGCTGTCTCCAATTACAGTTACTGGCTGTTTCTGGCAGAAGACAACTGGTTGCAGAGCAAGAAACAAAAGTCCAGACCTAGAGATTTTTTTTACTAATTAATCACTTCTGTCTCAGCAGGAGTAGTATCTGTTTGGATTAAGCTAACAGATACTTTATTAGAAGAAGTCGGTCTCATTTAAGTAAACAAAAGTGTTTTTTCGGAGGATGGGGGCAGTATCAGCTTAATTTACTGAGAGCAGAGATTGAATCTAATTGGGTGTGTGGCTTAGCAGCGTAGGTGTACAAAAGCAGCTGTCTCCAGTTACACCTTCTGGCTGTTTCTGGCAGAAGAGAACTGGTTGAAGAGTAAGAAACAAAAGTCCTGAACTACAGATTTTTTACTAATTAATCTCTTCTGTCTCAGCAGGAGTAGTACCTGTTTGGATTAAGCAAACAGATACTTTATCAGAAGAAGGGGGTCTCATTTAAGTAAAAAAAGTGTTTTTTCTCAGGAATAGGGCAGAATCAGTTTAATTTAATGAGAGCAGAGTGGGCATCTAATTGGGAGTGTGGCTTAGCAGCTTAGGTGTACAAAAGCAGGAGTCTCCAATTACAGCTTCTAGCAGTTTCTGGCAGAAGAGAACTGGTTGCAGAGCAAGAAACAGAAGTCCAGAACTACAGATTTGTTACTAATTAATCACTTCTGTCTCAGCTGGAGTAGTACCTGTTTGGATTAAGCTACCAGATACTTTATTAGAAGAAGAGGCTCTCATTTAAGTAAAACAAAAGTGTTTTTTTGGAGGAAGGGGGCAGTATCAGCTTAATTTACTGAGAGCAGAGAGTTAATCTCATTGGGGCGTGACTTAGCAGCTTAGGTGTACAAAAGCAGCTGTCTCCAATTACAGCTTCTGGCTGTTTTTTGGCAGCAGAGAACTGGTTGCAGAGGTAAAAACAGAAGTCCAGAACTACCAATTTTAAACTAATTAAATACTTCTGTCTCAGCAGGAGTAGTACCTGTTTGGATTAAGCAAACAGATACTTTATTAGAAGAAAGGGGTCTCATTTAAGTAAAAAAAAGTGTTTTTTCTGAGAAAATGGACAGTATCAGCTTAATTTTCTGAGAGCAGAAAGTGAATCTAATTGGGGGTGTGGTTTAACAGTTTAGGTGTACAAAAGCAGATGCCTCCAGTTACACCTTCGGGCTGTTTCTGGCAGAAGAGAACTGGTTGCAGAGCAAGAAACAAAAGTCCAGAACTACAGATTTTTTACTAATTAATCACTTCTGTCCCAGCAGGAGTAGTACCTGTTTGAATTAAGCTACCAGATACTTTATTAGAAGGAGGGGGTTTTATTTAACTAAAAAAGGTTTTTTTCTGAGGAAGGGTGCAGAATCAGTTTAATGTACTGAGAGCAGATAGTGAATCTAATTGGGGGTGTGGCTTAGCAGCTTATGTGTACAAAAGCAACTACCTCCAATTACAGCTTCCGGCTGTTTCTGGCAGAAGAGAACTGGTTGAAGAGCAAGAAACAAAACTCCAGGGCCCAGATATTCAAACTGCACAATTCTGAGGCGCAAGCCCCTGCGCTGCTCAAAATAGTTGCGCAGGGAGTGTGGCCGGGGTGATATTCAAAGGAGTTGCGCTATTGAGCAACTCCTTTGAATATCACCTCAGCCATTGAAGATTAGGTGCATGGCACAATGGAACTTGCGCCTACCGCAAGTTGCCACAGTTGAGCATTAAACTTATGTATGGAAGTACCATTGCGCCATGCTCAAATTTCCGATATTCAAAAGGTGACATGCAAATGGGGCCATAATTTATGCAAGGCGCAGGGGGGCCCATTTGCATCTATTTATGGCCCCATTTGCATGCCATTAGCATGTAGGTGCGCCGATCCCCGAGGACTTGTGCCTGGCCGCCCTGCCAGGCAGCAGCCGTCGGGGACCGACGCACCCTGCAGCCCGATCGCGGGCAGTATCTCTGTAAGTCTCCATTCCCCCCCCACACATCTCCCGAAGCCCGATCGCGGGCATTACAGTTACATGAACCCCTCCCACATATCTCCTACAGCCCGATCACAGGCATTACAGTTACATGACCCCCCACCCACATCTCCCACAGCCTGATCGCGGGCATTACAGTTACATGAACCCCCCCCACACATCTCCCACAGCCCGATCGCGGGCATTACAGTTATAAGACCCCGCCCACATCTCCCACAGCCCGATCGCGGGCATCACAGTTACATGAACCCCCACCCCACACATCTCCCACAGCCCGATCACGGGCAGAGCGTGTATGAACCCCCAAGTGCCCGATCATGGGCAGAATGTATGAACCCCAGTGCCCGATCGTGGGCAGAAGCTGTAACCCCAACCTGAATATCTCCTGGTGGTCCAGTGGACCGTAAAGCCTGATCGTGGGCAGAATGTCACATTACAACCCCCAAACATCTCCTTGGTGTCTAGTGTCCCCCACCCAAGAAGCCCCTCACCCGCTCCCCGCGGCCGGCGGGCGGCAGCATCCACCCGCCTGCCGCCGCGCCGCCCGCTGACTGACTGTCTTGGGTAGGGCTGCCGCCCAATGGTGCAGGCTACAGCCAATGGGTGTGCAGCCCATACTGTACATGACAGTCCTGATTTGTGAATGAACATCATTCCGCAAATCTGGACTGTCATGTACAATATGGGCTGCACGCTGCATAGGCTGTAACTCTACACGATGAAGCGTGCCCTACAAGACAGTCGACGGTTGAGGCGGCAGGCTAGGCGGATGGTCTGCCGCCCGCCAGCTGGCGGGCCGGGGGAGGCTCGTGGGGGACATGGGCATCAGGTGTTGAGGGGTTATATACATGTTCTGCTTGCAGGTCAAACTACGGTCATGGACCAGACAAGAGACCGGGTTGGGGGTTACATTCTGCCCGCTGTATCAGGCACTGGGGTTCATACATGTTCTGCCCTTGATCGGGCACTGGGGGTTCATATACGCTCTGCCCATGATCGGGCTGGGAGATGTGTTGGCGGGGAGTTCATGAACTGTAATGCCCGCGATCGGGCTTCGGGAGATGTGTGGGTGGGGGTTCATGGAACTGTAATGCCACGATTGGGCTGTGGGAGATGTGTGGGGTTCTATGTTACTTTTATGCCCGTATGATCGGGCTGGTGGGGAGGCACAGGGACCGAGTTGAGGCCAGCCAGGGTGGCAGCTGCTGTGTTGTGCCCTGCAATACAGCAGTTCACCTGTGGGTGGCCCTCAACTTGATCCTTTTTTTTTTGGCTCAAGGTTGTGCAGGCACAGGTTGGGGGTTGCGCATGCACAACTCTGCACAACCCGACTGAATATCGGGTTGCTCAGGTTATGCATGGTTCCTCCCCCTCCTGCTGAGCATGCATTCATTTGCATTGCTCTTTTGCGCAACCTGTTGTCAGTGGAGCAACTGCCTCCTGCTGAATATCGCAGAATGGCGCAATGTAGGACTTGCGCATGCGCAACCCTGTTGCGCATGGAGCAACCCTTTTGAATATCTGGGCCCAGAACTACAGATTTTTTACTAATTATCACTTCTGTCTCAGCAGCAGTAGTTCCTGTTTGGATTAAGCAAACACATACTTTATTAGAAGAAGGGGGTCCAATTGAAGTAAAAAAAGAAAAAGTGTTTTTTTCTGAGGAAGGGGCAGTATCAGCTTAATTTACTGAGAGCAGAGAGTGAATCTAATTGGGGCTGTGGCTTAGCAGCATAGGTGTAGAAAAGCAGCTGTCTCAAATTACAGCTTCAAGCTGTTTCTGGCAGAAGAGAACTGGTTGCAGAGCAAGAAACAGAAGTCCAGAACTAAAGATTTTTTACTAATTATCACTTCTCTCTCAGCAGCAGTAGTTCCTGTTTGGATTAAGCAAACACATACTTTATTAGAAGAAGGGGGTCCAATTGAAGTAAAAAAAGAAAAAGTGTTTTTTTCTGAGGAAGGGGCAGTATCAGCTTAATTTACTGAGAGCAGAGAGTGAATCTAATTGGGGCTGTGGCTTAGCAGCATAGGTGTAGAAAAGCAGCTGTCTCAAATTACAGCTTCGAGCTGTTTCTGGCAGAAGAGAACTGGTTGCAGAGCAAGAAACAGAAGTCCAGAACTAAAGATTTTTTACTAATTAATTTCTTCTGTCTCAGCAGGAGTAGCACCTGTTTGGATTAAGCAAACAGATATTTTTATTAGAGGAAGGTCTCATTTAAGTAAAAAAAGAAGTGTTTTTTCTCAGGAAGAGGGCAGTATCAGTTTAATTTATTGAGAGCAGAGAATGAATCTAATTGGGGGTGTGGCTTAGCAGCATAGGTGTACAAAAGCAGCAGTGTCCAATTACAGCTTCCGGCAGTTTCTGGCAGAAGAGAACTGGCTGAAGAGCAAGAAACAGAAGTCCAGAACTACGGATTTTTTACCAATTAATCATTTCAGTCTCAGCAGAAGTAGTACTTGTTTGGATTAAGGAAACAGATACTTTATTAGAAGAAGGGGGTCTGATTTAAGTAAAAAAAGTGTTTTTCTTCAGTAAGTGGGCTGTATCAGTTTAATTTTCTGAGAGCAAAGAGTGAATCTAATTGGGGGTGTCGCTTAGCAGCTTAGGTGTACAAAAGCAGGAGTCTCCAATTACATCTTCTACCTGTTTCTGGCAGAAGAGAACTGGTTGCAGAGCAAGAAACAGAAGTCCTGAACTACAGATTTTTTTACTAATTAATTACTTCTGTCTCAGCAGGAGTAGTACCTGTTTGGATTAAGCTACCAGATACTTTATTAGACAAAGTCGGTCTCATTTAAGTAAACAAAAGTGTTTTTTTCGGAGAATGGGGGCAGTATCAGCTTAATTTACTGAGAGCAGAGATTGAATCTAATTGGGTGTGTGGCTTAGCAGCTTAGGTGTACAAAAGCAGCTGTCTCCAGTTACACCTTCTGGCTGTTTCTGGCAGAAGAGAACTGGTTGAAGAGCAAGAAACAGAAGTCCTGAACTACAGATTTTTTTACTAATTAATTACTTCTGTCTCAGCAGGAGTAGTACCTGTTTGGATTAAGCAAACAGATACTTTATCAGAAGAAGGGGGTCTCATTTAAGTAAAAAAAAGTGTTTTTTTCTCAGGAATAGGGCAGAATCAGTTTAATTTACTGAGGGCAGAGAGTGAATCAAATTGGGGGTGTGGCTTAGCAGCTTAGGTGTACAAAAGCAGCTGTCTCAAATTACAGCTTCGATCTGTTTCTGGCAGAAGATAACTGGTTGCAGAGCAAGAAACAGAAGTCCAGAACTACAGATTTTTTTACTAATTAATCTCTTCTGTCTCAGCAGGAGTAGCACCTGTTTGTATTAAGCAAACAGATATTTTATTAGAAAAAGGTCTAATTTAAGTAAAAAAAGAAGTGTTTTTTCTCAGGAAGAGGGCAGTATCAGTTTAATTTATTGAGAGCAGAGAATGAATCTAACTAGGGGTGTGGCTTAGCAGCATAGGTGTACAAAAGCAGCAGTGTCCAATTACAGCTTCCGGCAGTTTCTGGCAGAAGAGAACTGGCTGAAGAGCAAGAAACAAAAGTCCAGAACTACAGATTTTTAACCAATTAATCATTTCAGTCTCAGCAGTAGTAGTACTTGCTTGGATTAAGGAAACAGATACTTTATTAGAAGAAGAGGGTCTGATTTAAGTAAAAAAAGTGTTTTTTTCTGAGGAAGGGGCAGTATCAGCTTAATTTACTGAGAGCAGAGAGTGAATCTCATTGGGAGTGTGGCTTAGCAGCTTTGGTGTAGAAAAGAAGCTGTCACCAATTACAGCTTCTTTCTGTTTCTAGCAGAAGAGAACTGGTTGCAGAGCTAGAAACAGAAGTCCAGAACTACAGATTTTTTACTAATTAATCACTTCTGTCTCAGCAGGAGTAGTACCTGTTTGGATTAAGCAAATAGATAGTTTACTAGAAGAAGGGAGTCTCATTTAAGTAGAAAAAATAGTTTTTTCTTCTGGAAGGGGGCAGTATCAGCTTAATTTACAGAGAGCAGAGAGTGAGTCTAATTGGGGTTGTGGCTTAGCAGCTTAGGTGTACAAAAGCAGCTGTCTCCAATTACAGTTTCCGGCTGTTTCTGGCAGAAGAGAACTGGTTGAAGAGCTAGAAACAAAGGTCCAGAACTACAGATTTTTTTTAATTATCACTTCTGTCTCAGCTGGAGTAGTTCCTGTTTGGATTAAGCAAACAGATACTTTATTAGAAGAAGGGGGTCCCATTTAAGTAAAAAAAGAAAATGTTTTTTTTCTTCTGAGTTATGGGCAGTATCAGCTTAATTTAACGAGAGCAGAGAGCGAATCTAATTGGGGGTCTGGCTTAGCAGCTTAGGTCTACAAAAGCAGCTGTCTCCAATGAGAGCTTCTAGCTGTTTCTGGCAGAAGAGAACTGGTTGCAGAGCAAGAAACAGAAGTCCAGAACTACAGATTTGTTACTAATTAGTCACTTCTGTCTCAGCAGAAGTAGTACCTGTTTGGATTAAGCAAACAGATACTTTATAAGAAGAAGGGGGTCTCATTTAAGTAAAAAAAGAAAAAGTGTTTTTTTCTGAGGAAGGAGCAGTATCAGCTTAATTTACTGAGAGCAGAGAGTGAATCTAATTCGGGGCGTTGCTTCGCAGCTTAGGTGTACAAATGCAGCTGTCTCCAATCACAGCTTCCAACTGTATTCTGTCAGAAGAGAACTGCTTGAAGAGCAAGAAACAAAAGTCCAGAACTACAGATTTTTTACTAATTAATCACTTCTGTCTCAGCAGGAGTAGTTCCTGTTTGGATTAAGCAAACATATACTTTATTAGAAGAAGGGGGTCTCAATTAAGTAAAAAAAAGTGTTTTTTTTCTGAGGAAGAGGGCAGTGTCAGTTTAATTTACTGAGATCAGAGAGTGACTCTAATTGGGTGTATGGCTTAGCAGCTTAGGTGTACAAAAGCAGCTGTCTCCAATTACTGCTTCTAGCTGTTTCTGGAAGAGGAGAACTGGTTGTAGAACAAGAAACATAAGTCCAGAACTACAGATTTTTTGCTAATTAATCACTTCTGTCTCTGCAGGAGTAGTACCAGCTTGGATTAAGCAAACAGACACTTTATTAGAAGAAGGGGGTCTCATGTAAGTAAAATAAGAAAAAATGTTTTTTTTCTGAGGAAGGTGCAGTATCAGCTTAATTTACTGAGGGCAGAGAGTGAATCTAATTGGGGTTGTGGCTTAGCAGCTTAGGTGTACAAAAACAGCTGTCTCCAATTACAATTTCTGGCTGTTTTTGGCGGCAGAGAACTGGTTGCAGAGGTAAAAACAGAAGTCCAGAACTACCAATTTTATACTAATTAATCACTTCTGTCTCAGCAGGAGTAGTACCTGTTTGGATTAAGCAAAGAGATACTTTATTAGAAGAAAGGGGTCTCATTTAAGTAAAATAAAGTGTTTTTTTCTGAGAAAGTGGACAGCATCAGCTTAACTTTCTGAGATCAGAAAGTGAATCTAATTGGGGGTGTGGTTTAACAGCTTAGGTGTACAAAAGCAGATGCCTCTAGTTACACCTTTCGGCTGTTTCTGGCAGAAGAGAACTGGTTGCAGAGCAAGAAACAAAATTCCAGAACTACAGATTTTTTACTAATTAATCACTTCTGTCCCAGCAGGAGTAGTACCTGTTTGAATTAAGCTAACATATACTTTATAAGAAGGAGGGGGTTTCATTTAACTAAAAAAGTGTTTTTTCTGAGGAAGGGTGCAGAATCAGTTTAATGTACTGAGAGCAGATAGTGAATCTAATTGGGGGTGTGGCTTAGCAGCTTATGTGTACAAAAGCAACTGTCTCCAATTACAGCTTCCGGCTGTTTCTGGGAGAAGAGAACTGGTTGAAGAGCAAGAAACAAAAGTCCAGAACTACAGACTTTTTACTAATTAATCACTTCTGTCTCAGCAGGAGTAGAACCTGCTTGAATTAAGAAAACAGATTTTTTTTAGAAGAAGGGGGTCTAGTTTCAGAAAAAAAGAAAAAGTGTTTTTTCTGAGGAAGGGCAGTATCAGCTTAATTTACTGAGAGCAGAGAGTGAATCTAAATTGGGGTGTGGCTTAGCAGCCTAGGTGTACAAAAGCAACTGTCTCCAATTAAAGATTCCGGCTGTTTCTGGCAGAGGAGAACTGGTTGCAGAGCAAGAAACAAAACTCCCGAACTACAGATTTTTTTACTAATTATCACTTCTGTCTCAGCAGGAGTAGTTCCTGTTTGGATTAAGCAAACAGATACTTTATTAGGAGAAGGGGGTCTCATTTAAGTAAAAAAAGAAAAAAGTTTTTTCTGAGGAAGGGGCAGTATCAGCTCAATTTACTGAGAGCAGAGTGAATCTAATTGGGGGTGTGGCTTAGCAGCTTAGGTGTACAAAAGCAGCTGTCTCCAACTACAGCTTCTAACTGTTTCTGGCAGAAGAGAACTGGTTGCAGAGCAAGAAACAGAAGTCCAGAACTACATATTTTTTGCTAATTAATCTCTTCTGTCTCAACAGGAGCAGTACCTGTTTGGATTAAGCAAACAAATACTTTATTAGATGAAGGTTGTCTCATTTAATTAAAAAAAAAAGTGTTTTTTCTTAGGAAGAGGGCAGTATCAGTTTAATTTACTGAGAGCAGAGAGTGAATCTAAATGGGGGTGTGGCTCAGCTGCATAGGTGTACAAAAGTAGCAGTCTCCAATTACAGCTTCCGGCAGTTTCTGGCAGAAGAGAACTGGTTGAAGAGCAAGAAAGAAAAGTCCAGAACTACAGATTTTTTTTACCAATTAATCATTTCAGTCTCAGCAGTAGTAGTACTTGTTTGGATTAAGCAAACAGATACTTTATTAGAAGAAGGGGGTCTGATTTAGGTAAAAAAAGTGTTTTTCCTTGAGTTAGTGGGCAGTATCAGTTTAATTTTCTGAGAGCAGACAGTGAATCTAATTGGGGGTGTCGCTTAGCAGCTTATATGTACAAAAGCAGGAGTCTCCAATTACAACTTCCGGCTGTTTCTGGCAGAAGAGAACCGGTTGCAGAGCAAGAAACAGAAGTCCTGAACTACAGATTTTTTACTAATTAATCACTTCTGTCTGAGCTGGAGTAGTACCTGTTTGGATTAAGCTACCAGATACTTTATTAGAAGAAGAGGCTCTCATTTAAGTAAAACAAAAGTGTTTTTTTGGAGGAAGGGGGGCAGTATCAGCTTAATTTACTGAGAGCAGAGAGTGAATCTAATTGAGTAAGTGGCTTAGCAGCTTAGATGTACAAAAGCAGCTGTCTCCAGTTACAGCTTCCGGCTGTTTCTGGCAGAAGAGAATTGGTTGAAGAGCAAGAAACAAAGGTCTAGAACTACAGATTTTTTTTAATGATCACTTCTGTCTCAGCTGGAGTAGTTCCTGTTTGGATTAAGCAAACAGATACTTTATTAGAAGAAGGGGGTCCCATTTAAGTAAAAAAAGAAATGTTTTTTTTTTCTTCTGAGTTTGGGGCAGTATCAGCTTAATTTACTGAGAGCAGAGAGTGAATCTAATTGGGGGTGTGGCTTAGCAGCTTAGGTGTACAAAAGCAGCTGTCTCTAGTTACAGCTTCTAGTTGTTTCTGGCAGAAGAGAACTGGTTGCAAAGCAAGAAACAGAAGTCCAGAACTACAGATTGGTTACTAATTAATCACTTCTGTCTCAGCAGGAGTAGTACCTGTTTGGATTAAGCAAACAGATACTTTATTAGAAGAAGGGGGTCTAATTTAAGGAAAAAAGGAAAAGTGTTATTTCTGAGGAAGTTCAGTATCAGCTTAATTTACTGAGAGCAGACAGTGAATCTAATTGGGGGTGTGGCTTAGCAGCTTAGATGTACAAAAGCAGCTGTCTTCAATTACAGCTTCTAGCTGTTTCTGGCAGAAGAGAATTGGTTGAACAGCTAGAAACAAAAGTCCAGAACTACAGATTTTTTACTAATTATCACTTCTGTCTCAGCAGGGGTAGTTCCAGATTGGATTAAGCAAACAGATACTTATTAGAAGCATGGGATCCCATTTAAGTAAAAAAATAAAAACAATTTTCTTCTGAGTTATATGCAGTATCAGCTTAATTTTAATGAGAGCCGAGAGAGAATCTAATTGGGGGTGTGGCTTAGCAGCTTAGGTGTACAAAAGCAGCTATCTCCAATTACAGATTCTAGCTGTTTCTGGCAGAGGAGAACTGGTTGCAGAGCAAGAAAGAGAAGTCCAGAATTACATATTTTTTACTAATTAATCACCTCTGTCTCAGCAGGAGTAGTACCTGTTTGGACTAAGCAAACATATACTTTATTAGAAGAAGGGGTCTCATTTAAATCAAAAAAAGGTGTTTATTCTTGAGGAAGGGGGCAGTATCAGCTTAATTTTCTGTGAGCAGAGATTGAATCTAATTGGGGCTGTGGCTTAACAGCCTAGGTGTACAAAAGCAGCTGTCTCCAATTACAGCTTCCGGCTGTTTCAGGCAGAAGAGAACTGGTTGAAGAGCAAGAAACAGAAGTCCAGAACTACAGATGTTTTACTAATTAATCACTTCTGTCTCAGCAGGAGTAGTACCTGTTTGGATTAAGCAAACAGATACTTTATTAGAAGAAGGGGGTGTGATTTAAGTAAAAAAAGTGTTTTTTCTTGAGGAAGGGGGCACTATCAGCTTAATTTTCTGAGAGCCGAGAGAGAATCTAATTGGGGGTGTGGCTTAGCAGCTTAGGTGTACAAAAGCAGCTGTCTCTAATTACAGCTTCTACCTGTTTCTGGCAGAAGAGAATTGGTTGCAGAGTAAGAAACAGAAGTCTTGAACTACAGATTTTTTACTAATTAATCACTTCTGTCTCAGCAGGAGTAGTACCTGTTTGGATTAAGCAAACAGGTACTTTATTAGAAGAAGGGGTCTCATTTAAGTACAAAAAAAGTGTTTTTTTCCTGAGGAAGGGGCAGTATCAGCTTAATTTACTGAGAGTTGAGAGTGAATCTAATTGAGGGTGTGGCTTAGCAGCTTAGATGTTCAAAAGCAGCTGTCTCCAATGACAGCTTCCGGCTGTTTCTGGCAGAAGAGAACTGGTTGCAGAGCTAGAAACAGAAGTCCAGAACTACAGATTTTTTATTAATTAATCACTTCTGTCTCAGCAGGAGTAGTACCTGTTTGGTTGAAGCAAACAGATACTTTATTTAAACAAGGGGGTCTCATTTAAGTAAAAAAAAAAAGTGTTTTTTTCCGAGGAAGGGAACAGTATCAGCTTAACTTACCAAGAGCAGAGAATGAATCTAATTGGGGGTGTGGCTTAGCAGCTTAGGTGTACAAAAGCAGCTGTCTCCAATTACAGCTTCAGGCAGTTTCTAGCAGTAGAGAACTGGTTGCAAAGCAAGAAACAGAAGTCCAGAACTACAGATTTTTTACTAATTGCCCTTCTTCCCACCCTTCCACCCTCCCACCCAAAGCCAGTTCTAGTTTTATAGACACTGTATTTGACTGACAACAGGAACTTCCTGGTTGGCAGTAGGAAGGGAAGGATCACTGAGACACATTAATTTCAGTATCCTTGAAGAAACCTAAAAAAAAAAAAAAAAAAACCTCTTTATCCCCTCTGGCTGCTGTAGGTCTGAATCCAAGGATGGAGGAAGGAGACTACTGAAGAGTACAGGAAGTTCCTGTCCCAGAACAGGAAGGGTGAGAGTTGTAAGGGCACATAGGCAGTAGGAAAGTAAGTGTAAAAATACATAGAGGAAGGAGACAATAAGCATACAAAGCAACAGGAGAGGGGACACAAAATGAGTAAAAATGGGAGTGGTGCAGTGCAATTGCTGTGGAGCAGCAGTGTTCTGGGAGACATTCTGGAGGCTGCGATACTGCCCTGTTTGCAGGCACCTCTCTGGACTGAGGGAGGAGTTTGCCCGTCTCCAGGCTGACCTGGCTAGGATTCATGAAACCTCTTCTCCCACCCAGGGACCACCAGGGTCACCACCGTTACCTCAGAGGTTGCCAAGAAAGAGGAGCAGTTGGAACAAGGTGAGCTCAGGGAGGAAGAGGGTGGTGGAACAGAAATGCATCCCTTCAGTTGTACCTCTCCACAATTCATATGCTGTTCTGGCAAAGAGAGTTTCCTCTGTGGAGGCACCTGCAGTGGAAACCAAGGAGGATGCTGGGAACCTCCACAAAGGAGACCCACAGGAGGGTGGCATGAGACCCCACAGGGGAAGGAATCAACTCCTGGTGGGGGACTCAATCTTTAGGGGGTAGACATGGGGGAGGAAGTGGATTGGGAGATAAGGTGCCTGCCTGGTGCCATGGCTTGGAGGGACAGGAAGTGAATCCTCAGGATCGCATAAGCAGCTGCATGAGGGAGGGAGCTGGATGTCATTGTCCACTTAGGGACAAATGACCTGGCTGTAAATGGGATCAGAGTGGTGTAAGAGGAGTTTGTGGAGTTGGGGAAGGGCCTTAGACAAGTAGCATGTACGGTAACCTTCTCGGAGATGCTGCCTGTCTATGGCAAGGATGATGCTAGGGTATTCCTCACCATGGGATTCAATGAATGATTCAAAAACTGGTGTGGAGCTCAGGGTTTTGGCTTCATTGGGGACTGGGGAGCCACCTGGAGGGATGCAGGCTTATACTGGCGTGATGGTCTGCATCTGTCCCGGGGGGGATCCAGGATCCTAGGTGACAGGTTTAAATGCTTCATTGCAAGCATTTAAACTAGCCAAGGGTGGAGGCACTGAAAAGGAGCAGGGAAATCCCAGCCCCCCCATGAAGTGTAGTAGTTAGAGAGTTAAGCACCAAGGCAGAGAAGTCAGTAGGGAGCAGGACAGGGATAAATGCAGAAAAAGGTGTTAAGGACAGGGATGGGGCTAAAAGGGGCAAGGCCATAAAAAATAAATGGAAGGTGATGAGTACCAATGCCCGCAGTCTGTGCTACAAGCTCCCTGATCTAGTGGCTTTGATGAAAGAGGGATGCCTGGATATTGTGGCAGCCACTGAAACATGGTACACAGAGAACCATGAGTGGAAAGTCAACATACTAGGATACACAGTCACAGGAGGGACAGGGTGGGTAAAAGAGGAAGAGGAATAGTTCTTTATATAAGGGAAGGGATTAAAGCAACAGAACTAAAGAGTAAACAGGGAGTTGATGAGTCATTATGGGTCACTCTGGAGACAGGAAATGGCACCACAATCAGCATGGGGGTTGTGTACAGACCCCCATCTCAGGGGGAAGAAATGGACAAGCAAATGATAGAAAGCATCCTTAAAATGGCAGAAAAAGGGGAGATATTGTTGATGGGGGACCCGAATATGCCAGATGTTAACTGGAGTACCTTTGCTGCAGGCACATCCAAAAGCAGGGTAATTCTTGATGCCCTACAGGGGGCATGTCTCAGACAGCTAGTGTTGGAACCCACTCGGGAGGAGCAATCTTAGACCTGGTACTCTCAAATGGGGAAGGAGAAAGGATCTCAGATTTAGAAGTGGGTAGCCATCTGGGAACAAGTGACCACCAAACAGTGTGGTTCACAATAAACACAGCCATAGAGTCAAGCCATACAAAAACAAAAGTATTGGACTTTAGGAAGGCTGACTTTGGGAAAAGAGAGCATGCCTGTAGAAAAGCACTAGCAAATGGGCAAGAAGGAGGGTGGAAGAACAATGGGAATAATCAAAACAGCCATCACAGAGGCAACAAGCCTTTGTGTGAAGCAAATCAAAAAACAAAATGAAGGAAAAAAAAACACTATGGTTCTCAAAAGAGGTGGCAGGGATGGTTAAGGAGAAAAGGATAGCATTCAGGAAATATAAGGAAACAGAGAAGGAGCAGGACAGAGAACTTTATCAGTTAAAGCAGAAGGAGGCAGGGAAGGCAGTCAGAATAGCAAAGGCACAAACTGAGGAGAAGATAGCCAACTCTTTTAAGAAGGGGAATAAAACCTTTTATAGGTACATTAGGGAGTGAAGAAAGACCAAGGGAGGGATACAGAGACTTAATAAAGGGGAGGGAATGTGGTCAGAGGGTGACAGTGAAAAAGCAGGGATACTGAACGAATATTTCTGCTCAGTATTCACAACATATGAGGAGGGGGAGGTGCCTAAACCAAACAAGGGAGAAACTCTGAATAGGGGCGTAGATATCAGTCCATTCACAGAAGAAAGGGTTTTGAAAGAACTCTTGAAACTGAGGGTGGACAAAGCAATGGGGCCTGATGGGATTCACCCAAGAATACTAAAAGAACTAAGGGTAGAACTAGTAACACCACTGAATACTCTCTTTAACAAATCATAGGAGGATGGAGTGGTACCTGAGGACTGGAGGAGGGCAAATGTAATTTCACTTCACAAAAGTGGGAGCAGGGCAGAGGCAGAAAACTATAGACCAGTTAGTTTGACTTCAGTGGTAGGGAAAATGATGGAATCATTTCTGAAGGAAAGAATTGTTGAGTACCTAGAGGCCAGTGGGGCACAGGACACAAGGCAGCATGGTTTCACAGAGGGAAGGTCATGTCAGACGAACCTAATAGATTTCTTTGACTGGGTGACCAAAGTAGTAGACCACAGAGAGAGGCTGTGGATTTGACCTACCTAGATTTTAGCAAGGCATTCAACACAGTCTCACAAAAAAGATTAATATACAAGTTAGCCAGCCTTGTAGTGGCTCCCAAGGTGGTAGCCTGGATAAAAAACTGGCTGGACAACAGGATGCAAAGGGTAATAGTAAACGGAGTCCACAGTGAAGAAAGGAGGGTAACTAGCAGGGTACCGCAGGGTTCGGTACTGGGACCGGTCCTCTTTAATATCTTTATAAGTGACATTGGAGAGCACCTGGAAGGAAAGGTATGCCTCTTTGCAGATGACACAAAGATCTGCAACAGGGTTGTTACACAAGGTGGGGTTGAAAGAATGAAAAGGGACTTGGCATGGTTGGAGGAATGGTCAAATATGTGGCAGCTCATATTCAATGCAAAGAACTGCAAAGTAATGCATCTGGGAAACAAAAACCCAGGGGAAGAGTACACAATGGGGGGGGGTGAGTTAATAACAACAACAAAAATCAAAAAGAGACCTAGGAGTAATTATATCAGATGACCTAAAGGTGGGCAAGCAATGTGAGAAGGCAGTAAGGAGGGCTGGGCAGATACTGGGATGCATAGGGAGAGACATCAACAGTAGAAAACATGAAGTTGTTATCGCTCTGTACAGACAGTTAGTGAGACCCCATCTGGAGTACTGCATGCAATTCTGGAGACCCCATCTCTGCAAAGACATTGACAGAGTGGAGGCTGTTCAGAGGAGGGCAACCAAAATGGTGCAAGGTCTGCACCAGAAGACATACGTGGAGAGATTAAAGCAGCTTAATATGTATACCCATGAGGAAAAGAGGGAGAGGGGATACGTGATAGAAACTTTCAAGTATCTCAAGGGAATTAACAAGGTACAAGAGGGAAGTATCTTTCAGAAGAAGAGATGTGCAAGAACAAGGGGGCACAATTTGAAGATAGAGGGGGGCCCACTCAGAGGTAATGTTAGAAAGTATTTTTTCACAGAGGGAGTTGTGGCGGCATGGAACAGCCTTCCTGAGGAGGTTGTGGAGTCAGGAACAGTGGGAGAATTCAAGAATGCATGGGACAGGCATAAGGCAAATATAGTGGGGGGCCAGAGGAAGTAAGCTGCTGATTAACTAGAATCTGCAGCTTATCCATCAGGTAGGGAAATGGGCAGACTGGGTGGGCCAAGCGGTTATTATCTGCCATCAAATTCTATGTTTCTATGTTACAGGTGTGGCCTAGGAGCACACGGAAGTTACGTGACTTGCTCAGGGTCACACAGCAAAGTACTGGTCTGGTCCAATTTCAAAGCTCATGCTTTCTTGTCAATCCACAAATAAGGCTTTCTTTTTCCACATGAACCCCCTGCACCTGGCCTTCCTTCTGTTGTACACCCCACCATCCATACCCTGTCCTTAGTACTGTCTGGGGCTGCATATCAGTTTATGGTCTCATGAAGAGAATTGTCACACCTCAGATAGTAATCTTGTACCTCAGAGTTGTGCACACCTATACCGATACGCTTCATCAGCTGGCACTGTTAAAAAATGCCTCCCAAATTGATAGGGTGGAATAGGACCCTGTCCCATTTGTTATGGAGAACGTGTTTTAAAAGCAAGGATCTGTCCTTTCCTGTCTATTTCTCTGTCCAGTTGCGCAACCATATTTTCCTCTGAGACCTGGGACTTGATCACCCCGATAATCTCGCAGTTCTTTTCCTCTTACTGTCTTGGTTTTCCCTTGCTGTTTGCTTTTCCTCCCTTGCACATCTGCTGATATAAAAATATATGCAAATCATTGTATGGAAATGTAACTGATATTGGAATCCCATTTGTTTAGAAAATTTATAGCATTACTGTTGAAATGTGTATAATTGTAATTTAAGATAACTGCAAAAAACTGTTAGAAGCTAGACATTACTTGAGTGCAAATGTTTGAGCCTTTTGCAAAAGCTGTGCAAAGAGGACCTCAAGAAGCACACTGTGTTCTAGCAACTCCTGAAACATACATGACAGGATGTTTGCTAAGGATGTGGGTTGAAAAGACTTATAAAAGAGCTAAGCTGCAACTGCAAGAGAGATCTGGAGAACAAGGGACACAGAGACTGAAAGAAAGCTTTATTTTGCCTTTGTAAATAGTTATACTGAGCAAGTTTATTTTATGATACTGCTAGTGTAAATAAAGAATTTTTGGTGAATTCTACAACTGCTCCTGGTTTTCCTACGCTTCCTGACCTGTGCCTTGATTTCACAGTTCCAGAGGAAATGCAGTCAAGTCAGGCTCAAAACACTTAAGACAGGACAATTACAGTTTTGAACAAAAAACTCCACACAGATTGTTGTATAACGCGTCACAGGTTATGTACAGAGAGAAACCAGATAAAACCATTTAACTGACAAAATTGCATTGGACTGCAAGGGCAGACCTAAAAGTTCTCTTTAACTGATTAAACTTGAGGAGATTCAGCAGTGTATCAGGCAGTTCATTTAACCAGTTAGCAGCCCTGACAGCAAATTGACACTTTCCCAGCTCTGCACACTGAAAAGGAGGCTTAAAGCCATTCCGGGACATGTTCCTGGCATTGCACTAGTTGGAGATGATGTGGAAGCAATTTGTTAAAGCAGGAGATGTTAGGCTCAGGAGTGCCTATGAGGTAGCACAAAACATGATGCTTCCCCCAAGTAGGTGAGTGAAGTTACGAGTACAAGGCAACAATAACATTATCATTTTACACCAAATATTTGTATTTTTTTATTTGTATTTTATGGATTTTACCAGGTTTTCTCATGTCTCACTCCTGTGCATCCCCAACATGACATATGTATGTGGAGGCACGCGCATGGATGTCTTGCAGGATACCCCACCCTCCCGGTCACCTGATACCACCTGCGCTTATCACCAAACCACCATTCGGTGATGGGGTACTATGGGTGGGTGACTCCCCCACCCGGGAGAGGAGAGCAATTGCTCAATCTTGCTCCCACCCCCACCTCATGCCAGCACCCCAGGAACCCAAGGTCATTCCTGAACCCGGGTTGCTGGCGCAGCACAAGGTAAGGCATCCAGCACCCCAGCCCTCAGCGCCACTGGGTCAGCCAAATATTCACATTTTGAGCTGCCTTGTGAGATATTCTTTGTATACCATGTGATTTCAAGTTCTTTTTTTTGTGTCAGAAACTGTAAAAAGTTACAAAAGAAAAAACAGTACAAAATGTAAACTGTGCCCCTCTGTTCAATGGCTCACCATGAGGAATGCTAATCCATACTGATCAAAGCTATATGCCATCTCATAGGTGAGAATATGTTTCTGAGCATGCTCAGTGTGGCCAAAAGGAGTGTGATAAACTTTGGAGCATGCTCAGTGTGACCAGACTGAGTGAGATAAGTTACTGAGCTTGTTCAGTGACCAACTTCAGTTATTTTGCTCATGTATGGTCAAGATAACACTTTTCATTTACAAAATGTATTTGCACTTCCACGGTATACGAAGGGATTAACCCACGATAGGGTATGGGTTTACAGAGCATTTTATTTTCAATTCAAGTGTCTAGAAATCATATCACTAAAGGATAAGATCAAAGAACTAGAAAACACTATTAAAGATGTAAAGAAGGATGGTAAAAGACAAGTAATCACTACTAGTAATAAGCCGGCTCCCACCTCTGTGATATTACAGTACAACAAATAAGCAAATCACAAGAGGACAAACACAAAAGAACAAGAGATGCAAGCAGTAGTAGTGACGACAGTGGTTGGAGCCCAGTTATTAATAAAAAAAATCATAAAAAAAGTAGGAGGTGCATGGAATTCCCTGTTACTACACAAAATAAATTTGCTATCATAGACTCGGATAATGAAAGTACTACACTGAGTGCTAACAGCATTACAGGGGTTCACAAAGATTATAATCATTGTCAGAATACCACTAATGATGTCCAAATCACACCAAACAAGATAAAGAATCCTTCTACTAATAAAATTAAACCCAAATTGGGTTCAGGCCCTGTCCTCACTGATTATGGTCATACTACAAATGAAGCAGAATGCTTAATTAAATCAGAGTCCAACATAAATCTGGATGAAAGTGGTGATCCAATACTAGAGCAATATTCTAATATCTCTACTTGTACACCAATCAGAAATGATACTGGTCATGTCCAATCAAATCAATCCAATGGTAGTACTAATGACCACGCAGAGGCAAATCACAGTACTGGGAGATTCGATCATTAAATATACTGATGGCTATATCTGCCAAAGAGATAAAGCCAATACCACCTGCTCTAGTTTTAGAGGGGCCTGGATCTGGGAAGTTGAATGTATGGTCCTAGACATTATGAAAAATGCAGGTGAAAATCCACTAATGATAATACATGTCGTCACAAATGACATTTCAAAATTCACACTAGAAAACATAAAAGAGGACTGTATAAAACTGGCAACAACATTAAAACAATATGGAAGTGAATATTGTTTCTCAGAAATCCTTCCTGTTCCAAGACAACATTGAAAAATAGAAAAAAAATAAAACAAGTCAATGAATGGTTGCGGAAATAGTGCCTCCAGGAAGAGGCCAAATGTATTACACACTTGGAAAGATTTTCAGGGGATAAAAGCTTATTCGGTTGGGATGGACTTCATCTCAACAGAAGAGGGACTGTTGTACTGGGAAAATCCATCACAAACATCATAGAGGAAAGTTTAAATTAACCAAGAAGAGGCAAACAGGGAAAGCTACTACATATACTGTGCAGGATTTTGATATATACAAAAATCTTGGTAGCTAATGTAAAAAGCTTAAATGTGGTTAAAATTTCAGAATGAATTGCAATACTAGTAAATAAAAACTGTATTACTGCACTGTATGAAACATGGTGGGATAAAATGGCTAATTGCTTTAATGGTATTCCAGGGTATACTCTTTACTATAAAAACAGAAACAATAAAAAAGGAGGAGGGGTGTGTATTTATGCGTCAAACAAAATAGACACAAAAGAACATGCATTATCTATTAATAATATTGATATAGAAGGTGTTGCTATAAAAATTACACATCAGAATGGAAAGCATTTTATATTAGCAAATTATTATAGACCGCCATCTTCCAAGCTCGAACAAGATCAGCTATTAATTTCTGATATTGAATTATTATCAACCTCATCTGATGTAATCATTGTAGGAGACTTTAATTTACCAGGGGTGGAGTGGTGTCAGCTTGTGACTAGAACATCTTTGGAAAGTCATGTTTTGGACTTTTTCATAATGACTGGGCTGGAACAAATGGTACAGGATCCAACTAGGGACCTAACACTCTGGACCTAGTCTTAACCAATATTGCATCTGAAATAACAAACCTAAATATTAGCAACCCTATTGGGAACAGTGATCATAATACCATAATGTATGAAATTAATAAACAAAAATACAGTAGGGGGGATTAATTGTAATTATGATTACAACAAAGCCGACTTCTTAAAAATTAATAAAGCACTATTGAATTATAATTGGGAAATAGTATTTAAGGACCTAAACATTGACCAATGTTGGGAAATATTTAACTCTATTATACCAGAATTAGAAAACTTATAGGTACCAATTAAGAAAACTCATAATAAAAAGAGAAAGATTCCACCATGGTTAACAAGAAAAATAATACTACAAATCAATAATAAAGAAAAAGCATTTCTAAAAATGAAACCATGTCAGAGTCAAATAAATACTAATAACTATAAAATGGAACTAAAGAAAACACAATCACTAGTCAAAAAGGAAAAGAAGAAAGATTGAAGTAAAACTAGCACTTACAAAAAAAAAAGCTTGTTTTCCTTATATTAATAAAAATAAAAACCAGAGTCACAGTATTACAGCTTTGAATGATGATTGTAATGAAATAACAAATCCACTAGAAATGGGTAATACATGAAATACATTTTTTGGTTCAGTTTTTAATATCTGTAATAACTTGTCAAAAAATAAGAACATAGACCTGACACAATTACAAGTCATTACTATGGATGAGGTAGAAACAGCCATTAAATACATCAGAGTAGATGCAGCGGTAGGGCCAGATGGCTTTAATCCATTTTTTCTAAAAAAAATACAATCCATTCTATTTCACTACAACATACATTTAATATCTCACTAATCAAAGGAATAGTACCCTATAAATGGAAGCAAGCTGTGGTAGTTCCAATATATAAAAAGGGAAACAGAAAGGAAGCAGAAAATTATAGACCTATAAGTCTAACTTCAGTTGTTTGTAAAACCATGGAAAGAATTCTCAACAATAGAATGGAAATAGAGACGGAATGTAAGGGGCATAAGGATACTAAACAACATGGTTTTACGAAGCGGAAATCTTGTACTACAAACCTCATTAGTTTCTATGAGACAGTTAGTAGGTCACTGGATCTAGGTATCCCCGTGGATGTTGTTTATCTAGATTTTAAAAAGGCCTTCAACAGAGTTAGTCATGATATCTTGGTCAAAAAAAATAAATGGAAAACATAAGATTAGACTCATACATAATCAGGTGGGTATCTGACTGGTTGACTGACAGAACACAAGTAGTTAAAGTCTCAGATTGTTACTCCAATCCTATTAAAGTGACTAGTGGAGTCCTCCAAGGATCGGTTCTCGGCCCTATCCTTTCTGGAATTTTTATATTGGATCTACAGAATGACATTGTGGGCCATATTAGTAAATTTGCTGATGATACAGAACTGTGTAAAGAAGTTAATACCATAGAAAATACTATTGCATTAGAAAAAGATATCAATACCCTGGATAACTGAGCAAATTTAAATAACATGGCATTTAATGAAAACAAATGTGTTGTAATGCACGTTAGTCCCTGAAATCCACATGAGAAATATTACATGAATAATAAAGAACTGAGGCAAGTTAAAACTGAGAAAGATCTTGGAATCATGATAAATGATCTACTAATCCCAAGAGAACACTGTAGACATATAGCTCTCAGGATCAATCTTATCCTTAGATCCATCAAAAAATCTTTCATTTGTAGGCAAGAGACGTTCATATTACCAGTGTATAATACTTATATTAGGTCACACTTGGATTATGGAGCTGCTTTTTGGTCCCCTTACCTAGCCAAGGATAGAAAACTTTTGGATAACATCCAAAGAAAAACCACCAAACTCATTCCTAAACTAAAAAAATTACCATATAAAGAAAGATGCAGAACATTACAATTGTACAATCTTGAAACTAGATGACAGAGAGGAGATCTTTTATTACTCTTTAATATCCTACAGGATAAAAAACTTATGGAAGAATGTAATATCAAATACGCAAATAAACAGAATATACTAAGATGTAACAATAAACAGTTATTTGTATAAAGGGCATTTAGAAATAAAAGGAAACATTACTTTACAATTAGGGCAATTCAATTATGGAATAAAATTCCACAGAAAATAATTGATTCAACCAAGTTTGAACAATATAAAATTGAATTAGATAAATACTACATGGGCACTTTATTTTATTGATCCACATGGTGTGGGGAGGTAGACTCGATGGGTCCAACAGGCCTTCTTCTACCTTATAAAAACTGTGTAATTAGCATCAATTGGGTACATAAGAAACAAAGGTGCAGATACTGGCATCTTCCATCCTCTCAAAGTTAGCAAGGTATACAAATTTTGCTTACATAAGCTTGCAGATAAAAATATAGGGCTAAAAAAGTTACATACATCTCATGGATTTAAATATAATTTCCTCTCATGTACCCTCCCACCTTCGTCCAGGATGACAAGCTCACATTTTCCCTCTACCCCTACAAACTGTAGAGGGCTGAACCTAGCTTTTCATCCTGAGGGGCCCCATGAGGAGGGGGGCATGGGTGAGAGTGCAGCCAGATCATCCATGTTGTCCATCTCCGGGTGTAAATGTGCAGGTTTTGGTTTATTTTAAAAGTCAACTCCTCTAGTTCTGAGATCTTCTGAATCACCTTCTCCCTGCCAGCTCGATTTAATCTTAGCTAGTGGGTCACTCCTCAAGCCGGCCAGGAATTTATAAATTGAAAACATCAGACCCCTCCTAACCTGGGCAGTCTGGCCCGCATGAATGCTTGCCAGGAAGGGAGCAGCCCTGATAGGGTCCTGGTCTGCTTTTTGAAGGTAAGTAATGTAGGCATGGGCCAGGAGGTATCTAAAATGGTCAGAGTTCCACAGGCCAAATGCATTTTATAGGGATTCAGAGTCTTGCACTACAACCCCTGTAAGAATTGGCCCAGGAACACAAGACCAGTTCTATCCCAGCTCTCAAAGGTATGGTCTTGATGGGCTGGTGGAAAACAAGGGTCCCAGGCCAACCTGAAAAGGGGCCAAATTGAGGCCTTCAGTTTGTATTTTTGGCAAACCCTGTGAACCGCTATCACATTGTCCCTTACTGCGGAGAGTCTGGGCATGGAGTTTTATGTGTATTAGGAGGAATACCATTCTAGTCTCCAGAGGTGGGTCCTGCTCCTCCTCCTCCTCCTCCTCTCCCCTTCCCTCTCCATTTCCTTCCAGTTTGAAGAATATGCAGGGTTGGACCACTGAAGGGCTGCCCTTAGCTGTGCAGCTAGGAAACAGTCCTCAAAATCTGGGAGGGATCTTCCACCCTTGCCTTTATGTGTTTGTAAAATTTTAAAATTTATTCTAGGCCTCTTATTGTTACAAACAAATTTTTAAATCAGTTTATGCCAGGCCTGGAAGTATGACTTATGGATAAAGGAAGGTAGACACGGGAATAGATACAACATTTGGGGAGACTATTCATGGTGATTGTTTGAATCCTAGAATACATAGAGAGATTTATTAATGACCACCTCTCGAAATCTTTTTTCATTTGGTGCACCAGTGGGTTGTAGTTTACCCTAAAGAGTTGAGAGGTGTGTTTAATGATATAAGCACTCAGGTATTTCATTTTCTCTGCAGACCAATTCAAGGGGAGAAGATTCTGAACTGTCTTTGAGGGGGTGTAGTAGAAATTGAATACTTCTGTCTTGGTCCTAATCAGGGAGTAACCGGAGTGCCCTCCAAACTCCTCCAAAATGGACCACACCTGTGGGATGGACCGCTCAGGCTGAGAGAGACAGAGCAGAACATTGTCTGCATACAGGGATATTGTCCAGTGCAGGCCCCCCCAATCCCCTGGATATTGTCTGATTTATGAATAGCTTCCACAATGGGTTCAATGCAGAGGGCGAACAAAAGGGGAGAAAGGGGGCATCCCTGTTGGGTGCCCCTACCCAACCTCAATCTGTTAGATACCCTCCCATTTGCTCTGACATAGGCCTGTGGACCAGAGTAGAGAACCTTGATGCTATCAATAAAGGTCTGAGAGAAGCCCATGCACTCCAGAACTAAAAATAGGAACCCACAGGAAACCTTATCAAAGGCCTTTTCGGCATCTAGACTCATCAGGCATGTGGGAATATGAGTGCAGTGAATAGAATCAATCAAATTTATTGTAGAGCAGACACTGTCAGGAGTCTGATGGCCAGATACAAAGCCTGTCTGGTCCAAATTGATCAGGTCAGGTAATAGGGTGTTCAATCTGGAGGCTATTATAGAAGTGAATATTTTGAAATCTGAATTAAGGATGGAGATAGGGCGGTAGAATTCACAGCGGGTAGGGTGTTCATTCTCTTTGTGCAAGAGGGCGTTCTGCTATGAGGGGAGGAACAGGATCCCTTCTGTCCAGATGCTAGAGAAGACAGCCAGTAATAAAGGAGCTGTTTCCACTTTAAAGGTTTTATAAAATTCTGCACTGAAGCTATCGGGGCCGGGACATTTTCCAGCTTTTAGACTTTTTTATGATATTTAAGATTTCCAGCTGTGTAATTGGTCTAGTCAGTGCCTGGCCCCTCTCCAGTGTGAGTGAGGGGAGGGATAGGGATAGGGACCTGAGATTGCTCACCTTTTCCTGCAGGGTCGATTCCGCCTGAGGGCTATAAAGTTTTGAGAAACAGGAAACAAAGGCTTCTGTGATTTGGGCTGATTGGTTGACTGGGAGGCGAGTCTGGGGGGATACAATTTTAGTGATGGTGGCTCTGGATGCATGTTGCCAGAGTCAGAATGCTAAAAGTTTGGTCCCTCTGGGGCCTCCCTCATAGTACTTTTGTTTTAAGTAGAAGAGGGCCTTTTCAATTTCTTCCTTTTGCAATTTCTGCAAATCCCTGCTGCGACCTTTTGATTCCAAATCCCTATGCTCCTCCCATTTAATTTTCTGTGCACTCTCTCAAGTTCCCTAACTTGGGTGAGAAGCTCCTATTGCTTCTGCCTAAGAGCTCTTTTCTTATGAGAAGCTATTGAAATTACCTTCGCCCTGAGGGTAGCCTTGAGAGTGTCCCACAGAATCTGAGGTGTTATTTCCTTTGTTGTATACTCAGCTATAGTACTTTTAATGTGTTGTCTCAGCTCCTCCACTACTGCTGTATCCCAGAGGAGGGAATCATTCAGTGTCCAGTAGGTATTTCATTTAGGGAGGTGAAAATCCGCCTCCAGAAAAACAGGGTTATGGTCGGACAGGGTAGCGGTCCCCACCCACATGGAGGGGAAACAAGAAAGGTCCCTAGAAAACATAAAGAAAGTGTCTAATCTTGAAAAAAATTCAGAATCTGGGAGAGTAGTAGGTATAATCCCTTGCTCTAGGGTATTTTTCATGCCAGATATCCACTAGTCCCACCTGATCTATGATCTTTTTTTTTTTTTGAAATTCAACATTTTTTATTGATTTCACTTTACATATAACCAGAAAGGAGGCTACAAGGTTGACCATACAAGAATACTGGCCAGGATAGATACAAAGTAGCATGCATCAGACTGTCTCTGGATCATATAAAAGTAGAACAATACCAATACCCCTATAAACCCTCCTTCCCTCCCCCCTCTTTACTCCCCACTCCCCCAGTGTGCCTCATAAACATATAACAGCACAAAAATACTCAGAAATTAGAAAATAACAGTCAGCATTTACAGAGATGGATAAGACCTAACCAACTAAGATAAGCAGAGACATGTACCTTCCATATTTCAATTCAAATATAAAAGCGTATAATTTACCCCATTTGCGATTAAATGCATCCATACAGTTCTGGGAGCTGGCTATCAATCGCTCGGTATTGAAACAAAGTGACATCTCCTTCAATCATTCCTCATGTGTTATGACTAATTGGTCCACCCAATGCTTGAGAACCAATCTTTTGACCACAATAGAAATTAAGGCCATGTGAAATCTTAGCTCCTTAATATCAATGGTCGAGAACATCCCAAGGATACATATCTCTATAGTAAACAAGTCCCCTAATCCCAATAGAGGATCTAGGTTAGATTGAATTGCATTCCAGAGTGGAGCCACTTTGCTACAATGCCAGAAAATATGAATCAGATTCCCTTCAGATAAACCACATCTGGTACAGGTTGCCACAGGAAGCCTACCCAGCTTGACTAGTTTAACTGGAGTATAATACATGTTATTTAAAATATAATATTGAATAAGTCTACGTCTATCTTGGGTAAGATACCTATGCAGGTCCTTCCAAACCTGACTCCACATAGGACTAACACCAGTCAGAAGGGGAGTCCAAACTTTGGAACCCGGAAGAGATTCGAGAATTTGATTCCCAAAAGAAGAGAGTAAATCGCCGATATTCCATGGGGTTTACTGGTGTATATCTGTACCTGTTCCAAAAAGGGCCTAACCTGGGATTGTGATAATGTGATTCCAAAATTGGACACCATAAGGTGTCTTAACTGAAACAGTTTGAAAATATATTTCTGAGGGATGTTGAAGTTAGCTATTATGTCAGAGGATGACAGGAGAGCGATTTGACTGCATAGGTCCCCTACTGAAACCTCCTGTAGCTGAGGAAGCCAATCCGGAAAAAGTAGTGATCCCCTAATTTAATATTTGGATTCCGAAGAAGGGGTTGAGCCATGTCTTTTTTGTATGAAATATTTAAAAATTCCAGCATTGCACCAGAACCTTAATGGAAACTCCCACCACTGAATTTTGTATGGAGTTTGGCGATGCAGAACTAGGAGAGAAAAATATTCCTGAGGAATTAAGGCCGTGGAGACCAAGAAGCTTCCTTTCTAATTGTAGCCAGATTGGTAGGTACCCATCGCTTGTGTCTGAGAACCGTCTTCCCATTTTTGACTGGTGGCTCACCCAATAGTAAAAGCTGAAATTGGAGAAGCGAAGCCCACCTAATTCCTTAGGAAGGCTGAGGTTGGTGAAAACACCTGGGAAATTTGCCCGCCAGATAAATTTGGAGAAGGACGGAGTGGAAATGATGAAAATAGGACAATGAGAGCCAGAGATTTAATAAATTTAGGGGATAAAAGAGACAAGGGAGGACGTTCATTTTAACAATACTGATACGACCCCATACTGAGAGGGGGAGGTTTCCCCATCTTTGAAGATCCTGTTGAATGTTCGTTATTAAGTCATCCAGATTAAGCTTCCTAAAAGTCTCTGGGTCATTGGTGAGATGAATACCCAAGTATTTAATAGAGTGAGGGGACCATTTCAAGCCTAGATGAGCAAAGCTAGCCTGGTGGGTAAGGGCATTTAGAGGAAAAATTACAGTTTTCGATAAGTTTAATTTATAATTGGCTACAAGTCCGAACTGTCTGATGATTTGTAATGCATATGATAACAATACATCGGGATAGGCCAAATGGAGGAGAATATCATCTGCATATACTGAGAGGGTTAAAGACTGTTGATATACTGCACAGCCCATGACCTGGGGGGGCATGCTTGATACTATGTAGAAGGGGCTCTAAATACAGATTAAAAAGGAAGGGAGATAAGAGACAGCCTTGCCTGGTACCAGTAAATAAAGAGAACCTTGGAGAGAATACACCATTACAATAAATTTTAGCTGAGGGAGCTTGATAAACCGTCTGTATCCATCGAATGATAACTGTTGGGAAGCCCATTTTCTTAAGAGTTGTCCAGAGAAACTCCCAGTTTACTCTGTCAAAGGCTTTTTCTGCGTCTAACGAGATTAAAGCCATGGGGATCTGGGAGTCCTGGGCAGCCTGGAGGACATGCGAAAGGGTCCGCAAATGATCTGCTGAAGATCAACCCTATACAAATCCCACCTGCTCAGGGCTCAACAGATGAGACCATACCCGTTCGATTCTGAGAGACAAGATTTTTGTTAGGATTTTGATATCATAGTTTAAAAGTGAAATTGGACGATAACTGGCAGGATCATTATGTGGTTTGTCGGGCTTCAGGATGAGAACTATTGTGGCTTCCAACAAGGAAGGATCCAGAGTATCTAAGGTGAACATATATTCAAATAAATTTAAAAGGAAGTGGGGCTAATTCGCTGGAAAAGGTTTTGTAGAAGTTGGAGGAGAAGCCGTCTGGTTCTGGCGACTTATCTAATGCAAGACCTCTGATCGCCTCCTCTATCTCCCCCAAGGTGATTGGGGAAGACAGACTTGAGCAATGGTGTGCTTGAAGGGACGGGAGGTCCAGGCTATCCAAATATTGCTCTATACTTGAGGGTGTGGCCTGTGCAGGATTTTTACTGTATACATTTTTATAAAATTTTTAGAAAACCTGAGAGATATCACGTGGGGAGGTTTTAATAGAGCCGTCTGAGGCCAGAATAGAAGGGATGAGCCTTGAGCTCTCTAGTTCCCGTAACCAGAGGGCAAGCATTCTTCCCGGCTTCTCGCCTTGATCAAAGTAGCGGGCTTTAGTTTTTAGGAAGGCATATTCAGCCTTTTCTTTTAATAAATCTGCATATTCATTTCTCAGTTTCAGCAGGGTTTCCAAGAGACCTGAAGGGGAAGAGGTGGATAAGATATTTTCGGTCTCCTTGATTTGATTTGACAGAGAAATAATTCTTGCCTCCCTTTGCTTTTTCCGTTTGGAAGCTAACCTAATGAATTCCCCTCTAATATAACATTTAAAGGAGCACCATAGTTGGTCAGCCCTTGTGATGGAACCCTTATTAGTTTCCATAAAAGAAGAGATTACATCCCTTATGTGAGAGATTATGCGTTCCTCTTTTAGGAGTTGTGTATTCAATTTCCAGGTAGTGTCCCTTTGACTGCATGGGTCAGGAGAGATCACTAGCCATGCCATTGAGTGATCTGATATGACAATTGGTTCCATACCAGTCTGGTGAAGGCCAGCTAAAAGTGAAGTGCTGGTTAGGATATAATCCAGCCTAGACCACGACTGATGAACCTGGGAGTGGAACGAGAAAACCTGACCAGAGGGGTTAAATAGGTGCCATGGATCGCACAGACCCAGTAGTCCCAAAAAGTCCCTTAGGGCTTGCTGCGGAGGGGATAGGGGTTTTAGTGGCCTGTATGTTCTATCTAAGTCTTGTGTTGGGGGGATATTCCAATCTCCCCCAATAATTAACTTGGAAGACAGAAATCTGCTCAGCTTGTCTGCCAAACACATAAAGAACTCTGCACTACCTCCCACTGGGCCATAAACTGCACCTAAGACCACCATGTTGTTGTTTAGCATGCCCTTAACTAAAATAAATCTGCCTTCTGAGTCCGAGAGTGTTTCCCGTGCTACAAACGAAACATGCTTCTTGACCAGAATTGCCACCACCCTGCTCACAGATGATCCACAGGCAGTAAAAACTTGGGAGAACCCCTGTCTGCATAATCCATTTGTTTCGGTAGCCAAAAGGTGGGTTTCCTGCATCAAAAGGATGTCTATATTTAAGAGAACGCAATTTATGAGAACTTGATATTTTTGTCATGTCTCTGACTCCTCTGACATTCCATGTGGCAATTTTAACTGTTACTGCAGTCATTACCATCTTTTTGAAGGAAATAATAATCCTGTGTCAGTGAGTGAAAAAATAACCCGAAGAGGCACACTCCAGTCCCCTTCCCTACCCTCCTCCCCCTTTGAACAGAGATAGAACTGAAACCAGAGAACCTTTCCCTATAGTTTCCTGTATATGTTTGTAAAGCTGAGAAAATTAGGAGATAAAGCTGCTCACTTTTAACCTCCACCATTGCTGTAGTCGGGAAAGTAATCAGCTTTGAGAAATCCCCCCCAAAAAACCCTCTCAAACTATGTACAATAGGTCCCCCTTTGAAGGTAGTTTTAGGTATGTTAATCTCTAGTATAGAGGAACCAACCCAATAGGCAACCTTCCCTTAGGAAGCTATAACTCCATATAAATACTAGGGCTGAGCATTGGTGCCAGAGACTACCTCAATGAGGTATACCAGAAGTATCCGGCAACTGCCTTGCTCTTTAAACTTCCCCGGTAGATCGCCCTTCCCCCCCTTCTCTGGCGTGATATGCAGTTCTCCCCAAGCTTGCTCCATCCCAAAGCCTCCCGCCCACCACCCCTCAAAGAGAACCGCAAATGTAGGTTAGTCAAAATCAGGAGAGTAATTAGAGAGAGTGCAGAACTAATTCCAGGGAAAGTGAAAATAAGTCCATCTGTATGTAGGTTTACCACCATACATGAGATCGAGAGTGTTGCCCCAGATGAGATTAGATAAACCCAAAAAACTCATGAAGCAGACCTCAGGGGATAGAGGTCTCCAAAAACAACAAAAAAAACCTTTGTCACCTAACTTATTAAGGTCTACGGGAATGAGATCACCCCAAAGGGTGGGGAAGTGATTGGGGGACCTGAAACTGATGGGACTAAAAAAAGAACCGTCCCCATTAGCGGCGCAAGGAAATGCACGCTGAACAAAAAAAGGTTCCTACCCCCCTCCCATGGGGATACACCAGTGATCACACCACTGAATTAGGCCTGCTAGGCCTCAGGACACCCCAGCAGCCCTCCAAAACCAGCCCGAGAGAAGCAGAAGAGAGAAGAAAGAGAGGGGAAAGGAAAAGAGAGAAGGGATCCAAAACAGGTATGCAATTCACTCCCACAAGAATAAGGACTAAAAGCCTAAGGTATTTGAAGTAACAGTTCAACCAGTCTTAAATAAATTAGGTAGCTTGATTGTGAGATCTGCAGTTGCCTGCTCCAGGGATTCATAAGAATGCCAGACTCCTTCAATACCCACTTGCAGTTTAGCCGGGTAGACCATCTTGAAGTGAATTCCTGCCGCTATTAACTTGCTGACCGTGGGATGGAATGCTGATTGCTTTTGACGAGTTTCAAAAGGGAGATCCTGAGTAATCCTCAGCTTCACATTACCCCATAGGATAGATTGGAGCTCCTTCAATTTGGAAATGACATGCTGCCTCTCAAGGTAGCTAAGGAATTTCACTATTATTGGCCGCGGTGGTGATCCAGGTGGGGGTTTCGGCTTGAGAGAGCGATGGGCCCACTCTATATGGTACTGTGGACTTAATGGAGATGGGCCCATGATCTTAACAAGAATTTCTGAAGGAAGCCAATGGTATCAGGGCCCTCCTCTGTTTCAGGTAGGCCTAGTATCAGGACATTATTCCTTCGGCTTCTCCCCTCCAAATCTTCAGTTTTCAGTTGCAGCTTCTTAAGCTGTAGCCGGAGCTGAACAATTTCAGGATCCATTCTCTCCTTCCACCTCTCCAGAGAAGTGGTTCTCACTTCAGCATTTCCCATTCTTTGCGACAGGGAGCTTAGGTCACCCCGAAGCGATTTTAATTCTGCCGATATATCCTCGAGTGTCTCCCTGAAAGGGAGCAATTCTTGAAGAAAACATTCCTCCATTAGAGGAATCGTCATGGAGCTGGAAGCACTTGACTTGGAGGTACCCCCGGAACTCTGATGTTTTGATTTTTTGGCTGTTTTCTCTGGGGTAGCCGGAGGAGTGTGCTTGATGCAGGCCTGTTTCATCTCGGTCTTCATCTCGGCTTTAATACCAAATCCCTCATCCAAAAACATTCCTTGTGGCAATCGCTAGTGTTCCAAGTGCCAGTACGGAGTGTAACTAAGGTCTGTGACTAGTTCTGTACTTTAAATTGGGCAAAGTAAGCTTTTGAAAGAGGTCGATAGGTGGGAGCTTCGGATCAGCGCTGTCTCTAGGTGCCCTGCATCACGAGACCCCCCCATCCATGATCTTTTTAAGAGAATGAGCCTTTCGAAAGTCTGGATTAAGGACTTGTTAGGTGGTGTCCAGACTCCTGTCGAACACCAGATTCCAATCCCCACCCATTATCAAGATCCCTTTAGTTTTTTCAGCTATGAGCTGAGAAAGGGACGAGTAAAATGAGAGGGAACCCCAGGAGCATACACATTACCAGGGTGTCCGAGTGTCCTGGTGTGCCAATCACCATGGTATATCTAGCCTCAGGATCTTCCACTACTTCCTCCAGTTCTAAAGGGAGAGCAGCAGACAGGGGTATGGCTACTCCCCTCTTTCTATGAGAGGGTAGGGATGCATGGAATAAGTAAGGGAAGGAGTTGGATTTCAGCTTCAAGGCCTCTGTGGGTGACAAATGTGTCTCCTGTAAGAAGTTTACTTCACATTTCTGTGCTGATAAATATCTCTGAATCTGCTTCCTCTTGATAGGGTTGGAACACCATTTATATTATAGGAAAGAACCTTAGTGTATTGATTAACCATTTAAATACAGAGAAGTAGAGCCATCTGACTTCTGAAGCAAGGAAATATGCCTGTACCATGGCTGGCAACACAGACCCATTTTAAAGAACAGTTTACCCATTGGAAATGTAAACAGATAACAATTGAACAGGTTGAAATATAGATAGAAAAGTAGTAACACCCAAAATGAGGTGTAAACTTTGTGCTCAGGCCAACTCATTATAGAGGCAAAAAGCAATCGAACTATAAGGAGCCCCAAGGTTTGTGGACCTTGGTGCCACTTCATCCACAGTGGGCTGTCATGATTTCCAAGGGACGGCTGGAAGGTGTTCCCCAGCCAAAAGGTAATCGCTTGCACGATTAAAACAAGGGAGCTCAAAATTATAATGAGTGGGACCCATGGCCCCTGGGATAAAACCCGGACATGGCCTACCCTTTTCCCATCAGCAAACATCCAAGGAGGTGCCACTGCAGCACTCCTCCCCATCCAAGAATATTATTATTCAAATTAAAGGTGTTCGCCCTTATCTGGCTATTTATGATTTAAAAGGAAATTTTAAGATGGGTACATAAGGAAATACCACAAATGACCTATAGAGGCAAACATCCTACTATAGCAAATAACAAGTGAACCAAATAGTTCTTTGTTTGACTCCCCTCAGTACCTGTATTGAAGGAGCCTGGAGTGTCCTGTAAAATAAAGGCTTTCAACATGTTATCGAACAAGAAACATCAGTATAAATCTGAACCTCCTCCTTTCTGGTATATTGAGTATCCTTATGATACAGGCATTCTCTCAGCTCATTTACAGATTTCAGGAGTAAAATCCGTCATCGACCGAGGGAGTACCCAAATATAGTCACTGACAGGAGCCCTTTGTAGCCACTAGGAGGAACCTCCCCCATAAGATACAGCACAAGTCCCCAAAAGGCGATTACCTGCGGCAATCAAAACTGACAGAACACCAGTTGCAGGCAGTCTAGGTTGAAAGGGATCAAGGCATGGAATAATTGTAGACTCGTGCTGTGAGTGAGACAGACCACATCAGAAATGCCCTGGAAGAACATAAAAGACAGGACCATCTGTTTTGGCAGGAGATTGTCACGGGGGCCCACTCAGCCCACTGCCCTCCCGCCCACCTTCAAAAGGCGAGGGTAGCAACAGTGTCGGCAACCGAAAGGGTTCCCCATGGTACTCACCGCATCAGTAAATAACCAGTCCGTTGCCCCCCTCAAATCACTTCTGCAGGATGCCTGCCGTAGTAGGCCCAGGAGTCGCGGGGCAAGAGTGGAGCGGAAGCCATGCCAAGGCGAGGCTGGGGGGCCAGAAAGCATTGGGAAAGGGTGAGTCAGCTGCCTAAAGGCAGGAATTTTCAGGCTCAGCATCTCTCAGGTCACAGGAGCTGGTGAAGAGCCACTGGTAGGGGCAGAGCTTGGTCCCTCGCATTCCTCCTGCAGGTGCAGTGCATTCTTGTTCACAGAGGAAGGGTCGCCATACTTCCAGAGCATCGAAGAGACATCTGCTCGGAGGTTAGTTTGGGGGTTCTTTTGCGATGATCCCAGGTTGTATGTTCCTTTTTGGGCAACAGTCCAAGCAGAGGCCAGCAGGTCCCGCTCCAGCATTTTTTTGACCAGCGGGGGGATGGGTGCTGATTCCAAGGTTCCCTAAGAAGGATGAGGCAGCCAAGAGATCCTGAAACACCTTATTGCCCTGCTCCATAGACACCTTAAGCCTTGCAGGGTATAGAATCTGCATCTTAACATTTTTTGTATGCAGTTGCTTGACTTTCGGTCAAAAGGTTCTTCTCGCTTCCTGAACCGCTGAAGTGTGATCATTGTCTATGGAAATTCAGTGCCCCGTGAATTCTAGGGCCCCCTGCTGCCAAGCCTTATTGATCAGATCTTCCTCGGCTCTGTACAAGGTTAGTATGGCTATTAAAGATCTGGGCCTCACATCCGGATAACGGGGCCTTGGGCCGGGGGACCTATGGGCATGATCTATCCTTAAATCAAAAATTCCAGGAGTGAGAGCAAGCTCTAAAGCAGGTCCTGGAGAAAAGAAAGAACATCTCCTTGCTTGTCCTCAGACCGTCAGGGACCCCATAGACTCTGATGTTTTGCCTCCTACTTCTCCCCTCTAAGTCATCGAAGCAGTTTGTGAGCTCTCTGTCTTGGGCAAGCAAGTATAGTAGCAAGCGGCTATACTTGTCTGTCTGCTCCGACACCTGGGTAAGGCATAGTTCCAGTTGTTCTGCCTTATGATCAATTTTGTTCTTGTCAGTGCGAAGTTCAGAGAGTGTCTGGTCTATTTTCATTACTGTGTGAGCTGTCTGCATGATGGCTGCAATTAGGTCAGCTTGGGCCTCCTTGTCATGTGGCATTATCAGTTGCAGGCCCTCTGGAGCATCCCGATCCTCTGCAGAATGTGCATTTTCTGCTTGGAGAAGCTCTTTTAATTTTTGTGCTGGACTGGTTGGAGGTTTACCAGACCAATATCTTTTCATTTTTGCTGGTGATGACATCTTCTAGCAGGCGATGTAAGGTGATTTTGTTCGGAGTGGAGCGGAAGCTCTCGGGCTAAGCAGCCATTAGCTTGCTGATGTCACCGGAAGTCCGGGTTTACTGAGCATTAATCCGTACCTGGGGGGTGGTTGGAGTCATGAGGTGAAGATGAGTGACTTTAACCACCCAGGTGTGGATTAATGCTCAGTAAACCCAGACCCTGGAGTGTGTTAATCATCTTTGCCGCATTGTGGGTGTGAAAATTTTTTAACAAATTTATTTTTATTTTTAAGATGTTGTTTTATGTACTGAGTTTTAAAATTTGTACAGCATTTTTGTAAATGCGGCCTGTGCTTTGGAATGGTGCCTTATATAAATAAAGTTTGCTTTGCTTTGTGTAACCCCCCCCCGGACCCCCTTGTTTAAGTAGAAGGGCTTCTCCTCTCAGCACACCAAACATTCAGGCTCTAAGGGCATGACAACGAGAGAGGGGTGGGGGTTTACATTGTAAAAACACATAGACAAGCATTCTTTGCAACTACAATGGCCACCATATACAAGGTGGACTAGACTGTTTTACTAGACAGCCAACCAGGTGTGGCAACTGCATGGCACACACCAGGTAGGGACCAATTGCATGGCCAACAATCCGGGTCCCTGGGAGAAAACGTTTGCTACGGACTATGCTAGGTTTGAACTTCTGGACAGGGGCACCCAAGTAACTCCAGACACAAGGAAGCAATAACATTACTGTCCAAACAAGGCTGGGATTCTAGAGTGTGGCTTTTATTCATGTAACAAAGTAGGAATAATCACAAAGTGAAGATGAACCCCCCTGGGGCTACACACACTGGCAATGCAGATTACTGAGGTACAGACATTCCTGAATTCCCATTTATTACAGGATAAAGAAAACACATACTGGTGAACACACTGGTTCCTACTGGAAATTGGCACATCCGGCCAGGTACTGGTACATTTCCCATCAAGTAGGCACATCCAGTCAGTACTAGGACACTTTCCCATATTTCATAAGGATACAGGCGGTACACACAACCACCACAGATCACATACAGGCTAAGAACTCACAGAACCCACTATGATGGGCTAAACAGGAAGAAAACCAACCCGCATACAGGGGTAAACACTTTTCTCAGGCATTGGTCAATTGCACTGAAGAAAAAGTAATAGGTGCCCTTCAGAACCCATAGCGTTAAACTGGATACTCCAGATGGGGCGGGGGTCTCCCACCTTTTGTTTCCAAGCATATACTCGGCCATTCATCTGGTTAATAACACCACACAACTGGAGAAAACTGTAGATGTTGTCTTAAATGTATATCACACTTAACATACTACACAAACCTCACTGGTGTCAGAATTAAAAGTTCTGTACATGGACAGTCACATTCTAGACTCCAACGCAGGCAGACACTTTTAAACAGTGAAAGTCTTAAGTGACAGGTTCCCTTTATAAGAGAAAACACCCTTCACAGGAATTGCAGGTACTCCTGGGTTTACACAGGAAAACAATGTACTCACAAGCAGTTGTCTCAAGGCAGCTTTAGAAGTCCAGATGGACCAGGGGATTGCCCCTGCATCCTGGAGTTCACACTATCTCTCCTGGGATGGGGCACAGGGAAACCCTCTGGGACAGGTCTCCACCACTTCTGAAAAGCTGGAACAGTTGTCACACACTAGGGTGAGAACTAAAACTTAAAAACATACAGGTAGCTCTCTGACAGAGCTGTCTGAGGAGCTACACTACAAGCTACAGCTTCCTCCACTTGACTCCAGATCACTCTGCCATGAACATTCTAAAGCTAGCTCTAGCAGCTGCTAGCATTGTGGCTTATGCTGCTGCAACAGTTCCAAATGACATCATCCTTCCAGAGCTCAGCAGAGATGGAGAACAGAGAGAGACAGAGTGAAACCCCTTTAACTGGCATTTCACTAGCTGCCTTCCTGGTTTACCACTAATTCTAACAGACCAGAACTGTGGCCCCTATGGCCAGTAAGGACCACAACCTTTCTATCTCCCTAACCCTCTAGGAAAAAATCTATCTATCCAAAAGCCACAGGGGCACCTCCTCCAAACCCAGGGCACCTGCAAACCAAAAACACAGAGCAATCACACTATACAAAGCATTACACTCCCACATTCCCCCACACATACACACCTGTGGAGAAAAAAAGATTAACACGTGTTATCAACTACACAATATTCTAGAAAACGCTTTAAAGCACAAGAGAACTCAGATGAGTCCCCGAAATCCTCTTCTGGTCTTCTTTTCTTTCTTCACCAGGAGCACCTGAAAGAGAAAAGACAAAAACACACCCCAAATCTGCATAACACACAATACTACGACCCCTCCATCAAAACACTGGAGAATCCCAAAAATGTTTTATAGAAAAGTAGAAAACAGTAGAAAATACTGACATTATGTACAATATAACATTTTAAGGGGGTGGAATGCCCTAACTGTCCCAACTAGTGACAAAACAGTTGTGCCTAAAGTCTAGGTCCATTAAAGAGTCTCCCCTGGGCCAGAGCACACTGAAGCACAGTTCTTGAAGTACTGTAGTCCACAAGGGGAGAGTCTTTGTGGACAGTTCAACAGTTTGTAGTCTACCAGGTGTAGGATGTGTATTGCAATGTCAACAAAGTAAGAAAAGTCTGGACTTACCAGTCCCTTGAAGAACATACAAACTGGATCATCTTCTTCTCTAGTCGAAGGCCCACCCTCCCTGGCAGCATTGTTCGGAAACAGCTCAGCAGGCATCTTCCGGAACACAGTTGATGAACACAAGGAAACAGCTGGGCTGATGTCATCTTGGAAATCGAACCATGGAACAGGAACCAACAGCTGGGTCGATGTCATCCGGCATCCCAGGTGATGAGTCAGGAAAACAGCTGGTCTGATGTCATATGGAGGTCCAGGCGAGGAAACAGGAAAAGTACACTGCAGGTCTGACGAATCTTGGATGCACCTTCGATCCTGGAACACCAGTCTGGTGGAACAACTTGGGTACAGCACTGCTGGATGGCAGACGATTCGCTACCACTGCTTCTGTTTCCCTCTGGGCAGGCATGCGCATATTTTCAGGGAGTGGCACCATTAAGGGTAGTACCACTCTGGGTCAGGTGCAAGAACTATGACCCCATCTGGGCGCTCATAACTGATGTTGTAGAAAGTTTCATTTCCTGCTTTGTCCACATATCGTACAATGTCCATGAACAATGTCCTGCCCAATTTCCAAAACTTTAGTCTATCATCTATGACTCTGTTTCTGACATAAGGGGTCGTACCTGGATGCAGATTCTTACTTGCTTCCTCTAGTAACCAGGCTTTCCTGTTTTGCTGGGTCTCCTACCAGACTCTCTGAGGAAAGGTAGTAAATGACATTCCATATATGGCATTAGCCCTCCTATGAACCAGTCTCTCCTCCTTACTACTCTTCTCCAATACACAGCCCCTGGCATGGCTTGGGGGTGGCCAGTCCTGGTTCAACCAGTGCCACATACTTAAAGCATGGAAAACCTTGTCCCTGACCATTCTTCTGGCTCCTCCAAGGCAAGAGCTTGAGGCCGCTGTATGGGACCCTCAACAGAAAGATACATATCTTCCTCCTCCTCTTCCTCACTTAAAACTTGGGCCCAGGAGTGAGCAGTCATCCTCACTCCCGAGACAGTCCACTCTTCACTGGGTGTGGAGATAGACACCTCCCATTCTAAAGTTTCTTAAACTTGGTCCTCCCCAACAAGGCTAGGACTAGGACCCTCTCTCAATGGGTCCATGGATCCTTCCTCCGCACTGTCTATTTGCGACACAGGCATGGAAACATCACGAGGAATCTGCCCTTGCAATCTACACTCTCTTCCTTTGGGCCACACTCTGCTGGCCCCCCCAACAGGTTCAACCTGGTGCTGTGTGCTGCTACATGCAGGATTTCGTACTTTTGTCTAGGTGGGAGCCAAACAAATTTTAGGTGCTTTGGACAGATCATACTTCACTAAGCAACCTGAACAGTGAGGAATTAAGAACACATCCCTTCCAGCCTTGAGGTATGTTATACATACTCTCACAGGATAGTTGAGAATTGCAACATGAGAAGGCAAACCATCACCATAGAAACATTGCTCTATTTCTTTTAGCTTGGCAACCTCCTCAGCTATCATAGATCAGGCATGATCCAGGTAGCGGGATGGTCCCGAAGCCATGTCTGTAAATAAACGCATTAAAGTTCATTGTTACTACACAGTTCATGAAACTTGGAACAGTCTCTCAAAATGGCTCCCTGCTGCTCTGTTTACATTACTGCCCCACCCTGTAATGGCGGTGACAGCACTTCTGTTGCATCCACTCTGTCTCTGATTCAAACTGCTATGCATCCGACCTTTCTGTTACTGATTTCTGCTAAAAACTGTAATGATTGCACTGCATTTGCTTTCTCAGCACATTCATATGATTTTTGACTTTATGATTAGCACTCAATCAATTTTTACACTTTGCTTAAAGTCACTAAGACCACGGTATTTCTGCACAGGATTGCCTGGTTGTTGCTGTCGCTTAACAACTTACAGTCTCTCACTTGCTTAGAAAATCATACTGATGTTGAATCCATAATACATGTTCACAGTTTATTGCTCAGAACTCATTTGTTTTGATTGTACTTTACAGTCCTTTACAAAAACAATCTCACTGTTTACACACAGATCCAGCTGGCTTTTGAAATCACTGACAGTTTGAGCTCAGTTTTGCTGAATAGTACTCACTATATCAGTAACTGGCTCACTCCGTTGGAAATATTTCAGCCTAAAACTGATTCTGGAAGGCTTCCGGGTTGGAATGGGCTGACAATCCCACCAATTGTCACTACGAACACCACGCTTACTTCCCAGTTGGTCGGATAATGGGTTGAGCCCAGTTTTGAACAGAAATAGTCTGTATTTACAGATTTAGAATGTTCACAGTCCCCTCGAAAGTTTCTTCTGGCTAACCAGTGCACGCACCACTCGTCCTCTCCCTCTCAAACACTGGGCTGCACTCTGAAGCTGGCTAGGGGGTGGGACTGATTGCAGTCTCACCAATCACTCGACGTCATGCAAATGAGCCTCTCTCTTTCTCTCTCTCTCTCTCCTCATGCTCTTTCTCCATGGTGATCATTGAGCAGGCAAAATTTAAACTGCAAACTGAACTTTTTTTCTCGACTGAAATTTCGTGGTGGGAGCACTGTTTTTTGCCAATTCTTTGCTTAGAATTTGGCTTTTTCTTTAGTGACTCCCCAATTCACACAGCAATCACTTGAAACTTTTAGGGCACACAGTTCTTTTGGTTTCCCAAAGTCCACAATACTTTCTGTCACTAAAACTTGAGAATTAAAGCTTGTAAATGCTCTTTTGATGTAGGACAAGGGCATGCACATTTTGGCTTTACAGTCCCTTGGTAAAAGGTGGCACAATCACACAGTGTCACAACCGCACTTAGTAGGTCAGGCTTTCTGCTCCCACAGTACCAACCTCCGAGCACAGTATTGTGAAAAAGTAACAGGCAGGGTAACCCTCCTCTCTGCTTGTAGGTCTGAATCACCTTTAGTCTCAAGTTCTGGGGGGATTCAAACTGTGAACCTTATGCTAGCATACCCAAATATACAGGCTCAGATATTCTGCTCTTCGGGGGGATGCCAGATATCTTTTGCCTAAGGGCAACTAACCAGGTATCCAAAATGAACCCTTAAAACTCTATAAAAGACCGTAGGTATATTCTTACCTTTTCCCAGTTTAGAAACACCATCAAGCTCTGAACAGTTTTTGTCATTCTTAACCCTCTATACGTCACGTGCAAAAAGAACTTCAAAGACACACCCAGGCAGTCTTTCAAAATAATATTTTTACTGAAAAGGATAAAAATATGTAAAATGTAAACACCTAACACTATATCAAAAAGCATACAATCACTTAAAAGAACAAGGTTAAAGTATAACACATAAACTCCTACCACAATACAATTAGACTATCTATCTAATGTAGTACCTCTGTAGTGCTCATAGTTAGATCTTGTTTCTTAAGATCCCAAAAAGATATGTCACAAAAATCAGGCACAAGTCCTAGGTTAAATTGTGTCTCTCTCTCACACACCCCTTCCATGATGTCATCTAGCTCCTCCTTTTAGAATATAAAAAATATACAAACAATGAGCTTCCTGTCAGGAGATATTTTAAATACTGTGACTTCAGCAAAAACTAGATTCCCAAATTATGACAGTCTTTAATAAAGCCTTTCCTTTGATCTTGTGTGGTTTCCTGTTCCCAAGGCATCAAAGTTTGTTTTACAACTTTAGCACCATGGTGGTATTAAAATGTTTTTCATCTAAGACATCATAAAAGTTTATGAGCCCTATATCGTGGTAACTGGGTCAGTTCTAATAAAGAGAAGAAAAACAGGAGACCCTTAATTAAGTCTCTCTAGTCTTTTAAGTACCTCCTGGTTTCAGGTCAGTTGACTGTAACTGAAACCTGGGGGGGTCACCCAGGAGCACAGGATGTCTCATGTGAGACAATCACACACCACATTCTATATTACAAATACCATAGAACAATCAAGACCAGTTGGCCAAGCATCGCACACAGCACCACATGAGCGCAGGCACACAGCGGCGTATATAAGTGGCACTATCCTAGGTAAATCCTTTGTGTAAAGCTTCCAGTTTGGGCTACCAAATGCCAGACAGACAAAATGCTAGCCATAGACTAAGCAAATTATGCAGTGTTTTCTCACAAATTCAAAACACATCAATGGGACGAGATCCCATTTTTGTAATCTCCCACCAGCCCCTTGTTTAACTATTAGAGCTTCTCCTCTCAGCACACCAAACACTCAGGCTCAGGGGCATGACAACGAGAGGGGTGGGGGCTTACATTGTGAAAACACACAGACAAGCATTCTTTGCAACTACAATGGCCACCATATACAAGGTGGACTAGACTGTTTTACTAGACAGCCAACCAAGTGTGGCAACTGCATGGCACACACCTGGTAGGGACCAATTGCATGGCCAACAACCCCAGTGTCTGGGAGAAAATGTTTGCTTAGGACTATGTTAAGTTTGCAGTTCTGGACAGGGGCACCCAAGTAACTCCAGACACAAGGAAGCAATAACATTACTGTCCAAACCAGGCTGGGATTCTAGAGTGTGGTTTTTATTTATGTGACAGAGTAGGAATAATCACAAAGTGAAGATGGACCCCCATACGGCTACACACACTGGTAATGCAGACTACTGAGGTACAGACATTCCTGAATTCCCTTTTGTCACATGATGAAGAAAACACATGTAACCCCCCTGTTACCCGGGATTACTAGAATCCCAGTAAGACCTAGTGGTAGGCAGGAAAGGCAGCTTGTGAAACTCCAGTTAAATGGATTTCTCACTGTCTCACTCTGTACTCAGTCTCAGCTGATACTGAGGGGATGACATCATTTTAGAGCTGTCGCAGCTGCATAAGCCACACTGGAATGTTGCAGTTGGAGGTTAGAGTAGAATGCTGGGGAATTTGAAGTCAGTTCTGTTGCAGTCTGTAGTAGAAGAAGGAGATACTCTGCTGTAAGCGAGCCCTCAAGCTCTAAGCTCTGTCAAGAGCTATTTTTTTGTATAGGTGTGTGTTCTCACCTTAAGAGGAACACAAGAAGAGCACAGTGAAGTGGTAGAGACTGCTTTCAGTGGTTCAGGGCCCCATCCCTGCGGGGATGGGGGAAGGAATCAGCCTGCTTCCAGGGGCAACCCCCCTGGTCCGGCTAGGGAAAAAAGAAGCTGCCTGATTTAAGTTTGTGCTGAGGCACCAGAAGTTCTGGATGAGATTTCTTTGAGGAGAAAATGCCTGTGGGGCACCTGCAACCAAGGGGCGAGTTCGCTCTGCTAAAGGAAAATGTGTTTTCACCTGAAACAAGATGAAACTAAAGTGACTGTTACTGTGGGGGTCAGGAAAGACAGCCAAGTACAGTTTTGAAGATGTAGGGGTTGGACTGCTTAACTCTGTGGGGGTCTAGAGTAATGGACACAGCCACTTATTAAGTATGTTCAAGTTCAGCACAAATGGGATGTAAAGACAGTAGATTTAATGTGAATACATTTAAAGAGAATCTACACAGCAAAGTGTTTCAAAAGATGAGGTGTTACAGTCCAGAGAAATGGCTGGGTATGAATTATGGGAGCGAGAGGTGGGAGACCCCCCCACCAGTAGTTACCAAATTCACCTCTATGGGTTTGCTTTGAGACACCTGTTACTTTCTCTCAGGTACTTGGCCAGTGCCTGAGGAAAGTACCAGATGTGGGATTGATGAGGAAAGATTCTCGTATGGAGACAGAAGTGCTCATAGTTGGTTTCAGGAGCCACCAGTAAATGTTTCCATGCTATATGGAAAGTGTCAAAGGGATGGCAGGGATCCAAGCCAGAAAACCCAGAGCAGCATAAGTTCAGGCTGTGTGCCCAGTGTGTTTCAGAGCCTGAGGCTAAAGTGAATAGGATGTGTTCTGATCTCCATAAATCTGCATTACCAGGAGTGTAGCCCTGTAGGAGTCCATCAATGCTTTGTTTATTCTGTTTGGATGTGAATAAAAGCCACACTTTAGAATCCCACTTCTGGTTTTGGACATTGCAGTTATTGTTTCCTTTGTCTGGAGTTACTTGGATGCCCCTGTTGCAGATTAGCCAAACCTAGCCAATGTGCCAAGTGACATATTTCTCCCCAAACCCAGCCCACCAGGTAGTGCTGTCAAGATGGAAATGGCATAACTGGGTGGGGGTTACACACATACTGGTGAACACACTGGTTACTACTGGAAGTTGGCACATCCAGCCAGGTACTGGTACATTTCCCATCAACTAGGCACATTTGAACAGTACTAGGGCTCTTTACCATATTTCATAAGGATAGAGGTGGTACACACGACCACCACAGAGCACATACAGGCTAAGAACTCACAGAACCCACTATGCTGGGGTAAACTGGAAGAAAAACAACCCACATACAGGGGGTAACCACTTTTCTCAGGCATTGGCCAATTGCACTAAAGAAAAGTAATAGGTGCCCTTCACAACACGTAGAAGTAAACTGGTTACTCCAAATGGGGGTCTCCACCTTTGTTTCCAAGGATATACTCAGCCATTCATCTGGTTAATAACACCACACAACTGTAGAAAACTGTAGATGTCTTAAATGTATATCACACTTAACAAACTATACACACCTCACGGTGCCAGAATTAAAAGTTCTGTATTTGGATGGTCACACTCCGGACTCCAGCGTGAGGCAGACACTTTTAAACAGAGAAGTCTCAAGTGACAGGGTCCTTTATAGAGAAAACACCCTTCACATGAATTGCAGGTACTCCTGGGTTTACACAGGAAAACAAGGTACTCACAGAACAGTTGTCCAAGGCAGCTTCAAAAGTAAAGATGGACCAGGTGATCACTCCATCCTCCTGGAAACCCTCTGGGACAGGTCTCCACCACTTCTGAAAAGCTGGAACAGTTGTCACACACTAGGGTGAGAACTAAAACTTAAAACAAACAGGTAGCTCTCTGACTGAGCTGCCTGAGGAGCTGCACTACAAGCTGCAACCTCCTCCACTTGACTCCAGATCACTCTTCCATGAACATTCTAAAGCTAGCTCTAGCGGCTGCTAGCATTGTGGCTTATGCTGCTGCGACAGTTCTAAAGGACATCATCCCTCCAGAGCTCAGCAGAGACTGAGAACAGAGAGAGACAGAGTGAAACCCATTTAACTGGCATTTCATTAGCTGCATTCCCTGCCTAACACTGATTCTAACTGGGATTCTAGAAACCCCCTAGGAGCATACAAACATACAAAATTTGCCAGCAGATAAAGGCCTAGAGGTCTATCAAGTCTGCTTGAATGTGCAGCTAGCACCCCTTATTCTGCAGCTATCCCTCCCTTCCACCCTTCCCCTTCATTAACCCTCCCCCTTGTCCTGTCCCATCCTCGTTTGAAGCAGTCCACTTTCTACTGCATACCACTTCAGCAGGTAATGCATTCCACCCAGCCACCACCCTCTCTGTAAAAAAGTGTCTCCTCATCTCCCTCCTGAACCTTCCTCGCTCCAGTCTCATATCATGGCCCCTGGTGGCCCTCCCCTCCCTTACTTTGAACAGCCCCTCTGTACCCGTCTTGTTTATTCCTTTCATGTATTTAAAGGTTTCAATTATGTCACCCCTGTCTCTCCTCTCCTCCAGTGAGTACATGTTCAACTCCTTCAACCTCCTCTCGTATGATAAGTCCCCCAGCCCCTTGATCATCTTTGTCGCTCTGCGCTGCACCCCCTCCAGCAACAATGTCCCTCTTCAGATCGGCCTCCAGTACTGCACGCAGTACTCCAGGTGTGGTCTAACTAATGACCTATACAGTGGCAGAATCACCTCCTCCCTCCTCGAGGATATACCCCTTGCAATACAACCCAGCATTTTGTTGGCCTTTTCAGCTGCCTTCCTACATTGTGCTGAGTTGTTCATTGACCCTATAATGAGCACACCCAGATCCTTCTCCTCCTCTGTCTGGGCTAGCTGCACTCCCCCTAGCTGGTAACTCCTCCTTGGGTTCTTCATCCCAAAATGCAGCACCTTGCACATTTTGACATTAAAGCCCAGTTGCCAGGTGTCTGACCAGGTTTCAAGCTTTGCCAGATCATCCTGCAACCCCTGCCATCCCCCTAGGTCATCCACCACCACTCCTACCTTGGTATCGTCAGCAAACAGACTGATCTTGCTCTTGATGTCCCATGATATGTCTGCAATGAATATCCCAAACAACACTGGTCCCAACACTGAGCCCTGTGGAACACCGCTCTTCACTGCCCTTGGGTGTGAGAGCTCCCCACCCACCACCCTCTGTTGCCTTCCCTGCAGCCAGTTTCCTACCCATCTCACCAGCTTTGCACCCGCCCCTGTGCCTACTAACTTCCTTCCCAGCCTTCCATGTGGCACTAAGTAGATTGCCTTACTGAAGTCCAGATACAGGACATACACTGCATGGCTCCTGTCCAGTTGCCTAGTTACCCAGTCATAGAACTCGACCAGGTTGGTTTGGCAGGATCTGCCACATATGAAGCCATGCTGTCTGCTGTCCTGTAGTCCTTTGGCCTCTAGGAGGGCCACCAGCCTCTCCTTCAGGATAGTCTCCATTAGCTTATTCACGATGGATGTGAGACTCACTGGTCTGTAGTTTCCGGTTCATCCTTGGGGCCACTCTTGTGGAGGGGCACCACACGAGCCATCCTCCAGTCCTGAGGTACACACCCCGAATGTAGTGAGGCATTAAATAGGTCTGCCAAAGTTCCTGCAAGGACCTCTGCCAGCTCCTTCAGTACCCTGGGGTGGATGCCATCTGGGCCTGGCACCTTGTCCACCCTCAGTGCCTTCAAACCCTCTCGAACTCTGCTCTCCATGATTTCCCCATCTGTCACCACTTCCCCCCCTGCTTCTGCCATTTCTCCCACCTTGGGTGTCACCCCCTCTTCTCTTTAATAAATACTGAGCAGAAGTACTCATTTAGTGCTTCCACCTTATCGCATCCTGCTTCCACCCAACTCCCCTCCTTCCTAATCCTCACTATGTGGTCCTTACAGCTCCTTTTCTCCCTGATGTACTTAAAGAAGTCCTTCTCCCCCTTCTTAATGCCTTGTGCCAGCCTGAGTTCCTTAGATGCTTTGGCTCCCCTTACTGCCCTTGTCACCTCCTTCGATTCTGTCAAGTACTCCTCCCTGTCCTCCCCCCTCCCTGTTTTCTTGTACTTCCTAAAGGCAGCTCTTTTCCTCCTTACCTTTTCCATGACCTCCTTGCTCAACCAGATCAGTTTCTTAGCCCTAGCCTTCTTGCTCTGGGCTTTGCAGCAGGTTTTGGTTGCCTCCACTATCCCCAGCTTTATGAGCTCCCACCTCTGGTTAGTGTCCATACTAGATTGAATTCTGGCCAGGTACCCTTTTACCACTTTCCCCATCATCCCAAAGTCGGCCCTCCTAAAGTCCAGCACTATTGTGCCAGATTCCACTCCTTCCTTGCCCATATCCAATGTGAGCCATACTGAGTGGTGGTCACTCCCTGACAGCGGTTCCTCCACTGTAAGTTCTCTCACAAAGTCCCCATTTGCCAGCACAAGGTCAAGGGTATTTCTTAACCTGGTTGGTTCACTGACCATTTGCAGCAGGAAGCTGTCCTGGAAGGCACCCAGCAGTACCTGCTCCCTTCTGTTCCTGGTTGTTGGGGTGCTCCAGTCCACTCCTGGCATGTTGAAGTCCCCCAACAATCACCACACTACCCTTCTCACAGGTCTTCCTGATCTGTCCCGCTAGTTCTCTGTCTAACTCCTCCATCTGAGATGATGGCCTGTACACCACTCCCATTCTAAGAATCCTATTCTTGGAATCCTGAATTTCCATCCAAATTGACTCCGTACTACCCTCCTCCCTTTCCTCCCTTACACACTTCAGTCCTTCCTTCACATATAGTGCCACCCCCCTCCTTTCCCAATCACCCGGTCCCTACGAAATAACCTGTACCCTGGTACAGACAGGTCCCAGTCATTGTATTGAGTGGCCCATGTTTCCGTGATGGCTGCAATGTCCACCTCTCCCTCTGCCATGAGAACCTGTAACTCTGCAGTTTTCCTCCCAAGGCTCCGAGCATTAAGGGTAACCACCTCCACTTCCCTCCTCCCATCCTGCCCTCCTTTCCTAGCATCACCAACAGTACTTGCCATTTGTCCTTTGTCACTGTTAGGGGGGTAAGCTCATATGGTTTCCCAACCTGTGGTCTCTGCATATCTCTTCCCCAACTGCCACCCCCACTCTAGTTTAAATTCCCAACTTCCTCTATGTACTCCTCCATCCTCTGTTTCAACACTTTCTTTCCCTCCTCACTCAAGTGTAGTCTGTCCTTGGCATAGAGACTACTGTCCTCCCAGGTCCCTCCCCACCCCCCAACAGCGCATACCCTTTAGCACAACACCAGGTTCTTAGCCATCCGTTAAATTCCTCTATTCTCAGCTTTCTTGTTGTGCTTGCCTTTGGCACGGGAAGTATCTCTGAAAAAGTTACTGATCTTTCTGCCCCCTCACATAATTGTGCTAGTTCCTCAAACCTCCTATGGACTGTATCTACTGTCTTGTCAGCCAGGTCGTTTGTCCCAAGATGTATAATTAAATGAGGCTTGTCTCTACCCCTTCTAGCATATTTCAGAACAGACTGTCCCACCCTTTCCACTGTCATTCCTTGCATGGCCTCTACCCAAATGCGATTATGCCTCACCCCCTTGTTATCCCACCTAACTCCTCTTAGTATTGAGTCCCCCAGCACTAAGATTCCACCCCTCTTACTCCCTGCTTACTTCCATTCATCTCCCTCTCTCATTTCCAGCTCCTCTTCTTCCTCCTGCACATTATTTCCCCCTTTTACCCCTGTTGCAATTCTCCCAGCAGAACTTCCCCCCGATCCAGTTTGGTCCAGGCATTTATCAATTACTCCTCTAATTTCGTCTTTTCCCTCTTCCACCTTCTTCCTCTCTAGCAGTGCACAACTATTTTCTGAAGGCCCTTCACAAATGCCCACTCCCTCTCTCTTCATAGTAACCTGTTCTCTCCTTTCCACTCCATGACTTATGCCACTTCTTCGCCTCCCCTCACAAGTCCCTATCTCCTCCTTCCATTTGTCTTTTGTCTCCTGACCTGGTTTCCCTGGCAATTGTTCTTCCTGGCCTGGGCCCCTTTGTCTCTGCTTCCCTTCTTCTGACCCTCTCCTCTCCACTGTTGGCTTAAATCGCCCTCCCTCATCTCCCCTCCTTCCTCCCTCCAGTATTGGGCTAAACCCACCCCCAATCTGCCTTGCCTGTCTTAGTTCCTCCTGCAGACCCTCAATCTCCTTTCTAAGTTTTCTATGTGGTTGCACACTAAACATCCTCCCACACTCCAGGCAATTTTTAGAAAGATTGGTGCACCACAGTTGTTGCAGCCTACCACCCTACCCATTGCTGTCGTTGCCCACCAGTGACCCCCACCCTGCCAGATGCAGGATACCAAACACTCCCCCAAGTCTCCCCTCTCCCTCCTCTATCAGTGCAAAACATTTTCTTTATTTCCCTTACCTCCTTTGTTGCACACGTTTAGATATATTGAGCAACTGCTTTTTATATTCCTATCCTTCCTATCCACACTCAAAAACAGACTTTAAGTAGCCATTGCACAACCTTCTTCAAACTCCTACTCCTCCTTTCCCCAATGCAATATCAATGTGAAGAAGTAATAATGAAAGCTCCTAGATTTGCATTTACTTCCCTTCCACTGAGAGAGCAGTCACCTCTTCACTTGCTGCTGTTCCTTTCCTGGATGTCTGCTTCTGCTATGACGGTGCATATCCTTTGCCTGTTTGAGGAAGTGATGTCAGAACCCCTGGTATAAAGGAAATAATGGACCAAGGGTGGGACCAGCCCAAGTCTTCCAGAAACAATCAGATAGCTGAGGCCTCTGGTCAGACCATTAGCACCCTTCCCCCACTCGGCACTCAAACTTTGCAGCTAGTGAAGTCAGCAACAATGAATCACAATTCTACTCAAAGCCCCCCAAATAGGTTTGCTACCCAAAGAAACAGGACTCCAATTCAAACAGCTTCACCAACAACACATCAAAATAGGCTTGGAATTAGAAGATATATGTCTCCAATCCAAAGAAACAGACCCAGTCAAATCACACCAATTATGTTTTGAAACAGAAGAAATAGGCCTCTACAAATGCAGCCTGACACACAGTGAATCAAACAAATGAGCCCACTTATAGCTACCAATACAGGTTTCAACATTCCAACAGCCCCAAACAATACCCTGCTAGCCCCTTAGTAGTAAGAAAGAAAAGAAATAACCTTCTACCAAGTAGAATCCACAAGAAACAATGTAAAACAACAAGAAGCTACTGTACTGTAGATCTGATCCTGTCCCTCTTCTAGTTCCTTCTGAGAAGCCAAAGCACTGGGTTCCAAACTCTGTGATTTCCCTTGTGCTGCTTTCAAAATCAGACAGTTCCAAACTCTGTGATTTCCCTTGTGCTGCTTTCAAAATCAGAATTCCAAACTCTGTGACTTCCCTTGTGCTGCTTTCAAAATCAGAATTCCAAACTCTGTGACTTCCCCTGTGCTGCTTTCAGAATCAAACAGTTCCAAACTCTGTGACTTCCCTTGTGCTGCTTTCAGAATCAAACAGTTCCAAACTCTGTGAATTCCCTTGTGCTGCTATCAAAACAGATTGCAAATGGGGGTTCCTAAAAATGTCAGCCTGAGCTTACCTTAGCCCTGTCCTTCTGTTCTCCTCCTGCTGTCTCTCGGGCTTCTAGCTATTTGGCCTCCAATTTGTTTCTGGTCCCCAGGTCTGCTTTGCCCTTCTGTGTGCACCAGCTGCAGCCCAAATGAAAATCCAGCTCTTCTGGGCTTAGAGAAAAGGTCTGCCTCCAGGAAGCGGAACTCGTGATGGTGAAAATTTCCTTCAATCGAACTGCTTGGTTTGCGGTCAGCTTGGGACTGTGCCATGGGTCCCAGGATCCCTTCCATCTAATTGGGACCAGTGACCACAGACCGCCTGCTAGGGAGCTGCTCCTGTGAGAAATTAAAGAGTTTGACCGGGGCTCAGGAAACATGCCTGAGAAGAGCCCTGGTCATCTGTGCAATTCATAACTTGTGTCTTCTGCATCCACGGTAGCCCTAAAGTCTTGAGTTGAAAAGTAAGGAAATGAAATGTTTTTAAATTGAAACTTGTTGCTGCATATTGGGGATGTATTGTACTGCAGGGAGAGTGTTTTAAATTGAAATGAATGCTTTTCCTGGTATTACCAGTATTTGGGACTCTCTTGTGTCAGCCTGTCAGCTGCTGCTGCAGAGGAGCTTTACTAAGTGCAGTAGTGACAGGAAAACTAAAGGAGTCACATTCTTCATCTGTGCAGTGACTGCAAGTACAACCTCTGAGCTGCAAGCCTGTGGGGCATTGGAGGCAAATAATAATTTCTCTCCGGCTGCACCAGGACATTTGTCAGGACTGTATCTGATCTGCTACAAGGGACAGTGTGTTAAGCAGCCATTGCAAGCAGTCACAGCCAGTTGGGAGCCAGCACTAGAAAGCCAGGACTTGTGGGACATTCACTGGACCTTATGGGTAACCGTCTGAACTGCTCATAAGGACTTACTGGGACATCATTTTAGGCACCAATTCTCCAATCCAATCATGCCGTGAGTGTTCTGATTGACAGGTATCTTAGCCATTTAGAGACCTGTCACCCCATCTCTGCTGCCAATCAGAAGTTGAACTAGGAGCCCTATAAGAGACAGTGTTTGCCATTTTTTTGTTCAGATCAGATCAGCCAGGGTGAGAAGAGGAGAGCAGCCTCCAGCCTGCTGGAAGCCCCCCACAGGGGTGGGGGCTCAGGCCCAGCCATACCACCAGGCCTGGATCACTTAGCCAAGCCCCTCCAGTCACCAGGGGTGTTTGTTATTTTCTGTATCCAGCTTAAAAGTTAAAGTTAATTTTAGTTCTGCAACTGCTAATCTGGAGGTTGTCAGGAATGTCCTCCAGAGGCTCACCCTCCCTCCCACGTAGGGGAAAGATGTGGAAAAGGAGGCCATCTACCATGCCTCAGTTGTGAGAGAGTGGAAGAGAATTCAGGAAGCCTTCATCTGCAGATGAGACCCGTGGAGGACCTGAGTGAGTACCCTCGTACCCCCTCCAGTGTGAGGGAGAAGCTTCTACAAGTAATCTAGGGGGCCTCAAGCCATGCTCCAGATATTTCTCTGTGTGATGAAGTCTCTGAATTATCAGTCTGGGCTACTAACCCCACCAGAGACTCTCTAGTTCACAGTTAATATGGATGCATATTGTCTGAGGCCCAAATGGCTAAATCGCAGGTGCAGCAAGATGCCTTGATAGCGAATCATATAATGTGTGGTAATTTGTCGTTAACCTATGGGTTCGATTCCTGCCTCCATGGAGCTGACTGCCAAGCCATGTTTGCCACTTCATGGGACAGGAGGCCCTAGAGCATAATACGTCTGAGTTATACTAGAAAGAATTTACTGTTGTCTTACCCAGATGTCATCTGAGAGGCGCTTGCCGTAAGTGAAAAAATGTCTATCTGAGCTGGATGAGATGTTGCCAAGGCGCTGTTGTTGGTATTTAAATGTACTGGATGTGACTTCAAGTAACTGACTATAGGATGCTGGTTAAAAGTGTCGCTGTCTGCTTATGCAGGATAGATGCCTATTTTGGTATGTAAATGTACTCAATGTGACTTTGTTTCAAGAAAATTTGGATGCTTGGCAAAAGTATCGGTTTCTATCTATACTGGATGAGACTTTCAAATATGGTGCCAAATATTCAGGATGTTAAATCCAATTAGCTGGTCCTAAAATGTTTGAAATTCTGTAAATGCAGGGCAATCCCTATCATTCAGTAATGTGCAGGGCAATCCCTGTCGTTCAGAAATGTGCAGGATAATCCCTGTGGTTCAGTAATGTGCAGGGCAATCCCTGTCGTTCAGAAATGTGCAGGATACTCCCTGTCATTCAGTAATATGCCGGGCAATCCCTATCATTCAGTAATGTGCAGGATAATCCCTGTCATTCAGTAATGTGCAGGATAGTCCCTGTCGTTCAGTAATGTGCAGGATAATCCCTGTCATTCAGTAATGTGCAGGATAATCTCTGTCATTCAATAATATGACAGGGCAATCTCTGTCATTCAGTAATGTGCAGGATAATCTCTGTCATTCAGTAATATACAGGGCAATCCTTGGCTCTTTGTGACCAGAGGGTCAATTGCTGCTCATCTGCTAATTGCAGGGCAATCCCTGCCTTCAATGTATATAGCATCTGCAGTCATTGCAGGAATCTGTCTCAAATTGCCCCCACATCAATACTCGACCAGCTGCAGTGTCCACCAGGCCTGCAACATCTTGACTTTGGTATCTGGGATTCCAGTATGGTATGAGATTGCGGGGTTTCATATTGTTCTGGGACTGATACCAGTGTGGGTATAATGATAATTATTATGTATCATCTGATTATTCAGCAGCTAGATAGTCAGGGCTCTGGGTATCACAGGCCAAAGTGAAATATGTGATTGCTTTTTGTCTAATAGTATGTAGCCACCCAGCTGGAGGGTTCACCAGCAAAACCAATCAATCTGTGCATATATGTAACTAGAAATCAAATAACCTCTACTCCACATCCCCATTCATAGAAACATTGAAACACAGAAGCTGACAGCAGATAAGGACTGCAAGGCCCATCCAGTCTGCCCATTTCTTTTTCTACCTTATAAATGTGCCATCAGCCTTTGCCTTGTCAATGGCCTATCTATTCATACACATATGTATTGCTCCCTTATGCCTATCCCATGCCTGTTTGAAGCCCTGCACTGTATTCATAGCCACCACTTCCTGAGGTAGGTCATTCCATGCATCCACCACCCTTTCTGTGAAAAAGAACTTCCTTACATTACCCCTTAACTGGCCTCCCTCTAATCTTATGCTGTGTCCTCTTGTCCTGCTATTTTTCTTATATTGAAACATGTTAGACTCTTTCACCTTGTTAATGCCCTTAAGGTGTTTAAATGTTTGATCATCTGTTTGATCATATCACCTCTCTCCTCCTTTGCTCTAGGGTATACATATTGAGCTCCAGTTACTCTGTCCTCATATGTTTTCTGATGCAGTCCCTGCACCATTTTGGTTGCCCTTCTCTGGACTGCCTCAATTTGGTCAATGTCCTTGTGAAGATGTGACCTCCAGTACTGGCATAGTACTCCAGATGAGGGCCTAACCAGTATCTTGTAAAGAGGGATTATTACCTCCTTCTTCTGACTTGTGAGACCTCTACTAATACACCCCAACATCCCCCTGCCTTACGTACTGCTTTAGTAGTATGCTTGGATAATTTCAGGTCAACAGTGATGATGATGCCCAAGTCTCTTTCTTCCCTTGTGACTGCCAGTAACTTCCCTGCCAGCCAATAGGTGACTTCAGGGTTTTTCTTCCCTATGTGCATGATCTTGCACTTCTTTGCATTAAACCCCAGCTGCCACTCCTCCTACCATTTTGCTAGTTTATCCAGATCTCTTCTCATTCTACCCACCCCATCTGGATCATCTACTCTGTTGCAGATCTTGGTGTCAGCTGCAAACAGACAAACCTTACCCTCTAATCCATCTGCAATGTCACTGATGAAGATATTGAAGAGGACTGGCCCCAGGACTGATCCCTGAGGTACCCCACTCGTGACTTGCATCTCTTCTAACTGTATACCGTTTACCACCTCTCTGTTTTCTGCCTGCCACCCAGTTTGCCACCCAGTTGACCAAATTCTGACCCAACCCAAGCCTACCCAGCTTATTAATCAATCTTCTATGTGGAACAGTATCAAAACTTTGCTGAAGTCAAGGTAGGCAACATCAACTGCTCCCCCTTGGTCCACCACTCTGGTTACCCAGTCAAAGAAATCTATGAGATTAGTTTGACAGGACCTTCCTTTTGTAAACCCATGCTGTCTTGGATCCTGTGCTCCTATGGATTCCAGGTGTTACACAATCCTTTCCTTAAGGAGTGCCTCCATAATCTTGCCTACTACTGAGATAAGACTGACTGGTCTGTAGTTCTCTGCCTCCTCTCTGCTACCACTTTTGTGGAGCAGGATCACATGAGCCCTTCTCCAGTCTTCTGGGACCTCTCCTGTGCTCAGAGACTCACTAAACAGTTCTGATAATTTCTCTACTAGTTCCACCCTTAGCTCCTTTAATACCCTGGAATGTATACCATCAGGTCCCATTGTCTTGTCCACCCTGAGCTTATCGAGCTCTTGCAGGACCCTTTCTTTTTGTGAAGGGACTAGTGCACATCCCCCCTTGTCCATGGTGCTGAGCTGTGGGCCCTGCCCTACCTTCTGTTCAGTAAATACTGAGCAGAAGTATCTATTTAGAGTAGTTGCTTTTCCTTGGTCCTCCTCCTCACATGCTCTTTATCTCCTTTGATCTTAGCAATACCCCCTCTGGACTTTCTCCTTTCACTAATGTATCTATAGAAAATCTTTTCACCTTCTTTTACTGTTTGTGCTAGTGTTTCCTCGGTTTGGGCCTTTGCCTGCCTTACTGCCTTCCCTGCTTCCCTTAGGGAAGTTTGGTATGGCTTCCCTATCTTCATCCTGCTGCATTCCCTTATATTTCCTGGAGGACAGCCTTTTGGCTCTGACCTTTTCTGCTTCTGTTTATGAGAACCAAAGTGGTTTCCTTCTTCTTTTGCTCTTTCTTTTCTCACTAACACAATGGATGTTGCTTCAAGTATTGCATCTTAAATGCTTGCCCACTTTGCCTGTACCCCCTCACCTGTATTTCTTTTTGCCAGGGCTAGCTTAACTCTGTTGACCATCTTATTAAAGTCATCTCCTCTGAAGTCCCATATTTTTGCCTTGGAATGGGATGATTGTGTTCTAGTGGCCAAATTGAACCATACCATGTGATGGTCACTGGCACCCAGGTGACCTTCTACCTGGAGATCTGTGATCCTTTCTCTGTTAGTCAGTACTAGATCTAGGATGGCCCTGTCTCTTGTGGGTTGTTGTACCAGTTGTTTGAGGCCCTCCCCCTGCAGGGAATCCACCATGTGTCTAGTTCTGGCAGATGTTCCTGCTGGTATTGACCAATCTGTGTCTGGCATGTTGAAGTCTCCCATTATCAGAACCTCCCCTTTAGCTGTCATGTTTTGTATATCTTCTAACATTAATGCATCTATGTCCTCCCCATGGTCTGGGGCTTGTAGACAACCCCAGTTCATATGGCTGTCCCATTTCTGTTTCCAGGGTGACCCACAGTTCTGGCTCCTTATGTGTATTCTGAATTTCTGTAGCTTTGATATTTTCATTGACATACAGGCCCCCCACCCTTTCTGCACTCATTCTCTTCTGAACAGTACATAGCCATGTACTGAAGTCTCTAAGTGTGGTTACTGGTAAACCACATCTCGTTAATTGCTACTATGTCCAGTTTAGCCTCTGTCATTATTGCCTGCAGGTATGGGATCTTTTGTGTACATGATTTTCATTGGCCAGATTTTGAATTCCTAACTCCTATACCCCCTAAATAAATCTCGTGCTATTGTTGTTGAAATATTTGGTGTGAGCATATTATTGTAGAGAGCCTTTAAATGCAAAATGTTAAAGTGTGGGGAAATGTTTATTGGGGCATGTCTGGGAAAGGTAAATGGTTATTGTGGGTGGTGTAGCAGCTCAGGGGGCTACACCTGTTACCAGCTCACCCACGTAAAGCACCCTGAGTGGAGGTACTGCACAAAGGTTTTAAAATATGGTTGTCAGTTAGCGAACCCAAACCCCTTAGCCTATGCCCAGGGTAGTAGTCAGGGATGTAACACTGGAGATTGCGACACCCAGAAGTTACACTTATAAGATGGGCAATGTTATGTTAGAGGTTTACCTAAAGAAATAGTAAAATAAAGCCCTGTAAACATGCAACTGTGGGTATATCAGGGATTAATCAATGGTCAGGTGACCTATTTGGACGAATCAGAAGACAGTATTTTAGGAACCCATTTTATAAAAGTATTTATACCATGGGAGTGATGAATAACACTGGTAAATAACATGGGTTATTTTGCCATGTTATCCATCTGCCATGGAAATAACATGTTATTTCTACCGCAGCTGTTATTTCCACCACAACCCTTTCACAGTTGCTTTACTCAGCTAATCAGGACCAGTTAAATGCAGTTTGTCATAACCTAGCTATTGCAGAACAAAGCATGCTGCTTTCTCAACCCACCAATGGTGACAAGGTTTCCCTCTGATTCTGGTTAATATGGTAAACATTCAGCATCTGCAATGATCATGGTGGGTGAGCTCATGGCTTTATGATTTGGTTAGTCTCCTCAATGGGTTTCTTCCTTGTATAACACTTTTACCCAGCATTTATTCTCTAAATAAATTGCATTATGGCCTGGTGGCGCTGAGGGCTGAGGCACTATACCTTACCTTGCACTACACCAGCGACCCAGGTTTGGGAACGACCTTGGGTCATTGAGGTGCTGGCATTGCAGGGAGGGATGGAGCAGGACTGAGCCACTTAACAGCAGCTCTCTTCTCTGGGGTGGTGGTTGTTGACCCGCTATATAGTTCCACTGCCACTGAGTGGCGGTCCAGTGGTGGCATAGGCAGGAGAGGGCAGCAAGCTGGGAGGGCATCTTGTGCCATGGGGTGAGCATGCCTTCGCACATGCATGTGTGTGCCCAAGAAAGGGCAGGGCAAAAAAATTGGGGAAAAGCACTGAAAATATAAATAAAAAAATAAATTGCGTTTTGTAAACACCTTTTTTTTAACAGAGAAAGTACATTTTCTTTGGTGTGACTGGCACCCTCAAGTATCCCATTGCAAAGGCACAGCATTTGAGGAACTCTTATGGCAATTAGAGTGCCTCACATGCTATTCAAACAAGCTTTCTGATTGGTTGGGTGCATCACAAGGTGCTCTTGTGAGCTATAATGTTTATAAAAGAACCAGGAACATTTTGAAATAAACAATCTTGAATGTCTAACGATGGTGTGATGAATTTTTATCTGTGACATGCACACACTAGGACATACACACTCACTTCTGGCTGCAGATAGAAATGCACACTACTCAAATCACAACACTACTTCTGTGTGCAGCAGTGCATGCCCCTGCAGCCACAGGTACAAATCCATGATACCCAAATTACAAGAGTTCTTTTATCTACAAAAACAAAGCCTTATGTGCTTCTGTACCCACAGGTAGTCATATACACTGTGTAAGACATACACACAGTTCTGTCTGCAGAAGGGCAGGCCCCTGAGGGGGCTATACTTCTGCAGCTGCATATGTAAGACATACACCTCTGGCTGCAGAAGCACAGGCCCCATGAAATCTCTGAGTCAGTTTTTGCAGGCAGTCGCGGACTTCATCCTCAATATGGTGTTGGAATCCCCCAGGTTGATGATGCTGGAGGATTTCAATGCCTGGATTGATGATGAACTCTCACAGTTTGGACAAGACTTCCTCTGACTTATGAGTTCTTTGGGCTTCACACAGGTAGTTTCCTCTGCAACTCATAATCACGGTCACTAATTGGACCTGGTCTTTCTCCTGGAGTTGTAGACCTCCAGCTTGGTGGTGGAAGCAGTTGAATGGTCTGACCACCAGATCATTAGGTTCAATTTCCAGGCTCCCCCTTATAGGCCTGCTTCTGTGGAGATGGTCCGATACCGCCAGTTATGGGGCTTGACCCCTGATAGCCTCCTGGCAATGTTGGCTCTCTCAGGAATGCCGGAGGTGAGGGTCCAGAGAACCTACTCCAGGTTTTTAACTGAGCTGTGGTAGTAACTCTGGATACCTTTGTTCCTGTCTGTGCTCACCCTTACTCTTCACCCTCAGTCTCCATGGTTAGATGGGACTTTGGGGAGATAAACAGGTGGGTTGAAGGTTACAGCATGCTTGGCGCAGACCCGGCTCAGATGCCAACAGGCTTAGACTGATGGAACATTATAGAGACTATCAGTCAAAAATCTCTCATAGGAAGGCAGAGTTCTTGTCCAGGGAGATTGCTTCAGCACAGAACTGACCAGTTGAGCTGTTCTGAATGGCAAACAGACTGTGCCATCCAGCCTGTATATGAGTTCAGAAAACCTTGTCATAAGTAGAGTGTGGTGAGTTTGCTCGCTTCTTTGCTGATAAGGTTGCCAACATCAGCTTGGAGATTTGCTTATCACACCCTATGGGGGTTACTGGTGGTCAGAATGAGATCGTGACTCCACTGTTTTGTTGGTCTGAGTTTGACTGACTGGCAGTTCAGGATATCATGCAGCTTCTCTGGGGTATGCATCTAACAAGCTGTAGTTTAGACACGGGCTCTACCCACCCTATAATAGGGTGTGTGGGTGTGATTGGCCCAGTTCTAGCGGTGTTAATCTGGTGTTCATTGGAGTCAAGGGAGTTCCCCAACTCCCTGATGGAGGCTGTGGTAACCCCCCTTCTCAAGAAGTAATTTTTTGACCCAGGTTCTTCTGAAAACTACAGACAGATCTGTAACTTTCCCTTTATAGGGAAGGTTATTGAGAAAGTTGTTGCACAACAGTTGGAGAACCATCTTACCATCCATGCTATCTACGATCCTCTCCAGTCTGGTTTCTGTAAGAGACATAGTGCTGAGACTGCTCTGGTTCGGGTACTCAATGATCTCCTGATGGCTAGAGACCAGAAACGCCATTCCATCTAGGTCCTTCTGGATCTCTCATCAGCTTTTGACACCATTGACCATGGAGTACTTCTTGATCACCTGCAGGTCATCTGTGGCCTGTCTGGTACAGTCCTCAGATGGTTCCATTCTTTTCTCACTGGCAGGTCACAGAAGGTAGTATCAGGGAATTTTTCCTCTGACTCTTTCTCACTGCCACATGGGGTCCCTCAGGGTTCAGTGTTGTCCTCATGTTGTTTGCAGTGTACATGCCTCCATTAGGAGACATTGTAAGATGGTATGGGCTGCGTTTTCATTGTTATGCAGATGATACTCAGCTGTATCTGTCTTTTGTGCCTGACTAGGAAAGTAAGCGCTCAGCCTTTTCCAACTGTCTCACCAAAATCCAAGACTGGATGAATCCCAGTTGGTTAAGGTTAAACTCTGACAAGACGGAGGTGTTATTTGTGGAACTGGGTTGCCAGAGAGAGGGGTCAGCTGCTGGGTGGCCTTTCCAGGCTTTGGAGCACTCAGCTCTTGACCTCTGAATGGGTGCAAAATCTGAGGGGGATATTTGATGATGGGCTGACACTTCATTTGCAGGTGTCAGCTGTGGTCAAGTCCTCATTTTACCATCTGAGGAACATCGCCCGGATTAAGCACCTTGTTCCATCTGGCAATCTTCCAACCCTGGTCCATGTTTTCTGACCTCGATCCTTCACTACTGTAACTCCCTTTACCTAGGGCTTCCAGGGATTGACATCTGCTGCTTGCAGCTAGTGCAGAATGCTGCTGCCGGTTATCTGTCTGGGTCAACTGATCCAGTCATATTTCACCTGGGCTGTGCACTCTGCACTGGCTGCCAGTTCAGTGGTGGATCACCTTTAAAGTTAGTTTACTGACTTTTAGAGCCCTACACAGTTTGGGTACAAGTTTCCTACAAGAGCTTCTGAGTCCCTACTGCCCCCTACAACCATGCCACTCAACCGAAGAGGGATTGCTAGAGATTCCCAGGGTGCATTTGAAGACCTCTGGAGCTCAGGCTTTTGTCTTTTCCTATCCCTCCCTGTGGAATTTTCTACCTTGTCAGATATGAGAGTGACAGACAGTGGAGAGTTTTAAAAATCCTCTAAAAACTGATTTATACATATGTGCTTTCCCTGATTTTTTATTATGGATTTTGACAGCTATATCTTTGAATATTTTATTAAGTTTTAAATTATATCTGTGATATGACTATTTTAGAGATCATGTGCTCTGTACAGTGCTTTGATATTTGTTGAATTGCGCTTAGGAAATAAAATGTATTATCATTATTATTATACCCAAATTACAACAGTATTTCTGTTAAAAGAAGCTAAGGGGCTTGTGACTCTGCAGCCACAGGTGTGAGACAGACACATTAACTTCTGTCTGCAGAAGTGCAGGCCCCTGTGCAGCCTGTATAGCCATAGCTGGAAATAGAAATCCATGATATCCAAATTGCAACAGTACTTCTGTCTGCAGAAGCGCAGGCCCCTGCGGCGCCAGCACTTACACAGTCACAGGTACTCATGAACTCTGTAAGACATACCCACCACTAACAAATATCACTCCCACCTCAGAAACACTTTTTCTTTTAATAGAACAGGTCTTATTTATTAGGAAAATATTGTCTGTGTAAGAAAAAGAATATAGGCATCCCTGATAAGGAAACTTAACTTTGTTAACAGATTTTTAAAATGTTAGAATACAGAAATTACTGCTGCGATGTGACACTCAAATAAGTGTCAGTCTTGGTATAACTGTTCAATAGTTAATGATTAATTACATGCAACAGGGTTAATTACATTGTAGTTACATGTTTGCTGCGTGTAACTACATTGCAGCTGCAATGCAGTAACATCATAGTTACACTGTAACTACAGTGTAGTTAAGGAAACTTGAAGTGTTAATAACAAAACAAACTGTACTGAACTGTTTCAACCAGTGCATTGTACTGCTTTAACAGCCATCCCTTGGAGACTCATTGGCCAATCAGATTGTTCCATTTTCCAAGCTATTTTATAAACTTCATACACTACTAGGTTTTATATACTAGGCATTTGGGGTAGGAAGTAAGCAATGAGTCCATCAGAACCTGGCCCCCCACTTCTCTCAATGGTCATTTCTAGTTCACATCTCTGGCCTTAAAAACAACAGCTAAATTAGTTTTAAAACAGTTTGAAAGTACTGGCCTAAAGCTGCACTTTTCCATAAGTCATCCCTGACCCCACTATCCTTTGTATATAATAGACCCTCTGCATTTTTGTTATGAATAATCTTCATTCTGATTGATATCTGTGACCTTTGGTAATTCAGGACATGCCCTGTTTTTAAAGGTGAGATTTAATTCTTGAAAATGTGATGGGTGATTTACTATTTTATATTTCAATAACAGGTCACCCTAAAACCTCTTTGTTGTAGAAGGAATAGGTTTAACTTATTTATTTGAAAACTGGTTCAGTGCATTAGACAATAAAATGCCTATTTTCAGTCATGACCCAACAGAGTCCAGTCACAAGCACATTGGAGTATGGATATATTGACTACAGTACAGCGAAATGAGTTGTGTTACAGCACAACACAAATTATGGTAACAGGAGGTAGAAAACATTAAATTAAATATAGTGTGGGTAGATATGAAAGTGCAGCAGATAATCAAGCAATTAACAAATAAATACGGTGCATAATAAAAGTTCTTCAGCCTCTCCTCATCCGTCATGTTTCTGAAGCTATTAACTATGCTGTTTGCCATTCCCGCTGGATGTTGCATGACGCCCCTTTACTGTTGAAACTAGTTATGAGTTCAGTGCTGGCCTGCCTACTCAACTGTCCACAAGTGATGCTGTGCTTCCTCATGGTGTTAGGTTAACAATCCCACAGTGAGATGGCTTGCAAAATATCATTATCAAAAACATTCATTATTCAAAACATTAATTACATCAGTTTAGAAAGGGCAAGTAGGCGGACAATTTAAATAATTTTACTTCTATAAATATACCATCTAATATTTGACATCCCTGAAGAAATTGTGATTAACAACAGCACTGAACAAACTCTATATAGATACTGATTGTTGCCGTTGCTTGCAGAAGACTCTGTGCCTGACTATGGACAAACAAGTTCAAACTAGAGAATTTGCTAGTTTTCTGTGACTGCTGTTTTATATTATTTTTAATTCTATACTGCTTTGCTGTATATGTCAAGAGAGCAAAACATGTTTAACTACAAGAAAATAAGGTCCTCCAGAATGAGTATTTGTTCATGTTGGAGAAACCAACAGTTTCATTGAGCTGTTTCAACAAACTGATCACATTATAAATGAACAACATACCTCTCAACCATTTGCCACTGAAATGAGGGGCATGGACACTCAAAATGAGGGACAATGAAGGACACTGACCCTCCTAATGAGGAGACATCCTCAAACATAGAGATACAAAGAACAGAACACTGTGAAACCTTTTAGTTTACTTATACAAAGTTTATATGTGATTTTGCATCTTAGAATATTTCAAACTTTTAATTTAAAGTCTGAATTTATAGCACATTCTTTGTGTGGGCAGTATGGACACAGCAACTGTGAGGGATATAATGAGTGACATCCCTCATAATCAGGGACAGCTGAGAGGTATACCCATTGCTTTCCTTGTTTAGTATAAAACCAGAAATCCAATTATACTGCTTTTTCAGAAGAATTTATAAACTAAAATGTGGTGTTGCATATTTGTGTTGCTGATGGTGCCCTCAAGTGCATCCAACAACAGCCAGAGTCATGGATGTAAGCTGGAGACTCCTGCAGTCAAATCCTACTTCAGAGGAGGAGACATTGTCATTGGCGCCATAGTTCCCGTTCACCTCAGTTATAGTTATCCGGAGGTCAACTTCAGGAAGCAACCTAAGCCAATTAACTGCAAAATGTATGTGCTGTCTTTCTTTTGTTTTTGTTCATACTGTGTGCCTTTCCACCTTTCATTAGCCCCATGTGGAAAACTGATCCTCAGAATTGAAGAACAAGAGCCAAATGGGTGTTTCATTATCATATCTTAGACAGAAAAGCTCAGAACACTGTGGGAATCTATGCTTTCACGTACACAAAGTTTGCTGTTCATGGAACAATCCAGGTTCATCATCAAATGTTGTGTAACACCCTCTCCATGTGGGGCTAAGGGTTCTGAGGGTGAAATGAAGGACATCCCTCCTATTGTGGGACAGTTAAGAGGTATGGATAGAGGGGGTTTGTGGAAAAAAATGAGGCACATCCCTCCTAACGTGGGAAAGTTGAGGAGGATGGTCATAAGGGTCCTTAGTGGTAAAATGATGGACATCCTCTTAATGTGCCACAGTCTAGAGGAAGGGACGGAAAGGTTCTGAGAAATAAAATGACGTATGCCCCTCATACTGTTATTTTGTATTACTGTTTACCTATATAATGTTTAGGCATAGTAAGACAGTATAGCATAGCTATTAACAGCACTGAGCTGCAGACATGGAGAACTGGTTTGAATCCCACAGCCACTACTTCATACTGTGGTCACCATGAGCAAGTCACTAACTTCCTGGTGCTCCTAGGACACATTTGAAACAAGCCTCAACTTATTGTGTATTTCCTGGTCAAAATTGTTACAAAATGTATTTTCTCACTTACCCTTTCTCTGGGTTGCACATGGAAATGAGCCATGGCTCAGTGTGCCTTCCCAAGTCACCAATTTCTAAATAAATAGATTAGTTCATCAATAATGTGAAATAATTTAGGAGTGTAGACAAAGGGCATCTGAGTGGTAAAATGGGGGCAGCCCTTCAAAAGTGTGACAGTTGAGCGTTTGAAACAGATGGGCTCTGTGGGGTAAAATGAGGTAATCCCTTCAAGGTAGGGGCAGGATATGCCGGATGGACCGATGGTCATTATGTGTCTGTATTGTTTGTTTCTTATGTTCCTCATGTGGGACAGTTGAGTAATACAGACAGAGGGGTTCTGATGAGTAAAATGAAGGATGTCAATATTTATGTAGGGCAGTTAAGAAGAACAGACAGAAAGATTCTGATTGGTTAAATGAGGGATATCCCTTTCAAAATGGGACAGTTATGAAGTATGGACAGAAGGGCTCTGAAGGGTATAATGAGGGACATCCCTTCTAATATGGGACAGTTAAGAGGTCCTGACAGATGGTTCTGAGGGGTAAAATGAGGGATGTTGCATCTAATCTGGGAGAGTCGAGTAGCATGGACAGAGGGTTCTGAGTATAAAATGAGAGAAGTTCCTCTAATGTGGGGCAGTTGAGCGGTACAGACAGAGTGGTTCTGAGTACAAAATAGGGATGTTACTACTAATGTGGGATAGTTAAAAGATACAGACAGAGGGTTCTGAGTACAAAAGGGATGTTACTACTAATGTGGGACACTTAAAAGGTATTGTCAGAGGGGCTCTGAGGGGTATAATGAGTGATTTCCCTCCTAATGTGGGACAGTTAAAAGATATAGATAGAGGGTTCTGGGAGGTAAAACAAAGGATATCCCATCTAATGTGGGACAATTGAGAGTTATGGACAGAGGGATTCTGTCAAGTAAAATGAGGACACCCCTTCTTATGTGTTACAGTTGAGAGGGATGAACAGAGGGTGTCTGAGGGGTAAAATGAGGGCTGTCCCACCTAATCTCTGACAGCTGAGAGGCATGGACAGAGGCTACTAAGGGGTTAAATGAGGGGTGTCCCTCCCAATGTGGGATAGTTGAGAGGTATGAAAAGGGTTCTGAGGGATAAAACAGGATAGGATAGGATATTCATTTTATTTATATAACACTTTTCCAGAGCTCAAAGTACTTTACAATAAAAGTAAATTTAAATTACAGGTAATATATCATAGCAGTAAAAGATCTCAAAGTATACTATAATCATGTTTATACAATAGGAGTGAGCTGATACCTAGTGAGATAAAACATGTATTTTCACCAGTGGAATAAGCGGGCTGATGCGTATCTACTATATGTATAAATGTAAAATCTTACATTTATACACACAGTAGGTCGCTACCATACCGTTTATTATCACAGTGCAGTCATTGCCCCCAAGCTCCGATACTTCTTACAGACTGCCACAACTATCCTCCAAAAGTGAGTGTGTCTGAATGAAGATTTACTTAAAATAAAGTTGCAGATACCTCTTTGTATTGTGTGCTGTGAAGAACAAATCCTGCAGAACAGCCAGCAGAAGAACGTAATTCTAACAAAGAAACCTGACACCAAGCTCCGATGATGATAACTGGAAAAATGATGCATAAGCACTATAAAATACATAACTCTGTCCCTAAAAAAAAAAAAAAGAAGATATGTGAGATGTGACTGCTGTATATGTACTATATTTAGTTGACATAACTGTTATATGTCTGTTTGTGCTTTGCCTGAATAAGTTAATGGGGGGCCCCAGCCTGATCCCATGTACCTCTACAGTTGTGAATTACTGGCAATCTGTCAGGAGGATCATTGGGGTACCACAGTTCTCTGCTCTGATTTCCAAGGGCTTTCATCAGTCCCAGTATCAAGATTAAAGTTTGCTGGGGACCGAGCATTTTTTGTAGCTGCACCAAGACTCTGGAGACTGGTTTTCTCCATATAATCAGAATTAAGGCTAAGTATTGTAATTTCTCTGTTGCTTTTATTGTTTCTTATCATTTTAAGGTATTTTAATAAAGGTATTATAATTTTCTGTAACATTTAGTGGAAAGTTAGAAATGATTTTTTCTGCTATGAAGTCAGGACATAGTATTTTTTCATGTTTTTGTGCAGGACACAGTTGCCCAAATCAGGACTGTCCTACGGAACATCAGGACAGGCGGTAACCCTATATGTGTGAGACTGGTATATGTGTATTGCCTCTTTGGGGGGGAGAGAGAGAGAGAGAGACAGACAGATGGTTAAATGACTTATTCACTGTCACCATGTCAGAGAGCAGAAGTGGTGGGATTCAAACCTGGCATTGCCAGTTTTAGGCACCAGTGAACCCTACAGTTCCGGGGGACCCCATGCTAATGGGGATCCCCAGCCAGATCCAGTATAGCACTTTAATTTTGTTTATTATTACTTCTCAGGTTTAAAGTAAAACAGCACTAAAGTGTGCCACTGGACTCCATGGACTCTTCTCCCATGTGACATCATAACACCATAACATTACTCCCTCTGTTGTCCCAGCCAATCAGAGGCTGATGAACAGACATGGATTGGATATGCAGTGGGGACACTAACGCTAACATTGCTACCGCCCCTAAAACATAAATATGTAACTGGTTGTATTGAAAATAAAAGGTTGTGCATTTTGGACAAAGAAAAAGACAAGGTCAGTTTGGGTTGGGTAAGAGCCCCATGGCTTATATCACTGGGGACCCAAAAACTCTAAACCTGGCCCTGAACCTGGGTCCCTAGGTTCACAGCTCTATACTTATAGGTTATAACTCTTGGTGTTTGTTAGAACTTCTGCTTACTGTACATAGGTAATTCTTCAGTTGAGTCATTGTCTAAAACTAATAGCTCACAATTTATTCACTAAATCTGACAGATTCCACATTTTTGAATACTGCTATGTTCTGTCAATGATTTTTGCGATTGAGGAGATTAACAGAGATCCCAAATTATTACCAAATGTCTCTTTGGGATTCGGATTTTTGACTCATGCTATTCTAGAGAACAAGCACTTCTGGACACCCTATCATTTTAACAGGAAAACAGGTTCTGGTTCCAAACTACCAATGTGAAGCAGTCTCTATACTACCTGCTGTAATTGGAGATTCACCTCAACATCCTCTCTGATGATGGCTATGATACTGGGACTCACAGGTATCCGCAGGTAAGGAGGCACTTTATGGTTTCTGTATTAGGTCTCTACTGGTATCCTCAGGTAAGAGGAATCAATGTATGGTTTTGGTGAATGGATGGGGAAATCACAGAGGAAAGGGTGCTGGAGGGCCTTAGGTCCCTGAGGGAGGACTAGGTACCTGGGCCAGACTGAGTTCATCCCAGGGTGCTGAGGGAGCTGGCAGGGCCATTGTTGGACCTGTTCAACACCTCTCTAAATACGGGGTGTGTGCCCAGGGATTGGAGGAAGGCACATGTAGTATCTCTCCATAAGAGATGTCTTAAGGATGAGCTTGGGAACTACAGACCGTGATCCTTACCGCAATTGTAGGAAAACTGATGAAGGCTATCCTCAAAGAAAGGCTGGTGCAGTTTCTTGAGGATAAAGATCTACAGGACAAGAGGCAGCATGGGTTTGTCTCTGGAAGATCCTGCCAGACAATCTTGGTTGACTTTTTCGACTGGGTTATGAGGGCACTGGACAGGGGCTGTGTGGTGGATGTACTCTACCTGGATTTCAGCAAGGTCTTCAATTCAGTGCCACAAAATAGTTGACCTGCAAGTTGAAGAGTCTGGGGTAGGGAGGAAATCAGCAAGACAGGTTGAAAACTGGCCGTGGGAGACACAGCAGAAGGAAGTGGTCAGGGATGAGGCATCAGAGCCCTGGGCAGTGACAAATGGTGTCCCATAGGGCTCTGTACTGGTTCCAACCCTGTTTAATATTTTTATTGCTGATATAGCAGTAGGGATCGATAATAAGATCACTCTCTTTGCAGACAACACCAAGATCTGTACTGAAGTGGATGGGTGTGAAGCGGCAAGGTTGCCAGGAGGTTTTGGCAAAACTAGGGGAATGGCCACAAACCTTGCAGCTTGGGTTCAATGCCAAGTAGTGCAAAGTGATGCATCTGGGAGCCAGGAGCCCAGGATACAGTTACTGGTTGGAGGATGTCCAATTATCCACATCCAAGGAGAAGAAGGATCTGGGGGTGCTTGTGACCGGGGAAATGAACCACTCAGTACAGTTCAGGAAGGCAGCAGCAAAGGCAAACAGGATGCTAGGGTGCATAGTAAGGGGATTACATCTTGGAGTAGAGAGTCATATTGCCCTGTACAGGTCCCTAGTGAGGCCACACTTGAGTACTGCATGCAGTTCTGGCAGTCCCTACTTAAAGGGACATCAAACTGCTAGAGGTGGTGCAGCACAGAGCAACAAAGATGATCCTGGGGTTGGGGAAAGACTATGAAGAAAGATTGAGGGATCACAATATGTCATACCTGGGGATAGAAGAGAGAGAGGGATATGATTGAGACCTTCAAGGATAAACAGGTGTGGGCACCAGGTGTGGGCTCACTCTAAGGCTGGAAGGAAACCAGAGGCACTCTTTGAAGTTGGAGGGAGTAGAGTCAGAAGAAAATGAGGATACACTATTTCACTAAAAGGATTGTAGCAGGGTGGAATGCACTGCCAGAGTAAATTGTGTCAGTGCAGACAGTGGGGAGCTTCAAGAGGAGGGTGGGACATATTCAAAGGGGGGAGTACAAACTGGGATGGGGCAGGGAAAGGGGAGGGAGGAAATTGGGTGGCAGCTGCAGTCTGATGGACTGATGTGCTGCACACACAAGCAGACTAGATAGACCGTAGGGCCTGTATCTGCTAGCAATCTCGTATGCTTGTATGTTCGTAACCTGTAGTAAATGGGATGGCCCATTATTTGAAAAACAGAAGACAAATGATTAGAACAAATGGAGTCCCCTTGTATTGGTGAAATATTGATCCTTGGGTCCCACAAGGCTCCACTCTTGGATGCCTACTGGTTTAGTTATTTATTAATTATCTTTGGTGGGTGTACCGCTTAGCAAACACCGTCCTTTATGCAGATGATGCTGTGTTGCACACAACAGATATATCTATATTTTTATTTTTAACCAGGAGACCCACTAAGCTGAAAGCTTGTTTTCCAGGTGCGACCTGGGAGCACAAAAAATTAAGTGACTTTTCAGGGTCATAGAGTATGCAAGGGGCTGTGAGATTCAAACCCAGGTCTCCAGATGTTCAGCTCAGAGCCTTAAACCACTGCATTATACTGCCTTACATTAAATAACATCATGAAATGTGAGTACATGAAAATAATTACTTGGTTTACTGAAGTCAGGTCAGTAGTTAACAAAAATAAAACAAAAGCAACGGGTTTAATACAGTAAAAAAACTAATTTGCACAAGTTTCAAGTGCCTGTCAATGATGGTGACAAACTCAAGATGGTTATCAAATTTAGGTACCTGGGTGTATTGTTGGACTCACATCTGAATTATGCAAAGCCATGTTAGGCATGTGCCCTACGGAACCACGTTAAGATAGGCATAGATAAAACCACCGCATGAAATACAGCACTGTAATAAGCACTATTGGCTTTACAGTGACAGGGGTTCTTACAGTGTGTGGTAGAAACCGCTTCCCCTGTCATTGTAGGCTGCCAGCAGGGAAGGTAAAGGATGCCATCGGGGCAGTGCCTGGCCAAGCTGCTCCCGTGGTGAAGCAGCTAGAGCATCTGCCTCCGGTGGTGTCGGGGACCTGTGATTGTGGTTTGATTCTCCCCAGGTCCCACTCTGCCATGGCTTTCTTTGGCCCCAATAGCAAACATTTTCCAGAAACAAGTTTTTGTTTTTAACCCCGATGTCTCGACCCCCGGAGTTGATTATAATTAGTCTGAAGCTGAACTTTTTTCTCGACTGAAATTTCGTGGTGGGAGCACTGTTTTTGCCAATTCTTTGCTTAGAATTTGGCTTTTTCTTTATGACTCCCCAATTCACACAGCAATCACTTGAAACTTTTAGGGCACACAGTTCTTTTGGTTTCCCAAAGTCCACAATACTTTCTGTCACTAAAACTTGAGAATTAAAGCTTGTAAATGCTCTTTTGATGTAGGACAAGGGCATGCACATTTTGGCTTTACAGTCCCTTGGTAAAAGGTGGCACAATCACACAGTGTCACAACCGCACTTAGTAGGTCAGGCTTTCTGCTCCCACAGTACCAACCTCCGAGCACAGTATTGTGAAAAAGTAACAGGCAGGGTAACCCTCCTCTCTGCTTGTAGGTCTGAATCACCTTTAGTCTCAAGTTCTGGGGGGATTCAAACTGTGAACCTTATGCTAGCATACCCAAATATACAGGCTCAGATATTCTGCTCTTCGGGGGGATGCCAGATATCTTTTGCCTAAGGGCAACTAACCAGGTATCCAAAATGAACCCTTAAAACTCTATAAAAGACCGTAGAGTATATTCTTACCTTTTCCCAGTTTAGAAACACCATCAAGCTCTGAACAGTTTTGTCATTCTTAACCTCTATACGTCACGTGCAAAAGAACTTCAAAGACACACCCAGGCAGTCTTTCAAAATAATATTTTTACTGAAAAGGATAAAATATGAAATGTAAACACCTAACACTATATCAAAAAGCATACAATCATAAAAGAACAAGGTTAAAGTATAACACATAAACTCCTACCACAATACAATTAGACTATCTATCTAATGTAGTACCTCTGTAGTGCTCATAGTTAGATCTTGTTTCTTAAGATCCCAAAAAGATATGTCACAAAAATCAGGCACAAGTCCTAGGTTAAATTGTGTCTCTCTCTCACACACCCCTTCCATGATGTCATCTAGCTCCTCCTTTTAGAATATAAAAAATATACAAACAATGAGCTTCCTGTCAGGAGATATTTTAAATACTGTGACTTCAGCAAAAACTAGATTCCCAAATTATGACAGTCTTTAATAAAGCCTTTCCTTTGATCTTGTGTGGTTTCCTGTTCCCAAGGCATCAAAGTTTGTTTTACAACTTTAGCACCATGGTGGTATTAAAATGTTTTTCATCTAAGACATCATAAAAGTTTATGAGCCCTATATCGTGGTAACTGGGTCAGTTCTAATAAAGAGAAAAAACAGGAGACCTTAATTAAGTCTCTCTAGTCTTTTAAGTACCTCCTGGTTTCAGGTCAGTTGACTGTAACTGAAACCTGGGGGTCACCAGGAGCACAGGATGTCTCATGTGAGACAATCACACACCACATTCTATATTACAAATACCATAGAACAATCAAGACCAGTTGGCCAAGCATCGCACACAGCACCACATGAAGCGCAGGCACACAGCGGCACATATGGGCGGCACTATCCTAGGTAAATCCTTTTGTGTAAAGCTTCCAGTTTTGGGCTACCAAATGCCAGACAGACAAAATGCTAGCCATAGACTAAGCAAATTATGCAGTGTTTTCTCACAAATTCAAAACACATCAATGGACGAGATCCCATTTTTGTAATCTCCCCCACCAGCCCCCCTTGTTTAACTATTAGAGCTTCTCCTCTCAGCACACCAAACACTCAGGCTCAAGGGGCATGACAACGAGAGGGGTGGGGGTTTGCATTGTAAAAACACACAGACAAGCATTCTTTGCAACTACAATGGCCACCATATACAAGGTGGACTAGACTGTTTTACTAGACAGCCAACCAAGTGTGGCAACTGCATGGCACACACCTGGTAGGGACCAATTGCATGGCCAACAACCCAGGTACCTGGGAGAAAATGTTTGCTTAGGACTATGTTAAGTTTGCAGTTCTGGACAGGGGCACCCAAGTAACTCCAGACACAAGGAAGCAATAACATTACTGTCCAAACCAGGCTGGGATTCTAGAGTGTGGTTTTTATTTATGTGACAGAGTAGGAATAATCACAAAGTGAAGATGGACCCCCATACGGCTACACACACTGGTAATGCAGACTACTGAGGTACAGACATTCCTGAATTCCCTTTTGTCACATGATGAAGAAAACATGTAACCCCCCTGTTACCCGGGATTACTAGAATCCCAGTAAGACCTAGTGGTAGGCAGGAAAGGCAGCTTGTGAAACTCCAGTTAAATGGATTTCTCACTGTCTCACTCTGTACTCAGTCTCAGCTGATACTGAGGGATGACATCATTTTAGAGCTGTCGCAGCTGCATAAGCCACACTGGAATGTTGCAGTTGGAGGTTAGAGTAGAATGCTGGGGAATTTGAAGTCAGTTCTGTTGCAGTCTGTAGTAGAAGAAGGAGGTACTCTGCTGTAAGCAGGCCCTCAGAGCTCTAAGCTCTGTCAAAGAGCTATTTTTTTTTGTATAGGTGTGTGTTCTCACCTTAAGAGGAACACAAGAAGAGCACAGTGAAGTGGTAGAGACTGCTTTCAGTGGTTCAGGGCCCCATCCCTGCGGGGATGGGGGAAGGAATCAGCCTGCTTCCAGGGGCAACCCCCCTGGTCCGGCTAGGGAAAAAAGAAGCTGCCTGATTTAAGTTTGTGCTGAGGCACCAGAAGTTCTGGATGAGATTTCTTTGAGGAGAAAATGCCTGTGGGGCACCTGCAACCAAGGGGCGAGTTCGCTCTGCTAAAGGAAAATGTGTTTTCACCTGAAACAAGATGAAACTAAAGTGACTGTTACTGTGGGGGTCAGGAAAGACAGCCAAGTACAGTTTTGAAGATGTAGGGGTTGGACTGCTTAACTCTGTGGGGGTCTAGAGTAATGGACACAGCCACTTATTAAGTATGTTCAAGTTCAGCACAATGGGATGTAAAGACAGTAGATTTAATGTGAATACATTTAAGAGAATCTACACAGCAAAGTGTTTCAAAAGATGAGGTGTTACAGTCCAGAGAAATGGCTGGGTATGAATTATGGGAGCGAGAGGTGGGAGACCCCCCCACCAGTAGTTACCAAATTCACCTCTATGGGTTTGCTTTGAGACACCTGTTACTTTCTCTCAGGTACTTGGCCAGTGCCTGAGGAAAGTACCCAGATGTGGGATTGATGAGGAAGATTCTCGTATGGAGACAGAAGTGCTCATAGTTGGTTTCAGGAGCCACCAGTAAATGTTTCCATGCTATATGGAAAGTGTCCAAAGGGATGGCAAGGGATCCAAGCCAGAGAAAACCCAGAGCAGCGTATAAGTTCGGGCTGTGTGCCCAGTGTGTTTCAGAGCCTGAGGGCTAAAGTGAATAGGATGTGTTCTGATCTCCATAAATCTGCATTACCAGGAGTGTAGCCCTGTGGGAGTCCATCAATGCTTTGTTTATTCTGTTTGGATGTGAATAAAAGCCACACTTTAGAATCCCACTTCTGGTTTTGGACATTGCAGTTATTGTTTCCTTTGTCTGGAGTTACTTGGATGCCCCTGTTGCAGATTAGCCAAACCTAGCCAATGTGCCAAGTGACATATTTCTCCCCAAACCCAGCCCACCAGGTAGTGCTGTCAAGATGGAAATGGCATAACTGGGTGGGGGTTACACACACTGGTGAACACACTGGTTCCTACTGGAAATTGGCACATCCAGCCAGGTACTGGTACATTTCCCATCAACTAGGCACATTTGAACAGTACTAGGGCTCTTTACCATATTTCATAAGGATAGAGGTGGTACACACGACCACCACAGAGCACATACAGGCTAAGAACTCACAGAACCCACTATGCTGGGGTAAACTGGAAGAAATACAACCCACATACAGGGAGTAACCACTTTTCTCAGGCATTGGCCAATTGCACTAAAGAAAAAGTAATAGGTGCCCTTCACAACACGTAGAAGTAAACTGGTTACTCCAAATGGGGGGTCTCCCACCTTTTGTTTCCAAGGATATACTCAGCCATTCATCTGGTTAATAACACCACACAACTGTAGAAAACTGTAGATGTCTTAAATGTATATCACACTTAACAAACTATACACACCTCACCGGTGCCAGAATTAAAAGTTCTGTATTTGGATGGTCACACTCCGGACTCCAGCGTAGGCAGACACTTTTAAACAGAGAAAGTCTCAAGTGACAGGGTCCCTTTATAAGAGAAAACACCCTTCACATGAATTGCAGGTACTCCTGGGTTTACACAGGAAAACAAGGTACTCACAGAACAGTTGTCACAAGGCAGCTTCAAAAGTAAAGATGGACCAGGTGATCACTCCATCCCTCCTGGGAAACCCTCTGGGACAGGTCTCCACCACTTCTGAAAAGCTGGAACAGTTGTCACACACTAGGGTGAGAACTAAAACTTAAAAACAAACAGGTAGCTCTCTGACTGAGCTGCCTGAGGAGCTGCACTACAAGCTGCAACCTCCTCCACTTGACTCCAGATCACTCTTCCATGAACATTCTAAAGCTAGCTCTAGCGGCTGCTAGCATTGTGGCTTATGCTGCTGCGACAGTTCTAAGGACATCATCCTCCAGAGCTCAGCAGAGACTGAGAACAGAGAGAGACAGAGTGAAACCCATTTAACTGGCATTTCATTAGCTGCATTCCCTGCCTAACACTGATTCTAACTGGGATTCTAGAAACCCCTAGGAGCATACAAACATACAAAATTTGCCAGCAGATAAAGGCCTAGAGGTCTATCAAGTCTGCTTGAATGTGCAGCTAGCACCCTTATTCTGCAGCTATCCCTCCCTTCCACCCTTCCCCTTCATTAACCCTCCCCCTTGTCCTGTCCCATCCTCGTTTGAAGCAGTCCACTTTCTACTGCATACCACTTCAGCAGGTAATGCATTCCACCCAGCCACCACCCTCTCTGTAAAAAAGTGTCTCCTCATCTCCCTCCTGAACCTTCCTCGCTCCAGTCTCATATCATGGCCCCTGGTGGCCCTCCCTTCCCTTACTTTGAACAGCCCCTCTGTACCCGTCTTGTTTATTCCTTTCATGTATTTAAAGGTTTCAATTATGTCACCCCTGTCTCTCCTCTCCTCCAGTGAGTACATGTTCAACTCCTTCAACCTCCTCTCGTATGATAAGTCCCCCAGCCCCTTGATCATCTTTGTCGCCTCGCTGCACCCCTCCAGCAACTTAATGTCCTCTTCAGATACGGCCTCCAGTACTGCACGCAGTACTCCAGGTGTGGTCTAACTAATGACCTATACAGTGGCAGAATCACCTCCTCCCTCCTCGAGGATATACCCCTTGCAATACAACCCAGCATTTTGTTGGCCTTTTCAGCTGCCTTCCTACATTGTGCTGAGTTGTTCATTGACCCTGTAATGAGCACACCCAGATCCTTCTCGTCCTCTGTCTGGGCTAGCTGCACTCCCCCTAGCTGGTAACTCCTCCTTGGGTTCTTCATCCCAAAATGCAGCACCTTGCAATTTTTGACATTAAAGCCCAGTTGCCAGGTGTCTGACCAGGTTTCAAGCTTTGCCAGATCATCCTGCAACCCCTGCCATCCCCCTAGGTCATCCACCACCACTCCTACCTTGGTATCGTCAGCAAACAGACTGATCTTGCTCTTGATGTCCCATGATATGTCTGCAATGAATATCCCAAACAACACTGGTCCAACACTGAGCCCTGTGGAACACCGCCTTCACTGCCCTTGGGTGTGAGAGCTCCCCACCCACCACCCTCTGTTGCCTTCCCTGCAGCCAGTTTCCTACCCATCTCACCAGCTTTGCACCCGCCCCTGTGCCTACTAACTTCCTTCCCAGCCTTCCATGTGGCACTAAGTAGATTGCCTTACTGAAGTCCAGATACAGGACATACACTGCATGGCTCCTGTCCAGTTGCCTAGTTACCCAGTCATAGAACTCGACCAGGTTGGTTTGGCAGGATCTGCCACATATGAAGCCATGCTGTCTGCTGTCCTGTAGTCCTTTGGCCTCTAGGAGGGCCACCAGCCTCTCCTTCAGGATAGTCTCCATTAGCTTATTCACGATGGATGTGAGACTCACTGGTCTGTAGTTTCCCGGTTCATCCTTGGGGCCACTCTTGTGGAGGGGCACCACACGAGCCATCCTCCAGTCCTGAGGTACACACCCCGAATGTAGTGAGGCATTAAATAGGTCTGCCAAAGTTCCTGCAAGGACCTCTGCCAGCTCCTTCAGTACCCTGGGGTGGATGCCATCTGGGCCTGGCACCTTGTCCACCCTCAGTGCCTTCAAACCCTCTCGAACTCTGCTCTCCATGATTTCCCCATCTGTCACCACTTCCCCCTGCTTCTGCCATTTCTCCCACCTTGGGTGTCACCCCCCTCTTCTCTTTAATAAATACTGAGCAGAAGTACTCATTTAGTGCTTCCACCTTATCGCATCCTGCTTCCACCCAACTCCCCTCCTTCCTAATCCTCACTATGTGGTCCTTACAGCTCCTTTTCTCCCTGATGTACTTAAAGAAGTCCTTCTCCCCCTTCTTAATGCCTTGTGCCAGCCTGAGTTCCTTAGATGCTTTGGCTCCCCTTACTGCCCTTGTCACCTCCTTCGATTCTGTCAAGTACTCCTCCCTGTCCTCCCCCCTCCCTGTTTTCTTGTACTTCCTAAAGGCAGCTCTTTTCCTCCTTACCTTTTCCATGACCTCCTTGCTCAACCAGATCAGTTTCTTAGCCCTAGCCTTCTTGCTCTGGGCTTTGCAGCAGGTTTTGGTTGCCTCCACTATCCCCAGCTTTATGAGCTCCCACCTCTGGTTAGTGTCCATACTAGATTGAATTCTGGCCAGGTACCCTTTTACCACTTTCCCCATCATCCCAAAGTCGGCCCTCCTAAAGTCCAGCACTATTGTGCCAGATTCCACTCCTTCCTTGCCCATATCCAATGTGAGCCATACTGAGTGGTGGTCACTCCCTGACAGCGGTTCCTCCACTGTAAGTTCTCTCACAAAGTCCCCATTTCCAGCACAAGGTCAAGGGTATTTCTTAACCTGGTTGGTTCACTGACCATTTGCAGCAGGAAGCTGTCCTGGAAGGCACCCAGCAGTACCTGCTCCCTTCTGTTCCTGGTTGTTGGGGTGCTCCAGTCCACTCCTGGCATGTTGAAGTCCCCAACAATCACCACACTACCCTTCTCACAGGTCTTCCTGATCTGTCCCGCTAGTTCTCTGTCTAACTCCTCCATCTGAGATGATGGCCTGTACACCACTCCCATTCTAAGAATCCTATTCTTGGAATCCTGAATTTCCATCCAAATTGACTCCGTACTACCCTCCTCCCTTTCCTCCCTTACACACTTCAGTCCTTCCTTCACATATAGTGCCACCCCTCCTTTCCCAATCACCGGTCCCTAAAATAACCTGTACCCTGGTGACAGAATCCCAGTCATTGTATTGAGTGGCCCATGTTTCCGTGATGGCTGCAATGTCCACCTCTCCCTCTGCCATGAGAACCTGTAACTCTGCAGTTTTCCTCCCAAGGCTCCGAGCATTAAGGGTAACCACCTTCCACCCTTCCCTCCTCCCATCCTGCCCTCCTTTCCTAGCATCACCAACAGTACTTGCCATTTGTCCTTTGTCACTGTTATGGGGGGTAAGCTCATATGGTTTCCCAACCTGTGGTCTCTGCATATCTCTTCCCCAACTGCCACCCCCACTCCTAGTTTAAATTCCCAACTTCCTCTATGTACTCCTCCATCCTCTGTTTCAACACTTTCTTTCCCTCCTCACTCAAGTGTAGTCTGTCCTTGGCATAGAGACTACTGTCCTCCCAGGTCCCTCCCCACCCCCAACAGCGCATACCCTTTAGCACAACACAGGTTCTTAGCCATCCGTTAAATTCCTCTATTCTCAGCTTTCTTGTTGTGCTTGCCTTTGGCACGGAAGTATCTCTGAAAAAGTTACTGATCTTTCTGCCCCTCACATAATTGTGCTAGTTCCTCAAACCTCCTATGGACTGTATCTACTGTCTTGTCAGCCATAGTCGTTTGTCCCAAGATGTATAATTAAATGAGGCTTGTCTCTACCCCTTCTAGCATATTTCAGAACAGACTGTCCCACCCTTTCCACTGTCATTCCTTGCATGGCCTCTACCCAAATGCGATTATGCCTCACCCCTTGTTATCCCACCTAACTCCTCTTAGTATTGAGTCCCCAGCACTAAGATTCCACCCTCTTACTCCTGCTTACTTCCATTCATCTCCTCTCTCATTTCCAGCTCCTCTTCTTCCTCCTGCACATATTTCCCCTTTTACCCCTGTTGCAATTCTCCCAGCAGAACTTCCCCGATCCAGTTTGGTCCAGGCATTTATCAATTACTCCTCTAATTTCGTCTTTTCCCTCTTCCACCTTCTTCCTCTCTAGCAGTGCACAACTATTTTCTGAAGGCCCTTCACAAATGCCCACTCCCTCTCTCTTCATAGTAACCTGTTCTCTCCTTTCCACTCCATGACTTATGCCACTTCTTCGCCTCCCCTCACAAGTCCCTATCTCCTCCTTCCATTTGTCTTTTGTCTCCTGACCTGGTTTCCCTGGCAATTGTTCTTCCTGGCCTGGGCCCCTTTGTCTCTGCTTCCCTTCTTCTGACCCTCTCCTCTCCACTGTTGGCTTAAATCGCCCTCCCTCATCTCCCCTTCTTCCTCCCTCCAGTATTGGGCTAAACCCACCCCCAATCTGCCTTGCCTGTCTTAGTTCCTCCTGCAGACCCTCAATCTCCTTTCTAAGTTTTTCTATGTGGTTGCACACTAAACATCCTCCCACACTCCAGGCAATTTTTAGAAAGATTGGTGCACCACAGTTGTTGCAGCCTACCACCCTACCCATTGCTGTCGTTGCCCACCAGTGACCCCCACCCTGCCAGATGCAGGATACCAAACACTCCCCCAAGTCTCCCCTCCTCCTCTATCAGTGCAAAACATTTTCTTTATTTCCCTTACCTCCTTTGTTGCACACGTTTAGATATATTGAGCAACTGCTTTTTATATTCCTATCCTTCCTATCCACACTCAAAAACAGACTTTAAGTAGCCATTGCACAACCTTCTTCAAACTCCTACTCCTCCTTTCCCCAATGCAATATCAATGTGAAGAAGTAATAATGAAAGCTCCTAGATTTGCATTTACTTCCCTTCCCCTGAGAGAGCAGTCACCTCTTCACTTGCTGCTGTTCCTTTCCTGGATGTCTGCTTCTGCTATGACAGGTGCATATCCTTTGCCTGTTTGAGGAAGTGATGTCAGAACCCCTGGTATAAAGGAAATAATGGACCAAGGGTGGGACCAGCCCAAGTCTTCCAGAAACAATCAGATAGCTGAGGCCTCTGGTCAGACCATTAGCACCCTTCCCCCACTCGGCACTCAAACTTTGCAGCTAGTGAAGTCAGCAACAATGAATCACAATTCTACTCAAAGCCCCCAAATAGGTTTGCTACCCAAAACAGGACTCCAATTCAACAGCTTCACCAACAACACATCAAAATAGGCTTGGAATTAGAAGATATATGTCTCCAATCCAAAGAAACAGACCCAGTCAAATCACACCAATTATGTTTTGAAACAGAAGAAATAGGCCTCTACAAATGCAGCCTGACACACAGTGAATCAAACAAATGAGCCCACTTATAGCTACCAATACAGGTTTCAACATTCCAACAGCCCCAAACAATACCCTGCTAGCCCCTTAGTAGTAAGAAAGAAAAAAATAACCTTCTACCAAGTAGAATCCACAAGAAACAATGTAAAACAACAAGAAGCTACTGTACTGTAGATCTGATCCTGTCCCTCTTCTAGTTCCTTCTGAGAAGCCAAAGCACTGGGTTCCAAACTCTGTGATTTCCCTTGTGCTGCTTTCAAAATCAGACAGTTCCAAACTCTGTGATTTCCCTTGTGCTGCTTTCAAAATCAGAATTCCAAACTCTGTGACTTCCCTTGTGCTGCTTTCAAAATCAGAATTCCAAACTCTGTGACTTCCCCTGTGCTGCTTTCAGAATCAAACAGTTCCAAACTCTGTGACTTCCCTTGTGCTGCTTTCAGAATCAAACAGTTCCAAACTCTGTGAATTCCCTTGTGCTGCTATCAAAAACAGATTGCAAATGGGGGTTCCTAAAAATGTCAGCCTGAGCTTACCTTAGCCCTGTCCTTCTGTTCTCCTCCTGCTGTCTCTCGGGCTTCTCGCTATTTGGCCTCCAATTTGTTTCTGGTCCCCCAGGTCTGCTTTGCCCTTCTGTGTGCACCAGCTGCAGCCCAAATGAAAATCCAGCTCTTCTGGGCTTAAGAAAAAGGTCTGCCTCCAGGGAAGCGGAACTCGTGATGGCGTGAAAATTTCCTTCAATCGAACTGCTTGGTTTGCGGTCAGCTTGGGGACTGTGCCATGGGTCCCAGGATCCCTTCCATCTAATTGGGACCCAGTGACCACAGACCGCCTGCTAAGGGGCTGCTCCTGTGAGAAATTAAAGAGTTTGACCGGGGCTCAGGGAAACATGCCTGAGAAGAGCCCTGGTCATCTGTGCAATTCATAACTTGTGTCTTGCTGCATCCACGGTAGCCCTAAAAGTCTTCGGTTGAAAAGTAAGGAAATGAAATGTTTTTTAAATTGAAACTTGTTGCTGCATATTGGGGATGTATTGTACTGCAGGGGAGAGTGTTTTAAATTGAAATGAATGCTTTTTCCCTGGTATTACCAGTATTTGGGACTCTCTTGTGTCAGCCTGTCAGCTGCTGCAGAGGGAGCTTTACTAAGTGCAGTAGTGACAGGAAAACTAAAGGAGTCACATTCTTCATCTGTGCAGTGACTGCAAGTACAACCTCTGAGCTGCAAGCCTGTGGGGCATTGGAGGCAAATAATAATTTCTCTCCGGCTGCACCAGGACATTTGTCAGGACTGTATCTGATCTGCTACAAGGGACAGTGTGTTAAGCAGCCATTGCAAGCAGTCACAGCCAGTTGGGAGCCAGCACTAGAAAGCCAGGACTTGTGGGACATTCACTGGACCTTATGGGTAACCGTCTGAACTGCTCATAAGGACTTACTGGGACATCATTTTAGGCACCAATTCTCCAATCCAATCATGCCGTGAGTGTTCTGATTGACAGGTATCTTAGCCATTTAGAGACCTGTCACCCCATCTCTGCTGCCAATCAGAAGTTGAACTAGGAGCCCTATAAGAGACAGTGTTTGCCATTTTTTTGTTCAGATCAGATCAGCCAGGGTGAGAGGAGAGCAGCCTCCAGCCTGCTGGAAGCCCCCACAGGGGTGGGGGCTCAGGCTCAGCCATACCACCAGGCCTGGATCACTTAGCCAAGCCCTCCAGTCACCAGGGTGTTTGTTATTTCTGTATCCAGCTTAAAAGTTAAAGTTAATTTTAGTTCTGCAACTGCTAATCTGGAGGTTGTCAGGAATGTCCTCCAGAGGCTCACCCTCCCTCCCACGTAGGGGAAAGATGTGGAAAAGGAGGCCATCTACCATGCCTCAGTTGTGAGAGAGTGGAAGAGAATTCAGGAAGCCTTCATCTGCAGATGAGACCCGTGGAGGACCTGAGTGAGTACCCTGGTACCCCCTCCAGTGTGAGGGAGAAGCTTCTACAAGTAATCTAGGGGGCCTCAAGCCATGCTCCAGATATTTCTCTGTGTGATGAAGTCTCTGAATTATCAGTCTGGGCTACTAACCCCACCAGAGACTCTCTAGTTCACAGTTAATATGGATGCATATTGTCTGAGGCCCAAATGGCTAAATCGCAGGTGCAGCAAGATGCCTTGATAGCGAATCATATAATGTGTGGTAATTTGTCGTTAACCTATGGGTTCGATTCCTGCCTCCATGGAGCTGACTGCCAAGCCATGTTTGCCACTTCATGGGACAGGAGGCCCTAGAGCATATTACGTCTGAGTTATACTAGAAAGAATTTACTGTTGTCTTACCCAGATGTCATCTGAGAGCGCTTGCCGTAAGTGAAAAAATGTCTATACGAGCTGGATGAGATGTTGCCAAGGAGCGCTGTTGTTGGTATTTAAATGTACTGGATGTGACTTCAAGTAACTGACTATAGGATGCTGGTTAAAAGTGTCGCTGTCTGCTTATGCAGGATAGATGCCTATTTTGGTATGTAAATGTACTCAATGTGACTTTGTTTCAAGAAAATTTGGATGCTTGGCAAAAGTATCGGTTTCTATCTATACTGGATGAGACTTTCAAATATGGTGCCAAATATTCAGGATGTTAAATCCAATTAGCTGGTCCTAAAATGTTTGAAATTCTGTAAATGCAGGGCAATCCCTATCATTCAGTAATGTGCAGGGCAATCCCTGTCGTTCAGAAATGTGCAGGATAATCCCTGTGGTTCAGTAATGTGCAGGGCAATCCCTGTCGTTCAGAAATGTGCAGGATACTCCCTGTCATTCAGTAATATCCGGGGCAATCCCTATCATTCAGTAATGTGCAGGATAATCCCTGTCATTCAGTAATGTGCAGGATAGTCCCTGTCGTTCAGTAATGTGCAGGATAATCCCTGTCATTCAGTAATGTGCAGGATAATCTCTGTCATTCAATAATATGCAGGGCAATCTCTGTCATTCAGTAATGTGCAGGATAATCTCTGTCATTCAGTAATATACAGGGCAATCCCTTGGCTCTTTGTGACCAGAGGGTCAATTGCTGCTCATCTGCTAATTGCAGGGCAATCCCTGCCTTCAATGTATATAGCATCTGCAGTCATTGCAGGAATCTGTCTCCAAATTGCCCCCCCCCCCACATCAATACTCGACCAGCTGCAGTGTCCACCAGGCCTGCAACATCTTGACTTTGGTATCTGGGATTCCAGTATGGTATGAGATTGCGGGGTTTCATATTGTTCTGGGACTGATACCAGTGTGGGTATAATGATAATTATTATGTATCATCTGATTATTCAGCAGCTAGATAGTCAGGGCTCTGGGTATCACAGGCCAAAGTGAAATATGTGATTGCTTTTTGTCTATTGTATGTAGCCACCCAGCTGGAGGGTTCACCAGCAAAACCAATCAATCTGTGCATATATGTAACTAGAAATCAAATAACCTCTACTCCACATCCCCATTCATAGAAACATTGAAACACAGAAGCTGACAGCAGATAAGGACTGCAAGGCCCATCCAGTCTGCCCATTTCTTTTTCTACCTTATAAATGTGCCATCAGCCTTTGCCTTGTCAATGGCCTATCTATTCATACACATATGTATTGCTCCCTTATGCCTATCCCATGCCTGTTTGAAGCCCTGCACTGTATTCATAGCCACCACTTCCTGAGGTAGGTCATTCCATGCATCCACCACCCTTTCTGTGAAAAAGAACTTCCTTACATTACCCCTTAACTGGCCTCCCTCTAATCTTATGCTGTGTCCTCTTGTCCTGCTATTTTTCTTATATTGAAACATGTTAGACTCTTTCACCTTGTTAATGCCCTTAAGGTGTTTAAATGTTTCGATCATCTGTTTCGGTCATATCACCTCTCTCCCTCCTTTGCTCTAGGGTATACATATTGAGCTCCATTACTCTGTCCTCATATGTTTTCTGATGCAGTCCCTGCACCATTTTGGTTGCCCTTCTCTGGACTGCCTCAATTTGGTCAATGTCCTTGTGAAGATGTGACCTCCAGTACTGCACGCAGTACTCCAGATGGGGCCTAACCAGTATCTTGTAAAGAGGGATTATTACCTCCTTCTTCTGACTTGTGAGACCTCTACTAATACACCCCAACATCCCCCTGCCTTACGTACTGCTTTAGTAGTATGCTTGGATAATTTCAGGTCAACAGTGATGATGATGCCCAAGTCTCTTTCTTCCCTTGTGACTGCCAGTAACTTCCCTGCCAGCCAATAGGTGACTTCAGGGTTTTTCTTCCCTATGTGCATGATCTTGCACTTCTTTGCATTAAACCCCAGCTGCCACTCCTCCTACCATTTTGCTAGTTTATCCAGATCTCTTCTCATTCTACCCACCCCATCTGGATCATCTACTCTGTTGCAGATCTTGGTGTCAGCTGCAAACAGACAAACCTTACCCTCTAATCCATCTGCAATGTCACTGATGAAGATATTGAAGAGGACTGGCCCCAGGACTGATCCCTGAGGTACCCCACTCGTGACTTGCATCTCTTCTAACTGTATACCGTTTACCACCTCTCTGTTTTCTGCCTGCCACCCAGTTTGCCACCCAGTTGACCAAATTCTGACCCAACCCAAGCCTACCCAGCTTATTAATCAATCTTCTATGTGGCACAATATCGAAAACTTTGCTGAAGTCAAGGTAGGCAACATCAACTGCTCCCCCCTTGGTCCACCACTCTGGTTACCCAGTCAAAGAAATCTATGAGATTAGTTTGACAGGACCTTCCTTTTGTAAACCCATGCTGTCTTGGATCCTGTGCTCCTATGGATTCCAGGTGTTACACAATCCTTTCCTTAAGGAGTGCCTCCATAATCTTGCCTACTACTGAGATAAGACTGACTGGTCTGTAGTTCTCTGCCTCCTCTCTGCTACCACTTTTGTGGAGCAGGATCACATGAGCCCTTCTCCAGTCTTCTGGGACCTCTCCTGTGCTCAGAGACTCACTAAACAGTTCTGATAATTTCTCTACTAGTTCCACCCTTAGCTCCTTTAATACCCTGGAATGTATGCCATCAGGTCCCATTGTCTTGTCCACCCTGAGCTTATCGAGCTCTTGCAGGACCCTTTCTTTTGTGAAGGGACTAGTGCACATCCCCCCTTGTCCATGGTGCTGAGCTGTGGGCCCTGCCCTACCTTCTGTTCAGTAAATACTGAGCAGAAGTATCTATTTAGAGTAGTTGCTTTTCCTTGGTCCTCCTCCTCACATGCTCTTTATCTCCTTTGATCTTAGCAATACCCCTCTGGACTTTCTCCTTTCACTAATGTATCTATAGAAAATCTTTTCACCTTCTTTACTGTTTGTGCTAGTGTTTCCTCGGTTTGGGCCTTTGCCTGCCTTACTGCCTTCCTGCTTCCTTAGGGAAGTTTGGTATCTTCCCTATCTTCATCCTGCTGCATTCCCTTATATTTCCTGGAGGACAGCCTTTGGCTCTGACCTTTTCTGCTTCTGTTTATGAGAACCAAAGTGGTTTCCTTCTTCTTTTGCTCTTTCTTTTCTCACTAACACAATGGATGTTGCTTCAAGTATTGCATCTTAAATGCTTGCCCACTTTGCCTGTACCCCCTCACCTGTATTTCTTTTTGCCAGGGCTAGCTTAACTCTGTTGACCATCTTATTAAAGTCATCTCCTCTGAAGTCCCATATTTTTGCCTTGGAATGGGATGATTGTGTTCTAGTGGCCAAATTGAACCATACCATGTGATGGTCACTGGCACCCAGGTGACCTTCTACCTGGAGATCTGTGATCCTTTCTCTGTTAGTCAGTACTAGATCTAGGATGGCCCTGTCTCTTGTGGGTTGTTGTACCAGTTGTTTGAGGCCCTCCCCCTGCAGGGAATCCACCATGTGTCTAGTTCTGGCAGATGTTCCTGCTGGTATTGACCAATCTGTGTCTGGCATGTTGAAGTCTCCCATTATCAGAACCTCCCCTTTAGCTGTCATGTTTTGTATATCTTCTAACATTAATGCATCTATGTCCTCCCCATGGTCTGGGGGCTTGTAGACAACCCCAGTTCATATGGCTGTCCCATTTTCTGTTTCCAGGGTGACCCACAGTTCTGGCTCCTTATGTGTATTCTGAATTTCTGTAGCTTTGATATTTTCATTGACATACAGGCCCCCCCCCACCCTTTCTGCACCTCATTCTCTTCTGAACAGTACATAGCCATGTACTGAAGTCTCCCAAGTGTGGTTACTGGTAAACCACATCTCGTTAATTGCTACTATGTCCAGTTTAGCCTCTGTCATTATTGCCTGCAGGTATGGGATCTTTTGTGTACATGATTTTCATTGGCCAGATTTTGAATTCCTAACTCCTATACCCCCTAAATAAATCTCGTGCTATTGTTGTTGAAATATTTGGTGTGAGCATATTATTGTAGAGAGCCTTTAAATGCAAAATGTTAAAGTGTGGGGAAATGTTTATTGGGGCATGTCTGGGAAAGGTAAATGGTTATTGTGGGTGGTGTAGCAGCTCAGGGGGCTACACCTGTTACCAGCTCACCCACGTAAAGCACCCTGAGTGGAGGTACTGCACAAAGGTTTTAAAATATGGTTGTCAGTTAGCGAACCCAAACCCCTTAGCCTATGCCCAGGGTAGTAGTCAGGGATGTAACACTGGAGATTGCGACACCCAGAAGTTACACTTATAAGATGGGCAATGTTATGTTAGAGGTTTACCTAAAGAAATAGTAAAATAAAGCCCTGTAAACATGCAACTGTGGGTATATCAGGGATTAATCAATGGTCAGGTGACCTATTTGGACGAATCAGAAGACAGTATTTTAGGAACCCATTTTATAAAAGTATTTATACCATGGGAGTGATGAATAACACTGGTAAATAACATGGGTTATTTTGCCATGTTATCCATCTGCCATGGAAATAACATGTTATTTCTACCGCAGCTGTTATTTCCACCACAACCCTTTCACAGTTGCTTTACTCAGCTAATCAGGACCAGTTAAATGCAGTTTGTCATAACCTAGCTATTGCAGAACAAAGCATGCTGCTTTCTCAACCCACCAATGGTGACAAGGTTTCCACTCTGATTCTGGTTAATATGGTAAACATTCAGCATCTGCAATGATCATGGTGGGTGAGCTCATGGCTTTATGATTTGGTTAGTCTCCTCAATGGGTTTCTTCCCTTGTATAACACTTTTACCCAGCATTTATTCTCTAAATAAATTGCATTATGGCCTGGTGGCGCTGAGGGCTGAGGCACTATACCTTACCTTGCACTACACCAGCGACCCAGGTTTGGGAACGACCTTGGGTCATTGAGGTGCTGGCATTGCAGGGAGGGATGGAGCAGGACTGAGCCACTTAACAGCAGCTCTCTTCTCTGGGGGTGGTGGTTGTTGACCCCGCTATATAGTTCCACTGCCACTGAGTGGCGGTCCAGTGGTGGCATAGGCAGGAGAGGGCAGCAAGCTGGGAGGGCATCTTGTGCCATGGGGTGAGCATGCCTTCGCACATGCATGTGTGTGCCCAAGAAAGGGCAGGGCAAAAAATTGGGGGAAAAGCACTGAAAATATAAATAAAAAAATAAATTGCGTTTTGTAAACACCTTTTTTTTAACAGAGAAAGTACATTTTCTTTGGTGTGACTGGCACCCTCAAGTATCCCATTGCAAAGGCACAGCATTTGAGGAACTCTTATGGCAATTAGAGTGCCTCACATGCTATTCAAACAAGCTTTCTGATTGGTTGGGTGCATCACAAGGTGCTCTTGTGAGCTATAATGTTTATAAAAGAACCAGGAACATTTTGAAATAAACAATCTTGAATGTCTAACGATGGTGTGATGAATTTTTATCTGTGACATGCACACCGCAGGACATACACACTCACTTCTGGCTGCAGATAGAAATGCACACTACTCAAATCACAACACTACTTCTGTGTGCAGCAGTGCATGCCCCTGCAGCCACAGGTACAAATCCATGATACCCAAATTACAAGAGTTCTTTTATCTACAAAAAAACAAAGCCTTATGTGCTTCTGTACCCACAGGTAGTCATATACACTGTGTAAGACATACACACAGTTCTGTCTGCAGAAGGGCAGGCCCTGAGGGGGCTATGCTCTGCAGCTGCATAGTAAGACATACACCTCTGGCTGCAGAAGCACAGGCCCCATGAAATCTCTGAGTCAGTTTTGCAGGCAGTCGTGACTTCATCCTCAATATGGTGTTGGAATCCCCCAGGTTGATGATGCTGGAGGATTTCAATGCCTGGATTGATGATGAACTCTCACAGTTTGGACAAGACTTCCTCTGACTTATGAGTTCTTTGGGCTTCACACAGGTAGTTTCCTCTGCAACTCATAATCACGGTCACTAATTGGACCTGGTCTTCTCCTGGAGTTGTAGACCTCCAGCTTGGTGGTGGAAGCAGTTGAATGGTCTGACCACCAGATCATTAGGTTCAATTTCCAGGCTCCCCCTTATAGGCCTGCTTCTGTGGAGATGGTCCGATACCGCCAGTTATGGGGCTTGACCCCTGATAGCCTCCTGGCAATGTTGGCTCTCTCAGGAATGCCGGAGGTGAGGGTCCAGAGAACCTACTCCAGGTTTTTAACTGAGCTGTGGTAGTAACTCTGGATACCTTTGTTCCTGTCTGTGCTCACCCACTTACTCTTCACCCTCAGTCTCCATGGTTAGATGGGACTTTGAGGGAGATGAAGCAGGTGGGTTGAAGGTTACAGCATGCTTGGCGCAGACCCGGCTCAGATGCCAACAGGCTTAGACTGATGGAACATTATAGAGACTATCAGTCAAAAATCTCTCATAGGAAGGCAGAGTTCTTGTCCAGGGAGATTGCTTCAGCACAGAACTGACCAGTTGAGCTGTTCTGAATGGCAAACAGACTGTGCCATCCAGCCTGTATATGAGTTCAGAAAACCTTGTCATAAGTAGAGTGTGGTGAGTTTGCTCGCTTCTTTGCTGATAAGGTTGCCAACATCAGCTTGGAGATTTGCTTATCACACCCTATGGGGTTACTGGTGGTCAGAATGAGATCGTGACTCCACTGTTTTGTTGGTCTGAGTTTGACTGACTGGCAGTTCAGGATATCATGCAGCTTCTCTGGGGTATGCATCTAACAAGCTGTAGTTTAGACACGGGCTCTACCCACCCTATAATAGGGTGTGTGGGTGTGATTGGCCCAGTTCTAGCGGTGTTAATCTGGTGTTCATTGGAGTCAAGGGAGTTCCCCAACTCCCTGATGGAGGCTGTGGTAACCCCCCTTCTCAAGAAGTAATTTTTTGACCCAGGTTCTTCTGAAAACTACAGACAGATCTGTAACTTTCCCTTTATAGGGAAGGTTATTGAGAAAGTTGTTGCACAACAGTTGGAGAACCATCTTACCATCCATGCTATCTAGATCCTCTCAGTCTGGTTTCTGAGAGACATAGTGCTGAGACTGCTCTGGTTCGGGTACTCAATGATCTCTGATGGCTAGAGACCAGAAACGCCATTCCATCTAGGTCCTTCTGGATCTCTCATCAGCTTTTGACACCATTGACCATGGAGTACTTCTTGATCACCTGCAGGTCATCTGTGGCCTGTCTGGTACAGTCCTCAGATGGTTCCATTCTTTTCTCACTGGCAGGTCACAGAAGGTAGTATCAGGAATTTTTTCCTCTGACTCTTTCTCACTGCCACATGGGGTCCCTCAGGGTTCAGTGTTGTTCCTCATGTTGTTCGCAGTATACATGCCTCCATTAGGAGACATTGTAAGATGGTATGGGCTGCGTTTTCATTGTTATGCAGATGATACTCAGCTGTATCTGTCTTTTGTGCCTGACTAGGAAAGTAAGCGCTCAGCCTTTTCCAACTGTCTCACCAAAATCCAAGACTGGATGAATCCCAGTTGGTTAAGGTTAAACTCTGACAAGACGGAGGTGTTATTTGTGGAACTGGGTTGCCAGAGAGGGGTCAGCTGCTGGGTGGCCTTTCCAGGCTTTGGAGCACTCAGCTCTTGACCTCTGAATGGGTGCAAAATCTGAGGGGGATATTTGATGATGGGCTGACACTTCATTTGCAGGTGTCAGCTGTGGTCAAGTCCTCATTTTACCATCTGAGGAACATCGCCCGGATTAAGCACCTTGTTCCATCTGGCAATCTTCCAACCCTGGTCCATGTTTTTCTGACCTCGATCCTTCACTTCTGTAACTCCCTTTACCTAGGGCTTCCAGGGATTGACATCTGCTGCTTGCAGCTAGTGCAGAATGCTGCTGCCGGGTTATTGTCTGGGTCAACTTGATCCAGTCATATTTCACCTGGGCTGTGCACTCTGCACTGGCTGCCAGTTCAGTGGTGGATCACCTTTAAAGTTAGTTTACTGACTTTTAGAGCCCTACACAGTTTGGGTACAAGTTTCCTACAAGAGCTTCTGAGTCCCTACTGCCCCCTACAACCATGCCACTCAACCGAAGAGGGATTGCTAGAGATTCCCAGGGTGCATTTGAAGACCTCTGGAGCTCAGGCTTTTGTCTTTCCTATCCCTCCCGTGGAATTTCTACCTTGTCAGATATGAGAGTGACAGACAGTGGAGAGTTTTAAAAATCCTCTAAAAACTGATTTATACATATGTGCTTTCCCTGATTTTTTATTATGGATTTTGACAGCTATATCTTTGAATATTTTATTAAGTTTTTAAATTATATATGTGATATGACTATTTTAGAGATCATGTGCTCTGTACAGTGCTTTGATATTTGTTGAATTGCGCTTAGGAAATAAAATGTATTATCATTATTATTATACCCAAATTACAACAGTATTTCTGTTAAAAGAAGCTAAGGGGCTTGTGACTCTGCAGCCACAGGTGTGAGACAGACACATTAACTTCTGTCTGCAGAAGTGCAGGCCCTGTGCAGCCTGTATAGCCATAGCTGGAAATAGAAATCCATGATATCCAAATTGCAACAGTACTTGTCTGCAGACGCAGGCCCCTCATGGCCGCCAGCACTTACACAGTCACAGGTACTCATGAACTCTGTAAGACATACCCACCACTAACAAATATCACTCCCACCTCAGAAACACTTTTTCTTTTAATAGAACAGGTCTTATTTATTAGGAAAATATTGTCTGTGTAAGAAAAAGAATATAGGCATCCCTGATAAGGAAACTTAACTTTGTTAACAGATTTTTAAAATGTTAGAATACAGAAATTACTGCTGCGATGTGACACTCAAATAAGTGTCAGTCTTGGTATAACTGTTCAATAGTTAATGATTAATTACATGCAACAGGGTTAATTACATTGTAGTTACATGTTTGTTGCGTGTAACTACATTGCAGCTGCAATGCAGTAACATCATAGTTACACTGTAACTACAGTGTAGTTAAGGAAACTTGAAGTGTTAATAACAAAACAAACTGTACTGAACTGTTTCAACCAGTGCATTGTACTGCTTTAACAGCCATCACTTGGAGACTCATTGGCCAATCAGATTGTTCCATTTTCCAAGCTATTTTATAAACTTCATACACTACTAGGTTTTATATACTAGGCATTTGGGGTAGAAAGTAAGCAATAAGTCCATCAGGACCTGGCCCCCCACTTCTCTCAATGGTCATTTCTAGTTTACATCTCTGGCCTTAAAAACAACAGCTAAACTAGTTTTAAAACAGTTTGAAAGTACTGGCCTAAAGCTGCACTTTTCCATAAGTCATCCCTGACTCCCACTAACCTTTGTATATAATAGACCCTCTGCATTTTTGTTATGAATAATCTTCATTCTGATTGATATCTGTGACCTTTGGTAATTCAGGACATGCCCTGTTTTTAAAGGTGAGATTTAATTCTTGAAAATGTAATGGGTGATTTACTATTTTATATTTCAATAACAGGTCACCCCTAAAACCTCTTTGTTGTAGAAGGAATAGGTTTAACTTATTTATTTGAAAACTGGTTCAGTGCATTAGACAATAAAATGCCTATTTTCAGTCATGACCCAACAGAGTCCAGTCACAAGCACATTGGAGTATGGATATATTGACTACAGTACAGCGAAATGAGTTGTGTTACAGCACAACACAAATTATGGTAACAGGAGGTAGAAAACATTAAATTAAATATAGTGTGGGTAGATATGAAAGTGCAGCAGATAATCAAGCAATTAACAAATAATACGGTATAATAAAAGTTCTTCAGCCTCTCCTCATCCGTCATGTTTCTGAAGCTATTAACTATGCTGTTTGCCATTCCCGCTGGATGTTGCATGACGCCCCTTTACTGTTGAAACTAGTTATGAGTTCAGTGCTGGCCTGCCTACTCAACTGTCCACAAGTGATGCTGTGCTTCCTCATGGTGTTAGGTTAACAATCCCACAGTGAGATGGCTTGCAAAATATCATTATCAAAAACATTCATTATTCAAAACATTAATTACATCAGTTTTAAAAGGGAAAGTAGGGGGACAATTTAAATAATTTTACTTCTATAAATATACCATCTAATATTTGACATCCCTGAGGAAATTGTGATTAACAACAGCACTGAACAAACTCTATATAGATACTGATTGTTGCCGTTGCTTGCAGAAGACTCTGTGCCTGACTATGGACAAACAATTCAAACTAGAGAATGTGCTAGTTTTCTGTGAGCTGCTGTTTTTATATTATTTTTTTAATTCTATACTGCTTTGCTGTATATGTCAAGAGAGCAAAACATGTTTAACTACAAGAAAATAAGGTCCTCCAGAATCGAGTATTTGTTCGTGTTGGAGAAACCAACATTTTCATTGAGCTGTTTCAACAAACTGATCACATTATAAATGAACAACATACCTCTCAACCATTTGCCACTGAAATGAGGGGCATGGACACTCAAAATGAGGGACAATGAAGGACACTGACCCTCCTAATGAGGAGACATCCTCAAACATAGAGATACAAAGAACAGAACACTGTGAAACCTTTTAGTTTACTTATACAAAGTTTATATGTGATTTTGCATCTTAGAATATTTCAAACTTTTAATTTAAAGTCTGAATTTATAGCACATTCTTTGTGTGGGCAGTATGGACACAGCAACTGTGAGGATATAATGAGTGACATCCTCATAATCAGGGACAGCTGAGAGGTATACCCATTGCTTTCCTTGTTTAGTATAAAACCAGAAATCCAATTATACTGCTTTTTCAGAAGAATTTATAAACTAAAATGTGGTGTTGCATATTTGTGTTGCTGCTGGTGCCCTCAAGTGCATCCAACAACAGCCAGAGTCATGGATGTAAGCTGGAGACTCCTGCAGTCAAAGCCTACTTCAGAGGAGGAGACATTGTCATTGGCGCCATAGTTCCCGTTCACCTCAGTTATAGTTATCCGGAGGTCAACTTCAGGGAGCGACCTAAGCCAATTAACTGCAAAATGTATGTGCTGTCTTTCTTTTGTTTTTTTGTTCATACTGTGTGCCTTTCTACCTTTCATTAGCCCCATGTGGAAAACTGATCCTCAGAATTGAAGAACAAGAGCCAAATGGGTGTTTCATTATCATATCTTAGACAGAAAAGCTCAGAACACTGTGGGAATCTATGCTTTCACGTACACAAAGTTTGCTGTTCATGGAACAATCCAGGTTCATCATCAAATGTTGTGTAACACCCTCTCCATGTGGGGCTAAGGGGTTCTGAGGGGTGAAATGAAGGACATCCCTCCTATTGTGGGACAGTTAAGAGGTATGGATAGAGGGGGTTTGTGGAAAAAAATGAGGCACATCCCTCCTAACGTGGGAAAGTTGAGGAGGATGGTCATAAGGGGTCCTTAGTGGTAAAATGATGGACATCCTCTTAATGTGCCACAGTCTAGAGGAAGGGACGGAAAGGTTCTGAGAAATAAAATGACGTATGCCCCTCATACCGTTATTTTGTATTACTGTTTACCTATATAATGTTTAGGCATAGTAAGACAGTATAGCATAGCTATTAACAGCACTGAGCTGCAGACATGGAGAACTGGGTTTGAATCCCACAGCCACTACTTTCATACTGTGCGTCACCATGAGCAAGTCACTAACTTCCTGGTGCTCCTAGGACACATTTGGAAACAAGCCTCAACTTATTGTGTATTTCCTGGTCAAAAATTGTTACAAAAATGTATTTTCTCACTTACCCTTTCTCTGGGTTGCACATGGAAATGAGCCATGGCTCAGTGTGCCTTCCCAAGTCACCAATTTCTAAATAAATAGATTAGTTCATCAATAATGTGAAATAATTTAGAGGTGTAGACAAAGGGCATCTGAGTGGTAAAATGGGGGCAGCCCTTCAAAAGTGTGACAGTTGAGCGTTTGAAACAGATGGGCTCTGTGGGTTAAAATGAGGTAATCCCTTCAAGGTAGGGGCAGGATATGCCGGATGGACCGATGGTCATTATGTGTCTGTATTGTTTGTTTCTTATGTTCCTCATGTGGGACAGTTGAGTAATACAGACAGAGGGTTCTGATGAGTAAAATGAAGGATGTCAATATTTATGTAGGGCAGTTAAGAAGAACAGACAGAAAGATTCTGATTGTTAAATGAGGATATCCTTTCAAAATGGGACAGTTATGAAGTATGGACAGAAGGGCTCTGAAGGGTATAATGAGGGACATCCCTTCTAATATGGGACAGTTAAGAGGTCCTGACAGATGGTTCTGAGGGGTAAAATGAGGGATGTTGCATCTAATCTGGGAGAGTCGAGTAGCATGGACAGAGGGGTTCTGAGTATAAAATGAGAGAAGTTCCTCCTAATGTGGGGCAGTTGAGCGGTACAGACAGAGTGGTTCTGAGTACAAAATAGGGGATGTTACTACTAATGTGGGATAGTTAAAAGATACAGACAGAGGAGTTCTGAGTACAAAAGGGGGGATGTTACTACTAATGTGGGACACTTAAAAGGTATTGTCAGAGGGGCTCTGAGGGGTATAATGAGTGATTTCCCTCCTAATGTGGGACAGTTAAAAGATATAGATAGAGGGGTTCTGGGAGGTAAAACAAAGGATATCCCATCTAATGTGGGACAATTGAGAGTTATGGACAGAGGGATTCTGTCAAGTAAAATGAGGACACCCCTTCTTATGTGTTACAGTTGAGAGGGATGAACAGAGGGTGTCTGAGGGGTAAAATGAGGGCTGTCCCACCTAATCTCTGACAGCTGAGAGGCATGGACAGAGGCTACTAAGGGTTAAAATGAGGGGTGTCCCTCCCAATGTGGGATAGTTGAGAGGTATGAAAAGGGTTCTGAGGGATAAAACAGGATAGGATAGGATATTCATTTTATTTATATAACACTTTTCCAGAGCTCAAAGTACTTTACAATAAAAGTAAATTTAAATTACAGGTAATATATCATAGCAGTAAAAGATCTCAAAGTATACTATAATCATGTTTATACAATAGGAGTGAGCTGATACCTAGTGAGATAAAAACATGTATTTTCACCCAGTGGAATAAACGGGCTGATGACGTATCTACTATATGTATAAATGTAAAATCTTACATTTATACACACAGTAGGTACGCTACCATGCCGTTTATTATCACAGTGCACGTCATTGCCCCCCCAAGCCGATACTTCTTACAGACTGCCACAACTATCCTCCAAAAGTGAGTGTGTCTGAATGAAGATTTACTTAAAATAAAGTTGCAGATACCTCTTTGTATTGTGTGTCAGAAGAACAAATCCTGCAGAACAGCCAGCAGAAGAACGTAATTCTAACAAAGAAACCTGACACCAAGCTCCGATGATGATAACTGGAAAAATGATGCATAAGCACTATAATACATAACTCTGTCCCTAAAAAAAAAAAAAAAGATATGTGAGATGTGACTGCTGTATATATACTATATTTAGTTGACATAACTGTTATATGTCTGTTTGTGCTTTGCCTGAATAAGTTAATGGGGCTCCCAGCCTGATCCCATGTACCTCTACAGTTGTGAATTACTGGCAATCTGTCAGGAGGATCATTAGGGTACCACAGTTCTCTGCTCTGATTTCCAAGGGCTTTCATCAGTCCCAGTATCAAGATTAAAGTTTGCTGGGGACCGAGCATTTTTGTAGCTGCACCAAGACTCTGGAGACTGGTTTTCTCCATATAATCAGAATTAAGGCTAAGTATTGTAATTTCTCTGTTGCTTTTATTGTTTCTTATCATTTTAAGGTATTTTAATAAAGGTATTATAATTTTCTGTACATTTAGTGGAAAGTTAGAAATGATTTTTCTGCTATGAAGTCAGGACATAGTATTTTTCATGTTTTGTGCAGGACACAGTTGCCTAAATCAGGACTGTCTCTATGGAACATCAGGACAGGCGGTAACCCTATATGTGTGAGACTGGTATATGTGTATTGCCTCTTTGGGGAGAGAGAGAGAGAGAGACAGACAGATGGTTAAATGACTTATTCACTGTCACCATGTCAGAGAGCAGAAGTGGTGGATTCAAACCTGGCATTGCCAGTTTTAGGCACCAGTGAACCCTACAGTTCTGGGGACCCCATGCTAATGGGATCCCCAGCCAGATCCAGTATAGCACTTTAATTTTGTTTATTATTACTTCTCAGGTTTAAAGTAAAACAGCACTAAAGTGTGCCACTGGACTCATGGACTCTTCTCCCATGTGACATCATAACACCATAACATTACTCCTCTGTTGTCCCAGCCAATCAGAGGCTGATGAACAGACATGGATTGGATATGCAGTGGGACACTAACGCTAACATTGCTACCGCCCCCTAAAAACATAAATATGTAACTGGTTGTATTGAAAATAAAAGGTTGTGCATTTTGGACAAAGAAAAAGACAAGGTCAGTTTGGGTTGGGTAAGAGCCCCATGGCTTATATCACTGGGGACCCAAAAACTCTAAACCTGGCCCTGAACCTGGGTCCCTAGGTTCACAGCTCTATACTTATAGGTTATAACTCTTGGTGTTTGTTAGAACTTCTGCTTACTGTACATAGGTAATTCTTCAGTTGAGTCATTGTCTAAAACTAATAGCTCACAATTTATTCACTAAATCTGACAGATTCCACATTTTTGAATACTGCTATGTTCTGTCAATGATTTTTGCGATTGAGGAGATTAACAGAGATCCCAAATTATTACCAAATGTCTCTTTGGGATTCCGGATTTTTGACTCATGCTATTCTAGAGAACAAGCACTTCTGGACACCCTATCATTTTTAACAGGAAAACAGGTTCTGGTTCCAAACTACCAATGTGAAGCAGTCTCTATACTACCTGCTGTAATTGGAGATTCACCCTCAACATCCTCTCTGATGATGGCTATGATACTGGGACTCTACAGGTATCCGCAGGTAAGGAGGCACTTTATGGTTTCTGTATTAGGTCTCTACTGGTATCCTCAGGTAAGAGGAATCAATGTATGGTTTTGGTGAATGGATGGGGAAATCACAGAGGAAAGGGTGCTGGAGGGCCTTAGGTCCCTGAGGGAGGACTAGGTACCTGGGCCAGACTGAGTTCATCCCAGGGTGCTGAGGGAGCTGGCAGGGCCATTGTTGGACCTGTTCAACACCTCTCTAAATACGGGGTGTGTGCCCAGGGATTGGAGGAAGGCACATGTAGTATCTCTCCATAAGAGATGTCTTAAGGATGAGCTTGGGAACTACAGACCGGTGATCCTTACCGCAATTGTAGGAAAACTGATGAAGGCTATCCTCAAAGAAAGGCTGGTGCAGTTTCTTGAGGATAAAGATCTACAGGACAAGAGGCAGCATGGGTTTGTCTCTGGAAGATCCTGCCAGACAATCTTGGTTGACTTTTTCGACTGGGTTATGAGGGCACTGGACAGGGGCTGTGTGGTGGATGTACTCTACCTGGATTTCAGCAAGGTCTTCAATTCAGTGCCACAAAATAGTTGACCTGCAAGTTGAAGAGTCTGGGGTAGGGAGGAAATCAGCAAGACAGGTTGAAAACTGGCCGTGGGAGACACAGCAGAAGGAAGTGGTCAGGGATGAGGCATCAGAGCCCTGGGCAGTGACAAATGGTGTCCCATAGGGCTCTGTACTGGTTCCAACCCTGTTTAATATTTTTATTGCTGATATAGCAGTAGGGATCGATAATAAGATCACTCTCTTTGCAGACAACACCAAGATCTGTACTGAAGTGGATGGGTGTGAAGCGGCAAGGTTGCCAGGAGGTTTTGGCAAACTAGGGAATGGCCACAAACCTTGCAGCTTGGGTTCAATGCCAAGTAGTGCAAAGTGATGCATCTGGGAGCCAGGAGCCCAGGATACAGTTACTGGTTGGAGGATGTCCAATTATCCACATCCAAGGAGAAGAAGGATCTGGGGGTGCTTGTGACCGGGGAAATGAACCACTCAGTACAGTTCAGGAAGGCAGCAGCAAAGGCAAACAGGATGCTAGGGTGCATAGTAAGGGGGATTACATCTTGGAGTAGAGAGGTCATATTGCCCCTGTACAGGTCCCTAGTGAGGCCACACTTGGAGTACTGCATGCAGTTCTGGCAGTCCCTACTTAAAAAGGGACATCAAACTGCTAGAGGTGGTGCAGCACAGAGCAACAAAGATGATCCTGGGGTTGGGGGAAAGACTATATGAAGAAAGATTGAGGGATCACAATATGTATACCCTGGGGGATAGAAGAGAGAGAGAGAGGGGATATGATTGAGACCTTCAAGGATAAACAGGGTGGGCACCAGGTGTGGGCTCACTCTTAAGGCTGGAAGGGAAACCAGAGGGCACTCTTTGAAGTTGGAGGGGAGTAGAGTCAGAAGAAAAATGAGGATACACTATTTCACTAAAAGGATTGTAGCAGGGTGGAATGCACTGCCAGAGTAAATTGTGTCAGTGCAGACAGTGGGGAGCTTCAAGAGGAGGGTGGGACATATTCAAAGGGGAGTACAAACTGGGATGGGGCAGGGAAAGGAGGAGGAAATTGGTGGCAGCTGCAGTCTGATGGACTGATGTTGCACACAAGCAGACTAGATAGACCGAGGGCCTGTATCTGCTAGCAATCTCGTATGCTTGTATGTTAGTAACCTGTAGTAAATGGGATGGCCCATTATTTGAAAAACAGAAGACAAATGATTAGAACAAATGGAGTCCCCTTGTATTGGTGAAATATTGATCCTTGGGTCCCACAAGGCTCCACTCTTGGATGCCTACTGGTTTAGTTATTTATTAATTATCTTTGGTGGGTGTACCGCACAGCAAACACCGTCCTTTATGCAGATGATGCTGTGTTGCACACAACAGATATATCTATATTTTTTATTTTTAACCAGGAGACCCACTAAGCTGAAAGCTTGTTTTCCAGGTGCGACCTGGGAGCACAAGGAAATTAAGTGACTTGTTCAGGGTCATAGAGTATGCAAGGGGGGCTGTGGGATTCAAACCCAGGTCTCCAGATGTTCAGCTCAGAGCCTTAAACCACTGCATTATACTGCCTTACATTAAATAACATCATGAAATGTGAGTACATGAAAATAATTACTTGGTTTACTGAAGTCAGGTCAGTAGTTAACAAAAATAAAACAAAAGCAACGGGTTTAATACAGTAAAAAAACTAATTTGCACAAGTTTCAAGTGCCTGTCAATGATGGTGACAAACTCAAGATGGTTATCAAATTTAGGTACCTGGGTGTATTGTTGGACTCACATCTGAATTATGCAAGCCATGTTAGGCATGTGCCCACACGGAACCACGTTAAGATAGCATAGATAAAACCACGCATGAAATACAGCACTGTAATAAGCACTATTGGCTTTACAGTGACAGGGGTTCTTACAGTGTGTGGTAGAAACCGCTTCCCCTGTCATTGTAGGCTGCCAGCAGGGAAGGTAAAGGATGCCATCGGGGCAGTGCCTGGCCAAGCTGCTCCCGTGGTGAAGCAGCTAGAGCATCTGCCTCCGGTGGTGTCGGGGACCTGTGATTGTGGTTTGATTCTCCCCAGGTCCCACTCTGCCATGGCTTTCTTTGGCCCCAATAGCAAACATTTTCCAGAAACAAGTTTTGGTTTTTACCCCCGATGTCTACGACCCCCCGGAGTTGATTATAATTAGTCTGGGGGGTATGGGGGCAAAGCCCCCCTCATTGGAGGTGCTGTGGTGGAGACCCTCACAAAATCTAAGTTGTTGCTGCGGTGTGTGCTCTGTGTGTGCTGGTTGGCATAGTGTGCTGATGTTATTTTGCCACACACTGCTTTGCATGCACCATTGTTGTGGTGCATTGTTTTGCCCACATTATGACCCCGTGCCCTCCACACAGCTAAGTAAGAAAATGGGGATTTTATGTGCAGTTAGGGATTTGCTTATGGATGATACCAGAAGGTCTCTATCCCAGAGTTGTCTATCACCATCAATAGATTATGGAAGTGTAGTTTGAGGAGCCTCCTCCCCCCACAAAAACAATATTATGCTATTATTGCTGCTCAGTTCTTAACCGCGCTATTACTGTCGGCACTGTCGATTTGATTTGATAAGAATGTATTTTTATACAGGATACAAATTGTTGGGGTTTCATTCCCCATTTACAACACTGTCCTGTGGTATAAATAAGTTTACATAACACAATCCACAATACGTATATACATACAATGAATTTAGGAAATTAACTAAAACATTGACAAGTTGTGCTCAGATACTTACTCAAATGTAATTTAAAAATTGTTTTTAACTCATCTGGGAGTTTGTTCCAGTAATCTCTCTCCTTCCAACCTTAGCCAAACTCCAAGAACACAGCGCTCGACCAACTCTCCTTGTTCCTCTCTGACCACGCTTTCTTCACACCCTTCCAGTCTGGCTTCAGGAAAGCCCATTCCGCCACCATCTCCCTGTTGAGGCTAACTGAGACCATCTCCTCAGGATTTGACAAAGGGAACATTAACTCAGCTATCTTTGTCGACTTGGCCAAGACCTTTGACACTGTCTGTCACCCTCTCCTTCTTCACAGCTTATCAGCAGCTGGCCTCTCCCCTACTGCCACAGGCTGGTTCAGCTCCTACCTGTCAGGCAGGTCGCAATCAGTTAGAATAGCTGATGTCATCTCACCGCCCCCTGCCTATTACCACTGGAGTCCCTCTGGGTTCCGTGCTAGGCCCCATCCCGTTTTCCATCTTTTTAAATGAGCTCCCTCAGGTTTGCACATCATCCAACATCCACATGTATGCTGACGATACAGTGCTGTTTACCTCTGGTAAATCAGTCCCTGATGTCACTGCCAGGCTTCAGTCTGACTTCACCAAGGTCCAACTCTGGTTCAACTCACACCAACTATTTCTAAATGCCAAAAAGACAGTCTCCATGACCTTCAGCACAAGGCAGAGACTTGCTTGGCTAAGCAACCTCCCCTCCTTTCACACCCTTGACGGGACTGCTCTAGAGGATGTCTCCTCATTCAGGTATCTCGGCATTTGGCTGAATAGATACTGCAACTTCTCTGTATACATAGATGCTTTCCTAAAAAATTAAGACCTAAACTCAGTGCCCTCTACAGATACTGCAGCTGCATCCCTCTTGCCAACAGGCACGAGGTGGTACATAAGATGATACTGCCCATTTTTGACTACTGTGATATAGTCTATGGTGCCGCCCCACAGTCCCACCTATCCAGATTGGACTCTCTCATCAACTCCTTCTGTTGTTTCGCTCTTGATGCCCCCCTCCTAACCCACCATTGTGATCTATACCGCTCCCTCAACTTCCTTCCCCTTCCACAATCGGAGAGTTCTACACGGTGCCAAGTTCATCTCTAAATTCTGGCTTGGTTCACTCCGCTCATACATCTCCTCCTCTCTTGGTACCACTTCCCCCTCCCTTTACTCCCTTAGATCCCTTGCTGACACTTGCACCCTGTCTATCCTTGGCAGAACCACATCCTCTGGACAGAAAGCCTTCTTGTATCACCTGCCTAAACTGTGGAATTCTCTGCCTCCTCAAATCTGTTTCTCCTCCTCCCTGTTTTCTCTTACCTCTGCACTACACAACTATCTCACCCCTTCCTGTGCCTGCTTCTGACCCCCTCCTCACCTAACTCCTGTCTACCTTCTCTCCTGCTCTCTACCTCATGCACTTACCGCACCCCTCTTGGTCTAGCACTTAACCTCGAGACATGCTCACCTTGCGAAAGGATACTGTAACTGCTGCAGTGTACCACCCACAAAATCCTGCTGCACTCCTCCAAGGTATATGGCTCAGCACTGCCCTTAACAATTGTATGTATTATGCATTGTATACCTGTCATCTACGCTCCTCCTGTACTGTAAATGATGCCTCTCACATGAATGTATGTCTTACTATGTAACTCACTCCTAGACCTGGCTTGAATGTATGTACTGTACTGTATCTATTGTACCGCTGTATTTCTGCATTTAATCCCACCTCTGTATTACTGTACGATTTGTCATTGTTAATAATGTCATCCCACTACCCCTTCCCCCAGGACGTACCGTGAGACGAGCATTAAGTTGCTCAGTGTATCTTTTCTGGTGAAATATTTCAATAAATAAATAAAGGCTAAACTATTTTGCAGCGTGAGATTACCAAATCTAATAAATTCTTGCCAGGGGTGTCTTTTGAGATGTCATTCTCAGGCTTACTGACTGAGTACCTAATGATCAAGTTTCTACTAAATGAGCTAAAGTGTGACCTTTATTGGAGAATAGTAACTTGTGGCAAAATGTTAGCCACACATATCCTCTTTGCTTTCCATGTTGTAGCCACCCTACTCAACTAAATACATCACAGTGATTAGTGCCATGGGCACTTTTTGTTACACATTTTCCCAATCTATACTATGTCTGATTTAATTTATGTAACATTGTTTGTGTAGAATGCCTATACAACATGGAACCATATTCAAGAACAGGGATTAATAATTGTTCTGACCCAGTACCAGAGGCAATCAATGTATACTATGCTAGGACTCTACTGGTATCCACAGATAAGAGGCAATCAATGTATAAATGCTAGCAATCTACAGGTATTCACAGGTAAGAGGCAGCCAATGTATAATATGCTAGCACTCTACTGGTTTCCACAGATAAGAGGCAATCAATGTATACTATGTTGGGACTCTAGAGGGATCAACAGGTAAGAGGCAGTCAATGTATACTATGCTAGGACTCTACTGGTATCCACAGATAAGAGGCAGTCAATGTATAATATGCTAGGACTCTACTGGTATCCACAGGTAAGATGCAATCAAGGTACAATATGCTAGCCCTCTACTGTTATCGACAGGTAAGAGGGAGTCAATGTGTACTATGCTAGGCCTCTACTGGTATCCACAGATAACAGGTAGTCAATGTATAATATGCTAGCACTCTACTGGTTTTCACAGATAAGAGGCAGTCAATGTATACTGTGTTAGGACTCTAGAGGGATCCACAGGTAAGAGGCAATCAATATATACTTTGCTAGCACTCTACTGGTATCCACAGGTAAGAGGCAGTCAATGTATAATATGCTAGCACTCTACTGGTATCCACAAGTAAGAGGCAGTCAATGTATACTATGCTAGGACTCTACTGGTATCCACAGATAAGAGGCAATCAATGTACAATATGCTAGTACTCTACTGTTATCGACAGGTAAGAGGCAGTCAATGTGTACTATGCTAGGACTCTACTGGTATCCACAGAAAACAGGCAGTCAATGTATAATATGCTAGCACTCTACCGGTATCCACAGGTAAGAGGCAGTCAATGTATACTATGCTAGCACTCTACTGGTATCCACAGGTAAAAGGCAGTCAATGTATAATATGCTAGAACTCTACTGGTATCCACAGGTTAGAGGCAGCCAATGTTTAATATGCTAGGACTCTACTGGTATCCACAGATAACAGGCAGTCAATGTATAATATGCTAGCACTCTACTGGTATCCACAGGTAAGAGGCAGTCAATGTATACTATGCTAGCACTCTACTGGTATCCTCAGGTAAAAGGCAGTCAATGTATAATATGCTAGGACTCTACTGGTATCCACAGGTTAGAGGCAGTCAATGTATAATATGCTAGCACTCTACTGGTATCCACAGGTTAGAGGCAGTCAATGTTTAATATGCTAGGATTCTACTGGTATCCACAGATAACAGGCAGTCAATGTATAATATGCTAGCACTCTACTGGTATCCACAGGTAAGAGGCAGTCAATGTATACTATGTTAGGACTGTATAGGTATCCACAGGTAAGAGGCAGTAAATGTATGTTAGGACTCTATAGGTATCCACAGGTAAGAAGCAATCTATGTGCACTATGCTAGGACTCTACAGGTATCCACAAGTAAATGGCACTCCTGCCATATTAACATAAATAATAGATCACGGCAAAATCTTTAGGCAGTCGTAGATCGAAGAAGCACTCACGACCAATGAGAGCACTCCTTTCTCTCCCTAACCTTGCAGACTGCTGCTTATTATGATGCACCTTGTCTGCTGAGAGGACCTTGCTTTCTCTTTTATTAATTTTTTTATTGATCAAACTTAAGGGACCATTTATTTATTAATATTGCCACTTAGACCACTCCTACAGTTCTAAGAGTGGTCTCTTATATTGTAGAATATCAGAGTTGGCACAGAAACATGGATGATGGTGGCAGAAAAGACTGACAGTCTGCCCTAATTAGCCTATCATACCCCACGACCAGGTGTCTCTGTGGGTCTTTTATGATACTGATCCCGCTTTGCTCTGTTTTTCTGCTTCCTCATCCCACTGAGTAGCAACTATACCCATGACTCTGTCCCAGCTGAGTTTGAAACTGTTTATGGTTTTGCACCCATCACTTTTGCGGCAAACCATTCCATGGCTTTACCGCTCTTTCTGTAAAATAATACTTCCTCACATTATTTTAAACTTCTTTTCATCAATCTCCACTCATGACTTAGTGTTCTAGCTTCTGTGTACCTGGTAAACAGTTCCTCGCAGTTCACCTTGTTAATTCCTTTAAGGAATTTGAAGGTCTCTATCATAGCTCCCTTCTTTCTCCTGGTTTCAAGTGAATACATGTTCAGCACCTTCAGCCAGTCCTCATAGGATCTGCCCTTCTGACCTTGAATCATTCCAGTCACCCATACCCTCTCTAGCCTATCCGTATTCTTTTTCAGGTGGAGTTGGTCACCTTCAGTTCCTGGTTCTCATACCCCAAGAAAGCATGTAAGATTGGTCATAGCTGTGGTAACTTACATAAGAGGGTATTTCATATAAACAGTTCTAAAATTCTGAAGTTCTTAGTTCTGTTGGCATAGTCCATTTCCCTCATAGAGGTGTTTCTTTAATACTTAAGTAAAACATTTTCATTTTGGATGCAAGTACCAGTTTAAAAAAAAACTCAAGTTTTTCACATGGTTTCTGTACATTTATATAGACAGTTCCAGCATCTCTTAAGATTATAATAGTCCCTGGTCATAGTACAATGACGGTATTGGTGGCATTTACACAGGCAAACCATAAGGCTGTTGACAGAGGCCTCTATGTCATGGCTATCTTCATGGATGTCCCCAAGGCCTTCAATTTGACTAATCATCAGCTCCTCCTTAGGACTTTGGGAGGTCTGGAATTGTTTGATGTTGTAGGTTGGTTTCAGAGCTATATACAAGGCTGTTCACAAAAAAACAAACAAAAAAACCCCCTAAATTTCAAATGCTTTATCATCTCCTGCCCCTGTCACTGTGTGAGTTCCCCAACGGTTAGTCTTGGGGCCCCTTATGTTTAGTTTAATTTTGAATTTGCTTCCTAAAGTTTGTAGACTGACTAGGAAAGAATCCAAAGCTCCACCAGATCTAATTGTTACCCCTGCAGGCCCCCTCCAGCAACCCAAAGAGTTAGCTAATGCCCTGAATCTGGCTTTTACAGACTTCATCTCTGTCCTCCTACCAGAGTTCCTTGTTACTGACCCTAACACCAAGACCCCAATCCCCACTACCCCGCAAACACGACTCAACCCTGATTCTACTTCAAAATGATCACTAAGGCAGACACTATTAAATATGTGAAGAAGATCCTTGGCAAAACTAGAACGGGTAGTGATACACTTGACATGAAGCTTCTCGCCATCACTTAGAAGAGCTTGCCTTACTCATTAATGCAACTATTTAACATATCCCTTAAGTCAAACATATTCCCTGACAAGTGGAAAACTGCGCTCATCACCCCAGTCTTTAAAAGTGGACACAGTACCAGCATAAGCAACTACTGCCCCATATCTATTTTACCACCCCTCTCAAAAGTGCTAGAGAGAACTGTGCTAGATCAGCTCACGGATTACCTCAACAAATATAATCTACTCAGCCCTCAGTGGCATAGGTTCCTTAAATCCCACAGCACCATTACTGCACTCACTCACTTTACTTTATGCCTATATGACTCACTGGATGGTGGGAAAACAGTTGAGTCAGTCTTTATTGGCCTAACCAAAGCATTTGATACCGTCAATCGTCACATCCTGCCCAACAGCCTAAGAGCCCTTGGCCTCTCCACCAATACATTGTCCTGGTTCTCGAGATACCTCTCACACAGGTCCCAGTGTGTTAGGATAAAAGGTGTGTCCTCTGAACCCCAGAATGTTGCTTTGGGTGTCCCACAAGATCAATTTTAGGGCCCTTACTACTCAGCTTCTTTATCAATTCCTGCCAAGTGCATGCCTGGCTAAGATGCTTTTACGTAGATAATGCAGTGATGTCCTCATAGAAACACACCTCCTGAAATGACAGTTACCCTTCAAAGTAGCTTTACCAAACTAGAGTCATGGTTTGCTCACAACAAACTCCTCTTGAACTACAGAAAAACAAAAGCAATGCACTTTACCCTACAAAGCTCAAAAAAGCAGAGTAGCCTGTGACACTTGGACAGCTGGTTCTGATCGCTGTACAATTTTTGTAATATAAAGATGTGTTTTTGAATGTCTCTCATGAAAGATGCTGAATCAGCCTGTGGAATGACCCCCCCCATGTTTTTAGTTACAAGGTGCGACCTGGAAAGCCAGGAGATAATTACAGGCTAGAAGAGACCTAAATTAGGATCTCCTTTTTATCTAGCTTAATAGTAGCTTGCCAGCTGCTAGGATGGGAAATCATAAACTTTTATAACATTTAGAGGAAGAGAGCAGGTTATGACGCTTAGTGTGAAGTCATAAAAGATTCTTTGATGTGTCCTGGGAAGAAGAGCTACTTGAGATGAAAAAGGAGATGTTATTTAAAGAAAGTCATGTGGGGACATGAGTTTGCTGAGGTCACCTTTATTAATTTACCTCCTGCTGAATAGACATCCTGATTGTATAATTTTTAATAAACAGAGGAGGACCTGGGTGACATCATGGAGAAGGCAGGCTCAAGACAGTGTTTTATTTATGCTGTGAGTGACCCGTAAACACACACATGTTTGGACTCTCTAGACAACATCTGTCTATCAGCACTATTAGAAGAGATACGTTAGATATATAAGCCTAACTGTCTGGTGGTAGGAATTTTGCACTTTTTTTTAACCCTTGTTCTTTTAAATGATTGTATGTTTTTGGGATATATGGTTCTGTATTTACATTTTACATTTTTTTATCTATTTTTAAGTAAACCTCTACTTTAGAGACTACTTTGGTGTGCCTTTGAAATTCTTTTTCTTGACAAGTGAAGCGTACATGGTTCAAGTTGACACTGTATAAAGCTTACTGGTTTTTTCAAACTGGGAAAAGGTAACAGTTTATTCTGAGGTCTTTCATTAGAGTTTTAAGGGTTCATTTTGTTCACCTGGTTAGGTGACCGTAGGAGACAGATATCTGGCTCCCCCAAAGAGCAGAATTATCTGAGCCTGTACATTGGGTACACTAGCAAGAGGTTCACAGTTTGAATCCTTCCAAGAACTTGAGACCAAAGGTTGATTCGAACCCACAAAACAGACAGGAGGGTTACCCTGTTTCTGTTTCCTGTTCACAAGACTGTGCTCGGAGGTTAGCACTGTGAGAGCAGAGGACCTGAACTGCTGAGTGGGGTTTGTGACATAGCCCACATACCATACTAAGTAACAAAAGAGATGTCATCGAACAGGTTACTAACTTTAAATACCTAGAATTATTCCTAGACAACACCCTTTCTTTCAACACCCATATTGACCATGTTGTGAAAACAGCCAACATCAGACTCAGACTCCTTTAATGACGTAGAAATGCTATGACCACCGAGGCCCTCAGCCATGTCACCAAAAGCTCAATACTGTCCATCATTGACTATGGACTGACTGTCTAAAGTGTAGCCACTGAAACTGCTCTCAAAAGGGTTAAACTCCTGCTCAACAAAGCCTGCCAACTTGCTCTAGGAGCTAATTGGTATTCCCACTCTTGCAGTCTCTACTCCACAACTGGCTGGTTCCCATTATCTCTAAGGTCCCAGTACCAGGCATGTATCATAAGAAAAAAAGCCCTCCTAAGACTGGTCCAAGATTCAATTTTGAAGCTTTTCCAATGTAACCCCAACACTAAAACATCCCAAAGCTCTGCTAGAGGGGTGCTGCATGTACCTTGAAAAAGAACATCCTTCACTCAGAGGTCCCTCTCCTATCGAGGCCCTCTCTAGATGAACGACCTACCCCCACTCCCTTTTTTGACTTAAGAAACTCGTCCAGTTCAAAAAAGAACTCCTTTGCCTCCTGGTATAATCCCAAGAGTGCAACTGCTGTGCATAACGATATGAGTGCCATCCCCTGCCCTAGACTTGCAACTCTTACCCCCTCACCTTCTTACCCCTCTCACCCCATGAGTCCTCAACCCCTCCCCTCCACTTGGTTTACACCTCCCCTAGGCTGCAACTGTGCATACAGCACTTATCAGCTTGTTCTTCCTCATCACCATACCCCCTTCTCCTATCCCCTAATAACATTATACGATCTGCCTCCTCTGTATCCATACCAATACTCTCTGTACCTCCTCCCCTTTTCTTTGACAAAGCCTATTTTGTCTGCCAACTACAAGCAACCTGCACTTAGTAACTAGACCTATAGACTAGAGATATTTTTGTAATAAAAGTATTTGTATTTGAGGTTATACTCCACTGCCCAGATATTCAAAAGGGTTACACATGACGCAACAGTGTTGCACCATGCACAACCCACTGATGCACCTCGGTGCGATATTTAAAAGGGAAAAGTACACCTGCACAAATCCCGATGCGCCGAGGTGCATCAGTAATGTATGCAGGCACAGGTCGGGGGGGGCGTGTCCATGCATAAACTGCACAGCCCGATATTCAGCCCGGGCCGTGCAGAGATATATTGGCACAACCCTCACCTGTGCCTGCACAAAGTTACACTGAAAAAAAAAGGAACAAGTCGAGGGCCACCCACAGGTGAGCTGCTGCATTGCAGGGTGTAACACAGCAACTGCCACCTGTGGGTGGCCCTGGACTCGTTCCCGCCGCACCTGGCGGTGTCCCCCATGCCCTGATCGTGGGCTGAAGTGTAACCCCCCTATTAGCCCAATCGCGGGTATAATAGTATCCCCCGACCCCCCATTAGCCCGATCACGGGCATAATAGTATTCCCACACCCCCCATTAGCCCGATCGCGGGTATAACATAATTTCCTCCCCAGTAGCCCGATCGTGGGCATAACTGAAAGTTTCCTCCCCAGAAGCCCAACTGCGGGCATCAGACCTCCCAAAGTCCAATATCACTGGTGGTCCAGTGGACTGCGAGAAGCCTCGATCACGGGCGGCATCCTCACCCCCATCAGAAATCCATGGTGATCTAGTGGCCCCCACCCAACCCACCCACAGAGCCCCACCATCCCGCTCCCCTGTCAGCCCGGGGGTGGCAGCACCCTCCGCCTGCCGCCCCACCGCCCGCCGACTGACAGCTCGGAAGGGCTGCCGCCCGATGGTTCAGAGCATGAGCCAATGGGCGCAGTACCATACAGAGAAACATCCAGATATGTGAATGAATTCTATTCATTCACATATCTGACTGATTTAGATGGTATGGGCTGCATGTCCATTGGCTTATGCTCTGAACCATCGGGCATGCAGCCCTACCGAGCTGTTAGATGGTGGGCAGCAGGCGGGTGGGGTGCTGCTGCCCTCCGCTGACAGGGGGAGCAGGTAGTGGGGCTCCATAGGTGGGTGGGTGGGGCCACTAGATCACCAGGGATTTCTGACATGGGGGTGAGGAAGTTCCACGCGATCGGGCTTCTTGCGGTCCACTGACCACCAGGATATTGGACTTCGGGAGGTCTGATGCCCGCGATTGGGCTATGGGGGAGAAACTTCAGTTATGTCCCGATTGGGCTACTGGGGGAGGAAACTTTCAGTTATGCCCGCAATTGGGCTACTGGGGGGAAGGAAACTTTCAGTTATGCCCGCGATCAGCCTACTGGAGGGGAGGAAACTTTCAGTTTTGCCCACGATCTGGCTACTGAGGGGTTGGGGGGATACTATTATGCCCATGATCAGGCTAATGGGGGGTTGGGGGGATACTATTATGCCTGCAATCGGGCTGCAGGGGGTGTCGGTCCACACCCCAGCGCAACTTTTTTGAGTGGCGCTGGGGCTTGCGCCACAAAATGGTGCAGTTTGAATATCTAGGCCCACATTTACTGTATCTTGCTTGTAAAATAGTCTTGTCACTTGGGTATTGCATGTTCTCGTCATATGATGTAAATTGTACTGTTTTGTCTGTTCTTCTACTGACTTGGAGCCTTTGTAAAAGCTTCAGTTTGGCTCAAAGGTTGTAATTCCGAAACTGAAATAAATAAATAAATAAATAAATAAATAGAAATACCAGTATTGTTCTTTCTGCAGATTATGAGGTGGTGATCTTCATGAATGGGTCCAATCTTCCTGATTTATGGGAGACAATCCAATATGATTTTGATATTTTTCAAAACTGGTGTCTGTTTAAATAAATTGGTGCTGAATGCTTCCAGAACCAAATCTATGGTTTTCCACAGTGCCACAAGGAGGGTGCCATTACCTACCACAGTAGAATTAAAAGCGCTTCAGGGAACAGTGATAGAACAGGTGACAAATTTCAAATATTTAGGCCTCTCCCTAGAAAGCACACTCTGCTGCCAGTGCAAAATCTCTATTATATTTTAAACAGTACATCAGAGACTGGGTGCTCTATATAGAATGAATTATTTTATTTTACAGACTTGTTGACCCAAGAGACACTGAGCCAAGGCTTGTTTCGAGGTGTATCCTGGGAGTGCAGGGAAGTTAAAGAATTTGCTCATGGTCCCATAGTATGTAAGTGGTGGCTGTGGGATTCAAACCCAGTTCTCCAGCTTTGTGGCTCAGTGCTCTTAACCACTACACTCTATTATCTTCTTTCTATTTCCTTCAGCCAGATTACTTCTTTCTCAGGGGTTTTTTTTTTGTTCCTATTTTTGATCACAGCATTTTATTATATGACTTAGCTGGGGAGAGTCTGCTGTCTGGAGTCAGGTTCCTTCACAATCAAATTGCCAGGTTGGCTACCCCACTACCTACTTCTACCCACATCTGCATTTTGCACAGCGCTCTTCATTGGCCTTCATTAGATCAAAGATACCAGGAGCAAACTAGAACTCTGGTCAGAAAAGTTGCCTCGAGAAAATTACCAAAACTATTTTATTGTATTTTTCTAAGTCAAAATTCCTCTGCTTTTACTCGTTCAACATTTCATTATTTTTCTGTATTCCCACTATGAGAGCAGGTCTAGGTCAGAGATCTCTAGTATGTCAGTTGCCTCATTTCTGTAATTCTTTACCATCTAAAATACTCAGCACCATGACTAGCATTCCCTCAAGTTTTAACTCAAGAAATATTTGATGGATAATAAGAGATGCAGTTATCCTTGAGTTATTTGCATCATATTAATATTGTTAACTCATGAATTCACTTTTACTTATGTGTTTTGTACTGTATATTTATTGTTGTTTTTTTATGTATCTGGTCACTTTTGAAAACAGGCTTTTTACTCATGGATTTACTAGATTTTAATAAATCAAATTGAATCAAATCAAATCAAATTCTTCTTGATGCCTTCATGTTCCAGAATTGGCCAGTTTACAGATGGACATATGAAGGAGCCAGCAGAATAAGGCCATTAGGTGTAGCTGGTCTGCTCGTATTGCAGGGTCCACAGCTTGAGTTACTGACCCTGCCCTCCTCAATCCTCCCATCCTTTTCATCCACCCCTCCCATGAGTTTCACTATCCCCTTGTGTCTATCCCACCCTTTCTTAAGCCTGAACACAATTGCCAATGAGTCCATCTCATCCAGCAGTGCATTCCAACTGTCCACCACCCTCTCGGTAAAGAAATGCTTTCTAGATTCCCTTCTAAACCTTCCTTATCCAATTTTAAACAGTACCCCCTCATGCTATGGTTGCTACGTAGCCCAAAGAGACCCTCCTTATCCATTCAATTTATCTCCTTCAAGAGTCTCAATCATGTCCCCCCTCCCCCCCCTTCATTACATGTTCAGGGGTTTCAACTTCTCTTAGGTTTTCTTTGCTGACCTGCAATCATCTTAGTTGCCCTCCTCTGTGCCTTCTCCAGTAGGTTAATAGTCTTTTTAAGGTTTTAAAACTTTGCTTCACAGTAGGGGTAATCAGACATCTTAAAAGGATGGAAGCCACAGAAGTAGTGTGCATCAGGGCGGCACTCTGCTGTAGGAAAATTTGGGGTCTCAGCTACGTGTGTCAGGAGCATGAGTTGGGATTGGTTGGGGCCAAAAGAAAGCCAGACCCTTGAAGAATATAGGAAATAATGAAAATAAAATACCCAGTAAGGTAGCAGAAAATGTGTAATTTTAGAAGAAAGGTTAAAGTAAATCACTTCCACATCTGAATGGCCTCTCTACAGTACTTTAGAGAACTGGTGTGATTCAAGAAGGTGAGAAAGTCGCCGGCCTGGTCATGTTGAGGGTTGAGAAGCTGGATGCCACACCTCATGCCGCACTGGTGAGCTGGGTTCGGGTGTGAGCTCGAGTCATCGGGGGTTGGCGGGGTAAGAGAGGATTGAGCATCTAGAGGACTGCTCTCCTCTCCTGGGGAGGGTGGGTGGATGACTCCCCGGTGTGAGTGGCTCCCACTGGAGTCTGGGAGCACCACAGGCCAGGGATCATGCTGATGCAGGGGAGGAGCCTCAGCAGATGTCTGCGGGCTTGGTGCGGGAGCATGACCAGCTGCAGTGGACACCACTGTACATCCGGGCTCCTAGGAGGAGCTCACTAGAACAGGTGAAAACACCCGCTAGCTGGGGGGGGTAGACGTCGCCTGCCCCCACCTCCAGAACCGGATCCTGCCCACTGTGACCTGGTTTTGGGGTCACCTCTGCTCATGGAAGCACTGGAAGAAAGCACCGAGAAGCAGAAGGCGGACCCACTCAGGGGGTATGTATTCCAGAGGGATTGCTCCACGCAACGTGTCGCGGGTGTGCCAAGGACCGAGGTAGAGATGGGAGTATCTCAGGCAAGAGGGGATAAGACAGGACGACTGAAGGGGCCTCAGCCAGCGGTGATAGGAGGGAAATAAAGTTGAAAAAAAAAGAAGGTGAGAGAGTAACTACACAATAGGAGAAATCCTGAAGGTAAATTTAATTGATTTATAACTTATCTTGTTAAACAGACAATGTTCTTCATCAGATGGAAAATCCCCCTCTTTATTCACTATTACACTTTAAAAATAATGCCAATTGAAAAACAGTGACGTTATTACGTTTACTGTTCCTAAAACAAAAATTGAACTGGGAGAACATTCTTTTTCTGCAGGGTAACTAAAAGATGGAATGAGCTTCCTGGGTCATTTCATGGTGACATTTGTCATCAAACTTTTAAAATTAAACTAAGAAACATCTTAGTCAACTATGCTGTAATTGTTTTTAATTTGACTGTGTCAATTGTATCTATGTATATTTGTGTCTTATTATATGTAACATCTATGATGGTATATTTATGGTCCCCTGTCTCGCATGAAAAAGGCCTTTGGATCATTGCATTTACCTGGTAAATAAAAGCTAAAATAAATAAATAATTTGCTGACGAAAATCAAGCCCGTGATAACATCTCAGAGCGAGTTGTGTAAGCAGGAACATTTGTCAAGGTGCATGATATGGGATATCATCCGCCTCAGGTGTGTTAGCTAGAGGCATTAGAATATAGGCCGAGTGGCTTCAACCACCTAAGAAGAGATTTAAGCCCATGATATCACACACCTGGGAATGTATTATTATGATTATGAAATGCATCCATATGTAATTTTTGACTGATGGTATGACCTGCTTTTAGACCAGGATTATTTACTGAGATATCATCCCAGCTGCAAGTCATAGAATCATAGAAGCATGATGGCAGAAAAGGACTGCACCGGCCCATCTAGTCTGCCCTATTTCACCCCCTACACCCCCTCATTGCCAGCCCCCGCCCTCCCCCCACTACTCAGCTCCTTATGTCTGTTCCATGCCCTCTTGAATCCTTCCACCAATTTAGTCCCCACCTTCTTCTGGTAGTCTGTTCCAGGGCTCCACAACCTTCTCTGTGAAGATTCTCCCTCTCATACTGCCTCTGTATCTATTTCCCTGCAGTCTGAGGCTATGCCTCTAGTTATGGACACCACCTTCTTCATCAGTAAACACCCTTCCCTTACTTTGTTGAGTCCCTTTACATATTTAAAAGTTTCAGTCATGATTCCATTCTCCCTTCTAGCCTCCAGCATGTACAGATCCAGCTCCTGCAAGGGGCCTCTGCTTGTATGTCCTCCCTTACATGCCCCTCACAATTTTGATTGCTCTTTTCTGTACCCATTCCATCATACCTATGTTCTTGCAGAGGTGTGGTCTCCAGAACTGGACCCCGTACTCCAGGTGCGGTCTCACCATGGCTTTGTAGAAGGGTATTGTTACTGCCCTTCTTCTACTAGTAATGCCTCTGCCAGTGCATGCCAACATTCCATTGGCCTTTCCTGCTGCTCTGCTACATTGTTTTCCTACCTTAAGGCTGGATGAAACTGTGATCCCCAGATCCCTCTCCTGTTCTGTTATTTTGATTGCCTCCCCTCCCAGGGTGTACTCTGCTTGTGTGTTCCTACTCCCCACGTACATCACAGCGCAATTTTTGGCATTAAATTTTAGCTGCCACATCTCCAGCCACTCCTTGAGTGTTTTCAAGTCCTGCCTCATGTCCTCCATTCCCCTTGGGGTATCCAACCTATTGCAGATCTTTTTATCATCAGCATATAGGCACACACCTTCCCCCTCAGCCCTTCCACTATATCAGTGAAGTAAATGTTAACAAGCATTTGTCAATGCCGAATGTTGCTTACTTCTATGTGCTGTTTAGGTATTTGGAAGTCATTGGAGTGCAAATATTGAAAATTTGTGAATTTACGAGCGTGCGTAGGAACTGTGCAACACACGCTCGTAAAACAGTCATTTTTTGGAATTTTGGCACCAGATTTTCAACATAGGGTTTTGGGACCCCTTCTCATGAATGATATCACTGTCATGGTGGTATTTGGGCCCAAAGGGTGATTTCGCAGTCACTGCGCGAAATCACCCTTCGGGCCTGAATAACGCCATGACAGTGACATCATTCATGAGAAGAGGTCCCAAAAACCCCATGTTGAAAATGTGGTGCAAAAATTCCCAAAAACGCCTGAAATATGCAACAAAGTTGAAACTACCCTATCTAGCTCATTATACAGCTTACCGGCATTTCCTCAGTTTGCGGTCGCCTTTGAAGAGTGCAGACGGGTTCCCAGTCCACCGAAGATCATCGCGCCGGAGTCGGAGGTAAGTATGGGGTGAGGGTGTGTGAGGAGGCTGGAGTGCGAGGTGAGTGCAGTATGTGGGGGGTTGGGAGACTTTAGGCGGGACCATTTTTGGTTTCACAGGTTAAAAAAAAAAGCGTTAGGGACTGTTTGCCACTCTGGGGTGGGCTCCCAGCATGGCACAAGGATGTTGGGGGCATTCAGCCGACTGAGGTTTGGGCACCCCATCAGCAAAAGGACTGCTTGCCATGCTGGGGTGGGCTCCCAGCGTGGCACCTACTACTGGGGGGCGCGGCTCAGCCGGCGAGGATTGGGCACCCCGTCACTGTCACAGTCGTGCGGTACCTGCGGCTGCGTGTCTGGGGAGGGCTGTGCATGAGCAGCCGATATCTTGCTCGGTGCTCACTCAAGCGTAGCTCCCCCTTTCAACTGTATGCCACCGCATTTTAGAGCGTGTCATACACAGCTCCAAAATGCATTGGCTTACAGGGGCCGCGCCTGCCAGCACACTGACTGAATTGGAGGAGGAGGTGACGCACCTCCGAAATCTCCGATGATGGCACTATGTTTCTTGCACATGTGTGCAAGCAACATAAAAAGTAGAGTCCCAAGACTGACCCATGGGACACCCTACTCTTCACCCCCATCCTGGAGCACACTCCGTTTAGCACCACCCTCTGGGTTCTTCCCACTAACCTGGCCTCCATGCACCTTGCTACTTTCCCACCCACCCTTAGACTTTCCTGTTTACTCCCCAGCTTTCTGTGGGGGATGGTGTTAGAGGCCTTACTGAAGTCCAGATAGGCCATGTCCACCGCCCCTCCCTGGTCGATCACCTGAGTCACCCAACTGAAGAACTTGATCAGGTTCATCTGGCATGACCGTCCCTAGGTGAAGCCATGTTGTCTGCTGTCCTGCAAGCCACTCTCCTCCAGGTAGTCCACCACCCTCTCCTCGATTAGTGCTTCCATTACCTTCCCTACTACTGAGGTGAGGCTGGAAGGTTGATAGTTCTATGTCACCTCCCTACTTCCTCCCTTGTGTAAAGGCACCATGTCTACCCTCTTCCTGTCCTCTGGCACCCTCCCATTATCCAGTGGCAAGATGAATAGCCTTGTCAGTGGGGTGACCAACTCCTCCCTCATTTCCCTGATCACCTTGGGGTGTGACCTGTCTGGCCTCATTGTCTTATCCACCCTCAATCTTTCTAGCTCCTACCTAACCCTATCCACAGAGAACAGGCTCAGATCCACCCATTTGCCTCCTTTCCTCTCCTCTTTAGCTCAGGTCCCCTCCCATCTTCCTCTTCCATAAATACTGAGCAAAAGTAATTATTTAATAGCTCTGCTTTTTCACAGTCCCCTTCCAATTTTATCTCTCACTCCCCCCTCAGCCTCGCAATCCCCTGCCTTGCACTCCTCCTCTCCCTCACATATCTGAAAAAAGTTTTGTCCCACCTTTTGACTTTTTTTTGCTATTTTCTCCTCGGTATCCGCTTTTGCCTTCCTGATTTTTTGCCCTGCCAGTCTCCTCTTCTCCCTATAAGCTTCCTATTTTCCTCACTGAGTGTCCTCCTAAATTTTCTGAAAGCCTTCCTCCTTTCCCTGACTGCCCCCGCTGTCTCCTTAGTAAACCAAAGTAGTCTCCTCCCCCTGGTTAAGCAATGTTCCCTTCCTCCGTTCCTTCACCCCTGTTTGCTCTTCTTAACCTTTTTTATGCACATTTCCATGGCTTTCATTATCCCTCCTTTAATAGAGTCCCACAACTCCTCCACTGCTCCTATATTCTTTGCTCCCTGCATTGCTTCCCTTGCTAGCCTTTTCATCCTGTCAAAGTCTGCACGTTTGAAGTCCATGACTTTAGTACTGGTTTGATTTGTCTCCTTCCCTGCCCTCACCTTAAACCTTACAGTCCTGTTATCTCTGGTGCCCATGACTTCTCCCACCTGCACCTCCTCCACACTCTCCCTATTTGTCAGGACCATGTCTAGCAGGTTGTTGCCCCTTGTTGGCTCCCTGACTAGCTGGTGTAGGAATGCCCCCTGCAGTGCAGCTAGGATCTCCCTGCTCCTAGTCAACACTGCAACTGGGATTCCCCAGTCTATATCTGGGAGGTTTAGGTCCCCTACCAGTAGTAATTCTTCTTTTAGGGCCATCTGTGTGACTGCCTGACTAAGCTGTTTGCCCCCCTCTTCCTCCTCCTGCATTAGTGGTCTGTATACCACCCCTGGCTGCAAGGATTCTCCAGTCCCCCTTCCTAGTGTTACCCACAGTAGTTCCTTCTCCCCATCTTCATCTTGTTCTTTGATTACTCTCATGGTATCCCTGATGTGTAAAGCAACTCCCACTCCCTCCTTGCCCTCCCTGTCCCTTTTAAAGAGTCTGTAGCCCAAATTAGTCATCTCCCAGGTATGATGCTCTGTCCACCAAGTCTCACTTATTGCTACTATATCCAGTCTGTTGTCCCCATGATGGCCTCCAATCCACCATTTCTTCCGTAAGTGCCCAGCGTGGCAGCCAAGCCCTTCCACCAAGAACCCCCCATCCCCCTTTCAAGTGATACCCTCTTTCACAACATTCTATCTCTATCCTGGGGGGTAGCTGACAGCCCCCCATTTTTCTTGTCCTATGGTGTAGACACCATCACCCCCCCCCCACATTTGGTCTCATGGCAATCTGATTTGAAGGTTTTGATCATCCAATTTAAAATTATGCAGCAAGGAATGACGGGGGGGTGGTGTTACAGTAGGATAGTGGCCCACCTCAGGCAGTTTGAAGCATGAGATGAAAGCAAAGCTAAGTGCTTCTGCCACCCAAGAAGGACTGTTAACCCACTATATTTCATCCCCTGGAGTGCATTATTGCGATTATGAAATGGTTCCTTTTTGGTAAATTCAATGTAGTTTTTAAACATATTTTTGTTGATCTACTTTCAGCTGGGTGGTGGTGGTGTTAGGGATAACGTCCCAGCTAAAAATACCTCGTGGTCAATCAGGAGCCAGTATTCTTTCTGCCCATTTTATAATTAAGGTTATTGACTGCTGAGAAATGTGGGGCAGTCATGATTGGTATTTGGCTTGCTTCTGTGTTTATTTACTATGGTTCTCTCTCAGTATCTCATTGTGGGTTAGTCCCAGTTATCAGTAGTAACCATATCCATACCCTTGGACCATTTTGTGTTCTCAGTATTATACTCCAGAACACAGAACATTATTTGAGTTTTTCACTTCTCAGAGTGGTTTAAGACACCTAGATTTGGTGTGTCTCACAATGCACCCAAAACATCTAATTGGTGACCCTTGATATACAGTACCACTTCCTGTTATGTAGTATTGCTTTATGTTATATTTGAAATATTTTCTTTCCAGGTCAGCTATGGTTCTTCAGTTTCCCTGTTGAGTGATAAGTCAAAATTCCCTTCATTTATGCGGACTGTTCCAAATGACATCTTCCAAGCTCTTGGTATGGCTCAGCTGTTAATTTATTTTGGTTGGACATGGGTGGGAATTCTGGCCTCTGACAATGATTACGGTATGCTGGGCAGCCAGACTCTCAAACAAGAAATTGTCAAGGCTGGAGGCTGCATAGAATTTTTAGAAATGGTCACCAAGTATAAAGAGAAGATCCCCTCCACCATTGATGTGATTCAGAGGTCATCAGCAAATGTCATTGTGGTCTACTCCACTGCTGAGAATCTGGTTCCATTGCTGGAGGCCATTGCTATGCAAAATGTAACAGGTAGAGTTTGGATCAGCTCTACAGGTTGGCAGGTGTCCTTGGAAGTTCTCAAGATGGAGGTTGTGAAAACCTTGAATGGTAGCATAGGGTTCTTCATCCACAAAGGCAAGATCCCCGGGCTCAAGGACTTCTTGTACAGTATCCACCCTTCAACCTCTCCACATGACATCTTTATGAGAACATTCTGGGAGGTGGCCTTTGACTGCCAGTGGCCAAGCCTGATGGAAATGACACACTAACAAACTGGGCAAAAGCACAATAACATCACCTTGCACAGGTCATGAGGATTTAAGAAATCTTGACATTTCTAAATATGACGCGTATAATTACACATACATGTTTAGCATTTACAATGCAGTATATGCAGTGGCACATTCCATTCATAGTCTGCTTTCATGTAGAGATGAAGAAGGTCCATTTTATAATGGAGAGTGTGGGAGCATTCATGATTTCCAACCTTGGAAGGTAAGAAAACCAAGTAGTATATTATCATTTGTAAAAACTGGTGTGTATGTTAATACCACTGCTGAGTCCACTCTTTCGGTTGTAAGAGTGGTCTCACGTGCATTCTTAGGGTAAAAGACCTGCAAAGCAACAGTGAATGGTTCTGATACCCTAACAATGTGATTGAGACTACTCTTGAAACAGTAAAAGTGGGCTTGGTGGTATTACGGGTGCATTATTAATCGAGTTCGATCAATAATATAATCCCTCACTAATTTATAAAAAAAAGTTCCCCAACATTCCCATCTTCAGGGTAGCTGTGGAAGAAATACTCTTCACGAATAAAAGTGTCTCATGCACAGAGCATGAAAATCCGGGTCATGCCTGAAAATAGTCACTTGCTGGCTAGTGCACTTACCCGGTTAACAAAAACTAAATAAAAAGCAGTGTTCTGATTGGTTGAAACTCTTGCTCTATAATGGGCTATAGAAGGAATATGAATTCCATCAAATGTGCTGCCTCCCTCCATTAAGTTCGGAGCTGTGTTGAACATGAAGTTCTGCTGGCAGAATTTGTGCAGAATGGCAATTCTGCTTCCAAAATTCTTTTCAGAATTAATTTTTTTATAATTTACTGTTTCTTCTTGATCTGGTCCCCTCACCTTGTCAGGTCCTGCCCTTCCAGCAGCATCTCTGGCACTTACCTTCAGGTTTCCAATCCCATGGGTTTACCCACTGTGGAATGGGCTGCTGTGTTGGTTCCAACCCCCACTGTATCTTGGTCATGGGTACAGGAGTTCCCTGGGTTCCTGAAGGCAGCCAGTTGCTGGAGTCTGGGCTTGAGTATACTTGGATCATGTACTGGGCAGACATTGTCACTTTATGTAGTCCTATCTCCTGGGATGCCTGGTGCTTGAGGAGATCTAATCAGAGGCACACAAGCATGCATAATGTGAATCTTGTCCAACATTCCCCTTCCCACTCCTACTGTCTGCTGAACTACCAGCTGTGGTCACCCAGGGGCAAGTATAGCATTGGCAGAAGTGACCTCCTCCCTCCCCCTTCCCAAAGGAAGTCAGCGTCCTCTGATTTTCCTCCCCTGGCCAGTGCCTGATGGTCTGCACTTCTTCCTGAACTCAGTTGTTGGCTTAACGAGTGCTGGCACTGCTGCAGTGCAGGCAGGTCAGCTCTGGAATTTATTGTTAATTCTGAAAGGCAATTCTATATGTAATCCTTTTCCGTGGTTTGCATAAATTGAGTTGGCAGTTTACGTAACTGCAGAATATTATTATGGGGTTTATGTAAATTGTAGTTCAGTAAATTCCAGTTTAAAGAAATAGATTAGTTGCCGTATTGGTCCTTGTAAGAAAACATCCAGAAGTAAATGATTTGATACCTTTTAATGGACCAACACAGGTGTTACAAAACATAGATGTAACAAAACACAGGTGTTACAAAACATAGATGTTACAAAAGAAAAAAGTGTCTAAGCTTTCGGAGCAACCAAGTCCTACTTCAGAGACTTATGTCCCAGTTTAAAGAAAAATTCTGCTTTGGATGGAATTCTGTAGAATTAATTTTAATTTCCAAAATTCCACAGACTTTCTTCAGAAGAGGAATTTAATAAATCAGCACTGCTCTAATCAAGCTAGATTTTAACATTCTTCTATAAATTTCCTTGTCGGCATCCTTACTAATGTTTTTTTCTCTGTGTGTTTGCAGACACCATAACATCATTACTGTTCACCCTCTTCCTTTCAATGTTAATAGCTAATTCAAACGTTCACACTATCCCATAATCCCACCTGAGCTCTTAACAAGGATTTTGTTAATTTTAATACCGTTTTTTGGGACCAAGAAACTCAAATGGGGGTCATATATTGAAATAAAATCTGCAGTGAAAAAGGCTTTGAAAGTTGTTTAGAAATTTTATTTATTTATTGAAATGTATAACTAGGAAGGCACACTAAGCGATAAATTGCTTGTCTCCTGGTGCAACCTGAGGGGAAGGGGTAGATTAGGAATGAGACAGTAGACATTCAAGTTATAAGTTCAACATTAACATACAGTTGTAAGGTAGACGTTACAAACAGTGTTACAACAGTGTTGCACATGATAGGTAAAAACAGTGGACAACAATAAGTGCTGGGTTAATAAATAGCAAGTGCTTACATGAAAGAAAAAGGGGAAAGAGAACAGTGGTGAGGTGGGTGGGAGGGACGAGTTGTGTCCCAGAGACCACTTCAGCATGTGAGGACCCTGCACTGCACTGACCAGAGAAGGGAATAAGGAAGTGTCCCAGACAGACCCCAACAGGATGGTGAGGGAAGGAGTAGATGAGAGATACAAGCCCTTGTGGGGTGGCGGGGAACCATGGAGACCATTTGAGGCCTTTTATTCTGTGAGAGATCAAGGGAGGCTAGTAAGGGGAGCAATTTGGGGAAGGGAAGAAAGCTAGGAATCTGGGTGGGTGTGCATGGGTAAAGTGAAGGTGATGGTAGAGGGGTAGGGTTTGTCCAGGGCTTAGAGGAGAGAGTTAGGGAGAGACATGGCAGGAGTAGCTAGGAGCAAGTTAATTGTTGAGGGTAGAGCTGATGGAGTAGGTGGAGAATGAGTGCCGGATTTGAGGGAAGAGGGAATTCCAAATTTTTGGGAGACAGTGAGAGTAACTGGATTGGCCAATTTGGGTGGATCTGTGGAGGATTTCCAGGGTGCGAGAGTCAGTTGATCTAAGGGCATGAGAGGGTGGGGGTGTTACAAAGGAGGAGGAGAGGTAGGAATGGAGCTCACCCAACCGGTGCTTGGAAGTGAATTTAACACAGTGGGAGAGCCACCTATTTGCAAGAGAGGGGAAGAATAGAGCACAATAAAGATCGCAGTGGTGTGTGCAAGGGTGCATCCAAGGCAAAGCAGCAGAAGGAATTGAAGAGGGTGTCCAGTCTGGCCAGGGAGGACCTAGGGGAAACACCATAGACTATGTCACAGTAGTCAAAAGTGGGCAGTATCATCTTCTGGACAAGTTCGCTCCTAGCAGTACAAGGGATGCAACTACGGTTCCTGAACAGGGCACCAAGTTTCTTGTGCAGTTTTTTTCCTGGATGGTGTCAGTATGCCCAGAGAAGTTTAGGTGTTGGTCCAACCAAACACCTAAGTACCTGAAGGAGGATGTGTCCTCAAGTAAAGTCCCATCAAGCGTGTGGAAAATAGGGAGGGAAGCACTGAGAGTATCTGCCATGTGCCAAAGATCATGGAGACTGTCTTCTTGGTGTTGAGGAAAAGTTGATGGTTAGCAAACCAAAGCTTAACCTTGTCAAAGTCTTGCTGTAAGTTGGTTGTAACCTCATCAGGACAGGAACCAGATGCATACAGGACTGTATCTTTGGTGTACATGTGTATAGCAGAGGATGGGGAGCAAACAGAGGGAAGGTCATTTAAGAAGATGGAGAATAGGAGGGGCCCTAATAAAGAGCTCTGGGGGACTCCAGTGATAATCAGGAGGGAAGTGGAGTCAAGATCTTAACTGACTGGGTTCTGCCGATAAGGTAAGAAATTGGCTTTGATTGCCGTACTCTTTCTCACTCAATTTCTTCAGCTGATGTGAAGTTCTTTGGTTGTGACCAGGTTGACTGGTACTCAGGAGTTTTAGGCTAATTTAAAAGTTGCATTAATTTTAAGGAGTGTGCTGCAAAGAAGGAATATGAGTGTAATTTCCGATCCCACGGTGAAACCTTTACAGTGATTGTGTCAATACCAACAACATCAGCGGATCACTGTAAAGTCCTCCCGGGACCCCGGCACTCTTTCCCCCAGTCCTGCACCCCCTTCCCCAAATCAATTCCAACTCAGAGCTAATAATCCCTAAGTCCAGGGTGAGGGGGGCAGAGCCCCCCGAAACACACACAGACAGATCTCCAGATAGATTTATGCCAACCGCAATTTGCAGTCGACATAAATCTGTCACTGTAATGTCGGTCGACAAAATTTTGTCGAACTGGCATCATAGAGCTGAATATTAGTATGACTGACTGTGTGACAACACAGACATTTGAAAATGACACATTGCAAACAGCTGATAGTGACTCAGCAGCAGGGAAGAGATTTAGAAGAAAGGAAGAAGAAATGTTGTTTTTGGACCAGAGAATAACAGAAAAGACCAGATGAACCAAAATGTAAAATCACATCAGTGCACCACCACCCATCCCTTATGGGTGGCAGGAGAAGGAATCTGAACCATATGAAGGGAATACAGGGAAGTCACTGATAAAGGGTGATTTTACAGCATAGCAGAGGTTAAAAAACGAAAAAAACAGAAACAATGTTCACCAGAGTCTTGATGTCAAAACACTGCAAGTGGAAATGTCCTGTGATCTTCCTTTCTTCCCCAATGGGGCTGTCATCTGGGATTCCGATTCATGTGCTGTAGTTGGAGACTGGGGGCTAGGACTGTAGGGTCATCATTCATGGCTGCAATGATTCCCTGGAGAATCCTTGCCCATTCTCTGTCAGTAAATCTATTGTCCTCGTCCTTCAGTGACCTCTTGGATATCTATGGGATACACAATGGCTCGACTCAGAATGTGCCATTTATTCTGCATAAGTGAGTAAGAGACAATGACTCACTAATGGCAAAGCTATGAGTGAGTTATGAAAGTCCTGCCTCCTCACAAGTGATGATAAAGGTCATATTCTAATTTAGGCCATTGTGTATCCAGTTTATACATTGTATTTTAACCTGCAAAGTTTTTTAAACTATTTCTTTATATGAAACTTTAACTATTTCTGTTGAATTTCTCTGCTCTGTTTTGAGTGCAGCAGAGGCCCCTGTGATGTCATCTGACATTGTGCTAGCTGCACTCCTATTGGTTAAGGATTCCTTTGTTACCCTTCAAAGTAGAGATAAAGGCTGATGATGGCTCCATACTGAAATATATGACTTATCTTCATTTAAAATGCTTCAGCTGCTACACTAAATCATGTATCCGTAAGGTTTGATTTTCACCTACATTATATAAATGTTTCTTACTTTACCATATACACATCGCATTGTGTGGAAACAAGATCTTTGCCCTTTGAACTTCATCTGTTCCTGCTACTTCTCAAAACATGATGTCATAATCCACTGCTTGTGACATCATAATTTCCATAGCAACCAACTGTGAGGCTGTGGGTTCAGTTCCCACACCTGGCACATGGGTTAATGTCCCAGTACTGACACTGTAGTACAGCATGAGAGGGGTGCTGCGCTTCTGAGGTGCCGTCTTTTGGATGAGACGTTAAACCAAGATCCCATCTGCCTGGATTGGTGGTAGTTCAGGTGGATGTTAAAGATCCCATGGCACTTATCGAAAAGAGTAGGGGAATTTTTTATTATAATAACATCAAAAACAAAATTAATTATAAACAGTGTTAAGTCACAAAAAAATACAAATCAAATAGTGAACAAAATCAAATAAGTATTACAGTCATACATTCATCAGATCAGTATAAAAAGAACTATATATCGGCCTCCCCCCACTAAAAGAGATGGGGAAGTTTTTATTATAATAAACTCAAGATTTATCAAAACAGTGTTAAACTACACTAAAGCCAATACAAATCAAAATATTAATAAAACACAAATTATACTCTAGTAATTTAAACTTAACATAACTAAGGGTAAAGAAAATAATCAGTATTAACTCATACTTCAATCATATATACTCCTACCTCCTTACTTTACTTTACTAATCTTCCCATTCCCCTTCCGCATAATCTCAACTCTTTTGTTACATTAAGTCATATCCCGCATACTTAATTTATTTATATTTAATAAAATAAGTCAATCCTTTCCACCAATTGTTTACCTGCTTGGTGGATGCAAATCCAATATCCGTAAGATATACTCTCTCTAAGGCCCCTCTAACCAAACAACTTACTATCTCCATGGGCATTTGTTTCTGATATAGTACCCATTGACATCGAGCCTGCCATAAATAATATATTAATGCACAGCAAAAGATATGTAAAGTCCGTGTATAATACTTTGTCTTTAAGTGAGCAAATTGACCCAAAACCAAAGTGTCATAATCTAAATTATGTAACCACTTCATTTTCCATTGTATAGCTAGGAATCTCCAAAGAGACTTGGCATAAGTGTAGTCAAAGAAAAAATGTTCCGTTGTTTCCTCTTTATTGATACAAAGTAAATAAGGACAATTTCTTTCGGATCGAGCCTTATATTTTATATTGCCTCTCACCCCAATCTTCCCATATACTGACAGCCATATAAGTTCCCACATATATGTTGGTAACCTAGAATTATTTAACCTCTGGAGCACCAGTTTAATTCCTTGTGTTGGACAATTCTTGAAGACAGGTTAATTTGGGTACAACTGCAACATTACCTTGTTGTATAATATTTTCCCTGTAAATTCCCTTACTGATTGCGTCGATAGCTTCCATTTAAATAATTTTCTGACAATGGGTAAAAAGACTAGGGATAAATAAAATGGGAACAGGTTTAGGGATCTATCAACCAACCCGTAAAGTACCTATATAATACATTATGAAGTAATTTCCTTCATTATAGAGGTACTGATCCCACCCACCCTTTAAATTTGAAGCAATAAATAATGTTGAAAAAGAATAATTGGATCAGCATACCAAACCCCCATTCTGTTTTGATAAATATGTGTACTGACATTTAATGGATTAAGCCTATTTCCCCACACCATCTGGAAAAACAAACTATATAATCTAGTTTCTAATTTGATAGGGATCGGAAATATGTGAGAGATGTACAGTAACATCGGCAGGATAAATTTTTTGAGAACTACAACCCTCTTTAATTTGGGCAACTTCCAATGTTTCCATATATTGATTTTACTTTCAACAGAATGTAATCCTTTCTCCCAATTCAAATTAGGTAAATTCTGAGTCCCATACCACAAACCCAAAATCTTAATTGGTTCGGAAGAGATATGCAGACCCTGTAAAATTAAAGGCTCTGGAAATTGTACACCTATAAATAATCCCTTGCTTTTAGAGGGATTGAGCTGTGAATTGGAAATCCTGGAATATATCTCCATAAAGTCTAGAAATATTGTTACTTGATGGTAGTGCATAAAAACAAACACGAATCATCAGCATAAACCTGAACTCTTACTTCCTGTAACAAAGGGGGGGCTGTAATCCCATCCCATAATGATTTTTGTGATAAATACTGAATTAACACATCTATTGTATAGACATATAATAATGGGCTGAGTGGACAGCCCTGACGTACCCCTGTTGGAATGTGAAACCCTTCTCCTATTACAGTTTGTATCATAGGATGAGTGATATTATCTTCATACATCGCTTTAATCCAATCTATAAACCGTCGCGGTACCCCATAGTGATTCAACACCAAAAATAAAAATGGATGGTACACTCTGTCGAATGCTTTTTTTTTGGTCAACAGACACAATACAGCCAGACAATTTATATATATATTAATATATTTGATCCAATCTCTAATAATCCTGTGTGCCTGAAATATATTTTTCCCTTGTAAACCACAAAATTGAGTGGGAGATAGAACGTCAATTGCTACTTTTTTTAATCTGGTATTCAAAATACTTGTTAATAGCTTGTAATCCGAATTCAATAATGTAATTGGTCTCCAATTCTCCAATGAGTATCTATCTCCAGATTTAAATAAAAAAATTAATAGACCCTCAGAAAACCACAACAGGAATTCTGCCGAATCTAGAAAAAAATTATAAACTAATTCCAAATATGTTGCAAAAGATTCTGGAAAGGCTTTATACAGTTCCATTGTCAACCCATCTACCCCAGGTGAGGTTCCAGATTTCAACAGCTTAATTGCTGTAAAAATTTCTTTTTTAGAAATTGGTAAAACAATAGACCCCACATTTCTAGGTTGCCCAGGTCTATCCAATTGTGCCAAAAACTGTTCTATAATCGGAATACTAGGTGAATTCTCAGGCTCATGGGCAGTGAAAAACTGTTTAATCATTTGTTGTAATTTTTTTAGGTGCCGTGAAATTACTACCTTCATCATCTTTAAGTGCATCAATTGTAGTATTCACTTTATATTTTTTAAAAGCTTCATAAGGGTCTCCAGCAGGACATTTTTTATCATAATATTTGAATAATGCTTGAAGAGTATCTGCTCTATTATATTGCCACTCTTTGAGTTGTTGCTTTATCTGTGTAATATTTATAGAATTATCTACTTTTGAAGTATTTGCAAGTGAAATTAAATCATATAGACGTTGTCATAACTTAAGATAGTGTAGAAACTTCTCATTACCCCTTGTTTTTCCAATATTTTTAAAACATTTACCAAAATCTTGTTTTGAATCTAACCACCACTCCCCTAAATTATTATATAGAAAGGCCACTGACAATCTTGCCTTCAATAATACTTTAAATTTATCTCTAACCTTGGAACAATGTAATAATAATGCATTTAGTTTCCATCTGACCCTCATCTGTGATGGTAACCTATAAGGCCCAATTTCACATTGCAAGAGCAGATGGTCTGAAAATGAAACTGGAACCGTAAAAAATTCAAATGACAAAGAATCTGATAGAAACATATAGTCTATAGTAAATGTATATTGGTTTTTTTGATAAGTAAATTTTACCCCTCCCTGTTGCCGACTACTACCATTAACAAGACCAGATGCTTTTATCAACTGTTCCAATGCATTGGAGTCACAATACACCTTTTTTTTTCTTTTCTCCCCCAGGTATGTCTTTCCTAGATTTATTTTTTAGCTCACAATTAAAGTCATTACATAAAAAAATGTTATGTGAAGTGAATAAATATGGTTTTATTAATTGAAAAAGTGTTATCGTTCTGTTTTGATTTGTGAGCAATAGATGTTAATGAATCTACATGTCAGGGATTTCCAAACCCCATCAAGAATCATTAATCTACCTGGAACAATGTCCATTAACTTAATTAAAGAAAAATTAAATTAATTAAACAGAAAGCCAATGCCATCAGCTGTTTCCTGGCCAAACGACCAGTAGGAAGGCCCCCAGCACCATTCTCTTTGAAAAAGCCTAGTTTGTTCTAAAGAATACATCCAGGTTTCTTGTAATAAACAAATATCCAAAGCTTGAAAGTGAATGTAATCATAAATTACCATCCTTCTTTTTAAATTCAAAAGGCTATGGACATTCATAGAACCAATGTTAAATGCCATTTAAGTAAAAAAAAAAAATTCATCCATCTTTTTCCCTTTTTCTTTTTCCTTTATATCCTTCATGTACTCCTTTAAGGGAGATGGAGGCTATCTTGTATGGGTTTGAATCTAAATCCTGACCATCCATCTCTGACTCACCCCAGGAAGTAGCTAAAACTGAAAAAGGTTATTTGATTCCATCTCGACTAGGCTAGGCCCCATAGCAGATTTTGTATTCAGGGAAGACCTTCTTACTGGAACCATAACCAAGGGTCTTGACACCTCATTGCTTTCTGTCTCTTTCTGTACAACAACCCCTCTTGAATCTCCTCAGCATTCAACTAGTGGCTCCTCAAAACCTTGTTTTGTCCTATGTCTTTAACTATATGTCTATCTTGAGTTTCGTGGTCCAGTACCACCTCTTTAACAGGTGCAACAAAGTTTGCTACCTTATTTTGTGCTTCCTGTATCAATAATTCAGGACTGCCAATGGAGGTTTTATTCCTTGCCGCCCATTCACATTCCACAAAAACATGCCCAATCCCATCACATAAATCACACTTTGTGAAATTAGCACACTGAAAAACCCCATGGCCTACTTCTCCACAATTGTCACAATGGGGTTTATCACAAGAGCCTGACAAATGTGTCCTAACCCCGCATCTATAACAAGCTCTAGGCTGGCCTGCATAGAAGCACACTCCTCTGTCCCTCCCCAGAAGAAAGGAGTTAGGGATGTGCTCAATCCCTTTGTCTAGAAAATACAAAATCACACATGCCCACACAATGCAAAGCATCATGGGCTGCATATGCAAATCACCACAGAATGTTATGCTGGTCCAACTTTAAGCAGAATCCCTTTGTCTGTTTGCCGGAGTTTAACTTTGAATTTCCAACCCCCGGTCCAAAACTGCTCCGAAGCAAGAATAGCCTCCGGGGGGCTTAAAACTTCACATTTCTGACCCAACCAGTATGAAATGTCATCCATGTGGACACCTTCATTCCGAAACATCACAGTTACAAACTTAATTAAAGGTTTCATCAAAGGAATAACAAAAACAGCTGTCCACATGGGTGAGAATTTCACCTGGCGATATCTTTCCCAGAAAAGATCGAGTGCATATGCTGATCGAAAGCTAACATCAAAATTATCCTCACCTGATATGTTAATGAAAGCAAACACTTCCCTGGGTGAGAAGTGCAATGAATCTTTTAATAAACATTTACCCACATACACCCTATCTGGTTGAACTTCCATTCCTCCTTTATACCTTATGAGCACAGCATTCCTACGAGGAGCTGCCTCTTTTTTAGTTCTAGAAAATAACTCAGACATAAGAGGCTTTTCCATATTTTGAGTTTGTTCCCTATTCACCCCTGGCTGTACCTCCTCTACCAAAGGGACAGGACTAGAACTAGGTTCACCAAGGACAGAGTCTTGCTGATCTGCCATCATCACAGTTCCACCCCCCCTTCAGACATAACAACTGGTAAAGGCACATTTGGTTTCCACTCAGGCTCATTCTGAGAAAAGTTAAGTTTAAGATCCCAGTCTGGTGTTGGGTGCAATGACCCTTTATTTAATGTCCAACCAGCCTCTTGTAATGCTTTCTCCGGTGACCAATTTTCTGCTATTGGGGCCTGTAGCACAGAATTCTGCCCCCTCATTAGTTTTACATGCTTTTTTACCTGTGATGGCACATTCATACGATTCTCTACAGGTACCTCTAGATTCCTTTTCGCAAACAGCACAACCACTCGCTTGTCTTTCCCGTCATCTCCAATTTTCTCTTGTACTGTTGCAGAGCGTTTAGAAAACAGAAACTCCAAAACTCCTTCCTGCTGGTATGGCTCTGTTTGATAGATACAGGGCTGGTCGTTTACTCCAAGTTGATCCGTTCCACGAAAAGCGAAGCCTGCCACTTTTGTGAGTGCAACTGGGAGCCCCAAGGACTCAGCATTACCCGATGCCTTCCAGTGCACATCCAGGTTACCTTCAGCTGCCTTGGAAACCGGCGCAACGCTTTCCTTCATTATAGTATGCTTTAAAGGTAAAAAAACCTTCTGTTGCAACTGTCCCAGCTCGTCATTCTACTGCATCTCTTCTGTATGTGAATTATCCACATCTCCATGACTTACACCATTCGGTATCACACATTCATCACTCACTGCGATACCGACTACTGGACTCTCCGGTGTCTCCGAAACAAACTCAATGTTCCCATACAGATCAACTGGTTTCTCTGCTTCCAGTGCCAAAATCTCCTGTAAAACTCTATCTTGTTCCATTTGTAGAGTGCTGAGTTTCTCTTGTAGAGTTAGTTTAAGCGGTGGAATATTTTCTACAGTATTTGGACTAGTATAAACACTTTCACCAGACAACTCCACTATAGATGACAACACCTCATTATTGCTTTGCTCAGAAATTTGTGCAGACTGCACCCATTCTGGCTGTTCCAGCCATTCTTTCATCTGTACTTCCATCTGTAAAATACTGTCTCCAACCTCCTTTGCTGCTTCCATCCTCGCCCAAGTCTGACTACGACTGAACATTCTTGTTGTTGTCGCTAGCCTCCTACTGCCAGCAATGCAGTAGGGGAATTTCCTCGGTGTCCTGGCCAAATTTCCCTCATTCCCTAAAAATACCACCAACAGCTTCATCTGGTTCAAGGTCAGTTGGCATTCATCTGTATCCCCTTCCCCCGGGTTGTGCCTGAAAACAGTCAGGATTTGTCTAGTGCACTTACCCAGTCAACAAAAACTAAATAAAAATAAACAAATATAATAACTGTGCTGTGTTTTTTCCCACAACTAGAAGCTGGTAGTCATTTGCCATTATTGGCAGCTGGTTATAACTGCACTTATGTGCCATCATTCCTTCAAAGAGCACACACACACTGTTGCAGCTCAGTGGAATTGTGTCAGGTTCAACTCCCATCCTTTAAGGATCTCAGGGTAGCTGTGGTCTGCTCTATGCAGGTGGGAGAAGGGGCATGGCACAAGTGTTGGGTGGTGTAGGAGGCTGGGGATAGCGTGCCTCCCTCCACCAACATGGTATGCCCATCTTGTGGCTAAGTTTAACTTGTGGGCTTGTGTGTCAGGCAGGAGAGCAAGTGCTACCGGAAGCACAAACCTGAAACCACAGTGTGGCTGTGCTGTGAATGTCTGACGGGGGCTAACTATATTTTAAATAAGAGGAGACAGGTTCTGTGGCATGGGTGGCTGTAACAGGAGAACATTTGTTAAACTAAATAATAAAAACACAAAAAAAATAACATAATTCATAAGAAATAATAAACATAAAACAAACCTGGGGTGGGGACTTCTGGGGCAAAAAAAATCCCATCAATTATAAAAAAAAAAAATATGGGGTGATGTGTAAAACTTGAATTTTATATCATAATCTACAGCTTGCTACATCATAATCAATCTCATGGCAATAAACTGATTTATAAACTGAAGAGTATGGGCCCCAAATTCAAAAGTGGCTGGGTGCGCCATGCAGGTGAATGTGCCACACATTGACTTGCGCCAACACAAAAGAATGGGTTATTCAGAAATTGCACCAGGTAATGCGATCTTGCAAACACGTCTGAATATTCCAATTGTGCGCGATTGCACAGTGGGAGATGAGCAGCATGGCAGGTGACCTGTGCACAGTGCAGAGCATATGGAACTGCGTGATGTGAAGCCACTTGCGTGGATATGTTTGTTTGTTTGTTTATTCGCTTAACGGGTAAGCACACTGGAAACAAGTTCCTTTTACAGGTGCGACCCACATATATTGCATACAGACAATACATAATCAAACATACATATACAATGCAGCAAATTGCAGACAAAAATGTCTTTGTTACGTATAAAATTAATTAAAAAAATTCATAAAAAACAGTTACAATCAAATTGAGATTCGAAATACATCCTTAATGCATCGGCAAACTTTTGACAGAACACAACCACCTAATATCTTGAGAATTTCATTCCAAATAAATGGAGCAATATAAGCAAAGGATCTTTGTCCACTTTTAGATTTCATAAAAGGAATCTCAAGAAACCTACTGTCTGACCTATGTCTAGAATAATGACCATCAATATATGGTCTCAAAACTTTGAAATGCTATGTGGAATTCCAGAGTCCATGACTTTATATATGAACTTGGCCACACAGTATTGGAAATTTAATGAACCGTAACTAGCCCATTTCTTTCAAAATCACACAATGATGAGATGACTTAGAACAATTTAAAGCAAACTTAGCTATCAAGTGAAGTAAAGTGATTTCTTTGAAATCACTGTCGCAGAAGCAGTGTTAGTAATCATAGCTGCATAGTTCACAATAGGAAGTAAGCAGCAATTTGAAATAACCAGCCTAGACTCAGGAATAAGAAATGAACGGATTCTGTACAAAGAACCTAATCTACAATGTATTCTTGAGGTAACCCTCAAAAAATGAGATTCATAACTTAGATGAGAATCTAGTAATACCCCAAGATATTGAAATGTATCAACATAGTCAAACAGTAATCCATCAAGAGATTTAACTTCCAAAGTACCAACTTCAGATCTCAGTCTAGGTGGGGTACCAAAAACCATCACCTTTGTCTTAGATTTGTTTAAGAGTAATTTACAGGCCATAAGTGAAGACTGAAAATTGCACATTTCCTCTGTTAAAGAAACACCTAGATCTCCAAATGACAAACCCTGCGTATAAATTACTGCATCTCAGTGTAAAGTGTTAGAGAAGCATTATTAATCACACTTACTAGTTGATCAAAAAACAAAGAAAACAAAAGTGGCCCCAAAATAGAACCTTGTGGAACCCCACACTTAACCATTACAGAGTCTGATACAGCACCCCTATAATTAACCCTTTGAAACCTTTTTGTTAAATAATCCCTCGTCCAGTCCAAGAAAGACTCACCAACTCCCAATGACTCAAGTCTAGAAATCAACAATTGGTGATCAACTGATTCGAATGCCTTGGTCAAGTCCACGAACACGGCACCCGTCAGACACCCTTTATCCATGCCATTAAGTACCGCGTTCGTGAACTCGACCAAGGCAGTCTCAGTACTCCTTCCCTTTCTAAAACCATGTTGGTTCTGAGACAATAATCCAAAGCGATCCACATACCCAATCAACTGATTATAAACTATTCTTTCCTGGACTTTAGTTAAAGCAGACAAGATAGAAATAGGTCTGTAGTTACAAAACTCATGTTGTGAACCAGATTTAAATATAGGAGTGACCAAAGTATATTTCCATATATTAGGTATAGTACCTGTAACAAAAGACAAGTTGAAAATAATACTAACTGGAAGTGCTATAACCGAGGCAACATCCGCCAATAAACTAGGACATAAGCCATCAGAACCAGCTGAGCTGTCCCTCTTAATACAACGCAACAACTTCTCTACCTCCTTCGGACTAGTAGTCCTTAAGTACAGTTTAGGATTAACTGTAAAATCTTCAGTCAATCCCAAGTAGTTCACCTTGCACTGGTCACTAAAGGAATCAGGCAATGCAGTAAATTTCAAATTAAACTCGTTAGCTATCTTCAGTGGACAAGACAACAGGTCACCGTTCAACCTCATTGAACCTGGTTGACAAACATTAGGCCTTATGAAATTATTAATTGTTTTCCAAAAAGTAGTAGCATTAGATAACCCTTCACATTGTTTATGACGAATATAGTCTGTTTTAGCCTTCCTTATCTTAGCCTTACATTGGTTCCTTAAAGTCCTATACGCATGATAACCAGAAGCAGAATGGTTCATTTTATCATGTTTTCAGGCCTTGTCTCGTTGTCTCATAAGTTTAATCAAAGGAGGTGTTAACCACCCATAAGTTTTCCCTCGGACCCTTCTTTTAACAAGGGGAGCTAACTGGTCCAAAACATGTGTAAACTCAGTAATGAAAAAATGCAATGCAGAATCCACATCAGGGATAGAATATAAAAAAGACCAATCTATTTTACCCAACTCTGTACAAAAAGAATGTACATCAAATTTAGAAAAAGATCTCAAAATCCTTATAATTGGCTTAGATATGCAAATAGCCTCACTGCACAGTCGGTACCCAAACAGCACATTAGCATCTCATTACTGGAATGTATTCAGGCCATTTGCATGCCACTGGCATGTGCAGTTCCAGATCTGAGGGCAGCACCACCATTCCACAAAAGTGACCAGGTGTTACTGCAGCTTAGTAGGCAGGTGAGTAGTCATGTTTGTGGGTGGAATGCACTGGCCTTAGTGCAATGCTAATACCCATGGTGGCCGCACGTGCAACAACAGAAGGGTCCAGTGTCCATGAGACATGCCTACGACGCCTTCAGGCCACAGGTGGTGCCTCTACTGCCCCACGCTACCTACAGTTGTGCAATATCCACAGCCACAACACCACACTGATCCACTGCAGGGCCCCTGAGGCATTGTCACAATGCATAAATTGAATAGGTGACATGTATGTTGTTCCTGATCATGTGTATCTGGCAAGGGTGTGCTGTGTGCACCTATGGCATACCACCATGGGTGTGTGTCAATGGTCTGTCCCTGACCCATGCCATGCTGCCACCAGTACCATCATGTGTCCTGATTCCCACTGTCTCAGAAGTCACCATGGGTGTGTGTCAATGGTCTGTAACTGTCCCATGCCATGCTGCCACCAGTACCATCATGCACACTGACTACCATTGTCCCAGAAGTCACCATGGGTGCATGCCACCACCAGGAGATGCTCTGATGGCCACATGGGTGCAGGCAGTGGCACCTGGGACATGGCCTGCATTGTAGCTGTCTGCTCTACTGGTGTGCTAGGGGCTGACTGACCACACTAGCATGTGGCAGCTGAGTGTCTATGACCTGGGTGAGGTAAGGGAGGTGGTTGACTGGGACATGGCCTGCATTGTAGCTGTCTGCTCTGCTGGTGTGCTAGGGGCTGACTGACCACACTAGCATGTGGCAGCTGGGTGTCTATGACCTGAGTGAGGTGAGGGAGGTGGCTGACTGGCACATGTGCTGCATTGTAGCTGTCTGCTCCGCTGGTGTGCTAGGGGCTGACTGACCACATTAGCATGTGGCAGCTGGGTGTCTATGACCTGGGTGAGGTGAGGGAGGTGGCTGACTGGGATGTGCCATTGGTGTCACACAACAGTATCTGGCAGGTGCCTGGCAAGCAGGCACAGTGCAGCTGTGGCTTTGGGTACTACCATCCTGGCATGGCTGCTGTGTGTGGGTGCCTGGAGCTCATCCTGGTGCAGCTCACAGAGCTGTCTCAGGATGCCTTGTCTGGGAGTTCAGCAGCCTGCCTATGGGTGGCTGGCAGATTTAGGGCATCCCCTGTCTTGTCTAGCTTTGTGCAACACAAACATAAGATGCCTGGCACATGCGCTGTGCAGTTCCACTGACTACACACATGCACAGCATAGGTAGGTGTCTGCCCCATTTTTCTGTGTGGCATACATTATATGTGCATGATCGCACAATTGGATATGCATGGTGCATTCCCCCTTTTGAACATCATGCCACAGTGTGTTTTACAGGAAGCGCCACGCACCTCTATTTAGTGCCATGCAAGTGCTTTGAATATGGGGGTGCAGTGCAAGTTGAATAAACAGGAAGGAGGAGCAGATGAAATCTGTGGGACGAGGATCCCATTTTCAAACAGCTGTCCATAGTAATAGAGAAAAATAAACAGAAATATTGACATAAATCAAGATTTATAGAAATATAGAAACACAGGCAGTGAGAGCACATCAAGACCAAAGGTTCATCTAGTCTGCCCAGAGACATTTTGATTTGTGTGTAAATATTAAGTTTTTCAAGGCTTTACTTGAAAACACTGCACTGCACTGGCTCAGCCACACTGTGGCCTGTATTTTCAAAATGTTGAGATGGATGCAACAGCAAGTCGTGTCACATTTGCATATCAATTTGCAGCTGCAGCTGCCTCTGAAGGGGGCACTAGCATTAGAAGATGAATGAACCACAATTAGCTATGTCTGTACTTAGGGCCAGATTAGAACTATAAAAGCGCGCAACTATGATGCAGCCTGCATTTGGGCCACACATGTTTTTTTGTTTTTTTTGAAACCAGGAGAGACACACTAAGCTGAAAGCTTGTTTACAGGTACGACCTGGGAGCACAAGGAAATTAAGGACCTATTCAGGGTCACGCAGTATGCAAGTGGGGGCCGTGGGATTCAAAGTCAGGTCTTCAGGTTTGTAACTCAGAGCCTTAAACCACTGCACTATACTGCCTCCTATGTACCTCCTAAATGTGCCACATATGTGACTGTACTTAGCCCTGGAAGAACAGCGGGAACAGCATACATCTTATCTGAGCTAACTAAAGCTCTGTCACACACTGCAGGTTATTGAATCTCTCCCTGGTATAGCCCTCTGATGTCACCTGAAGGTGATGTATGGATTTCTGGTTACAGCAAATGCCAGGATGGAAGTCTGCAGAATCAGCATGATTACAGTCTAGTATCCTGCAGTAAACAGCAAATAACACTAATGTTTTTCCATGCAAAGTGCAAACTGGGACTGGCCCCACACTTGGGTGTATGGCTCTTAGTGCTGACTGTTCCTTTTACAGGTTCTGATTATAGAAAGATGGCTGGATTGCTACTGTGGAAGTCTTTTTGCTTCATAGTGCATAATTTGCCTTTTCATTATTATTAAACCATGTTTTCAATAAAAGCTCATAACACTGTCAGAAAACCTCAAGATACTGCAGTACACTGAGGCACAAAGGAAGTAAGGGCTGTACATCCCATATTCTCTGGACACTAACCTGGTAAAATAACAGATAAACAACAAACTACGATGCATATTTGTATATTTTAGGGGTGCTCCCCTCTATTTGGGGTTGTTTGGGTACTTCAGTGTTAAACCCCCAAATTTGTACTTTAATTACTTTGCAGCTATTCAACGGATTTGCATGAAATGTTAGCAGGCACAATCTTATGAGTAGATCTCTTGACATAACAAGTGTTGTTCCAGTCAGACATATGGATTCTGAGGTGCACATAGTGCAAAAAATGAATTTTTCAGAATTTTTTTCCATTAGTTTGAATGTGTTGTCTATCAACATGGCAAGAGCCCATATGATTTTAAATACTGGCCTGAAATTTTCTGGGTAGAAAGGGGCTGGCCCATAGATCTGCTTGTTGTTTATTTGGTAAACAAATATTTATCCGTTCCAAAGTTACTTAATTTTGAAATTTGTAATGCTTGGTTCTGAGCATGCTCAGTAAGCACTGAAAAATAACTATGAAATGACAAAAAATATATTTTTCATATGGGGGTAGTCTTTTTTCATGAGGGGAAAATCATTGTTTTGTTTGCTGCCATCTTGTTTTGCTTCTTTCCATAAAAATTTACATTTAAAAAACCACAAAAATAGCATTCCTGAAAGCAACCAACGGATGTAGCTTGCTTATCGGGACCCCCTTAGCTGGATTCTGCACTTAACTGTTGTCTGTTGCAGAAATGCTCTTAAAATGTTGTTTTTTTAATTATAAATCTTGCTTTGTGACTCATGATACACAGCAAGATATTTGTTTCGTATGTCAACCCACAAAAAAATATTTTATCATATGAGGAATCAATGTATTTCAAAGGGGTTTTCTACTTTGGTGCATAACTTGTCATTTTTCAAGATTTTGGCACTAACTTTTCAACATACCCCTTTTGACACCCCACCTATTAAACAATATTAGGGTCATTTTACAAATCGTGCCCAAAAGGAGATTTTGCGGTCGGTTGGTGCAATCACCTTCTGGGTGGGATTTCAAGATTTTTACCATATGTGTTCATGAGATGGGGTCATAAGAACAGTATGTTGAAAATATGGATTCAAAATATGCAAAAATGGCAAAGCTGTGCACATCTTGGTGGGGATTTGATATGTTTTACTACCGGGTTGATGAGGCGGGGTAATAGGAAGGCTATGCTGTCAGTTAGGTTGCTGTTGTTCTACAAATGGAAGCTCAGGCTTGGAGGGCCCTGTGCTTCCACATAAACACATATATGCATCTATGGAGGAATGGGAGCACAGATAAATAAGGATACAATTACACTATCTCAAAACGCATGATTGCATGGGACTATCTTAAAAAAAAAGACAATTCTTTTGCAAAAAACTGTGTTAATGCAACATTTGGGGTTCAGGCTAATGCAAAAAAAGTAGGGAACTGTAGCTTTAGGGTTCCCAGCCTAAACCCCTAACGCCACCCCATTAGGCATGTATGTATATTTATGGAGTGTATAGAATGGAGTGAGCTTTAGGGTTGACAACACCTAGGAAGACTTTGATCCTGATTTGCTTTAGGGGATTGGAAACCCTAAAGCCACATTTCCCTATTTTTGTTGCTTTAGCCTGAACTATAATTGTTGCAAACTGATTTTTGTGCAAAGAATATAGATAGCTAGATAGATAGATAGATAGATAGATAGATACTGTTCATTGTACTTTGTTTACTGCCTCTGATGCCTGTCAACCAAGGGTTTCCTTTATCTTGTCTTCTCATTAGCTGCTTCATTACACCAAGAATGTCCATTTTAAAAACAGTGCTGATGAGGAGATGTATTTTGATGTGAACGGTGACCCACCAGCAAGGTATGACATCCTTAACTTTCACGTGACCCCTGATGGAACCAGCAGGTACTTCAAAGTTGGTGGCTTTGAGAACAAAGCCCCTGGAGGACCAGAGCTCACCATCAATGAGAGTGACATTCTGTGGAATGAAAGATTCATTCAGGTATTTCACAGCACAGATCTTGCTTTTATTCTTCAGACTTTTACAAATACAGTGTAGCAGTTTCTCTCTCTTTCTTTCTTTCTTTCTTTCTTTCTTTCTTTCTTTCTTTCTTTCTTCCAACCTGTTCCCCATCTGGAGTGAATGCCAGCCTGTCTGTCTGTCAGGCTATCAATCTGTCTATCTATCTATCTATCTATCTATCTAGCTATCTATCTCTCTATCTATATACAGACAGTATCTATCTACCTATCTACAGACATCATCAATCTATCTACCTAGCTATCTATCATCTATCTGTCTGTCTATCTGTCTGTCTATCAATCTATCTGTCTGTCATCTTTGTCTGTCTCAGGTGTCTATCTATCTGTCTACTTTCAATGAGTGCTAATTAAGTCCACCAGATTGAAGCTATGCACAGATATGTAGGGCATTGTGATTACAAAGTCTCCAAACACAAAAACACAAAAGTGTTTGTAGATACAGACAGACAGACAGACACAGACACAGCCACAGACACACACACACCACACACACACACACACACACCCCCACACACACAGCCACACACACGCACACACACACACACACATATAGACAAATATAGACACACACACACACACACACACACACAGATACTCAGACCCACACACACACACGCAGATACACACACACAGACACAGACACACACACACACACACACACTGATCTTTATTTATTAAAGTATAGTTTTGGAACCAGTTGGACATGTCTGTAAATTCAACCATAGCCTAATATTTAGATATAGAAACATAGAAACATAGAAGTTGACGGCAGATAAGGACCGCAAGGCCCATCCAGTCTGCCCATTTCTTTTTCTACCTTATAAATGTGCCTTTGGCCTTTGCTCTGTCAGTGACCTATCTATTCATAGTCATTTGTATTGCTCCCTTATGCCTATCCCATGCCTGTTTGAAGCCCTGCAATGTATTCATAGCCACCACTTCTTGTGGTAAGCCATTCCATGCATCTACCACCCTTTCTGTGAAAAAGAATTTCCTCACATTCCCCCTTAATCGGCCTCCCTCTAATCTCATGCTGTGTCCTCTTGTCCTGCTATTTTTCTTATATTTAAACATGTTAGACTCTTTCACCTTGTTTATGCCCTTAAGGTGTTTGAATGTCTCGATCATATCACCTCTCTCCCTCCTTTGCTCAAGGGTATACATATTGAGCTCCGTTAATCTGTCCTCATATGTCTTCTGATGCAGTCCCTGCACCATTTTGGTTGCCCTTCTCTGGACTGCCTCAATTTGGTTAATGTCCTTGTGAAGGTGTGGCCTCCAATACTGCACGCAGTACTCCAGATGGGGCCTAACCAATGTCTTGTACAGAGGGATTATTACCTCCCTCTTACGACTTGTGATACCCCTACTAATACACCCTAACACCCCCCTAGCCTTACCTACTGCTTTAGAGGTCTGCTTGGATGATTTTAGGTCATCAGTGATGATGATGCCCAAGTCTCTTTCTTCCTTTGTGACTGCTAGCAACTCCTCCCAGCCTATAAGTGGCTTCAGGGTTTCTCTTCCCTATGTGCATGATTTTGCACTTCTTTGCATTAATCCCAGTTGCCACTCTTCTGACCATTCTGCTAGTTTATCCAGATCTCTTCTCATTCTGCCCACCCTCTGGATCATCTACTCTGTTGCAGATCTTGGTGTCATGTGCAAACAGACAAGCCTTACCCTCTAGTCCATCTGCAAGGTCACTAATGAAGATGTTGAAGAGAGGACTGGCCCCAGGACTGATCCCTGAGGTACCCACTTGTGACTTGCATCTCTTCTGACTGTATACCATTTACCACCACTCTCTGTTTTCTGCCCGTCAACCAGTTTGCCACCCAGTTGACCAACTTCTGACCCACCCGAGCCTACCTAGCTTATTTATCAATCTTCTATGTGGAACAGTGTCAAAGCTTTGCTGAAGTCAAGGTAGGCGACATCAACTGCTCCCCTTGGTCCACCACTCTGGTTACCCAGTCAAAGAAATCTATGAGATTAGTTTGACAGGACCTTCCTTTGTAAACCCATGCTGTCTTGGATCCGCCCCTATGGATTCCAGGTGTTGCACTATCCTTTCCTTAAGGAGTGCCTCCATAATCTTGCCCACTACTGAGGTAAGACTGACCGGTCTGTAGTTCCCGCCTCCTCCCTGCTACCACTCTTGTGGAGGCGGGATCACATAAACCCTTCTCCAGTCTTCTGGGACCTCTCCTGTGCTCAGAGACTCACTAAACAATTCTGCTAATGGCTCTGCTAGTTCCTCCTTTAGCTCCTTAAGTACCCTGGGATGTATGCCATCAGGTCCCATTGCCTTATCCACCCTGAGCTTAGCAAGCTCTTGTAGGACCCTTTCTTTTGTGAAGGGAGTAGTGCTCACCTCCCTCCCCCTGTCCCATGATGCTGAGCTGTGGGCCCTGCCTACCTTCTCTTCAGTAAATACTGAGCAAAAGTATCTATTTAGGATAGATGCCTTTACAGGTCCTCCTCCTCACATGCTCCCTTTTCTCCATTAAGCTTAGCAATACCCCTCTGGACTTTCTCCTTTCACTAATGTATCTATAGAAAGTCTTGTCACCTTCTTTTACTGTTAGTGCTAGTGTTTCCTCAGTTTGGGACTTTGCCTGCCTTACTGCCTTACCTGCTTCCCTTAGGGCAGTTTGGTATGCCTCTATCTTCATCCCGCTGTGTTCCCTTATATTTCCTGAAGGCCAGCCTTTTGGCTCTGACCTTTTCTGCTACTGTATTTGAGAACCAAAGTGGTTTCCTTCTTTGCACTTCTTTCTGTCTAACACAATGGGATGTTGCTTCAAGTATTGCATCCTTAATGCTTGCCCACTTTGCCTGTACCCCTCACCTGTGTTTCTTTTTGCCAGGGCTAGCTTAACTCTGTAGACCATCTTATCAAAGTCAGCTCCTCTGAAGTCCCATATTTTTGCCTTGGAATGGGATGATTTAGATGTAGTAGCCAAACTGAACCATACCATGTGATGGTCACTGGCTCAGGTGACCTTCTACCTGGAGATCTGTGATCCCTTCTTTGTTAGTCAGTACTAGATCTAGGATAGCCCTGTCTCTTGTGGGTTGCTGTACCAGTTGTTTGAGGCCCTCCCCTGCAGGGAATCCACTATGAGTCTAGTTCTGGCAGATGTTCCTGCTGGTATTGACCAATCTGTATCTGGCATGTTGAAGTCTCCATTATCAGAACCTCCTTTAGCTGTCATGTTTTGTATATCTTCTAACAGTAATGTGTCTATGTCCTCCCTCTGGTCTGGGGCCTGTAGACAACCCAGTTCTTATAGCTGTCCCATTTCCTGTTTCAGGGTGACCCACAGTTCTTCTGGCTCCTTATGTGTATTCTGAATTTCTGTAGCTTTGATATTTTCATTAACATACAGGGCCACTCCTCCCCCTTTTTGCACCTCGGTCTCTTCTGAACAATACATAGCCAGGTACTGAAGTCTCCCAAGTGTGGTTACTGGTAAACCACGTCTCACTAGTACTACTATGTCCAGTTTAGCCTCTGACATTATTGCCTGCAGGTCTGGGATCTTATTTCCCAGGCTGTGAGCATTTGTGTACATGATTTTCCATTGGCCAGATTTTGGTGTGTTAGTTGTTGGGTGAAGTTTGGCATTACCCTGTGCATCGTATGGGGAGACACTTTTTCTTACCTGGTGATGCAAATGAACTGCAAACACGCTGAATTCCTGTTTGACCACTAGCTGAGGGAGGTGTTCTTCCCATTCGACGTATGGGGTGCTGCACCCTCTCCCCATTGCTAGTTTAAATATTCTGCAAAGGCGTCAAACTTCTGCCCCAATGCTGACTCCCTCTTTAGTCAGATGCAGTCCATCAAATTTAAAGAACTTTCGCTCCCAGAACTGTTGCCAGTTCCCTACAAATCTGTGTCCTTTTTCCTGGCACCAGTCCTTGAGCCACGTGTTTAGCTCCCCTATCTCCCCTTCTCTGACCTTCCGTCCATCTGCTCCCTTCTCCCAGACTGGCAGGATCTCAGAGAAGGAGATGCCGGACGAAATAGATGATAGTTTGTCACCCAGCCTAGTCAGGTGTTCCTTGGTCTCCACAACTGACCAGGCTGGCGAGATCATTAGTCCCTATGTGTACTAGGACATCAATGTTTTCTCCTGCCTTTGTGAACAATTTTAGCAATCTGGTCCAGTGTCTCTCCATGCTGATGTACCTGGGAGACATCTGACCATCACCCCTGGCTGGAGATGGGTATCAACTCCCCGAATCATGGAGTCTCCTATGATCAGAAGTTTTTTGGATTTCCTTTGTGCTTGTTTAGTTTTGGTTCCTGATTTGGGTGAGTATTGTTGTGCTAGCTCCTGTGCCGCAGTGTCCTGCTCTGCAGTGTCTTCTGCCTCTTTATTTGATTTCAGAGATAGAGGCAGATACCTGTTTGTAGTGTTTATATGGTTTTTGGAGGTAATGTGTTGGAGAGCAGAGAGTGATGGGGCACCTGATTTGCTCCTCCTAACCACCTGCCAACCTCCTGGACCAACTACCCTCTGCGGTCGAGGTTTTTCTGTTGGATGCTGGGGAAATGGCGGGTGGTTCTTATAATGTATTTCCTCTTCAATATGAAATTTGAGGCGTGCAATCTCTGCCCATGCTGCCGGAGCTGGACCTAAGATCTCCAAGGCCCAGCATGTAGGACAGAGTCCTAAATCCTGTAAGACTGTCCTTCTGAAAATTGTTCCACAGTACCTGCAGTTAATGAAATCCATTCCAAATAAGTTGCTGGGTTTGTAACCTAGTCAGAGTAATTAGAAGGAAAAAAAGGAAAAAAAATGCAAGTAATGGTTTAATTGTGCTTTGTTTAACTTGTTATAACAAGTTAAATTACTAGTACCCTGTAAATGAGATCACCTTGTGGAGGCCCCACTGATCCCCCTTCCTGCTCTGCCACAGGAAATGTCACAACTGTGGTACCCTATAAAAGGAGTGTAGCGTGGGGTGGTTGGGGATGGGGGTGGGTGGCTGGGCCTTCCCTGCCTAAAAGAAGAACCACAGACGAAAGAACAAGGAGGTAAGAGCAGAAACAATCAGTCAACAACAAATGCAGTAACCCTGAAAGCTTATCCTAATGTTAGATAAAACTGTAAAACCTGTAAGCACCACCTGTAATAATTTCAGAGAAGATATACCCTGTAAGAAACACTTTGCTCAGAGAAAAATAAAGCAGTAACAGAAGATATACCTTGCAAAAGACAATTTGAATCAGAAGATTACAGCAGTAATCTGTTAGCACACCCTGTAGGCACACCTTGTAATAATGCAGAAGAAGGTATACCAGCAACAACAATTTGAATCAGAGAAAAATAAAGCAATGAAATGTTAGCAACAAACAGTAGCAATCCCTGTGAGTAAAAAATAAAAACACCACCACACAGTAAATCTGCTTAGCCAAACTAAGTCTTAATCCTTCTCCCTTGCTCTGGTAAGTTTCTCTACTCTGCCTTTCAAGCAGTCTTAGAAGGAAAGAGCTCAGGTGAAGCTAGGTGCCTTGGCCAGCAAACCAAGTCTTCTACCTATCACCCCCAATGGGTTGCAGACAGTGTACTTGCTGTTAAAAATCTTCTGAAATAACCATCTGCTACCCACAGCATGAGAATAAGGATGGCCTCCTTTTGCCCGACACCCCGACGGCAAAACACAGAAAATGACCACTACAGCAACAGTCGCTGTAATGGTCCATTTCCATGTTCGCTTCCCGATGTCCGCCCTTCCTGACCATCTCCACCAGGGTTGAGAATCTCTAAAGTCCAGGGGTGGGGGGTAAAAACACTGGAGTGCTTGTGCTATGTTACCCGCATCGGTATTGTGCCATCACTGTGTGGGAGGTCTACAGGTTTATTGTCGACCTAACTTGGTGTTTCCAAGAATAAAAACTGTATTATACAACAGATTTTTTTTATTAAAGTTCTACAGCCCGATTTTCAGCATCTGGTGCACAGATCACAAATGCCTGGATATTCTGTCAATTTTCATCCAACACCTTCCACTGTCCACATCATAAACTGTCTGAAAGGGAGGGGAGGAAAAATTCCTGGGGTGTGCTTTATAAATGAGGGAAGGGGGTATTGGCCACAGAATGGTAGCAGTGACTCATAAATGAAATGTAAGTAGTGCAGGATTCTCACTATGAATAATGTGTATACTAAAGGAAACAGTCCAAGTTTGGTCATAAAATTCTTGTCTGACCTCATCTGAGCATCTGTGCATTAGTGGGGAGATGGGGGTTCGCAGAGGGTGGATGCAGGTTGGGGGAGGGGACCTGATGGCGAGGGACTGTTTTCTTTGTTTCAGGTTATAATAAAAAAAATAACACTGCGGACCGTTTTCTTTTTTTACAGGTGTAAGGAAATTGTTGGGCACACTGGGGTTGGCTCCCAGTGTGTCCCATGAGTTTGGGGGTGATGCTAGCCACACTGGGGTGGTCTTCCATCGTGATGCACAATGGTGGTGGGTGGGGCAGGAAAATGCCAATGCAATCTGCTTTTGAACATGGAGGCACACTGGGGTGGGATCCCAGTGTGTCACATAATCTTGAGGGGGTAACCATGCAGGAGGATTGGGCACCCCCAAAGTCGGCTTGCTGGGGATTGTGAGAGGTGGATGGTGACAGCCGCTGCCACATTTATTGAAATGTTACACCAGGCAAGGTACATAGAAACATAGAAACATAGAAGTTGACAGCAGATAAGGACCTCAAGGCCCATCCAGTCTGCCCACTTTTTCTAACTTATGAATGTGCCATTGGCCTTTGCTCTGTCAGTGGCCTATCCATTCATACTCATCTGTATTGCTCCCTTATACCTATCCCATGCCTGTTTGAAGCCCTGCACTGTATTTGTAGCCACCACTTCCTGAGGTAGGCTTTTCCATGCATCCACCATCCCTCCTGTGAAAAAGAACTTCCTCACATTACCCCTTAATCGGCCTCCCTCTACTCTCATGCTGTGTCCTCTTGTCCTGCTATTTTTCTTACATTAAAACATGTTAGACTCTCATCTTGTTAATGCCCTTATGGTGTTTGAATGTTTCAGTCATATCACCTCCCTCCCTCGTTTGCTCTAGGGTATACATATTGAACTCCATTAATCTGTCCTCATATGTTTTCTGATGCAGTCCCTGCACCATTTTGGTTGCCCTTCTCTGGACTGCCTCAATTTGGTTAATGTATTTGTGAAGGTGTGGCCTCCAGTACTGCATGCAATACTCCAGATGAGGCCTAACCAGTATCTTGTAAAGAGGGATTATTACCTCCCTCTTCTGACTTGTGATACCCTTACTAATACACCCCAACATCCCCCTAGCCTTAGCTACTGCTTCAGTGGTCTGCTTGGATGATTTCAGGTCATTAGTGATGATGATGCCCGAGTCTGTTTCTTCCCCTGTGACTGCCAGAAACTCCCCTCCCAGTTTATATGTGGCTTCAGGGTTTCTCTTCCCTGTGTGCATGATCTTGCACTTCTTTGCATTAAACTCCAGTTGCCACTCTTCGACCATTTTCCCAGTTTATCCAGACCTCTTCTCATTCTGCCCACCCCATCTGGTTTATCTACTCTGTTGCAGATCTTGGTGTCATCTGCAAACAGACAAACCTTACCCTCCAGTCCATCTGCAATGACGGGGAGCTCCCTCATCGCAGCAGCGAAATTGTTTCAAGTTGGTGGCATGCTTTTGCAGTGCTGTCATTGACAGCATGTTATTTTATTCTTGCCACAGAGCCCAGCCCAAAATAGCAGTGGCACCATTGGCCACAACACGACTGCACCTTCAAAACCCACTACTCCACTCCAAGCTACCACAATATGTTGTCTGTGCTGTACATGCAAGACAACGTAAAAATGGCTGTCAGAAATCCTATAATCAAATTGGCTAATAGGTACGCAGAAAAATTTACCTCAGTTGCACAGTTACAGCTAGTACCAGACAGCAGACACATAAACCTCATCATATGACTCATATGCTCTCCACTCTAGTCCAGAAAAAGTTTTTGCAATTCAATGACACCCAGTGGCCAAACATGAGATTGCACACTCCTTTTGCAGTTGAGTAGCTACAAACTGAACTTGGGTTACCCCAGGTTGTTCTTTTTATGTTGATTGCACACAGCGCAAGAAACATATTGCAGCAGCTTTCTCAGAAGCAGGCTGTGGGGGCACGGCACTGTTGTGGCCAATGCCCCCACAGCCTGCAAAGGCTTTTCCCGCATCCCCCAATCCCCTAGCACGCTGCTGCTGACACAAGTTTGGAAACTTGTTTGTTTGTTTGTTTTGTTGAATTTTGTTGACCCGGTAAGCCCACTGGGCCTAGAAGTCCCTTTTTCAGGGGCGACCGGGGGAAAGGGGGGATACAGATGGTAAGCAACTGAAATTGAACCAGATTAAGCTGTTGGTGATATTTTTAGTGAATGAGGGAAATTTGGCCATGACACCTGGGAAATTCCTCTACTCTTTTCGATAAGTGCCATGGGATCTTTAACATCCACCTGAACTACCACCAATCCAGGCAGATGGGACCTCGGTTTAACATCTCATCCGAAAGATGGCACCTCAGAAGTGCAGCACCCCTCTCATGCTGCACTACAGTGTCAGTACTGGGATATTAACCCAAGTGCCAGATGTGGGAACTGAACCCACAGCCCTCTGATCTTCTGGCCTCAGAGGCGAGTGTGCTACCTACTGAGCCACTGACACTGTATTGGCACCAACTTGTGACAATTTCACCACTGCAATCAGGGGCTGCCTCGTCATTGCAGCATCAGCCGTCCGCTGCAATGAGGGAGTGACCCGTCATTTCAGGGCAGGATCTAGAAACCCTGATATTGTTTGTGAACATGGCGATGGGTTGTCGCCGTATTCACAAACAATATCACCCCCCCACCATGTTTATTTGCAGACGGGGCAGCCCACTCCCCGTCGGCATTCTGTAACACCCTCCCATTTTATTTCTGCTGACGGGGTGCCCAGTCCCCGTCAGCATAATGATTACCCCCACTTGTGTGCCGACAGAGGTGCCCTATCCCCCGTTGGCTACTGCTGCCCCCCAAAAGAAAGCTCTGGTGGCACACTGAGAGCCCATCCAGCATGCCACATGCCCTGTAAAGGAAAAACGGTCCTCACGCGTCTTTTGTTTTGCTGCAAAAGGAAATGGTCCCTCGTGGTCTCCTGCCCCCACCCAACCCCCACCCACCCACTGCGCACCCTGCCTCCACATCCCCCACCCCATACTTACCTCCGAAGCTCAGTGTGACGATCTTCGGTGGACCGGGAATACATCTGCACTCTTCAAAGCCGACCGTGAACTGAGGAAATGCTGGAAAGCTGTATAATGTAACAACTAGGGTTTTTTCAACTTTAATGCATATCTCAGGCTTGTTTGGGAATTTTTTCACCAAATTTTCAAGATGGAGTTTTTGGGAACCCTCCTCATGAATTCTTGAACTGTCATGGCGTTAATCGGCCCTGGAAGATGATTTCACGATCACTGCATGGAATCACCTTTTGGGGCTGATTAATGAAATGACAGAGCCAGTGTTCATTAGGTGGGCGCCGAAAAAGCCTATGTTGCAAATTTGGTGAAAAAAATCCCAAAAATGACTATTTTTATAAGTGTGCACTGCGCAGTTGCTACACATGCTTGTAACTTGCAATATTTTCATGCCAGATTTTCAACATGCCATTTTTTCACACCTCCTTGTGAACAGTATAGCTGTCATTGTTCACATCCTGGTGGAAATATGTTTTCGCACTTCCGTCGCAGAATGGCACGGTCGCTGTGGGAAATCAGTGTTCAGGACAGATTAAGAAAATGACAGTGACACTGTTCATGAGTAGAGATCCTGAAATGGCTATGTTGAAAATCTGGTAATGATACTCCATAAAGTGACTGTTTTACGAGTGTGTGTTGCATAGTTTGCATGCACTCATAACGAAAATTTATAATATTTTCACTCCAGATTTTCAACATTGCCATTTCCACACCTACTTATGAACAGTGTCAGCTGTCATTTTCCCATCCTGGCGTCAATGTGTTTCACACTTCCTGCATGAGAATAGAGCAGTCGCTGTGGAAATCACTGTCGGGACAGATTAAGAAAATGACAGTGATACTGTTCATGAGCAGAGGTCCTAAAATGCTTATGTTGAAAATTTGGTGATGATAGCCCATCAAATGACTGTGTTACAAGTGTGCATTGCACACTTTCCACACCCTGTAACTTCAAGATTTGTAATATTGTCATGCCAGATTTTCAACAGTGGCATTTTTCACACCTCCTTATGAGCAGTACAGCTGTCATTTTCACATCCTGACTGAAATGTGGTTTCACAGTTGCGGCACAGAATAACTGAGTCGCTGTGGGAAATCAGTGTTCAGGACAGATTAAGAAAATGACAGGGCACTGTTCATGAGCAGAGGTCCTAAAAACCCTATGTTGAAAATTTGGTGAGAAACTCATAACATGACTGTGTTACAAGCGTGCGTTGAACTGTTTCACACACCCTTTGCTAAATTTGTAATATTTTCATGCCACATTTTCAACAGTGGCATTTTTCACATCTCCTTATGAACAGTACAGCTGTCATTTTTCACATCCTGGCTAAAATATGTTTTGCACTCCTGCCGGAGAATAGCATGGTCACTGTGGGAAATCAGTGTTTGGGACAGATTAAGATCAAGCAGTGAGAGGGGAGTGACCGAGCTCAACTGAGCTCTGTTGGGACTGCTATGGATTTGTTTGTGGGCAGAAAAGGCCCCAACGCAAAAGTCCAGTACAAAGGGCAGCCTGCAGCACTGGGAGAAACAGAAGAGAGAAGGAGTGAGGGAGGGTGAGCGAACTCACGGAGCGCTGTCAGGACTGCTGCAGATTTCTTTGTGGGCAGAAAAGGCTTAAAAGCAGGCAGGGCCCAGTAGAAAGGCCAGCCTGCAGCGGTGGGAGAAACAGTATGAGTGAGTGAGACAGGGGGACTGAGTGAGCTCAGCAGAGCTCTATCAGGACTGCTGTGGATTTCTTTGTGGGCAGAAAAAGGCGCCAATGCAGGCAGGAGCCTGTACAAAGGGCCGCTTGCAGCCCAGGACAAACAGAATGAGCGTATGACAGAGGGAGACTGAGCGACCTCAACAGAGCTCTGTGGGACAGCTGCAGATTTCTTTGTGGACAGACAAAGGTGCCAACACAGCCAGGAGCCCCATACACAAGCGCAGCCTGCAGTGCCAAGAGAAACAGAATGAGTGAGTGACAGTGTGGTAGTGAGCAAGCTCAACAGAGCTGTTTTGTGAGTGCTGTGGATTTCTTTGTGGGCAGAAAATGCGGCAACGCAGGCAGGAGCCCCGTACAAAAGGCCAACTTGCAGATCTGGCAGAAACAGAATGAGTGAGTGAGTGAGTGAGGGGGAGTGAGTGAGTTCAATGGAGCTGTGTCAGGACTGCTTCAGATTTCTTTCTGGCCAGAACAAGCCGCCAATGCAGGCAAGAGCCCAGTACAAAAGGGCAGCCTGCAGCGGCAGGAGTCACAGAACGAGCAAGTGAGGGAAGGGGAGAGAGTGAGCTCAACGGAGCTCTGTTGGGACTGCTGCAGATTTGTTTGTGGGCAGAAAAGGCAGCAATGCATGCAGAGGCACAGTACAAAAGGGCAGCCTGCAGTGGCGGTAAACCAGAATGAGCGAGTGAGAGAAGGGGAGTGAGCGAGTTCAACAGAGCTCTATTGTAACTGCTGCAAATTTCTTTGTGGACAGACAAAGGCAGCAACGGAGGCAGGAGCCCAATAGAAAAGGGCAGCCTGCAGCGCCAGCAGAAACGGAATGAGTGAGTGAGAGAGGGGGAGTCAGCAGGCTCAACAGACCTGTGTCGGCACTGCTGCAGATTTCTTTGTGGGCAGAAAAAGCCACGAACAGAGGCAGGAGCCCAGTACAAAAGGGCAGCCTGCAGTGCCAGGAGAATCAGAATGAGCGAGTGAGAGAGGGGAGTGAGCCACCTCAACGGAGCTCTGTCGGAACAGCTGTGGATTTCTTAGTGGGTAGAACAAGCTGCCAATGCAGACAGGAGCCCAGTACAAAAGAGCAGCCTGCAGCACCGGGAGACACAGACTGAGCGAGTGACAGAGGGGAAGTGAGCGAGCTCTACACACCAATGCAGTCAACATTTGGCATTGACAAATGCTTGTTTAATGATGTCATGCTATACTGGTGTTGTTTTGAATTTGTGTTTCTAGAAAGCATTACTTACTGGGAATGTGGTTTTGTATCACATTTATTTACTCAGGAAAGCATACCTCCCAACTTCTCAGCATTAAAAATCATAGCACTGGTCTTCAATAATCAAAGCAAAGTGCCAGAATGTGTAGTACTTTCTTATTTTAAACAATAATATGTCTACAGATAGTGGCCCCATATAGTTAGCGATAAGGAATGTTCCTATCAACCTAGTTCAATGATTTAATACTTTGTGTGTCCAGTAATAGCTCTAGTGTTATTAAGAAAATCAGTTAACCTTTGCTGAGCAAGGGATAAATTCAAGAGTGAAAATCATATAATTGGAATTCATGGCAGTTGAGATGTGTGGAAAGCCATAGCTGACATCAGGTATCTTATTTCCTGTAGGGTCCTACCTTTTATCTCTTTTTTTAAAGTACACTGGACTAACCTTAAGAGTTAAATGACTTCCTTAGGGTCACACTGTGAAATATGTGGCTAAGGTGGGATTTGAACCAAAAGGTATACATGAAGTTAGATGAGGATTGTTTAAGTCTCTTGACCTCTGGGTTATGGGCCCAGCACCCTACCCCTGCAACGCTCTGCTTCCCTTAATGTGATGTTGACAGAGTATTTTTTGGTCAGGTTCAGTTTAGTGCTACTGTGAAATAGATATCATGGTTTGGAGTCTGTGGATAAAAGACATCATACGGAAGAGAGTTCTCAAATCTTCCTGTCTCTCCAGTTGGAATGGGAAGTAGTACCTTCCGGTAGGATGTTTCAGGTTGTATCTGCTAAACAGAATCACCAACTGTTTTGCTTCTTTTTCCTTTTGCGGGTGCCACGTTCAGGTCTGCAGTGAAAGCTGTCCACCTGGATGCGAAAGATTTCTAGATCAGGACAACCCTCTGTTGCTTTGACTGTACACCCTGTTCTAAAGGAAATCACCAACAAAACTGGTAAATGATGTAGATTGCTATTCAACTGGTTTAGAACGAATCTGAGAAGATGCACCGTTCTTTTGGTCAATATAAACAAGATAAATAATGTTGGTCACTGAGCATTCTCTGAAATGTATCTTGACTATTTTGGTCACCTGAGCATGCTTAGAAATGTATTCTCACATGTGAAGACAAATTTCTGAGCATGCTCAGTGAGCATCTTCTTGTATTTTCCCCAGGATACCTATGAATTGAACTATGATAGTAGTAGGCCTTTCCTGGTAAAACTCTTTCAACAAAAAATGTGAGATGCCATTAATTTTCTTCATTGAATAGCACATTATGCAGTTCACATTTTTACTCTTTTAGCCCCAGTAACTTTTACCATTTCTATCACAAACCACCCCAAACACGCGTTGTATAAATCAAACATACTATGGACTGACTCATTATGATATTTTGTTTGACTAAAGGGTATTGGTCTATTTGCTGTCTCTCTCTTGAGCTTCACCACTTGGCAGATATCAGACAAATACCTTCTCACGTGGATAAAATGATCTCCTTCAGCCACCTGTCCATATCCCTCTGTAACACACCTACATAGAGAGACTAAGATAAGGATATTTACAGACTGTTAAGGCTAGAGTTAAGACAACCACATTTTTCAAAAAGTTTTTCATGGGCTTGCAAACCATACTAGGCACTGTTCATAAGTACTTCTCATCAATATACTGTACAGTAAATTACTGGTTAAGGTTTCTATTATCCTAAAACCAGTTGCTTTTGTACTTCATAATACATGCTTATGCTGTCACAAATGTGTATTATGGAGCACAGACCCGTGCACCACTCTCCCATACTTATCAGAATGTCTCTTTTCTCAAAGCCATAATTACACAAAATAAAGTTATGGACATCAGTGTTGTTCACAATTTTCCTACACCCCCTTGGTGTGTGATGTAATCAATAACCCACGACAGGGTGTGTAGTTATTGGGGATTAATCAGCAACCTGGGTGCGTTGTGAGGCATGAGGTCAGGGATACTACTGGTTAGAGCACAATGCAAAGGCACAATAATACCATAGCAAAGGTGACTTGTCACTGCTACAGTGCAGGTTGCACTGATCACTTGGTTCACGGAGGTCCATGAGGTGAGTGGGTGGGAAGGCACAGAGTAGCCAGGGGACAATAATAATTATGTTTTACAACAGGTGGTGAACACAATAGCACTAATCTAATAGTAGAACTATGCACCACAGCTACAGATCAGGAGGAGCTGGAAGGGCAAGGTATACTGCACATGCTGCTACTACAGCCACCGCTCGATTAGCAAGGATAGTAATGGCTGCTCCACAAACTGCAATTCTGCCACAATAACGAGATCCAGAATGCTGACTGATCTCCGGGGCAGCAGTTCACTACTTGCTGTGCATATATGCTGGATTAATCAATGGTCATCTGATGGCTCTACCAATCAGGTACCTGTTTCTCTGACCCCATGTTATAAACTTTTTAAACCACTCAAGCTTTGCTCTTTGTGGCATATAGTATCACACATCTTGAGGATGTGAAAAAACCTTGTAACACACCAATGTCTGTACATTAGTATAGATGTAATTTTATCTTTGTCTATAAAGTTGGATATTTAAACCACTCCTTTAAGAGAAGCAGTTTGAAAATCCTGTAACGCATTGGTTGAAACACAAGACATGACCACTAATTATTTTTCTGACAACTTCACACCTCACCCCTGAACCACTTATTCTTTTAACAAATAAAGAACATTTTATAAGTGGAATATATCACTCCAGAATGTGGTCCCATAAGAGAATAATGCACTTCCTGGATGGCTGCAGCATCTCGACTACTCATCATGGCTAACAACCACATGAAGTGTGTCACTCCTTACTTTGCATATGATAGACACCATCACTTGGGGCACACGTCCAGTTGTGCCGGTCATGTCCCCACAAGACACCTCACCCTGGACTCTTTGCTCTGGCATGAATTGCCACCCAGCACAATTTGTCCCCGGATGAGTATGTTTTCTAATATTTACACTGGGGCTGAACTGTCCGAGGATGAATTGTGTGGTGTGCTGAGTCATGCCACAGTGAAGAGCCTGGGGTTAGATTTTGCGCAATGGCATGAACGGCACAAATTGTCATGTAGCCCGTAACTCGCTATCTACAGTTATTTGCATACTCCATTTTCTTTGTTGGCTAACCATGGCTTTAAATAAACACCCTCTAATAGAATACAGGTCAAATGAGCAGTGCTTTATTAAATGTTATAGGTATCTAGAAATGATCTGGTCATGATTATGATTCTTGCATCCTTGGTTTAAACAGAATTAATTTTCCATCAGATGCTGTGAACTGCCCGAAGTGCCCAGATGATTACTGGTCCAATGACAAACGAAATAAGTGCATCCTGAAAATCCCAGACTACCTCTCCTATGAAGACCCTTTCGGAGCATCACTGACTTTCTGCTCTAGTGCCTTCAGCTTACTGACAGTCTCCATCCTCTCCATTTTCATTAAGTTCAAGGACACTCCAATAGTCAAGGCCAACAACCGCGAGCTCACCTACCTTCTTCTGGTGGCCCTCATGCTGTGCTTCCTCTCTCCCCTGCTGTTCATTGGCCACCCCATGAAACTGAACTGCATGCTCCGTCAAGTTGTATTTGGCTTGACATTTTCCCTTTGTGTCTCATGCATTCTAGCCAAAACCGTCATTGTGGTGATTGCCTTTAGTGCCACCAGGCCAGGCAGCAAGTTAAGGAGCTGGGTGGGATCTAAGATATCCAGTTCCATAGTCTTTGTTGGGTCACTGCTTCAGGTGATTACATGTGCCGCTTGGTTGTCCATATCTGCCCCATTCCCAGAATCCAATATGAAATCTGAAGATGGAAAGATAATAATTGGGTGCAATGATGGTTCGGCACTTGCATTTTGGTGCATGCTAGGATACTTGGGCTTCTTGGCCAGTATCTCCTTCTTAGTTGCCTTCCTGGCCAGAAACTTACCTGGTAGCTTCAACGAGGCCAAGTTCATTACCTTCAGCATGCTTGTGTTTGTCAGCGTGTGGCTCTCATTTATACCTGCATACCTGAGCACCAGAGGGAAGTACATGGTGGTTGTGGAAATTTTTGCCATCTTGGCTTCTAGTGCTGGAATGCTCAGCTGTATATTCTTACCTAAGTGTTACATCATTATACTCAGGCCGACCTTGAACACTAGGGGATATATGGTGGGGAAGGCTGACTCGCAAAGCTCTACTAAATGATTCTTCCCCACTTTCAATCAATTAATCAATCAAAATCTTTATTTAACCAGGCAGACACAGTTGAGCAAGCTCATTTTCAAGGTGGGCCTGGGACAAACAATAGGTAATACAATATAGGTGAGAACAACATGTGATTTCAAGTATTTAGTACAACAAATTACAATTTAGGTGAGATCAACATACAATGTCAGTTATGTGTACAATAATTAGGCAAAGGCAGTAAAAATGCAAGTAAAATGGAACAAAATATTGTAAAAAAATAAAATTTTAATTACAGATAAATAATTTGCGCATCATATACAAAGTGCAGGACATGGGGGAAACAGTAGGTATAGAGTGTGCTAAGTCAAAAAAAAAAACAGATAAACCAACATACATAGGGGTCAAAAGTCACAGGTAAGAGGATATAATGTGGACATAAAGTGTAGATGTGGGGGTGGGATTGAAGGAGGAAGGAGTGGGTATGGCTAAAGAGTGGAGTCAACAACAGAAAGAGATCTAAAGTCATGACATGGCAGGGGCAAGGTCAGGAAAAGAGCAAGTAGCTCTGAAGAAAAGGGATCTAGGTCAGGAGGAGCAGACACAGGATTCCTTTGAAGTGGAATATATATAAGGTTTTGAAAGCTGCCGGACTAATGGGGTAATTGATTCTTAGATTCTTTTGAATCTTATTCCACAGAAAGGCCATACATGACTAATAGAAGCCCCACCAAACTAGAGATTTGGCCTTGGACACTTTCAACAAAATATAAGAGGCACTTCTCAGGGCATGCTACTTAAAAACAGAGGTAGCAGTCCAAATGTAATTAAGCAATTTATTTAGGATGCTTTAGTAGATCCAGATTGCAGCATTTCTCTGGCATCTAAAGCTAAGGGATGACCAGCCTACCACGAGTACAGGAGCAATGATGGGTGGAATAGGAAGACCCGTTATAAACCTTAGAGCTCTATGGTAGAGCGTATCAAGTTTAGAAAACACCTGCAGGACCCTGGCTATAAAAGAAATCTGCATAGTCTAATAAAGAGAAAGGTAGTTTGGACTAGCCTCAATTTTGCATCCCTGTTGAGGAGATTTTTATCCTATAGAAAAGGCCCAGTCTCATTCTAAATTTCTTTATCAGCTCTTCTATCTGAACAATGAAGGAGAGTCTAGAAGTCAGCAAACCCCAAATATTTAAATTTTATACATACTCCAACTGTTCACCTAGTATTGTAGTAATTGTGGGAGTAGCCCATTGCAGCTGGGTTGCTAGGTTAGGAAAGGGTGACAAGAACATCGCTTTTGTCTTCTTGGCATTTAGAACCAGCTTCTGCTTTAGGAGCTGAGTCTGTAGCCAATTGAAATCGTCCTGTAGTTCAGAGTATGCCATTTGGAGGGAAGATCCGTTAGAGTAAGTACTGTATCATCTGCAAATAGATGATATGGGCCTTTTGATGATAGCATCGATTCTGTTGATGTAAAGTGCAAAGAGCAGGGGACCCAAAATGGAACCTTGGGAACACCTCTCTGAAGGGCTTTCAAAGGAGAGACTTCACCATCCACTTTTACTTGCTGTGAATGGTCAGCAAGGTAATTGCGAACCATCTGAGAGAAACAGCATCCAGTCCAATGGTTTGAAGGGATGTGAGGAGCAGACTATGATCAACGAGTATCGAAGGCCTTAGGTCCAGGAAAACTGCACAGATTAAATTCTTATTATCCAACTCACTCTGCCAATCATTAGTGACTTTGGCCAAAGTGGAAGTAGTGCCATGTTGTGCTCTGAACCCTGATTGTAATGGGTTGAGAAGTTTTGATGATTCAGATGGTTCTTGAGCTGGGTGTTCACAATTTTCTCAATAACTTAGACAGGATAGGGAGAAGGAAAGAGACCTATAGTTATTTAGAGTCACAGGGTCACCTGACTTAAACAAAGGGATGACATGTGCTGTTTTCCAGATGAGAGGAAGGTCACCTTCAGACAGAGATAGGTTAAACAGATGTGTAATATGTGCAGCTAGGACCCTATAGCCCATCTTCAGAAAAAAATGGGTCAATGTGATCGGCACCTGCGCTTTCTCTGACTTCCAATTTTAACAGGAGTTCTTCCACCTCCTTCAGAGATGTGGGATGAAGCGAGAAGGTATGGCTGGAGGAGGGGGTGCCTTGTTTATCAACCCCAAATGTGCTCAAAGGTTACTGGCGGGGGAAGAGTCAAAGGCTAGACCTGCTGTAGCAAAATGATTGTTGAAGGCATCAAGGATTGATGGTTTATCAGTGAGTATGGTACTACCCATTAAGAATTTTGTAGGAAAGGAAGTCCTGTTTGAATGGCTTTCTTTAACCTTAATTACCCTCCAGAATTTGGAAGGGCAGTTGGCTGAGAGATCAAGTTGTGAGCGAAAGAAATTAGCCTTTGCTTCTCTAACCATTTTAGTGCAAAGGTTTCTCACTCTCCTGAAGGAAATCCAGTTGTTTGTTAGCTTAGTTTTACGGGCAGTTTTCCAAAGCCTGTCCCTATTCCGCATTGCATCCTTCAATTCCTCAGTAAACCACTGACAAGATTTGTTCCTGACTCAGACCTTCACTAGTGGTGCTTGCCTATTAAGTACTCCTAGCACAATTTCTTGAAAAATGTCATATGCTGAGGTGACAGATTTAGCTAGGTAAAAATCCTGCTAGTGCGTGGAATGGCTCAGTTCCAAAATATACTCCCGGGGTCAAAGTTGTGTCTAACATATTTTGGTAGAAAATTTAGAAGCAGGTGGTGGAGCATGATTGGACCTGACACAAGCAATGAAGCAGTGATCACTGATGTCAGCGAAGAATACTCTCAGCATGGGTAAACAAATACAGTTTGTTAACTAAGATAATCATCAGGAGTGCTGTTGGTAGGATTTAACTTGTTTGGGCGGGTAGTTTCATTGATAAGCTGGGTCCAACCAAGTGAGTCACAAAGTGTTTTTAGAGGAGTTGAGGCACTGGACAACCAGTCTTGGTTGATGTCACCTAGTATTACAGACTCTGAGGATCTATGACCCAAGACCTTACTTAAATGATCCAGAGGCTGTAACCCTGCAGAAGGAGGTCTGTAGCAGCCTGACACACAAAGTGAGATGCAAGGAGAGATCCCAACCTGAAGGGTAAGACTTTCAAACTCATTTTGGACAGATGTAGAGTTGACAACAGAGACAGAGAATGTTTCCTTAATCTAGATAGCAACCGCACCACCTCTGGAGTGCCTATCAGTTCAGAACACTGAGTAGGCAGGGAGGTTTACTTCAAAGTTGGTTGTGGCCGGGTGCAGCCACGTTTCAGTGACAACCAAAATGTCAGGGTTAGTGTGGCATATCCAGGCCTGGATGGAGCCGATTTTTTTCAACAGGCTGCACGCATTAACATGCATAAAGCTTAGGCCTTTAAGGCTAGATAGGTCATTGGGTGATCTGATGGGAGATAGGGGTCCAGGATTAAGTTCAACATTCCCTGAGCTTAACAATAGAAGAAGCAGTAGCTTCCTGGATAACCCAAAGAGGAGTTTCAAGACTCTGATTCATTCATGTCTATGGGGGCATGATACTGACAAGGAGGAGGCTTAAGACTGATGCCTAGTAGGTTTAGAGTTATATGCAGTCAGACTTTACCAGCAACAAATAATGAAGAGTATATGGGGTGATGGGACAGTTGTAGGTCCACAAGGGTGTATCCAGATAGGGTACCAGTATGCCAAGAAGGATGTGTGTACAAACACGGAAGGAGAGAGTGGATGGTGCAGCTAAGGTATTCAATAGGGCTTAGAATGTCCGTACATTGTATATCCCTGAGTGCATTCTTTGATGGCGGATTTAAATAGAGGGTGCAAGATGTAAGCAGAGACACAAATAGCAGCAACCAGTGGGCAGTGACTGCACCCATCTTATATTAAGGGCCAGGAAGAGATGTACCTGAGTATCTAGGATTCAGCCCTGGAGGGATAAGTCTAGGAGTATTATGGAGCATAGTGTATTGTAGGTATACAAGAATAACGCCTGGAGGAAGTAAAGAAAGGTCCAAGATGCTAGTGGAGTATAATATGCCAAGTATATACTGAGTACAATTCTCTGGAAATTTTGGTGGAAAATGGGTAGGATCCGAAGTTCACTGCCTGAGGCAGAGTAAGAACCCGCATGGATTGCTATAACAGAACCAAGGTGACAATTATGGTTGTAAGTGGTATGACCTATAGGAGGATGGTGGAAGGAGAAAAACAAAAAAAGGGTTGCAAGAACTCAGCGATGACCAATTAGTGTAAAGGGGAGGGGCTAGGACTGTATTTAATAGAGGCCGGGGTCGGGGCGGGCGGTGTGGCAAGAAAATACTTGCACAGTTAATAATTTCTCTGTAAAGCCATCAGGAAAGCAGAGAGAGGGAGAAAGCTTGAAGGAATCAATCGCTGAAGAAGCCGGAAGACTGCAGCCAATGAGGTGCAAGCAGTGTAGCGGGGTAGCCAATTGGTGACCAGTGAGGTTCCTCGGTCAGGAAGGCAGGCTTACGCGGGTTTGGGTTCTTGTGAGGAGGGCAGGTGAAGGATGATGGCTGGCAGCTCAGTCAGCTGCTGCCACCATGGAAAACAAGCGGCTGCCCGGTCAAGGGCACCTGGAAACAGGGAAGAAAAGGTCGGGGTTAAAACAGATAAGCAACCTGACACAAAGAAAACAGCTGAGGGCTAAATCGGTGGGGTGGGGTTACAGAAAAAGGCAGTGCAGAGACAGGAGCTGGTGGCGTGGGGCCGGGAATAAGCAGACAGCAAGATTGCAGGCAGGTGCTGCTGGCTGTGCTTTGTTATGCAGATGTAAAGCAGCTACAGAAGTAGCGTTGGGAAACTTACAGGGCTTGGGGAGAGTTGAGAATAAATAAAAAAAACAGCAAGAGGTGAAAGCAAGGGGAGGCGCAGTCGGGCAAAAACAAGGAGGCAGACTCACAAGTAAAAACAAATATACTAGCAGTAATACAGTTTGAACAGCTGCAATATAATTCTTACAACTGGCTGCTAAAAATATTTGCTGAGTTACCTTTATTTCTGTAAAAGCAGCAGGAAAGCAGAGAGAGAGAGGAGGAGAAAGCCTGGGAACCAATTGCTGAAGAAGCGGAAGGCTGCAGCCAATGATGGTGTAGGCTGTGTAGAGGGTAGCCAATCAGTGTCAGTGAGATTCCCTGGTCAGGAAGGTAGACTTACCCAGGTTTAGGTGCTCTTGAGGTGGGCAGGTGAAGGATTACGGCTGGCAGCTCAGTCAGCTGCTACGCCTTGAAAGCGGCGGCACGCCCGGTCAAAGAGGCACCGGGTTTAGGTGCTCATGAGCGGGCAGGTGAGGATGATGGCAGCAGCAGTCAGCTGCTGCCACTGTGGAGATGTGGCCGCCAGTCAACTATAAAGAATGAAGAATGGGGAAATAAAATGAGGTAAATTAATAATTAAAGACTGGCACTCAAGTGATTGGCAAAGAATTTGAGCTATTTGAAAGAATATGGGCCACCCCTAAAATATCTGGGCACTCCATGACATAAAATATGATACAGTCCTGAACCAGTAACTAATGCCCATTCCCATCTTGTATCTGTTTCTCCTTTATTAAGGTAATAGTTATAAATTATTATATAATGGCGAGAAAGAATGCTGGCCTCTGATTGGTCAGCCTGGAACTAGACCAGGACTATTATCCCAGCATAATATCCCAGCTCTAGTCTCAGCCCCACTGTGAACCTATTGATTGCTTGTTCCATTGATTGTTTGTATCTTCTCTTAAGAAACAAAAATATTTTTCCACACTAATAAAACCATTCTTTAAAATTATTTTTTGTATTCCTTATATAACAACAAGGCATTGTATAATAGGAATAATGCCCTCCAGGGTGGACGTTATGCTGGGAAAACATCCCTTCTCAGGTGTTGGATGCCCCAAGCCTATGACCTTGGGCCCAACCCCCTGAGGAGGGATGCTTTCCCAGCATAACCTACCTATCGACAGTATTCCTTTAATAAATCTACCTATGTTGTGAAGTCACCACCATAATTATTTATGTATATATTTTATTAGACCTAGCAGTCAGTTATGTATGTTAATAAAGCTACCTTCTTACTGTTTTAAAATGACTATTTTTACTTGAAACGACTTGATGTATCTGATAAACTGCTAAAATCAATAAAATCTTTAAAGCAAAAAAAGAAACACTACGATGGTTTGCAATGCAATTTCATAGAACTGAGCAAATAAACTTAAGAAATTCAATTACTGATGGCTAACAGGTATAATCTGGTACAAAGTAAGAACAGCAGGAATACTGATAAACAGAACTTATGGCAAATAACGATGTAAAACAGAATGCTACTAGAAGTACAAATTGCAATGTACAATAATACTGAATTTGCATGTTTTCATTTTTCAATGGCATTCACATTTATCAACACAGAACTAAGAAGGACCTTAAAATAAGAGGGGCTACCAAGGGAATACCTCTTGGGAGAGTCTTGCTAAACATTCAAAAAAGTAGGGGCCATCCAACTAAAATCCATTTTACCAAATTTTGAATGATGCCTTGGGGACATCTAGCAGGATAATATTGTACATTCTTAGGTTATGTTGCCCTGTAGTTTTTTGGAGTAGATTTAATAAATAAGACAGTAACAAATTCCATCTTAACTTTAGGGACCACATATGAACATTCCATAGCCTTCTAATTGTAAATGAAGTCCAACCCACTACTGTGCCAGGATCACAGTGATGTGTTCTAGCATGCAGACTGGAAATAAATCTAAGTACTCTGTGGTACAACACATCTAATTTAGATAGGAAAGAAAGTGAGGCTCTCAAGTGTATGCTATCACCATAATTTAATAGTGGCAGGAAGGTCAATTGTAGTAACTGTGGCACTAATCTTGCTGTCAGTTTCACACTCACTCCCTACCATTCCTGAATATACCCTTACTTAACCAGGTCCACTTATGGTGTGGTTATCTTTGCTCTTGCCCGTACATGGTAATCTGCCTTCTGTCTCTGCACTTAGTCATTTTGTACTGTTATTATTGTTGTATTTCATTTTTTGTAGCTAACTATGGAACCTTGTGTATTCATTCATTCTGTCTTTTGCTATCTTGTTTTATGTATTGTTACCCCTGCTTTTGTAATTCTCATGGGTTGTGCCTGAAAGCTGGCATTTTATTTGTCTAAGTGGACTTACGTGGTCAACAATAAAATACATATAGCTAGATAAATAAATAACTAAATACATAAATAAACAAACAGATAAATCAATGGAAAAATAAATAGACAAACAAACAAATAAACAAATGGTGGACAGTAAATTGGTGCAAATGTCATCCACATAATAATTGCAAACCAAAGAGTGAATAAACGTGGATTGCGTAAAGCTTCCATCGATATTACTTGCCCTAGGGTAAACAATAGATTCGGGGACCTAACTCTGGTTAGAAACCTAGCAAGGACATGGAATGAGATTCCCAGTTTTATTAAGGGGCACTAAACAAGCAGTTTTTTAAAACTGCAAACTCCAAAATCTGGCTTCATAGTGAGGTAAAGTAAATTCTGCTGTTTACATTTTTGGTAAAACTGCATATATGTAAATAACATAAATGCAGTTGCATAGCTTTTGAAAAATGTAAACAGCAGCCTTTCACTTTCAGAAAACAACCTTGGTTTCTCCCCAAGATGTCTGCCAAGTATGTTAAGTGATGAGTCATGATGACATCATTGGAGTCAGAGACCCAAATAGCTGCCTATAGTGCTAACTAGTTCTTCTTTCCCTCTTTGTTTTGAATTGTTGTACCAGAATGATCAACACCATGTGTTAACTTGTGTATTATTTTGATCAGTACACATGATAGGCTATGATTTTGTTCATTTTGTTTACTTAACATGCTGAAAATGTTTTGCAACCCAGCTGACTTTCGCTTTGGCAAACCGCAGTACAGTACAACATTTCAAATACCTGATGATCTAGTGGTTATGTGATGTCCTGATTTTTTTGTTAAACAGGAGAGGCACACTAAGCTGAAAGTTTGTTTACAGAGTTTGGTTGCAGAGCAAGAAACAAAAGTCCAGAACTACAGATTTTTCACTAATCACTTCTGTCTCAGCAGGAGTAGTACCTGTTTGGATTAAGCAAACAGATACTTTATTAGAAGAAGGGGGTCTCATTTAAGTAAAAAAAAAGTGTTTTTTCTTGAGGAAGGCGGCAGTATCAGCTTAATTTTCTGAGAGCAGACAGTGAATCTAATTGGGGGTGTGGCTTAACAGCTTAGGTGTACAAAAGCAGCTGTCTCCAATTACAGCTTCTGGCTGTTTCTGGCAGAAGAGAACTGGTTGCAGAGCTAGAAACAGAAGTCCAGAACTACAGATTTTTTTTACTAATTAATCACTTCTGTCTCACCAGTAGTAGTACCTCTTTGGATTAAGCAAACAGATACTTTATTAGAAGAAGGGGGTCTCATTTAAGTAAAAAAAAGTTTTTTTTTTCTGAGGAAGGGGACAGTATCAGCTTAATTTACTGAGAGCAGAGAGTGAATCTAATTGGGAGGTGTAGCTTAGCAGCTTAGATGTACAAAAGCAGCTGTCTCCAATTACAGCTTCTGGATGTTTCTGGCAGAAGAGAACTGGTTGTAGAGCAAGAAACAGAAGTCCAGAACTGTGGGTTTTTTACTAATTAAGGTCTGCATTCAAGCACGGAGGAAGGAGACTACTGAAGACTACAGGAAGTTCCTGTCCCAGAACAGGAAAGGTGAGAGTTGTAAGGGCACATAGGCAATAGGAAAGTAAGTGTAAAAATACATAGAGGGAGGAGACAGTAAGCATAAGCATACAAAGCAACAGGAGAGGGGACACAAAATAAGTCAAGATGGGAGTGGTGCAGTGCAATGGCTGTGGAGCAGCAGTGTTCTGGGAGACATTCTGGAGGCTGTGATGCTGCCCTGTTTGCAGGCACCTCTCTGGTCTGAGGGAGGAGGTTGCCCATCTCCAGGCTGACCTGGCTAGGATTCAGTGAAACCTCTTCCCACCCAAGGGACCACCAGAGCCACCACCGTTACCTCAGAGGTTGCCAAGAAAGAGGAGTGGTTGGACCAAGGTGGGCTCAGGGAGGAGGAGAGTGGTGGAACAGAGGTGCATCCCTCCAGTTGTAGCTCTCCACAATTCATATGCTGTTCTGGCAAAAGTGGTTCCTCTATGGAGGCACCTGCAGTGGAGACCAAGGAGGATGCTGGGAACCTCCACAAGGAGACCCACAGGAGGGTGGCATGAGACCCACAGGGAAGGAAACAACTCCTGGTGGGGACTCAATCATTAGGGGGTAGACAGGGGAGGAAGGGGATAGGGAGGTAAGGTGCCTGCCTGGCGCCATGGCTTGGAGGGACAGGAAGCGAATCCTCAGGATCGTGGGAGCAGCTGCACGAGGGAGGGAGCTGGATGTCATTGTCCACCTAGGGACAAATGACCTGGCTGTAAATGGGATCAGAGTGGTGCAAGAGGAGTTTGTGGAGTTGGGGAGGGGCCTTAGACAAGTAGCATGTATGGTAACCTTCTCGGAGGTGCTGCCTGTCTATGGCAAGGATGATGCTAGGGTATTCCTCACCATGGGATTCAATGAATGGTTGAAAAACTGGTGTGGAGCTCAGGGTTTTGGCTTCATTGGGGACTGGGGAGCCACCTGGAGGGATGCAGGCTTATACTGGTGTGATGGTCTGCATCTGTCAGGGGGATCCAGGATCCTAGGTGACAGGTTTAAATGCTTCATTGGCAAGCATTTAAACTAGCCAAGGGGGAGGCACTGAAAAGGAGCAGGGAAATCCCAGCCTCCCCCCACAAAGCACAGTAGTTAGAGAGGTAAACACCAAGGCAGAGAAGTCAGTAGGGAGCAGGACAGGGATAAATGCAGAAAAAGGTGTTAAGGACAGGGATGGGGCTAAAAGGGTAAGGCCATAAAAAATAAATGGAAGGTGATGAGTACCAATGCCACAGTCTGTGCAACAAGCTTCCTGAACTAGTGGCCTTGATGGAAGAGGGATGCCTGGATATTGTGGCAAGTCACTGAAACATGGTACACAGAGAACCATGAGTGGGAAGTCAACATACCAGGATACACAGTCTACAGGAGGGACAGGGTGGGTAAAAGAGGAGGAGGTAGCTCTCTATGAAGGAAGGGATTAAAGCAACAGAACTAAAGAGTAAACAGGAAGTTGATGAGTCACTATGGGTCACCCTGGAGACAGGAAATGGCACCACAATCGCATGGGGTTGTGTACAGACCCCCATCTCAGGGGGAGGAAATGGACAAGGAAATGATAGAAGGCATCCTTAAAATGGCAGAAAAGGGGAGATATTGTTGATGGGGGACCTGAATATGCCAGATGTTAACTGGAGTACCTTTGCTGCAGGCACATCCAAGAGCAGGGTCATTCTTGATGCCCTACAGGGGGCATGCCTCAGACAGCTAGTGTTGGAACCCACTCGGAGGAGCAATCTTAGACCTGGTACTCTCAAATGGGGAAGGAGAAAGGATCTCAGATTTAGAAGTGGGTAGCCATCTGGGAACAAGTGACCACCAAACAGTGTGGTTCACAATAAACACAGCCATAGAGTCAAGCCATACAAAAACAAGAGTATTGGACTTTAGGAAGGCTGACTTTGGGAAAATGAGAGAGTGCCTTAGAAAAGCACTAGCAAATGGGCAAGAAGGAGGGGTGGAGGAACAATGGGGAATAATCAAAACAGCCATCACAGAGGCAACAAGCCTTTGTGTGAAGCAAATCAATAAAACAAAATGAAGGAAAAAACACTATGGTTCTCAAAAGAGGTGGCAGGGATGGTTAAGGAGAAAAGGATAGCATTCAGGAAATATAAGGAAACACAGAAGGAGCAGGACAGAGAACTTTATCAGTTAAAGCAGAAGGAGGCAGGGAAGGCAGTCAGAATAGCAAAGGCACAAACTGAGGAAAAGATAGCCAACTCTGTTAAGAAGGGGATAAAACCTTTTATAGGTACATTAGGGAGTGAAGAAAGACCAAGGGAGGGATACAGAGACTTAATAAAGGGGAGGGAATGTGGGCAGAGGGTGACAGTGAAAAAGCAGGGATACTGAATGAATATTTCTGCTCAGTATTCACAACAGATGAGGAGGGAGAGGTGCCTAAACCAAACAAGGGAGAAACCCTGAATAGGGGGGTCGATACCAGTCCATTCACAGAAGAAAGGGTTTTGAAAGAACTCTTGAAACTGACGGTGGACAAAGCAATGGGGCCTGATGGGATTCACCCAAGAATACTAAAATAACTAAGGGTAGAACTAGTAACACCACTGACTACACTGTTTAACAAATCATGGGAGGATAGAGTGGTACCTGAGGACTGGAGGAGGGTAAATGTGATTCCACTTCACAAAAGTGAGAGCAGGGCAGAGACAGGAAACTACAGACCAGTTAGTTTGACTTCAGTGGTAGGGAAAATGATTCAATCACTTCTGAAGGAAAGAATTGTTGAGTACCTAGAGGCCAGTGGGGCACAGGACACAAGGCAGCATGGTTTCACAGAGGGAAGGTCATGTCAGAAGAACCTAATAGATTTCTTTGACTGGGTGACTGAAGTAGAAGACCACGGAGGGGCTGTGGATATGGCCTACCTAGACTTTAGCAAGGCATTCGACACAGTCTCACACAAAAGATTAATATACAAGTTAGCCAGCCTTGTAGTGGGTTCCAAGGTGGTAGCCAGGATAAAAAACTGGCTGGACAACAGGATGCAAAGGGTAATAGTAAATGGAGTTCACAGTGAAGAAAAGAGGGTAACTAGCAGGGTACCGCAGGGTTCGGTACTGGGACCAGTCCTCTTTAATATCTTTATAAGTGACATTGGAGAGCACCTGGAAGGACAGGTATGCCTCTTTGCAGATGACACAAAGACCTGCAACAGGGTTGATACACAAGGTGGGGTAGAAAGAATGAAAAGGGACTTGGCAGAGTTGGAGGAATGGTCAAATAGTGCAGCTCAGATTCAATGCAAAGAAGTACAAGGTAATGCATCTGGAAATAAAACCCGGGAAGAGTACACAATAGGGGTGAGTTAATAACAACAACAACAATTGAAAGAGACACATAGGAGTAATTATTCATATGACCTAAAGGTGGGCAAGCAATGTGAGAAGGCAGTAAGGAGGCTGGGTGGATACTGGGATGCATAGGAGACATCAACAGTAGAAAACAGGAGTTGTTATCCCTCTACAGACAGTTAGTGAGACCCCATCTGGAGTACTGCATGCAATTCTGGAGACCCCATCTCTGCAAAGACATAGACAGAGTGGAGGCTGTTCAGAGGAGGGCAACAAAAATGGTGCAAGGTCTGCACCAGAAGACATCTGAGGAGAGACTATAGCAACAATATGTATACCCTTGAGGAAAGGAGGGGAGGGGGACATGACAGAAACTTTCAAGTATCTCAAGGGAATTAACAAGGTAGAAGAGGGTAGTATCTTTCAGAAGAATAGATGTGCAAGAACGAGGGGGCACAATTTGAAGAAGATAAAGGGGGACCGCTCAGAGGTAATGTTAGAAAGTATTTTTTCACAGAGAGAGTTGTGGCTGCATGGAACAGCCTTCCTGAGGAGATTGTGGAGTCAGGAACAGTAGGAGAATTCAAGAATGCATGGGACAGGCATAAGGCAATTCTAGTGTGGGGGCAGGAGGAATTAAGCTGTTGATTAACAAGAATCTGCAGCTTATCCATCAGGTAGGGGAATGGGCAGACTGGGTGGGCCAAACGGTCTTTATCTGCCGTCAAATTCTATGTTTCTATGTTTCTATTTTACAGGTGTGGCCTAGGAGCACAAGGAAGTTACATGACTTGCTCAGGGTCACACAGCAAAGTACTGGTCTGGTCCAATTTCAAAGCTCATGCTTTCTTGTCAATCCACAAATAAGGTTTCCTTTACCACGTGAACCCCCTGCACCTAGCCTACCTTCTGTTGTACACCCCACCATCCATTCCTTGTTGTTAGTGCTGTCTGGGGCTGCATATGATTTTTCGGTCTCATGAAGAGAATTGTCACACCTCGGATAGTAATCTTGTACCTCAGAGTTGTGCACACCTAGACCAGTACACTTCATCAGCTGACACTGTTAAAAAATGCCTCCCAAATTGATAGGGTGGAATAGGACCCTGTCCCATTTGTTATGGAGAAAGTGTTTTAAATGCAAGGATCTGTCCTTTCCTGTCTATTTCTCTGTCCAGTTGTGCAACCATATTTTCCTGTGAGACCTAGGACTTGATCACCCCAACAATCTCACAGTTCTTTGCCTCTTACTGTCTCAGTTTTCCCTTGTTGTTTGCTTTTCCTCCTTTGCACATCTGCTGATATAAAAATATATGCAAATCATTGTATGGAAATGTAACTGATATTGGGATCCCCTTTGTTTAGAACATTTATAGCATTACTGTTGAAATGTGTATAATTGTAATTTAAGATGACAGCAAAAAACTGTTAGAAGCTAGAGATTACTTGAGTGCAAATGTTTGAGCCTTTTGTAAAAGCTGCAAAAGGGACTTCAAGAAGCACACTGTGTTCTAGCAACTCCCGAAACATACAAGACAGGATGTTTGCTAAGAATGGGGGTTGAAAAGACTTATAAAAGAGCTAAGCTGCAACTGCAAGAGAGATTTGGAGAACAAGGGACACAGAGACTGAAAAAACACTTTATTTTGCCTTTGTAAATAGTTATAATGAACAAGTTTATTTTATGATACTGCTAGTGTAAATAAATAATTTTTGGTGAATTCTACAACTGCTCCTGGTTTTCCTATGCTTTCTGACCTCTGTCTCGATTTCACAGTTCCAGAGGAAGTGCAGTCAAGTCAGGCTCAAAGCACTTGAGACAGTACAATTACAGTTTTGAACAAAAAACTCCACACAGATTGTTGTATAACGCATCACAGGTTATGTACAGAGAGAAACCAGACAAAACCATTTAACTGACAAAATTGCATTGGACTGCAATGGCAGACCTCAAAGTTCTCTTTAACTGATTAAACTTAAGGATATTCCGTAGAGTATCAGGCAGTTCATTTAACCAGTTAGAAGCCCTGACAGCAAATTGCCACTTTCTCAGCTCAGTACACTGAAAAGGAGGCTTAAGGGCATTCCTGGACATGTTCCTGGCATTGCACTAGTTAGAGATGATGTGGAAGCATTTTGTTAAAGCAGGGGATGTTACATAGATACATAGTTACATAGACAGTGTCGGCAGATAAGGGCCTATGGCCCACCCAGTCTGCCCATTTAAGTTTGTAAGTTCAGTTTATGTTTTCCAGGAAGTCTGTTGCCCCTTACCCCTGACCTCCAGAATTCCTTTATGTCTATCCCATGCATTCTTAAATCCCGTGATTGTTTCAGCCCCTCAACTTCCTCTGGCAGGGTGTTCCCTTATCCACCACCCGTTCTGTGAAGAAATTCTTCCTCCAGTTTCCTCTGAATCATCCTCCTCAACTTCATCCATGCCCTCTAGTCCTGGAACATCTTTTTAGCTTAAAATAGTGCATTCCTGCACCCTGTTCCTCCCTGTAAGATACTTGTATGTCTCTATCATATCCCCTCTCTCCCTCCTCTCCTCCAGGGAGTACATGTTCAGTGCCTTCAACCTGTCCTCATATGTGTCGCTCAGGAGTGCCGATGAGGTAGCACAAAACATGATTGCTATTTGGTGTGGAATGTTGGTGTTATTGTTTGCTCCCCCAAGTAGGTGAGTGAAGCTATGAGTGCAAGGCAACAATAACACTATCATTTTACACCAAATATTTGTATTTTTTTTATTTGTATTTTATGGATTTTACCAGGTTTTCTCCTGTCTCACTCCTGTGCATCCCCAACATGACATATGCATGTGGAGTCACGCACATGGATGTCTTGCAGGATACCCCACCTCCTGGTCACCTGATACCACCTGCGCTTATCACCAAACCACCATTCAGTAATGGGGTACTATGGGTGGGTGACTCCCCCAACCCGGGAGAGGACAGCAATTTCTCAATCTTGCTCCTTCCCACCCCCCTCTCATGCCAGCAACCCAGCAACCCAAGGTCATTCCTGAACCCGGGTTGCTGGTGCAGCATGATGTAAGACATCCAGCACCCCAGCCCTCAGCGCCACTGGGCCAGCCAAATATTCATATTGTGAGCTGCCTTGTGAGATATTCTTTGTATACCATGGGATTTCAAGTTCTTTTTTTTGTGACAGAAACTGTAAAAAGTTACAAAAGAAAGCAGTACAAAATGTAAACTCTGCCCCTCTGTTCATTGGCTCACCATGAGGAATGCTAATCCATACTGATCAAAGCTATATGGCATCTCACAGGTGAGAATATGTTTCTGAGCATGCTCAGTGTGGCCAAAAGGAGTGTGATAAACTTCGGAGCATGCTCAGTGTGGCCAGACTGAGTGAGATAAGTTTCTGAGCTTGTTCAGTGACCAACTTCAGTTATTTTGCTCATGTATGGTCAAGATAACACTTTTTATTTGCAAAATGTATTTGCACTTCCATGGTATATGAAGGGATTAACCCACGATAGGATATGGGTTTACTGAGCATTTTTTTTTAATTCAAGTGTCTAGAAATCATATCACTAAAGGATAAGATCAAAGAACTAGAAAACACTATTAAAGATGTGAAGAAGAATGGTAAAAGACAAGTAATCACTTCTAGTAACAAGTCGGCTCCCACCTCTGTGATATTACAACAAATAAGCAAATCACAAGAGGACAGACATAAAAGAACAGGAGATGCAAGCAGTAGTAGTGACGATAGTGGTTGAAGCCCAGTTATTAATAAAAAAAATCATAAAAAAGGTAGGAGGTGCATGGAATTCCCTGTTACTACACAAAATAAATTTGCTATCTTAGACTCAGATAATGAAAGTACAACAGAGTGCTAACAGCATTACAAGGGTTCACAAAGATTATAATCATTGTGAAAATACCACTAATGATGTCCAAATTACACCACACAAGATAAAGAATCCTTCTACTAATAAAATTAAACCCAAATTGGATTCAGGCCCTGTCCTCACTGATTCTGGTCATACTACAAATGAAGCAGAATGCTTAATTAAATCAGGGTCCAACACAGATCTGGATAAAAGTGGTGATCCAATACTAGAGGAACATCCTAATATATCTACTGGTACACCAATCAGAAATGATACTGGCCATGTCCTATCAAATCAATCCAATGGTAGTACTAATGACCATGCAGAGACAAACCATAGTACTGGGAGATTCGAACTTTAAATATACTGTTGGCTATATCTGCCAAAGAGATAAAGCCAATACCACCTGCTCTAGTTTTAGAGGGATCTGGATCTGGGATATTGAATGCATGGTCCCAGACAGTATGAAAAATGCGGGTGAAAAATCCACTAACGATAATAGATGTCGGCACAAATGACATTTCAAAATTCACACTAGAAAACATAAAAGAGGACTGTATAAAACTGGCAACAACATTATAACAATATGGAAGTGAATATTGTTTCTCTGAAATCCTTCCTGTTCCAAGACAACATTGAAAAATAGAAAAAAAAATAAAACAAGTCAATGAATGGTTGCAGAAATAGTGCCTCCAGGAAGAGGTCAAATTTATTACACACTGGGAACGATTTTCAGGAGATAAAAGCTTGTTCTGTTAGGATGGTCTCCATCTCAACAGAAGAGGGACTGCTGCACTGGGAAAATCCATCATAAACATCATAGAGGAAAGTTTAAATTAGCCAAGAAGGGCAAACAGGAAAGCTACTACATATACTGTGAGGATTTTGATATATACAAAATCTTGGTAGCTAATGTAAGAACTTAAAATGTGGTTAAAATGTCAGAATTAATTGCAATACTAGTAAATAAAAACATCCTATATTGCTGCACCTATAGAACATGGTGGGATAAAATGGCTAATTAGTTTAATGGTATTCCAGGGTGTACTCTTTACTATAAAAACAGAAACAATAGAAAAGGAGGATGGGCGTGTATTTATGCATCAAACAAATTAGACACAAAAGAACATGCATTATCTATTAATAATATTGATATAGAAGGTGTTGCTATAAAAATTACACATCAGAATGGACAGCATTTTATATTAGCAAATTGCTATAGACCGCCACCTTCCAAGCTCGAACAAGATCAGTTATTAATTTCTGATATTGAATTATCAGCCTCATCTGATTTAATCATTGTAGGAGACTTTAATTTACCAGGGGTGGAGTGGGGTCAGCTTGTGACTAGAACATCTTTGCAAAGTCATGTTTTGGACTCTTTCATAATGGCTGGGCTGGTACAAATGATACAGGATCCAACTAGGGGACCTAAACACTGGACCTAGTCTTAACCAGTATTGCATCTGAAATACAAACCTAAATATTAGCAACCTTATGGAAACATCGATCATTAATACCATAATGTATGAAATTAATAAACAAAAATACAGTAGGAGATTAACTGTAATTATGATTACAACAAAACCGACTTCTTAAAAATTAATAAAGCACTATCAAATTATAATTGGGAAATAGTATTTAAGGACCTAAACATTGACCAACGTTGGGAAATATTTAATTCTATTATAACGAATTAGAAAACATATGTACCAATTAAGAAAACTCATAATAAAAGAAAAATTCCACCATGGTTAACAAGAAAAATAATACCACAAATCAATAATGAAGAAAAGCATTTCTAAAAATGAACCATGTCAGAGTCAAATAAATACTAATAACTATAAAATGGAACTAAAGAAAACAAAATCACTGATCAAAAGGAAAGAAGAAAGATCGAAATAAAACTAGCACTTACAAAAAATCAAAAGCTTTTCCTTATATTAATAAAATAAAAACCAAGTCACAGTATAACAGCTTTGAATGATGATGGTAATGAAATAACAAATCCACTAGAAATGGATAATACATTAAATACATTTTTGGTTCAGTTTTTAATATCTGTAATAACTTGTCAAAAAATAATAACATAGACCTGACTCAATTACAAGTGATTACTATGGATGAGGTAGAAACAGACATTAAATACATCAGAGTAGATGCAGCAGTAGGGCCAGATGGCTTTAATCCATTTTTTCTAAAAAAACTACAATCCATTCTATTTCACTTCAACATACATTTAATATCTCACTAATCAAAGGGATAGTACCCTATAAATGGAAGCAAGCAGTGGTAGTTCCAATATATAAAAAGGGAAACAGAAAGGAAGCAGAGAATTATAGACCTATAAGTCTAACTTTGGTTGTTTGTAAAGCCATGGAAAGAATTCTCAAGAACAGAATGGAAATAGAGATGGGCCCAGATATTCAAAAGAGTTGAGCCATGCGCAATAGGGTTGCACCTGCGCAAGTCCAAAATTACGCCATTCTGCGATATTCAGCAGGAGGCAGTTGCACCCCCAAAATCATGCTGAGCAAAAGTGCAATGATAATGAAGGCATGCGCAACTGAAGGGGGAAGAACCATGCATAAACAGCGCAGTGTGATATTCAACGACTTGCGCCATCCACAATAGGGGAGCAAGCGGAAGTTGCACCATAGAGGAAATGAGCCAAAATAAAAAGGAGCAAGGGAGAGGCGCAAGAATGCTACAGGGAAGCCACATGAGGCAGAACTCTAGCCAGACAGACAGGGCAGGAGGGACACACAGGGCAGGCCAGGGAAAGGGCACCCTGAACACACAGGCACAGGGAAGGTGTGGGGAGCCATAGCCAGTGCAGAAGGGAGAAGTGCCACACAGCACAGAGGCCACCACAGGCAGGTGTTCCCTGTGCAGTGGAAGTAGCAGGGAGGACAGCGGGGGGAATACAGTAACAGCTGCCAGAGGGGGTGAACACAAGCCAGGAACATGGCCAGTGCCACTTTCCAGATGCAGGCCATTATGAGGAGGGTGAGAAGGCGGGCGGCAGAGGGGTCTTGGTCGTGGAAGGGCCCATTGGCAGTATGCCCCCAACAGGCAGTACCGAGCCCGCACCAGCTTCGAGCTGTACACTGATACTGAGATTGTGGGCTGGCACTGCCTGAATAGGGCAATTCTGAGGTGGCTCTGCGAGCTGTGCAGTGATGTGATGCAGGCACCCACATAGCCGAGACCATGCCCTGTCAGTGGAGACTAAAGTAACAGCCTGCATATGCATGCTCACCACAGGTACCTCCAGAGACCAACTGGGGACACCACAGGCATAACCCAGTCGGCCACATCATGCCACCTCACCTTCATTCCTCAGCGCACTGCTGCCACATGCTGCGGAGTACATCCATTTCCCCAGCACACCGGCAGAGTGCACAGAAAACATACAGGAGTTCCACAGGGTAGCACGTATGCCTGGTGTGCTAGGGACAATAGACTGCACCCATGTGGCCATACGCACACCACCTGGCCCCGAGGGGGCTGCATACATCAATTGCAAGGGCTATGCCAGAATCAACTGCCAGGTGGTGTGCGATGCCAGGGGCACATAATCAATATCATGCCATGCACCCTGGGCACACAATGCCTTCATCTGGCACCAGTCGGCACTGTGCCACAGATCCGAGTGGGGACATCTCCACAGGCCACCTAGTGGGTGAGTATGCAAACCACATGGACAATCATAGGGCCTGGGGGCATGGCCAGAGGTGACATGGGTAGTGGCCTACATGGCCCAGGGCAGGGCGATGCTGATCACCAAACTAACCTCCACCCTCTACACACAGGTGACAGTGGATACCCACTCCGTCCCTGGCTGCTCACACCCTACTGGCAGCCTGCGACCCCCTCACAGCAATGCTACAATGAGGCACACGCCACCACACATAATGTCATTGAGCGGGTGTTCGGGATGCTGAAGGCACGTTTCCGTTGCCTGGACACCTCTGGCGGTGCCCTACAGTACAGCCCCTCAAAGGCCTGCAGGCTATTCCTGGCCTGTTGCATCCTGCACAACATGGCCAAGAATATGGGATAACTGTGCAGAGTTGAAGAGGGACAGCAATGGAGATGATGAGGGCGCCAGTAACGATGGTGATAAGCAGCCTCCCCTTGGCGACTGGACCCCGATTGATTCGGCTGGCACAGCGCACCAAGTTCCCTCATCACAGAGGGCACTAGCCAGCAGGTAAGTCATGGGGCCATGTGCAACCACCAGTAGCTAAACACAACCCACAAACATGCATGGACACACACCAGGGGTACATGCTGTCAAGGGAAGTGGCAGGGCACAGAAGCACACACACAACCAGGGATAGGTGAGGATTAACATGTCACGCGGACAGACTCATACACACACATGCACACACACAATGCACCAAACATGCACAGAGGGCAGGAGGCACACCGACCCGGAATGCCACCCCTAGCCACACACATGTCTACAGTCCACCATGCCCACTGCCTGTCCATATGCGTAGTGTCAGATGCTGAAACACCATTGCACATTGGTGCACAGCGCAATGCAAACATCATCATGCACATGCAACTCGCGGACAGCAGCCGGAGGGTGTGCAGGTGGACTGTGTGTCTGCGTGCAGGGCCGGGTACCCACCCGTGCACCGCCCACTGAAACACACAATGCACATAGGGCAGCACCAGACAGTAGCTGAACTGGGAGACAGGTCAGTCACGCGACACAGTGCCCCAGCCACCACGGATGCATGAGCGGCACCCCCGAGACCCGCCAGGACTGACAGGCTGACCACTGGCCTCATGGGGTGGCACTGATGGTCCCCAAGGGGTTCCACTGCATGAACACGACCGTGCTTGCGCAGGGGTCTGCAGCACACTGAACATGCCTGCACCAGGAGTGCTGTGCATGCCCACAGCTGAACCCGGTGTCGACAGGGTGGGAGTAGCACAACGCCAAGAACGGGGGGTGGACAGTGCACTGCATAGTGTCTGCGACACATGGGTACCTGACTGTGTGCCCATTGTGGCCATGACAGCAGTGAATGGAATGCCTGTGCATGCCTGTCAATGGCAGCGGTCACATCCTCCCACAAATGGTCAATCCCTGCCAGGATCAGAGTGGTGTCCCTGCTGCAACGCTCCTCTGCCCACTCCAGAGCCACACGCAGTGCATCCACTGACATTGCAAGCCGCATCTGCTGCTGAACCAATGCCTGCATCCAAGAGGTCATCTGCCTCCTCAGCATCCTGTCCCTCAGGGTGTGCGTGGCCCTGATGATCAGCACCCCTTGAGGGTGGGAGCTGCGCACCAGGACCACGCCTGGGTATGTCCACAGGCAGTGCACAGACGCCACCACTGAACCCTGTACCCCCAAGCCCATTGGCCAACTGCTGTTGCTGCCCCTCCAGCTGCTGCTGCTCCCCAGGGCTCAGTGGTGCTGCCGCAGTGGCTGCAACAGTCTCACTGTCCTGAACAGACACCAGTGCTGCCCCACTGGTGCTGACAGGCACAGCCTGGGACTGTGCTGACGCATGAGCCTCCAATGACACCACCCACAGCCATGGAGCACGATGTGTCCTGCTGTGTGGCCATCCATAGCACACACATGTCACTGCCCATGACATTAGCGACATCATCATAGGTGACGGACTCCTCACCGGCCCCAGTCACAGCATGCTGGCATCCATGGAAACCAGCACGCTGGGACACAGGCAGGGTTTCCTCCACACCTGTTACAACGATATCAATGTGGACTGCCAGGTGGCCCCACTGTCGCAATGATCCACGTATACCTGTGGAGGTGGATGGGCCCTCCTCCATCTCCAGCTGACTGTCCTCAGTGGACAGGCCCACCACCGCTGACCCATGCAGACGCTCAGGATCTGTAAGGGAAAGCAAAGTAGCGTTACTGCATATGACCTACCCTGCCCCCCCCATAGACAGACCATGACTTACCATGCAGTGATGGGCCACCACCCGTCTGGAAGCCACAACCCGGAACACCCTCAATGGCACTACACTGCATGCTTTCAGCAGGCCTATCCTCCTGTGGGATCAGCTGTACTACCTCCGGCTGTCCCCCACCTGTTGCAGCTCATGCTGCCCTGATGGCAGCCACCTTCTCCTTTATCCTCCTCCTGTCCATGCCCATCTTTTTCTTACACTCCTGCACGGAGCGCTGGTGGCTGCCATGCAGGTTCACAGCATGTCCCACCTCCTCCCATGCAGCAACCGCAGACTTGGGGTGTTCCATGACGTCCACTGAGGCTGCTCCTGATCCAGGTAGGACTCGAACAGGGCTTCGGTCTCGGCCTTAGTAAAGTTAGGCCTCCTCCTCCTCTCACCACTGTGTTCCTCCTCTCCCACAACTTGCTCAGTCATTATGTAGCCTGTTAGAATGGCAGTTGTTACTTGTGACTGTGCAGTCCCATTCATGTCCCTAAATCCACAGTCCACACTCCAAAAAAGCATGCAACTCACCAATAGACTGCAGTAACGACTACTAGCCACTGCAGCCCAATGTCACCGCACATAACCGCATACCCAGCCACAAATGAGGCGGGCGCAACTTTAAGTGGATGCAATTGCAGTGCAAGCGCCATTGAATAACTGATTAGATGATTTGCATATGACGGCTGAATATCGCGCTGTTGCGCTTTGTGCAATTGTGTTGAACATGCTGAGCCAATGGTGCAGTTCTGTGACATGTGTAGTACACACCTCACTGCGCATGCCCAGGTAGCTGACACAGGCGTCTGCCATGCTGATGACGTGCTGTGCACGGTAGGCAATGCAGGGCATGTCCACCATTATGCCAGTGGCACTATAGCGATGGTCACTACATGGCACTGTGGCACTGGACCATCATAGGCACACTGGGCCAACTGTGCGGTAGGCCACTAATTGCGGTGGCACACAGACAGCCAATCACGCTACATGCATTGGGTTCCAATGGCACTGTGCGTGTCCATGCGCCAGAGACCCTTGACCCTGTGCCCTACCTTTGGTCCCTAGGCACCATCGTCAGGCATGGGTGCACCTCTATCGCTGTTTGGTGACAGCCCAGATGAGGTAACAGCTGTACCGCACAACATCTGCGTGGGGACGCCACTGCAGTGCCATATTGCCGTCGAGCAGAGAAAAACGCGCGGGAGGGCAGCTCAGTGGTCGACAAAAGGCTAAGCCAACCCTAGTGGCCATTGTGAAGCCACACCATGGGCCACTGTTCGGGAGGCACCCCTGGACAGGTCCAGGACCCAGGACCCAGGTGTGGGAGGAGGTGGCCACTGCACTTGAGGAGGCCACAGGATGGGGGAGGAGTGCCAAGTAGTGCAGCCACAGGTATGGTGACCTGCGGCGGAGGTGCCAAACTACTAGCATGTCTGCGAGCCGCGATGCCAGTATAGAGCACAGTGCCACGACCAGATAGAAATTACATCAACACATTTTTATCTTCCATATAGGTAACACTGTTGTATTTGTCCAGCACATGGGGAAGGACCATCCGAGGGTTGGCTGTGGTGGTGTTCACAGAAGTATAGAATTGGGTGGGTCTGGCTGGGTGGGAAGGCACACACCTGGGGGCAGGGGGACTTTGCTACAGGATTGTACTAATGTTCCTCTCTCCATGTTTGCCCCACAGGCCTGGAGGAACACTGCCATGCCCGTGAACTGCAGTGGCAGGAGGAACAGGGTGGTCAGCAAGGTGGGGCGAGGGCTCTCACCGCCCACTGGACCGGCCTGATGAAGGTGAGTGCCATACCTCCATGATTACTATTGCATGCTGTGTGACAGGGTGGGCAGCGGGGCATGGCCATCATCCATCGACACCACTGCCATGCACGTGACTTGTTACAGTCAACACTGTCCAGGGCAATGCATATCTGAGAGTGCATCATGGTGGTCCATGCATGCACCAGGTACACTAGCTGTGCCTGCCTTTACCACATAGCCATGTCACTAAACGGCCACGGTGGTGCTGTGCGTGACTTGGCCAGTGAGTGTGTGCAGCATTCCATGGCTGTATGCCTGGGTGGGCAGGTCATGTGGGCGTGATCACTACTTGGTGGTCACACACCATCAAAAAGGTATGTCCCATGGCGCGTATGCCATGAACAGTGGGCAGGGCTGTATAGGGTTGTGCATTACACACCTAATGACTGTACTCCTTGTTCTGGTACCCCATCTCCCGGAAATAAGGGAGGCACTGAGGAGATACTCAGGTGGCTAGGGCTTCACTGGACATCCTCCGCAAGACAGACAACACCAGGGTCCTATGGAGGCACAGAGCTCAAAGGAGTCGGAGTGGGGAGAGGCGCTTCCGCTAGGGATCCATCCATCCCTGTATTCCCCTACCCCCGGACCCACCCACCCCTCTTTCCAGTCCCATTTGAACACCACTAGCCCTACCCACCCCACATTGTTTGCCCCCCCCAACCTTGTATATATTTTGTACATAATATTGTAAAAGTTGAATTTTATATTTATTTCAATACACAGTTATTTTGATATGAATACTGTGGTGGTCTCTGATATAGCAGACTATAGGTGCTCAGCTACAGTGGTGTGCATAGCATCAGGGCTGCGGCCTTAGGTATGTGTGTGTGTCCGTGTGGAAGTGACTATAGTGAATGGGGTAGCTATAAGTCGAGTGTCTGTAGTGTGTGTGTTGTGCCTGTGCACTGGATGACGATGTGCAGTGGTCCATGGTGCATGCTCTGTGCCCATGGCGCACCTATCAACTATCCATGGCCTGTGCAGCTGACACACATGCATGTCAGTGACCTGCAGTCCGCTGGCATGTCAGTGATGGCAGTCACAGAGGCAGCCACTGTACCCATCCACATTGCTGGGTTGCCTCCTGTCACTGGTGTGGTGCATGTCTGCCTCAGGTGACACTGTGGCCTCCACAGTTGTTGTCCCACCTCCATGCTGTGCCTTGTGTGTGTTGCAGGGGATGTGCACCACTGTCTGTGACTTGTGCTTCAGGCAAATAATGGTGGTGTATGGGTCCACAGTGCCTGCGCAGGGTGGCTGACACTCCAGTGCCTTGGAGGACTGTGGGTTGTGTGTACTCAGTTTACATGGGCCCACACTGGGGCCTTGGTTGCCCCACCACTGTGTCCATGTGTTGTTGTGCCCTTGGGTATGGGTGGGTGTCTGTCCATACACTGTGTGGCATCCAGTGTGGTGCATGCTTCCACACACCACTGTGGGTGTCTGTGCTGGCTGTTGTGGTGAGTGGTGGGTCGGTGTGTGTCATTGGAATACTATGCAGTGTGCTGTTCCACTGGTGGTGGTGTCCGGGGCAAGCCCTGTCCCGTGTGGGGTACCTCATGTGCTGATGCATGGTTGGTCTCTCCGCAGTACCATGGGGGGACTGTACATGGTGACAATGTGTCTGCCCTTTGTTGCATTACTGTGTGCTGCCACCCACTGATGGGTGCTCGTGGTGGGGCTGGCATGCATGGTTCTGTGGTGCACAGGGTTGCAGTGTCACAGTGGGGTGGTGGCATGCAGGGGGTTTCCTGCAGTGGTGGTCACTGCTCATGGGGGAGGTGTCTGGAAGTCACAGTGCAGGGTGTGCTCTGCATTGGGAGATGGTGTGGCATGGGGTGGTCAGCCCTCCTTGTGTGCCAGTCACAGCTTGCCGGTAGGTGTGATGGGGCACCATGGCCCGGCTGTGGGTTGTTTGCTTGTCTCCATGGGCCGGTGGTTATTCCAGCCCTCCCCCAGTTGTGCAGTGCATGAGGTCTGGGGGGACGATGTCTATTCTGCTGTGTGTTCCTGTGCCCATCTGTGGCATGGGTGGTGGGCTCCTACCTCCCTGGTTGTGCAGTTGCATTGCTCTGCTGCTGGGGGGCATCCCTGGTTGCGCTATGGTGCCTCTGGACTACTCAGCTGAACATCCCTTGTTGCACTATAGCGATCAGATCTGCTCAACTTCCCCTCCCTAGTTACGCTATGGCACAGGTGGTACAATATTCAGTAATCAACTGTAGGCGCAGTTTGGCCTGCTCCGTTTTGAATATCAGCGTTCTTGTGCATAGGCGCAATAGAACTTAACTGCTCCTGCTATACACTTTTTGGATGCAATTTGAATATCCAAGGCCATGGAATGAAAGGAAGCTTACATCTACTAAACAGCGTGGTTTCAGAAGAAATCTTGTACTACAAACCTCATTAGTTTCAATAGGACAGTTAGTAGATCTTGGATCTAAGTATCCTCATGGATATTGTTTATCTAGATTTTAAAAGGCCTTCAACAAAGTTAGTCATGATATCTTGGTCACAAAAATGGAAAAATAAGATTAGACCCATACACAATCAAATGGGTGTCCGACTGGTTGACTGACAGAACACAAGTAGTTAAAGTCTCAGGTAGTTACTCAAGTCCTATTAAAGTGATTAGTGGGTCCTCAAGAATCGGTCCTCAGCCTATCCTTTTTGGAATTGTTATATTGGATCTACAAAATGACATACAAACACACTAGTAAATTTACAAGGATACAGAACTGTGCAAAAGTTAATACCATAGAAAATATTGTGCATTAAAAAGATATCAATACCCTGGAAAACTGAGCAAATTTAAATAACATGGCATTTAATGAAAGCAAATGTATTGTAATGCGTTGGTCCAAGAATCACATGAAATATTATGAATAATAAAGAACTGAGGCAAGTTAAAAGAAAGATCTTGGAATCATGATAAATGATCTACTAATCCCAGAGACACCGTAGACATATAACTCTCAGGATCAATCTATCCTGAACCATCAATAAATCTTTCATTTGTAGGCAAAGACATTCATAATACCAGTATAATACTTATAGTACATCACTTGGATTATGGAGCTGCTTTTGTCCATACTAGCCAGGACAGAAAACTTTTGATTTTGGGATAACATCGAAAAACCACCAAACTAATTCTAGACTAAAAATGCCATATAAGAAAGATGCAGAACATTACAATTATACGTCTTGACTAGATAACAGGAGAGATCTTTTATTAATCTGCAATATCTACAAGATAAAAACTATGGAAGAATGTAATATCAAATACAAATAAACAAAATATACTAAGATGTAACAACAGTTATCTGTACAAAGGGCACTTGAAATAAAGAAAGCATTACTTTACAATTAGGGCAATTCAATTATGGAATAAACTTCCAGAAAACAATTGATTCAACCAAGTTGGCAATATAAAATAATTAGATAAATACTATGGGCACTTTATTTTATTGACCCATGGTGTGGAGGTAGACTCGATAGATTCAACAGGCCTTCTTCTACCTTATAAAAACTCTGTAAACAACGTAATTAGCATCAGTCGGGCACAGAAACAAGGTGCAATACAGGCATCTTCCATCCTCTCAAGTTAGCAAGGTATACAGTTTGTACATAGCATGAATAAAATATAGGGCTAAAAGTTACATCGTCATGGATTTAAATATAATTTCTCTCACCTACCTCCACCTCATCAGGATGACAAGCTCATTTACTCTACCCCAAACTGCAGAGGGCTGAACAACTTTCATCTGAAAGCCACATGAGGAGGGGCATGGTGAGAGTCGAATCATCATTTGTCCATCTCCGGTGTAAATGTGCAGGTTTGGTTTATTTTAAAGTCAACTCCTCTAGTTCTGATCTTCTGATCACCTGGAACCAACAATGTTTAGTGGGTGGTTCAGCCTTCAATCATGAATGAGTTATGGCCTTATATGCTGCTGGAATGGACCAGAGATAGGTGAATCTACACCTTTTAGAATCAGAGGGCACCAGGAAAACATTTAGCCACCAGGGGTGAGTTCAGAAAAGAGATCCTAATAAAAGACCCTCTCCAAAAGTTGAATCTGCAGACAGCCCAGAAAATGTGTAAAGAGTTGCCTCTGATTCTCACATCATCTCCAACAGGCCACCAACCTTGTGGGGTTTCTCTTGCTCAAGCCTTAGGTGTGAGAGTAGCGGACTCTAACCTCCAACAAATTCTTGCCAGTGTGGAAGTGTGTGGTCCATGAGGCAATGTGGAAGACACTGTCCCAGTTGACTGCCCCAAGGTCTGGGGCCACCTCACCAGCCAGATTTAATCTTAGCAGTGGATCACCCCTCAACCGGCCCAGAGATTTATAGTGCAAACATCAGGCACGAAGACCTGGGCAGTCTGGCCCATGAATGCTTGCCAGGAGGAGCAGCTGATAGGGTCCTAGTCTGCTTTTAGTGAAGTAATGTGAGCTGGGCCTGGGTATCTAAAATGGTCAAGTTCCACAGGCCAAATGCATTTATAAGATTCAAAGTCTTGCACTACCCCTGTGAGCCAGCCCAGAAGACAAGACAGTTCTATCCCAGATCTTAAAGGTATGATCTGATGAGCTGGTGGAAAACAGGGTCCCAGGCCAACCTGAAGGGCCAAATGAGACCTCAGTTTGTGTTTGCAAACCCTGAACCACTCTCACAGTGTCACCTGCGGAGGAGTCTGAGGCGGTTTATGTGTACAGCAGGAATACCATTCCAGTCTCAGAGGTGAGTCCTGCTCCTCCTCCTCTCCCTCTCTCTCTCCATTTCCTTCCAGTTTGAAGAATATGCAGGGGTTGGACCACTGAAGAGCCCTTAGCTGTGCAACTGAAATAGTCCTCAAAATCTGGAGGATCTTACCCTGCCTTTATGTGTTTGTAAAATTTTAAAATTTATTCTAGGCCTCTTATTTCCAAACAAATTTTGAAATCAGTTTAGCCAGGCCTGGAGGTGACTTATGGATAAAGGAGGTGAATCACGGAATGGTACAAAATTTAGAGACTATTCATAGTGATTGTTTAATCAGAATACACAGAGTTATTAATGACCACCTCTAATCACTTTTCATTTGGTACACCAGTGGCTACTAGTTTACCTAAAGTTGAGGTGTGTTTAAATATAAGCACTCAAGTATTTCATTTCTCCATAGACAATTCAAGGAGAGATCCTGAACTGTCTTTGAGGTGTAGTAGAAATTGAGTACTTCTGTCTTGGTCTAATCAGGGTAACCAGTGCTCTCCAACTCTCAAAATGGACCACACCTGAGGATGGACCACTCCGGCTGAGAGAAAGACAGAACACTGTCTGCATAGGGATATTGTCAGTGCAGGCCCTCACCTCAATCCCCGGATATTGTCACATTTAGCTTCCAAGGGGTTCAATGTAGAAACGAACAAAGGGGAAAAGGGACATCCTGTCGGTGCCCCTACAACATCATCTGTTAGATACCCCCTTTGTGACATGGCCTATGGACCTGATGAGAACAACAGTAATAAAGGTCTGAGGAAGCACTGCCTCCAGAACTAAAATAGAAACAAAGGAAACCTTATCAAGGCTTTTTCAGCATCTAGACTCATCAAGCGGGAACAGGTGCAATGAATAGAATCAATCGTTGTGCAGGTAGACACTGTTAAGTCTGATGGCTAGATCAAACCACATTCCAAATGATCAGGGAACGTAATAAGGTGTTTAATCTGGAGGCTATTACAAATGAATATTTTGAAATCTGAATTAGGGAGATATGGCGGTAGGATTCACAGTGGGTGGGGTATTTGTTCTCTTTGGGCAAGAGGAAATAGTGGCATTTGCCACGAGGGAGAACAAGTTCCTTCTGTCAGATGCTAGAAGACAACCAATATAAAGACGTTCCACTAAAGGTTTATAAATTGCACTAAGCTATGGGACTGGGACATTTCAGCTTTTAGATTTTTATATATTTAAGATTTCCAGCGGTGTAATTGGTCTAGTCAGTGCCTGGCCCTCTCCAGTGTGAGTGAGGGAGGACCAAGATCTGAGATCGCTCACCTTTCCTGCAGGGTGATCCGCTGAGATATAAAGTTTAGGTAATAGAAACAAAAGACTATTTGGGCTGATTGGTTGACTGGGAGGCAAGTCGAGGATACAATTTTAGTGATATGGCTCTGGATGCATGTTGCCACTTGCGAGTCAGAATATAAGTTTGGGCCTCTGGGCCTCCCTCATAATTATTGTTTAAGTAGAAGACCTTCTCAATTTCTTCCTTGAATTCTGCAATCTCTGCATACAGTTCCAATCCTATGCTCCTCATTTAATTTCTGTACACTCTCTCAAGTTCCTAATTTGGTGTGAGCTCTATTGCTCTGCCTAAGAGCTTTTATGTTTGCTTACACATGTGCAAAAACATAATGAAATCATCAAATTTTCGATGTGGCGACCTCTTCCAATTCAGTCAGTGTTTTCAGGAGCGGCGCGGTTGCCAATGCCTGCTGGAGCTGTCTATGACGGCAGTCAAAATGCAGTGGTTGAAAGAGAGCTATGCTTCAGTGAACAGCGATAAATATAGCCTGCTCAGCGCTCCTACACACACACGCATGCATACTCGTGTAGCCCCACTGCATTAGCTGAGGTGCTCAATCCCCGTCAACATATGCCCCCTCAAGCAGGTTCACATGCCACACAGGTGCCCACCCCAGTGTGGCTACACATGAATAGCAAACGGGGTTGCCAATCGTCGGCCTATCCCCAGAGGTACAGGTGCCATGCAGGCCACACAGCATGGCAACAGTCTCACCAACTGGGGTGCCCAATCCCCGTGGCTCCGCCCTAACACAGCCATCCTTGTGCCGCTGAGGCCCACCCAGTGTATGGCATCACCGTCGTCTCCTTTGTTTAAAAAAAAAAACAGAAAAAACGGTCCCTCATGTCTCTGCCCCACCCGTGCCACCCTGCACCCCTACTCCACCCCACCCCATACACTCAGGACTCCAACACGATGATCTGGTGGACCGGGAACCTGCCTCTTCAAAACCACCAGAACTGAGGAAGTGCAGAAAGCTGTATAATGGATAGATAGGGTTTTCAACTTTGCTGCATATCTCAGTATTTTAGGAATTTTGCGCAAATTTTCAACATGAGGTTTTGGGACCCCTTCTCATGAATGCTCTCACTGTCAGGGCGTTAATGGGCCCAAGGGTGACCGCGTCACTGCACAAAATCACCTTTGGGACCAAGTAATAAAAACACTGCCACTGTTCATAAGGTGGGCTCTTAAAAGCCTATGTTGAAATTTCATAATCATCCAAAAATGACTTTCTCGCGTCTTGACGCAGTTTCTACCCATAAATAGTTCCGAATTTTCAATATTTTCACTCCAGACGCTCCTTTTTACCACACCTCCTTATGAGCAGTACAGCTGTCATTTTCATTCTTGCCCAAAACGTGTTTCCACCATGTAGCGCACAATGGCGCGATCGGTGTCTGAAATCAATGTATAGAACACGTTAAGAAAATCCAGTGACACTGTTAATGAGCAGAGGTCTTAAGTAGTATGTTGAAAATATAGTGAAAAACCTAAAAATTACTGTTTATGCATGTGCGTTGCGCTGTTCCTCGCACCCTTAAGGTTGTGAATTTCAATATTTCAATCAGATTTTCAACATTACCACTTTATTACATTTCCTTATGAGCAATAGCTGACATTTTTACATCTTGCCCAAATGTGTTTCCGCATACGGCGCACAATGGTTCAGTAAATTGTCCGAAATCAATGAGGACACATTAAGAAAATCACCTGACACTGTTCATAGCAGATGTCTTAAAATAGCTATGTTAATTGTGAAAATAAAGTACTGTTTCGAGCTTGTGTTACACAGTTCTATGCATGCTTATGGTTGCAAATTTCAATATTTCCTCAAATTTCATTGCCATTTTATTACACCTCCTTATGAACAGTAGCTGCCATTTTCCGTCACCCAAAATGTGTTTCGCATGTAGCGCACAATGGTGCAGTTGGTGTCGCAACAATATTTAGGACAGATTAAATAAATCACAGTTACACTGTCCATGAGCAGAGGTCTTAGTAGCTATTTAAGGCAGTGACAAAATCCATAAAATGACTGTATTACGAGTGGCATTATGCGGAAGTTTCTTGAATAGCCCCTCTGTACTTGTCTTGTTTATTCCTTTCATGTATTTAAAGGTTTCAATCATGTCACCCCTGTCCCTCCTCTCCTCCAGTGAGTACATGTTCAACTCCTTCAACCTCCTCTCGTATGATAAGTCCCCCAGCCCCTTGATCATCTTTGTCACCCTGCGCTTCACCCCCTCCAGTAACTTAATGTCCCTCTTCAGATACGGGCACCAATACTGCACGCAGTACTCCAGGTGTGGTCTAACTAATGACCTATACAGTGGCAGAATCACCACCTCCCTCCTCGAGGATATACCCCTTGCAATACAACCCAGCATTTTGTTGGCCTTTGCAGCTGCCTTCCTACATTGTGTAGAGTTGTTCATTGACCCTGTAATGTGCACACCCAGATCCTTCTCCTCCTCTGTCTGGGCTAGCTGCACTCCCCCTAGCTGGTAACTCCTCCTTGGGTTCTTCATCCCAAAATGCAGCACCTTGCACTTTTTGGCATTAAACCCCAGTTGCCAGGTGTCTGACCAGGTTTCAAGCTTTGCCAGATCATCCTGCAACCCCTGCCATCCCCCTAGGTCATCCATCACCCGCCTACCTTGGTATCATCAGCAAACAGACTGATCTTGCTCTAGATGTCCCATGATATGTCTGCAATGAATATCCCAAACAACACTTTTCCCAACACCGAGCCCTGTGGAACACCACTTGTCACTGCCCTTGGGTGTGAGAGCACCCCACCCACCACCACCCTCTGTTGCCTTACCTGAAGCCAGTTTCCTATCCATCTTACCAGCTTTGCACCCGCCCCTGTGCCTACTTCCTTTCCCAGCCTTCTATGCAGCACCGAGTCAAATGCCTTACAGGGAGTCCAGATACAGGACATCTACTGCATGGGCCCGGTCCAGTTGCCTAGTTACCCAGTCATAGAACTCGACCAGGTTGGTTTGGCAGGATGTGCCACATATGAAGCCATGCTGTCTGCTGTCCTGTAGTCCCTTGGCCTCTAGGAGGATCACCAGCCTCTCCTTCAGGATAGTCTCCATTAGCTTACCCACGATGGATGTGAGGCTCACTGGTCTGTAGTTTCCCGGTTCATCCTTGGGGCCACTCTTGTGGAGGGGCACCACATGAGCCATCCTCCAGTCCTGAGGTACACAACCCAAAAGTAGTGAGGCATTAAATAGGTCTGCCAAAGGTCCTGCAAGGACCTCTGCCAGCTCCTTCAGTACCCTGGGGTGGATGTCATCTGGGCCTAGCACCTTGTCCACCCTCAGTGCCTTCAAACCCTCTCGAACTCTGCCCTCCCTGATTTCCCCATCTGTCACCACTTCCCCTGCTTCTGCCATTTCTCTCCCTTGGGTGTCACCCCCCTCTTCTCTTTAGTAAATACTGAGCAGAAGTACTCATTTAGTGCTTCTGCCTTATCGCACCCTGCTTCCACCCAACCCCCCTCCTTCCTAATCCTTACTATGTGGTCCTTACAGGTCCTTTTCTCCCTGATGTACTTAAAGAAGTCCTTCTCCCCCTTCTTAATGCCTTGTGCCAGCCTGAGTTCCGTAGATGCTTTGGCTCCCCTTACTGCCCTTGTCACCTCCTTCGATTCTGTCAAGTACTCCTCCTTGTCCTCCCCCCTCCCTGTTTTCTTGTACTTCCTAAAGGCAGCTCTTTTCCTCCTTACCTTTTCCATGACATTCTTGCTCAACCAGCTCGGTTTCTTAGCCCTAGCCTTCTTGCTCTGGGCTTTGCAGCAGGTTTTGGTTGCCTCCACTATCCCCAGCTTTATGAGCTCCCACCTCTGGTTAGTGTCCATCCTAGATTGAATTCCAGCCAGGTACCCTTTTACCACTTCCCCGTCCCCCCCAAAGTCGGCTCTCCTGAAGTCCAGCACTCTAGTGCCAGATTCCACTCCTTCCTTGCCCATATCCAGTGTGAGCCACACTGAGTGGTGGTCACTCCCTGACAGCGGTTCCTCCACTGTAAGTTCTCTCACAAAGTCCCCATTTGCCAGCACAAGGTCAAGGGTATTCCCTAACCTGGTTGGTTTACTGACCATTTGCAGCAGGAAGCTGTCCTGGAAGGCATCCAGCAGTACCTGCTCCCTTCTGTTCCTGGTTGTTGGGGTGCTCCAGTCCACTCCTGGCATGTTGAAGTCCCCACAATCACCATACTACCCTTCTTGCAGGTCCTCCTGATCTGTCCGCTAGTTCCTGTCTAACTCCTCCGTCTGAGATGGTGGCCTGTACACCACTCCCATTCTAAGAATCCTATTCTTGGAATCCTGGATTTGCATCCAAAGTGACTCCGTACTACCCTCCTCCCCTTCCTCCCTTACACACTTCAGTCCTTCCTTCACATATAGTGCCACCCCCTCCTTTCCCAATCACCCTGTCCCTACAAAATAACCTGTACCCTGGTACAGACAGGTCCCAGTCATTGAATTGGGTGGCCCATGTTTCTGTGATGGCTGCAATGGCCACCTCTCCCTCTGCCATGAGAACCTGTAACTCTGCAGTTTTCCTCCCAAGGCTCCTAGCATTAAGGGTAACCACCTTCCACCCTTCCCCCCCCATCCTGCCCTCCTTTCCTAGCATCACCAGCAGTACTTGCCATTTGTCCTTTGTCACTGTTATGGGGGGGGTTAGCTCATATGGTTTCCCAACCTGTGGTCTCTGCATATCTCTTCCCCAACTGCCACCCCACTCCTAGTTCAAATTCCCAACTTCCTCTATGTACTCCTCCATCCTCTGTTTCAATACTTTCTTTCCTCCTCACTCAAGTGCAGTCTGTCCTTGGCATAGAGACTACTGTCCTCCCAGGTCCCTCCCACCCCCCAACAGCCCATACCCTTTAGCACAACAGCAGGTTCTTAGCCATCCATTAAATTCCTCTATTCTCAGCTTTCTTGCTGTGCTTGCCTTTGGCAGAGGAAGTATCTCTGAAAAAGTTACCGATGTTCCTGCCCCCTCACATAATTGTGCTAGTTCCTCAAACCTCCTCTGGACTATATCTACTGTCTTGTCAGCCAGGTCATTTGTCCCAAGATGTATAATTAAATGAGGCTAGTCCCTACCCCTTCTAGCATATTTCAGAACAGATTGTCCCACCCTTTCCACTGTTATTCCATGCATGGCCTCCACCCAAATGCGACTATGTCTCTCCCCCTTGCTACCCCATCTGACTCCTCTTAGTATTGAGTCCCCCAGCATTAAGATTCCACCCCTCTTACTCCCTGCTTGCTTCCATTCATCTCCCTCTCTCATTTCCAGCTCTTCTTCTTCCTCCTGCACATTATTTCCCCTTTTACCCCTGTTGCAATTCTCCCAGCAGAACTTCCCCCCGCTCCAGTTTGGTCCAGGCATTTATCAATTACTCCTCTAATTTCATCATTCCCTCCTCCACCTTCTTCCTCTCTAGCAGTGCCAACTATTTTCTGAAGGCCCTTCACAAATGCCGCTCCTCTCTCTTCATAGTAACCTGTTCTCTCCTTTCCACTCCATGACTTTTGCCACTTCTTAGCCTCCCTCACAAGTCCCTATCTCCTCCTTCCATTTGTCTTTTGTCTCCTGACCTGGTTTCCGGCAATCATTCTTCCTGGCCTGGGCCCTTTGTCTCTGCTTCCCTTCTTCTGACCTCTTCTCACCACTGTTGGCATAAATCACCCCCCTCATCTCCCTTCTTCCTCCCTCCAGTATTGGGCTAAACCCCCCATCTGCCTTGCCTGTCTTAGTTCCTCCTGCAGACCCTCAATCTCCTTTCTAAGTGGTTGCACACTAAACATCCTCCCACAGTCCAGGCAATGTTTAGAAAGATTGGTGCACCGCAGTTGTTGCAACCTACCACCCTACCCATTGCTGTCGTTGCCTGGCGACCCCCACCCTTCCAGATGCAGGATACCAAACACTCCCCAAGTCTCCCCTCTCCCTCCTCTATCAGTGCAAAACATTTTCTTTATTTCCCTTACCTCCTTTGTTGCACACATTTAGATATATTGAGCAACTGCTTTTATATTCTAACCTTCCTATCCACACTCAAAAGAGACTTTAAGTAGCCATTGCACAACCTTCTTCGAACTCCTACTCCTCCTTTCCCCAATGCAATATCAGTGTGAAGAAGTAATAATGAAAGCTCCTAGGTTTGCATTTACTTCCCTTCCACTGTTCATAAGGAGGTGTGAAAAAATGCCAGTGTTGAAAATCTGGGTGAAAATATTTCAAATTCTTGAAGTTATAAGTGTCGTGGAAACTGCACAACGTGACGCTCGTAACACAGTCATTTTTTGACATTTTTTCACCAAATTTGCAACATAGGCTTTTGGGAGCCCACCTCGTTAACAGTGACACTGTTGTTTAGTTAATCAATCCCAAAAGGTGATTTTGTGCAGTGACCATGAAATCGCCTTTGGGGACTGAATAACTCACATGACAGTAACTAAATTCATGAGGTGGGGTCCCAAGAACCCCCTGTTGAAAATGTGGTGCCAAAATTTGCAAAAATGCCCGAGATAGCCACCTAAGTTGAAAAAAAAAACATTTATGCCATTATACAGCTTACCGTCATTTCTTCAGTTTGCGTTCAGCTTTCAAAGTGCAGGCGTGTTCCCACTCCACTGAAGATCATTATGAGCTCCAGAGGTAAGTATGGGGTGAGGGAGGTGGGGTATGCAGAGGGTGGGTGTGGGTTCAGGAAGGGGGCACAAGACACAGCGAGGGATGGTTTTCTGTTTTCACAGGTTTTAAAAAAACAAAAGATGTTGCGGGACAGTTTTCCCATTTACAGGGACAATGGGCATGCTGGGGTGGGCTCCCACCATGCCACCTGGGTGTTTGTTGGGGGGGCCTGGAGACAATGGGGACTGGGCACTCTGTCTGCAGATACCTTGTGTTTGGTGGGGGCAATAACAAGGGAGCAGGGTAGACAGCAGCAGAGGGAGGAAGTGGGAGGGATTTTATTAGCAGCCAGAGGGAAAAGGGTGACGTCAATATGCTAAATACACACACGTTACCACCGCTGATTGCAGTGGTGCTTTTCTTTTAACTGAAGACCACTGCAGCCAAACTGCTGTCATACACAGCTCATGCATCCATTGGTGCAGAAGGGTTGCACAGGTTACACTGAGCACTGCATTGGACAGTGGGTCACACACCTTCAAAAGTCATACTGTCCCAAAGCGTTCCTTGCACATGCATGCAAGTGAATGCAAAATAAACAAGCATTTGTCAATGCCGAATGTTGTTTGCTTCTATGTGCTGTTTAGGTATTTGGAAGTCATTAGGTGAAATATTGAAAATTCACAAACTTAGGAGCATGCGCGGGAACTGCACAATGCGCTACATAAAACAGTAATTTTAGGAACTTTTTCACCAAATTTTCAACATTGCCATTTTAAAACATCTGCTAATGAACAGTGCCACTGTGATTTTCTTAATGTGTCCCATACATTGATTTCGCACACCGACTGCCATTTTAAGATCTCTGCTCATGAACAGTATCATTGTGGTTTTCTTAATTTATCCCGTACATTGGTTTTAGCACCGACTTCATGGTATGCGCTTCATGAGCGGAAACATGTTTTGGGCAGGATGTGAAAAATTACAGCTGTACTGCTCATAAGGAGGTGTGGTAAAATGGCAATCTTAAAATCTGGAGTGAAAATATTGAAAATTCGCAAACTTACGAGCTTGTAGGAACTGCATAGCACTGCGCTCGTAAAACAGTTATTTTAGTAATTTTCCACCAAATTTTCAAACCTAGACTTTAGAGCCCACCTTATGAGCCGCTGGCACTGTCGTTTTGTTAATAGGGCCCAAAAGGTGATTTCATGTAGTGACTGCAAAATCACCCTTTGGGCCCGAATAATGCCGTGACAGTGACAGAATTCATGAGAAGGGGTCCCCAAAAACCCCATGTTGAAAATTTGGTGCAAAAATGCCCAAAAATGCCTGAGATATGCAACAAAGTTGAAAAAAAAAACATCTAGCCCATTATATAGCTTACCGGCATTTCCTCAGTTCGCGGTCGGCTTTGAAGAGTGCAGATGTGTTACCGGTCCAACGATGATCATCACACCGAGATCTGGAAGTAAGTATGGGGTGAGGGGAGGTGTGGGGAGGCAGGGTGCGCAGTGGGTGGGTGCAGGTTGTGGGAGGGGATGGGGAGACAGCGATGGAACGTTTTCTTTTTTACAGTTTTTTTTTTTTTACTCAGACGATGCGGGATGTTTGACACGCTGGGGTGGGCTCCCAGCATGGCAGCAGGGAAAGCTGTTTGGGGGGAGGTGGAGCCAATGGGGGATTGGGCACCCCCATTGGCAGACGACGCAGGACGTTTGCCACGCTGGGGTGGGCTCCCAGCATGGCACCAAAGATTTGGGGGGGCGTGATGCGCTGCCAGCACACAGCGGTGGTTTTCTTTGAAGAGAAGACCACCGCTGTCATACACAGCAGCACATCGATTGGTGCAGGACCGCCATGCCTGCTCAATGGAGCAGTGGATTGCACAGGACAGGCACACCTCCAAAGTGTCCCATTCTCCCAAGACGTTCCTTGCACATGCGCAAGCGAATGTAAAAACACAAAAAATAACATAATTCATAAGAAATAAACATAAAAAACCTGGGGTGGGGGACTTCTGGGGCACAAAAAATCCCATTAATTATATAAAACAAAAATATGGGGTGGTGTGTAAAACTTGAATTTTATATCATAATCTACAGCTTGTTACATCATAATCATTCTCACGGCAATAAACTGTGATTTGTAAACTGAAGATTATGGGCCCCACATTCAAACATGGCTGGGTGCACCATGCAGGTGAATGTGCCACACAATACAAAAGAATTGGATATTCAGAAATTGCACCAGGTAATGCAATCTTGCAAACATGTCTGAATATCCTGATTGTGCGTGATCGCACAGTGGGAGATGAGCAGCACGCAGGTGACCTGTGACCAGCGTGGCAGCATACGGAACTGCATGATGTGAAGCCACTGTGTGCACACAGTTACAATATTCAGCTAGGATATGCAAATAGCCTCACTGCACAGTCGGTACCCAAACAGCATATTAGCATCTCATTACTGGAATGTATTCAGGCCATTTGCATGCCATTGGCATGTGCAGTTCCAGATCTGCAGGGCAGCACCACCACTCCACAAAGGTGACCAGGTGGTACTGCAGCTTAGCAGGCAGGTAAGTAGTCATATTTGTGTGTGGGTGGAATGTACTGGCCTGAGTACAATGCTAATACCCATGGTGGCCACACGTGCAACACCAGAAGAGTCCAGTGTACATGAGGCATGCCTATGATACCTCCAGGCCACAGGTGGTGCCACCCCTGCCCCATGCTGCCTACAGTTGTGCAATATCCACAACCACAACACCACACTGATCCACTGCAAGGCCCCTGAGGCATTGTCATAATGCATAGATAGCATTGGTGACATGTATGTTGTTCCTGGTGGTGTGTATCTGGCAAGGGCGTGCTGTGCGCACCTATGGCATACCACCGTGGGTGGGTGCCAATGGTCTGTCCCTGACCCATGCCATGCTGCCACCAGTACCATCATGCATCCTGATTCCCATTGTTCCAGAAGTCACCATGGGTGCATACCACCAGGTGATGCTCTGATGGTCACATGGGTGCAGGCAATGACACCTGGGACATGTGCTGCATTGTACCTGTCTGCTCCACTGGTGTGCTAGGGGGTGACTGACCACACTAGCATGTAGCAGCTGGGTGTCTATGACCTGGGTGAGGTGAGGGAGGTGGCTGACTGGGCCGTGCCAGTGGTGTCACACACTAGTATCTGGTAGGTGACAGTGCAGCTGTGGCTTTGGGTACTACCATCCTGGCATGGCTGCTGTGTGTGGGTGCCTGGAGCTCATCCGGGTGCAGCTCACAGAGCTGTCTCAGGATGTCTTGTCTACAGTTCAGCAGCCTGCCTATGGGTGGCTGGCAGATTTAGGGCAGCCCCTGTCTTACTTAACTTTGTGCAATACAAACATGAGATGTGTAGCACATGTGCTGTGCAGTTCCACTGACTATACACATGCACAGCATATGTAGGTGTCCGCCCCATTTTTCTGTGTGGCACACATATGTGCATGATCGTGCAACTGGATATGCATGACACATTCCTCCTTTTGAACATCATGCCACAGTGCATTTTCCAGGATGCGCCATGCTTCTCTACTTTGTGAAATGCAAGTCCTTTGAATATGGGGGCCCAATGCATGATGTATAAACAGGAAGGAGGAGCAGATGAAATCTGTGGGATGAGGATCCTATTTTCAAACAGCTGTCCACAAAAATAAAGGAAAACAAACGCAGAAATATCTGACATAAAACAAGATTTATAGAACTATAGAAACACAAGCAGTGACAGCACATCAAGACCAAAGGTTCATCTAGTCTGCCCAGAAACATTTTGATTTCTGTGTAAATATTAAGTTTTTCAAGGCTTTACTTGAAAACACTGCACTGCACTAGCTCAGCCACACTGTGGCCTGTATTTTCAAAGTGTTGAGATGGATGCAACAGCAAGTCGTGTCACATTTGCATATCAATTTGCAGCTGCAGATGCCTCTGAAGGCGCACTAGCATTAGAAGATGAATGAACCACAATCTGCTGTGCCTGTACTTGGAGCCAGATTAGAACCAGAAAGTGTGCAACTATGATGCAGCCTGCATTTGGGCCACAAATGTGTATTTTTAAACCAGGACAGACACATTGGCCGGGATATTTAAAGGGGTTGCACCTTGCTCAACCCCCCAATATGCCCTGGCATGATATTCAAAGGGGCAGGTTGTGCAGCGAAACCCCTGATGCACCGGGGAGGATTGGTAACGTATGTGGCACAGATGCAGGGGGCGTGCCTGTGCATATGCAGCACATCCCAATATTCAGCCCAAGATGTGTGGCGCATATGCTGGTGGAACCCCGACATGCACCGCAGACTGGTGCTCAAAGTTGAGTCAAAAAAAAACAGACACAAAAGCTGGCCACCCACAGGCAGGCAGCTGTATTGCAAGGTGCAGCACAATAGCTGCCAGCTGTGGGTGGCCACCCACCTGGCAGGAACACTGTCCCCAAGCACCCGGACCCTCCATGGTAGTCAAGTGGCCCCCCACCCCGACACCCCCGATCAGGGCAGCTGTACTTGTAAAAAACTACCTGTTGGTCTAATGGTCCCCCCTACACTTGATCACAGGCATTTGTGCAGGTAATAAAACTACCTGGTGGTCTAGTGGTCCCCTCCCTGTACACCCAATCACAGACTGTTGTCATATGAAAGAGTCACCTGGTGGTCTAGTGGTACCCCCCTCCCCACCCATCCACAGAGGACCCCCAGTCACCCAGCATCCCCCTGTCATTGGCAGGTGGCAACACCTCGCCCACATACCACCTGGCCACCTGCCACATGACAGCGTACAGTATGCTCTGTATGCCTATTGGTCCATGCAGTCATTCACATATCTCGTCCTATGTAGCACAGTATGGTCTGCATGCCCATTGGTCCACACTATGGACCAATAGGCATACAGAGCATACTGTACGCTGTCATTTGGTGGGCTGCCAGGAGGAATGCGGGCTGGGTGCTGCCACCTGCTGATGATGGGGGGTGCTGGGTGGCCGGGGGTCCTCTGTGGATGTGTGGGGAGGGGGGTACCACTAGGCCACCAGGTGACTCTTTCATACGACAACAGTCTGTGATTGGGTGTACAGGGAAGGGACCACTAGACCACCAGGTAGTTTTATTACCTGCACAAATGCCCGTGGTCAAGTGTAGGTAACTCTTTTGTATGACAACAGCCCACGATCGGGCATATGGGGAGGGGACCGCTAGAGCACCAGGTAGTTTTATTACAATTACAGATGCCCATAATCAGCATATGGGGGGACCACTAGACCACCAGGTAATTTAATTACATGTACAGATGCCCGTGATAAGGCATACGGTTGGGACCACCAGACCACCAGGTAAATATTATACATGTACAGTTGCCTGTGATTGGGCATACAGGGAGGGACCACTAGACCACAGGTAATGTGTACTTTTACAGATGCCGTGATTGGGCATATGGGAAGGAGGGGTTGCAAATGCACCAAGGACCCACCCCAATGACAGCAGCTAGACAGGGTGCCAGGTGCATTCCACAGACGCCCCTGCATAGCGCGATGCAAATGGGGCCATAATGACATGCAAATGGCCCCATTTCCACCTTGCATATATTATAGCCTCATTTGCATGCCCTGGATGAATATCACAGGTGATGCACCTAGCACAACTGCACTTGCACTGGTGCATCCACATTGTCCTCTCTGTGGCCTGCAGTGGTGCAGTGCCACTGTGCCATGCGCAGTATGTGCGCCGACCTTGCCATATTCAACAGTGTTGAGCCATGGTGCATCACCATTGAATATCGCCTGGTCTTGGCCCCGGCGCAGCCCAGTTGTGCTATGCCCAGGTTTGCGCCACTGCCCGGTGCAGTCTGAATATCCAGCCCATTTTTTTTAAGCTAGGAGAAACATACTAAGCTGAAGTTTGTTTACAGCTATGACCTGGGAGCACAAGGAAATTAAGTGACCTATTCAGGGTCACATAGTATGCAAGTGGGGCCATGGGATTCAAACCCAGGTCTTCAGGTTTGCAACTCAGAGCCTTAAACCACTGTGCTCTACTGCCTCCTATGTACCTCCTAAATGTGCCATATATGTGACTGTATTTAACCCTGGAAGAACAGCGGGAACAGCATACATCTTATCTGAGCTAACTAAAGTTCTGTCACACACTGCAGGTTATTGAATCTCTCCCTGGTATAGCCCTCTGATGTCACCTGAAAGTGATTCTGGGATTTCTGGTTACAGCAAATGCCAGGGTGGAAGTCTGCAGAACCAGCATGATTACAGTCTAGTATCCTGCAGTAAACAGCAAGTAACACAAATGTTTTTCCGTGCAAAGTGCAAACTGGGACTGGCCCCACACTTGGGTGTATGGCTCTTAGTGCTGACTGTTCCTTTTACAGGTTATGATTATAGAAAGATGGCTGGATTGCTACTGTTCCAGTTGGACGTGTGGATTCTGAGGTGTAGATAGTCCAAAAATGAATTTTTCACAATTGTTTTTCCATTAGTTTGAATATGTTTTCTATCAACATGGATAGAGCCCATATGATTTTAAATACTGGCCTGAAATTTTCTGGGTAGAAAGGGCTGGCCCACAGATCTGCCTGTTGTTTATTTGGAAAACAAATATTAATCCATTCAAAGTTACTTAATTTTGAAATTTGTAATGCTTGGTTCTGAGCGTGCTCAGTAAGCACTGAAAAATAGCTGTATGAAATGACAAAAAAAAATATTTTTCATATGGGGCCAGTCTTTTTTCATGAGGGCAAAATCATTAATTTGTTTGCTGCCATCTTGTTTTGCTTCTTTCCATAAATATTTACATTTAAAAACACTCAAAAATAACATTCCTGAAAGCAGCCAACGGATGTATCTTGCTTATCGGGACCCCCTTAGCTGGATTCTGCACTTAACTGTTGTCTGTTGCAGAAATGCTCTTAAAATGTTGTTTTTTTAATTATAAATCTTGCTTTGTGACTCATGATACAAAGCAAGATATTTATTCGTATGACAACTCACAAAAAATATTTTATCATATGAGGAATCAATGTATTTCAAAGGGTTTTCTACTTTGGTGCATAACTTGTAATTTTCATGATTTTGGCACTAAATTTTCAACATACCCTTTTGACACCCACCTCTTGAACAATATTAGGGTCATTTTACAAATCGTGCCGAAAGGTGATTTTGTGGTCAGTTGGTGCAATCACCTTCTGGGTGGGATTTCAACATTTACCATATGTGTTCAGGAGATGGGGTCATAAGAAGAGTGTGTTGAAAATATAGGGGTGAAAATATGCAAAAATGGCAAAGTTGTAATATTTGTTGACATTTCGCTAGGCTCGCTCATAACTTTCTTAATTTTCAAAATTTTGACCCCAAATTATCAACATAGCCTATTCTTTACACCATCCCCATGAATGTGACAGCTACCATTTTTCAAATCTGGCCCAAATTATCTTTTCATGCCTCTGCCATGGAATTATGCTGCGGTGGCATGGAATGCCATTTTGGTGGGGATTTGATATGTTTTACTACCAGGCTGATGAGGCGGGGTAATAGGAAGCCTATGCTGTCAGTTAGGTTGCTGTTGTTCTACAAATGGAAGCTCAGGCCTGGAGGGCCCTGTGCTTCCACATAAACACATATATGCATCTATGGAGGAATGGGAGCAGAGATAAATAATGATATGATTACATTATCTCAAAATGCATGATTGCATGGGACTATCTTAAAAAGTAAGACAATTCTTTGCAAAAAACTGTGTTAATGCAACATTTAGGGTTCAGGCTAATGCAGAAAAAGTAGGGAACTATGGCTTTAGGGTTCCCACCTTAAACCCCTAACACCACCCCATTAGGTATGTATGTATATTTCTGGAGTGTATAGAATGGAGTGAGCTTTAGGGTTGACAACACCTAGGAAGACTTTGCCCTTGATTTGCTTTAGGGGTTGGAAACCCTAAAGCCACATGTCCCTATTTTTGTTGCTTTAGCCTGAACTGTAATTGTTGCAAACTGATTTTTGTGCTAAGAATATACAGTAAGATAGATAGATAGATAGATAGATAGATAGATAGAAAAGAAAGATACTGTTCATTGTCCTTTGTTTACTGCCTCTGATGCCTATCAACCAAGGGTTTCCTTTATCTTGCCTTCTCATTAGCTGCTCCACTATATCAAGAATGTCCATTTTACAACCGGTGCTGATGAGGAGATGTATTTTGATGTGAGCGGTGACCCACCAGCAGGTATGACATCCTTAACTTTCACTTGTCCCTGATGGAACCAGCAGGTACTTCAAGATTGGTGGCTTTGAGAACAAAGCCCCTGGAGGACCAAAGTTCACCATCAACGAGAGTGACATTTTGTGGAATGAAAGGTTCATTCAGGTATTTCACAGCACAGATTTTGCTTTTATTCTTCAGACTTTTACAAATACAGTGTAGCAGTTTCTTTCTTTCTTTCTTTCTTCCTTCCAACCTGTTCCACATCTGGAGTGAATGTCAATCTGTCTGTCAGGCTATCTATCTATCTATCTATCTATCTATCTATCTATCTATCTATCTATCTACAGACATTATCTATCTATCTATCTATCTATCTATCTATCTATCTATCTATCTATCTATCTATCTATCTATCTGTCTATCTATCTATCATCTTTGTCTGTCTCAGGTGTCTGTTTATCTATCTCTCTACTTTCAATGAGTGCTAATTAAGTCCACCAGATTGAAGCTATGCACAGATATGTAAGACACTGTGACTACAAAGTCTCCAAACACAAAAACACAAAAGTATCTGTAGATACAGAGAGACAGACACACACAGACACAGACACACACACACACAACACACACACAGACACACACATCACACACACACCACACACACAGCCACACACACATAGACACACAGACACACACACCGCACACACAGATACTCAGACACACCCACACACACAACACACACATCACACATACACGCGCACACACACACACACACTTATCTTTGTTTATTAAACTATAGTTTTGGAACCAGCTGGACATGTCTGTAAATTCAACCATAGCCCAATATTCAGATATCACCCCCCATGTGTTGCAGACAGTGTACTTGCTGTTAAAAATCTTCTGAAATAACCATCTGCTACCCACAGCATGAGAATAAGGGTGGCCCCCTTTTGCCCGACACCCCGATGGCAAAACACAGAAAATGACCACTACGGTGACAGTTGCTGTAATGGTCCATTTCCGTGTTTCGCTTTCCCCCAGTGTCCTGCCCCCTTCCCGGACCATCTCCGACCTCGGGTTGAGAATCCTAAAGTCCAGGGGCTGTGGCGGCAAAAACACTGGGTGCTTGGGTGGCACAATACCTGCATCAGTATTGTGCCGTCACTGTGTGGGAGGTCTACAGGTTTACTATCGACCTAACTTGGTGCTTCCGAGAATAAAAACTGTATTATACAACAGATTTTTTTAATAAAATTTCTAGGGCCTGATTTTCAGCATCTGGTGCACAGATCACAAATGCCTGGATATTCTGTCAGTTTTCATCCAACACCTTCCACTGTCCATGTCATACACTGTCTGAAAGGGGGGAGTCCTGGGGTGTGCTTTATAAAAGAGTGGAGGGGGTATTGGCCGCAGAATGGTAGCAGTAACTCATAAATGAAATGTAAGTAGTGCAGGATTCTCACTATGAATAATGTGTATACTGAAGGAAACAGTCCAAGTTTGGTCATAAAATTCTTGTCAGACCTCATCTGAGCATCTTTGCATTAGTGGGGAGGTGGGGTGCGCAGAGGGTGGGTACAGGTTGGGAGATGGGACCTGACGGCGAGGGACTGTTTTCTTTGTTTCAGGTTATAATAAAAAAAAATCACTGCAGACCGTTTTCTTTTTTTACAGGTCTAAGGAAATTGTTGGGCACACTGGGGTGGGCTCCCAGTGTGTCCCATGAGTTTGGGGGGTGATGCTAGCCAACTGGGGTGGTCTCCCATTGTGATACACAATGGGGGTGGGTGGGGCAGGAAAATACCAACACAATCCGCTTTTGAACATGGAGGCACACTGGGGTGGGTTCCCAGTGTGTCACACAATCTTGGAAGGATTAACCTTGCTGACAGGAGGATTGGGCACCCCCAAAGTTGGCTTGCTGGGGATTGTGAGAGGTGGACGATGACGGCCGCTGCCATGTTTATGGAAATGTTACACTAGGCGAGGTACACGGAAACATAGAAACATAGAAGTTGGCAGCAGATAAGAGACCGCAAGGCCCATCCAGTATGCCCATTTTTCTACCTTATGAATGTGCTATCGGCCTTTGCTCTGTCAATGGCCTATCTATTCATACTCATCTATATTGCTCCCTTATGCCTATCCCATGCCTGTTTGTAGCCCTGCACTGTATTAATATCCACCACTTCCTGAGGTAGGCCATTCCATGCATCCACCACCCTTTCTGTGAAAATAACTTCCTCACATTACCCCTTAATTGGCCTCCCTCTAATCTCATGCTGTGTCCTCTTGTCCTGCTATTTTTCTTATACTGAAACATGTTAGACTCTCATCTTGTTAATGCCCTTAAGGTGTTTGAATGTTTCAGTCATATCACCTCTCTCCCTCCTTTGCTCTAAGGTATACATATTGAGCTCCGTTAATCTGTCCTCATATGTTTTCTGATGCAGTCCCTGCACCATTTTGGTTGCCCTTCTCTGGACTGCCTCAATTTGGTTAATGTCTTTGTGAAGGTGTGGCCTCCAGTACTGCATGCAGTCCTCCAGATAGGGACTAACCAGTATCTTGTAAAGAGGGATTATTACCTCCCTCTTCTGACTTGTAATACCCCTACTAACACACCCCAACATCTCCCTAGCCTTACCTACTGCTTCAGTGGTCTGCTTGGTGATGATGATGCCTGAGTCTGTTTCTTCCCTTGTGACTACCAGCAACTCCCCTCCCAGCCTATAGGCGGCTTCAGGGTTTCTCTTCCCTATGTGTATCATCTTGCACTTCTTTGCATTAAGCTCCAGTTGCCACTCTTCGACCATTTTCCCAGTTTATCCAGATCTCTTCTCATTTTGCCCACCCCGTCTGGTTTATCTACTCTGTTGCAGATCTTGGTGTCATCTGGAAACAAACAAACCTTACCCTCCAGTCCATCTGCAATGACGGGGAGATCCCTCATTGCAGCAGTGAAATTGTTTCAAGTTGGTGGCATGCTTTTTCAGTGCTGTCATTAACAGCATGTTATTTTATTCATGCCACAGAGCCCAGCCCAAAAAAGCAGTGGCACCATTGGCCACAACACGACTGCACCTTCAAAACCTGTTACTCCAGTCCAAGCTACCACAATATGTTGTCTGTGCTGTACATGCAAGACAACGTAAAAATGGCTGGCAGAAATCCTATAATCAAACTGGCTAATAGGTGTGCAGAAAAAATTACCTCAGTTGCACAGTTACAATAGTACCAGACAGCAGACACAGAAACCTCATCATATGACTCATATGCTCTCCACTCTAGTCCAGAAAAAGGTTTTGCAATTCAGTGACACCCAGTGGCCAAACATGAGATTGCACACTCCTTTTGCAGTTGAGTAGCTACAAACTGAACTTGGGTTACTCTAGGTTGTTCTTTTTGTGTTGATTGCATGCAGCACAAGAAACATATTGCAGCAGCTTTCTCAGAAGCAGGCTGTGGAGGCACGGCACTGTTGTGGCCAATGCCCCCAAAGCCTGCAAAGGCTTGTCCTGCATCCCCCAATCCCCTAGCATGCTGCTGCTGACACAAGTTTGGAAACTTGGCACCAACTTGTGACAATTTCGCTGCTGCAATCAGGGGCCACCTCGTCATTGCAGCATCAGCCATCTGCTGCAATGAGGGAGTGACCCGTCATTTCAGGGCGGGATTTAGAAAGCCTGATATTGTTTGTGAACATGGCGGTGGGTTGCTGCCGTGTTCATAAACAATATCATCCCCATCATGTTTATTTGCCAACGGAGAGCCCACTCCCCATCGGCATTCTGTAACACCCTCCCGCTTTTATTTCTGCTGACGGGGTGCCCAGTCCCAGTCGGCATAATGATTACCCCCCCCTTGTGTGCCGACAGGGGTGCCCTATCCCCCGTTGGCTACTGCTGTCCCCCCAAAGAAAGGCTCTGGTGGCACACTGGGAGCCTACCCCAGTGTGCCACATGCCCCTGTAAAGGAAAAATGGTCTCGCAACATCTTTTTTTTTTTTCCTGCAAAAGAAATGATCCTCGTGGTCTCCCCTGTTCCCCACCCCAAACCCGCACCCACCCACTGCGCACCCTGCCTCCCCACATCCCCACCCCATACTTACCTCCGGAGCTCGGCGCGATCTTCGGTGGACCGGGAACACATCTGCACTCTTCAAAGCCGACCACGAACTGAGGAAATGCCGGTAAGCTGTATAATGTAATAAATAGGGTTTTTTCAACTTTAGTGCATATCTCGGGCATGTTTGGGAATTTTTTCACCAAGTTTTCAACATGGAGTTTTTGAGAACCCTCCTCATGAATTCTAGAACTGTCATGGTGTTAATCGGCCCCAAAAGGTGATTTTGCGGTCACTGCGTGAAATCACTTTTTGGGGCCGATTAACTAAAATGACAAAGCCAGTGTTCATGAGGTGGTGCTGAAAAGCCTATGCTGTAAATTTGGTGAAAAATCAAAAAATTACTGTTTCATTTAGCCGCATGCCAAGCGAGTTGCTTACGCATGCTTGTAACTTTATGAATTTGCAATATTTTCACACTAGATTTTCAACATTGGCGTTTTTCACACCTTCTTGTGAACAGTACAGCTGCCATTGTTCATATTGTTCACATCCTGGTGGAAATGTGTTTTCGCACTTCCAGCGCAGAATAGCATGGTCGCTGTGGGAAATCAGTGTTCAGGACAGATTAAGAAAATGACAGTGACACTGTTCATGAGTAGAGGTCCTGAAATGGATATGTTGAAAATTTGGTAACGATACTCCATAAAATGACTGTTTTATGAGTGTGCGCTGCGTAGTTTGCACGCACGCTTGTAACTTCGCAAATTTATATTTTCACTCCAGATTTTCAACACTTCAATTTTCCCACACCTACTTATGAACAGTGCACCTGTCATTTTTTCCATCCTGGCTGAAATGTGTTTTCACACTTCCGGCGCAGAATAGAGCGGTCGCTGTGGGAAATCACTGTCTGGGACAGATTAAGAAAACGACAGTGATACTTTTCATGAGCAGAGGTCCTAAAATGCTGATGTTAAAAATTTGGTGATGAAAGCCCATCAAATGACTGTGTTACAAGTGTGTGTTGCACACTTTCCACACACCCTTGTAACTTCGCAGATTTGTAATATTGTCATGCCATATTTTCAACAGTAGCATTTTTTCACACCTCCTTATGAGCAGTACAGCTGTCATTTTTCACACTCTGACTGAAATGTGGTTTCACAGTTGCAACACAGAATAACATGGCCACTGTGCAAAATCAGTGTTCAGGACAGATTAAGAAAATGACAGCAGCACTGTTCATGAGCAGAGGTCCTAAAAGCCCTATGTTGAAAATTTGGTGACGAAACTCCATAACCTGACTGTGTTACAAGCGTGCATTGAACTGTTTCCACGCACCCATGCAACTTCACAAATTTGTAATATTTTCAAGCCACATTTTCAACAGTGGCAGTTTTTCACACCTCCTTATGAACAGTACAGCAGTCATTTTTCACATCCTGGCTAAAATATGTTTTTGCACTCCTGCAAGAGAATAGCATGGTTACTGTGGGAAATCAGTGTTTGGGACAGATTAAGATCAAACGAGTGGGGGGGAGTGACCGAGTTCAACTGAACTCTGTTGGGACTGCTGCAGATTTGTTTGTGGGCAGAAAAAGGCCCCAACGCAAGAGTCCAGTACAAAAGGGCAACCTGCAGCACTGGAAGAAACAGAATGAGAGCGTGAGTGAGGGAGGGAGTGAGCTAACTCACAGAGTGCTGTCAGGACTGTTGCAGATTTCTTTGTGGGCAGAAAAGGTGTCAAACCAGGCAGGGGCCCAGTAGAAAAGTCCAGCCTGCAGCGGTGGGAAAAACAGCATGAGTGAGTGAGACAGGGGGACTGAGTGAGCTCAATGGAGCTCTATCAGGACTGCTGTGGATTTCTTTGTGGCTAGAAAAAGGTGCCAGTGCAGGCAGGAGCCCAGTACAAAAGGGCCGCTTGCAGTGCCAGGACAAACAGAATGAGCGTGTGATAGAGGGAGACTGAGTGACATCAGTGGAGCTCTGTCGGGACAGCTGCAGATTTCTTTGTGGACAGACAAAGGTGCCAACACAGCCAGGAGTCCTGTACACAAGCACAGCCTGTAGTGCCAAGAGAAACAGAATGAGTAAGTGACAGTGTGGTAGTGAGCGAGCTCAACGGAGCTGTATTGTGACTGCTATGGATGTCTTTGTGGGCAGAATATGCGTCAAAGCAGGCAGGAACCCCATACAAAAGGCCAGCTTGCAGCGCCCGCAGAAACAGAATGAGTGAGTGAGAGAGGGGGAAGGAGTGAGTGAGCTCAATGAAGCTGTGTCGGGACTGCTTCAGATTTCTTTCTGGCCAGAACAAGCCACCAATGCAGGCAAGAGCCCAGTACAAAAGGTCAGCCTGCAGTGGCAGGAGTCACAGAACGAGCGAGTGGGGGAAGGGGAGAGAGTGAGCTCAACGGAGCTCTGTTGGGACTGCTGCAGATTTGTTTGTGGGTAGAAAAAGGCAGCAGTGCATGCAGGGTCCCAGTACAAAAGGGGAGCCTGCAGTGGTGGGAACACCAGTACGAGCGAATGAGAGTGGGGGAGTGAGCGAGCTCAACAGAGCTATATTGTAACTGCTGCAAATTTCTTTGTGGACAGACGAAGACGGCAATGCAGGCAGGAGCCCAATAGAAAAGGGCAGCCTGCAGCGCCAGCAGAAATGGAATGAGCGAGTGAGAGAGGGGGAGTCAGCAGGTTCAACAGACCTATGTTGGCACTGCTGCAGATTTCTTTGTGGGCAGAAAAAGCCACCAACAGAGGCAGGAGCCCAGTACAAGGGCAGCCTGCAGTGCCAGGAGAACCAGAATGAGTGAGTGAGAGAGGGGGTGAGCCACTTCAATGAAGCTCTGTCGAGACAAGACAGCGCAGGATTTCTTAGTGGGTAGAACAAGGTGCCAATGCAGACAGGAGCCCAATACAAAAAGAGCAGCCTGCAGCACAGGAGACACAGACTGAGTGAGTGACAGATGGGCAGTGAGCGAGCTCAACACACCAACAGCAATCAACATTCGCACTGACAAATGCTTGTTTAAAGATGCCATTCTACACTGGTGTTGTTTTGAGTTTGTGTTTCTAGAAAGCATTACTTACTGGGAATGTGGTTTTGTATCACATTTATTTACTCAGTAAAGCATACCTCTCAACTTCTCAGCATTAAAAATCATAGCACTGGTCATAAAAAATTAAAACAAAGGGCTAGACTGTGTAGCACTTTCTTATTTTAAACAATAATATGTCTACAGATAGTGTCCCCATATAGTTAGTGATAAGGAATGTCCCTATCAACCTAGTTCATTGATTTAATACTTTGTATGTCCAGAAGTAGCTCTAGTGTTATTAAGAAAATCAGTTAACATTTAACTCTGAAAATCATAGCGCTATGTGGAATTCATAACAGTTGAGATGTATGCAGGAAAGCATAGCTGACATGCAGTATCTCATTTTCTGTGGGGTCCTGCCTTTATCTCTTTTTAAAGTACACTGGACTGACCTTAAGCATTAAATGACTTGCTTAGGGTCAAACTGTGAAATATGTGGCTACGGTGGGATTTGAACCAAAAGGTTTACATGAAGTTAGACGAGGATTGTTTAAGTCCCTTGACCTCCGGGTTATGGGCCCAGCTGCCTACCCCTACAACACTCTGCTTACCTTAATGTGATGTTGACAGATTATTTTTTGGTCGGGTTCAGTTTAGTGCTACTGTGCAATAGATACCACAGGTCAGAGTCTGTGGATAAGGGACATTATACTGAAGAGAGTTCTGAAATCTTCCTGTTTCTCCAGTTGGAATGGGAAGTAGTACCTTCCCGTAGGATGTTTCAGGTTGTATCTGTTAAACAGAACTGCCAACTGTTTTGCTTGTTTTTCCTTTACCAGGTGCCACGTTCCGTCTGCAGTGAAAGCTGTCTATCTGGATAACGAAAGGTTTCTCGTCGCGGACAACCCCTCTGTTGCTTTGACTGTTCTAAGGGGGAAATCACCAACAAAACTGGTAAATGATATAGATTGTTATACAACTGGTTTGAAAATAAATCTGAGATGATACGCATGTTCTTTTGGTCAATATAAGCAAGATAAATAACGTTGGTCACTGAGCATGCTCTGAAATGTATCTTACTCATTTTGGTCACACTGAACATGCTTAGAAATATATTCTCACAAGTAAAGACAAATTTCTGAGCATGCTCAGTGAGCATCTTCTTGTATTTCCTCCAGGATGTCTATGAAAATGAACTATGATGGCTCAGTAGGCCTTTCCTGCTAAAACTCTTTCAATAAATAAAATGTGAGATGCCATTTATTTTTTTTATTGAATATACAGTATGCAGTTCACATTTTTTACTTTTTTACTTTTGTAACTTTTTGCCATTTCTATCACAAACCCCTAAACACGTGTTGTATAAATCAAACATGCCATGGACTGACTCATTATGATATTTTGTTTATTTAAAGGGTATTGGTCTATTGCTGTCTATCTCATAGCTTCACCACTTGTGAGATATCAACAGACAAATACCTTCTCACGAAGATAAAAATTGTATCTTCAGCCACCCCATGTCATACTCCCTCTGTAACAAACCGACATAGCGCAGACTAAGATAAGGATATTTACAGACTGTTAAGGCTAGAGGTAAGGCCAATACATTTTTAAAAGAGTTTTTCATGGGCTTGCAAACCATACTGGGCACCGTTCATAAATGCTCCTCATCAATATACTGTACAGTAATTACTGGTTAAGGTTTCTATTATCCTAAAACCAGTTGCTTTTGTACTTCATAATACATGCTTATACTGTCACAAATGTGTATTATGGAGCACAGACCCATGCACCACTGTCCCATGCTTATCAGAATGTCTCTTTTCTCAAAGCCGTAATTACGCAAAATAAAGTTATGGACATCAGTGTTGTTCACAGTTTACCCCGGTGTGTGATGTAAGCAATAACCCACGACAGGGCGTGTAGTTATTGGGGATTAATCAGCACCTGGGTGCATTGTGAGGCATGAGGCCAGGGATACTACTGGTTAGAGCACAAAGCAAAGGCACAATAATACCATAGCAATGGAGACTTGTCACTGCCACAGTGCAGGTTGCACTGATTACTTGGTTCACGGAGGTCCATGAGATGAGTGGGTGGGATGGCACAGAGTAGCCAGGTGACAATAATAATTATGTTTTATAACAGGGTGAACAGAATAGCACCAATCTTTTTTTTTTTTTCCATTTTATTCTTTTCTCCACCAGCCCTAGCTGTCGGCAGCCCGTTACTGTCAGCCCGGTCACGAACCACTGACTTCCACCCCCCATATCGGCCTCTGGCCCTCCGATACCCGTGGCTTACCCCCCACGGTGGGGCTGCGGCACTCTGGCTGCATGCCGCAGTCATCGGACTAGGTCAGAGGGCTGGCCTGGGGGGCTAATTGAAGCCGTGGCGAGCTTCATTTAAGGCTGCCAGCAGCTTTTATCCATTTTCCTTTTTCGGGGGAGGTGGGGTCGTGCAATGACGTGAAGCGTCCTGCCCCGCCTCCAGTACATGCCTGTGCCAGCAGCTGCTTGACTCCTGGCCTCCACCAGGGGTTATCCGAGCTCCGGGCACCTCCCCTCCCTCCCGGAGAAGGAGAGCAGTCCCTAGGACGCTCCATCCTTCTCCACCCGGCCGGCCCTCCAGCGACACGAGTCCGTTCCCGAACCCGGGTCACCAGCGTCGCATGCGGAAATCCAACCGCTGCACCGGCAGGCCAGCCCGAATAGCACCAATCTAATAGTAGAACTACGCACCACAGCTGCAGATCAGAAGGAGCTGGGAAGGCAAGGTATACTGCACATGCTGCTACTACAGCTGCAGCTTGATTAGCAAGGATAGTACTGGCTGCTCCACCAACTGCAATTCTGGCACAATAACGAGATCCAGAATGCTGACTGATCTCTCGGGGGGGGCAGTTCACTACTTGCTGTGCATATATGCTGGATTAATCAATGGTCATTTGATGGCTCTCTATCAATCAGGTACCTGTTTCTTTGACCCCCATGTTATAAACTTTTTTAAACCACTCAAGATTTGCTCTTAGAAACATAGAAACATAGAATTTGATGGCAGATAAGGACCGCTTGGCCCACCTAGTCTGCCCATTTTCCTACTTGTGGTGTATATAGTATCACACATCTCTAGTGTATAAAAACATGTAACACACCAATGTCTGTACATTAGTGTAGGTGTAATTTTATATTTGTCTATAAAGTTGGATATCTAAGCCACTCCTTTAAAAAACGGATTGTGAAAATCCTGTAACCTCATTGGTTGAAACACAAGACATGACCACTAATTATTTTTCTGACAACTTCACAACTCACCTGAACCACTTATTTTTTTAACAAATATAACACTCCAGAATGTGGGGTCCCATTAGAGAATAATGCACTTCCTGGATGGCTGCAGTACTCGACTACTACGTCATGGCTAACAACCATGAGAGTGTATCATTCCTTTGCATATGACAGACACCATCACTTGGGGCACATGTCCAGTTGTGCCGGTCATGTCCCCACATGACACCTCACCCTGGACTCTTTGCTCTGGCATGAATTGCCACCCAGCACAATTTGTCCCAGGATGAGTTTGTTTTCTAATATTAACACTGGGGGTGAACTGTCCTAGGATGAATTGTGTGGGATGCTGATTCATCCCAGAGTGAAGAGTCTGGAGTAAGATGTTGTACAGCAACATGAACTACACAAATTGTCATGTAGCCCGTAACTCGCTATCTACAGTTATTTGTATACTCCATTTTCTTTGTTGGCTAATCATGGCATTCCCTAAACTCTCTCTAATAGATCTTAGGCCAAATGAGCAGTGCTTTATTAAATGTTATAGGTATCTAGAAATGATCTGGTCACGATTATGATTCTTGCATCCTTGGTTTAAACAGAATTAATTTTCCATCAGATGCTGTGAACTGCCTGAAGTGCCCAGAGGATTACTGGTCCAATGACAAACAAAATAAGTGCGTCCTGAAAATCCCAGACTACCTCTCCTATGAAGACCCTTTCCGAGCATCACTGACTTTCTGCACTAGTGTCTTCAGCTTACTGACAGTTTCCATCCTTTGCATTTTCATTAAGTTCAAGGACACTCCAATAGTCAAGGCCAACAACTGCGAGCTCACCTACCTTCTTCTGGTGGCCCTCATGCTGTGCTTCCTCTCTCCCCTGCTGTTCATTGGCCACCCCATGAAACTGAACTGCATGCTCTGTCAAGTTGTATTTGGCTTGACATTTTCCCTTTGTGTCTCATGCATTCTAGCCAAAACCATCATTGTGGTGATTGCCTTTAGTGCCACAAGGCCAGGCAGCAAGTTAAGGAGTTGGGTGGGATCTAAGATATCCAGTTCCATAGTATTTGTTGGATCACTGCTTCAGGTGATCATATGTGCTGCTTGGTTGTCCATATCTGCCCCATTCCCAGAATCCAATATGAAATCTGAAGATGGAAAGATAATAATTGGGTGCAATGATGGTTCGACGCTTGCATTTTGGTGCATGCTGGGATACCTGGGCTTCTTGGCCAGTGTCTCCTTCTTGGTTGCCTTCCTGGCCAGGAACTTACCTGGTAGCTTCAAAGAGGCCAAGTTCATTACCTTCAGCGTGCTTGTGTTTGTCAGCGTGTGGCTCTCATTCATACCGGCATACCTGAGTACCAGAGGAAAATACATGGTAGTCGTGGAAATTTTTTCCATCTTGGCTTCTAGTGCTGGAATTCTCAGCTGTATATTCTTACCTAAGTGTTACATCATTATACTCAGGCCGGCCTTGAACATTAGGGGATATATGGTGGGGAAGGCTGACTCGCAAAACTCTACTAAATGATTCTTCTCCACTTTACTATAAAGAATGAATAACGGGGAAATAAAATGAGTCAGGTAAATTAATAATGAAAGACTGGCACTCCAAGTTATTGGTAAAAGAATCTGAGCTATTTGAAAGAATCTGGGCCCCCTTCCTAAAATATCTGGGCACTCCATGACATAAGAAATATGATACAGTCCTGAACCAGTAACTAATGCCCATTCCCATCTTGTATCTGTTTCTCCTTTATTAAGGTAATAGTTACAAATTATTATACCATAGCATGAAAGAATGCTGGCCTCTGATTGGTCAGTCTGGGACTAGGCCAGGAATGTTATCCCAGCATAACATCCCAGCTCTAGTCTCAGCCCCACTGTGAACCTCTTGATTGCTTGTTTCATTGATTGTTTATATCTTCTCTTAAGAAACATAAATATTTTTCCACACTAACAAAAATATTCTTTAAAATTGTTTTTTGTATTCTTTATATAACAACAAGCCATTGTATAATAGGAATAATGCCCTCCAGGGTGGGCGTTATGCTGGGATAACATCCCTTCTCAGGTGTTGGATGTCCTCAGCCTGTGGCCTCAGGATGAGACATTAAACCAAGGTCCCATCAGCCTGGATTGGTGGTAGTTCAGGTGGATGTTAAAGATCCCATGGCATTTCTCGAAAAGAGTAGGGGAGTTTTTATTAGCAAGACAAAACATATACATCAACACTTTTCCGGGAAAAAAAAGAAAACAATCAATTTCAAAATAGATAATACATATGAAAAGAAAGAGCTTACGCTGTTTGTTTGAATCACAGCAAATAAACATAAATAATAAAAATAATAATAAAGAAATAACATAGATTTTCATCTAATTTGACATTTACCAAGATAACATAAATAAATGTGCTTGAGATACCTTGCAAATTAATTACACTCTTCTTATTTAAACTTGATAAAATGTAAAAAGCCTTTCCACCATTTGCGCAAAGTTCCTGGTGCTACTCTTAATGCATCCAGAGTATAAATTTATACCAGTTCCTTTATAATTAACTTACTTACACAAGAGTAGGGCATTTTCTTTTGGTAAAGAACCCATTGAACTCTAGCTTGCCATAAGTAATATCTCAAGCACCCCAGAAATAAAGTTAGAGTCTCTGCATGAAAGTCCGATAAGATGGTTGAATAACATCCTAGAATCAGTAATTGATATGACATACTGTATAACCACTTAAAACCCCATAAATTTGCTAAGTATTCCCATAAACCTGTAGCATACGTACATCTAAGGAACAAATGCTCCATTGACTCTTCTACATTGATGCATTCCAAGTAGGGACATACTCTTTCCTGCAATGCCTTGTACTTAGCATTACCTCTAACATTCAATCTGCCATAAAAAATTAGCCACTGCGTCTCATAGAAACATAGAAACATAGAAGTTGACGGCAGATAAGGACCGCAAGGCCCATCCAGTCTGCCCATTTCTTTTTCTACCTTATAAATGTGCCATCGGCCTTTGCTCTGTCAGTGACCTATCTATTCATAGTCATTTGTATGGCTCCCTTATGCCTATCCCATGCCTGTTTGAAGCCCTGCACTGTATTCATAGCCACCACTTCTTGTGGTAAGCCATTCCATGCATCTACCACCCTTTCTGTGAAAAAGAATTTCCTCACATTCCCCTTAATGGCCTCCCTCTAATCTCATGCTGTGTCCTCTTGTCCTGCTATTTTCTTATATTTAAACATGTTAGACTCTTTCACCTTGTTTATGCCCTTAAGGTGTTTAAATGTCTCGATCATATCACCTCTCTCCCTCCTTTGCTCAAGGGTATACATATTGAGCTCCGTTAATCTGTCCTCATATGTCTTCTGATGCAGTCCCTGCACCATTTGGTTGCCCTTCTCTGGACTGCCTCAATTTGGTTAATGTCCTTGTGAAGGTGTGGCCTCCAATACTGCACGCAGTACTCCAGATGGGGCCTAACCAATGTCTTGTACAGAGGTTATTACCTCCCTCTTACGACTTATGATACCTACTATTACACTAACACCCCCTAGCCTTACCTACTGCTTTAGAGGTCTGCTTGGATGATTTCAGGTCATCAGTGATGATGATGCCCAAGTCTCTTTCTTCCTTTGTGACTGCTAGCAACTCCCCTCCCAACCTATAAGTGGCTTCAGGGTTTCTCTTCCCTATGTGCATGATTTTGCACTTCTTTGCATTAAATCCCAGTTGCCACTCTTCTGACCATTCTGCTAGTTTATCCAGATCTCTTCTCATTCTGCCCACCCCATCTGGATCATCTACTCTGTTGCAGATCTTGGTGTCATCTGCAAACAGACAAGCCTTACCCTCTAGTCCATCTGCGAGGTCACTAATGAAGATGTTGAATAGGACTGGCCCCAGGACTGATCCTGAGGTACCCACTTGTGACTTGCATCTCTTCTGACTGTATACCATTACCACCACTCTCTGTTTTCTGCCAGTCAACCAGTTTGCCACCCAGTTGACCAACTTCTGACCCACCCGAGCCTACCTAAGCTTATTTATCAATCTTCTATGTGGAACAGTGTCAAAAGCTTTGCTGAAGTCAAGGTAGGCGACATCAACTGCTCCCCTTGGTCCACCACTCTGGTTACCCAGTCAAAGAAATCTATGAGATTAGTTTGACAGGACCTTCCTTTGTAAACCCATGCTGTCTTGGATCCTGTGCCCCTATGGTTCCAGGTGTTGCACTATCCTTTCCTTAAAGGTGCCTCCATAATCTTGCCCACTACTGAGGTAAGACTGACGGTCTGTAGTTCCCGCCTCCTCCTGCTACCACTCTTGTGGAGTGGGATCACATGACCCTTCTCCAGTCTTCTGGGACCTCTCATGTGCTCAGAGACTCACTAAACAATTCTGCTAATGGCTCTGCTAGTTCCTCCTTTAGCTCCTTAAGTACCCTGGGATGTATGCCATCAGGTCCCATTGCCTTATCCACCCTGAGCTTAGCAGCTCTTGTAGGACCCTTTCTTTTGTGAAGGGAGTAGTGCTCACCTCCTCCCCCTGTGTCCATGATGCTGAGGCTGTGGGCCCTGCCCAACCTTCTCTTCAGTAAATACTGAGCAAAGTATCTATTTGGGATAGATGCCTTTACAGGGTCCTCCTCCTCACATGCTCCCTTTTCTCCATTAAGCTTAGCAATACCCCTCTGGACTTTCTCCTTTCACTAATGTATCTATAGAAAGTCTTGTCACCTTCTTTACTGTTAGTGCTAGTGTTTCCTCAGTTTGGGACTTTGCCTGCCTTACTGCACCTGCTTCCCTTAGGGCAGTTTGGTATGCCTCCTATCTTCATCCCGCTGTGTTCCTTATATTTTCTGAAGGCCAGCCTTTTGGCTCTGACCTTTTCTGCTACTGTATTTGAGAACCAAAGTGGTTTCCTTCTTCTTTTGCACTTCCTTTTCTGTCTAACACAATGGGATGTTGCTTCAAGTATTGTATCCTAATGCTTGCCCACTTTGCCTGTACCTCCTCACCTGTGTTTCTTTTTTGCAGGGCTAGCTTAACTCTGTTGGCCATCTTATCAAAGTCAGCTCCTCTGAAGTCCCATATTTTGCCTTGGAATGGGATGATTTAGATGTAGTAGCCAAATTGAACCATACCATGTGATGGTCACTGGCCCCAGGTGACCTTCTACCTGGAGATCTGTGATCCCTTCTTTGTTAGTCAGTACTAGATCTAGGATGGCCCTGTCTCTTGTGGGTTGCTGTACCAGTTGTTTGAGGCCTCCTGCAGGGAATCCACTAGGTCTAGTTCTGGCAGATGTTCCTGCTGGTATTGACCAATCTGTATCTGGCATGTTGAAGTCTCCCATTATCAGAACCTCCTTTAGCTGTCATGTTTTGTATATCTTCTAACAGTAATGTGTCTATGTCTCCCATTGTTTCTACGGCATCCTAAGACTATCTAATTGTGCCAGTACAATAAATTTAGAGCTGAAGGTCAATGTTTAAATCAGGTTCTGAGGGAGTAAAAGTGGCATTAAGTAATGATATAACCCTTACGTATTATGAGTCAGTATTGTCTGTTTCTGCATTTTCCATTTAAACAGCTTCTGAGCCTGAGGCCTAAAATACAAAGGAATATGCAAATGAAATGGAAATGTAGTTTTGGGGCAAATTTTGCCAGTTCTTAAAATATTTGCCCATTGACTTTAGATTCCAAGAAACCTCTGCCCTTGACTCCGCTTTCAATCCTTCTTTGATTGAATTTGAAATAAAAATGCATGTGCATAAGTAACTGGGTCTATCATACCCAACCCTCCTGATTTTTTAGATATGTATAGCCCTTTTACAGGATTTAAGCGGTTGCCCCAAAGCATCTGGAAAAACACACTATAAATTTTAGTCTCAAATACTACTGGAAGTGGGAAAATCATTGCCACATACTGCACAGTGGGTAGAAGAAATTGTTTAATCACATGCACCCTTTTTAATTTAGACAACCTCCACTGCTTCCACCTATTAACCTTACTCTCAATTTTTGAAATGACACATTTCCAATTTTCATTAGGCATATTCTGGGGACCAAACTTAATCCCTAAAATTTTAAGCGGGTTCCTGGATATATGGATACCCTCCTGCCACATTTCCTCAACACCACTTGCACCTATGAATAATCCCTTAGTTTTGTTTAAGTTTAATTTCGCATTTGAAACTTTAGCAAAGGCCTCAAAAGCTACCACAAAGTGGGTTACTGATGCGATATCCTCAAAATACAACACTAGATCATCTGCATAGGCCTGTATCATTAGTTGTGAGTCCCTACGGGCATTAACTAGAATACCCTTCCATTTCTGCGCCAAAGACACAGATTGCAAAAAGGGGTCTATAGCAAAAGTATAGAGGAGGGGACTGAGGGGGCACCCCTGATGAACTCCTGTAGTTAATTGAAAGCCTTCAGCCTTATAACCTTTCAAGAAAGGAAATACCATAACTCTATCATACAGCTTCTCAATTATTTCCACCAAATGATATGGGACCCCATAATGTACAAGGGTAAGGAAAAGAAATGGTAAATGCACTCTGTCAAAGGCTTTATCCAAGTCTGCAGCAACCAGACATCTAGTCAATCCCATATCTGTGAGATGCTCAATAACATCTCGTATTAACATAAGGGCATACTGAACCCGTCTGTCTGGCAAGCCACAATATTGATAAGGTGAAATGACTCCTCCTGCATATTTTTTTAGCCGGTTATTCAAAATGCAAGTAAAAATTTTGTAATCTGAATTTAAAAGGGTAATTGGTCTCCAATTGACAATATTCTGTTTGTTCCCTGATTTAAATATGTAAGTTAACAACCCTTCTGAAAAAGAAGGGAAAATGACAGCTTTGTCTAAAAAAAACTGAAATAACAAGCCCAGACACTGACTGAGCTCTTCTGAGAAACTTTTATAAAAATTATTTGAAAGACCATCTATTCCGGGTGAAATATTCAGTTTCAATGACCTAATAGTACATAAAATCTCTGTTTGCGTAATAGGGTCCCACCCCTCTGACCTTCCAACCATGTTAACTGGGACAACAATCTGTTTTAAATAGTCAGCCATATCTGTTTTTGAGATTGTTTCTAGGGGTTTAAAAGCGGAAATGATCTACTATCACCTCCGGTTGCGCCACTGGGGTTGCCAAATTTCCATCCGCTTTTTAGCACTCAATCTCATGGAATCCCTTAATTGTTTACACATTTCAAACGGATCCCCTATGGGTGATTTTTAACTCCGTTGGTTAAAATAACCTGCATGGTTTTGCTCTATTATATTGAAACTCTCTCATTTTCTCTTTTAGAGAAGAGATTTGTTCAGAGTAATCCCACCTAGATGTATAAGCTATAGTCATAAGTCTCTGTAATTGTTGCCTAAAACCCAAATAGCGTAAAATTTGTAGTTTTTGTTCTTATTCCTGTGCTTTAAACCAGTTCCTTAAATCTGCTTTTGTCTCTAGCCACCAATCCCTAAGTCTGAATATAAAAAGCTACTGATAATCTAGCCTCAAAGATATTTGACCCTGATTGTATAAAGGAAGTTCTAGCAAGGAATTATTAAGCTTCCATCTTATTTGTCTTTTCTCTTGCATATCAGAAAGGCAGAAAACACTTAACAGAAATGAGTGATCAGAAAATTCGCAGGGGAATATTTTAAAGGACTCTACTTGCATATTAGGTGAAACTAGCATATGATCAATCAGAGAGAAGTTTTTCCCCTTTTTAAAAGAAAATCCAGCTCCCGCCTGCAAAGAACTATTACAGTTTAAAAGACCAGCGTCTTTAATGATTTTACCTAATGCATTAGAATCATAATATATTTTTTATTTATTTTATGAGAGTGGGCGGAATTGAACAATTAAATCACCCCCATAAAACTCTGACTGTTGTTAATAAGAAAGGCTGCACGCTTTAGGCAGTTAACTCTTCCAGATTTTGTTTGGAGGTTATAAATATTAAGAAACAAAACATAGGCCTTGCCACTTCCATCCACTATTAATACTCTTCCAGGTATCAGGTCAATCAGATTATGTAACTGAAAAGCGTATGAATTAAACACAATACCTATACCATCTGCAGAATCCTCCCAAATGACCAAAAGGATGGGCCCCAAACCCAATCTCTTTTAAATGCTACAAGCTGCTCTATGGAGTACATCCAAGTCTCCTGCAAAAACATACTGAAAGTGGATAATCGTGAATACAATAAAAAAGGGCTTGTCTCTTAACCACATTCAATAGACTATGAGTATTCAATGAGCCCCAAATCAACCTCATTTTCAGTTTAAATGCTCATACCCTTATTTTTTTCTCTTTTTCTTTTTTTTATCCTTATAATTGTCTGCTATCTGTGACCTAGTTGAAAGGGAGGATTTTTGTGAATCGGAATCTTCTACCTCTAGCTCAGTATTACCTCATGGAGAAAACAAAGCAGCATATGAATTACTAGTCTCAATTTGCACAGCTGGGGGGGTTTAGGATGCAAGTTTCTGGAAGATCTTCTTTGAGGCAACACTGTCAATGGTTCATTTACTGAAGTAGTGACACCTACCCTCTCTGTGACCTCTTCTGAATAACATACTGGGGGAAAACCTGAGGCATTAGGAGGGCCCATATTAGCCTTCGTTAAACTGGCCATATTTGAAGTAGGCCCTTGTTGTTCCACACTACTCACCAACAATGTCTTATTTTTATCTGGGACTTTATCTTTTAACTCCCCTTTAAGTTCAGTTAGTTTCTTAGCAAAGGGAAGTTTAGCCTGAGTAGTAACAGAAGGGGGCAGGCAAGAGAGGGAGTACCTGAGCAGTAGCTTCCTGTGCTTTTTGAATGAAAACCTCAGAGTTAGAACAGGATGACTTATTGTGAGCAGCCCAAGGGCATACTTTAAACACATGACCCTTCGTTTCACACAAATCACAGCAAGATTGATTATTATAGAACATAGTCAAATGCCCTACCTCCCCACAATTGTCACATCGAGGTTGATCACACACGCTGGATAGGTGTGTTCTGGCCCCACATTTATAACATGCATGAGGCTGCCCACTATAAAAACATACTCCTCTATCCTTCCCCAATAAAAAGGAGTTAGGTATATGCTCAATCCCTGCCTCTGTTTGCCTTAGTTTAATTTTGTACTTCCATCCTCCAGTCCAGAAATGTTCTGTGTCCAAAATGGGTTCTGGTTCGCTCAACACTTCACACCTTTTTTTTAACCAAAAGGTTATGTCTTCAACCCAAATCCCTTCATTCTGAAACATGCCTGTAATGAATTTGATCAAAGGCTTGGACAGAGGGATAACGATAAAGGGAGCCCATATAGGTGAAAACTTTACCTGACCATACCTAGTCCAAAAAAGATCTAGAGCATGCTGTGAATGAAAGCTTATATCATAATTATCTTCCCCTGAAATATTTATAAAGGCATAAACATCCTGTGGGGTGAAATGCAATGAATCTTTTAACAGTGTTTTCCCCACATAATGCCTGTCTGGCCTAACCTCCAAACCACCTTTATACCTTAAACGCACAGCATTACGCCTGAGAGCTGCTTCCCTATGTGAATTCGAAAAAAGTTCTGACATTAAAGGTTTCTGTGTGTGTGGGGGTAATGTAAAGAAGTCTCATTATAAGTCTTCTGTAAGGATTCCTGCAGTTGTGTTTCCTGATGTAGAGGTGCAGGAGAATGCTTGATCGACCCAGAAGATCCACAAGGAAGATGTAAAACTTCCTTCTCCATTTGTTTATTTTCCCCATTATTCATCCTTTTCTGCTGCTGGTCAACAGGAACCCACTCAGGTGAATGTTGAGATAAAGTTAAATCAGAGTCCCAAGCTGGATCAGGCTTCCACACACCTGTGTCAGCCTGTTTCCAACCAGCCTCACGTAAAGCCTTATCCGGTGTCCAAGAAACTTGAATAACATCTTCCAGTATATGAGGAGATTCTATCTTCCTATCCTGCAGGTTTGAGATTGGTGTATTTTTTTTTTGTGTTTTTGTTAGGGAAAAAAAAATCTGTAACCCCAATTTGTGAGCCTTCTGAAGATTAGTAAATCACTGCTGGTGCAGCCAAAGGCTCATCCTGGCTCTGGTGCTTAAATACAAATCCCGCCACTTTTCTCAAAGGAGCTGCTTCGTTTGGCCAAAAGTAGCAGTAGGCAGGAGCTGGTGGTCAGCACATTTAAGCTTATTTTGGGTACATTATTTCGGTTGTCAAAAGTCACAACAGGCTGTGGGCACTCGCTATTCGCTGCGATAAAACTGCCAGCCTGAACAGAGTTAAAAGGGTGCGATTGCTTTTCGGCAGAAATACTGGAGCTGTGCATTACAAAGCTCTGTTCACCGAGACTTCTCTCGTCTCTAAAGTCTGCCTTCATATTTACGTTGCTCTCTGCACTGCTGTCATACACCCCAAGCTTGTAATTAATTAGACCAGCGCAGTGCTGCGGAGCTTCTGAAGGCTGGAGAGGAGCTTTTATATTTAAAACTGCCGCGGGTTCACTTTCCTTTAGCTTTCGCTCGCCCGTATTGAAAATCAAAGGGGACACAGTACCTGTAGGCTCTTTCGGTTCCTCATCAAACGCCGTCGTCCAGCTGGCCGTTTGCTTAATATCAGGCTTCCTAGCCCGAAGGTTCGCTTCACTGTCACGCTCCTCGAGACTGCCTGCATGAGCTATCTCTTCCATTTCACCTGATGAGAATAACAAAACATCTCCACGGCTCTGACCACAGCTCTGCCGATTGGTGATTCCCTCATCTGTATCCTGCATAGCTCCAGCTCCTGACGACTCTCTTTCAATTCCAATCGGCACTGTTTCAAACGAAGTTTTCTCTTTTTCCATTATTTTACATGCAGAATGCTCCCAATTTACCACTGCATCCTGGAATTCTGTATCTGAAACCATTTCAGCCATAACCAAGGCTGAAGCCTCCATTCTACCTAGAGCAGGAGTCGAGGCTAACTCTCCCACTCTGCAGTCTTCCTCCTCCTTCCATGGTCCACTTCAAGTGGCCATCTTGGAAATGGCCTGTACCCCTACTGGCAGCAGTGCAGCAGCCGAGTAGGGGAATTTCCCAGGTGCCCTGGCCAAATTTCCCTCATTCACTAAAAAAATACCACCAACAGCTTAATCTGGTTCAAGGTCAGTTAGCATTCATCTTGTATCCCCTTCCCCCTGGTCGTGCCTGAAAATAGGCAGGATCTGCCTAGTGCACTTACCCAGTCAACAAAAATTAAATAAATAAATATCCCTTCTCAGGAGTTGGATGCCTTCAGCCTACAGCCTCAGGCCCAACCCCCTGAGGCGGGATGTTTTCCCAGCATAACACCCACCCTGCTGGGCACTATTTCTTTAATGAACCTATCTATGTTGTGAATGCACCACCTTAATTATTTATGTATGTATTTTTATGAGACCTAACAATCAGTTATGTATGTTAATAAGCTATCCTTACTGTTTAAAATATTTTACTGTGAATTGTTTGATGTATTCCATTTTACTGAAAATCAATAAAATCTTTAAAGCAAAAAAAAAAATACAATGGGTTGCAATGTAATTTCATAGAACACAGCAAAGAAACTGAAATTCAATTAAGTATTGGCTAACAGGTATACTCTGGTACAAAGATAAGAACAGCAGGAATACTGATAGACAGAATTTATGGCAAGGACGATGTAAAACAGAATGCTACTACAAGTACAAAAATTGCAATGTACAATAATACTGAATTTACATGTTATTGTTTTTCAACGGCATCTACATTTATCAACACAGAACTAAGAAGGACCTTAAAATAAGAGCGGCTAGCAAGGGAACACCTCTTGGGAGAGTCTTGCAAAGCATTCCAAAAAGTAGGAACCATCCAACTAAAATCCATTTTACCAAATGTTGGATGATACTTGGGGACATCTAGAAGGATAATATTGTACATTCGTAGGTTATGTGACCCTGTAGATTTTTGGAGTGGATTTAATAAATAAGACGGTAACAAATTCCACCTTGCCTTTAGGTACCACATATGAACATTCCATAGCCTTCTAATAGTAAATGAAGTCCAACCCACTACTGTGCCAGGATCACAGTGATGTGTTCTAGCATGCAGGCTGGAACTAAATGTAAGTACTCTGTGGTACAACACATCTAATTTAGATAGGAAAGAAAGTGAGGCTCTCACATGTATGCTATCACTATAATCTAATAGTGGCAGGAAGGTCAACTGTAGTAACTGTGGCACTACTCTTGCTGTCTGTTGTTTCACACTGACTCCCTACCATTCCTGAATATACCCTTACTTAACTCGGGTCCACCTAGGTGTGGTTATCTTTGCTCCTGCCTGTACATGGTAATCTGCCTTCTGTCTCTGTACTTAGTCATCTTGTACTATTATTATTGTTGTATTTCATTTTTTTCTAGCTAATTATGGAACCTTTGTATGATTCATACATTCTGTCTTTTGCTATCTCATTCTGTGTATTGTTCCCCCGCTTTTGTAATTGTCACAGGTCGTGCCTGAAAACTGGCATTTTATTTGTCTAGTGCACTTACATGGTCCACAATAAATACATAGATAGAAGAAGAAGAAGAAAAAGAATCAGTATTCATATAGCACTTTTCATACACAGTGTATCCCAAAGCGCTTTACAAGTAATGCTAGACTGATAGTGAAGGTGACTGAATGTGTGGTGGCAGCCATATCGCACATCATAACTCACACACAGCCTGAATAATTGCATGAACCAGTTTATGGGAAGGAGAATGTTGGCCAGGACACAAGGAATGTTCTCTACTCTTTGCAAAGAGTGCCCTGGGTTCTTTTACTTCCACCTGGACACCTACCAGGACAACACCAGGATGAGCAGAAGGGACCTCGGTTTAATATCTCATCCAAAGGATGGCACACCCCAGCAGTACAGCACCCCCCAATACTGTACAAGGATGCCAGTGATTTTAGGTGCAAGTCCAATCCCACTGTGGGATGAGAACCCACAACCTTCTGGTCCAGAGGCGGATGTGCTACCAACTGAGTCACGCTGATAAATAAATAACTAAATACATAAATAGACAATTAAATAAATAGACAGACAAACAAATAAATAAATAAACAAATGCTGGACAGTAAATTGGTGCAAATATCATCCACATAATAATTGCAAACCAAAGAGTGAACGTGGATTGCGTAAAGCTTCCATCGATATTACTTGGCCTAGGGTAAACAATAGATTCGGGGACCTAACTCTAGTTAGAAACCTAGCAAGGACATGGAATGAGATTCCCAGTGTTATTAAAGGGTACCTAAACTAGCAGTTTTTTAAAACTGCAAACTCCAACATCTGGCTTCTTTGCAAGGTAAAGTAAAGGCTGCTGTTTACATTTATGATAAAACTGCATCTATGTAAATAACATAAATGCAGTTGCATAGCTTTTGGAAAATGTAAACAACCTTTCACTTTCAAACAGCAGCCTTGGTGTCTCCCCATGATGTCTGCCAAGTATGTTAAGTGATGAGTCATGATGACATCATTGGAGCCAGAGGAAGAGACCCACATAGCTCCCAATAGTGCTAACTAGTTCTTCTTTCCCTCTTTGTTTTGAATTGCTGTGCCAGAATGATCAACACCATGTGTTAACTTGAGGATTATTTTGATCAGTACACATGTTAGGCTACGATTTTGTTCATTTTACTTTAACTTGTTGAAAATGTTTTGCAACCCAGCTGACTTTCTCTTTGGCAAACCGCAGTGCAGTACAACATTTCAAATACCTGGTGATCTAGTGGTTATGGGATGCCCTGAATGTTTTTGTTAACCAGGAGAGGCACACTAAGCTGAAAGTTTGCTATCAGGTGTGGCCTAGGAGCACAAGGAAGGTACGTGACTTGCTCAGGGTTACACAGCAAAGTACTGGTCTGGTCCAATTTCAAAGCTCATGTTTTCTTGTTAATCCACAAATAAGGCTTTCTTTTTCCACATGAACCCCCTGCACCTAGCCTGCCTTCTGTTGTACACCCCACCATCCATACCCTGTCCTTAGTACTGTCTGGGGCTGCATATGACTTTACGGTCTCATGAAGAGAATTGTCACACCTCAGATAGTAATCTTGTACATCGGAGAGTTGTGCACACCTATACCAATACGCTTCATCAGCTGACACTGTTAAAAAATGCCTCCCAAATTACTCTCCAGTCCACTTTCTCAATGTTTGACTTCTGCTTCCACAGTAAACATTGAGTGGATCACTACCCTTCTGCACTGTCAAGGTAATATGTACAGTTCCCCTGTTGTGTTTTTTCCTGCCCCATTAACCAACAACTAGGTCTTCCTGGAGGGCAAAGCAATAAGCGTCATGACCCACCAGAAAAAAATGCTGTTCATGCCCTCATAAGGACTGCACTTACTATGGACAACAATATTTTTAGCAGGAGAGGTATACTAATACCTTGAGAGAATCCACCCGACTTCCAGTGTCAGTCTACTCCTTTACCAGTGATCTGCAGAACCCCGCAAGACAATTCCCAGCAATTTTCCTCCAGTACTTTTCTGTGCTTTGCTCCACAATGCGAGTTGGCTGGCTACCACCCTTCCAAATCTTGAATGAGCTATGCACAGCTCCCTCAATACTGTCCTAACAAACGTCAACACCCTTCATCCAAGGGTAATCTCCCTACACTGAATTCAAGTAACAGTTTAGGTGCAGTCCTGCCACTCTGAGTATTTGTCATTGCTGGCTTCTCTTAACCACAATCAGGTAGTGATCATGATGCTGGCAGCCCCACATTTCAGATCTCACAGTGATCTGCTCAATGTCCTCCTTCCTGTCTTCCCCTAACCTGAATATAGCTTTCCTACCCATATAAGATCTAAGCCACCTATGATTAGGCACTATTTAATGACATGCATAATGCTGTGCACACCTGTCATTTAATAGTGCCTAATCACAGGTAGCCTAGGTCTGTTAAAGATAGGAAAACCCATCATTCCCCTTGTTCCCTGCTGCTATCAGCCTGACTTACTGGAAAGATTAGTTTATTTTTAATACGTCAAAAAAACAGGGACTGTACTACCTGTGTTCATGATGCAGAAGGGTGATGAGCTCACTAGTTTTTGGTGTGAGGAGGAGTAGTGAAGAATGAATACTAGAGAGGAACTGAGAAGGCTACTCCTGCAAGGTGCTGCTATATTTAGGGAAGGGGCAGACAGAAGGGGAGAAATATGAGTAGATTACTGTGAGAAATAAGATGTGGGGCTGCCAGTGCTCTGATCACTACATGACCCGATTGTCCTGGCCAACATTCCCTTTCCCATAAAACCAATTCATGCAATTGTCCATGGCTGTGTGTGGATATTAATGTGTGAAATGGCTGCCAATAGACATTAAGTCACTTCACTACCAGTCTAGCATTGCTTGTAAAGCACTTCGGGATACAATGTGTATGAAAAGCATTATACACATGCCGATTCTTATTATTATTATTATTTTCCATGGAAAAAGAAGACAAGTCAAGCATCTTTTTGAATTTCGAGAAAGTATGAACTCTAACATTGGACTACACAAGAACATTGCTACAAACAAGTGATGGATTTAGGAGGTGGTGAAGTATGCAGCTGCAACCCCCCACATTGTAACATACTTGCTTGCTGCTGCATTTCACTTTGTTGAACAACTCTGATTTCTTGATTGTACAAATGTTTACATTCAAAACTATGGATTACATTTGTAGGTTCTGTCAAAATTACTAGAAAAGAATAATAGCAGAACATATAAAGGTTTAATAAAATGTTAAAAAGTGCATATTAAGCATGCACACCACCCCAGCACCCCCATTGTAGCATCCTGAATCCGCCATAACCACTAGACCACCGGGTTATTCAAGATTTGTACTGCACTGTGGTTTGCCACAGAGAAAGTCGGTTGGATTAAAACACAATTTCAGCTTGTTAAAGTAAACAAAATGAACAGAACCATAGCCTAACATGTGCATTAATGAAAATAATGCACATGGTTTTGACCATTTGATGAAACAATTCTATACAAAGGGAAAAAAGAACTAGTTAGCACTATAGAGAGCCATATAGTTCTCTGACTTTGGCGCCAATGATGTCATCACTTAACACATTTGGGGGCCACTTTAGGAAGCAGGTAAGACATTTTTTTTAAATTGGAAGGCTGATTTTACAAATTTCAAATGCTTTGGACTGCATTTAGCTAAATTATAGAAATGTATTTTAGCATTAGCATTTAGCATTAAGGAATACAGCAGCCTTTCCTTAAGTCCCCTATGAAGTCAGATTTTTGAATAGTTTGTTGTCAAAATGTTGTTTAGGCATCCTTTAAGCAAAACACAACTTGCATGGCATTCCAACAGGAGGTGTTTAATTACTGTTACAGGGGATGCACATGTTGACCTATGAGGCTAACCTTAAATGCCCTCCAGGATGCATTGTATGTAATTTGTCAATGGGAATTTTTTTTTTTTTTTACAATGATTGTATGAATGTTATGAATGGAATTTTATATGTTTTGTGCAGGACATGATTTGTAAACAGGGCTTGCCCCTAAGTTATGCTTTTCCTGGCTAAAAATAAATGTTTTATCAATCAGTCAATCAATAAACATCTAATTCTTTCTTGCTGTCTCCATTTAGTTCTGTGTTTCCAAAACCTCTGCTTTTTGTGGTGATGAGTAAGAAATATTGAAATTTTGAAAAATGTCTTCCATTGGTTACTTTTTTATTCATTCTCTGGATTCATTCATTCATTGTGTCTTCCAGTACAGCCTAGAGATTAGAGTAATGAGCTTGGTACATTCAGCAGACCTGGATTTGATTTCTACAACCTCCACTTGTATACTGTGTGATGCTAAGCCAGCCCCTAGCCTCCCAGTCCTCCCAGGTCACCCCTGAAATCAGGCACTTGTGCCTAGCGGGCTTTACCTGGTTACCAAAGACTAAAAATTACAATAAATTTATTCTCTGGAGGTACTAAGATGGCATCTGCACACATTTCTGATGGTAAACAGAGCAGCCCCACATCAAGATATCTCATTTTATTGTGGTGGTCATTGCAAGAAAGTAGGAACTTTAAAAAAAAAATTGTTATTGATGTTTCCACATAAAAAGTGCATCAAAAGGGAATAGCAGTAATGAGATAAGTGACCACAATATGGTCACATTTTAACAAGAAAAGAAGATTGTCAGTCATTTATAAGGTGCAATATTAGCAAGAAGAAGGTTAATAAATATTACAAAATAATTAAAATCATAGCTGCATGAGGCTGCCCTGGTGGCCTAGTGACAACACATTGCACTGCCGTCCCAGTGACCTGAGTTTAGGAGCAAACTCGGGACTCCACATCATAGGGGTCAGGCGTGACCACTGCAGCTGCTGCTCAGCAGTGTGCTATGGTCAAGGAGGACTGGTGCTGCACCTAAGGTTCTGCAGTGACCCCCCGTGTTGTGCCAAGGGAGCTTGCTCCCTCAGTAGGGTGTTGCACCTAAGGTTCTGCAGTGACCCCCCCCATGTTGTGCCAAGGGAGCTTGCTCCCTCAGTAGGGTGTTGCATGCATCTGAGACCCAGAAGCTGAGTGCATGGCAGGGGACAGCAGGGAGCCTGGGAGAAAAGCCAGGGAGAAAGTTCAAGGCACTGCCCATACTATGACCGACCTTCCTGGTTCCCCCCGGGTCCATGTGGCTTCTGGCACTGGATGCTAGCTTGGGGAGGATGAACTTCCTCCTGGGGCCTCTGCCATTAGTGGAATAGCTGTGGGGAACACTGGCAGGGATTGAGGCTTGGAACAAGTTGGGAGTCAACAGGGCCAGATCAGGGTACATCCATGGGGCCAGGGTATGTACATGGCGGAGCATGGCAGGGGAGAAAATACAAGTAGAAGCAAAAAAAAAAATCCTAGCGGCGCATACTAAGACACCATGCAAAGTAGAAGGATACATGGAGTTCCTGGTAAATTTTGGTTGGCGATGAAGTCATTGGGGTTGAAGAAAGAAGATAAACCCTGAGTCCACATACATAAATAGGGACTATTTCATTTATTTAGTTATTGAAAACTTTGGAGATTGCCTTTACACATACAGTAATTACTCATTTACATAGATTCCACTTCAAATACATGGTCACAAAAAGCATTACAAGTACAATAAGCAGTTTGTGACCGGGTGGAATAGGACCCTGTCCCATTTGTTAAGGAGATAGTGTTTAAAATACAAGGATCTGTCCTTTCCTATCTATATATTTGTCCAGTTGTGCAACCATATTTTGCTGTGAGACCTTGGACTTGATCACCCAACAATCTCACAATTCTTTGCCTCTTATTATCTCAGTTTTCCCTTGCTGTTTGCTTTTCCTCCCTTGAACATCCACTGATATAAAGATGTATGTAAATCATTGTATGGAAATGTAACTGCTATTGGGATCCCCTTTGTTTTTAAAATGTATAGCATTACTGTTGAAATGTGTATAATTGTCATTTGAGATGACTGCAAAAAGCTGTTGGAAGCTAGAGGTTACTTAAGTGCAAATGTTTGAGCCTTTTGCAAAAGCTGTGCAAAAGGGGCCTCAAGAAGCACACTGTGTTCTAGCAACTCCTGAAACTTACAAGGACAGGATGTTTGCTAAGGATGGGGGTTGAAAAGGCATAAAAGAGCTAAGCTGCAACTGCAAGACAGATTTGGAGAACAAGGGACACAGAGACTGAAATAAAACTTTATTTTGCCTTTGTAAATAGTTATACTGAAGAAGTTTATTTAATGATACTGCTAGTGTAAATAAATAATTTTTGGTGAATTCTACAACTGCTCCTGGTTTTCCTATGTTTCCTTACCTGTGCCTCGATTTCACAGTTCCAGAGGAAATGCAGTCAAGTCAGGCTCAAAGCACTTAAGACAGGACAATTACAGTTTTGAACAAACAAACGCCACACAGATTGTTGTATAAAGTGTCACAGGTTATGTACAGAGAGAAACCAGATAAAACCATTTAACGGACAAAATTGCATTGGGCTGCAAGGGCAGACCTCAAAGTTCTCTTTAACTGATTAAACTTAAGGAGATTCAGCAGTGTATCAGGCAATTCATTTAACCAGTTAGCGGTCCTGACAGCAAATGGCTACTTTCCCAGCTCTGTACACTGGAAAGGAGGCTTAAGGGCATTGCTGGCATTACACTGGTTGGAGATGATGCGGAAGCAATTTGTTAAAGCAGGGGATGTTATGCTCAGGAGTGCCGATGAGGTAGCACAACACATGATTGCTATTTGGTGTGGAATGTTGGTGTTATTGTTTGCTTCCCCAAGTAGGTGAGTGATGTAATGAGTGCAAGGCAACAATAACACTATCATTTTAAATGAAATATTTGTATTTTTTATAAATTAGTATTTTATGAGTTTTACCAGGTTTTCTCCTGTCTCACTCCTGTGCATTCCCAACATGACGTACACTTGTGGAGGCACGAGCATGGATGTCTTGCAGGATGCCCCACACTCCTGGTCACCTGATACCACCTGTGCTTATCACCAAACCACCATTCAGTGATGGGGTACTATGGGTTGGTGACTCCCCCCACCCAAGAGAGGAGAGCAATTTCTCAATCCAGCTTCCACCCCCCCTCATGCTGGCACTCCAGCAACCCAAGGTCATTTCTGAGCCTGGTGCAGCGCAAGGTAAGGCATCCAGTGCCCCAGCGCTCAGTGCCATTGGGCCAGCCAAATATTCATATTTTGAGCTGTCTTATGAGATATTCTTTGTATACCATGGGATTTCAAGTTATTTTTTTGTGACAGAAACTGTAAAAAGCTACAAAAGAAAAAACGTACAAAATGTAAACTGTGCCCCTCTGTTCAATGGCTCACCATGAGGAATGCTAATCCATACTGATCAAAGCTATATGGCATCTCACAGGTGAGAATATGTTTCTGAGCATGCTCAGTGTGGCCAAAAGGAGTGTGATAAACTTTGGAGTATGCTCAGTGTGGCCAGACTGAGTGAGATAAGTTTCTGAGCTTGTTCAGTGACCAACTTCAGTTATTTTGATCATGTATGGTCAAGATAACACTTTTTAATTGCCAAGTGCATTTGCATTTCCATGGTATATGAAGGGATTAACCCATGATAGGGTATGGGTTTACTGAGCATATTTTTAATTCAAGTGTCTAGAAATCATATCACTAAAGGATAAGATCAAAGAACTAGAAAACACAATTAAAGATGGAAAGAAGGATGGAAAAAGACAAGTAATCACTACTAGTAACAAGCCAGATCCCACCTCTGTGATATTACAACAAATAAACAAATCACAAGAGGACAGACACAAAAGAACAAGAGATGCAAGCAGTAGTAGTGATGATAGTGGTTGGAGTCCAGTTATTAATAAAAAAAAATCATAAAAAAGGTAGGAGGTGCATGGAACTCCCTGTTACTACACAAAATAAATTTGCAATCTTAGACTCAGATAATGAAAGTACAACACTGAGTGCTAACAGCATTACAAGGGTTCACAAAGATTATAATCATTGTCAGAATACCACTAATGATGTCCAAATTACACCACACAAGATAAAGAATCATTCCACTAGTAAAATTAAACCCAAATTGGGTTCAGGCCCTGTCCTCACTGATTCTGGTCATACTACAAATGAAGCAAAATGCTTAATTAAATCAGGGTCCAACATAGATCTGGATAAAAGTGGTGATCCAATACTAGAGCACAATCCTAATATCTCTACTGGTACACCAATCAGAAATTATACTGGCCATGTCCAATCAAATCAATCCAATGGTAGTACTAATGACCACGCAGAGACAAATCATAGTACTGGGAGATTCGATCATTAAATATACTGATGGCTATATCTGCCAAAGAGATAAAGCCAATACCACCTGCTCTAGTTTTAGAGGGCTCTGGATCTGGGATATTGAATGCATGGTCCCAGACAGTATGAAAAATGTGGGTGAAAATCCACTAACGATAATACATGTCGGCACAAATGGCATTTCAAAATTCACACTAGAAAACATAAAAGAGGACTATATAAAACTGGCAACAACATTAAAACAATATGGAAGTGAATATTGTTTCTCTGAAATACTTCCTGTTCCAAGACAACATTGAAGACTAGAAAAAAAATAAAACAAGTCAATGAATGGTTGAGGAAATATTGCCTTCAGGAAGAGGTCAAATGTATTACACACTGGGAAAGATTTTCAGGGGATAAAAGCTTGTTCTGTTGGGATGGTGTCCATCTCAACAGAAGAGGAACTGCTGTACTGGGAAAATCCATCACAAATATCATAGAGGAAAGTTTAAACTAACCAAGAAGGGGCAAACAGGGAAAGCTACTACATGTACTGTGCAGGATTTTGATATATACAAAAATCTTGGTAGTTAATGTAAGAAGCTTAAATATGGTTAAAATTTCAGAATTAATTGCAATACTAGTAAATAAAAACATCTATATTGCTGCACTGTGTGAAACATGGTGGGATAAAATGGCTAATTGGTTTAATGGTATTCCAGGGTATACTTTTTACTATAAAAACAGAAACAATAAAAAAGGAGGAGGGGTGTGTATTTATGCGTCCAACAAAATAGACACAAAAGAACATGGGGAGTCATGTGATGCGGTGAGCTGTGTGGGATGTCTCTCTGCCCGGTCCGACCTACCGCCCATTATTTACCCTTCAAAACCCTGTTTTTCAGTGCCCTTTACTGAAGTTTGCCTGTCTGTCGCCTTCCTGAACGCTTCTGCCCTCTTTATAGGGAATCGATGGACGAGGAGATGTGGAAAACTGCTTCTAAACATACGCCTCCTGCAACACCCGAGAAGGCCTCCAAGAAATCCAGGGCCTCCTCCTTACAATCTTCGCTGCCTGCTACCACTGAGTGCCCTGATGCAGATCTTCTCACCCTCTTGAGGTTTCTGGAGGAAATGTAGAATATGGCAGGGGAAATTAAAAGCATCTCTAACAACCTGGAGGAGCTCTCTAAGAAGACTGCTAACAACGAAGTATGTATACGATCTGTTGAAAAGAAGCAGGATAAAGCTGATCTGGAGTTAGTGGCCTTGAAGCAAAGGCTGGTGAAGATGGAGAACAAAGTGGAAGACCTGGAGGGGTACAGTCGCAGTAACAATGCAGTAATTATTGGCTTACCCAAGGGCGAAGAGGGCTCAGACCCCATCAAGTTTATTAAAAAGTCTGTGGAGAAGGTGGCAGGCCCTTCTCCCTTCGGTGCTAGCTACATCATAGAAAGAGCTCATCATGCACTACGCCCTCCTCCCCCGGTTGGAGCCCCCCCAGGTCATTCATATTTCGTTTTCTAAACTTCCAGGAGTGACAGCGTTTCTTATACAAGGTCAAGGAGGTGCAAGATTTGCAATGGGAAGGTAAAAAACTGAGGGTGGCACAAGATCTGCCCTTATCTCTGCGTCAGAAAAGAGCTATGTTTCACAATGTGGTCCTCAAGCTCATCACCGTGGGAATTAAGTTTCGCATGGGTTTTCCTGCAAGGCTTCAAGTTTGCCTGAATGGCTCCTGGGTGACCTATGAGGAGGCGGAGATGGCAACTGTAGGGCTCAAAGAAGTGCTTCCTGATTTATTCAAGCCTACATGAGAACTGCCCTGGCGTAGGGAGCGATGCCGAGTTTCCATTTGGCGGTGTTGTCTAGCTGCAGCAAATCATAACTCACTACAAAATTTTTGGGGCCATACCGCTGACAAACTGTGCAACTGGCTACTTATTATTGCTTACATTACTATTACAGCTCTCAAGTGCGGTCCTCTTTTGGATAAAAAACGGACATTTTGTTCCCGATTTGGTTCTCATCTTCAGGACTACCTAATATTTTGTTGACTCTCATTTTTTACTCTGGCTGTTTCATTTTTGGTTCACTAGTCAGGTGTTAGCAGGCTCATATGTGCTCTTTCTGGTTTCAATTAACGAATACTTGAGCGGGGGTCACTGTTCTCATGTTAAGTACCAATTGGTTAGATCTGGTATCCCATTTTTTCAGGGATGTTGTCCTGATCTCATGGCAATGAGGGGGACAATGCTTAGTTCTCTAGAATCTTAATATGAAACTCTGTTTACAATTGCAGTCTCTTCCTGGCTCTGTTAGCAGGGCCCGGTTCTTTTCAGGCTTCCCTCCCTTTCTCGTTTCCTGTCACTATTGGGCAATAAATATGGTTAGTCTGAACACCAAGGGGGATCCCGCATTTAAGGACAGATGAAAACATCAGGGTTTTTGTATGCCTTTACTGGACGTTGGCTCGCCCCTTCCCTTTAACCCCGCTTGATTGCTGTCTCTGGAGGATTCCCGTTTTTCTTTCCTTTTCTCAATTCTCCCTTTTAGAACTGTGACGGTCACTGTCTTTGATCTAACAAATATGGTCTGGACAGCGACTCTGGAGCTCTCAGTTCTTCCCCATATTACAGAGGGTAGTAATGGTCTGCCTGCTCTTGGCCATCAACACCTGATGTTTGTGGGCTGCGCCACAAGAGGGCATCTGAGATTAATCTTTACACATGATACCAATGTGTTATATGCCTCACGCTCTGCGGGCCACATCATTGTACAGCTCGTGGGGTTTCAGCAGGGAGGATCGCTTCCTCTAAGGGGCTAGTATAGCCAATTCCCCGGTATTATTTAGGGGTGTTGTCAGGCAATCACTGCTGAGAATAGGTTATTCTCTATGAAGTGTTCTGATAATACATGGGTAATTCTGTTCCTGCTTCCTGCTTTACGAAGGTGGGGTGGTTGGGAGGAGAGGAACTTTTCAGTCTGCCGGTCATCATGTACCATGCAAAATATGGGAGGGTGTGGGAGGAGGGGGGTAGGGTTTATGGGGTGCTTCGAGTGGGGGGAGTTTCAGGGGGTGGTTGGGGGAATGGATTTAGTGGAGGCAGAATTGGGGGGAGGGTAGAACAACCCAGCACATATCATGTTTGGAGTAGTACAGATGGAAAATACAAGTACAAGTGTGCTTCGGAGGATTTCTGACTGACAACATGAGTGATGGCTAGAAACATTCAATTTATCAGTTGGAACATCAAGGGGGGTGAGACACAAGACCAAGTAATATAAAATTCTGAAACATATAAACCATCTGAAGGCAGAAATTATGTTTTTGCAGGAGACGCATTTGCTCAAGAGGGAGGCTGACAAAATGAGACGGCAACAAATTGGGCAGATGTTTGCAGCAGAGGGTACAACCCACAGTAGGGGGATCATGATCCTTCTGCATAGGTCAGTTCTGTTCAAACCTCTCCAAGTTGTATCTGACCCTTCGGGCAGATTCTTGTTTGTAATAGGCAGATTGCATACCCTGGACATTGTCCTGGGTGCTATCTATGGCCCTAATGTAGACTCCCCTAGCTTTTTTGTTCAGATAATAAAAGCCCTAACCCCATTTTTGGATACTCCCATGGTCATAGGGGTGACTTCAATCTCATTTTTGATCAGGCTCTCGAAAGGTCGGGTCAATCCCATCAAGGTCTCTCTCTGGCACAAAGAGCCTTCAGGGACCTGATGGACTCCATAGGTCTTTGTGATATATGGCATGTATTACATCCCAATGCAAGGAAGTACACTTTTGTTTCCCCAGTGCATGCAACTTCCTTGAGGACTGATTATATCGTCATTTCTCAAACCCTCTTACCAGGGGTCCTAAGTTCTAGTATTGTCTCAGGGCCCCCATCAGATCACTCTGTGGTCATCTGCCTAATAGCCCTAGCTTCATTGCCAAATAAAGGGGGCAGGTGGAAGCTGAATAACCAAATTCTGAAGGAACCAAAGACGGTTCAGGATATAACATCCCAAATAGAGCAGTTTATTGCTTCTAATTCTAACTCCATGGGGAAGCTTGATATGACATTGGGTGCCTGTAAAGCATATTTAAGGGGGATTATAATTGGCCTAACATCGAGAAGGAAAAGGAAGAGGGCATCTCAGATTTCTGACCTTCTCTCTCAAATTAGGAGTATGGAGACTGCTCTTTCTCCATCTTCTTCTGAGACATTCAAACAAGACCTAATGAAATTGAAAGAAGCCTACGTAGCAATGCTAACGGAACAAGCTGAATTTGCCATTTTGGAAACAAAAGCGGTATATCAGGGTGAGAAGGCGGGCAGAATGCTAGCACTGCGTATTAAGCAACAGAAGTCCGCCAGACTCATTCCTGCTATCCATTCTCCTAATGACAATTCCCTTAAGGTCTCACCCTCGGAGATAGCGGAGGAGTTTACAAAGTATTTCCAGGATTTATATGCCCCTATGGAGAAGTCCCCATCCAAGGAAAGACTTTACGAATATGTGAGTGATTTACAGTTGCCAACTCTTACACAATCCTAGCAAATAATTCTGGAGTCTCCCATCTCTGAGGGCGAGATTGAAAGGGTAATCAAATCTCTCCCATCTGACAAATCTCCGGGCCCTGACGGGTTTACTTTCAATTTTTATAAGGTCTTCTCTAAACAACTGATTCCCATTTTTCTGCTGCTTTTCCAGGCTATTCTCTCTGGTCAGGTGTCTGATCCCTCCCTTTTTGAAGCGCTGATAGTCTTGTTGCCCAAACCAGACAGACTGTCGGATCAGGTTTCAAGTTATAGGCTGATCTCCCTACTTAACCACAACATTAAAATTCTGGCAAGATTACTAGCCGACCGTGTGGAGGCTGTACTTCACTTTCTATTTGGGGCAGATCAGGTTGGTTTTATGAAAGGGAGATCATCAGTTGACCATCTGAGGGCTCTGTCTCACGTCTTCCTGGCATCCAAGGATGCTCCTCATCCAATGGTCTTGATCTCGCTGGATGCTGAGAAGGCATTTGACAGAGTCCATTGGGACTACCTATTTGTTACGAAGGAGGTTTTCAGTTTTCCCCAGGAATTCTGGAATTGTGTTAGTTCCTTATACAAGCTTCCCTCTGCCAGAATTTCATGTAATGGGGTTATTTCTAGCTGCTTCAAATTGTATGTAGAGACCAGACGGGGTGTCCCTTATCTCCCCTTCTCTTCAACATTTATTTAGAGCCACTTATCAGGAGGTTATCAGGTGCCCAGGGCACATCGGGTATATCTCTAGGGGAGCAGATGGTTAAAGTGGCAGCCTATGCAGATGATCTTCTGCTGCAGGTAACACACCCACTCACATCTATTCCCACTATCCTAAAGCTAATAGAGGATTTTAATAAGGTCTCAAATTATAAACTTAATGTAGGAAAGACTGTGGTTTTTCCTCTTAACCATAAGATTTGCAAACAGGAAATTTTTGTGTTTGGACTCACCTGGAAGTCCGACTATATTAAATACCTGGGACTTCTTTTAACAAGGAATACAACGTGGCTCAGACAATTAAATATCGATGCACTGGTACACAAAGTAGATCTGAACCTTCATAGGTGGACCCTACTTCCCCTCTCTCTATGGGGCAGAATAAATTTAATCAAAATGAATGTATTCCCCCATCTGTTCTACCCCCTCAACATGTTAAATATATGGCTTCCCCTGTCCTGGATTAAAAAAAGTGTACGGTATGATTTCCACTTTTGTACGGGGTGATAAGAAGGCCAGGATGGCATTCCATAAATTAGCTGCCCCGAAGGTCAAAGGAGGTTTAAGACTTACCCATATCAGGCTATATTACTGGGCCAGTCAGGCCAATAAATATCTCAGATGGCTGACCGTGGATCAGCTGTCCACGGCTGCTACATACATCCCAACTTGGTTAGCTGTCTAGTCTGCCTCCATTAAAAAACACGTTTTTCCCCCGCTGCGTTGTTATACACTAAGGTTAGTTCCCTACCAGAGTCTCTACATAGTTTCCCTGTAGCTGTTTCAATCAGGGTTCATACTCAGTTGTGTGCTTTTCTGAGATATAAGAATCTCAAGGACTTATTTCAACCTGTAATGGGTAGTCCCAATTGTTTTTTATGGTAAGCCTCTCCCAGCCACCTGCCTTCCTCAGATAGGAAATTGTCATTTAGAGGAGTTCGTGTCACCCAATAGTCAACGGTATTCTTCAGCTGCTATTATGTTTAAGTTTATGATACCTCATACAAATCCAGTTTCGTCATCTCCTGGTTAAGATATTGGGTTCAACCCCCCAGCTCCTTATATCAGTTTTCAGGTTACCTTAACGGAACTGGCGGGTCTGCCTCATGTCGTATCTAAAATATACAGTGCTCTCTTTACCTGGGCCTAGCCTGACAATTATGCTCATACATAGATACATAGAAAGTGTTGGCAGATAAGGGCCTACGGCCCACCCAGTCTGCCCATTTGAGCTTGTAAGTTCAGTTTATGTTTTCCTAGAAGTCTGTTGCCCCTTACCCCTGACCTCCAGAATTCCTTTATGTCTATCCCATGCATTCTTAAATCCCGTGATTGTTTCAGCCCTCACCACTTCCTCTGGCAGGGTGTTCCACTTGTCCACCACCCATTCTGTGAAGAAATTCTTCCTCATGTTTCCTCTGAATTGTCCTCCCTCCAACTTCATCCCATGCCCTCTAGTCCTGGTACATCTTTTTCACTTAGAAATAGTGTATTCCTGCACCCTGTTCCTCCCTGTGAGATACTTGTATGTCTCTATCATATCCCCTCTCTCCCTCCTCTCCTCCAGGGAGTACATGTTCAGTTCCTTCAACCTGTCTTCATAGGACTTGTGATGCAATCCATGGACCATCTTTGTTGCCCTCCTCTGAGCCTTCTCTACCCTGTCTATGTCCTTATGTAGGTATGGTTTCCAGAACTGTACACTGTACTCCAGTACTCCACTGCTCCCATCTCCTTTTGGGCCTCTCTCTTTCAGGGCAGAGATCTGGATTGGTCTCTCCTGTGGCAAAGTTGCCATAAGTTTCTCAAGCAGGATAGACTCAGATTAATGCAATTCAAAATCTTGCACAATATTTATTATTCTCCGTAGAAACTTGCTAGGCTGGGTCTTGTGTCCTCTCCTCTTTGCACTAGATGTCAGTCTCAAGAAAGAGATCTCCATATTTTCTGGAGCTGTTCTAAAGTTGTCCCACTCTGGACTGCAATTAAACAGCATGCTGATCCTCTGTTGGGGCTCTCAGACTTGTTCACCCCAGAAATATGCCTTCTTGGGGATTTCTCCTCCATTTTGGTGGTGAACAGGAGGTATCACATAACCTTGCTGTTGATGTCTGTTAAAAAAGTGGTTTTAAGACACTGGAAGGATACGGAGGTACCAACATATGTTGAATGGCTTCAGGAGTTACTTGCAAACCTCAGAACTGAAAGAACTATTGCCAGTCTATATAACAAACTTAAGAAGTTTGATAGGATTTGAGGCCCACTGCAAACTCTCTATGCATTTCAAGTTTAAGTACTATTAGGCTATATTCACTGGTATAGTGTTAAAGGGGTAAAGAGGTGCTAGGTTGTTCAGGGTGGGGGCTGGATTGGGTGGGGGGTAGGGGAGAGCAAATCATTCTACATCTTGTATCCTATGTATGGGGTCATGTCATACACTGTTTTGATTCGTTCTCTGTATTGGAAACTTTAATAAAATTTGAATTAAAAAAAGACACAAAAGAAGATGAATTATCTATTAATAATATTGATATAGAAGGTGTTGCTATAAAAATTACACATCAGAATGGACAGCATTTTTTATTAGCAAATTATTATAGACCACCATCTTCCAAGCTTGAACAAGATCAGTTATTCATTTCTAATATTGAATTATTATCAGCCTCATCTGATGTAATCATTGCAGGAGACTTTAATTTACCAGGGGTGGAGTGGTGTCAGCTTGTGCCTAGAACATCTTTGGAAAGTCAGTTTTTGGACTCTTTCATAATGGCTAGGCTGGAACAAATCATACAGGATCCAACTAGGGGACCAAACACTCTGGACCTAGTCTTAAGCAATACTGCATCTGAAATAACAAACCTAAATATTAGCAACCCTATTGGGAACAGTGACCATAATACCATAATGTATGAAATTAAAAAAAAAATACAGTAGGAGGGATTAACTGTAATTATGATTACAAAAAAGCCGACTTCTTAAAAATTAATAAAGCACTATCAAATTATAATTGGGAAATAGTATTTAAGGACCTAAACATTGACCAATGTTGGGAAATATTTAATTCTACCATAACAGAATTAGAAAACTTATATGTACCAATTAAGAAAACTCATAATAAAAAGTGAAAGATTCCACCATGGTTAACAAGAAAAATAATACTACAAATTAATAATAAACAAAAAGCATTTCTAAAAATGAAATAATGTCAGAGTCAAATAAATACTAATAACTATAAAATGGAACTAAAGAAAACAAAATCACTAATCAAAAAGGAAAGAAGAAAGACTGAAGTAAAACTAGCACTTACAAAAAAAAAGCTTTTTTTCTTATATTAATAAAAATAAAAACCAGAGTCACAGTACAACAGCTTTGATTGATGATAGTAATGAAATAACAAATCCACTAGAAATGGGTAATACATTAAACACATTTTTTAGTTCAGTTTTTAATATCTGTAATAACTTGTCAACAAATAATAACATAGACCTGACACAATTACAAGTGATTACTATGGATGAGGTAGAAACAGCCATTAAATACATCAGAGTAGATGCAGCGGTAGGGCCAGATGGCTTTAATCCTTTTTTTCTAAAAAAATACAATCCATTCTATTTCACATCAACATACATTTAATTTCTCACTAATCAAAGGGATAGTACCCTATTAATGGAAGCAAGCAGTGGTAGTTCCAATATATAACAAGGGAAACAGAAAGGAAGCAGAGAATTATAGACCTATAAGTCTAACTTCGGTTATTTGTAAAACCATGGAAAGAATTCTCAAGAATAGAATGGAAATAGAGATGGAATGTAAGGGGCATAAGGATACTAAACAACATGGTTTTACGAAGGTGAAATATTGTACTACAAACCTCATTAGTTTCTATGAGACAGTTAGTAGGTCATTGGATCTAGGTATCCCAGTGGATGTTGTTTATCTAGATTTTAAAAAGGCCTTCAGCAGAGTTAGTCACGATATCTTGGTCAAAAAAATGGACAACATAAGATTAGACCCATACATAATCAGGTGGGTATCTGACTGGTTGACTGACAGAACACAAGTAGTTAAAGTCTCAGATAGTTACTCCGATCCTATTAAAGGGACTAGTGGAGTCCCCCAAGGATCGGTCCTCGGACCCATCCTTTTTGGAATTTTTATATTGGATCTACAAAATGACATTGTGGGCTACATTAGTAAATTTGCTGATGATACAGAACTTTGTAAAGAAGTTAATACCACAGAAAATATTATTGCATTGAAAAAAGATATCAATACCCTGGAAAACTGAGCAAATTTAAATAACATGGCATTTAATGAAAACAAATGTGTTGTAATGCACTTTGGTCCCCGAAATCCACATGAGAAATATTACATGAAAAATAAAGAACTGAGGCAAGTTAAAACTGAGAAAGATCTTGGAATCATGATAAATGATCTACTAATCCCAGGGGAACACTGTAGACATATAGCTCTCAGGATCAATCACATCCTTAGATCCATCAAAAAATCTTTCAATTGTAGGCAAGAAATGTTCATATTACCAGTGTATAATACTTATATTAGGTCACACTTGGATTATGGAGCTGCTTTTTGGTCCCCATACCTAGCCAAGGACAGAAAACATTTGGATAACATCCAAAGAAAAACCACCAAACTCATTCCTAGACTAAAAAAGTGACCATATAAAGAAAGATGCAGAACATTACAATTGTACGATCTTGAAACTAGATGAAAGAAAGGAGATCTTTTATTACTCATTAATATCCTACAGGATAAAAAACTTATGGAAGAATGTAATATCAAATACGCAAATAAACAGAATATACAAAGATGTAACAATAAATAGTTATTTGTACAAAAGGCATTTAGAAATAAAAGAAAACATTACTTTACAATTAGGGCAATTCAATTATGGAATAAACTTCCACAGAAAATAATTGATTCAACCAAGTTTGAACAATATAAAAATGAATTAGATAAATACTATATGGGCACTGTATTTTATTGGCCCACATGGTGTAGGGAGGTAGACTTGATGGGTCCAACAGGCCTTCTTCTACCTTATAAAAACTGTGTAAACTGTGTAATTCGCATCAATTGGGTACATAAGAAACAAAGGTGCAGATACAGGCATCTTCCATCCTCTCAAAGTTAGCAGGGTATACAAATTTCACTTACATAAGCTTGCAGATAAAAATATAGGGCTAAAAAAGTTACATAAATCTCATGGATTTAAATATAATTTCCTCTCATGTACCCTCCCACCCTCGTCCAGGACGACAAGCTCACATTTTCACTCTACCCCTACAAACTGCAGAGGGCTGAACCTAGCTTTTCATCCTGAGGGGCCACATGAGGAGGGGGGCATGGGTGAGAGTGCAGCCAGATCATCCATGTTGTCCATCTCCGGGTGTAAATGTGCAGGTTTTGATTTATTTTAAAAGTCAACTCCTCTAGTTCTGAGATCTTCTGAATCACCTGGAACCAACAATGTTTAGTGGGTGGTTCAGCTTTCAGTCATGAATGAGTTATGGCCTTATGTGCTGCTGTTAAGAGAATGGCCCAGAGATAGAGTGAATCTACACCTTTTAGACCCAGAGGGGGAGCACCCAGGATAACATTTGGCCATACAAGGGGTGAGTTTAGGGAAAAGAGATCCTCAATAGAAGGAGCCACCTCTCTCCAAAAGGGTTGAATCTGTGGGCAAGACCAGAAAATGTGCAAATGGTTTGCCTCTGATTCTCCACATCATCTACAACAGGCCGCCAGCCTTGTGGGGTTTCTCTTGTTCAAAGCCTTAGGTGTGAGGAAGTAGCTGACTCTAATCCTCCAACCAAATTCCTGCCAGTGTGGGGAGCATGTGGTCCATGAGGCAATGTGAAAGACACTGTCCCAGTTGACCACCCCAAGGTCTGGACCCCCCCTTCTCCCAGCAAGCTCAATTTAATCTTAGCTAGTGGGTCACCCCTCAAGCTGGCCAGAGATTTATAAATTGCAAACATCAGGCCCCTTCAAACCTGGGCAGTCTGGCCCGCATGAATGCTTGCCAGGCAGGGAGCAGCCCTGATAGGGTCCTGGTCTGCTTTTTGAAGGGAAGTAATGTAGGCATGGGCCTGGAGGTAAAATGGTCAGAGTTCCACAGGCCAAATGCATTTTATAGGGATTCAAAGTCTTGCACTACAACCCCTGTAGGAATTGGCCCAGGAACACAAGACCAGTTCTATCCCAGATCTCAAAGGTATAGTCTTGATGGGCTGGTGGAAAACAAGGGTCCCAGGCCAACCTGAAAAGGGGCCAGATTGAGGCCTTCAGTTTGTATTTTTGCCAAACCCTGTGAACCTCTCTCACAGTGTCCCTTACCAA